>OU426987.1:202203389-203496785 GCA_911387755.1 Chrysotoxum bicinctum | reverse complement strand
AAAAACAATACAAATACAATACAAATACAATACAATACAATACAAATACAATACAAATACAATACAAATACAATACAAATACAATTACAAATACAAATACAAATACAATACAAATACAATACAAATACAATACAAATACAAATACAAATACAATAAAAATACATACAAATACAATACAAATACAATACAAATACAAATACAATACAAATACAATACAAATACAATACAAATACAATACAAATACAATACAAATACAATACAAATTACAATACAAATACAATACAAATACAATACAAATACAATACAAATACAATACAAATACAATACAAATACAATACAAATACAATACAATACAAATACAATACAATACAATACAAATACAATACAATACAATACAAATACAATACAAATACAATACAAATACAATACAATAATACAAATACAATACAAATACAATACAAATACAATACAAATACACTACAATAAAATACAATACAAATACAATACAAATACAAAACAAATACAATACAAATACATAAAATACAATACAAATACAATACAAATACAATACAAATACAATACAAATACAATACAAATACAATACAATACAATACAATACAAATACAATACAAATACAATACAAATACAATACAAATACAATACAAATACAATACAAATACAATACAAATACAATACAAATACAATACAAATACAATACAAATACAATACAAATACAATACAAATACAATACAAATACAATACAAATACAATACAAATACAATACAAATACAATACAAATACAATACAAATACAATACAAAATACAATACAAATACAATACAAATACAATACAAATACAATACAAATACAATACAAATACAATACAAATACAATACAAATACAATACAAATACAATACAAATACAATACAAATACAATACAAATACAATACAAATACAATACAAATACAATACAAATACAATACAAATACAATACAAATACAATACAAATACAATACAAATACAATACAAATACAATACAAATACAATACAAATACAATACAAATACAATACAAATACAATACAAATACAATACAAATACAATACAAATACAATACAAATACAATACAAATACAATACAAATACAATACAAATACAATACAAATACAATACAAATACAATACAAATACAATACAAATACAATACAAATACAATACAAATACAATACAAATACAATACAAATACAATACAAATACAATACAAATACAATACAAATACAATACAAATACAATACAAATACAATACAAATACAATACAAATACAATACAAATACAATACAAATACAATACAAATACAATACAAATACAAATACAAATACAATACAAATACAATACAAATACAATACAAATACAATACAAATACAATACAAATACAATACAAATACAATACAAATACAATACAAATACATACAAATACAATACAAATACAATACAAATACAATACAAATACAATACAAATACAATACAAATACAATACAAATACAATACAAATACAATACAAATACAATTGTATTTGTATTGTATTTGTATTGTATTTGTATTGTATTTGTATTGTATTTGTATTGTATTTGTATTGTATTTGTATTGTATTTGTATTGTATTTGTATTGTATTTGTATTGTATTTGTATTGTATTTGTATTGTATTTGTATTGTATTTGTATTGTATTTGTATTGTATTTGTATTGTATTTGTATTGTATTTGTATTGTATTTGTATTGTATTTGTATTGTATTTGTATTGTATTTGTATTGTATTTGTATTGTATTTGTATTGTATTTGTATTGTATTTGTATTGTATTTGTATTGTATTTGTATTGTATTTGTATTGTATTTGTATTGTATTTGTATTGTATTTGTATTGTATTTGTATTGTATTTGTATTGTATTTGTATTGTATTTGTATTGTATTTGTATTGTATTTGTATTGTATTTGTATTGTATTTGTATTGTATTTGTATTGTATTTGTATTGTATTTGTATTGTATTTGTATTGTATTTGTATTGTATTTGTATTGTATTTGTATTGTATTTGTATTGTATTTGTATTGTATTTGTATTGTATTTGTATTGTATTTGTATTGTATTTGTATTGTATTTGTATTGTATTTGTATTGTATTTGTATTGTAATTTGTATTGTATTTGTATTGTATTTGTATTGTATTTGTATTGTATTTGTATTGTATTTGTATTGTATTTGTATTGTATTTGTATTGTATTTGTATTGTATTTGTATTGTATTTGTATTGTATTTGTATTGTATTTGTATTGTATTTGTATTGTATTTGTATTGTATTTGTATTGTATTTGTATTGTATTTGTATTGTATTTGTATTGTATTTGTATTGTATTTGTATTGTATTTGTATTGTATTTGTACTGTATTCGTATTGTATTTGTATTGTATTTGTACTGTATTCGTATTGTATTTGTATTGTATTTGTATTGTATTTGTATTGTATTTGTATTGTATTTGTATTGTATTTGTATTGTATTTGTATTGTATTTGTATTGTATTTGTATTGTATTTGTATTGTATTTGTATTGTATTTGTATTGTATTTGTATTGTATTTGTATTGTATTTGTATTGTATTTGTATTGTATTTGTATTGTATTTGTATTGTATTTGTATTGTATTTGTATTGTATTTGTATTGTATTTGTATTGTATTTGTATTGTATTTGTATTGTATTTGTATTGTATTTGTATTGTATTTGTATTGTATTTGTATTGTATTTGTATTGTATTTGTATTGTATTTGTATTGTATTTGTATTGTATTTGTATTGTATTTGTATTGTATTTGTATTGTATTTGTATTGTATTTGTATTGTATTTGTATTGTATTTGTATTGTATTTGTATTGTATTTGTATTGTATTTGTATTGTATTTGTATTGTATTTGTATTGTATTTGTATTGTATTTGTATTGTATTTGTATTGTATTTGTATTGTATTTGTATTGTATTTGTATTGTATTTGTATTGTATTTGTATTGTATTTGTATTGTATTTGTATTGTATTTGTATTGTATTTGTATTGTATTTGTATTGTATTTGTATTGTATTTGTATTGTATTTGTATTGTATTTGTATTGTATTTGTATTGTATTTGTATTGTATTTGTATTGTATTTGTATTGTATTTGTATTGTATTTGTATTGTATTTGTATTGTATTTGTATTGTATTTGTATTGTATTTGTATTGTATTTGTATTGTATTTGTATTGTATTTGTATTGTATTTGTATTGTATTTGTATTGTATTTGTATTGTATTTGTATTGTATTTGTATTGTATTTGTATTGTATTTGTATTGTATTTGTATTGTATTTGTATTGTATTTGTATTGTATTTGTATTGTATTTGTATTGTATTTGTATTGTATTTGTATTGTATTTGTATTGTATTTGTATTGTATTTGTATTGTATTTGTATTGTATTTGTATTGTATTTGTATTGTATTTGTATTGTATTTGTATTGTATTTGTATTGTATTTGTATTGTATTTGTATTGTATTTGTATTGTATTTGTATTGTATTTGTATTGTATTTGTATTGTATTTGTATTGTATTTGTATTGTATTTGTATTGTATTTGTATTGTATTTGTATTGTATTTGTATTGTATTTGTATTGTATTTGTATTGTATTTGTATTGTATTTGTATTGTATTTGTATTGTATTTGTATTGTATTTGTATTGTATTTGTATTGTATTTGTATTGTATTTGTATTGTATTTGTATTGTATTTGTATTGTATTTGTATTGTATTTGTATTGTATTTGTATTGTATTTGTATTGTATTTGTATTGTATTTGTATTGTATTTGTATTGTATTTGTATTGTATTTGTATTGTATTTGTATTGTATTTGTATTGTATTTGTATTGTATTTGTATTGTATTTGTATTGTATTTGTATTGTATTTGTATTGTATTTGTATTGTATTTGTATTGTATTTGTATTGTATTTGTATTGTATTTGTATTGTATTTGTATTGTATTTGTATTGTATTTGTATTGTATTTGTATTGTATTTGTATTGTATTTGTATTGTATTTGTATTGTATTTGTATTGTATTTGTATTGTATTTGTATTGTATTTGTATTGTATTTGTATTGTATTTGTATTGTATTTGTATTGTATTTGTATTGTATTTGTATTGTATTTGTATTGTATTTGTATTGTATTTGTATTGTATTTGTATTGTATTTGTATTGTATTTGTATTGTATTTGTATTGTATTTGTATTGTATTTGTATTGTATTTGTATTGTATTTGTATTGTATTTGTATTGTATTTGTATTGTATTTGTATTGTATTTGTATTGTATTTGTATTGTATTTGTATTGTATTTGTATTGTATTTGTATTGTATTTGTATTGTATTTGTATTGTATTTGTATTGTATTTGTATTGTATTTGTATTGTATTTGTATTGTATTTGTATTGTATTTGTATTGTATTTGTATTGTATTTGTATTGTATTTGTATTGTATTTGTATTGTATTTGTATTGTATTTGTATTGTATTTGTATTGTATTTGTATTGTATTTGTATTGTATTTGTATTGTATTTGTATTGTATTTGTATTGTATTTGTATTGTATTTGTATTGTATTTGTATTGTATTTGTATTGTATTTGTATTGTATTTGTATTGTATTTGTATTGTATTTGTATTGTATTTGTATTGTATTTGTATTGTATTGTATTGTATTTGTATTGTATTTGTATTGTATTTGTATTGTATTTGTATTGTATTTGTATTGTATTTGTATTGTATTTGTATTGTATTTGTATTGTATTTGTATTGTATTTGTATTGTATTTGTATTGTATTATTAAATACAATACACAATATGCTATTGAATATAACTTTGTCAGTGAGACAACGCAACGGTTAAAATAAATCGCAAACCATTTGAAATATCTCGAAAATGTTAGTATTGGTTTCATGTATAGCCAAAACTTCTATGTAAGGCATACGACGTTCGTTCATGTGTTCACTTCCAACACGTTTACATTGCTAGATTCATTGAACCCAATTTTCGATGACTCGGCTAAAGATTTTTGCGGAAGTGGCTACCATCTCTCGTTAAATATTGGCTCTGAGCTTCATTAGGTTCACGGTGAAAGTTGAAAATTATCAAGCCCCAATTAGAAAATCCTATTGGTACACTTAACATCGCGGCCGAAATGCTTCAGTTTCACATAGTTACCAATTTCAAACTCAAGCCTCGCCGAAGAAGCGCCGAAACATCTGCCGTTAGACTCTGCACAAATTTCAAGAATACCTAGCTTTTATTGTTATATCCTTATTGAAAAATCCCTTACAAAGGCGTTTCTTCACTTTCTATTTCAAAAACCCTAATTGAACAGGAGAACTACATTCACAAATATTATATACTAGGTCAGATTTTGTGATTATTGGCAGTTTTATAAATTTGTTTTTTTCTCAGAAACGGAAATCCTCTTCTCTTCGAGGGAGATCTTCAAAACGAACAATCTGTCCTGGAATGGCTAATTGATGATGACAACCGTGAGTTGGCTGATGAAATCGAAGAAGTCAATGAACGAATGCTTGATCGTCTGATGGCAGAATCTACACTTTTGGTTGTATTCTTTTGTGAGTGATTAAATTATACTTTAAATAACTTTTACTAAATACTTATATTAATTTAGATGATGAAGACTGTGCAGAATGTGAAGAAATCCTCGAAGAATTGGAAGAAATTGATGGAGAGGCTGATATGTTTGGCATTGATTTTGTTAAAATTGCCAGTGTGGACGCTGCCAAGAAATATGAAATTGTCAATATTCCATCTTTAGTTTATTTCAGGTAAAACAAAATAGTTAAACATTTTAAACTGCACCCATAATAGAATTTATAAGATAAACGGTTTGATCTAATTTGCAAATGTATTTCATTCAGAAAACAAGTTCCTGTTCTGTACGATGGTGATTTACATCAACATGATAAAATCATAACATGGCTAACATCACAAGATGTTTTCGAAATCAAAAATGAGATCGAAGAAGTGAATCGCAAAATGTTGGATAAACTATTGGAAGAAAATGAATTCATAACGGTCTTTTTCTGTGAGATAAATACGTGTTATCTTTGTATTATTTTTTAATTAAACTTTGCTCTTTTTAGATGAACATAATCAACAAGACAGTACAGCAGCGTTGGAAAAACTAGAAAATATTGACAGCGAAACTGACAATCTTGATATAACTTTTGTCAAAATGGCAGATTCCAGATATGCAAAGAAGTGGGGAGTAACCAAACTGCCGGCTATGGTGTACTTTAGAAGAAGATTCCCAAGTATTTACAGAGGTATACAAAATAACATGCATATTACATATGTAGACTTAACGGTCTAAAAGTTCTCAAACATTATTCATAATTAATAATATCCTTGTCCTTTTTTGACATTTCAGGTGATCTCCTCTCGGAAGATGAAGTCTTAGAATGGCTCAGAAAAAATCGTTTCCGGCAGCCCGAACTTAATATTTTCATGTATGCCCTAATAGCGTTAGGTGTTGGCTTTGTTATGTACACAGCGTTCCTAATGCAATGTTTCAAACCAACACCTCCACCGCCCGTACAACATCCTAAACAGACGTGATAGACTTAATTAATCATAACTTATTTTTAATAAAACAACATGCACGCTATCAATAAAAAAAAAATAAATAAATAAACCAATGACATCGACAAAACACAAAAATACTAACGCTATATAGTCTAAATTAGACAATTCAATATAAAAAAAAATAATAAACTTAAATTAAAATCAAAATAAAAAAAGAGAAAAAACGATTTAAAATATTTTTTTGTTTAATAACTTTCAACATTTTGTTATTAGACTTTTGTTTGCGGAAAATTAAATAAAAATAAAATACTTTTCATTTCAACAGACGAAAGAAAAAAAACTAAACAAAAGCATTTTAAGAAATTAAATCTTAAATCTTTAATCATTAAACCATTTTTTGTAATATGAAATCTCAGCGCGTTTTATAACGTACACTTAAATATAATTTAAATATTAATAAAAAAAAGAGTAATAATTTAAAATAGTACAAGCGAATACTGTTCATTTTATTCAAGAAATTTCTTAACTTAAGACTTGCAAATGAATTCATGATACAATTTATCACGAAAAAGAGGCATTTGGGGTAAGTTTTTTTAAGGTACTTACGGAGTTGCTTTCATCCAAAAATCGAAATCAGGACTTTACCGATTGTTAAGGAAACGATATGTTAATGTTCACGAAATAAAAGTGCTCACATTTTTTTGGGGTGTAACTTTATATCTATTGTGTTTGTTGAGCTTAATAAATTAGAAAGTGGCAGCACTGAATAATTTGTATCCAAATATGGATTCCATTCCAATGGGAATCCATTTTTGTTTTCTTCTCAAAGTTTTTTTTTTTGTGAATTTTTAAATGTTTTTTAAATAAAAAAGTGAAATTTTTATTAATTTAATGTTTGTATGCATTACAGGCGCAAGAGGACTTGTCTTAATATTGATTTTTTAATATACACTTAAAATTTTTATGAAATTTACTTTAGATCTTTAATTTAATGTGAAAGATTAAAATACAGCTGAAAATATAAAAAACAACAAAAAGGTTTTTGTAGATTTTTTTTTAAATCTATTCGTAGCCTTAATTTTTCGATCACACCATTGTACATGAATAGCAACAAAATAAATTGATTTATTTGTACAGTTTGGAATGAAATTTCACTATGAATTTTATCATAAAATTGGAGCCTTAATAAATTACACCAAACCTAAGTGGAAAATTATTGTTTATAGTGAAAAGTAGCCTCCATTTCAAAATGAAAAAATCAATCATTAAAAGATAAGAAAAACAAATACCTATTTAATAAGATTTTTCATCAAAGAATCATTCAGCTACAGTGATTTTATATAAGATAATTTATATATTATATAGATAACACCAAATTGCTCAATTTCTTGTATAATAATTTCTTGCATAATAATCTTTGACCGATTAAATATGTACATATGTAGTTGAACTGCTATTCGTATGTTATTTCCATAGAAACGCTCCAATGAATATGGTTCGACTTCTCATTAGTGACATTAGCGCTATTGGTGCAAAGTGTTAAAAACAAATAACTATTGCAGAGGCTTGACACTTGGCCTGAACTAGGATTTTTTGCCATAGAAACTACGCACATCTATTATTTAGGCCTATTCTGTGGGTTTTTTTTTGAGCATATCGGGGTATCAAAAATCTTCAAATCCTCCGTACATAATCTATAATTGGATGGATTATTAGTTGATAGATTTTCTGTAAAACATTTTTTTTGTTTTTCTCAAAACTAATGTCGATTTCTTTTACACACTAGGGATTTCGATCCCTTGTCAAATTGTTTCTTTTAGTGTACGTATTTCGTATTACATGTAAATCCCTCTTCAAATACGGATTCGAAGAATTTGATCTCTGTCAAAAAAAAAATCGATTTTTTTTGTGTGAAGGAACGTAAAATCTGTAGAGAGATCGTCATCGAGAGGAAATTGACACAATATTGTGTACTTGTATTGTTCTTAAGCCAGATATACATTGTTCAAATGCGTGACAAGCACGTGCTGGCCTTTTCATTTATTCTCCTTACTGTTATTTGCTATGAAATTCCAAACAAAAGTTTGAGCTGTCAAAAAATCTTATATGAATTATAATTTTGGTATTCGACATGCTTAAATCTGTTATAAATCATATATGACAAACTTCTTTTATTATTAAAGATTTCAATAAGAACACAGGTATATATATCAAGTAAAAAGGGATATTTATTTTATTAACAAATAAGAATGATATTTGCATGGTAGTCCCTGAAAAATTGGTGGTAAAATCTTGTGCCATAGTACGAGTACAGATGCAATCAGTTTTTAAGAGGCTACTTTTTTGACCGTCACCAATTTAAATTAGGTATGTCAGATGAAATATTTTACTTAATCACAGCTGTTTATGATAGCAGATTTTAGTTCAGTTTGGTAAGAGATTTCGGTTTTGAAATTACATAAAAGAATTTTTGTAAAAGTTCGAACCATTAAATGCCAATCATAGAAATTCTTTTAAAATGGAAATCTTTTATGATTTATAACAGAAAATTTACAGCAATTTTCTTTTGGAGCCTGAAATGCTTAGGGATTTTTGCTGTAAAGTGTAAACCCTGTGGCTTAAGGTAACCTCATTACAGAGCCGAACTGTGTAAGGTCCTGTAACCAGTCTGTTAAATTCATATTTCTATCTCAGAAATAGAAAAATGGAAAACGTTTCGAATCGCTTCTTTGTCATTATAATCATCTAGTTGCTTGACTTTGGTTTGGGAGTTTTATATGTTGAATTCTTGTTCGGAAAACAATGTCCAAAATTGATATAAACTAAACAATGGTAGAATTGCCGAAAGAATTTGACGAGACTTGAATAGATTTGACGACTCATTTTAAACAAAGAAATTAATCAATTTTTTACCAATAAAATACAGATTTCATCGGCATTTTCAAAAATCAAAAATTTGAATCATAAATTATTCAGGGCAATAATAGCTCATATAAAACAAGAGCCTTGTGATTTACAACTATAAAAAACCACGACATTCTCAATCTCGAATGCACCGCGTAATTCGGCTCCTGAAAAATCACTGAAAAATCCGTTTAAGTCCCCAGCATCAAACAATATCGGTTTTTCTTATCTTACCCCGTTAAAATTGACTTATGAGCAAAGTACATATTGTCCAATCAAAATTCAAAATGGAAAAATTCCAACTGAACAAATCCGATCAAACTCTATTTTGTACAAATAAAATATGCAGAAGGTATGAAGCTTCGTAGTTTTACATGTAATACTAATAATATAAACTTAAAAAATTCCCGCTGAACACCCTTTACAAACTTAAGTGTCAATTATTGATAAATCAAGTACCAAACCCATGTTTTCCGCCTTTATACCAAAAGCGATAGTTGCCGTATGTGCATCTAAAATAGAACCAGCATGTATTTGGCTAATAAGTCTATTGATGTATTCATGATCTGGTGTAACAGGACTAGTAATAGTATACATTTTTAATTTTTGTAACTACGTCGTCGTGAATGCAGTTTTTGTAATCTGTCGCAATACTGAAGCAAATGTCAAAATTTAACAGGTGCTATTTCTAGTCTTTTTATATTACAAAGAAAAAAAAGGAATAACAGAAAGGTGAGCTGTGAAACTTAATTACAAATTGTAAACCATTGTACATAAAGTGTAAAGGAAATCGACATAAGAAAGTTATTTAAAAATTTAAATACATTGAAATTCACATATAATGACTTCGGTTATAACGACACTTCGGTTATAACGACATTTCGGTTATAACTACCATTATTACGGGTGTTGTTTGTCATGAAGTTCGGATATAACGACCGAGAACAAAATACAAGAGAATTTTCCTAAGATTATTCCTTTTTACTGTGTTGCGTGTCTAGACATAATACAGTTAGGTTTATTTGAATGCTTCAAGAATTTATTTTGTTTGATACAAATTTGAGACAGTTGTGTATTATTTTTCATTGAGAACTACTAAGTTGATGTAAGGTAAGAAAACGATATAACATATATTAAAAATGTTGTAATATGGGTTTCTTTAAGAAATATATCCGACTTTTGGACTAATAAAATAAACAACTTAATTCGTTTAATGATAACAATAGAATAAAATTTTATTAATTTTTACGATAGACAAGTTTTGCCTTGATAATTAATAAATATTCAATCTTGTTGGAGTATTATTTAAACAGAGTTTTTAAATACTTTTCAACATTCCCACTAAAACTCGATTTAAAATATTTTAGTAAATACCCATTAATTTAGAAAACTTAGCATTTTTTGTAGTAGGGAGTGCCTTCAATTTTATTTGTCGATTGACTATCGTCTCTCGAACGAAATGGTGCCGCACTTGAATGTGTTTTGTGCGTTGACGATATGCTTCGTTGAATGCGAGATCAGCTGCTCCCCGGTTGTCACAAAAAATGTTTGTTGGTTCCATATTCTTTTTGAACAACTCTTCTTCAAGTCCTCTAAGCCACAATGCTTCTTGAACTGATGCTCCCATTGCCATATACTCAGCTTCACATGTTGATAATGCTGTCGTAGATTGTTTCTTGGATCCCCAAGATATTGCTCCACCGTGTCTAATAAATAAATATCCAGTAACAGATTTACGTTCATCTGGATCGTTCGCAAAATCAGCATCGCAATAACCCTTCACTTTTGAATCTTCTGATTTCACATATTTGAGTTTGTGTTCAATTGTCCCTTTCAAATATCTTAAAATTCGTTTAGCAGCCTTCCAATGTTCCATACCTGGATTGTTGTTAAAACGACTTAACAAATTTACTGCATAACAAATATCGGAACGTGTTAGCTGCGCTGCGAATAACAAACTTCCTATAAGTTCTTGATAAGGTATTTTATTCATTTCTTCCTTTTCTTTTTCATTAGATGGACTTTGCTCTTTACTTAATTTTATATTACAGTCCATTGGTGTGCTTACAGGATTACACGACTTCATACCAAAACGATCAAGCATCTTTAAAATATACCTACTGCTTCTGATTGATAGATAATGTCTTCTTGTACTCATATTCCAAATGAAGTCCCAAAAAAGATTTTGCTGCGCCAAGTTCTTTTAGCTTGAAATTTTCTTTGAGGTGGCCTACTAATCTATTTCTCTGAGATAAGTGATAAAAGATATCGCATTGAGTTGTAGCGGATAACTGGTGAATAAGTCTCTTGGTAATCGACGCCACTACGTTGTGCACATCCTCGTGCAACAAGTCTTGCCTTGTATCTCGATATATCTTTTTCATTTCGCTTAGTTTTGAAAATCCATTTCGTAGTAAGTGCCTTTCTTCCTACGGGTAATTCTGATATGGTCCATGTTTTGTTTTCTTCTAATGACTTGTATTCTTCTTATATTGCATTTATCCAATTGGTAGAGTTGACACCCTCAATGGCTTGAAAATAATCCTCTGGATCATCACTGTTTTTATTGCAATCAACAAAATAGGTCACATAGTCACTCATATCAGGGGATTTTCGAATTCTGTTTGAACGACCAGGCACATTTACATCTTCTGATGGATTTGTCACCGCTTCCTCATATTCGCTTTCTGTTTCCGAATTGTTTTTTTCTAGACATAATACAGTTAGGTTTATTTGAATGCTTCAAGAATTTATTTTGTTTGATACAAATTTGAGACAGTTGTGTATTATTTTTCATTGAGAACTACTAAGTTGATGTAAGGTAAGAAAACGATATAACATATATTAAAAATGTTGTAATATGGGTTTCTTTAAGAAATATATCCGACTTTTGGACTAATAAAATAAACAACTTAATTCGTTTAATGATAACAATAGAATAAAATTTTATTAATTTTTACGATAGACAAGTTTTGCCTTGATAATTAATAAATATTCAATCTTGTTGGAGTATTATTTAAACAGAGTTTTTAAATACTTTTCAACAAAAAAAAAATTGTTTCGTTCGGATATAGCGACATCCGCTAATAACGACACAAAATTTGTCTCCCGTGAGTGGTCGTTATAACCGAATTCTACTGTATTTGAATTTGAATTGATGAACAATTTGAATTGCTTTGTTCGTCTTATGAGATGGTAAGAACGCAGCCATCGCCACAGTACCACCATAGTTAGATTTTACTAGCTCCACCTAGTTTTTCGAATGAGAAATAATTTAAAAATAAATTACGGATAAAAACACAAGAACAACACACATAAATGAAATCCACAAAAAATAGCGTCTGAAAGAATAAAAAAAAAACAATCCACTTCACAGATGTTTTTGACATTTTGCTTCTCCATATTTCCGTATTCTTGCTCTCCAAGCTCTTGCCATTTGGAAATTCGCTGTGCAGAAAAAAGTATTTAGGATCATTTTGGTCATTCTTGTTTTTCTTTTCAAAATTATCGCTTGCATTTTATTAGAATTTTCATTTTAGCTAAAATCAGAAAGTTTTTACTAGTTTTGTCCAGGTAAGTGAAAGATAATTTACAAGAATTTCCTATACAAATTAAGAATAAATGAAAGAAGTGAAAGTAGTAACACAAAGAATCTCATTTTAATCGATCACAAGTGCGATAAATAAATTTGTATTGATTAAACAAAATATTTCTGTATGTGAACTTGTTTATTAGTTTGTTTTTAACTTTAATTATAAACAAAAGAAGTAACTGAATACAATTTGGTTTATCTGGACAGTGAATAGAATGAAGTACTTAATTCCTTTTTTCAGTTATAAATAGGCGATATCTGTATGCATTAGAAATGCAAACAAAAACGAAAATTATACGGTGACCTTAATTCACAGTTTAAGTTTAGGTACCTATTAAGTTGTTTAATATTTCCAAGGATTTTTTTGTTTGGCTCATAGTTATATAGTCTGAAAATTAGCACCATAGTATTCAACAGATGTCTGTTGTTTTATTTGTTCTTCATAGGTAAATTTAGCGGCGCGACAGCCTAATGACTTGTAACCATTTCTGGGTGCGTTTTGTCGGCAGGAATGGAGGCAACGTACAACTTTCTGCCGAGCTTGAACGGCTAAGATGTTAAGTACTTTCTCATTAAAAGTGATACTCTTGGAGGATTTGTTACTTTCTCGCAATTGCGAAGTGACCAAGTGTTTTTAGGTAATAGCGGCTTTGACTTTTAATAATTTATATATAAAATATACATGTCGAATAGTCTGTTGACTTTCTTGTCTTCAGGGTGTCCATTCACCCAATGTCAGCGTAGAACGAGACTACTTTCTCGTTGTCCATGATTACGGTGTCTCTCAACTGAGGTGCCTTGGTTCGGGATATCGTTGTTTAGTGGTCATCCTTCTCATCAGCTGATAGTCGATGATGTTCCGCATTAGTTTATAAAGTACTAGGTATTTGACCAGTGGGATTAAATTCACACCTTCCTGTAGTGTTTCTGTCGTTGCCGGTCGAAGTAGAGTCCAGTGCAGATCTTCAGTATCTTCCTTTCGAATAATTGAAATTCGCTCATAGCTGTCTTTGAGATTAAAAACCACACTGGGAAGGAATAGCTGATCACTGGTCGCAGGAGCTGCTTGTAGATTAATGTCTTTGTCGTTTGGCTTAGACGTGATCTTTTTTTCATCAATGGGTACAAACGGCTGAAGGCCCAGCTGGGCTTTTCTTGATTGCAGGTTAAACCTTATAAACTAGTTGAAGTGGACTCCCAGGTACTTTCCGTTTTGTTTCGCCGCTATGGTGGATCCGTCAGGCAGTTTCAAAACCATATTTCTGCCAAGCCAATGTTTCAGGACATACAACTATCAGGATACTTCTATCTGATAACTACTTGAAAGAATAGACAATTCAGTTATGAACTCTCACCTATTTATATACAAAATTGGATTATGTCTCTATTATCGTTACGTTAAGGTAGCCGCCATCAGGAACACTGAAGCACTTTAAGTTGGTCCATTGTAATACCTCAATTTCGTTTAAATTCTTGAAAAGTTACTTGCTAGTTCGCCAGTGCAAATAAAAGTAATTCAGAGAGTGCTTCTAGTTGGTGAGTTTGAAGTATCAAATAAAGGGTTTAGTATTTTTCATTCTTGGATGTTATAATTGATAAAAAATATAACGAATGAAAGTATATTTGATGACACTAATGGAATAAAAAATCTCTGAAATGGGAACCCGATTTCCTTCGTACAAAAACTTCAATTCTGGATAAAATTTTGACATAAATGAGCCGCCATCGTATGTCTCTTAGCTCTAAAAAAAATCTACCTACCTGCCTAGCTATTCAATGTATTCAAATATTATACATATACTAAAAACAAGCTTAAGGCTTTATTAATTTACATTAAAATGTTCTTACTTATTTAAAGCTCTTCTAATAAGCGTTCTTTGTTTTTTCAGTCATTTAAAAACGATAATTTTGATGTTACTATGAAACTGGATGAAGTCGTTACATGGTTCGTTTATAATTTATAATTGAATATCACATACTTTAATGAAATTTTAATTAAAGGTATCAAAAAAAGATCGGCACATATGACAAACAACAATGGGAGAAGACAGTTGAACAAAAAATTTTAGATGGTTTCGCTAGCTTTACACTGAAGAATGCGAAACTTAAAACGGAATTTATTGACGTTGACTTAGTAAGAGGTATGATAAAGTTGAGCTAAAGCAAGGGTTTTAAATAAAAACGTGTAGATCTTGAAATGCAATAAAACAATCTGTGTGGGTATTAAGAAAAATCAAATCGTATAACCTTGGTAGCTAATTCACGTCTCTTTTGCGAGAGATAATTTTACCCTCAAATCGTTCATGCTAAATGTCAATCGTGGCGTTCGCTATGCACCCTCATGCTGGAACCACATATTGTCTAGTTTCATATGGTTCAATTTGGGTCATAAAAATCCACACCAAACGGTAACTTAGAAGAGTGAAATTCACATAAATGCACAGTAAATCAAAGTCATGTCTATGCAGTTTTTTGCTTGCTAAAAGTGGTATACCATCTAATCCTCAGTTGCTTGAATATAACTATAGTGCACCTCCAACCTAGGCCGACATCATTCTTGTATACTTTAAAAGAATACAAGTGAAAAAAAAATTCTATATTGGCTGTCAATTATCTAGAGCTGGATATATAGACTATTACTCTTTCAGAGCGTTACCATAGTTCGACACAGACAAAGAATTGTTTTTCTACTCTCAAATGCCAGTAATCTCATTTTATTAGTAAATTATATATAATTCTTCAAAATAACTCTGAGCCTATAAACTTTGTCATAATATCTAAAACTAAGAATATATTTAAATCTTCCTATACGATTATCTATCAAATGATTAAATCAATTGCTTCTTGGACGATCGCCTGTTTACGTTTCTATCGCAAATACATAACTACTTATAAAATTAAAATTTAAAATTTAAAAAATTAAAATTTAAATAAATTATTTGTAACTTTTACTATCAATTATTGTTGGCTTTGTAGCCCATTGTAAAAGATTCTTATAAACAAATAAATGAAATGAAACTTCGGAGCTTCAACTTTACCGATCTTATCTAAAAATAAGGTTTGAGCTTGAACTCTACCGATCTCAACTAAAAACAAGGTTTGAATTTTCCTAGAAAAAAAATACTTATTTTAATCTAAACTAAATTTTAAAAATAAAATAACTTTAAAATTTGTTTTTTTATTTTCATTTTGTAATATTATTAATAAAATATCTCTTTAAGGCTCGACATTTCCTAAAGCCAAGCCGAAACAATCCCTTTCGACTGTGATACGATTGGCTATACTGCGATACTTTCTCCTTCCAGTATATGCAAAATGGTGGGTGCGACAGACGTCACACAAAGTCTTCGGAATGCTTTTATTTTTATATTTAACCCAAATGATAAGTTGGGCAGTATACACATTCAAAATTCTTCATCGTTTGGATAGCGATGCTGAGGTATATGCACAAATACTTCACCACATAGTAAATTTGATGTAACAAAATATTCTTTTTAGCACATAGTTTCAATATCGGAACTACTCATCCCCATGGCCCTGAGTCTAATACTGAGTTTTATTCATTCGCAAATTGTTGCAACTAGTTCTGGCAGTGGTATCTCTTCGAAGCAACCAAGGTATTCAAATACAACGGGAAAACCAAGAGAACGTGTCAAACGTCGAAAGAAACTTGTAAAGTAGGATTTATGATTTTCTGTAATATACTCAAGTTTTAAATATACATATATATTTTTTTTAAGAATGAGAAGCGTTGAGACAGAATGCCCAGCCAATGTAAAGCCAACTCGAAGCAGAGCTACAACCCCACAAGAGACTACCACAAGTATTCACACAAAGACTACTTTTGTTCCATTAAAAGATAACAAAATGTTCATCAAACCTCCAAAGAATTCATTAGAATCACATACACTATTAGAAGCTAAACAATCATCTTCCACCGATATAAACCCATCTAAACTGACACTAGATCTCACGGGTTGCTGTAGTTCAAGCTCGCTTCCAATTGTCGGCTCCATTAATGAATGTAAAAAACGTAATGTCAACTGGGACACACCTATTCATAATTTCGCAACAGAAGTCCAAGTTGAAAATCCTCTATTAGTAAATATTAGTGCTCAAGTTAGTACAACAAGCAACAGCAGTGCCGATTGTTCACCTCGAGAACAAATTGAAGTAAATAAGGAGTCAAAAATTGAAGAGCAAGAAGCAGACTTGAATAAAGTTGAGGATTTAGCCGAAGAGGGTAATAGTGGTGTTACGAAACGCAGCCTAGGAGAAGATGATGGTTTCGAAAGTTTAAATGGCAAAAGCTCGAGTGGAGAAGAAAGCAATATTCCTGAAGCTATAGCTCCATGTGCACAACCAAATGAAACAAATCAATTGCGTTTAAGATTAAATGAGAACAATAATCGATCAAGAGAGGAAAATCCAATAATTGAAGAAGTTTTTAATGCATCTTCTCAAGTCTTACCAGCATTCAGACGCAAATATCCACTTTCATCAGAGTCCGATATTGATAGATCAGGACAAAATGCAACTCTTAAATCATCATCTAATGAAATATTTTCTAAGAAAATTACAAAAACAAGTAAAAATAGTGATATGGATGAGGAGAGTGATGAAGAAGAGATTATTTCAAGCCCAGCATCAATTGCTGCATCTAATTACACTGAATGCACTACATCAGCAACGGAATGGCTAGGCGTAACTACAAATAGTACGTTTTATTTATTTGTTTTCTTAAATATGTAATTTAATTTAGGTATTTTATTTTTGTTGTGTCTTAGGTGAGGAGTGTAGTTACAGCTCAGAACTGGAGAATTCTGATTACAAGCAACTGTCTGAAGACGAAGGCTATGATATGGACTTCACACCGACGACGATTCTTAATCCTCATGGAAAAACTGGTCGAAGTAAGCTAAAAACTTTAAAAATAAACATATTTCGTTCAAAAATGTTTGGGTTGTGGATGTGGTACCCTCAGGCATTTTGCGGGGCTGCCAGTTTTAAATAATTACGCTCGTAGGGAAACGTGTGTTATGTTAGGTGCCTTACCGGGCTCGTAAAGAGGCTAAACCTAGTGATTTACAATTCTCAACCATGTGAGTCAAGCAAGAGTGGAGAGGACCTACAATACTCTGTCGATTCCGAATGATACAAGAGATACCCTGAAAAACCTTTTTTGCTGCGGCTGAGAATCGAACCCAAGACGCCCTGCATGATAGTGATTTATCTGCAATTGAAAAAAATATGCAGGTCTGTGAAAAAGCGGTTTTCTCAAAACTTTATAACGAAATTTGGGACGGGAGGTGACAATAGTTCTCATAGTCATGTCTTATGACAACCGCAATATTAATATTTTAATAATACGTCTGAAATCGCCCGTTCAGGAAGGAGACCATAAAATAACTCCATAACACTGTACATCGTTTGGTGTATGCACCCCAAAACCGCCTTACATTCCTTTATATTTTATGTATAGAGATTTTGTCGAAATAAAAAAAAAAAACTGTGTTAATTGAAAACCGTTAACAAGAAAGAGGTCTTAAAGGTGGTCCTTTGTCGACTTACAGTATAAAAGTATATTACTCTAAATTTAAAAAAATGTCTGTAATCTATTCGAACCTAATCTAACTTGATTATTCTCAATAAAATTCGTTATAAATTATTCAAACCTTTGTTCCTGAACTATGAAAT
Organism: Chrysotoxum bicinctum; assembly: GCA_911387755.1. Lineage (NCBI taxonomy): Eukaryota > Metazoa > Arthropoda > Insecta > Diptera > Syrphidae > Chrysotoxum > Chrysotoxum bicinctum. The sequence continues at coordinate 203,477,941 of OU426987.1, read as the reverse complement.
AAAAACCAAAGTTGGACGTACCAGAACAAAATGATAAATATGCACATGTTAAATTCTATGTGAACATGCGGATTGGTTTAACCCAACGCCACAGCGAATCGATACAAAAGAAACTCCCAACGAAACAATTCTTTGGAACGAATTAATTCTTCCATGAAGAAACTCAAACAAACAGCAAAAAGGTTGACAGGTATTCGGGGAATTAGAAATAGAAGATAAAAATGTATAATATGAGGAAATCCAGCGTACTTTAGGATTTTATGTCACTAGCAGATATAAAAATATAGTTCATTAAAATAGTTGTTATTGGTGTAATTTTTTAAATAGGAGTTAAATAGAAAGATGATCTATATGTATATTTCAATACAAAATGTTTTAATTTTGAATATACATATAGCTATTTTATTACGTGAAAACAACGAAATTTAATATAAATTATTTGTCCCTTTCAATGTTATTTTATTTCAAAACTTTGTAATTTTTTGATGCAATGTTTGATCCACATGAAAATTGAAATAATTATTGTAGTTACTTCACTAAGTATAATCTATGTTGATATTTGGGTGTGCCACTAATAATATTGAAATGGTGAACAAAGAAAAATACGTCCCTCGCTGTTTTTGAAAATTAGACCGTTACACTTTTCTTTTCATAACTTTTTGATGCATTTATATATCGTAATAAATTTTTTTGTGCATATTCTATATACAAAAACGAAGAGATTCAGCCCAAAAAAGTTAATGTGCCTCAAAAATTTACAAACTTATCGAGGAATTAAAAAAATGTTCGACAGCGTAATTTTTATTTTAGATGTAGAAAATTAAAGAGCACACTCAAAAAAAGCTTAGAAATGCCTAGAAACCTGAAGTTATCCAGAGAGTCAGTGCTGAAAAAGTAACTGTATTAAGTATCATTTTTTATTCCACTAAATAAATTATTTAAAATGAATTTTTATTTTAAACAAAAATTTTTTAACTTATTTCATGTACGTTTCTCGGACTTTTATTTTATAATTTTATAATTATTTTAAACACTCAATTGATGTATAAGTTATGAAATAAGGGCATATAACAAAAAGTAAGTGATACTTTACTCTCTGACATACATGCATGAGGAAAAAAAATGGTCGATGAACTTATCGTAAGTTTTTTACGATTTGAAAAAAACTGGAGGGTGGTGGACCAATTCTAACTTGAAATTCAAATTCAGCGCGTCAAAATACATAAGGATATGTAGGTTCGGTCTTTGAAATTAACTACTTTTTTATTTTTTTGTGCACCTGTGCAGAAACTCGACATGTTTATATCAATTAATTTTTGATGCATTGATGAATTTTATGTCGATTTCCTTTACACATGAGAAATCAATTTCTATGTGAAGATTTCGATCTCTCGACAGATTTCACGTTCCTTTACACCAAAAAAATCGATTTTTTTGTGACAGAGATCAAATCCCTCGAATCCGTATTTGAAGAGGGATTTACATGTATACGAAATACGCACACCAAAAGAAAAAATTTGACAAGGGATCAAAATCCCTAGTGAGTAAAGGAAATCGACATTAGTAACGCGATTTGATTTATATTTCTGACGTTACTTTGATTATAAAAGCATCAACTGTTTTGGTGTGCTAATGATTTGAATTTTTTTTTTTAAACGAAAATCTTAAGGTACGCTGGATTTCCTCATATATGCGTGTACGGCTCCAATGAATTCAAAAATTCTATACGAATATGTATAAAGCAAACTTTGTGTACCAAATTTCATTTTAAACCAAAATCAATTTTTCACTACTTCGGAGATAATGTTTATTGCGTTGGAATGTCATACCAGAGGTCTGTGATTTGAATTCTAACATTTATCTGCTTAAACAAAAGAGCCTCTTATCATAAAGTAATTTTATTTACTTGCCACGTAGATATCGAAACATCACTGTCTTCAAAAACTTTATCTCGTAATAAATTTTTCAAAACCAAACCGGTATAAATCGCACGTACGCAATTACGCACGTATGGAAGTCTTGCAGATACAAGTTGTGCAAAAAGTTCGTAAGACTGGTATGCTAGTGGACAACACCGTCGGTCGTGCCCGTCGTCGTACGGTGCGCACACACGAGAATGCGGCTGCTGTAGCCGAGAGTGTGATACTCAATTCACGAACATGAACTCGCCATCGCTCTACACAGCTCAACATTTCACGCACTAGCCTGAGGAGAATTCTGCACAAAGATCTTGGATTATTTGCTTAAATGGTCCTCGGCAATTGAAGGCACACGACCATCAATTTGAACGTTGTGTTTCATAATTAGTGGGAATGTTTGCTCTTCCAAATAAAGCCATAAAAGATGGGACAAAGTTAGTTTTATTGCATTTTTAAAAAGAAAATTGTATTTGGCTCACCCTTTAAAAAACAATGACCTGTTTGAGATGTTTGCTTTCGCGCAATGGTGGTTCAGTAGTTTTGGACTACCTAGAAAACTGACTGTATCGGAGATTGAAAAAAGATTCACCTTGAAACTCATACCTCAAGTTGATGTATGTAGTATATTATTATGTACTTGACATATTTTAAACCTTTTCAGATTGCATTCCTTAAAATAATTTACTGTAACGTAATTATCTTTTATATTTTTAGTTAGTTGTACCATTTGGGAAAATAGAGATGTTAAGAAGGCCCAAATGTCGGTCTTGGACATATCATCGTGCATAATTGAACGTGTAGAAGCTATGCCTGAAACGTGTGATTACATCTACTTTGGTATTTGTTTTTCGATCATTCTCTCAATGATTCCACCTTTTTGTAGATTGTGTGAGGTAAGTTTTGTTAATTTATAACTAATCTTAAAGTACATGTTTTAAAATATGTTAATAAATAATTTAAATAATAAATATATTAATAACTCAATTTGTACATCCAGAAAACAATTGACTCGGAAGACACTGAAATAAACTATTTGGACATACCAATGCTTTTATGGGAGAAGGCTTCTTTTTCGTTTATTGCCATACTTTATTTTGCATTTGGTAATTCCCAATGGGAACGGTCTTTATTACTAATTGGATTTTTGCAACGGTTATTACTTACTTTGATATTCTTCATGTTATTTGCTGTTGCAGAAAGAACTTTTAAGCAGAGGTTAGTTCGTTTGAAGTATGTTGATTTTAAACTTCTATATTTTTAAGGGTCATTTCAGATTTTTGTACGCTAAGCTTTTCTCTCATCTGACATCTTCAAGGCGCGCGAGAAAATCCGATTTGCCTCACTTCCGACTAAATAAAGTACGAAACATTAAAACATGGTTAAGTGTGAGGTCATATTTGAAGGTAAATTAATACTTTTTTGTCTGTTTTGTAAAATAACACATTTGATTATTTATTCATTCCAGAAAAGAGGTCCTCAACGATCGGTTGATGTAATAGTTTCCGCTGCTTTCCTTTTAACACTTTTGCTGTTGGCATTTTTGAGTGTAGAATGGTTGAAGGATTCGGTTCATTTACATTCGCATTTAAATTTAGAAGCCCTAACATGGTCAACTTTCATGGGCATTTTTCTTCTAAGATTCATGACGTTAGGCAACAAAATCAATCGGAAATATAGAAGTATATCAGTTCTAATCACTGAACAAATAAATCTTTATTTGCAGGTTAGAGATGATTTTATAATTTTTGTATACTTTTATTTTATAAATTTTCTATTTTGTATTCTTAAAGATTGAGCAAAAACCGAAAAAAAAGGATGAGCTTATGGTATCAAATAGCGTATTGAAGCTAGCTGCAGATCTGCTCAAGGAATTGGAATTACCGTTTAAAATTTCAGGACTAAGTGCAAATCCATATTTGTATACTACAATTAAGGTCGTTATATTATCTGCCCTATCAGGGGTTCTTAGTGAGATGTTAGGATTCAAATTGAAATTGCATAAAATTAAGATTAAGTAGAAATAATTTTAGTTTTACAAAATTGATGTGTAATATGTTATGAAACTTATTAAAACAAATATTATTTATAAGTGTAAAACTTGAATTTATAGCTTGGATTGATTTGTTTTTTTTTTCGATGAAAATGACATTACTCGAGTTTTTTTAATTCGTTAATGTGCAGATTAAAAAAATGTTAAATATACAACCATTCCAATAAGATTGTTAACAGGATATTTGATCTTCTGTAAAACAACGACATGGCTTATGATCAAAGACTAAGCACTTTTATCAAAAATCCTCTTAAATTTTAAGACTCCTACTTAAATCTTTTAGTTTCACCTATCTATAAAAGGCTAATTTTTGTAAAATTTGGTTCTCTTCACATTCCTGGAAAAAATAATTAGTTTTTTTCTTTCTATGAGCGAAATGTACGAGAAAAATGATAAAGCATTATTGTGTTATATTATGTGTTGAAACAAAAACCTACCAAGAAATGCAAAAAAAAAGATTTGGAAAGATCCTGTGGCATAAAATCGTAAATTAATTACCACTTCGATTGCTTTTAGAGAAAAGTGATTTTTAGTCTTTGTTTTCTTTTTGGCTTCCTTTCGATTGCATGGATGCTTTTAATTTAAACAGCGATTTTATATCAAAGACTGCTTTTAAACGAAGCAATATTACCTTGCGATTTTTAAGCCCGTGGGAGAGAGATGTGTCTGGTGGCGGGGGTACACAAAATTGCTAGGGTTGGAAAAATTGCAGAGTTATCGTTCTTTCTTCTTTGTGGTTTTCTTTACTTGTCAGGTATGTTTCATTTCTATTTGGCGTTCGCTCAGTGAACTTCGATCTACTCACTAGAGTAAAGAGTGCGGAGAGATGACTCCTTTTCAATGAAGAAAAGTTAACTTTCATTAAAAATCGCTCTGTTTAAAAGCATTCATGCAATCGAAGGGAAGTCAAAAGAGAATCAAAGATTAAAAATCGCTTTCGTGTAAAAGCAGTCAAAGTTAACTTTTGTTCTATTGAAAAGGAGTCATCCCTCCACACTCTCCTGCAGTTAGTCAAAGAACAAGAAGTTCGCTGAGATGCTGAGCGAATGCCAAAATAGAAATAAAAAACAAAAAGAAGAATGAACGATAACTTTGCAATTTTTACAACCCCCGTAATTTTGTGCACTCACGCCACCACATACGGGATTAAAATTTAAAAATCGCAAGGTAATATTGCTTCGTTTAAAAGCAGTCATGGCTAACCTCACTTTTTTTGTGTGATATGACAGAGACAGACGGCGACAAAAAACAAACATCAGTTCAGTGTGTGTTTCATAAATTAATCGGAGAGCTCTGATCGAACTCTGCTCAGAGCGTACTCAACATGCTCAAGCCTTGCTCGCTTTTTATTACAAAACATTTCTCTCATATATTGGACATACATATACGCCTACCGAAAATTTTGGATTTGAAAAACTGATTTGAAATCAAAAAATAAATTAATTTTGTTGCCAAATAATAGACATTTTGACAGATCCGAATCAAAAAATTAATTTGTTTTTCATTCTTATGCCTAAAGCCTAGTACGCAGATCGAGACAAGACAAATTTTATCTCTACAATTTTAATCTCTACAAAACTTTTCCAAATCTCGCGTAAAAGTTTGAAGTTGGAGAGATGAAATCTAATTTACTGTGTTTTTTAGTGTATCTCTGGAACGCGTTGTCTTACAAAAGTCGTTCATACCTTTTTGGAACCTCCTCTTCATGCTCTCAAGGCAAGGTGCTAATCTTTTACATAAAACCAGTATTGACAAAAATCACTTTCGGCTGTCAAAATTTGCCCCGCAAAATAATGCTTGTATCATTCTTTTTCCTGGCAAAATTTAGTGCAGACATTTTGTACACCAATTCACAATAGTATGAATTTTGCGCGCGAACTGTGTACTGCTCGGAAAAATATCCGAGACAAAATTTGTCCCAGGAAAAAAAATGTATGGGAGACAAAATTTTTCCCGATCTGCGTACTAGGCTTAAACAATTTGTAGGTGTCAGTTTGCAATTTTGCTTTTATGTTTGTTTAATTGATTTCAATTGTGAATTGTATTCCCTCCATGAATATCTATAATTGTCCGCTTTTTTCGTAAGTAAAGGGTGGTTAAACAAAGATGCACGATGGTAATTGTAAATAAAACTAAAAGTTTTCAGAGAATTATCTTAATATGTTTCATTATGATAGAAGGATCTATGACAATTATGTGTGAAACAAAATATCGGCCAAGTGCTCGCCACGGCTTCGGTGGCATACCTCTATCCGATGGTCCATATTTTCAATGACTCTGAGACATAATTGAGATTCAATGTCGTTAATGAGCCGAATTATCTCATTCTTTAACTCTTGAATTGTTCTTGGCTTATTGACGTACACTTTCTCTTTTAAATATCCCCAAAGAAAAAAGTCCAACGGTATCAAATCACATGATCGTGGCGGCCAATTAACAAGTGGCAAGTGGCACCATACAGTTGGAAGCACATATTGACCATGTCCATATCCTCAATTTCTGGCTACGAGAAGTCCGTTGTCATCTCGCGATAGCGAACACCATTCACAGTAACTGCTTGGCCGACCTCATTTTCGAAGAAGTACGGCCCGATGACACCGCCAGCCCATAAACCGAACCAACCAGTCACTCTTTGTGAATCCATTCCATATGCTTTTCAACAATCATTCGTGGATTATCATTTGCTACAGACCCGGTTTGCTGAAATTTGCGCACAATTCTAACGGTTGTGGATACGTTTGGTCGATTATGCTGACCAAAAAAATCACGATCAATTATGTCTGTCATTAAAAATATGGAACATCGGATAGAGGTATGCCACTGAAACCGTGGCGAGCATTTGGCCGATATTTTGTTTCACACATAATTGTCATAGATCCTTCTATCATAATGAAAAATATTAAGATAATTCTCTGAAAACTTTTTGTTTTATTTACAATTAACATCGTGCATCTTTGTTTAACCACCCTTTATTTCTACAAACATTAGCGTACTAGACTTTAAGGATGAATCTTTTACTACCGTAGGTAGCTATGCATTTCCCAATAAAACAGGGCACACTTTGTTTGTCTATAAATATTTCATTTAAAACCGATAATGTTTGTTTATAGTCCAATATCTTTTGAATTAAGTGTGTTTTATGGTTTAAAATGCCTGTGATATGTAGATAAACAAATATAATACTCAGAAAATGCATGAGTCACCTCCTGAGAAATCAGTCGTCATTTATTTTTATTAGGAAGCAGGCTTGCCAGATTGGGCTATTTATCGGAAATTGGGCTATCTTTTTCCAAAATTGCCGACAACAATTTCACTATGACAGCCCAATCATAATTGGGCTATAAATAGCCCAAATCTAATCTTGGGCGATATATTTTTTCGTACAAATAAATCATATAAATAAAACACTTTCCCCTCTAAACATACGCTTATCTCATTGCACAAGCTGGCATCACTCTTTGTTCTCTGAATGTATATATAAATAGGTACTATATAACATTTTATGAATGATTTTAATCAATTAAATATGTTAAATTGTTAACTCTTCTTTTATTATGAACAAAAAATGTTTTTTTTTTTCATTTTTCGTTGTTTTTTCAGATAAAAATAAATTGTAATTGAAATTACGAGAAAAATTTTTTATTGGTATTGGGCTACTATTTGGGCTACTTTATCGGCTCCGATTTTGGGCTACAAAAATTTCTAAATTGGGCTATCGAACTAGCTGAAGACATGACAACCCTGTTAGGAAGGTGTGTAGCTTAAGACTCATTTCAGTGCTATCATTCCTTACCCCTCGAACACAACGAGATATATCTGTAGGTAAAAGAATCGTTAGTTGCACAAACTGTCAAGTCGATAACTAATGACTCATGTAGCAAAACAATTCTTCAATGATGTAGCAGGGCTCTAACCTAACTTATAGAAAATGCCTTTTTTCCGGAAATGTTTGAAGTTTTTTGTTTCGTTTGAATGTACTCCATAATAAAAGTTTCTAATGATCTTATATAAATGTCATTTCAAATGCCATAAAAGTTAAAGTGGATGAGAAATTAAGGGCCTTAACCCAACGACGCTGTTGACGTATTTATACGCTGCTTATTACCTGTTTGAAAAATTGAAATACATTTTTCTTAAAATTTAGCCAAATTAGGAAGATGTTAAATGTAATGTAATTGGTTTTTTGTGTCTTCAAAGGCAATTTATTAAACAAAATGTGGCTTCTGTCGCTGCACTTAGCTGTTTCTAGCCTTACATTTTTTTTAAATTAGTTTTGGCATCACTGTTGTAGTTTCTGACAGATTTAATTTGACAGCTTGGGGCAAAATCATTTCATCTCCCTCTCTCGACATTCCATTTCTTCTATTTCCTTTTCATCAAAATTTTGTTTTCTTTTTTTATTCTCTCATTTCATTCATTCAGTTTCAGTCGAGTTTTTCAAACCCAAGTCGGTGGGTGTTGCCGTGAGTTGTATTAATTTAGACATAAAATTATTGTTGGTTTAAGAGAATATAAATCAAACCAGTGTATAAATGTTTAGATTTTTCGAATAATATAAGCTTCATAGAGAGAAGGAATCTTCTAAGGAAGTTCCAACGTTGCTCGCTGGCATTGTTCGGAGTTTGTGTTCTGTGTTATTATTGTGCAAGTCCAAAGCCCGGGTGTGGCGATCTAAAAAAAATCCGTCTCGCCATTAAACCGATTTCTCTACATAAAAACCAGCGAATTATCCTTCACTCGGGGGAGGATAGCTAACGAAGCGGGTCCACATCGAGAGTCTAATCATCGCATCCTGTTTTCTTTAGGAAAATAGTTGATTTTTGTGTGTAATTTTTTGCAACTCATCGCGGTTCACGAATCACACCCAAAATGCTCGAAGATATTTCCATCCCTACTCAATCTGCTGTAGAGGCAGACACTTCTTACTATGACGGGAGTCGGGCATTCCTATGGCTAGCTGACCTAAGCGGGCTATCTGTTGATCTGGTAAGTTGAACATAGCTACCTACTATATTCTCTGTCTATGTGACCCAAGTTCCTATTTATAAACATAGTTTCTACGACGAAATTATTTCGCAACTTCTCGAGAACGGGATGGTGGAGGTGGTTGGTGAGGCTCCTTAGTTGCGAACGAAGGTGGCTTGGTTGCCAAACCAACACCATCTTGCCACATTTGACACATCTTGCCATCCGAATGACGATAACATTTATATCGTCTGATTGGTTTCACTTCCTTTGCAATAAAATTATGATTTGATGATTATTTTTCATAATTCTAATGTATGCCGAAAACTGATTTGGCCCTAAAAATATAATTCTGGTCCAATGGTTTGGGTCATCAACTCATAAGTAGTTGGTCATTCAAGTGAAAATTGAGTTTAGCAATAAAATGAAAGTCTGACATCATTCACCATTTAGGTCTTACGATCACCAGATCGACACAAACAATTTGCATTGTTCCGGTCAGATTTTTTTGTTTTTATCTTATGCCTCATTTGAAATCGAATATTTTTAATTAAAATTTCTACATACAAAATAGCTTCATATATTATTTAGAGAAGTCGATGCTTGGCGCGTTTTTTCGATTTTTGCGATTGTTTTTTTTTTGCTTTCATTGAAGTGAAGAGCAAAAATCTATGAAGAAAATAAGCGTTTCGCGTATACATGTGATGCTATCCCCAATTAGATATTAGACGACGTGATTTTTTTTGTGATTTTGTTACGTAAGCGAATCGATCAATCGATAATAAATTGTCGAATAAATCAACTTTTTGGGTGAATTGAATAAAATTGACGTTAACGAAATGATTGAAAGCAATAAGAAGACGAAGCCGTAACAGATGTGATGATTTATTTAGAGGCATGAAATAAGATGGACAAACAAAATAAACCTTGTCCTACATTATGTACTCGTATTCTATGTATATGTAGCTGCGGGCAAAATAATAGTAATGAAGTTTTTGACACAACAAAAACTAAAAAAATTAATCTACTAATTTTAAAGAAATAAATAGTCATCTGATTTTCAAATTAATGTTTTTCAGGCTTTTAATTTCAGAAAAAAATCACTTCCAAGTTTAATAAATTAGTTGGTAATTTCAAATCTATTCAAGTCATATAGAGAAACAGTGGTCAAAAAAATAGTAGCGCATTCAAAATTCACCTTTAAATATTACAAATGGGAAAGTTAATAGACAATTTCTACCATAAGTGATAGGGAAGTGTTAGAACCTTAAATTAATATTTAGTTGCATGTTTATTTTAAGAATTAACAGCAGCAGAACGACGTTGCATCGAATTAATAAGATTTTCACATCTTCTACAAGTATGGACGTCCAAGACTGATGTATAGCTTCCCAAAAGGCTGTGTTAGTAGTTGGCTTACGACTAGCAAAATACTTCTTGACATCGCATAGGATTGATTTCTTGGAACCACTGGTTCGCAATTTTACTTGTATGCTTTGGGTCTATGTCTTGTTGAAAGACCCATTTCAGTGGCATTTCATCTTCAGCATATGGGAACATACCTTCCTCCATGATCTTCACACAAAGATGCTGATCCATAATGCCTTCAATGCGGTGTATATCACCAACACCATAACATGCCCAAACCATTATGCAGGATCCTCCAAGTTCTATTGTCTTGGCTGTGTAGCGTAGATTATATTCTGTGCTTGGAGGCCTTCTTACATATTAACGAGATCCCTTCCACCATGTAAAACAATCTTAGACTCGTCTGACCACAGAATATTCCTCCACAAAAACATGCAAATTCATTAACTTACCAAATCATTGGTATTATTTTGACCGCAACTGTACATGATTAATTCGCTTTAATTTCACTGTTAAGGGAGAACCTCAATAGTCGAAATATTACTGAAGCTTAAGTCATACATCAACAATAGGTAGCTTAGAGAAGTGAAGTGAAAGGAAGTAAAATTAATCATCTATTTTTTTTATCCCAAATTCCAGTTTCATTTCTATGAGATGCGCTAGGTGAGTAAAAGCTTTATAGAATCTTGCATTCTGATATCATATCTAGTTGTATTTGTCGACTTTCATGATATACGCCACTAAAATTTGGCTAAGAGAAATATATATAAAAAAAATATAATTAAATTGAAGATTTAGGAGGATTGTATAATATTTTATTAACTCATTACGAATCACCCAAACTTCTTGTTATTTTTATTTCAAAAACATCTAACTGTAGAATCTAATATATGAAATTACGATCAATAATGACTTAGTAAATTTTTTTATTACCAATTGCAAAAAGTAGTAAGTAGCTAGGTAATTAAAATTTTTCTAATCACAAAAAGTTATTGGTACTAACAATATTTTAAGTTTCAAATCACAAAGGGTAATTAAATTTAGTTTAAACAAAAACGCTTTGTAGAAAGCCTAAACCTAGTGGCTTATAAATAACTCTGAACCATTCTTCTGTGCAATTGTAATCAAATATACATGTACCTTTGATGTCTATACATATAAATAATTATCCATTGTATTTGTAATTTTCAGTTAAATATTTTTTAATTGCAAACATTTGCTTTCTAATAAGATCTTGCCTATTAAAACTTCGATTAGATATCACTTTCGGATAAATATTCGACAATTTTGGAACATACAATTCCAGGGTCCATCGACTCAAATTAAAACTTATATACATACATATGCATGTTTATAATAGGGTGATCAGATAAAAGCTATAGGAAAAAAAATTTAAAATAAATAACAACAGAGTCACATATAAAATTGGTTCTGGCCTTATTTTGAAACTACATTCAAGGATTCAAGCCATTATGTATGGAACAGGACAGCCTTGGCTTTGATGGCAGTGCTTAAAGCAGTCGGTCTAAATTTTGAATACTCATTACGTCGTTGGGGCAATAGCGTCTTGAATGTTGGGTTCCAGATCGTCCAAAATTGGATTGCGAGTTAGCCTAAACTAAGGACTTCATGTACCTCAAAGAAAATAATGGAGTGATGTCTAGTAGCATGTTCTGGGTGGCCAATTGATGAACGCTCGCCGTGAGATGATCCATTCGCCAAATTTCTCCTTCATTACTTCGGGTGTTGCATCGCTTGTATGTATGTCATGCAATGCTGTTGGACAAAACACACCTGGATATATCGATATTGTCGAGCTATGACCACAAAAAGCAGGTTAATATCGCTTTATATCCAAGACCTTTGAAAGTAACTGTGTCTTCTTCCTTAATTTGAAAGAAATGAGGTCTGATGATACCGCCATGCAATGAACCACACCGAACATTCAATCTTTGTGGATGCATTGAAGCTTGGTCGAAATTTTAAGTATTGTGTTCGCTCTAATAACAGCAATTTTGCATGTTAATATACCCGCTGAACAATAAATGGGCTCCATCCGAGAAAATAATTTTTTAAGCAAAACCCTTTTCTCTGACCAACATATTCAGTGCCCTAAGTATAAAATGGCAAACATTACAAAATATTTTGACAGCTGGATTTCATTGTTAACTTTAACTTTGACAGAAAAACTATCATTGCTATCCCGCCCCCCTTTTACTAATTTGGAAAATATAAGTCTTACTTTAACTGCTGAAAAGTTGAAAGCATCTAAGTCGTTTTTATGTGGGTTTTTGGATTCCTATGGAAAATGAAAGCTCTATCCTCCAACTTTGCACATACAGTACCAAATGTCGCCATATTAAATAAAATATTTCTCAAGCATTATATGGATATCTACGTTCACACTGCACTTCTAAATGAGACCAAGAAAGAGGCACGAAGATTTCGGAAATGCAAAAGGAGTGATTAAATTGAGTTTCAATAATAACTTCCCTTTTACTTTATTTCTTTGCCCTACCCCTTAGGTCTGACGAATTCCTTGTTAGTATATGAAGAAGAACTTTTAATTAACAAGTTTTTTTTTAAAGAGTAATCGTTTATATACAGAGTGTCCCACAGTCACCGCCCCAAATGAAAACCATGGATTCCTGAGGTCATTTTAAGTCGAAAAACTTAAGAGGTCATTTTCTCGTTTTCGTCCCGTTTTCGAGTTATAACGGTTTTTATGATTTTTCCCTTAACTGGCTTTATCTTTGCCAAACTACGTCCGATTCGCAAGATTTTTTTTATAACCAATCAAGAATTTATTACAGTTTTAGTTTGTCGAGAGACTTTTTTTCTGCGGACAACCGTTTCTCCGCAATTTTGCATCAAACCCAATTTTTTCGATTTTTAAGTAGTTTTTTCACTTTGATATCATTTTATTCAAAAAACACGTTAATGAGTATTAATTTTGTTCGCTTATTATTAAAGATCAGTTTATTTTCTTAAAAAAAACTATTTTTTTTTCCTTAAAAAGAATACTAAATGTAATTAACAAAAAATAAACAAACAAAAATGATCCTAACAGGTTAAATTCAGGTAAATTCAGGAACTCTTTCTGAAACCCTTTCATTGAAAAATCTAAAGTTCCCTAGAGTAGTCAAATAGGCTTATTTATAATTATCTTACCAATCACCAACCGTTTTTTATTATCAGATTTGATCCATAGAGATCATCAGTAAAACATGCATTACAACGACTGCTTGAGATCCTGCTCATTATCGCTATCACGTTTCGTGATCCAAAAAATTTTTTATACTCTGACGAATAGATGGCTATTTAGCTTTCATTAACATTAACTTAAAATTAAGATGACAGAGAATACAAAAATGTATGCCGTTTGAGTTATTTACCTTAAAGTTGAGTTATGTAATTCTCTAGAAAGGAAATTGAATTTTTATAACTCCAAAAATAACGGTACATTCAGTAAAGCAGGTGTAGAGATTCGAATTTGAACACAAATTGTATTAAGTTGCAAGTATTTGTACAAACAATTTCATTTACGATATCTGTACAACACTCCCGTTTTTGAGGTCTAAGCTATTTTAAGAGTTGTTTTAGCAATTGGCGGAAACAGTTTCATAATTCTTTACACGTTTCTATCGTGTGTTTTAAATGTTGAGTTAAATTTATTTACAAATGCCTAACTTGTCATAATAATTATACAAACACATATAGTCGGTAAAAATATATTAAAAAACGATTTGTAGCTATCATGTTGTGAGCTAAATTTTACGCCATGCAGTGGTTTGAATTCATTGAAGAAAATATGCCACGAAGGGAAAGTACCAACGTAGAAAGTCTTGCACTTTGGAACAAGAAAAAAATGAGTAAAGGAGAAATACAAAATGTATTTTAAATTAGAAAACTAATCATATTAAACAAAAAGGTAGGTAACTGACTGCAGAAATATTTGTAATTTTTTTTCTAATTTAGTTGGAGATGGATGAGAAACTTTTTTTTTAAATCCTGATTAAATTAAAGTGCAATTAAAGTGCAATTTGTTTGTGAACCTATGAAAGTGTGAGCTTGTGTACATTTTATTTGTAACATTTAAGTCTTTCTAAATATTTTTACAAGCTCTTTTCAGACTTTTATTTGGGGTGCTGTGGCCAAGGCATTTTTTGTGTTCCATGTATAATGTCTCTAGTTATGTACGTACATTTATATCATATGTGTTATTGTTTTAAAAGGAAGTGGTAGAGGAGAAGGTGGGAATATGGAACCCCATTTGGTTTTAAATTCTTTTTGTTCATACCCGTAATCTAAAGATATTAAAAACTTTTCAATTATATAAAGTATATATTCTTACATTATATATAAGAAAAAAAACATATTCTGAATACTTTTCGTATTAAATTTTTTACTTTATTCAAAAAAAGTCATTTTTACATTTTAAATTTTTATGTTCCTTATATGGAACCCCGGGTTCCATATTAAATGTATGTAAAAATTATATCATAATTTTGTGTGCAAAAATTACAAACATAAAAATCGTGATCGCATCCTGCGCAACCACTGTATGTCCATATGTAGCAAGACTGACCCTGTCAAAATCGTTGAAGATGGAGCCTTACGTCCTCTGTTTGAAGTTTTTTTCCTAAGTTTTGGTATGAGGTATACATAAAAAACACGTAATGGTAATATGGAACCCGGTTCCATATTCGCTTCCTCTAGGGGTTCCATATTACAAGACTTCATATTTTAACAAAAACAGTGGTTTTCATCACTTATTCAATGAAATGAGAAAATTCTTACATACAAAATTGATAATCAAAAAATAAATATTATTTATGAATTTTCTGCAGGACAAAAACAGGGCCCGACATAAACGTTCTAGACTTACAAAAACAATGAAAAAAAGTTTTCGATTTCCCTCGGTTATTGGAAATAACCTTACGGTAAATTTATCGAGGCGAAAGCTATGTAACTTTTTAATATGAGTATTTTGTATGAGTCCTCGCAACGTGTAGCTATAGAGTAATAGATGGCACCAACAGTTTTGGTTCCAGAAAGGGGTTCCGATTTAACAACAGGTTCCATATTACCACCTTTTCCTCTACCTATATTTTCGTATGTTTTGTGTATATAGACTTTAATCTGGGGAGAGATTAAAATGATTTTATTTGATAGCACTTTTTAAGAAATTTCTTTGCTAATCTTTTCTAAGAAATTCCATTTGAAATGTAAGCTTAAGTTGATTTTGCTTTTAAAACATTTTTCAGACGATAGATGGTTAAGGTTCCATTTATAATAAAAGGGTCGTTTATCAAGGGATTCTTTAGAGCGTAACGACTTTTTAATTTAATAATATTCTAATGCAAGACAAACACAAGCCATCGAAAACCTAAATTTTTATATATGTATGTATAAATGTAAATAAAAAAAACAGCTCAACTTTGTTGGAGTTATTGTCTCTAGCTAAAGTTTAATATTATTTTAAGTATACTCCTGGTATATGAAATCTATTATTAGATTGTATATTAGATTATGTAAACAAGGGAATAAAAAAAACACTAACATTCAGCTAGTTCGTTATTTCAAAGGATTCGTTTTCAGAACTAAACCATTTGGTAAAACAGAAGAAGCTACCACCGAAACCGTGACATCATTCAAGGAAGAAAACGCCTAATAGGGAGGGCGAGGGTTGGAATAATAATGTTTGTACTCTTACTCTGGTGTTCTGTGCCAAGGTACTTTACTACACTTTTACTCGTCATTGGCTGTCGATGTGGCCCTGCGATCACTTGCATGAGCCAGTTCCTTCTCGTATACCTTGAAGCTCCACGCAACTGAGTCCTAAACGAAGGGGAGCGTTTGAATCTCGCTGTGATGCTCAAGTTTCCAGACAACACTGAAGTATGAGTTATTTTATCAACGAAGTACTTAGGAATCAAATTTGCCAACAAAAAAAATCAGGAAGCATGCATACTTGATGATGTACTCTATACTACTCGTATTCTCTGCATTTGGTCCATCTACTATTCAGGATGTGAAATGAACTAAGTAAGAAAACAAAGCTGCTTATGTACAAAAAACTTATCCGACACGTTCTGACCTAGGGCGGGTAGATTTTGAAATGGAATAAATCAAGCTGTGTGTGAGGAATTAACAACATTTATTTGAAAAGCCCGTGTATGCCTTTATATATGAAATATGCCATCGTCAAAATGTGCCCGCCTTGGCTTCTTAAAGTGGCACGGATCCGAGTGATCCATTTTCAATGACTGAATTTAAGCATTGGCCTGTGTTATGTTCAACTTAATGGCATTGGCCGATTGAGGTTTATTGGCATATACGTGTGACATTTGGAAACCCCTAAAGAAAAAGTCTAGCGGGGTCAAATCGAATGACCTTGGTAGCCAATTCACGTCACCTCTACGAGAGATAATATTACTTTCAAATCGTTCATAGAAAATGTCAATTGTGGTGTCCACTTCCTGGCGCCCCCGTCCTGCTGGAACAATTCGTCTAGGTCTATATGGTTCATCTTGGAACATACAAAATTGGATATCATCGACGGTGACCGTCTCACCAACGTCGTTTTTGAAAAAGTACGCGCTAATGATGCTGTCTGCCCGAAATCCACACCCAGTCAGCGAACAAACGGCATTGTCTATGGTCATGAACTTTGAGCTCCTGAGTCAAAAAACAAAATTCGCCAAGTTGAAACCTGCGAATCAACTGTCTCGGGTTCTCGGCCGATCATGCGTTCCTTTGACTTACGAATGTTGGCTAAATGATTACCCAACCGGTCGTCTAAAATTTGGCCACCAAACGTTGACGAGTCAACTTTGAAGGTCCACCATGTCTACCATAAAATGGGCGCAACGTTTGCACTAATGGACACTCATTTTGATAATAAAGATAATAAATCTTACTTGGCATGGTGATTTGGTATCAAAAATTAAATAGTAAACCACAGATTTGCCCGATGTCACCAAAACAACATGGAGGAGTTTAGTATTTTTCACTATTATTACCACAAAAATATTGTTAGTAATCCAATGAATAAAAACAACAGTTTTAAAACGGAGAATTCTTAAATCATTAACAATTGCATTCGGACAAAAAATTGGCTTGGTACTTATGTGAAGAAATTCGGCCTAAGAGTATTATTTTCAGATTTACGATTTTTTAAGAATAAATAAATAAATAAATTCCAGAAGACTTCTACTGACAAGAGCTTATTCTGAAAACAAATACACAAACGGTTTTTTTTGTTGGATTTACCCGTCAAAGTGATAAATGCTTGAATAACTCACTTTTTTAAAATGGCGATAGTGTAAAACTAATCTTTCGATACAAATCAACGTTTAATATTTGTACGTTTTATAACTTGTATTTTCGACGATATTTGACCTTTCATAGCTGTTCGCATGAAAAAATGTAATAATCCTTTTTCCGGAGAATACTAAGTTAAAAGCAAATTCCCAATATTTTTTTCTTTAACACCAAATTTTAATAATAAGGTAGTTTTTGTAGGCAAGTAAACTTAATAAAAGAATGTTAAAGTTTTGTTGTAGGGTGAAACATAATTTACCAACAAACTTTGCGTTTTCGACAACATTTGCTGTTTAGAAGTTGTACTTATCATGTATCCTTTAAACTCTTTGTTTTAGAAATTTACGTATTTTATGTAAAAGATGGCATAATGCACAAACATTTACCGTCAAATTTTTCCTCCGGTATAATAAATTATTAAAGGAAATTGGAAACGCATTTTTTCAATTTCGATCAGTTCATATATTCAGTTTAAGTAAAATAATTAAAAATAAATATTACAATAGGAACCCTAATTAACTTATCATTAAATAAAAAGATAATTTAAGTTGTATTGTTCATAGTGCGTAGATATTGTTGATACAAATACACTTTATATTTATGAATAGAAACAATTAATCACATTTTTGAAATTTTGTATCTATGTACATATGTATGTCCATAGTTACAATGATATAGTACGCAATTTTATTATCGTTAAACACTCACTCAAATCACTTTGAACTTGATTTGTTTATCTTATCTTAATTGGCCAACTAGATGTAACATTTTGTGAGTTTATATAGACTCTTTTAGCTTTGAGTTGCGTTTCACTTAATTTAACTGAAAATCAAATAAATATTTTGAATTAGAAAAATATAACGAAACAAATCTATCATTTTATGTTTAGACCAGTCAAATAAGCCAGAAAAAGGGGCAAACCTCGGAATGGAAGCGAATAAGCTGAAAATTTGCATCAACCTTTATTTTGATGTTCTAATGACTGACAAAAAAGTCTCATATCATATCGTGTCCGCGTCACAAGTTATTCGAGGTCAAAGGTCAGGTAAATCGTTTTTTTCCAATTATTTCGTTTTCTATGCGAAATACCGCGTTCGATTATTATGAATTTTGTAGATCATACACTTATCTACAATTTTCATTTCAATCATTTTTTTATAACTCCAACCATTCTCGAGATATAGCGCGGAGAGTGGGGAGCGCGCATCCTTAGATATTAGGGTTGCCAGATTTTTCTTGCACCTCGACGGGACAAGTGGCTTAAATAATGAAAAATCCCGGGATTTCATCATATTGCCCGGGACAAAATAAATAAAATGCACGACTGGGTCGCACGAACTTGCTGTTACGTGAAAGACTAAGAATTTTAAAAATGAATGTTATTAGAGAAAAATTAATTTTTTAAATGACTAAAACAAGCTCCAACTAGCTAAACGCAGGATGCCATGCGATTCAAACAAATATTGATCAATGCAAGAACAAAATTATACTTCGTCGTAGTGGTTTCTTAAAAATATAAGCTTTTATATACAAAATTTTTAAATCATTTTTAAGATAAAAGGTTGGTACGTCATTTTGATTTTGTTCGAATAAAAATTAAATTTACAAAAAAAATGATTTTTTTCAAAATTTAAAATAATATTTTGTTTTTAGAGTTTTGAAATGCAATGTTTTTTACACTTTTTAGAAGCTTCTCTTTACAAAAATTTATTAAAATCCGTTATTCCGATAATGAGAAATTCAAAATTCGAATAAATCGTTCTGTGGTAGATACAGTCAGTAATATCTTGATTTCAAATTTTTTTTATTAAATTATAGAATTCTTATATAAATTATAGAATTGGAATACACAATAATATTTAAACTGCTGGGGAGCATAAACATACAAATAACGATCAAAATCGGTCGTACCATTACCATTAACTATTACCTAGCTTTAACTAAATAAATTTTATATTTATAAAAAAAATCGTATGGCAGGTACAATTATTTTCGGTTTTTAAAAAAAAAAAATAATTGGGGGAAAAAGTTTTCGTTAAACTGGGTAGATATCGCAAGTTTAACGTAAATCGGCCGAGCCGTTTAGGCTGTAATTGAACAAACAGACAGACAGAATTATGAGACCCACTTTTTCGTCTTCGCTATCATCGTAATGTCAACTTTGATCAAAATCTCGAGTTCGATTTTTTTACGAATGCATAACTTGCCTTAAGTACCTATAAGTCGCAAGTAAAAACCATATAATGCGTGTAGATCAAAATAAATAAATTCTTTTATTAATTACTAATTAAATGACTTTTTCGTCATTTACCATTTGCAAATATTTTTCTTTTGTCAATTTTAATGACAGATGTCAGTTTACAAAAATATATTTTTCCTTAAGCTAGGTTTGTTTGATTGAAATTTTAAAAGTAATTTCTTAAGGTTAAATCGCAATGTAGTGGTTGTTCCTTATCACTGAAAGACACTTAAGTACATTAGGCATTATTTTTTGAGTTTGAGTCCCAACCCGGGAAAAAAGCTGTCCCGGCGGGACAGATGAATTTATGTCTGAAATCCGGGATGTCCCGGGTAAACCGGGACGTCTGGCAACGCTATTAGATATACTGTGAGTCGAGGCAGGTGGGTCATTCCGTAACTTTCAAAACGATAATCGTCAAAACGATTATCATTAACGTTATCGTCAATAATTTGCTTTACGTAACTCTATCACTATCGTCTCGTCAATCGTTTTCGGTATAAGATCGTTCAGTTAATTTCAGATACTCTTATACTGTGACTGAAATGTCAAAATGAAATCCATGAAAGACAATGCTTGTTCGATAACTTGAAAATGTAAAACCATTGCTTTATTTCGGACTTTTCATTTTCGCTAAAAGATTCCATTTAATCCACAGGGGACATAACTTGGCTTCCAAGATATTTGTCGTTTCCGAAACTATTTTGGATAATGTGCTTTGTGCAAGAGCGAGTCCAAAATCGTTGCCTGTCTACCATTGGTACCCTCCGCCACCCAAAGTCTCAATAGTTACGGCAAATCTTAATATTGATGGTATATATGTAGAACGACAACCATCCGGCAAGTTTATTGTTTGAAGTATCATTAAAAAGGCTTCTTTTGAAATTCGAAAACGTTGAACAAAACTATAATGGTTTAAATTATTTTACAACAATTAGTAAGAAAGATTACTTATGTACAAATTTATGTATTGTATGTAAAAAAATATACTTACATATGGGTTGGAAGAGATAGAGGGTCTGATTCATCTCTTAATTGTCTTCGAAACCGTATTAATTGTTTTTTTTTTGAATTTTCATTTTCACTATGTACATAGCAAAACTAAATTGCGACGAAACATTTTGACTTCAGTTTGATTAAATAGTAATGGAAATTAATGACAGACGATACCTATTTAGCTATCGTGCAAACGATATCGTTTTGACGATATCACTTTGACGATTATCGTCTTACGTGAAGTGAGACTATCGTCAAAACGATATCACTTTGACGATTATCGTCTTACGTGAAGTGAGACTATCGTCAAAACGATATCGTCCGACGATAATCGTTTTACGGAATGACCCCCCAGATGTTCTGTTTATTGTTGAAAATTTAAAACGTAGATACTTAGCATTTTATGCATAATGACTGATTTGTGTTTTATATGTGATAAACCGCTCTCGGAAGGAGAAAGAATTTACATTAAAAAAGCTGAGAGCAGTGGCGTAGCGTACCATCTCGGCGCCCGGGGCGGGAGACCCATTTTGCCGGCCCCATTCAATACTAAATTAAAATTAAATTTCGATACATCATTTCACAGGCAATGAAGTATCTTTTATTGAAAGTAAAATAGAATTAGCGGTCTCATAAACGGATTTTACGAGCCTTACGAATGAGGCTCGTGAGACAAAGCTGCATCTGCGGATTCATCTCCATGCATGCGTTTTTTCCTGCGAATTGTACTCGTTTTGAGATCGATTCCGAGTTTTTTTCCAAAAAGTCTTAGAAAAGTCGATTGCGGCTTGGACGAAACGGTCTCTGCTCTCCACCAGGAGAGCTTTTAAAACGCAGAGTTTCTGAGCACACTTATCCACACTCAGTCCACATTGATGCAGGTAAATCTGTGCGTCATCTTCTTCAGGTAGCTCTGCAGCTCAAAAGCTAAGAAAAGTGAGGAAGTTGAATGACTGCATGACTGTCAGAAGAAGACTGGCTACCGATCCGTCAATTCTTCCAGTACCTCAAGAACTTCCACAAACTTATTTTTAAGCGTCTTTACAGCTTCACGAGGTTCACTTTTTCTGCAGGCTTGTGACTAGATCCTTGAGATACTTCTGGTGGGTCGACTTCGTCTTGACCCTGCTCTTCCAACTTCGACGGCAGGCACGTCTACTTCTTCTGCCCGTAAAATAAGTTATGCATTCCCATGAATATTGGCCGGAGGACAATTCTAGGCCACTCACGATTGTAGATGGAGAAATCTTACTTACATTGGAATCACTTCCGCTGCTGCTGGATGCCGCCGAAGACGTTAACGTAGCTTTTGAATCAGAACTAGAACTGAAATATTTCGCGTCTTCGCGTCTGCTTCTTTCTTAGCCTTTTTCTTGCGGTATTCCGCGCCGCTTCCTTTAACTCTTTTCATTTTCAAAAACTAGTTAAAAGGTTGAGTGAAGTACTAAGTGCTTAGTTTTGGAAGATTCAACAGTATTTAAACTATAAACAACACAATCGAAATAACTTTCTGTGATGCGGGAGGGAACAAAAACATTGAGCTGGCAGAGACTAGAATAACGTTTCCGTCGAATCCTAGTTATATCATATCATATCTCGCATATGCATATCATATGTTTCGGAACACTCCCTTTCAGTTTCGCGAGAGTTTCGGAACGTTTTGTTTTAGTTTCGTGATCAGCGCGACAATACGGAATGCACTCTTACGGCCCTACTCACCGTCTATGAATTCACGAAAGCGGTCAACGACGAACCACAGATAGGGTGGCAAATTTCAAATTTACATCATTGTTGTTTGTTGACTTGTCAAACGATCTGTCATGAAACATATGATTTCTACTCTACCCGCATCACCGGCGACATTTTGCCGCCCCCCTAGGCCTGCCGCCGGGGGCGGACAATCATTTCAAAATTAAGGGAAAGATATTTAACTGAAGTAATAATAACGACTATTTACATTTACTATTATTTGTTTTCGTGATACGCAAGCTAATATTTTATCTAATGTTTGGTATAATAATAAAAAAGGCACTGGGTAGAAGAACGAATGCGTGTAGTAGAAACTACAACTGCAATTATTAGAGAAGATATTCGATCTTGTATCGTCGAGACTAAATCTTATCCGCCTCCAAGTAAAATGATCTACAATTTACTTGTCGACGCCGTTTAGTATAGACTTTACATATACGGATGCGCGCTCCCCACTCTCCGCGCTATATCTCGAGAATGGTTGGAGCTATAAAAAAAATTATTGAAATGAAAATTGTAGATAAGTGTATGATCTACAAAATTCATAATAACCTCGAACGCGGTATTTCGCATAGAAAACGAAATAATTGCAAAAAACCGATTTACCTGACCTTTGACCTCGAATAACTTGTGACGCGGACATGATATGATATGAGACTTTTTTGTCGGTCATTAGAACATCAAAATAAAGGTTGATGCAAATTTTCAGCTTATTCGCTTTCATTCCGAGGTTGAAGGCTAATTTGACTGGGGGGTAGTTATCATCGGGCCGTTCAATAAAGACTGCCTAACGCTAGGTATCCACTTCTCTTTCGAAGCCCCACTTAACAAGAGAGACTGGCTGATACCAAAATAAAAAAAAAAGCACCGACAGTAGAAGTAGAGGGTTTTGTCAAACTACATATTTCAAAAAAAAGTGAAAACCTATCTTCAGTGGAATTTTTACCTGCTACTATATATATACTATGGTATACCTATATTACCTATCTATACGACAAGTTATGCATTCATGAAAAAGTAATACCCCTTGGCATAATGGTTATCGCGATGGACGGTCATGCATAGGGTTTTGGGTTTAGGGGTGGCAAATCTCCCGGAAGTATTACTTGTCACGAAAAGTGGTTCTCATTTTAAGCGTTGGAAGTCGGCAGAAAATGTTATGTCTGCTCCTGGAAATATGCAAACAGAATTTGTTGAGAGTTGTAAGTCACTATACATATAAGTCCTAGATTATCTACGATCTGATAGAGAAGATGAATATGTTGGGTCTCAATCAAAAATCAAAACGGCTTGGCCGATTTTCTTTAAATTTGGCAGATAGCATTTTTTTCTTTTTCCTTCGGCCGGCTTTTTTAGACCAACAATAATGGTACCTGCCATACAAATTGTTTTCGAAATCTAAGAAAATATTTTTTCTCAAAAATTGATTTAAAAAAAATCATTTACTAAAAGATAGCTAATGGCTGAAAAAAAAAATCCAAAAAATGGTTCCTCCGATACAACTATTTTGTTGTTTTGGATTTTCTCAAAAACGATGCAACCGATTTTGATAAATTTTATGGTAAAGCTCCTAAAAATTGTGAATAATATTGTATATTCAAAATTTCAAAAAATATGTTTGATTTAAAAAAAAAATTAAGAATATGTTTTTGAAAACTCAATATTTTTAAACCCTGAATCTCAATTTTCTGGAAGGTTGACAATTAACAGTTTTTTTAATACTATTTACAAGATGTAGGACAAAAAATTGTATTTAATCTAAAAATACCAATATCTATCCTATACCCCTCATACAAATGTTAAAAATGGTTTTCGAAATTTGTATTTTTCTCGAACTCGTACCGTCAAATACACAGAAGAATAATTTACACGGGACTATTTTCCCTTGCCATTTCAACTTGCAAACTTTCAAAACGAATGTTCATCGGCATCTCCTTTCCTTCGCTCCCTAATTTTCCACATCGCTCGTGATGTGTTTGTCGCAAAAAACCGTAGAACGCTGGTGAATAGTAAAACAAAAAGTTTAGGAAGTTTTGATTGATAAGGATCATATATCGACAAGTACGTAGAATGGCATGTTATCAAAAGCCCAGGTATCTACTAAGTTGACTTGCTAAACAATTAAATAAAATTGTCAGGGATGAATGACCAACCAACCAAAAAACAAATAAGTAAGTAACCAAAAAACAGTAAGTTGCGTTTGACATGAAATATCATTAACTTGGAAACAAAACGACAATACATGTTGTTTATTTTATTTGAATAGCGCCACTTTCTGTAAGTGTATGTATGTAGGTTAATTATTAAATAAATTCGTCATGTGGGCCAAATAACTAATCAAGTTGATAGAACTGCCTAATATTATGATGATATATGGCTATGAAAAGGCGTTCTTGACAATGTGGATTCTTATTCTGTTTCTTTTTTTTTTGAATGCCAACTAGATCAAAGTTTACCGACTTATGACAGTAACAGTTAGTAAACAACAATTTCATTCGTTAATTGCTAGCACGTTTCGTTTGGGTTGGCTTTTTGACATTTTTATTTTTTCTACTTAATGTTTATGTCTTTTCTTTTAGTGTCGGCTCAATTAGGTTAATTTACATTAAAAATAAAATAAAAAGCTATTTCGTTCCTTACACATTACAGTATTTGAATTTGAAACCCGAAAAAAATCTGGATAATCTAGATAATCTAAAGGTTTTTGTGACTATTCTGAGATGACATGGTCAATGGTGCATAGTTTTTATATAATTTTGAAAGGTGAACATCCTTTAAGATCCCAAGCACGCTGCTTCCAGCCATTTGGACCAAGCTTAATGACATCCGCGATCTCTTGATCTTAAAACCGGAGGTTCGTTCTTCCTTGTTGCCTCAAGCCTGAGGGATGGAAAGACTCTCATGGTGGGACAATTGTTGTGCATTCGCTCGAAGGGGCCGAGGCAGTGTAGTCGACTTGTTTTGACTTTCTAGAATATATGTACATCTTGGTATAGCTCAAAAATGTTACACTTGTTTCTTCTTCTCCTTTTGCACTTTTTGAACATAGGGCTAAATATCCGCCAAAGAATTTTTACTTGCGACTTATAGGTACTACATATACATATGTATAAAGGCAAGTTATGTATTCGGAAAAAAATCGAACTCGAGATTTTGTTCAAAGTTGCCATTACGGTAATAGCGAAGACTAAAATAGTGGGTCTCGCAATTCTGTCTGTCTGTTCAGCCTAAACGGCCGATTTTCGTCAAACTTGGTAGATATTATTTTTAATTTTTTCCCCCATAAGTTTATTCTTTTTTTTTTTAAGACCGAAAATAACGGTACTTGCCATACGATTTTTTTCGAAATTTTATAAATATTTTTTTCTCAAAAACTGTCGCACAGATCTAAAATTTCATTTAGTTAAAGCTACGAAATGGTTGAAAAAATTTTTTTCAAAAAATGGTTATTTTTGGTCCCCCTTGGAACCATTTTGTTGGTTTTTGATTTTCTCAAAAACGGTACAACTGATTTTGATAATTTTTCGTTATGCTAAAGCTCCCCAGCAGTTTAAATATTATTGGTTATTCAAATTTTCCAAAAAAAAAAAAATTGGATTTAAAAAAAAAATTTCAATTTTTTTTTTTTCAAAACTTAATATTTCAAAAACCCGATGCTAGATTTTCTTAAAACTTGAAAAATAAAAGTTTCTTAATATAAATTATAAGATGTAAGATGTATTGGACAAAACAAATTTAAAAATGTCGCTTAATACATTCTTACGGAAAACAAATCTGTTTCGTCCAATAAAATGCACAAAAAAATAACTAATTGAGACGTTTTTTTCGATATCATCAACATCCGAACGGTAACTTTTTGAGGATCCATTGTCACCTGATGAACTTTGTGTGTCTTGGTGTCGTGCCATATATGGCAATTTTGCTTGTTAACACAGCCATTCAACCAAAAATGCTCTTCGTCGCTAAATATGATTTTTCGGCCAAAATGTTGGCCCTCTCCCGCCCTCTTACGAAGCCCAGTAAGCAAACAAACGGCGGCGTTGTGTATGGTATGCACTTTGCGCTCTTGGGTGAGTTGGATCTTGTACGGGTGTAGGACCAAGTCCCGACGTAACATTCGCTAGGTTCAAGTCTTCGAAAGGACAAGATCTTGTGTACGTCGAGGAATCGACTGCCTTGGGTTAAAATTTTTCCACCAAACGTTAAAGAGAAGAATTTGAAAGGGCCACCACGTCAACCAAAAAATGGACGCAAATTGCATAACAAACACTCATTTTGATAATGAAGTTTTATTAGTTGGGCATACTGATCAATCGTGTAGCTTGGCATGGTGATTTGTCATCAGTAATTGAATAGTAAACAATAGCTTTGACAGGTGTCACCAAAACAAAATGGCCAAAAACTTACCCTCGAACAGAAACAGAACTGTAGTTCATCTGTAGCAGCATTTGCTGAGAATGGCTTTAGGAAATTCGCAAGATGTTTAGCGTGAGCCTCCTGTTTAGTTTCCGATCCAATTTCCAATTGAGATTTTACTTTTCATAAAGAGTATTGCGTAAAAGAATATGTCCTCAAACTTTTCAGGAATCTATCAAATGAATCATTTTTGAAATCACTGATTTTTTTTAGTTCATTGTTAAGACGCTTAAATACGTAGTTTGCCAATCGTCTCTTCTTTTTTCCAATACCAGCTCATTTATTTCGACGGGATATTTTATATTGTTTTCTCTGCATATTGAAATAGTTGAAGTACTTTCTTCTGCAGCCTTTCGCACAGCTGGAATAAGTTATTCTACTTCATGATCAAGTTTTTCAATTGTTTCCATAAGGGAAATGAGGTTTATAAAACTTTCAAGCATATCCCTGAATTCGCTCCAGTTTGGTCTTTTATTCACGAGCTTAGGACAAGTTCTGCATTTGGAAAAAAAATCGAACTCGAGATTTTGATCAAAGTTGACATTAAGATAGCGAAGACGAAAAAAGTGGAAAATACGGGACAATTCCGTCTGTCTGTATGTCTGTACCTCGAACTACAGCCTAAACTATCGGGGGTATTTTCTTCAAACTCGGTAGTTAAGGGCCTTCGGTGATTCCCTAGAAGAAAAATTGAAATTTTTTTTTTAGCTCCAAAACTAACGGTACTCCCTATTTACCCGTAATGCAAAATCTTATTTAGCTCGAAAACGGCTCTAACGATTTTGATAAAAAAATTAAGTGTGATATTATGGACATGGACTATATTTTGGTCAAAAAAAATTTGGGGCGAAATGTTATTAGGGGTACCTGTCATAGAACGGTTTTTTGATTTTCGAATTTCTCACCAACGGCTCTAACGATTTTATCCAAAATTCGTATGCAGGAGCTGCTTTGCATTTGAAAAAATATAAACTAAAAAAAAATTTAGTACACAAAAAACATGTTTCAGTGTGTCTGTATGTCTGTACCTCTCACTACAGCCTAAACCACTGGACCTATTTCTTTCAATCTCGGTAGTTAAGGGTCTTCGGTGATTCCCTAGAGGAGAAATTGAATTTGTTTTTAGTTTCAAAACTAACGGTACCTCCCATACTCCCGTAATGCAAAATCTCATTTATCTCGAAAACTGCTCTAACGATTTTGATAAAAAAAATTAGGTGTGATATTATGAACATAGGCTACATTTTGGTCAAAAAAAATTTTGGGGCAAAATGTTATTAGGGGTACCTGCCATAGACCCGTTTTTTTGATTTTCGGCTTTCTCATTAATGGCTCTAAGGATTTTAACCCAAAATTTTCAGCAGGAGTCCCCTTAAGTTTAAAATAATATTGTATATAAAAATA
Source organism: Chrysotoxum bicinctum (assembly GCA_911387755.1). Classification (NCBI taxonomy): domain Eukaryota; kingdom Metazoa; phylum Arthropoda; class Insecta; order Diptera; family Syrphidae; genus Chrysotoxum; species Chrysotoxum bicinctum. Next base: position 203,449,509 of record OU426987.1, on the reverse strand, counting down.
TTCGAAAAAATATTTGTTGGTTTTTTTTTCAAAAAAAAAAAAAAATCAATATCTTCAAAACCTATGAACGATTATTTTTTGAAATTATTTCCTAAAATCAGTATTATTTAATGTTTAAAATTCGCATCCCACATTTTTTTCTTGAAAAATTTTAGAGAAATTTCTTATATAAAAAATTTATTTAATAATAAAACGATTTTTTAAAGTTTATTTGCATAAATTCATACTGTTCCGGAAACCAGACGGAAATTTTATGCCTTTGAACATTATTATCTCATTAAATCCATGTTTCATATTTATAAAATGTATTTTAAATTCCAAAGTACTTTTACATAAGAGCAATTTCGTGCGATCCAGTCGTGCATTTTATTTTTCTAATACTTCTACCTTACTCAGTGAAAGAATTACTCGAGTATGATCTGACCATAAATCGAAATCACCGTCGACCTTTAGCTTCGTAAAATTAAATAAGGTCTGATATTTCGTAAGGGTCAGACAGCCAGTATGTTGGTTAACCATCATTATATAAATATATGGGTCGATAATAAAAATACTTGGGATAATTTTAAAATACAAAAACGTCACTTTCCATAATGTGAAAACACCTGACTTAAACGTGCTATATACGAGTATCTACATTTTCGTCTTTAGAACTACTAGTCTAAGGTGATGTCAGTTTTATTTAGACACCCCGCTCACTCATCATTTTTTTTTTTTTCTGACATCACTGTCTATGTCTATGTCAACCAAGTATCAAATTTGCAAACTACCGATTTTGAATAAATTTCCACCAAAACTGACAGTTTTCATCATAATAGGTGTTTACGTCCACTTTCAACTACACCTATCGTTGGTTGTTAATTAGTATGATAAAATGTAATGCCTTTGAATTGAGTCATAACTGTATACCTAACCCTATAAAAATATAAAAATACTAGAAAAGCATGCTAATATTCATGGAATCAAATATGAGGCAAAAAGTACACAAGCTGTTGAAATTCATTGGCGTGATGTTTCTGGTATGTAAACAAAAATGACAGACAATCTCATTCTGACCTCTGGATGGCTTATAAGGCTGACTTGATTTCATACTATGTATGTAGATATACAGGGTGTCCCACAGTCACCGCCCCAAACGAAAACCATGGATTCCTGAGGTCATTTTAAGTCGAAAAACTTATGAGGTAATTTTCTCGTTTTCGTCCCGTTTTCGAGTAATAACGGTTTTTATGATTTTTGCTCTCTTTTCCTTTATTTGGCATTATCTTTGCTAAACTACGTCCGATTCGTAAGATTTTTTTTATAACCAATCAAGAATTTATTACAGTTTTAGTTTGTCTCCGAACTTTTTTTTCTGCGGGCAACTGTTTCTCCGAAATTTTGCATCAAATCCAATTTTTTCGTTTTTTAAGTTGTTTTTTTCAATTTGATATCATTTTTTTCAAAAAAACACGTTAATGAGTATTAATTTTTTTCGTTAATTATTAAAGCCCAGTTTATTTTCTGAAAAAAAAAAAAATATTTTTTTTCCTTAAAAAAGAATACTAAATGTAATTAACAAAAAATAAACAAACAGTGAATTAAAAAAAAAATAATTTTTAAATACAAAATTAACTTTTTCTGAGCTATTGTGGTTAAGAAAAGGACAAATAGATAAAGTTAATTAGTAAGACCGTTAACTAATGTAAACAGTAAAGATTTGCATTATGATTTGAAGGTTGTAAATGTCTTTCTCGCGTGATCTAGTATCCGCGTCGTGTTCTTTCACTTGATACACCATTTTGGATTTGTTATTCAAATTGTATTTTTTTTTCAATTATTTGCGAACAATGGATTACACTTATCAAGAATATCTGGAAATATTATTAATATACGCTGAAATGGGACAACTTTATCTATTTGTCCTTTTCTTAACCACAATAGCTCAGAAAAAGTTACTTTTGTATTTAAAAATTATTTTTTTTTTTTAAATTCACTCAGTTTGTTTATTTTTTGTTAATTACATTTAGTATTCTTTTTAAGGAAAAAAAATACTTTTTTTTAAGAAAATAAACTGGGCTTTAATAATAAGTGAAAAAAATTAATACTCATTAACGTGTTTTTTTGAATAAAATGATATCAAAGTGAAAAAACTACTTAAAAAACGAAAAAATTGTGTTTGATGCAAAATTGCGGAGAAACGGTTGTCCGCAGAAAAAAAAGTCTCTGGACAAACTAAAACTCTAATAAATTCTTGATTGGTTATAAAAAAAATCTTACGAATCGGACGCAGTTTGGCATAGATAAAGCCAGTTAAGGGAAAAATCATAAAAACCGTTATAACTCGAAAACGGGACGAAAACGAGAAAATTGCCTCTTAAGTTTTTCGACTTAAAATGACCTCAGGAATCCATGGTTTTCTTTTGGGGCGGTGACTGTGGGACACCCTGTATAATTCGATGGTGTGAGTGCTAATTTGAACTGGTAGTGATTAGTCATTAAGTTTGTTCACGGTTTAATTTACGCGGTACGATTCACGGTAATACGTGGGAACCCTTAGATTGTTACATAAAAGAAACAAACAACCTTAGATAAGCTTTGTATAGATATTTATTTTTGTTTCGCTTTCAGATACATTAAAATTCGATTGCATACCTCGGTTCTGAGAAAACTGAGAGATGGATGGAATCAAAATAGAGTTTTTGTTTATTTCTTTCATTGATATGTTTACAAGTTATTATTTTTCCTGGGTAAAGTTTTTACTAAAACATTTGTTAACAGTCAAAGGAGATTTGAAATTTAAAAAAACTGGGCCTTGTAGAATTTTTTTATCGAAATTCAGTAGAAATACTACATAAAAGAACCCGTCTTGTCTTGTTATCATAATCATTCCTTTTTTAAGGAGCTTGATGAATCTTGACAGTTTTTAGAGGTGAGCTCTTAGAACTACTGATGATGAAATATTTTCCGGGTTGCAAAATAGTAACTCTGCTTAAATCTTGTGGACAGTTCAAGTTGACAGACTTCCACCCTTCTTTTTTTATAATTTGGCTTGCATTTAGAGGATTATGGATACCCTAGAAAATGTTTGAGCACAGTTCGAGTGTTTTGGAAAGTTGGAGAGGATTTAAAAGGAGATACCCATTCAAATTAGTTTTGAATGTCTGAGTATGGTAATGGCAGGGCAATATTAAGCCGGGTTAATCATTCCACATTCGTGTAGTGCGGCCAAAGAAAGAATTTCTACAAATATCGATTCAGATCTACCTTCTCTGGTGATTTCTTAACTGCCTCCGGGGTGCCACAAGGCAGCCACTTAGGACCTCTCCTCTTTATTCTTACGATTAACAATATTGAAATGGTCATTAAATATTCGAATGAAATTAATGTTTGTATTTAAACAAATGCCATATTGTGGTTGAAGCTGATAAGCATTTTTTATAAATTTTTGGCGAGGCTATGGTGTTGGAATTTCGCAGGCTGAATTTCGTGTGATCAGAATTTTCACCCACCTTGGTTGTTTTTCGCAGTATGCACACATACAGCACAGAAATTCTTTCTTAGCCCCGGAATGTTGCTACAATTGACCCTGAATGGAAAACTCTCAACATTTAAATGGTCCTTTATGAAGAAGTGTTGTGTTTTGAGAAAACAATAAGCTTCAAAGAGTAGGGTAATTGCAGGAGAGATGCCGCACTCAACCAAACGCATACATCTAGTCATCCAGGCGAAAAATTTTATTTTGCGTTTTGTTCGTTAGGTATTCAACAAAAAAAGGCAGGAAAAAAAATTGGTAATATCGGATATGCAACGGGATTTTTTTTCTATTTGTTTTGTTTTACGCTTACTTTCTCACTATGGAAATTTTTCGGCTTGTTGCAAATAGTCCCTCGGGAAACAAGTTATCGTGTGTTTTTTCCAGTGTAAGTATTTTGTGTGGTTAGCAACTGTTACAAGAATGCGTTTGTGTATTTTGAGGAGGCGATGTCTCTCCGAAATTTGGAAACACTTATTTTCAAAATAAAAATAAAATGAACGACTGGGTCGCACGAACTTGCTCCTATGTAATAGACTAAGAATTTCAAAAATGAATGTTATTAGAGAAAAACTGTTCATAAGTAGTTGGAGGTAAAAATAGAATGCCATGTGATTCAAGTATATTTGCAAGAACAAAAATTTTAAGTCTTTGTAGTGGTTTCTTAAAAAAAAAAAATTTTTAAAACATTTTTAAGAAAAAAATTTGGTACGCCAATTTAAAGTTTTTATTTTTGTTTGAATAAAAATTAAATTTACAAAAAAAATATTGAGCCGTTTTCAAGATATTGAATTTTCAAAAAAAAATTTTTTTTTTTTTAAATTCAAAAAAATATTTTTCTTAAAGTTTTGAAATGCAATGTTTTTTAAACTTTTTAGAAGCTTCTCTCCAAAAATTTCATTAAAATCCGCTATGCCGATAATGAGAAATTCAAAATTTTAAAAAATCGCTCTATGGATATCAGTAACATCTTGTTTTCAATTTTTTTTTATTAAATTAAAGATCTTAAAAATTAATTGAAAGAAAAAAAATTTAAGTAAAATTCTCGGAACCGTTTTCGAGAAAAATACGATTTTCGAAAACCATTTTTTAACATTTGTATGGAGGGTACCGTTATTTTTGGGTAAAACAAATTTTTTTTTTTTAAATCTTATAATTTATAATAAGAAACTTTTATTTATCAAGTTTTGAAAAAATCGAGCATGGGGTTTTCGAAATATTGAGTTTTCAAAAAAAAAATTTGAAATTTTTTTTAAAAATCCAAAAATTTTTTTTTTGAAAATTTGAATACACAATAATGTTGAATCTGCTGGGAAGCCTTAACATAAAAAAATGATCAAAATCGTTAGTTACGTTTTAGAGAAAATCAAAAACAAAAAAAATGGTTCCAAGTGGGTTACCAAAAATAACCATTTTTAGGAAAAATTTTTTCAACCATTACCTAGGTTTAACTAAAAGAAATTTTATGATTTTTTTTTTTTTTAAATCTGTGGGACAGTTTTTGAGAAAAAAAAATATTTATAAAATTTCGAAAAAAATTCGTATGGCAGGTACCGTTATTTTTGGTCTTAAAAAATCAAATCAAAAAACATCCGGGGGAAAAAATTAAAACCCATATCTACCAAGTTTAAAGAAAATCGGCCGAGCCGTTTAGCTGCAATCGAACGGACAGACAGACAGAATTGCGAGACCCATTTTTTTGGTCTTCGCTATCATCGTAATGTCAACTTTGATCAAAATCTCGAGTTCGATTTTTTTCCGAATGCATAACTTGCCTTATAGTACCTATAAGTCGCAAGTAAAAATAAAAGATTTAGTGCAATGTACAAAATGAAGAAAATGGCTTCACGGTTAAAAAAAAACTACAATTCACCCTTTGCACAAACTGTGGACAAGATCAAGAACGAAAGAAACATGTTTCACAGTCAAATTAATTCTTTAAGTTCAATAAATTTAAAAAAGTGCGGCATCTCTCCCGCAATCACCCTATACTCTCGCCACCTTCTTAGACGTAGAAAAGACTTTCAACAACTCGCTTAACGAATTCATTCTTAACTCACTCGTTAACTTGGCAAGGGCTATTTCAGAGAATTGATAGTATCCATGCTCAGCTATGGAAGTGTTGAAGCTAAGTTGGAAAATACAAACTCAATAGACGAACATGAATACAAATTCTCCTTAAGTTGGAGAAATTTCGTACTATTTGTCTCAGTAAGTTTCACTCTCGTTATAAGTGAAATCACGGCATTATTTTGAGGAAGGTTAATAACTGGATTACGGGTTGTGGAGTAGAAGTTGACTGTATGTTCCAGTGAAAAATATCCAGGTGTAATTCTCGACCTTAAAATAAACGGGCAACTTAACTTAGAAGAACGGATATGCATTCTACGATTGTAGCAAAACCTTTGGTAAATTGGGGCTTTCAGTCTATTTTGTTGACCTAGTCATAAAAGATGACACAGAGAAATATATAATTTTATTTCTCTTCATGGCTCTAAGATGAACTTTGCTTATTTCTGTACCGCATTCTCTGTCAAATTTCTTAAAGCGTTAGCAATCGAACTACTAGATTTTGAACGGTTGTTATGTCGCCCTGTAGTCTGTAGTTGGATGATTATACAGGGGCCTGTTTCAGCGATACTACATCAAGTACAATGTATCATTTTGACTGTTGTAATACATCAATTCTGTTTCATAGGTACTTTCGCTATTCAGTTGTAGTACATCAGTGTAGATATGGATGATACACTGGAATTATTGGAAAAATGTATGATTCTGTTTCACAGCTTTTTGAGCTACATTGTTGTAATACAACTAACAGTAAAATCTTGCTACATTGATACACTATAAATGTTTGATGTAGAAGCAGTTGGAAAGAGTTTAAAGGATATTAGATACGTTATTAGAAAACAAAATATTTACCCTTATTCCGATAGTCGTTTTATTAAAACGACAAGGCTCTAGAAACGGAAATTGGAATTTTATTGAAACGACTATCGTTATAATGCTTAGAAAAGTGAAGAACATAGAGAACCTTGCCCTTTTCTTATTATTATAACACCATAATGTGGTCTCTGGAGCCTTCTCGTTTTAAAGGCGTTTTATTAAAACGACTACCGGAATAAGGGTGATTTTAAAACATTATTTACGCAACGACATACGGATGCCTTTGAGACACCATGCATGGTCCCAACACCATGATATCGGTTTCCATTTCCAAGCCAGTGAAGAGTTAAAAGAATTTGTTGCAGCGGTGACATCGTAAATTGGTTGCAATCAATTGGGTGAGCAATGAATGCTCCGAAGCGTTCAACCAAAAATTCAATACAATTTCTTGGCATTCGAAATGGCTCCACAAAATATGGATCTTCCAAATTAAAATTGATTCTTTGTAAAAATACATTACTTCTTCGTTCAACGCGTATATCAAATTCAAAGTCATCATCGAAAATATTTACATATTTTTGTAAAATTAAGTTTTTTTCACGAGATTTGAATTAAACAATAAAACATGAAAACTTAGCTCAAATAAAAATATGCAGAAGAAATGTCAAATGCACTACATCAACTATGTTTTCCAGGTACATCATACAACACTGAGTTTTATGTGTGAAACAGAAAAATGTAACTGATGTAGTTGTAGGATGTAGTTGTAAGATGTAGTTGATGTAGTTGATGTAATAGCGCTGAAACAGGCCCCAGTTGGATTGGTTTTGCTTCGGTACAATTTTACCGAGCTGAGGAAAATTGCTTCAGGTATTGTCTTAGAAAATTCAATTATATGAATGTTTCAAAATCCGCCTCCAAATGATTGTGGAACCTTATACCATACCACAACCATAACCATCATCTGTTGATATGTTTGATTTCATGAAAGAAAGTTAAGCTCCATTAGGCATTTTTCTTTTTTAGTTCAAGCAGAGCCAGAGCTGTCAAAAAATAAATTGTGTATTTTTTAGTTCAGAGTGTTCTGAGCTTCGAATATGTACATACATACATATTTCTTTTTTCGTTCTGAGTATGTTTTGAGCATGTTCAATGAGCTCAAAATAAAATAATTGAGCAGACAGAGCTAAATACTTATCACAAGCATTTGACAGAAGGAAATAAAAAAAAAATGTTGACAGCTAAGTGTGCTCCGAGTACGCTTGGTTTAAAAAATGTTCAGAACATGCTCGGACTCTGTCCAAAGCTCTATTCTGATCTAAAAAAGGAAAACACCTGGTTGAGATCTCATGTCATGCGGATAGCTAACAGAAGCGCACTAAAATGTCGCATCCAAATATGTAGCTTCGGCAACGACCACCAACAAATTTCCCAACTAGTTGTTGGGATTGGATCGTTGTCGGTGATCCACAAGGGTTTGTATATCCACTAATCTCTCATCGCGAATATACATTTTCACCCATGGGACAACCGAGTTATATTACCAAATTGGCGTCTTCTAGCGCTAATTGGATCACAGAGGTTGGTGCCCGCCTATCTAACTAGAAATAAATACATTTATAGACAGATTTGTGAATTCTCTTGGGTTAGGATACACATCGTTTGTTTAGTTTATTTATCTATGCAAATATGGTAATAAATAAAGAACTTAAGTAATTTTTAAAATCTATTAAATATGATGAAATACAAATCACGCCATTCCATTTGTCTAAAGAAACTTCACTATACAAATGTCACAATCACAAACAAGAAAATTTAACGATGCAGTCATTGTCCCGAAATCCTAATTAAACTGATTCTCATTAACACTGACACTGTGTTGTATTTTAATTAAATAAATTAAACTGCATACCTATTTAAACATTATCAGCCTTACTGATAGTGATTTTAAATATGTAAGTAGTTCACACTTCAATATGAAGAACAACACATCTCATTGGGTAATAGTTTGCCAAGTACTGTTGACAAGTACATTTAAATCTATTAATTGTAGTTAATTTTTATTATTTATTATACATATATAAAGAATTTGAATATGTAATGTATTTTTTTTTCAATGTTGTTGCGAACTGAATTATGTAATATACCGGATCGAACGAACCTGCTTTTATGGTAGATGATATTTTTTGTACATTGTAAAATATTGGTTAAATTACTTTGAAGCATCAAACTGAAAAATATCAGTCAAGCCGATCAAAAGATATTCAGGAACAAAAAAAACTCAAAAATAATATGTAGTTTTCTCGAAAAAATAATGAAATCATAATTTGCAGTACTATATCAATTAGGTATTTAAGTCATTACCACCATATCAAAGTTTATTAGAAATCGAAAGAGCTATTTTGGAGAAAATAAAAAAAAAAATAAAAAATCTTTGTTTCGTAACTACCCATTCTATATGAGCTTAAACGAAAAATGGAATTTTAAATCAAATAGAAATGCTTTGTACCAAATTTGAAGCAAATTGGTCCACCCGATTGGACTCCATCTAAGACATGCACTGTTTGTCGAAAACCACTTTGTTGTGTTAAGTTTGATTATTATTTTTTATTTTTTGATTTTATTTTTTCCTAAAGGAAATTAATACTTGCCCTTCAGACAAATTAAAAATATTTTTCAAATACATAAAGACATAACAGAATAGGGGATACTGGGCTAAAATGACACACTACCGAATTCAGATTTTTAGTTTACCTTGCAACACTATAACCGATAATGTTTTAACAATCCTCATCTGACATTTTAAAGTTGACGAGATTGAGCGCTACTAAGGCCCGATTTTCTTGTTTTAAAATATGTCACGAAAAGCTGTTTTAAAAAAAAATAAACTAAAAATAAACAAAATGTAGTTCTAATCCTTCAAAAAAATTACACAACTTTTGTACTTCTTTTTCGTATAATTTTCTGACCCTACTTGCAAAGCTCCGTTTTTAATATATTAACAACAATTTTAAAACATTTTTAAGGAAAAATTTTCGAACGCCATATTTTTATTATTTTACGAATAAAAATTAAATTTTCAAAAAAATGTTGTTTTTGAGATATCGAAATTTCGAAAAAAAAATTATTTTTCTTTTCAAAAATTCAAAAAAAAATATTTTCTTTAAGTTTTGAAATGCAATGTCTTTCAAACATTTTAGAAGCTTCCTATATACAAAATTTTATTAAAATCCTTTTTGCCGATAATAAGAAAGAAAATAAGAAATTCAAAATTTGAAAAATGATTCTATGGTAGGTACAGTCAGTGTCATCTTAATTTCAATTTTTTTTACTATGTAAATTGAAAATCGTAAAAATTAATCGAAAGAAAAATAAAATGCACGACTGGGTCGCACGAACTTGCTTCTATGTATTAGACTAGGAATTTTAAAAACGAATGTTAGAGAAAACTGTTCATAAGGATAAAATTAATTTTTTAAATTCTTTTATTAGTAAGAGACAAAAACAGAATGCTATGCAAACATGAATTTATGCAAGAATAAAAATTATAAGTATGTACTGGTTTCTTAAAAAAATAAGCTTTTACATATATACAAAATTTTTAAAAGATTTTTAAGAAAAAAACTTGGTACGCCAACCTTAAATTTTTATTATGGTTCGAATAAAAATTAAATTTCCAAAAAAAAATATTGAGCCATTTTTGAAATGTCCAATTTTCCAAAAAAAATGATTTTTTTTTTCAAAAGATTTGAAATGCAATGTTTTTTTAAACTTTTTAGAAGCATCTCTATAAAAAATGATTAAAATCCGTTATGTCGATAATGAGCAATTCAAAATTTGAAAAAATGGTTCTATGGTAGGTACAAGCTGTAATATCTTAGTTTCAAAATTTTCTTATTAAATTAAAGATCGTAAAAATCAATTAAAAAGAAAAATTTTAATCAAAATTCTAGGCGCCGTTTTCGAGAAAAATACGATTTGTGAAAACCATTTTTTAACATTGTATGATGGGTGCCTTAATTTTTAGGTAACATAATTTTTTTTCTCACCTATTGTAGATTACATTGAGAAACTATTTTTTATCAAGTTTAAAAAAAAATTTAGCATGGGGGTTTAAAAAAAAATTGAAATTTTTTTTTAAAATCCAAAAAAAAATTTTTTTTGAAAACTTGAATACACAATTCTAGTCAAGCTTTTGGGTAGCTTTAGCATAAAAGAATGATCAAAATCGGTTGTACCGTTTTTGAGAAAATCAAAAACAAAAAAAATGGTCCTTTGGCATGTACCCTCAATAACCATTTTTCGGAAATTTTTTTTAACCATTACCTAGTTTTAATTAAATATTTTTTTTTTATTTTTTAAACCTGTCGAACAGTTTTTGAGAAAAAAAAATATTTATAAAATTTCGAAAAAAAATCGTATGGTAGGTTCCGTTATTTTTGGTCTAAAAAAAAAAAAAAAAACGTGTGGGGGGAAAAAATTAAAAATGATATCTACCAAGTTTCAAGAAAATCGGCCGAGTCGCCAGACAGACAGAAAGAATTGCGAAACCAACTTATTTAGTCTTCGCTATTATCGTAATGTCAACTTTGATCAAAATCTCGAGACCGAATACTTCTCAGTAATCCACATATTTTTTATGTTTTTCACATGTTTTAAAAAATCTGGATTAAAAATCCAACTTCTGTTACTTTAACCTGTTACTTATTGTTCACGTAAAAAACTTAGGAAAAATACCCAATCTTTTATTCATAAAACCAACTCCCAAATATGAATGAAGTCAGTTGACTACGTCGAACTCAAACTTTTCGCCCGCACTGTAAGTGCTATTGGAGGATAGTTTGAGGAGATAGTACATTTGTCTTTCTTTGGGTCAGGTTGTACAAATTCTGTTTAACATGCCCTCGGAAAATGATCTAAAGAACTAGACAGATGGAAAAAATTACGCAATGCTTTTGACAAAAGTTTTCAATATTTCCCAACGTTGTTCAAGAGTAAAGCGACTCATTTCGTTCAGCGGAAGTATGATAATGAGCTTTCTTACGCGCTGATCGAAACCGTGTCGGGCTAACAGACAGCCGTTGACTTCGATCAATCAAAATCAAATCAATAATGGAAATTGGAAATCAAATTCTGCCTTTACACATGCCCGGTAGCTGTTAGCCGGTTAGACCGATTGACGCCGACGAAGACTCAGTGATTTGTTAACTAAAACAACCTTTTTGATCCTTTACCAAAAGAACTTTATCTTTATAAAATCGTTCAAGGTAACCCAAGGTCATTCTATACTCAACAATCCTTGAACTGAATCATAATCATAACAGGAGATTTTCTCAACCAGACGTTCAAGAACAACAAAATCATTTCAAAGAACAACAGGAAATTGCGCCACACTCACTTAATATACATACACTCACTGGAAATACAATAAAGTATTTTTATAATTAATTAAAAACTAGCTTTAAAAAAAAAAAAATCTAAAGGTTATGAGATTATGAGTAAATTGTTTACGTTTGTTATTGAAAACAAAAACATGATAATTATTTCGATTGTGCGATTCTGGAAAATAACACAAGACAATCGAAGATGCGGTTATCAAAATTTCAATACAAGTCATCTCGTCAAAAAATGAATCTGGGTCAAACTGTGATCCGAGAGCTATTCGAAATACTCCTTAGTTTCGAGTGAATACAAAACAATGTGCCCGCTAGCGATTCTATTGTTCGTGCTTTGTACGATAACACTTCAAATTGTGTGGCACACTTATTTATTAGATACAAACTTACTCCTTATTTACAAAAACCAGAAGCGTAACTTAATTGGCATTGAACTGCGCTGCAAATGTTGCACAAGTGTTACTTCTATGTCTATGTTTTTATTGATTGATGTACGAGTATATACCTACTAAAGATGTAAGCCCCTTCAAAAACCCGTTTATAAAATTTAAAAAAAAAAGCCTTTCTAAAACAAATACAGTACATACTCGTAGTCAGCAGTTCACTGTTTATTAACTAGTCAAGTGAGCCTGGTTGTATCTATGCCATTCACCGCTCACCGGCAGCAGTGGCGTTAAGGAGTATTTTGGTCTTCCAGATAATCTAATATACACTCCATGTCACTTGATGTGGGTAGTTTCTTTTCCGGTTTAGGTTTTATTCGTACATTATGTTTAGACGCCAAAAAAAAATCGTAGATGTGTAACCTTAAGATTTTGTGTTTGAAAAGTTTGGAAATTTTTGCATTAAATGTGTTTGGATTTTGAGGATAGGGTACCCAACCAATTCTTTTTGTTTTTTTTTTTAATTAAATATTTAACATTAAGTTAAGTTTTTTTTTCAATTAAGGCGTGTAGATGTTGAAATGGAATAAAACAAGCTGTACTTGAGGTGTTAACAAAAATGTTTTTTTAAGACCCATGTATGGCATCATGTATTGAATATGATATCGTTCAAATGCCTGCATGGGCTTCTAACGGTGGCACCGATCCGAGTGGTCCAATTTTTAATGACTCTTCCGCATAAATACGGCTGAATTTGAGCAGTTGCTTCTGCTATGTTCACCTTAAGGGCATCTGTCGATTGTGGTTTATTCGCAACTTCCGGAAACACACACAAGAAAAAGTCTAGCGGGGTCAAATCGTATGACCTTGGTCACCTCTGCCAGACATAACGTTATCCTTAAATTGTTCGTGGAGAATATCAATCTTGGCGACAGCTGTTTGACACTTAGCGCTGACTGCTGGAATGACACGTCTTCTAGGTGCATATGGTTCAATTTTGAACATAAGAAATTCGTTATCATAGTTCTGTACACTGAGAAAAAAAACGAGCTAAAATCAAGAATATCAGTGTCAAATCAAGCCGATTCGTTGACGAAAGTCTGTTAAACTCGAAAATTCTTAATACAAGCCTCAAATTCTTGTTTTGAGCTTATTTTTTATAAGCCTAGAATTCTTATTTCAAGATTTTGGAAGCTTAATTTTAAGAATACAAAAGCTTAATTTCAGACCATTTCAACCTCAAATTAAGATCATGTATTCTTATTTATACCAGAAATAAGAACAATACATACTTAAATCAAGTTTTTTTATTCTTAAAATAAGAACAAATATTCTTGTATCTAAGTTTCTTTCGGATTGTTTCTAGCTTGTTTATTCTTCATTTAAGATTGAGTGGTCTTACTTTCAGAATCAGTCCGCTTGCCTCACCACCCCTCCCTCCACGCTCCTACCTTCACCACCAACCAAAATAAAAAATATCTAAAAATTGCAATGTATTAAAATTTGTATCATTTATTTTTTTTTATGAAAAACACTTAAATATATATAATTTTAAAATAAGTTTTTCCATTAATTAAAAATGTTGACGAGCTGCTATACTTGGGGCATTTTAGAGCGAGGTTTCTACTTTTGTCGGCACAGAAATTGTTTATCATCTATTCCAAACTAAAAAAAAAATTATAGACATTGAATACAGCATTAATAAACTTAAAGTATTCATTACCTCAGTTTTTTTCCACGAAAACAATTTTTCCCTGCATTCTATCCGGAGCCCAAAAATGAGGTATTGCTTCTTTGAGGTCTTCAAAAATCACTTTAATCACTAACGTAACACGTCCGACCTTGAATATACCGCACATAAAAATGAAACAACGATCTAAACTTTCTTGCAGCAAACGAGTTAAGATCGCTTCGGCTTGATTTGAGAATGTAAAAACTTAATTTAACAACGCGGTGGCTCAAATCAAGATTTTGTTCTTAATTTTGGAATACAAACTTGTTTTAAGAATAAAATTCTTGAATCAGGAATGAAAGGTGTCACTTTCAGGATAACAAAAATAGGAATTCAAAAATCATAAAATAAGCCTACCACTACTTGAATTTAGCTTGCCTTTTTTCTCTGAGTGTAGCCCTCGTACTGACGGTGATCGTCTCATTAGCGTTGTTTTCGAACAACGCCGTCGGCCGTCGAAAATCCACACCAAACGTCTAACTTTTGAGGATGCATTGTCACCTGGTGAACCTCGTGTTTGTTGGTGTTATCCCATATGCGGTAATTTTGCTTGTTAATAAAGCCATTGATTTAAAAAATGTCCCTCATCGCTAAAGCTGATTTTTCGGTCAAAATTTGAGTCCTCTTCCAAACGTTCACAATCCCAGGCAGCAATTTAAATAATAATAAATTTCCGCTTAAACCGTCGATATTTTCCCTCCAAATATTGAAAATCTTGGCGATTTGGTCACTGTCAAGAACTTTCCGCTTATGAAATACGTTTCCATTTTGAAATTACAAATTAGAAAATAATAAACATCAATATGACACTGAGTTTTAGTAAATCTATTATTCACTTGAGAAAAATGGAGCTGTTTTCACTTAGGAGAAAACTATACTACCCAAAAAACCCTAGTATAGATACCCTGCTCATACTATTTTGCTCGGCTGGTATTACCGTAGTATACCCTGACAGACATGTGGTTCATTCGTATACTATGGTGTCTATACTAGATATGTGTCACAGGCATTACACAGTTGACTGTAAAGGGCCACAATGGATATCGTAAAATGGACGCAATTTTTGCTCTAACGAACACGAAGTTTGATTATAAAGTTTTTTTTCATTTGGACGTGCTGCTAAATCGTATAACTTTCAATTGTGATTTGGCATCACTAACTGAATAATAAACAACTGATTTGACAGATGTCACTAAAACAACATGGCCACCACAGGTTGCGCATGACTTTTTGACTGATTTTTGTTAATATTTCATTGAGACAGACATACATTGCAGGATGGACTTATAAAAAAGGAGGACATACAGCTCGTAGAGAGCCTAAACCTAGTGGCTTACAACTCTCAACCATTCTTGAGTTCGTTTTACCAGGATTAGAGGGGACCTACAATTTTCTGCCGATTCCGAACGGCTAATGGGCAGCACTTTTCATGACAATAAATACTCTTAGAGGATTTTTCAAGATTTTGCAAGAGGCAGTACACCCCTGAAAAACTTTTTTTGCAGCTGCTGGGAATCGAATCCTATCGAACGACACGGACTGTACACCTTTAACGAGTCAACCCGTTCAAGAAATTAAAAACTTAATTTTAATGTCTAGTAATAAAAAGTTATAGATATACATAATAAAAGTGCAGTTTAGCACCAACTAGTTTACTAAGCAGCCTCGTTTTTTGCCATTCACCGGCAGCGGCAGCATTTGGAGAGCAAAACGATGACAGGGGATACCACAATATTGATAAAGTTGTTCGAATGCATTAAACTTGTTTTGCTTTGATGTGACAAAAATGTGGTTTGCTTTGCGATCAATCATACCTACATAAATATTTTTTCTAACACCCAAAGCTAAATTTAGAAATAGCTTTATTTGTTTGATCACACATATTTCAAAACCACATTGAATTGATTTTTGCGGTATAAGACTTAGACTTTTAAAATGTATTCCAATAGATTGGGTTTGCATTTTGAAATCTGCTAAAAAAGATAGAGTACTGATGTACTTAAATATCAGGTTGAGTTCATGATCAAAATGAATTCAGATTTATGAAATCTGATACGGTAAATATAAAACAAACGTAATATCCTAGGCCAGACATATGCCATTCTATCAAAGCCATCATTTGAGTATGTGAATGTACTTTATAGAAGGTTAAAAGAAATTGATACGATACTACGGGCGTTACGAAGTTAACAGCTGCACATGGTGCGTCCTCCGTGAACGGATGACCGATCGGGCAAATGAAAATTACGTCATACGTCAATCGAGTGGACATATTGGGATGACTACTTACGTTAGCTCACGTAACGCAATCCATAAAATGAAAAGTATAAAATGGAGTGTAGTAGATTTTATCAATTTCTGAACGTATCAATATTGTGTCATTTTGATAATTTTGATTTAAATTAGAATAAAGAAAAAAATAATAAATAACCTAAAGTGGATGTTTGTTTTTTGTTTTTGAGCTTTAAAACGAAAGTAAAATGATTTTATTATTATTATATTTGCTCTTATAAAATAAATCTACTTTTGGCACCATTTTTCATTTTTTTAAGATAGAAAACATGGCGCCATTTTTCATAAAGAAATTTGGCCATAAATAATTGAAAAATCACCCCGATTCAACAAAATGTTATTGATTTTTGTTTTTTTTTTTTTTTTTTTTTCATACAAAATTTTGGGTCATTCATTAATTTTTGCTTTAGGCCATATTTCATAGAAAGGGAAATAATGCCAATTTGGCCTTATTTAGCTTTGCAAAAGTTAAATAAATCCAAACGTTAACATTTATCCTTATTTCATTTTCGCAGAGCGAAATAAGGTTAATTCTGTATTAGGCACCAAATGAACTAATTTTAACCATCTCTTCTTCTGAAAGTGGCTTTTCAAGGACCACCTCCACTTTCAGTATTTTTAATAATTTTGTTGAATGAAAGCTTCTTTTTTTGCATGAAACTTTTAATCAGCTGAAACCTGAAAATAAGCTTTTATATTAATCCAATTAACATGACAAAATAGGATCCTTTTTTGAAACGAAGTCATTCAGGCTGTAGGGACTCTAGCGGGCGAGAGTAGTTTGATCTTGATAGGGGTAAAGTATTGACCTGCTGTGACGGCTCCGCTGATTTTTTTCCAAACTTAGCAAATTTTCAAATTTCCCCCCCGACGCGTTTTCTTAAGACCAAAACTAACTAAGTACCTCCCATAAATTTTTTTTCAAAGCTAACGGTACCTCGCATACAGTTTTTTTTCGAAATTCTTTATTAAAACTGTTCCACAGATTTAAAAAAAAAAAAAAAAAACGTCACAAAGCTAAAGGTAGCTAATTGTTGACAAAAATAAAATGCACGACTGGATCGCACGAACTTGCTCATATGTAAAAGTACTTTGGTACATGTTCAAATGCATGGAAGTGCCTGATTTCCGGAAAAGTATGAATTTACGAAAATAAAGTTTAAAAATCGTTTTATTAAATTAATTTTTTATATAGCAAATTTCTTTCATATTTTTCTAGAACAAAATTTGGGATGCCAATTTTAAATGCTTAGTAATATAAATATTAGGAAATAATTTCAAAAAATAATTGTTCACATGTTTTCAAGATATTGATTTTTCAAAAAAATAAATTGGATTTTTTTTTTCAAAAAAACAAAAAAAATATTTTTTTTTACATATTTTTATAAACAATATTATTTTAAACTTTAGGGGGATCCTGGTGAAAATTTTTAGTTAAAATCGTTAGAGCCGTTAATGAGAAAGTCGAAAATAAAAAAAAAGGTTCTGTGACGGCACCATTAATAACATTTTGCCAAAACATTTTTTTTTACAAAAATGTAGTCCATGTCCATAATATCACACATATTTTTTTTTATCAAAATCTTTAGAGCCGTTTTCGAGATAAATAAGATTTCGCAATACGGGTGTATGGGGGGTACCCTTAGTTTTAGAGCTAAACAAAACATTTCAATTTCCCCTCTAGGGAATCACCGAAGACCCTTAAGTACTGAGTTTGAAGAAAATAGGTCCAGTGGCTTAGGCTGTAGATCGAGGTATAGACATACAGACATACAGTCAGACAGACGGAATTGTCGGATTTGAGCAAGTTAGTGCGACATAGTCATACATTTAATTTTTAAGAAAAAATATTTTCTTTATTATTTTAATTTTCTAATTTTATTTAAATAAAAAATAAATCTAGTATAGTAAATTCTTAATTCATTCAAATAAACATATTTAGAAAAAAAAAACGTTTGAAAAAGAATCGACATCTTCTTTATATTTAAACAATATTTCGATAAAGAGTCCATTCAAAAACAAAAGTCATACAACCAGGCCTTAGTCATTAAGGCTCCCGGAATGGCTTGGAATCATCAAATAACAATGAGGATCTTATCAATTTCAAGAAGAGTACGATAACTCAGGCAACAAAGTCTGTATTAATTTACTTGGAAGGTTGTATTTATGGGAATTTTAATAATGAAAGAGATAAATTAGGCAAGGACTTCCCGAATCTCCATTCAACATTGTGGTGCATGAAAATGGATGCGTTGATGGTGTTCCTGCATTTTTGTTCCCCTTTTTTTGTTAGATTCAACTGCCAAACTCATCCAAATTTATTGTTGATACTATTTTCCACATTCATTGGAACTTTGCAACATAATGGTGCAGTTGAAAGTTTTGATGGTAGGAGTCTTACTTCTTCCTAAACGTGATGGTTTTGTCGTTGGATGGCACAAAATACCCAAAAGAACAAAAAATCGAAAAATTATTAAGTTTCAAAATTTAATTTTAAACTTTTTAGAAGCTAATACAAAATTTTATTAAAATCCGTTATGCTGATAATGAGAAATTCAAAATTTGAAAAAATGGTTCCGTGGTAGGTGCAGTCTTTAATATCTTGATTTAAAAATATGTATTTTTAATTGAATTATAGATGGTGGTTTTCGAAATATTGATTTTTGACAAAAAAAAATAATTTTTTTTAAAACAAAAAAAATTGTTCGAAAAGGTAAATACTAATAATCTTTAGCATAAAAAAATGATCAAAATCGGTAGTACCGTTTTTGAGAAAATGAAAAACAAAAAAAAAATGATTCTAAGAGGTGTACCATTAATAACCATTTTTCGGATTTTTTTTTCCAAACATAACCTTACTTTAAGTAAGTGAAATTTTGTGAATTTGTCTCAATAAAAAAATTTGTTAAACTATTTTTGATAAAAAAAAATTAAAATTTCGAAAAAAAAACTGTATGGCAGGTACTGTTATTTTTGGTAAAAAAAAAGGAAAAAAAAGTGTTGGTAGAAACATTTGAAAATACATAATATCCACTAAGTTTAAAGCAAATCGGCCGAGCCGTTTGTATTCGAACAGACAAATCGATTTGCAAGACCCACATTTTTTTGTCTTCTCTATCATCGTAATATCAGGTATAATAAAAAAATTGAAATTTTGAGTTTATAATTATTTGTTTTTAAAAACTTTTCATAAAAATTACTTAATTTTTTTCTTTCTTAAAAAAAACGTGCAATATTTAATTGTATTTAATTGTTTTAAGTGTTTTTTTGTTTAGGAAATTGCCCCTCCCGTCCAAATGGGGCAAGATAGTAATAGTAAAAAGATGCTTGAATCTAACTAAAAAAAAATCGGTATTACTTCTTGTCACTTGAGTAATCGTACTCTTGCCGTAATTTTAATTTAAGTTCAGTTTCAGCAGAGGTTTTTATAATACAATTTCTTATAAAAGGCTAATAAATTGAGTATTGAAAATGTTCTCACTGCAAGCAGGCCCGGATTATTAGGGGGGCTAGGGGGGACTGAAGCCCCGGGCCCCGCGGAAACGAGGGCCCCATCCCATTAAGAAATTTAAACCGTAAAACCACGATATTCAAACTGTACAATCTAATAAACCCCAAAAATAAAAACCAAAATTAGCTGACCCCACAAAATCCAAACTCGAAAGCTATATACCCCAAAAACTTTAACCCATATAGCCCAACTCGCAATTAATCCCATAAACTTTAAACCCACATAGCTCAACTCGCTATAGTCTCCAAAAAGTCAAACCCACATAGCCCAAGTCGCTATTAACCCACAACTGTAAACTCAAAAAATATTAAATCTATGCAGCCTAATTCAGCAAAGGGTTGCCAGATTGAAAAACAAATACTAGTGTGGTAAAATTTTGAATTGTTAATTTCCACGAGTCCGTTTTGAGATTAACAAGCGAAATATGGCGATACAAATTTTGCCGCAGAAGTATTGAATCGTATTTTTCGACACAACGTACGTAAAGTTGAATTTTCCGAAACGCTCCCGTGTGCAAAATTCAACTTTACGCATATCTATTATTTATAATTTATACTTACTCATTCAATCTAATAAATCCTAATTCCTACATAATTTGTTACTTTTAATTTTTAGAGTTTCGAATAATCAAAAAGAAAGAGTCTGAAGGTTTTGATTTCATGTTTTTTGGATTAATTTCGAATTGGTTATGTGGGTTTAACGCTTTTGGGTTTACGATTTTTACTTGCGACTTATAGGTACTATAAGGCAAGTTATGCATTCGTAAAAAAAATCGAACTCGAGATATTGATCAAAGTTGACATTACGATGATAGCAAAGCCCAAAAAAGTGGGTCTCGCAATTTTGTCTGTCCGTCGGTTCGACTACAGCCTAAACGGCTTGGCCGATTTTCTTCAAACTTGGTAGATATGGGTTTTAATTTCCCCCCCCCCCGGACGTTTTTTTCTTTTTTTTTATGACCATTTTTTTCTTTTTTTTTATGACCAAAAATAACGGTACCTGCCATACAAATTTTTTTCGAAATTTTATAAATATATTTTTTTCTCAAAAACTGTCCCACAGGTTTTCTTAAAAAAAATTCAAAAAATTTCATTGAGTTAAAGCTAGGTAATGGTTGAAAAAAAATTTCCAAAAAATTGTTATTTTTGGTACCCCCCTTGGAACCATTTTTTTGGTTTTTGATTTTCTCAAAAACGGTGCAAGGGATTTTGATCATTTTTTTTCTGCTAAAGGTCCTCAATAGTTTGAATATTATTGTGAATTAAAATTTTCCAAAAATATTTTTTTGGATTTTTTAAAAAATTTTCAAAATTTTTTTTTGAAAACTCAATATTTCGAAAACCCCATGATCGATTTTTTTAAAACTTGATAAATAAAAGTTTTTAATATACATAATCTACAAGATATGAGAAAAATAAATTTATTTTATTTAAAAATAACGGTACCCTCCATACAAATGTTAAAAAATGGTTTTTGAAGATCGTATTTTTCTCGAAAACGGTTCCGAGAATTTTGCTTAAATTTTTAGTCTTTCGATTAATTTTTAAGATCTACAATTTAATAAAAAAAATTTGAAAACAAGATATTACTGACTGTACCTATCATAGAACGATTTTAATAAAATTTTTTAGAGAGAAGCTTCTAAAAAGTTTAAAAAACATTGCATTTCAAAACTTTAAGAAAAATATTTTTTTTTGAATTTTGAAAACAAAATTTATTTTTTTTTTTGGAAAATTCAATATCTCGAAAACAGCTTAATATCTTTTTTTTGTAAACTTAATTTTTATTCGAACAATAATAAAACCTTTAAATTGGCGTACCAAAATTTTTTCTTACATAAAAGCTTATTTTTTTTAAGAAACCACTACAAAGACTTATAATTTTTGTTCTTTAACAAACATATATTTGCTTGAATCACATGGCATTCTACTATTACCTCTAATTACTAAAGAAGTTGTTTTAGTCATTTAAAAAAATTAATTTTATGCTTGTGAACAGTTTTTCTCTAATAACAATTATTTTTGAAATTCTTAGACTATTACATAGGAGCAAGTTCGTGCGACCCAGTCGTGCATTTTATTTATTTGCAATTGCGAAATGAACACATTTAATTTTTCAAAAACGTTAAAAAGAGGAGCCCCTGATAAATAATTAGCCCCGGGTATCAAAAATTCTTAATCTTATCGGGGGTTGGAGCACTTGGGGGATAGCTTCTTGGATTTTCGATGCGTCAACTCCTCGACGCATCGTCTCTGAGAGCGTGGACTCCTAGCGCCCCGGGTTATTGGGGTTGGCTCGCTTGGGGTTTTGACTGATTTTCTTAATTATATTTAGTTTTACCAAACAACTTGCATTTCATAAATTAACCTGATAGAAGGTGCTTACGATATATGGAAGAACATGCTTGACAACAAAGTTCGACATTCGTCGATGTTTTATCATATAAACCCAAGTATTACGCGATTGATTTGCATGGTTCTCAAATTTTTATAAACTCTTCCTTGCTTCCATCAAAAACCTATTAGCTCTGCTGTATCAAAACAAAAATCATTTCCACTCTGCTTATTCAATTGGTTTATTTTATTTTTCCAGAATGGGAATAAGAAATTTCAGCGTAAAAAAAACTCAAACAATAAATATTTGTTCGAACTCTTAATAGACCATCCTTAAAACCATATTTAATCCGTAGCGAGAATGACCTTCGACTACAATTAGCAAAGTTTTTGAAATCATCTATAGTAAAATGCCTATACCAACATCTTTATAAATACATTATTACTCTAACTAACGCGTAAATAAAACTATTGTTTCATCTTAATACGCAGAATAATTATCGTTCCATTATTCCACTCAAAACAATATCAACGCACTTCGTGAACTATAGTTCAATATTGATTGGATTTTAATAATTAAAGATTACTTTATTGGAGATAAGGCAACAGTTCTGTATTTGTATTGCATCGGATGATTTATTAAGAATGTCAATTATTCCAGAAGAAGAAAATATTTTAAAAAAAATGAGAAACACTCTTTTTGTTCACTGTGTCGTATGTGCAACTTCTATTCAGCTGTATTTTGTATACATTTTTCAAACCTCAAATTCAAATTTTTGTAGAATCTAATTGGAGAGGTTTCCTGTGAACGGCCGGTACGTGATTTTGAACTGAAGCACTTAAGGCTGCGATATTTTCGGAACTTGGACCAATGTGTTATCATATTGGCACCGCAACTTTAAATAGCGAACATGTGAACTCGAATTCATCCACTTATCCCACTGACATCCTGTCTGGTGCAAAGATTATTTCCACCGAAAATTGTAGTAAACGCTCTTAAAGTTTTCAACTTCTCTAAATTTTGATAACAATAATTTTCTGAACTTCTCCATGAAAATAATGTAAACCCTTACTGACTTTTCAAAATTGATAGGTCAAGAAACGTTTAAAGCTGCTGTTACACTTTTTCTTCGCGACGCGATTGGTATCCGACCTTTTTATTTTTTTATTATTAAAACTATTATTATTATTATTAATTTCGTTAATAATAATAAATTACCCGAACTCTAATTAAGAACACCAAAAACGAAACGCAACCCGACTCGGACTCGATTTGTTTTGACAGATCAAAAAAAAACTAGGAGAGAACAACAAAAAAAGTGCAACTTGTAGCTCGTTGAGATGAGCTACCACCGCGGCTGCTCAGCTGGGCTGGGTTCAGTGAAGGTGGAAGAATTCGCGATAGGGAGATTTAAATTGATTACCAATATAATCAATTTAATGAAGCGAAAGAATATTTTTATTACAAGTACAGTGGGGTACTGTAATAAAAAGTGGGCGCCAGGAATTTTTGTTCGAAAGATAATTAGTAAAATTCCAAAACTAATGAATAAGTGGAAGCAAATAATTTTAAGTAAATAAAAGACCGTTTTTATGATTTCCACTGTGGAATTGAAAAATAAATTTTATTTGGGAAACCTTGGTAGAAACCAGGATAAAAACCCAAAATTTTTTCAAAGAAATAAAAATACAAATGAAATCGAATGCAATATTGAAAACGCGATTAAGCCTCTAACGATTGGAAAATAAGAACTTAAAATGGCAATGAATTTGGTCGCGAAGAAATAAAAAAAGAAACAAAGACAAAGGTCCACCGAATATTTTAAATAAAACAAAAACACGAAACAGTCAAATACTGTATTTGGACAAGATGTCCGTTTACTTATCTTTTTCTTTCCTCGATTTATCTCCTCTTAATTTCTCCTATGTCCTGATTTCGCTCCTCGAATCACTATCTTTCTTCTTTTCCCAAAATTTTTCCTCGATCCTTTTTCTTTTTTAAATGTCCTCGTCTTTTCCTCGATTTTTGTTCTTTCTAATTTTTCTCGAATCCTTATTCTTTTATTCCTTATTATTTTTTTCCACTTGTCGCTGGTTAAGCTCTCCAAAGAGTGAACTTTCCTAGCTTAAAATCCTTTATTTCCTCCCTCGACCATTCCAGTCACTCACACATACACACATCCAGCCAATCGTTTTCGCGATCATCGGTCACGGACACCGGCTTCCTGGAAACCTTTTTCGTTTCACAGAAAACCACCGTTGTCGAATCTCAAACGAAACTTTACTCTCACACTCACATTCACGGATTCAGCAAGTTGTTGGATGTCCTTCCAAAACTTGCCGAACCTAAATGGTCGAGTTCAGACTACCATCAACTAAATTTCTCGAGAAAAATCAAAAAGAATAAAATCGAGGAAAAGCCCTTTTCTAGGCATTCCCCTAGTTACAATTAAATACACGCGAGTGATTCGAAAAGCGAAGCCATCTAAACAATAATGAGATGAAAGAGGAAAGCATAATCTTAACACGAACTATATTCGAAGTGGACCATTTTGGAAAAGACGAATTAATATCTTTAGGAAATGAAATTAATAGTTACTCTTAATCGTTAGGGACCCGTTCGCTTACAAAAACAATTTAGGTTATTTAATAAATTTAAAGTTAAGTAAAAATTTAGGCTGTTGTGTTGTTTTGATGTTAAGGTAGGTAAGAGTCCGCCTGACTCGTTACCTCTTCAGCTCATCCGCTGGCATTCGTTTTGTTCCATGAGACCGCCCGTCTACATGTGAAGTATAATCTCGTAAATCTCGGAACCCTTTCACTCGAAACCTGTATTTGTCACTTTTGCAAAATGCTGACTAAGTACACCAATGGTTGATGGTACCATGGTTGCCCTCAACCTCGCCAGAATTTTGCAGCCGCAACCAAAGAAAAGAAGGAAAGGAAGGAAACGAAGGCCAGTCATTGTTGCGGTAAATTTTACTGTAACACTGCATTTGTATTAACATAGACATTTTGTATGTCACTAATAAAAAGTCCGATATGTTTGTTAAACACAGTGAGAGCGTGCTTTTATGACATTACCCATCGGTTTCTTCACCCCACCCCGTGGTTGGTTGACATTTCTCAACATTATGTTAACCGCCCGACCCGAGAATTATGAGTCTGCAATTCGAGCAGTTCTAACGAGTTCAAAACTTTGGTTGGATAGTTGACGAAATTATCATTATCTTTTCTAGCAACGGAATTTACCGATCAATTCTCGCACGTAATAAATTCTCCAGCAATTTAAATTTGAATCTTGAAATTCAATCTGTCAATATCACTATAGAACATTCGCTCATCCAATCATTATATTTAAAATTTTGAGAAATGTTTCGGAATTTGGTTCAATTAACTGGCAATATTCTTTGGAAAATACAGGGTGCGTTATATGATCCAGGTATATGATTTTTTTTTCAATAACTTTTTAATGAAATACAATTTTATGATTTATATTTTATTGAATGATTAAATGGTCTTTAACATTATACATATATGGAATATGATGTACATAGATCCAGTAGGCGCCTCTGGCCGTCCCGCAGAGGCGAGCTCTTTTTAGTAAATTTTGCAAACCTATTTCACAGACTTCTATAAATGTACCATAATTTCAGCAATTTCGTTTTGTTGTCCTTAAGCATCGAGGTTGTGATTGGTACCCGCATAAAAAGAAATCGGGGGCGTCAATTCATCCCAAACTAAAACTTCCTAAAAATTCCTTAAAAAAAAGAACGTTCAGTTCTTCCGGAATTTGAAAATTTTCCGCGAAACTTTTCGAATTTATCTTTTAAAAAAACCAAATCGATCCCGCCGTTTTCAAGTGATATGATTACCAACGAACAGCATGTATTTTTATTTACTATATTGATCTTTTTTTATATTTCGCACGCGCTCCAGGGTTTATTGAGACCCTTCTAACGTTGAACATAAACATATCACGAGCAATGTGGAAATTAGGGAGGCAGATAAAGGAGGTGTCGATGAACATTGGTCTTTACTGTTTTCAAATAGAAATGTCAAGAAAAACAGTACTTGGTTGATTATTCTATAAGCGTGATGTGTGGCTTAAAAAAGAATCCTCATATTTGGCGGTGTGTCCAAAATTGGGCTTGAAGGTGATCTGATGATCATTTCTAGCGAAAAAGATATCATGGGTGAATTGATTGAAGTGAGGAAAGGAACTGACTTCTTGGAATGAGCATAATAAATTCCGAACGCTTGATCTGCAGAACCACGCAAGACATAGCCAGGATCGTAGCTTCCTGTTTCGGACACTGGCCAAAAAGAGAGCATGCAGTGAAGCAAGGTATTCCTCACAACATTCACAGTCATAGCTGATAGCTGTGGGGACCAGCGGGAAAAGGAAAAATCCCCCCAGTTCCTCTGCAAATTTCCTGCTCTGATTAAATTTAGAGCAAAATTATAAGGAACGGAATATTTTAACGAACTTTCGGAAGAAAAAATTAAATACTTGATTCCTTTTGCAACGTAAATGGCTCTAGGATGAACTTCTGTGATGCGTGCCCTCTGTTTGATTTTTTTTAGATTCCGAGGTAGTGAACTGAGGGCTTTGACGGAAGTTTATGGTGCGTCAACTGCCTAGCTTGGCACAGTGTAAATGGTGTCGGATAAGTGTGGTGGTCCGGTTGATTGAGTAATCCAAATTACACACACACAATAAGAGACATTAAAATCTACTAGATACTTTCTTCTTTTTGAATTCAATCCCAACTTGATGATTCTCCATGTGAATCTCCACAGTTCCCCATATCAATACCATCCACAGGTTCATACGAGTTACGGAATCAAAGTGGCGCACTTCAGCGCTAATTAGGCCACAGGGCAAGACTGCCAGTAATCGCCATTTCTACCTACCTACCTGATTCCTCGCTATGCACAAGTACTCGGCCTTTCACAGACTTTAACTTGGCGAATTTTGCGTTGGGACTGGAGCCTACACCCATACAAGATTCAAAGTCTGTTGAGGTCCGTTCAAACGATCCGAAGCCCAGTCAGCGAACAAACAGCGTTGTCTATGGACTTTGAGCTCCTGGGTCAAATTGCGAAATTGTCGTATATGGGACGACACCAAACCACACAAGGTTCAACAAATGATAATGCATCATCAAAAAATTAACCTTTGATGTAGATTTTTTCGAAAACGACGTTGATTAGACGGTCACCGTCAGTGGAGAATGCTACAGAAAACCAATTTCTTATGGCCCAAATTGAACCATATGGACCTAGACGACATGTGGTTCCAGCAAGATGGCGCTTAGTGCAAGCGGACCACACGATTGAGATTCTGCATGAACGATT
This sequence comes from Chrysotoxum bicinctum, assembly GCA_911387755.1. Lineage (NCBI taxonomy): Eukaryota > Metazoa > Arthropoda > Insecta > Diptera > Syrphidae > Chrysotoxum > Chrysotoxum bicinctum. The sequence goes on along the minus strand of OU426987.1, from coordinate 203,422,101 downwards.
TGAGGGTAAGGTTATCTTTCGCAGAAGTGAAATAAATTGGCCACCAAGGTTATGCCATTCGACCCAGCTAGACTTTTTTCTTGTGTGGTTTCCCGAAGTCGCAGGTCCATGTGAGTAAACAACAATCAACCGATGTCCCTAAGGTGATAATAACTCAGGCCGTCGTCGCTCAAATTCAGCCGGATCTATGCGGAGGAGTCATTGAAAATTGGACTCCTAAAATCTGTGCCACCGTCTCAAACCGGAATTTGAACGATGTCATATTTCATACATAAATGGGCCTTATTTGAAAAAAAAACTCTTTACATTATTTAATTGAATAAAATTTCACCATAGTCATTGTTTGGACAACTCGTTCCGATTCCTTAAGAATGTACACATGTTCAGAGCTCAAAAATAAAAATTGAAAAATGATTTATTAATAACTTTTGGACGAAGTCAAGCATCTATTTAAAATTAGCCAAGTTTAGTAATATTTATGCCGAAGTAAAAATATTTTTTTTATTTGTATGAAAATTATTTAATTAATTTTTAAAAAAGTGGAAACGATTTTCGAATAAGCGAAAAATGGGAAAAAGGTTGTGTTTTATGAAGAAAAATCCACTTTTCTTTCTTCCACCTTCTAAAACTCGATCGATTTATGAGAATTATGTTCTTTAAAATCATACATAGATGAGGTCGTTTAAGAGAAAAAATTACAGTTAAACAACAAATAAACCTCTTCCACAAAAGTCTGCGTACAGTTGTAACAGAAATTGAAAAAAGTTAGTTAAAATAGACAAATAATTATTTTTTTTATTACTTTCGCTGTTAATATTTGGTCGGATACCCTTTTAGCCTTATAACTTCTTTCAAACGGTTTTGCATTGACCCTACCAGTTTTTCTGTATAAGAACTATTGATCTTATTCCATTCAAGCAACAAGGCTTCTTTTAACTGCGCCTTTTTGCGGATATCGTGGGTTCGGATCTTCTTTTCCAATTCATCCCAGGAGTGCTCGATAGGGTTAATATCTGGACTCTGTGGTGGGGGGTTCGTAGCAGGTGGCGAGTGTTATATGCCGGCCACATGCGCGATTATGGGCGGTATGTTTGTGGTCATTATCTTGCTGGAAGTAATAGTCATTGGATATACCCAGAATTTCAGCACTTGTTTTTGAGGATATCGATGTATACATATTGATCCATTGTTCCTTCTATTACTTCCAGCTTACCGACTTCTGAAGACGCCATACAGCCACAAACCATAACACCTCCACCACCGTGCTTGACAGTCTTAATTGTACATCTGGGATTAAGAGCATCGTTTGGTCGTCGCCACACCCTCAAACGACCGTCAGAAGCAAAAATGTTGTATTTTGATTCGTCGGAGAATATAACCTTACGCCAGAAGTCCGGAGGCTTGTAAACATACTCTTTTGCAAATGCTAGCCGTTTCTTTCTGTTTATTTTACTGTCCAATGGTTTTTTCATGGGTGTGCGTGACTTAAACCCCTCTTGAACAATAGCTCTTCTTACCGTTTCTGGATGCACTGTATTGTTGTTATATATTTCGAGTCGTGTGCTTATCGTCTTAGCCGTTATAAAGTGATCTTGCTTCACCATTCGCTTGATCGTCGGCCTTATCTTGTCTCCGATTTAATCTGTCCTGCGTTTCTAAAGCGATCTACCGTTCTCTGTATCGTTGACCGAGCTCTTGAGGTTATTTTTGATATTTCACCATACGACTTTTTTTGTTTAACACCTTAACTGTCCCATGTATCATTTTTGATACACAAATTAAATTTTTTTCTCGTGCCGCCTACGTCCATGTATCATATTTGATACATTTTGGAATTCGACTTCACTGTCCCATACAAATTGATATAGAAATATTCACACGTCCATCATTTTGTCTTAGAAATAAAATACATCAACAATACGTCCCATGTATCATTTTTGATACATAAAATTATTTTTTTCTTGTGCCGCCTACGTCCATGTATCATTTTTGATACATAAACATGTATCCTCTTTATGTGAACAAAATTACCTAAAAATTTAATTTTCATATAAACGTGTATAGGTAATGTCTGATACTTTACCAAACTTCAAAAACAATTGGAAAAATGTTTAAGTAAAAAACTTTTTTTCAAAAGTAAATCCTTACTTTTTATGAACAAATTTTATATTATTTTGAAAAGCAGGTAAAACATAATTTATAATGCACACCAGAGATGCCAGTAAATTGTTCCCTCCCAATAGGAAGAATTTCATCACGCCAAGCTAAATAATGTTGTTGCTCTGAAACTTTCCGTGGGACCGATTGTTGGTATTGGTACTCGGGGTTGAGGTTGTCATTACCTGGATTTACATATACATAAAAAGTACTAAATCATCCTCTGTTCTTATTTCTTATTTTTTATATTATAGATTACCAGAATGCGCTGCATTTGAAACGAGCAATCCTGCTTCCTCATTTTCACTTTCTGAAAGCTCATAAGAAGATCCTGAGTCAATTTCAGATGGTCTATATTCACTATTACTTCCGTAGCTAAAATCTTCACTTTCACTATCCATAATAGTATTACAAATAAGTTTTTTAGCTAAGGACTTAGAAACGTTTATATTTTTATTCCTTTTTTTAATTTGACAGAAATGCACAAAAATCAAAGAATGACTTGAGGGTTTAAAAAATAATATTTTCACTAAGTGTTGTGTTGAATAAGAAACAAGAGAACCTGAGGAAGCCTTCACTTCATGGACTTAGAAGGCACGACAAAAATATAATTTTGTGTATCAAATATGATACATGGGACTTATTGACATGATATGAAGTTCGCATAAGCCCATGTATCAAAAATGACCACAAAACCAAATTCCTTTTTTTAACAGCAGTGACCAATTATTTACGTAAACAACGGCTTATATGTTGAATCTTACTAAATAATAATGTTTTCTCTGAAAAAAAGTACCGGACGTATGGGTTTTTTTAAATCAATTTGTATGGGGACAGTGAAGCTGAATTTTGCTCATGTATCAAAAATGATACATGGACGTAGAAAGAGAAAATTTTGTGTATCAAATATGATACATGGGACTTATCGTTGATGTCTTGAAAAAATAATGGACGTATAGGTGGTTTTAAATCATTTTGTATGAGGACAGTTAAGGTGTTAACATTAAGAATAAAAATCAACTGCCGCTCACTCAAACTTAACTCTTTATTTGCCAGTTTTTGTTTAAACAAAAAAACAAAGACAATTATTTACAATACGCGTTCAGAACGATTAAAAATAAACAAACAATCATATTATGCAAAAACAAATTTACCGATACTTAAACAGTGTGTAATGCAAGAAATATTCACCTGTACGCAGACTTTTGTGGAAGAATTTCAGAGGTTTATTTTGTTTTTATTAATTTTTTGTGATACGAATATTTTTTTTTTTTATTTTTTTTTTTGTTGAAAATAAAAACGTGGTAAATTTCTTTTAATAAAAAATACCTTTTTAAAATATCTTCCTTGTACGCAGACTTTTGTGGATCACTGTATGTAAAACGTATTTTTTTCCGCAATTTCGAAAACAATTGTCTGAAATTGTCAAAATATAAAAATGTTCATATAACACTTCAACCATCATTAATTTTTTTTAGACTTATTTAAATTCACAATATACGATTCATTGACATTCGATTTGTTTAAAAAAAATAACATCATTTGATGATTTATTTTTGATTATTTAAAAGTTAAAACCAATAGTAAGTTTAGTCAAGATGTTTCAACATACATAAAATTACTGGGTCACCCACCTTTCTTCAGCATTCGCAAATCAAACAATACCTGCATACATACCTAGATATACATAATATACATTTATCTATACGAGAAAACCATTCGCCAAAATAACAGAAATAGCTATTCTGTTCAAAGTTCAACCTGTCACCAAACAAGTCATGCATTTTGTTGGTGACATTCGACTTAGAATTTATTTAGCTTATATATGTATATGTATGTATGCATCTCCATACAAACAAAATTCAGTAGCTTCATCGCTATGCGCCATAGCTTATGGGCACGGTCCAATAAACAAAATATCTGTGGGTGTTTGTTTGTTGTCTTCTCTCTATTGGTTTGTTTTGAGTGGCGTTGTCAGCGTCATTTATAAACATGTTCTTGCCAATTTTTAATATTATACTATACACAAATTCCGAAGTTTAAAATATGCTTAAGACGAATTTTTTTATCTTGGAAAATGATGGAAGCCAGAATATATAATTCATTCATTAAAATGTATCTATCTATGTATGTATAAGCTGTAGATGTTAAAAAAAAACTGACACGCGCTAACTGTACGCAGTTTAAAGAGCCAGATCTTGAAAATTTTTAAATGTTGCTCAAAGAGAATTGTCAAGAATGTTTCAAAGCATTCTTAAGGAGAATGGTTTAAGTTTTAACCACAAATGGTTTTTTGTTATATAGTTTTGGTTTTTGAGTTGGCAACACTTTTTCTAGTGACTTTTAATTTGACTCCATATATTCTTTGTAGATGACTATCTATTTCTATATAGTGGCATTCAATTTATCGAGGATATTTTTTATATTACCATTTTAATTTGTGATTTATAAAATTCAATGTATCCGATGTAGCTGTGCTATTGTCTCTGAAAACTGCACCATAAATACAAGTAGACTTAGGCCAAAACAACGTTTGTTCTTATTAGAGAGGTAAGGTGATTTTAGTAAAATTTGTCGTGTGTCACGCCCACTTTTTTACTTGCGATATATGTATGTATGTAGGTACTATAGGGCAAGTTCTGCATTTGGAAAAAAAATCGAACTCGAGATTTTGATCAAAGTTGACATTACGATGATAGCAAAGACGAATAAAGTGGGTCCGACAATTCCGTCTGTCTGTCTATATGTCTGTACCTCGATCTAGAGCCTAAGCCACTTGACCTATTTTCTTTAAACTCGGTACTTAAGGGTCTTCGGTGATTCCCTAGAGAGGAAATTGAAATTTTTTTTTAGCTCTAAAACTAATAAAACTAACGGTACCCCCCATACACCCGTAATGCATAATCCTATTTATCTCGAAAACGGCTCTAACGATTTTGATAAAAAAAAATTATGTGTGATATTATGGCCATAGACTATATTTTGGTAAAAAAAATGGGGGGAATGTTATTAGGGGTACCTGTCATAGAACGGTTTTTTTTTATTTTCAAATTTCTCATCGATTTTTATATTTTTATATAAAAATATTCGAAAAAAAAATATTTATTTTGTTTTTTGAAAAAATAAATTCCAATTTATTTTTTGAAAAATCAATTTCTTAAAAACGTGTGACCGATTATTTTTTGAAATTATTTCCTAAAATCTATATTACTAAACACTTAAAATTGGCATCCCAAATTTTGTTCTAGAAAAATTTGAAAGAAATTTGTTATATAAAAAATTACTTTAATAAAACGATTTTTAAACTTTCTTTGCGTAAATTCATACTTTTCCGGAAATCAGACGGCAATTCCATGCATTGTATTTATAAAATGTATTTTAAATCCCAAAGTACTTTTACATAAGAGCAAGTTCGTGCGATCCAGTCGTGCATTTTATTATATATATCATGGTGTCTAAGAAACGGCTCTATCGATTTGGATAATATTTTCTTAGTTTAATCTTATAATTTTAGGGAGAGGTCTCAGTAAAATTTGACCAATACCACGCCTATCTACAACAATGTTCAAAGAACACGTTTTTAGAATATCGTTAATAAAAGTGGAAGGGACTTTTTAGGAGATGCAGATGCAAAACAAAATCTAATAAGAAAAAGTATTCCACATTCGAGTAGTGCGGCTAAGGAAAAAACCTCTATATTTGACATTAAGTCTAGAGTTACACTCAAGGGTAAACTAGATATGCCTTTTGATCACTATTGATAGAAAAAGTGGTAAAACAATGAAAGGAAAGGGATGCATTCATTTAAATTCTTAGTGAAGAATGATGTAGATCGAATTTGTTATTTTCATCAAGTGCAGTCTTAAAGCTAAATAGTTCAAATCTTACAATTCAAGTCTTACAATTTTTAAATATTTTTGATCAAAATAATTATCAATTATCAAAAAGTTTACTCTGTGAAACAATGGTACACTGTGGCGTATACGTACTTAAAGAAATTAGTTTTTATTTCATATAAGTGGGTTTCATTTTTTTAATGTAATTTAATTATTTCAAATAAATATGTTGATTTGCGCCTTCCTGTATAAGGTTTTGGATGACACCTATGTATGTGAATTAACTTTTTCGGATCATATTGTAGAGTAGGTATTGTTTTATATTTTTGAAAACTCTTCCACTAAAAAGTTATTGTCGAAAAACTGCCGAAGATTTATTTTTTTGATTATTTTTTTTCTAGTAATAAATAATTTTAAAAGCAAAGTTGAAAGCATCCATTTTTAATAAAGGTTTTGTTGAATACTGTTTATGTTAATTAGTCGGTTTTTATGACACATTGCATCGGGAAATTAGTTTGGTTCTATTCGTTTACAATCTTATAAACTTGGGACATCAGCAATCATTCTACATATTGTTATAAGGCTTAATAAGTTAAGAATGAAAAAAAGGTTTTATCTTACGGACATTCTGAATGCTTGGAATCATCCGATATTTTCTGTGTTATACTCGTACTAGTCGAGTACGTGTCCATCAAAAATCTAACCGCTCACTGAGTGTGAGGGCTCCAAGTGGTGCCACCAAGAACGTGCAGACTTGAAACAGACGAAAACCAATAAGGAAACAGAAAATCATTTTGTGGAAAATGAGTATTTCTTAAGTATCAATGTCTGATATCATCCATTATACAAGATTTTGGAAAGCAGGGCATACCAGAAAAACTTTGCACACTTGTTCACATTGAATCAGAAATGTAAGCAATAAACAGAGAGCTTTGTTAAGACTGCACGCGAAGAATGATCCGAGACAAATTTTGTTGACTGTCGCGGAAATCTTCAACGTTTAACAAACTCAAAATTAAATTTACTGACGGACATAATTACAAGCATCATCCTATTAATTTTAAGTCAAAAACAGAATATTAGATGCCTAAATGAAGATATCGAAGGGCTGCGTTCAACGTGCCATTGAGTAGTACTCTCAAACCTGACTTCTTGAGGATAATCCACAGTCAGGACGGCCTAGATCTATAACTAAACACGAGGACCTGCTAATAGTAACAACAAGCAAAAGGCAAAAAACAGCACCGGAAATATCTGCCAAAATAAATACAACACGGATTAAGCCGCTTGCCTTGACAATGGTCACACCGAGGCTAAGATATACTGGACTATTTGGACAAGTTGCTGTTTGAAAACCCATAATTTGACCACAAAACAAGGTAAAATTGATGGATGGATTGAAGAAGATTTTAAAAGAGTTTTAAGGAGCGATAAGTCCAAGTTCGAGGTATATCGCACGAAACGGAGGGTGTTCATTCAAAGTTGCGCTGAACAAAAGATGCTACCTACCGTCAATCACGGAGGTAGTTCTGTGATGGTCTGGGGATGTTTCTCATCAAGTGGAGTGGGAGATTTGATTCGAGTTATTAGAAACATGAACAAGGAGGAGTATAAGAAGATATTGGAAGAAAACGCTTTAATCTTTGAACTAAGATTCGTATTTCAATACGACAACGACCCTTAACAAATGTCCAGACTTTGCATCAGGGATACCCTCAAACAGAGCGAAGATGAAGAAATCTTACTATTCATGATACGGCCGCCGCAAGCACTGGATAAAAACCCTACAAAGCTATTGCGGGAGGAGTAGGATAGAAGGACCAATGCCCTTCATCGGAATTTCTTTTGTGAAATACATTACATAGTTTCTGGATCAATATATCATATAAAACAATTCAAAAACTAATAACGATAATACCAAGAATTGTAAAAAAAAAAGTAATCGAATGTAAAGGAGGATTTTTCGACGACAGATCGGCTTAAGCCATTTTTTCTTTTTTAAGTAAATTCCGATATGTTAGCAACAAAATGAAAATATTTGTCTCCTTATTTTAATTTTATATAATGTACGTTCCTCATATTACTTACTTTTTTACTAAAAAGTTTTTTTTTAGATGCTAGAATGAGAGTGGACTAAAACACTTGGCCTCCAGTGTTAATGTACTCGTTTGTACATACGAGTGCAAATGATCCATGATCACACCTGCTGACATTTATAGGAAGTTATATTTTTGTATGGGTAGGTTGGATCACGAGATTTAATATAAGAGAGAGGGGGTAGGTTAGTGGAGCTAGATTGGCGAAGTTTTATTATACAAAAAAAAAAGATAAAAGAATCAAGTTTGGTAAATAACAGACAGTCTACTATTTTCATAAAACATGCGAATACAAGTGAGTACATATGTACATTAAAATTAAATGTTATCAATCATCAAAAATTCTAAGTTCGCTTGAGCTATAATAATGATTGAGAACTGACCGCGTAACTGTGCATCAGTTTGCACTTGTGCTTACTTATTGTTTTCTAGTTTTAAATATTCTTTTCTTTCTATAGTTGTTTCCACGATTTATTACAATTTTTACTCACGAGAGTTCATATCTAAGATCTCATGCAGCATATGGTCATGCAATTTGTCGACTTCATAAGCCTTTTCTGATAGCTATTTGTAGTTTTACCTTAGCTAGAATTACACTTGACTTGCGATAGCTGTATAATACGTAACTTAATAAAATTAGCATAGAATCACGTACTTTTGTTTTTCACTGCGAAATTCAAAATAATAAAACAACAAACGAACCTCAATCCTTTTCTCTTATTCAATTTGTATGGTGCAGCAAAATCTTTTCTTTTTTGCAATCACGATTCTATTAGATGCACATACACATATACATATGTATGTACATACATATGTATATGACTTTAGCATTGAAATTAAATGAACTCAGACGCAATAAAATATGTACATACATCAGTTTTTTTAGAAATCAGCCGTTGATTTGCTATTAATTAAGGCCAATTAAGAATATGTAGTATTATACAATATAATTTTATCTTATTAAAAAAAAGTCCAAGACTACTTGTACTTGTTTTTAAAGGTGAGTCCACACTTAATTAATATCTCAAGAAACGTGGAAACAATTCTTAAATGTTTCCGTAATGTTTTGATTTGTATGAAGATATACAAAACCAGTTACTTATCAATACTAACCGTATGCAAGCACTCGAAGTGAACTTTGTTAACTTAATGCTTAGAGCTTAGGACGCCATTCTGTTCTTACAGAGAGAATATTGATACACAGTTCAGCGCATTGCCAAACAAAAATTAAGATCGATATAACTCTGAGTAGACATAGACGCCATTATTTTCATATCGAACGTGGTAAATATCGATGGCTTAAGCTACGATTAGCTCTTTGACTTTACTAAGAAACATCATCACTCTACTGTCAAAATTGACTGTGTAAATGCAAAGAAAGTTGACGACGACTACAAGAATGATGACAAGCCGTTTGGAACTAGTTGTTCACTCAATCGGTTAAGAATCTCAAATAAATGCTTATGACTTCCCAGCGTGCCAATTCAGGTCAACAATTTTTCGGTTTTTAAAACTTTGTTATATAAAAGTTTCGTTACATTAGAACTATAGAAAAGTTTTTCTAAGAAAAAGGTGATTTTGGTTTTTGTTAATTTTTTCAAAAAGTACAAAAACATTTTAGCTTCAGGTATTCTGTTTTTGACTTAAAATTATTAAGCTGATGCCCCTTCTCTTCTGATGCTTATATTGATGTCCGTCAGTGAATTTAATCTTGAGTTAATTAAACGGTGAAGAAATTTGTCTGGGAGCATTCTTCGCGTACAGTTTTAACAATGGATTCGTTGTTTGCTTAAATTTCTGCTTTAATGTGACTGTGAACAAGTGTGCAAACTGTTTCTTGTATGCCCTGCGTTCCAAATCTTGTATGGTGATGGGATACATAAATACTTGAGAAATACTCATTTTCCACGATACAATTTTCCGTTGTCTCCTTGGTTTCCATCTGCTTTAAGCCTGCACGTTCTTCATGGCACTTGGAGCCCTTACATTCAATGAGCGGTTAGATGTTTGATGGACACGTACTCGACTAGTACAATACAGAAAATTTCGGATGATTCGAAGCTGTCAGATTTTCCGAAAGATGTACTTTCTATCATGTTACACTTTTGTTCATGTTTGCCCTTTATATTTTAAATGAATAGAACCACAATAGTTTCCCCCGTTAATGTAGCATATAAACAGATTTAACAACATAAACAGTATTCAATAAAGCCTTTATTAAAAATGGCTGCGTTTAGACTGGTATTTATGGCTAGACTAGGTTAAAAAAAAAAACAACTTATGTATGTTTCATTTTCGTTAAGCTTAACGTAAGAAACAATTTTTAATAACAAATCTTCGGCAGTTTTTCGACAATAACTTTTTAGTGAAAGAGTTTTCAAAATTATGAAACAAATCCTGCAACACTACTCTAAATTTTTTTTATTTTGTTTATTTATATTACCCGTTTTTTATTTATATTACCCGTAAAAGTTTCAAAGTTAATTAAGATAGGTATCATCCAAGACCTTAGATAGGGAGGCACACGGCTACATATTTATTTAAAATAAAAAATGAAACCCACATACATGAAATTAAAACAAATTTTTTTAAGTACGCATACGCCACAGTGTACCTGTACCTTTGTGTCTTTTTGATATTTGATTATTATTATGATCAAAACTAATTTTAAAAATTGTAAAACATACGTTTTAAAATATTTGAAGTATTTCGCTTTTAGACTGCACTTGATGAAAATAACAAATTCGATCTACATCATTCTAAATCATCAAGGCCTTTATCAAATGGGTTGTTAAAAATCGATTATTTTATATTTATCAATAATCAACTGATAATTAAAAAACGTAATAAGGGATTGATGACCTCTTTTTTTATTGTCAATTATCAATTAATAGTCGATACAAATTTTAATTTAATATCTTAAACTCCATTTTGTAAAAGTTTTGATCATTGAGAATTAGCTAATAGGAGTGAATTGAAGATTATTTAATTTTTTAAGGGTATAAATATGGCCGATCAGAAACAGAAAGCCTTCCAAAAACACTTTGGTATCAATCTAAACCGCAGAGACAATAAGATTGGCTTGGACAAGAAGTAGTCTCTTTGTCGTTGCCGAGAAATTTACTTGAGCTTTAAGGCCTCAAGTAAGGCTATTGACAAGAAATGGCCATTCAACGGCAACTTAAGGACTCGTTGGCGCATCCTAACCGGCGTTTTCCGCAAATGCTAATTTCAAAGGACACTCCCTATTCGTCGGACTACCTGCACTTTGTTCGCAAATACAGCCGTTTCGAGAAGCATCGCAGAAACATGAGTGTCCACTCTTCATCAGCTTTCATGGGTTGAAGAAGCCGTCGACATTTTAACCATTGGTGAATGGCGGCCACTGTTCTCGAAGGGATAAAGGATAAAGAGAAAACCCAACTTAAAGTACATATATAAGAGCACATGATGCCAGGATTAAGAGGCTAAAAACGACTCCGTTCACTTTCTTTGTGAATATCCCAATCTAGCTGTGACTAAAAAAGTAGCAGCCCGTGGAAAATTTGTGTTCGGCAAACTTCGAAAATATTATTAATAAATTCAGAATTTATAAAGGTTCTGGGGGGGGGCTCTCCATACATCTTTCTTTTACCTTTTCTACTTGTAGCTTGAGGAGTGAAATGATGTTTTCAAATGTAAATGAGATGATACGTTCCTCAGAATTTGTCACATGTCATATTTTGCTTTAGTTGAAAACAACAATAAAATTCGGCACAAGCATGCATGGACCGGCCGTGTATTATATTTTGTCAAATAACACCCACACATCATTTTTTATTATCCTATAAAAAAAGACATAAATACACTATGTGTGCAACGTTCAACCTCAGAAATAGTGTCAACGACCAAATTGATATATCTGCGGGGATGGTCTTGTGTACATTCATGTATTGAAATATCAACAAACTTCACATGAACAAACAACTTTTAACTTTTTTAAAATCTAAAAACTGTTTATTTTATAGTTATTTGATATGTGAATTAATAATGATATTTTCCAAATAAATAAAAACGAAAATCGTCTCGGTGAACTTTTAATAAAAGTTAGAATGTTTGAATGTCACAATCTCCCGCAACTAAAAGCACCAGAGGATACAGTATTTTATAGAAATATGAGAGACTTATTTAAATCGAAAAACTCGCCTAAAAACACACAATTTCTTTTCCTTGCACATTTCTCTTTGCAATCATAAACTCAAACGTATGAGAACCTTGCATCTATTTATATCAATGTGTTTTTTTTTTTTTTTCTTAAATCAACGCTCGAGGAGTGTTACACTTTACCAAGGATTCTATTTAAATGTGTTCATGAATAAAATTCATTCTTTAACAGAATAACAAAAGTGATTTTTAGTTACTTACTTATTATAATATGCAGAAATTCAAAACCAATGTTCATCGATATTTCTCTAACATTCCTGTGCATTTTTACGGTAGTCATAATCCCTTTAGTGCGCCCAAAATTATAACAAACAAAAAAATTCCCATTCCCTAATCACCAGATCACAAAAATCCCAAATCACTTATTATGACACCCATATACAACACTAATTTATTAAATCACATCAGGGGCCTATTGCACCAGTTTACAATTTATAACCACAAATTTGTTATTGTAATCTACAAATACAAATCCTGTATACGATTTTTTGTTGCACCATGTTCAATGAGTGTGTTAACAAATTTGTAGAAATATTTATACACGGGGCCTATTGCACCAACTACAAATTACAAGTACAAATTTGTGATTAAAAAAAAATACGTATGAAAAAAACTCGATTTTTACAAATTTGTTAAAAAAATGCTTGTAATCACAATTTTGTAAGATGGTGCAATAGGCCCACGGTCTTTCACCTGTAGAATTTTTTCACAAACTGAAACAAATTTGTTATCGCTTCATTATGGTGCAACAGAAACCCACAAAAAAAAGAACGATTTTCACAAATTTTAGCTTGTAATTAACAATACAACTTTTTTTTGTGCAACGAAAAATTCTATTTGTCAACAAATTTGTGACTTGTAATTCACAAGTACAAATTTGTGTTTAACAATTAAATTACAAATTAAAAAATCTCGATTTTTTACAAATTTGTTAAAAAAATGCTTGTAATCACAATTTTGTAAGATGGTGCAATAGACCCCAGGACCGATAACCCAAGTCTTATTTAATTAATTAGAAAATTATGGGAGTAAATTTATAAAGTCATGAGAACCACTGACACGTTTTTAACAATGGAAACACGCTACGGTAGATGTGATCTAAGTTACTTTATTCTGGTTTTCCTAAAAAATATTAATTAAATCGCTTCTATTTTTAACTAGCCAATTACACATGAGAGCTTAATTTTACTCGTTTAAAAAATTATTAAACTATAGTTAGAAAACAAGTGTCCAAAAAGGGTAACGCGGTGTCACCATATAATTTGCTTGCCTCTAAATAATTATGCTGAATCAATATTTTCTAAAAAAAAAAAAAAATTAGCTTATTAAAATTCATCTATCAAACATTTAAGTTTTAAGACATTGAACTAACTATCTATAAGACAACCAAATCATTTTAATTTGACATTGCCAAGAAATTTTCAAGATGGGCCTTACTGAACCGTTTATGCAAATTAATTAAAAAAATGCCATTGCAAAAGTATTTCAATGAACTATTATGCCCTGCCTTAACCACGACCGTAACAATGAAGTTATATTTGGCAACTTTTAAATTGAAAGTAGATACGGTTATAAGCAGGTTCTAAAGGCTAGCAACTTGTGCAAAAAAAATCGGACCGATTACAATAACTCCCTATGGGAAGTTAAAAATAGTTAAATAAGAAATGCTATCCACGTGCCTATATACTAAAGTTTCGGTAATATATGTACATACATAATTGATAATTGATTATTTAAGAGTGGTTGAGGTTTTTGGGAGCCTTTGAAAGAATGGAATAACCGTGAAGACTATAATATATCGAAGAGATTCAACCATTCAAAAAATATACAGGGTGTCCTCTAATTCGTTAAAAATGTTTTTGGATATGATTCTTAGATATATTCTAGGAAAAGAATCGTTCAACAGTATGGCTCTATTTCCAATGTTGACATAGTTTTTAGGGGATTTAAGAAAAGGCCTTCTTTGCTCCAACCTGGCCTACATTATGCTTACGAAAATTGCTTTATTGATACGAATGGTAGAAACTTCGTTTAGAACTTCATTTTTAGGAGATATACAAGCATTTATAACTGCGTTCAAATAAAGCTGATATCAGATATCCTGTATATTTTTGTGTATGTCAATTTTCTCCAGGAAATTCGTTTCAATAACGTTACAATAACAAAAATAAGAATCAATAAAAAGTTTGATCAAAAACCTACAGATTTTATAATACTCTGAAACATACATATGTATCTACATGTCTGCCAATCACTTTATCACACAAGTTTATAACTTGTAAAAACCTGCAGCATAGTTACTTTACTTACTTAAGGTGGCGCTACAGTCTGCGGTGGACCAGGGCTCGGTCCCTATCTAGTTGTCTCCAGTTTCGCACTTCAAGTTGGCTGAGGTCCTCTCCCACTTGTGTGCGCCATCTGAGCCGCGGTCTTTTTTTACCCTGGGGATTTGATTCGAAGACTTTCCGGGCCGGAGCATTTGGGTCCATTCGCTCAATATGACCTAGCCTTCTCATTCGTTGGACTTTAATTCGTTTGACTAGGTCGGTTTCTCTGTACAGCCCCTTATACAGTACATGGTTATATCTTCTCATCCACTCCCCATTTATGCAGATGGGACCAAATGACTTTTAAGATTTTCGTCTTCTCTCTGTTCGAGGTAATCCTGGAAAAGTCTGGACTTGTGTTTAGGGTCGTTGTCATATTGAAATACCAATAAATCTTAGTACAGAGATCTAGCGTTTTCTTCAAATATCTTCTTATGTGCCCCCTTTTTCATTTTCCTAATAACTCGGCCCAAATCTTCCACTCCACTTGAAGAGAAACATCACCAGATCATCACAAAACAGACCGTGCTTGACGGAAGAAACCATACAGGCGGGTAGCATCTTTTGTTCAGCGCTGCTTTGAACGAAAACACTCCGTTTTGTTCCAAATAGCTCTTGAATCCTTCAGTTTATAAAACTCTGTTAAAATTTTCTTCCGTCCAGTGTCTATGCTTTTTGTGCCCACTGTAACCGTTTCACCTTATTTTGTGGTGGAAGAAGGGGTTTTTTAAAGAGCAACTCAACCAAATAGTCCAACAGCCTCGGTTTGATCATTGTCAAGGACAGCGGCTTAGTCCGTGTTGTATTCATTTCGGAAGGTATTTCCGGTGCTATATTTCGCCTATTTCGGTTGCTTGTTGCTACTATTAGCAGATTCTAGTGTTTAGTTGCAGATCTAGACCTGACAGTAGTTTATCCTCAAGAAATCCGGTCTGGGTGTGCCGCTCAATGGCTCGTTGAACGCAGCCCTTTGATACTCGTATCTTAAACTGCGAAGAAACTTCCCGCTTCGATCTGCCTTCTTGGATAATGATTAGGAAACGTTTTCCAACTGTGGTTTCTGTAACTTTGCCCATTTTGAGCTAGATTTTTACTCAATAGGTGAAGAATCTCAAATAAATGCTTATAGCCTTAAAGTGTGGCAATCCAGGACTATAATTTTTCGGTAAATAAAAAAAGTCGACCAAAATACATAAAAATGTATAATTATGAAAAAATCTAAATACTTCTCAATAATCGTTTTTCCACATTTACAAACAAAACCCAATTTAAAAAAAAAATCTTGACTAGAAATCCAACTTGTACTACCTCAACCTGTTGCGTATTATTCAGGTAAAAAATTCATAAGATCCGACCCCTAGACAGGAAATGAAGTCAGTTGACTACGTCAGACTCAAACTTTTGGCCTGCAGTGTACATATCTCAATAATTTACTAAATCATAAGTTTTCAAAAACAATTTAAAAAATTTTAACCATTTTTTTGTTTTATTATTATTTTTCAGGTAAACTTCATACTATGTCAAGTGTCAGCTCTATTCCTAGCTTCGCTCTTCCGATCAGTTTTACATCCTTCCAGGGTGTCTTCCATAGTTCGACACACATTTGGTCTATCAATAGGTCTTGTCTTCGGTTATATTTGCTTTGGACAACAAGCCATACATATCGCAGGACTTCCATCAGTATGCTACGTCGTAATACGCACACAAAATCCTGCGGTTGTCCAAAAGTAAAAACAAAAATGTTTGATTTATACATATAACAAAATAATAAATAAATATAATTTCTTAGAGCCGTTATGATAGTGGCTATGACATATTTACTGTGCATACATTTGCATCGTCAAATCTATGACTATGGTTCGTGCTCGTTAGACATAACCGGGCCTCTTATGGTTATAACCCAAAAAGTTACAAGTTTGGCATTCAGTATACATGATGGTTTTGTCACAGAGCAAAAGGTAAATATTTTCCTTGCTAAATAAGAAAATATATAATAAAAATTTGTATTCGTTTCAGGATATGACTAAAGCTCAACAATATCATTCACTACAAAAACTTCCATCAACACTCGAATACTTTTCGTATGTATTGAACTTCCCAGGCTTGATGGCAGGCCCATTAGTATTCTACCGAGATTACATCGAATTCATTGAAGGATATAATTTGCTCAAAAGTCCAACATCAAATGTAAGTTTATATCTGCAGCAAACTAACGGTTTATAATTGAATTCATCGTTCATTGCAGGGTAATTTAGATAATGGAAATTCAAAGGAAATCATCATTGAACCTTCACCAACAAAAGCTGTGATAAAGAAAGTTATTGGCAGCATGGTGTGTGCCTTTATATTCATGAAATTCGTCAAGGTGTATCCAATTAAAGCACTTAAAGATCCCGAATTTATATCAAATATAGCTTTTCATTATAAATTGTGGTACATCATGATGGCAACAACTTTGATACGTTTTAAGTATTATCATGCTTGGTTGCTAGCCGATGCTATATGCAATAATGCCGGTTTGGGATTCTCCGGCTATGATAAGGAAGGAAATTCCAAATGGGATCTCATAACGAATATTAATGTGTTATCATTTGAGGTAAGTTTTCTAAAAAAATTAAATTTTATAATTTTTATAAGGAATATTTGATCGAACCGAGCTTAAATTTATATTTTTTTGATTTGATCCTAATCAAAAAAATATCAAATTTTGTCCGTCGAATGTTAGCCCTTAAAAGAAATTGGAATCATTTTTAATAAACTTTGGTCAACAAATCTCGTCTTACTGATAAGATGGAATAAGTTAACTCTTCTCGATATTTTCAGCAAATAGACGGCTGGCGACGTGCACAGCCACACGCCTAAAAGCTTCTTCTCAATGGACCAATAACGAAATTGGCCATTCTATCGTTCGGATCACATCCAAATCACATCGATTACTCCATCCCAAAACTACAGCTTGGCAAAAACCTCCCATTCACCTTTGCTTAAAGATCTTTTTGGGAGGATATGAGTTCCTTGGAAGGTGATTCTATCTATTTTTACACCAACGGATCAAAAACTTATGATAGGGTTGGGAGGCAGTGTATTCAGATAGCCTCAAATTATATCTTCCTTTCCGTCTTTATAATGATTGTAGTGTGTTCAAGGCTCGGATAGTCAAGCGGCTATTAAATCTCTAGACTGGATCACTAATAACAGCCCTCAACTGTCGTTCACCTCTTATGGAGTTGGCGCAGCATTTTGATATTCACAAAACAGATCTGGCAAATTCTTGATCTAAAACGTTCCAAGTGCTTGATATCCTTTAGCATACTGCATATCAGCTCCGTAATTGGTGTCATACCCGTGCACTGAGTCTTATAGGTAAACAGGTTACGAGGGTTGGCGTTTATTCAAACGATTTTTTCAGAAGCTGTATGGACGAGGAAGAGGTAGAATCAATTCCTCATCTTTTATGTACATGCCCTTTTATCCCGTAGACGTAGGCTCCATCAAACCAAATGGTTCAACGAGTAGAGAGAAATCTTTAGATTCATGTGGTATTCGTATTACAAGGGACCAACTCTGGTCTAAGTGCATCAGCTGCGACGCTGGCAGCCACTTCAACCTAACCTAACCTAACCTCTAGTGGTTCATACAAATATGCTCTTTAATAAATTATAAACAAATTGGTCCACGGCTTTGACTTAAGCTTCATGTAGATTCACTTAAATGTTTGCACACATTATTGCAGGTCCCCCAATTCCTGCTTACACGCACACATGAATGTTCGACAGTTAAAAGACAGTAAGTTTAGGCTCATACGAGTCATCGGTATCTAATTTATTTATTATTTCTATCATCTATGTTTGAAAGTCTAGCCTCCAGAACATAAGATCAAATAAGTGGAACCCAGTTGTGCATTTTATTTTTGTGTAAAATAGTCTTTTATTTAAGTTTGTGCACGTGGAGAAATTTAAACTAATCTAGGATTTGAAGAGACATAGCAATAAGTAACTCGTCCCATTCAGCAGCTTAAACATTTGTGAATTGCTCTATTAGTCGGATTCGCAATGCAATGCATTTAGAATGTCGTTCAAGGTAGGCATATGTATGTATACCATATATATGTAAATTCATGCATATTTTACAATATCTGCCCCGCCTTCAGTTAAACTACCATAAGCCAGACATTAACTCCCTAAAGTCCAAACCAATTTTTTTGAAACTAGGTTTCTTTATTTCTAAAAAAGCTTTTTAGAGCTTTGATATTTTTTTTATTTTATGTTAATTTTTCTTGGAAAGACCTTCGAAAGAGTTTTTACTTTATTTTATTATATTTACCTCAATAGAAATTTCTTACTAAGGATGTTGTCTTTCAATGTTTAACCTAGACTTTTTGTTTTTGTTTATTTATAGTTTGCATCAAACTTCCGTGATGCTATTAACAACTGGAACATTGGAACTAACATTTGGCTCCGAAGTACAGTTTATGACCGGGTACCTAAAAAGTACGGCACTATGCTTACATTTACTTTAAGTGCTGTTTGGCATGGCTTTTATCCTGGATACTACTTAACATTTGCCACTGGTGCAATATTTGTCACAGCTGCACGATTTGTAAGCATAACTCTTTAATTTTATGTTTTATTGTTTTAATAAAATGTATTTCAGGCTAGACGTATGTTCCGTCATAGATTCCAGAGAACCCAATTTACACGAATGTTCTACGATATTTTAACATGCCTGACAACTCGTATTTTTATGGGTTATGCTACTTTTCCATTTGTTCTTCTTGAGTGTATGGTAAGTGTTGTTCAGCAATTTATATTTTGTTTTAATAAAATTATTTAAAATTATTGTAAATATTTTTTTGCAATTACAGGTCAGTGTCAGATTGTACCTGAAATTGTTTATGTGCCTTCATATTATTGCGATTGCTACTTTTGTCATATTACCAAAACTCATTGGTGGTGATAAATATTCAAAAATTCAATCGAATGTCAAGTCGAGTGTGGACAATTGCAATATAAATCAAAATCATCATCCTAATCATCAAATAAATAACAATGATCTCATCCAGAAGAAGTTGTCGGCTATTGTGGCAGAGACAAAGTCGAATGCCGAATTTGTTGACAATTCAGACGATCCATCACACATAATTCCTAGAAAACGATTCATTATTGCTCCTAACCGACAAACCTCTACAAATGTACCAACAGCACTTGCTGCAATAAGCATATCACACGATCAATGCGAAATGGACAATTTGTCTAGTAAAATTAAAGAAAAAATCGACATGGAAGCTAAAAATATCGAGGAATTTATTGATAAGACTGTTAACGAAACGGTTTCTGGTATCGTTGAGTTTAAAAATGATTTAATGCGCGACAGCGATAAGATATTCATATCAAAAGATGGTATTCGTAAACGTATCATTGGTGCTAACGATAACAAAGGTTCCGAACGTGTCGATGCATTCCTTAAAAAGGAAATCGATGCTATTAATGCTGTTGTGCAACAAACTAATGTTTTGCCTGTTGTTTTAAGCAATGGACATGCCAAATAGTAATGAATCAAACATGACTAGATTTAAATCAGGACCATATAAATATTTATTAAATCTTTGTTGTCATTTGAGGCACTACTTTACAAACTTACAAACAAAACATAAATATACATATATACTAATTCACAAAAGCCTTTTGCAACACTACATAAAATACCTTCTTAAAATGAAATAACAACAAAATAAACAATTTACTTACGCACGATTATATTTACATATAAAGATAAAACTATCAATGATTTTTAACGAAACGTCGTTGCAGCAATGTTTTTTTTTTATACCTTTGAGATACAAAACAAATAAATGATATTATAGTTATTTTATTTTTTTACAATGTTCAACATATATTTTCACAGATTTTTAAGCTACGATGAACAAAGTATATTAAACAAAAAAAAAAAACGACACATTTTATTGATAAAGTTATGAAAATAAATTAAATGGTTTGTAAATGACAAAGAGTTGAATTAAGAATTTCAATTTATCAAACTAAAAAAAATATGTATTTATTTATATTTTTTGTGCTTAACGCGTAAAAATATTTATCTAATTCTTAAATCATTCTGCTTGTCTTATGACCAAGGAAATAACTTGAGACGAGGTAAGCTCTTAAAAGTTTCTATGTATATACATATGTTGTATGTTTTATACCTGATGATGCTTTGGTCTTATTAAAAGTTATACCTTTACAAATTATTCCTTTCGCTTTCCTGAATAATGATGCATATGCAGTACAATAATTATTTTTGGTAAAACACAGGTGCCGCGAAGATAAACACATAAAATATTAAGTTTTGGTAAGAGCTCGCTCCTCGATAGAAAGCTCACATTTCATTTCATTGTCAAACCAAATAATTATACACATAAATATAATAAAAAGATCAACTAAAAGTTTCTGTATGTAATTCGGTCCAATTTAATAATTTCAATATGGGTTTTGGGTAAGTCCCTAAATGATTTAGTAAAATAAATTCTGTTAACTTTTGAAAGTATGGTCTAAATTTGGGTAGATAAATCATTTCCAAAAAATGGTATTTTGTATATCTTCCATGGAACCATTTGTTTTTTATTTTCGAGTTTCTCATTACCTGCAGCACCGATTTCAATCAAAATGTGTACACAGGAGTAAGTTTAATTTCTTTTTTATATTTAATATCTTAAAAATGAGTGCATGAATGTTTTTGAATGCAAATTTTAATAATTAAAATTGGCATACATCTAAGCTCTAATGATTTTTAAATTTATGGTTCCATTTGTCCGATATCGTATACATAATATGATTTAAACTATGGAAGAAGGCTGCTTCCTGAAAGTACACATTTAAGTCAAGATGATTCAAATGTTAATGCATAGGAATATATTGAAAATTCTATAAAACTTGAAAGTGGCAGAAGTGAGTATATAGAACTTTGTATATATAACCTATATAGGTACTATTATCATGGAGCGTTATTTTGTATTGCGAACTCTAGCCTGGTGGTGGCGCTGAAATTAGCGCTAGATTTTACAGTTGAGAGCAGGATAAGATACAAAACAAGTAGTCAAAAAGAGAATATTTTATTATTAAATTTAGCAGAGGCAAATCTAGTAAGTACAATTCCTATACTTAAGATGTCGCCACAATCTTTCGTCTTCTTGATAGTACTATGTATTAGTTGTATATACAAAGGTAATACATTGCTGGGGTAAAACGCAAGTTAAATACTAATTCAACCTGTAATTACAAAAGAAGAAACACAACTTACAAATTTCAAACAAAAAATGCAGTGCATCATTTCGCTAAAATGAGTGATTAAAAACCTGTGCGTGTTTTTTTGTTAATAAATTGGTTTATTATTTTTTTTTTTTAATTTTCAATCCAAAAGCTTCATTGAAAATCTAATATTTAATTATCATTATAAACAAAGCATCACAAACTATTTTTTTTTGTAATAAAAGATAAAATGAAAAACCTATTTTACACATTTTTGTATTTTGTTGAAATAGAAAAACAAGGGACTCAAGCAAAAAAGAAACATTACATAACATATTTTTAACATATTTGTCCTAGATTTAACAATGAGATAAAAAATTATTATTTTGGAAATAAAAAAAATAATTATTCTCAAATATATTAGTGTACTTAAAAAGTACAGGAAGATTTGTATTTCAAAAGCTATTGATGTATAGTTAAACATAAATGTATTATTCAATAAAAACGCTTTACTTGTGAAATATTAACATTAAATAAAAAAAAAACAATTATGTTTACCTTATTATATAAAAGGAGCATAGAATACAAACAGTTAAAAACTATTACCTTTTTGAAATTTTTTAAAAGAAATACTGACTGAAATTCGTTTTAAATGAAAAAAAGCAGAAAGTATAAAAATATGAGGCTCTAAAATTGTCAAAAATTTGAAAAATAACGTCTTGTTATTATAAAATAAAAACTAAAATTTGCAATTGTTGTTTCAGTTTCGGGCTAGTCATTCAGGAATGTTGATTTATTTCGTTTTTCCAATTTGCCGACAAGACGAAGACGAAAAAAACATTTTTGTGCAAACAAACGTTCAATTAAGGATTAATTAAGCACTAGGCGTATTTTATTCATTGCTGCATAGCCAGCGCAGCATTCAAGTGCGAATAAAACGATCAAACTCACTCCATATGTCAATTTCAATTTATATTTCAATGTTGGTCAATTTATATTTCAATCTGGGGTAGAATCGCGTAAGCTGATAGTTGACTATCAATTCGTTGATTGTCGTTTTTGACTATAGCTGTCTCTATCATATCAATTAAGAATTATAGAGAGAGCGATGGTCAAAACGACAATCAGCAAATTGATAATCAACTATCACCTTACGCGATTCCACCCCTGATGTCAAAACACGTATGTACATTATGTTTAATTCTAAAATTTATTGCATAGCGCCATTTTCATTTCAATAATTTAAAGTTCTATCACAAGCACAAATGCCATTTTTTTTACTGGCTTCTTTTTCGCCAGAAATCAAATTTTTGTTGTTTGTCGAGGGAAATTTTGCTGCGCTAGCTATGCAGCAGTGAATAAAACACATCTACTGTGAACTTATTCAAAGTCAAAAATGTTTGAATTTAACATTATTACAAATACTCGTATGTTTACAATTTTATTTTTCGCATATGAACTGTAACCTAAATTTTTCTACTCTTGGAACTTACACCCGACCAATTTCCATGTTCACAAGTACATAAGATAAATGTAAATTTTATTAAATAATAATGTAATTATTCAATTATAGAAAAACTTAAAAAACAAATCGAACAACGGAATCCCATGAATTTGATTCAAGACTTTAACGTAAGCATTGAATATTGTGACCAAAACTTCAGAAAAACCAAGTGAATCGATTTCATTTTTGATTTTGTTAAATAAAAAACGGTAAAACCATATTTTCGTGATGTACATTTTGAAATAAAAGAACCTTAAATGGAGTTGTAATACATTTGCTTTGAACATAGCTGGTTGATTTTCTTGAATGATTGGTGTCCTAAGATTAGTCATCCTACTATAAGTATATCAATTTATCGATTCTAACTGTAGAATATTTTTTTATATTTCCCTAATTATTTTAAGATTTAATACATATTTTTCGCTTTGAAAAATATGTTTTTTTTTTTTAATTTTTACTATAACTAGTACATATTGTTAAATTAATAATGAAATGAAAATTGTTTAATTGATTTATTAGATCAACAAAAACTTAAAAAAGTGATAATACAAATAACTAAGTACGAAACAAGAAATAAAGCACTTAACATATTTTTAAAATTGTCATTTGCAGTTTTATTTATTATATTTTAATTAGCATGCTTTAGAAGAAAAATCAAGCAAACGATTTTGGTTAAACTCTCACGAAATGGTGGGTCAGCAAAGTTTGTCAGATTTCTATCGGTCATACAAAATGTAATACGAAAAATCTACCGTGAAAGATAACTTTCATGCGAGAAAATTTGTATGATAGGTTTTTCGCGTGAAAGTTTTCTTCAATGATTATACTTTTCTCTCATGAAGTTTTCTCGCATGAAAATCATGTATGTATGCATATGGTTTGCCTGATGTATGCATATGGTTTGCCTGCATTCAACATACATATATCGTCGCTGTAGATCGAATACCTCGTAACCCAGAAAAAGTCGATTTTTAGGTAATGATGCATTATTCCGGATCTAATGAAAACTATCATGTGAACCTAAAAACTATAATTGCAGAGCCACGCGCATAATTAACAACACGTCTCTCATTGCCTCTCATTGATTTGATAATAAGTTTTTTGTCTCCTGAAAAATCGACTTTTCCGGGTTACGAGGTATTCGATCTACAGCGACGATATATTACCTTCTGCGAGACATTTTTTTTTTTCTTTTATCGCACAGCGACGACGCGGCACTAACTTAGGTTTCATAGGTTTCATTTCATATTTGCAGTATTTTTCAATACCTTGTCTGTTTTGCCAAATTAGCTAATACTCGTACATGTATTCTGTGAGTGTCAAAAGTGAGTAAACACCTAAATGATTTCTTGAGTTACATGGAATTGAAATTCAAATTTGAAACGCTTTTCATATTATGTGGTTTTCCATTGGTAAAATTAATCAATTATTTTTCGATTTAGAACTGTCAAAATGCCAATTTTGATAATATTTGCATTCCATTGAGCAAACAAAATTGATTTATTTTTTAATTTTAAATAAATTTTGCAAATCTAAATTTCTGGGCAGATTCTCCCCGTATCAATACCAACAACAATTTTCAGCTGTCAATTTTCAAATGTGGTTTCAGGATTGTTTAATATATTTCGATTGTGAAATTATATCCAAAAAAACGAAGGATTTTTTTCTAGTTAAAAGGTGGAAAAGCTGTTTAAAAATATTTAGGCCTATTCGGCGAGATCTTTTATTCTTTTATTCTGTTATTCTGCTATGAATTTCCATACAAATGTTTGAGCTGTCAACAAATCTTTTATGAATTTTAATTTTGGTATTCAGCACACGCTAAAATCTGCTAAGAAAACTTTTATGAACTGTCAAACGTTCGAACATAGAAAAAATCTTTTACGAATAGCATTTTTGGTATTCAGCATGCCAAAATCTGTTATGAAATCTGTTAAAAATCATAAAAGAATAAAAGACAAACTTCTGTGACTTTTATCATAAAAGATTTCAATACATACACAGATACGAGTATATCAATGAAAAATTGATATATCATCGTCGTCCATTCTGCAATACAATATTTTGCAAATATGGCTGATCTGGAATGAATTAAATAAGAATTAAATTACATTTTTGTTAAGAATGGACGTTTCATAGAACGACGACAATATATTTCATATTTCGTCAACGAAATCTTTTTAAAATGAGACAAATGAAAGAAAATATATTTACACACATACGAGTATTATATAAACATATGTATATGTAAGTAGAGTAGAGGACACCAATAATGTGTAAGAGAAGAGATTACTTTTTTGTTCGTCATCCATTTTAATTTTGTCAGATGAATTATTTTATTTAATCACAGCTGATTTTGATAGCAGATTTAGTTCAGTTTCATAACAGATTTCGTTTTCGAAGTTGCATAACAGACTTTTATAAAAGTTCGAGCCCCTGAATACCAATTATAAAAGATCTTTTAAGATGGAAATCTTTTATGATTCATAACAGAAAATCTATAGCAGAATAACAGATGTGGCAGAATAGGCCTAATTGTGTAAATTCATCAAGCTTCTGAAAGTTATAAGTTATATTTAATGGCATTGCATTTAGCGAGAAAAAAAACCAATTTTTGATTGAAATCTAAATTTGCCAACGAAAAATCACATTACTACGCATGGCTTATAGTACTTCTACTTCAAAAAAAATTGAACCGAAAACCAGTTTTGAACTACAAAATGTTGCTGTGGGCAACTATAAATGCAAGCAATAATTTTATTTAATGCAAATATTTTTTAGGTCAAGCTCCCGAGCCTCCAAATTTATTTATTTATTACAGTCCCTTCCCTTTTTTTTAATTCAGATGGTTCTAATTCCTCGTCCAGCTTCTCCAAAAAAAAAAAACAGTGTCATCGTGTAAAAGCATTATTGCTCCACAGAAAAATACCTAGTTTCACCAATTAAACATACCCAATATTTCAAAGTTTTGTTTCATACTGTCCATCAAGCTGTCATTGACATTTCAGCCATAATTTTCATAATTTATTTATAAAAATTGTTTATTGGTTTTTCCATCAAAATAGGATTTTCTTAATTTGCAACACCTACGGTTAAAAAAAACAGCCTGACTATTAGTTCCCACTACAATATGCCGTACGAGGAGGATCAAGATTATATGGAGGGTTCTAGAAGATCCCTTCGCGACAGAAAGAAAAGATCTCACACTGAAAGAAAACTACGCGGCAAGTCAGATGAACTAAAATTTCTGGAACACTTCGATCCAATTAAGTCCAATCGAGAAAAGCGCAAGCTTCGCCGCAAACCCGGAGCCCCTTCAACCAAAAACAGCTTATACGACGAATATGGACGTGTAAAACACAATAAAATGGACGTTTGTGATTGCATGGACGAAGAATGTTCTGGATGCTGGTTCGAGTGTGAAACTTGTATGGGTACCAAGTGCGGAATACAGTGTAGGGTGAATAGAAAGTTCTACTATGATTGCATTACATTTGATGGAAAGGATGCCACAATTAAAAATAAACATTTCTGAAGATATTCATATATGTATGTAGGTTAGAATGTAAGTCATCCATTATAATAAGAAACTGAATAAAAATATAATTTCCTTTTGTCAAAATTGTTGCTGTTTTTTAATGTAAATTATATTTATAATGTATGTAGTGTACTTACAACGCAAGTTTAAATATCTATGCATGTATTATTTTAAATGCACAAATGAGTTTTATGTTCTAATAGAATAGAATCTCACGCCAATCAACCACTGGTCTCTTAATTACAATATTCATCCCATTGCTGTTGTGGATTTACTTAAACAGCAGGGATCAGAAAATGAAGACCTCGATGAGTGTGAAGCACTGGTGTTTTTCAGTAAAAGGGATGTCAGTTCAATGGTACAAACATTTTAATAGTGCAGAATTCTGAAATTTTATTTAAACGCCAATACATTTTTGTGAATCAATCTTGTAACGGGTTTGCATTCTGAAAAAAATAGTAAATAAATAAAAAATAGCACAACAGCACTGTAAAGTTGAAAACGAACAATAAAATTATAATTTGCCATATTTTTGTGTTTTAAGTTTTTTTATAAATTAATAAATAGAAAAGTTCATAAAACGAATGTCGGCATTTTTGTTCACTTAGCCTTTCATATCAACGAACTTCAACATCTCATCTCAACTTATTTATTTAAATAAGTCAAATTTTAAAGAGTAATATTAAGTAAGATCAAAAATTCGAATTTGAAAAGAAAAATCGTAACAGTTAAAGCTTAATATAAAGGCCTAAGTAGTTAATACTATTTAAACAAACAGTCGCCCATATTCTGAAACTCGTATTTATGACTCGTATTCGACTACAGTCGTATGTTGTTATTCCTGGAGTCGAACATCCGACTTTACTTGTACTAATATTGGGAAACGCAAAACATCGCATACGACTCTTTCAACGACTGTAGTCGAATACGAGTTTCAGAATATGGGTGAGTATTTTTGAACCGTCTATATGCTTAAGGTTATGGAATTAGCATTCAATTTCAATTATGTAGGTACAAACATTTTAAAGGTTCTACTTGATTAAGGTATCTATTCAATTCAATTAAAAGCTCAAGTGACCTCAACTCCAAGGTGCTTTTAATTGAATTTCATTCAATCACTCCACTTAAACAGAAATAATTTTCTATCTTCAATGTATCTATTCAATTCTATACAAATAGTCAATGGGCCTTACTAATAATCAAATTTAGTGTTAAGGTTAAAAGAAAATCTCCAGATTTCAGAAAATCCCCATACCAATAACTTATTTAATCTCCAGTTTAGTCGTTAGTTATATGTCAAAATTTAATACATGGAAATCCATGATTAAAGTCGAACACTAAATAAAAAGTGTTACCTTAGTGCTGTTTTACGCTACCTAAATTTGTAATTAACATTTAAATCTACTCCCATGTTATCAGGTCCATTTCAAGACCTATATTCATGGGTTGGTTTCAATCCTCAGATTTTTGTTTTAAAGTGAAGTACTTTATTTAGAAGTACTTGATTTATTGTTTATTTGCAACAGGAACAGATTAAACGAATTAAAATTACACTTATTTAATTGGTATTTATATTTAGATCTCCAATATTGATCTAAACGAAATTATAATTTTTGTTGGTCAATACAATGCACTTTCCAAAATCGGAATTACGATAATGATCTAAATTGAAAAAATACAAAGGCGTTAAATTCTACATAAACGTTTCGTAAACAATTTTTAATAGATTTACGCAGTTGACGACTCTTACAACGACTTAGCGCCTGTGCTGTGCGTGAATACTTTTTTTGGGCCAGTTTGTTCACACAAGAATAAGTTTTTTTATATTGCTTTCAATATAATAATAATTTCTAATTAAATGGTGTTAATCAAATCTGGTGATTAGTTAAATCCATGATTAAAAACTTTGGATTTTTTATAACGCGTTGAAATAATAAAGGATTATTGACACACTGTGAAAAAACTGTTAACTACTAGAAAACCTAAAAATTTTCACATATATTATGCCAGTTAACTTCTTTTTATTTTAAAAATATTTGAAGTTTAAGATTTTCTTACTTTGGTACCTATATGTACAATGAATTAAAAATAGTATAAAACAAATAAAGAAATATGTATCCTTGTTCAAAAATAATATGGGTTAAATTAAAAACAAAATAAAAAATCGCTCCGACACTTCAAATCAATTGACATACTTTAAGTACTATAATACTTTCTGTAAAAACGGCAATACTTAACTTTGAAAGTATAGAGAAATTTATGACAGTTCCTACATTGTTGATTTTTTATTTGTGTTGTGTCTGTGCGTTTGTCGTCTGTGCTCCTATCAAATAATTTTAGAAAAAAAAAACAATAATGGATACGCAAAATAAAAGAAAAAGAGCCAGCAACTGGACACCCGAAATGATCCAGTTACTAGTTTCACTAATTAAACCCCACAGTCACATAATAGATAGTAAACTTAACAGCCTGCCTATGATCAAACAAAAAAGTGAAGCTTGGGACACCATTAAAGAAGCCTTCGAGGCAAATGGATAGCAATCTTCCACTAAGCAACTAAGGGATCAGTGGAACCGTCGTAAGCAAGTATCCCGCAACAAAATATCAACAAATAAGAGGGCGCAAAGGCAAACTGGCGGTGGATCTCCTCCGAAAGAGCCCAGTGAGATGGATTATGAAATAGAGGAGATCGCAAAGGATGACTTTGTCGAAGATTTTTCCGCATACGACTGCGATGCCGATTATGTATACGGGCAGGAAGAAATGTATGTATCCAATTTATTAGATTACTCATAAAATATTAAAACTTTTTGAATTATATAATTCCAGAGAAAACAAATCACCAAATGAATTTAAACCGTTGGAGAGTTTGGTGATTAAGGAAGTGTACCATAAGTACATGTTTTTTATTAATGCTTTTTCTCTTTATTTATTTTTTTCTTTATTGCTTTAGGGAAATACCAAACAAAACAACTACAAACATAAAGGATAAAGTGACCGCACTGAAAAGATCAGCCGTCAACAAAAAAAGAGCCTTTCCAACTGTTGTCTCATCAGAAGAGTTGCTCCAGAAGAGGACACTGCAGGTAGAAGACGAAACGAGAGCAAAAAATATTATCTTCCAACTAAAAGAAAAAAAAGGAGCGTATGAAAATACAAGTGCAACGAAAAAAACTGTGTCTCTTGAACATGCAAATAAGAAGCTTGAAAGAAAGTTCTTAAACTTGTTTGCATAAGATAGTATTATGAATTGTTATTATTGTTTTTGAAGTCTGAGTTTATAAGTTCCTTTTTTTAGTTATGTGCATTGAATTTGAAGTCTGATTTTATGTTTGTTTATATTCTTATTTATTGTTATGTTAATTTCGTTCATATTAAAAAAATAAAAGTAAATTAAGTACACTACTTATGAAAAATATTTTCTTATGAATTGGGTTATATAGAAAGTTCCACGTACAGGTGTTGTCGAAGGAATTGTTTCCCTTGGTGGAAATTTTGACAGTTTATTAATTTTTTTCTCATTTGTTGTAGATTTTTGTAATATAGATTCAATGAAAGTCTGGAGATTAGTTAGTGAAAGGATTAACTTGTTTATTGGTAGCATTTTAATAAAGCTCAGCACTTTGTTTTAACCTTCGAGTTAAGTAATAGTCGACATTAGCGTTTGATTATTAGTAAGGCCCAATGTGTAATATTTTGTCGAATGAAAACATAAAATGGGCGTAACGCCCGGAATGTTCAAACTAACGAACATTCATTTTGATAAAAAAAAATATCATTTGGACGTGCTGTTCAATAGTGTAACTTCACATGGTATTGTGGCGTTAGTAACAAAATACTAGACAACAGATTTTACAGATACCCCGAAACAACATGGTCATCGCAGGCCGCCAAAATTCACCCGCGCTAATAGAAAAATCCTTTCCCGGAAACCGGAT
Source organism: Chrysotoxum bicinctum (assembly GCA_911387755.1). Taxonomy (NCBI): domain Eukaryota; kingdom Metazoa; phylum Arthropoda; class Insecta; order Diptera; family Syrphidae; genus Chrysotoxum; species Chrysotoxum bicinctum. The sequence continues at coordinate 203,391,261 of OU426987.1, read as the reverse complement.
AAAAAGTAATTTAAAAATCCGATAGAGAAATAAATCGTGTTCATGTTTCATTTTATGTAGATATAATACGTTTGTTCATATTGGTGCGGTCTAGAGGAATATACCGAGTCTGTTTGCTATCTTAGGCCTAGTACGCAGATCGCGCTAAATTTTATCTCCCATACAAAATTCTCTCCAAAATTTATACTACGTTTTCACCAAGAGTAAATCCGCTAGAGATTTAAAATAAATCTTGAAGTGTTTTCACCAAAGATGTATGTATGTATGTATTCTTTATTGAGATTTAGTCCATTTTACATTTACATTTTTTTTGCATTTATTTGTACTTAAACTAATATAAAACATTTGCCGACTTAGAATTGGCCGAGCTACACTAGTAATTATTAGGTGCGTTTTATTATTCACAAATCTATCTGGATCCGGATCTGGATTAAGTTTTTACATGTATTACAAAAACAATTTGGGATCCTGTTTTCTATCGGGATCTATTTCAAAGATCCAAAAATTAGTTATTACACTGGCGAGTAGATGGCTTTTATGATAAGGTAGTGTAAACTACAGTGTAAAGAAAAAAGACAAGAAATAATTTAAAATTTACAAACCTAAGGATAGAAAGAGACGGGCTTATAACACTGCTGTCAGTAAGATCCGTATCGTTTTATACTACGTTTTCACCAAGAGTAAATCCGCTAGAGATTTATAAAGCGAAAACCACAAAGCTACTTTCGTGTTAGCGCTGACTCCGTTACGCTAATATACTTTAGATTGTACTTTGTCTGACGTCTGTCATTTTGGTAATCAGCTGTCTGCAAATTAGTTTGTTTCCATTAAATCGTGACTATAAATTATTATTAATTTCCCATATAGAAAAAATAAGCCAAAAATGGACTACAATAAAAAAATTCAGAAGACTGCATTTATTGGCAAAATAGCATGCGCAGCCTATTTCGCATACGAGAACTATTTAGATTTAATAGAAGAAGAGGAAGAAGAACAACAACAGACGAAAAGACGTTGGTGGGTTCGCGAGCTTAATTTAACAAGAGACCATACAGGTTTCTACGCCCAGAACTTTGAACAGATGAAGGAACGCGATCCAGAACATTTTTATAAAATAATAAGAATGTCTCATCAAACTTTTGAAATCCTCCGAGCACTAATTGAACCTTATTAAAATAAATCTTGAAGTGTTTTCACCAAAGAAACTGAGATTTATTTGACGTTTTCACTCTGTCATGTCAATTTGGACGAGAGAAAAAAAATTGCAGTTGGATAGTAAACAAGAAAAAAACAGATATTTCTATTTTGTGTTGATTGTCAATGAAGAAAGTGGGTTTAAATAGGTCCGTTCTACAAAATAAGGTTTGTTTGTTTTGCAAACCTTCTGATTGCGAGAAGATTTCAAGGAGATTTATTTTAAATCTTCATTTGAGGTGATTTATATTTGTATGGTAAATCTACGTGATTTAAAGGAGATTTATGGTAAATCCACTTAAATCCCGGATTTACCTTTGGTGAAAACGTAGTATAATACTATCAAGTGATTATCAAGTGATGATCCCGATCCCGATCCAGATAGATTTGTGGATAATAAAACGCACCTATTGTCTTTGTTATTATAGTAATTATTGTTAACACTTTTTTAATTAATTGGAAATTTCACAGCAATATATTTTGTATGCGTCCACTCAAAAAGACGCAAGAGTTCAAAGTGACAACTTAACCTATGGTGAGATGGTGAGGAGTAGGGTGGTGGGAATAACAAATGGGAGATAGATAGCTAACACAACGACAGAGTCGACTGAAGGTCTCCTACGTCTTAACACAGTCAGTGTGCGTATAAAAGAAAAACAAGCTGTTTATATGGCATTGATAAAGTTGAGCGATAGAGTGCACATGAGTGTATTCAAATTATAAATCTTTAGCTGTCAGTGCAGAATAAGTATTTATCTGTTAGTACTAAAGATACATCGAGTAAAAAAGAGAACTTAGTTGATATTTTCTTATATTGAGTTAAGTTATTTACATAAGCAGATATGATTTTTAAAGTAACGGTACAGTTAACTACAAGGCACTTTAATTGCTATTCACATGTATGTTGTAATGTATTAATTAGGTACTTAAAGTTATTGATCACAATTTTTTCTTAACTAAGATAAATTATTTACATGTGTAACCACCTAGATGTTTTTTTTACAAGTGTAATATATACATAATAAATAGAATAAATAATCCAAATTGATTTTGGTGTAATTTTTATTTGAACTTGTGTATTGATATTTTTGTTGGTTATTGATAGATAAGATGTGGGATTAACCTCTATAATTGTTGGTTACATTTTTTTGGTAAAACGGAGGAAGGGAGCTGTTATCATCAGCGTTGAGTCGGAAGTCCAGGTTGGAACCCTCACTGGTGATGCAAACTGGAGACAGGTAGTAGTTCTCGTAGATCGAGGGATTAGAGTTACTAAGAACAATGTTGCGTAGAACAGGGTTATCGTGAAATTCTAGCCTGGAGATTCTGTTTTTAGCTAGACTAGTAAGGTAGAAGAGTAGAGGACTGATTTTTGAGTTTTCGTATATGGTTTTGTTACTATACCACTTACCGGATGACCTTCGATATTTATGGATACATTTTCTAAGAATCTTTCTTTCAAAAATTTGAAGTTCGCGAGCTATATTGGGAGTGATACTAAACCATAGCGGAAACGCGTAGGATATAGTAGGGCGTATAAGAGTCTTATATATAAGCAGTTTAGTATTTGTTTCGACCTCGTTGGAGTTGAGGAACATTTTTAACATTGCGGCAGCTGCTTTACCCTTTTGCAAGGCATATCTGGCATGTCCATTGACTTTCAGTCTCTGTTAATTTGGCATCATTTCATGTAAACTAGAAAAACTTAATTTTTATATTACCTTGGCATTATTGTTACTTTTGAAAATAAACTTCCTTCTCCTTTATAACTTACAGATAATAGAACGTGTTTCTTTTCTTTCAAAGATTCTTTTTGATTAATCTGCGGCATCCAACAGGTTATGGGCCCAAATAATACGTTAAATTAAAGATAAAAAGAAGTTTTTTGTAAGAAGTAGAAAATTTTTTTAATTTTTAGAGTTTTTTTTTAAGTCACAAAATGGCTAGTAATTTGCCGGCAATAGAACGACTCAGAGGTCGTGACAATTACGACACCTGGAAATTTGCTATAGAGAATTACTTGGTTTTGGATGACTTATGGAGCTCGGTCCAAGGTACCGAGGTAAAACCCGAAAAAATTGCAGTAGCGAAAGCAAAGTTGATTTTGCTTATCGACCCATCGTTATATGTGCACATAAAAGAAGCCACAACTGCAAAGGAAGTCTGGGACAGATTGGCGGTCGCATTTGATGACTCAGGACTTACCAGGAGGGTAGGACTTTTGAGAGAACTGACCACCACCCGTCTGGACGACTGTTCCAATATATCCGAGTACGTGAACAAAATAATCGGAACTGCTCACAAACTCAACTCCATCAAAATGAAAGTGGATGATGAATGGATTGGGAGCTTGCTATTGAGTGGATTACCTGAGAAATTCCAGCCAATGATTATGGCAATTGAAAGCAGTGGAATTCAGATCACCGCTGATTCAATAAAATCAAAATTGTTGCAAGACTTTGATTGTTATAATGCAGGAGCTGCTGAGAAACAGGCCATGGCGGTTTTTAAGTACAAGGGTAAGCCTAAAAATAAAACAAAATCAATAAAATGTTTTGGATGCGGTTGTATTGGGCACATAAAGAAAAATTGTCCCAAAAAGGCGGAAACCCAAGGAAATTTTGCTGTGTTCGCATCCTATTCTGCTCAAGAATCAAGTCAATCATGGTTTGTGGACTCTGGTGCATCATCACACATTGCGAGAAGTGCGGAAGGATTTGATAACTACAGAAAGTGTTCTGAGAAGAGTTTTGTTACGTTGGCGGATGGATCAAAGCTGGAGGTTGCTGGAAAAGGCGATATTACGATGTTGTTGTCCTGTGGAGGTGCTGTCAATGAGGTTCTTGTCCAAGACGTTCTTCATGTTCCTGAAATAAGCTTTAATCTGATGTCGATCAGCCAAATAGTAAAAAATGGCAACACAGTTCAGTTTGATTCAGATGGATGTAAGATTCTTGACAAAAGGAAATTAGTTTTTGCATCAGCTACTGAAACCGATAAAGTTTTCAAACTAAATACACCTCTGACAAATACTGCTCGGGTAGTTTCTGAATTCAAGAGCAGTTTATGGCACAGACGGATGGGCCATCCGAGTTCAGAGTCTACTGGTTTTGTGGACAAAAATTGCATGACATGCTGTGAAGGAAAGCAATGCAGGCGTAGTTTCAAATCGTCAACAACTACCACCACAGATTTTTTGCAGCTGGTTCATTCAGACGTTGCCGGTCCCATGGAAAAAGTATCGCTTGGAGGGTCCAGATACTACGTCTTATTCTTAGATGACTATTCTAAAAAAGTATTCGTATATGCTATGAAGAATAAAAGCGAAGTTTCAAAACATTTTTTGGTTTTCAAAAACGTGGTGGAAAATCAGATGAAAAAGAAAATTAAAGTCTTTCGCTCTGATAATGGTACCGAGTTCTTGAATACAGAGATGCGAAAATGTTTTGAATCATCTGGGATTATCCATCAAACTTCCACACCATACTGTCCGGAGCAAAATGGAAAAGCGGAAAGGATGAATAGGTCACTGGTGGAAAAAGCGCGATGTCTTTTGTTTGATGCTGGTTTGGATAAACGATATTGGGGTGAGGCTGTATGCACAGCTGCATACTTAATAAATCGTACTCCAATAAAAAGTCTAAACAATCGTTGTCCAGAGGAAATTTGGAATGGTGCAAAAATAGATCTATCCCATTTGCGTGTATTTGGTTCGATCGGAATGGTTCTGATCCCGAAGCAGAAAAGACTTAAACTTGATACCAAGTCGATTAAATGCATCATGGTCGGCTATGCTGAGAATTCAAAAGGCTACAGGATGTACAACCCTGTTGACAAGAAGATACATATCACTAGAGAAGTGAAATTTTTTGAAGATCAACGTTTTCAAAAGGTAATTGATTTGAAAAGCTGTTCTAATTCCATTGATATAACTTCAGGTCAGAATTTAGTGGGGAATTTAAGAATAAATCCTGAGCCTGATGTTGTTAATGATGCCCAACCCGCTGCTGATGAAGGTGATTTTTCTGAAGCTGAAGAAAATTCGTTTGTTGTTGATGTTGCTGCCGAAGTTGCTGATGGTATTGATGAGAATGCTGATACTGGTGTTGAGAACGATGATTCTGATGTTTTTGAAGACGAATATGCTGATGCTGAGATGTCTGGTGTTGAATCCGATATTGAAATGAGCTCAAATTATATTCCAACAAATTCACTATCTAGTGGGGATAACATGGTTGGACCTGTGCGGCGTTCAAATCGAGAACCCAAGCCCAAAAACTTCGATAATTATGTAACTTTTATCAACGACATTGTGTATGAAGCTGATGATCCGTATACCTATTCTGAAGCGATTTTGAGATCCGATGCCTTAAGTTGGAAGAAGGCGATTACGGAAGAATACGAGTCATTGATGAAAAATGATACATGGGATACAGTCGATCTTCCGGATGGAAAGAAAGCCCTTCATTCCAAGTGGGTCTTTAAAACAAAAAGAGGAACAAATGATGATGTTGTTCGTTACAAAGCAAGGCTAGTTGCAAAAGGCTGTGCTCAACGCAAAGGAATTGATTTCGATGAAGTGTATTCTCCAGTCATTAGATACAGCTCATTACGTTATCTTCTATCACTTGCTGCGAAAATGGATTTATATATGGAGCAGCTAGATGCAATTACAGCGTTTCTTCAGGGTGAGTTATCTCAAGAAGTTTATATTATTCCTCCTGAAGGTTTAGATTTTCCTAAAAATAAAGTCTTGAAGTTAAGAAAATCTATTTACGGACTGAAACAGTCTTCGAGAACATGGAATCTCAAATTAAGTAAAGCTCTTAAGGCATTTAATTTAAAACAATCGAAATTTGATCCATGTATTTATTTTAATGATAAGGAAAGTAATTCATTTTTAATATTGGCCGTATATGTAGACGATATTTTAATTTTTTCAAAAGATCTTAAAGTATCAGAAAAATTAAAAATGTATTTAAAATCGAAATTTCACATGAAAGAGCTTTCTAAAGTTAATTCATTTCTGGGTATGACGTTAGAACACAATAGAGAGTCTGGAAAGCTCTGCATAAATCAAGAACAATACATTTTAAAGATGCTGAGTAAATTTGGAATGAACGATTGTAATCCGGTGTCAAGTCCAATGGATGTGAACGTAAAGCTGAGCAAGGATAACTGTCCAAAAACAGAAGACGCGAAACTTGACATGGTTAATTTACCTTATCAGGAGCTAATCGGCAGTTTGTTGTTTGCAGCTCAAATCAGCCGTCCAGATATTTGTTACGTTGTTAATTTCCTAAGCAGATTCAACAATAACCCGGGCAAGGAGCATTGGCTTGCAGCTAAGAGAGTCCTTAGATATTTGAAGGGAACTTCGAATATGAAATTGTGTTATAACAGAAATGGAAATAGTGAAATCCTAGGATACTGTGACGCTGATTACGCCAACGATCTAGATGAAAGAAAATCGATCAGCGGATACGTATTTTTATCACAAGGTGGTGCAATATCATGGGGTTCAAAAAAGCAAGCTACCGTTGCTTTGTCAACTACCGAGGCTGAATATGTTTCAATGGGATCAGCGATTCAGGAAGCGATGTGGCTCAAAGGTATCCAGAAAGAGCTAACAGGAATTGATTCACCTATGATGCTGTTTTGTGACAGTCAATGTGCTATTCATCTTGCGTCTAATGAGAGCTACCGTCCTAGAACCAAGCACATCGACATACGACACCATTTTATCCGAGATATAATAGCAGATAGCAAAGTCGTTTTGAAACAAATTCGTTCCGAAGACATGGCTGCGGATATATTTACAAAGCCCTTATCAGCTCCTATGGTCAAAAGTTTTATAAAACCAATGGGATTGTTAAATTAAGTTTTAGTGGGGATGTTAATTTGGCATCATTTCATGTAAACTAGAAAAACTTAATTTTTATATTACCTTGGCATTATTGTTACTTTTGAAAATAAACTTCCTTCTCCTTTATAACTTACAGATAATAGAACGTGTTTCTTTTCTTTCAAAGATTCTTTTTGATTAATCTGCGGCATCCAACAGTCTCTCATGGAGTTTCACTCCTAGGTATTTAATGGACTGCTTAAGAGGGACCGGTTGACCATTGATGGCTAGTTTTAAGTATTTGCTCTCTCTAACAGCGAGATGGTGTCCCCTGCCAGAGGCATTTCGGAAGCATATTAATTCACATTTGTTTTGGTTCAGATCGATACCCCATTTTTTGTAATACGGGATGATTTCATTCAAATGAGCGCTTATCTCTTTCAGCGCCTCATGAGGTCTTTCGTGGGGGCTAAAGATAATGGTGTCGTCAGCATACAAGATAGAATCGGAGTTATTGCAATGAACAGGAAAATCGGATAGGTATAGATTGAAAATAAATGGACCCAAAATCGATCCTTGAGGGACCCCGGCAAGAATTGGTATGGGATCAGATTTTTCATTTTCAAAACACACTGTACAGCTACGGTTACTAAGGAAATTTTTAATGATTTTAATTATATGAGGGGGAAAATTAAGACAATGCAGTTTGTAGATTAACCCATCATGTCAAACCGAGTCAAAGGCTTTGCTCAGGTCTAAGGCACATGCAACTGTACATTTTTTTGATCTTAAGTTATTAAGAATACGGTCCTGCAGATATAATATAGGGCGTGCTCCGTTGAGTGACCAGATTTGGTTTTCACCAAAGAAACTGAGATTTATTTGACGTTTTCACTCTGTCTTGTCATTCAATTGTCAATTTGGACAAGAGAAAAAAAAAATTGCAATTGGATAGTAAACAGGAAAAAAACAGATATTTCTATTTTGTGTTGATTGTCAATGAAGAAAGTGCGTTTACATAGGTGCGTTCTACAAAATAAGGTTTGTTTGTTTTGCAAATCTTCTGATTGCGAGAAGATTTCAAGGAGATTTATTTTAATACTACGTTTTCACCAAGAGTAAATCCACTAGAGATTTAAAATAAATCTTGAAGTGTTTTCACCAAAGAAACTGAGATTTATTTGACGTTTTTACTCTGTCTTGTCATTCAATTGTCAATTTGGACAAGAGAAAAAAAAATTGCAACTGGATAGTAAACGGGAAAAAAACAGATATTTCTATTTTGTGTTGATTCTCAATGAAGAAAGGTGCGTTCATAGGTGCGTTCTACAAAATAAGGTTTGTTTGTTTTGCAAAACTTCTGATTGTGAGAAGATTTCAAGGAGATTTATTTTAAATCTTCATTTGTGGTGATTTATATTTGTATGGTAAATCTACGAGATTTAAAGGAGATTTATACTACGTTTTCACCAAAGGTAAATCCGGGATTTAAGTGGATTTACCATAAATCTCCTTTAATACTACGTTTTCACCAAAGGTAAATCCGGGATTTAAGTGGATTTACCATAAATCTCCTTTAAATCTCGTAGATTTACCATACAAATATAAATCACCTCAAATGAAGATTTAAAATAAATCTCCTTGAAATCTTCTCGCAATCAGAAGATTTGCAAAACAAACAAACCTTATTTTGCAGAACGCACCTATGAACACTCACTTTCTTCATTGACAATCAACACAAAATAGAAATATCTGTTTTTTTTTCCTGTTTACTACCCAATGCATTTTTTTTTTGCTTGTCCAAATTGACAATTGAATGACAAGACAGAGTGAAAACGTCAAATAAATCTCAGTTTCTTTGGTGAAAACACTTCAAGATTTATTTTAAATCTCTAGCGGATTTACTCTTGGTGAAAACGTAGTATAAATCTCGTAGATTTACCATACAAATATAAATCACCTCAAATGAAGATTTAAAATAAATCTCCTTGAAATCTTCTCGCAATCAGAAGATTTGCAAAACAAACAAACCTTATTTTGCAGAACGCACCTATGAACACCCACTTTCTTCATTGACAATCAACACAAAATAGAAATATCTGTTTTTTTTTCCTGTTACTACCCAATGCAATTTTTTTTCGCTTGTCCAAATTGACAATTGAATGACAAGACAGAGTGAAAACGTCAAATAAATCTCATTTTCTTTGGTGAAAACACTTCAGGATTTATTTTAAATCTCTTGCCTTAAATCTCGGATTTATTTTTGGTGAAAACGTAGTATTATGGTAAATCCACTTAAATCCCGGATTTACCTTTGGTGAAAACGTAGTATTAGCCAAGCTAAAATTATGTCAAGCATTTTAGCCGAGAGGTATGCTATTCCAGCTAAAAAAATCAAAACTTCTCTTCGAACTGTACATAACTTATCTGTCAAAATTTAGCGCACGAAATAATTGTCCGGAACATTTATTCTCGAGCTAAATTTCAATTTCAATTTGAAATGGAATAATATTTGAATGATATTTAGAAGAATATTTGGCGACGGGAGCCTTACAAGATTTTCGACAACAAAAATCACTCATAATTCATAATTCTCATTCGTTCTCATTCATAATTCTTAAAAAATCATACTTTAAAACAAATTTTTTTAAATCTTTGAAAAAATTCATTTAGAGAACAGCTGTTTTCTGTGACATATTCTCCACAAAGTGCTTATGTCAAAATTTAGCTTGGATTTTAGCTGATGTTTGGAGAAAAATGTGGGAGATAAAATTTAGCGCGATCTGCGTACTAGGCTTTAGGCTAGTCGCGCACTGGCAACTGTGATCGAAATCAAATAGTTTAATCACCAGTTGAAAGAGAACCGCGCACTGGCAACTCTTAACTCACGCGCACACTCTTTTCTCTCTTGCTCTTATAGAAAACAGCTCAACTGTTCCGGAGGCAATCGTTTAGTTTGTGTCAAAACACAAACTTTTTAGTTACTTGAATCGAGTTGCTCTAAGTGCGCGGTGTCCCATATAAGCCCATTATGTTTCATTTTAGAAACTAAACAGTTGCAAAACTAAAAATTGAATGTGCGCGCCTGGCCTAACAGCCGCACTAACACTTTTGCCAAGGGGTACTACACCCTTCCGTGTCTGAAATTTTTCACAAAATTTAACATTGTATAAGCATTATTGGCTCCATTTAGCCTAGGGATTTGAAAATATATACTCAAACAAAAAAGAAGAGAGAACGACAACTATGCAGCTTTACCCAGCCTCATCAATTTCCACCAAAAACACCTCTACTCGACGAGATTCGTCGGAAGCTAAAATTGAATTGTTTAATTGCAGTCATAAGCCTAGTACGCAGGTCGGGAAAATTTTTGTCTCCCATACATTTTGGTACAAATTTTGTCTCGGATATTTTTCCGAGCAGTACGCAGTTCGCGCGCAAAATGCATACTATTGTGAATTGCTGTACAAAATGTCTCCACTAAATTTTGCCAGGAAAAAGAATGATACAAGCATTATTTTGCGGGACAAATTTTGACAGCCGTCGTATATCCGAAAGTGATGTTTGTCAAAACTGGTTTTATGCTTTTATTTAATTATCACGATCGTTTTTTCTATTAAAAGGAACGTTGTCCGTTCTTAATTTTCAGTACCCTCTCTGAAAGGAAATTTGAACAAACCCATTTATTGATATCAAAGTCAGCAGCTGTCAGCTGGTGTTTTGTTTAAAAAGTTCAAATATCAAAATCGTTGGTCGCGTTCGGGTTCGTATCCAAAGGTATCCGGATTTGTTGGTGTTGTTGTAATCCCATAGGAAAAAACAACTGATTAACGAAACAGCTGATGTCAAGCAGAAATCTAAAGCTATCCAAAAATTTTTGGTATACTAAACCATCCAAGGGGAATTTTGAAGAACAGCTGACATTTCAGCTGATTTATTTTCTTTTGTGTCGAGTACAGGGTTGGCCGAACTATAACTTTTTAACATTTGTTGCGTCTAGTACTAATTTACTAATTGAGAAAAGTAAAGTTTGTTGCATTAAAGATCTCATTCGGATCCTACTGCAAATCTTTTATTCTTTGAACTTCAGATTATTTCTTGATATAGGAGGTATTAAACTCAAATTCTTTTAGGATTTTCATAGAAATATGAAATGATCTTAACTCTTAAACATGACTTGTTATGGGATTATATGGACATATTTAGAGCTGAGTTTTCAGAAAAGGATTCTTTTAAGACTACAAGCTTATATAATCTTATTGCAAGAGGAGAAAATAGTTTAGCTATAAGATTTAAGCAGATTTAAGTAGTTTTAAGCAGCAAAAGTGTTTACCTCTTAAAATAAAAATGTTATGAAACCCAGTTCAGTTTCATAACAAGATATACTTAGGTATAACAATGGGATATAAGAGAGTTGTATGGGAGTTTTTTTTTGTCAGATTTCAAGAGTTTAGCTCTGGAGAGTATGTTAGTTGGGCTTATTCATTTTTAATAAGCGAAGTGAAAATGGTTGGTCAAAAAGCTACATAATTATTGGGCTGAAGGTGGATTTACTACACAATTAAAATAAAAAATGATCGTACTGGAGCTCTATTCGACAAGTGTGCTGCGCTCCTTAAAAATAAACAGTTTCAATATAATTACCAGTTCTTGGTTTTTATTATTTTTAAAAAGTTTTTTTGGTAATATTTATATGAACGTACCTTGAAACGACAGCGTCTGCTCACCAAATGTGAACAAGCACTAAAAGAAATTGTAGCTTAACTCTGTCGGCTTAAAGCTCACCGCTCATTAAAATCTCAAAAAAAACGAAACCTCGTTGGCGTGATAAAATTTGTGGTTCAAAAATCTGCCCTTTTCAATTTACCTTTCCTCATTGCAGGATTTAATTATCAAAAATTTGAACTAAAAACTTAATAGAGACATTGTCAGTTGTATATATTTATAAGGGCTATACCATATTATATTCTTAAATATTTAATGAATTATTATAATAAAAAAAATTCATAGGATTTGTAATCCAGTATACATACATATGTATATCTAATATTAATTGTTTGTTTTGCGGATTAGCAAATGGTGTCTTGCTGCAACTAATATCTTTAAATCATGTGTTCATAATCCAAATCCTTTGATTATGCCAAAGAAAATTGTTTGTCTGCAAAAATAAACTTCCCATCTATCATGTATCATTCCTACAATTCCTCATCTTTATTGTAAATGAAACATTTTCAGTTTTTGTACAAACCTTCATAAGATCATAAATGTGCAAAATTGTTTGGTTTCCATTATTCTATTTTTTTTATGAATTAACTACGTATGTAGCAGACGTAACAAATTGTAGTAAATTAGGCATGTAGTTGAATCGGCCAACCCTGGACGATTCACGTCTTTTTTTGACTTTGACAGTAAATGGTACCTATCCGATTTTTGTCGTTCGCCAACGTATCGGATACTAAAGTATCTTATACTGCTTTTACACGGAAGCGATTTTTAATCTTAGTTTCTCTTTTGGAGTCATCTTCCGCCTTATGTAACCCCGCCACCACACACGTCTCTCTCATACGGGCTTAAAAATCGCAAGGTAATATTGCTTCGTTTAAAAGCCGTCTTACTGGCTGAACACAATAGAATGCTGCAACTGGAGCTGCAGCTGCAACTGGAAGAGCTGTCAAAAAGTGTCGTACGTACTTTTTTTTATGCGCCCACAATGAGGCTGTACAGCTTTTTGACATTTCATGTTTTGTTGTCATTTGTTGGGTCAGGTGTTGAATCTTTGGCAAATTCCAAATTGTAAATATTTTAAGTACCTAATTGAAACGATAAAATGGACACTGAAATTGAAGATTTTGTTTTTATTATAAGTGTAGTTCAAATGTGTTATACATATGTATTTGAAATATTTAAAAAAAAAAAAACAGCGAAGATGGTGGGTGCGGCCTTTGTACCAAGAAAGACATACAAAGGGTTATTTTGAAACTAGTTTCAAATTTATTAAGGAACATGATTCCGATTTGTTTTTTAAATCAACAAGAATGAATAGAAAACAATATGAATTATTATTGGCTTTGATGAAAAGCAGGTTGACCAAAACATCCATTCGGAAAGCAATTAGTCCAGAATGTAGAATGGTGTTAACACTGACGTAAGTCACTTAACTAATTGAATTTTCCTGCTCCTAATTGTGTTATTTTTTTCAGATATCTTTCACAAGGAGTATCACCGAACTATTTTAGGAAAGTCTATTGAGTTTCATCCTGAAAATGCAGACAAAATTGTCCTTGCATGCACTATTTTGCATAATTATTTAAAAGTTACGGATACAGTGTACAATTCAAAAACATATTGCCCGGATTCATATTGTGACACTTACAATGTATATGGAGAGCGCACTAACGGCGGCTGGCGTCAGGAAAGCGGTAGTTTGCATTCAGTACGCAGGCTAGGGTCTAACAACCGAGCAGACGGAGCCGCGGAGATGAGGAAAACTCTCACCAACTATTTTTTAAATGAGGGGAAAGTGGCTTTTCAGACCCAGTGATTCATTATTCAGTTCAATAATAAAATATTTGTATAAATGTGTACTTGATCTTATTTTTTGTTTGGAATTGCTTACCTACTTTTATTTCAGAAATTCTGGCCCATGATGTAAGTATCGTCTGAATCAAATGTGATGTAATAGGTGGGATTTTTGAAATTATTAGGTGATGCTGTACTATTTGTCCACTATTTTATTCATTCGGTTGATTTATTTTTAAATAATACAAATATCCTCACCGACGACGATAAAGAGTTTTCGAAGATGTTCATGGTCGAAAACTGGAATTTTTAATTCCCATTATAATTCCCTGGTAACGATGTTACGATCTTAAACGTTAAGAAAGCGGATGGCTTTGAACAAGTCAAAAATGTAAGTATCTAGAAATGTACATCTATAATACAATTATTATAGTCTTCAGCTTCTTACATCAGCTTCATTTAAACAAGGTTCAAAATTCCTCAACTGGGCGACTGCTTTATGATTAAAAGGAATTATCCATCAGTTTATAACTAGCAAACAAAGGCATCATCATAAGTTTAAAATATTTGGTGCAAACAAATTTTTTTTTTTATATTCACCCTTATTCCGATAGTCGTTTTACTAAAACACCAGTAAAACGACAAGGCTCTAGAAACGAAAATTGGAATTTTATTGAAACGATTATCGTTATAATGCTTAAAAAAGTGAAGAACATAGAGAACGCTGCCCTTTTCGTATTATTTAAACACCAAAATGTGGTCTCTGGAGCCTTCTCGTTTTAAGGCATTTTATTAAAACGACTACCGGAATAAGGGTGATTATGTATATGTATATAATTTATTACAAGCTCAAGTGACCTCAAACTCATATTCTCGAAGATCACTCAGGTCTTCACTGTTGGTTTAAGAAAACACCATTTACATGCCATATTCCTAAGTGCTTTAATGTTTCATTCCGAAATAGGGTAACACACAGTTTTACGTCTTGGAAACTTATGTCGATTTCCTTTACACATGAGAAATCAATTTCTGTGTGAAGATTTCGATCTCTCGACAGATTTCACGTTCCTTTACACCAAAAAAATCGATTTTTTTGTGACAGAGATCAAATCCCTCGAATCCGTATTTGAAGAGGGATTTACATGTATACGAAATACGCACACCAAAAGAAAAAATTTGACAAGGGATCAAAATCCCTAGTGAGTAAAGGAAATCGACATTATATTTGCCCGAACCTAACTTCATACTAGGCACTAATACATACTCGTTCATGCTTATAGCATGAGGATTTTTACTATTAAATGGAATCTGACGTTATTTCTTCTTGTGAAATATCACTTTTCCGTTTCCATCGAATACTTCTTGAAGTTCTACAAACATTTTTGTTATGAACATCTAACTTTTGAAAATCTCCTTGGATCATCTTACTGGTAAAATCAAATTTTTGTTTAAAAACGAAAAATCAATTCTTTTATTCCTCGAATATCTTTTTTAAATTCCAAATATTATTTTGAAAATCTCAATGTTGAATTTCATATCAGCTGCTTGTTAGTTTTACTTATGTCGATTTCCTTTACACATGAGAAATCAATTTCTGTGTGAAGATTTTGATCTCTCGACAGATTTCACGTTCCTTTACACCAAAAAAATCGATTTTTTTCTGACAGAGATCAAATCCCTCGAATCCGTATTTGAAGAGGGATTTACATGTATACGAAATACGCACACCAAAAGAAAAAATTTGACAAGGGATCGAAATCCCTAGTGAGTAAAGGAAATCGACATTAGATTTTCAAATGGCAAATGCTGCCGCATAAATCATATGAATTAGAAGAAATAATTGAATTTCATTCAATCACTCCACTTAAACAGAAATAATTTTCTAACTTCAATGATATAATTTATTACTTTAATCTAAAATCATCAAATTAAGTCTTAACTAATCCTCCTTTGCTTTTCTATTCGCAGGTTCTTCCTCTTTAGTTTGTGTCGCCTTGTCCACATAAATATTCAAAATCGCCTCGATTCCAGGGTACAAGACAAAATTCGTAGTTCGAATCTTTTTGTCCATGGCATCGCTGTGCGTGATTTTATCAATATTGCTGTCTAATTTTTATCACGGCATTTTCAAACCCGTTTACCTTAAAAAAAATTATTTGTTTTCAAAAAAAAAAAAATAGGTACGCAAAAGATAAATAATACTTTTATAGTCAAATCCAGTTGATATTCACTGTCCACGTCGGGCCATCGCTGTTCTAGAACATCCTTATCCCATTGAATGTCGTCCAGGGTCTCGTTCAATCTATTCGGTGTTGAGGTGAGTTTTGACCAGAGCTCAGATGCAAAGTGCGGTGCCATATGAGCGAGCATTATTATAATCCGAGTTAGGCTCTTTCGAAGTGCTTCCCATGCTTTATCACATCTTTCGAAGCGCGCTGGAAGGATACATTCAAGTCGAAAAATAACATTCAAAACAAAACTGGTACTCACTCTTATGGAGTTTGTGAGTCCCTGCATTTTGGATATGGCAACACTCAGTTGATGAGTGTGTCTGTAGTTAAATGTGGTTCTAGTTTCGAGCATCGAAAAGAGTCAACTCCTCCTTCGTCAATTTCTCATCCATTGGGTTGAAATCTGGATTGGTTTTCTCGTGACGAAGCTTGTAAAATGTGTCAAGAGTAAGCCAAAGTCTTTTCTGCCAGTTGAGGATCCTAGGGAAAGCTTGGAAACAAATAAATAAATATAACCAATCACAAGAACGTGGAACCAGAACGGTTGAGCATTAAACTTACTCGTAGTTGACCAGTTCCTGTTCCATTGTACTTGGATTTGGACATTTGCTCCCAGGACATAACGATGGCTTCTTTGGTGTCCTTTATCATGGCTTTGTTTTTCTTTGCATCCACTACGTCAACCTGTTGAAATACCAATTGGAACCACATACCTCTCAATCTTTTCGAGTACTTACCTCATCTTCTGTAAGATACGAGTACTTGCCACTTCCTTTCACTCTGATCGAGCGTCCCATGACCATGCCTTGCTTGCTTTTCTTTGGAAATCTAGCTTTATATTGAATTCAGTGAAAAGATCTTTTTCGGATTCCATAAAGCTCGGGGCAGCGAGATAGACATCACATTTTGGTGCAAATTCGGCGTCGTGACTGTAAACAATTGGAATTGATTCTCCATTGAAGGGATTCTTCACAAATTCCGGTGGATTTGGAGACTTTTTCAAATAATGCGTGCTTTTGAGTATGAGAAACGAATTGGAGTCCATTAGATGCTCAGGGAATCGCGTCCAAACGCGCAGTGGTTTCATAGCATTTATTGTTTTTATTAAGTAAACTTATTACTTGGGTATCAACATCATATGAAATAAAGCCTTCAATATCCTCCTTCCCGCGCTGTCCGCCATACACATACAACTTTCTTGTTTTCTGTAAAAAAAATTCTATTAGTTAATATATTCTGTTTCTTTATTTATGATCTTACACTGTGAAAAACCATACAATGTTATTCGAGATTTAATAGATAACACTTCTGACTGACAAGCGATAGGATGGTGACAGTCGACGAGGATTTGTGCCCACGTATTTGTTGCAATGTGGTAAGAGAAAAGTCCAGAGTATTCTGGTTCTCCAGATGCAATATTACTCACACTTCTTGGAGTCAGAATTTTACCGCCAAATACGTTTTTCAACGTCAATGCACATTTGATGATCATATACAAGTTGAGGTCCACTTACTTGACTTGTATCATCGCATATTTGTAACCAAGAACATGCAATAGTATCGAACAGAAAAAAATCACTCTTCGTATAATCAGTAGTTCTGATTGAATTATCCAAATATCGACCGAGAATTAAGATATTTTCGCTAACCGGATCGAATATCATTTTATGGCATGAGCGAGGTGTAGGACCTCCAAATTGTTCGGAGTGTTCAATAATTAATGATTAAAATTTAATCACGAAGTCACAATTAAACAAAACAACACTAAAAAAGCACTGACAGATATATAAAATTTGAAATGTCAAAAATGCTGCACGAAAAAGTTAAAAGTTCGCCAACTCTTGCAGCACCGACTGCAGCACCGACTGCAGTTGCGTTGTGTTGTGTTCGTAACATTGAATTTACGTGTATTGAATATTTTGACAGCTATTCCAGTTGCAGCTCCAGTTGCAGCTCCGTCTCCATTGTGTTCAGCCAGTTAGATACCCTATCGGACTACGAGGTGAACGCGACCGTTGTTTATTTGTTTTTTGTTGCATCTTTAATAATTTATATAAATCTTGATCGTGATTGTGATTGTGATTGTTTTAAATAAGCTTAAGTTAATTAAGTAAAATGGCTGACAATGATATTCCAACGCATGATGAACATGAAGCCACAAAAGAAGAATCAAAATCAATTAAACCAATTTTAAAGGAAACTGTTCATCAGCTATGTTCGGGACAGGTTTGCTCTGAATTTCTTCAAATCATAAACTATTCAAAAAATCCACCTACAACTAGGTTGTCCTAAGTCTGGCTGTTGCTGTAAAAGAACTAGTAGAGAATGCCATAGATGCTGGAGCAACTCAAGTTGAAATTAAAGTTCATAATCAAGGACTTGATTCTGTGGACGTATTAGATAATGGATGCGGTGTTGAGGAATGCAACATTGAAGCTATGAGTAAGAAAAAGTTAAAAATTCCAATAATTAAATACATTTTCATTCATATACGTACATAATGTACATTTATGTTATTTCAGCTGCAAAATATCATACATCTAAATTGCGAGAATTTATCGATTTGCAAGGTGTCGAAACATTTGGTTTTCGCGGAGAAGCTCTTAGCTCCCTTTGTTCTCTTTCGGATATGATCATCATCACAAGACATAGTTCAACGAATGTTGGTAAGATAATTTAAGACTTAGATACATATCCTACTATTCATTCTCATTTAATGTATTTTGTTCTGAGCTCTTAAAAAAAAAAAGCTTTCCTAATCTATTTTACTTCTTCAAAAACATTTAAGCGGCATATAGGTTAGGTTGGGAGGGGTGTGCACAGCACATAGGCTGTTGGTCATATTGGTCCATTGTGATCCCCTATTAATAAAAGCAGAGGTGCTCCTAACTAATATCTTATGTAGACGCTTTCGAACCAGCCTGTGCTTTCAATGAATTTTCTCATATTTGCCATTGAGACCTGCGTTAGATCGTCTAGTTCTACAACAAACCTGTTTCCAAAGTAGCGGAGGCGATTTGTTTGGAGGTTCGGACAGTCACAGAGCAGGTGTTTAATGGTTTCAATCTGCTCGACATCCTGACAGCTCCTACAGAAATCTGGTGCAAATGCACCCATTCTTGTGGCCATTGTGCCAATGGCGCAGTGACCCGTTAGTACACTATCAGGATTCTGATGTTCTTTTTACTCAGCGATAAGATATATCGAGTTTTCTTTTCATTAATTCTAGGCCATAAACTTCTAGAGATAACGCAGTCGTCCCTGGAGGACCAGGAGTTATTGATTCGCTCTTTCGTTATTAGGTCTATTTTCCTTTTAATCATGCCAATCGGGATTTTTGTTCCCAAATTTAGATGACTACTGCTGTTTTTATTTGATTCTGACCCTTTCCTTGCCAGTTCATCTGCCAGTTCATCTGCTATTTCATTCCCTTCTATATTACTATGTCCTGGAACCCAGCAGAGATTGACTAGGTTGGTGTTGCAAATATTGTTCAGCATGTCTCGGCATTTTGTTACTGTTTTGGATCTTATAGTCTCACTGGCTAAAGCTTTGATGGCAGCTTGGCTGTCCACGGAAAACGTGATCTCCGACGAGTTCAATTCTTTCGTGCGTACCAATTCTGCTGCCTTGGCATATATAGTAGCATGATTTTTTTTTGCAAAATTTTGTCGTAAGAATGATGGCCGCCTAAAATACGGAAAGGCACCAGGCAAAGTGACATTTAACAAGAGAAGAGATAATGTACCGTTAAATTATCACTTCAAACGGTTGACCTAATTGCTATGAGTACCTCACTACAGTAGAATGTTAGAAAAAGTTGCAGTATTTTACACTGCTG
Source organism: Chrysotoxum bicinctum (assembly GCA_911387755.1). Taxonomy (NCBI): domain Eukaryota; kingdom Metazoa; phylum Arthropoda; class Insecta; order Diptera; family Syrphidae; genus Chrysotoxum; species Chrysotoxum bicinctum. The sequence continues at coordinate 203,371,631 of OU426987.1, read as the reverse complement.
TTATTTTGCTCGGCATTGTACATTGGTACTAGGTACATGGCAAGTTATGAATTCGTAAAACAACAAACTCGAGATTTTGATCAGATTTGACATTACAATGATGGGGAAGACGAACAAAATAGACCTCGCTGTTCTACTACAGCCTTAACGGCTCGAACGATTTTCTTTAAACTTAATAGATTGCACTTTAAAATGTTTTCCCACAAGTTTTCTTCATTTTTTTATGACCAAAGAAAAAGTGTAGCTTGAACCAAATCACTTGTCCAACGAACGATTGCGCAGAGAGCATTTAAGAAAACTATGATGGTGCCCAAAAGATTTAACTCAATTTTGTTTTTCTTTAAAATGCGATTCGAAATTTCTTCCAAATTAATTAATTCTACATAAAGACAAACATCAAAATCCTGCATCTATTTCCACAAATTTTCGAAAATCATGTCATGATGAAAGTCTCCCGTTTTCGTACCAGATTTGAATAAAATTAAGGCGTTTTGCCACAACCAGTATCTGTCCTTTTAAATTGGTGTCTTCAATTTACTGCTCTAGTCATCAGTCCATGCTCTTGGCCTTGTATGTGAGCCATGAATATATTATGTACCTTGTGTCCAAGTAAATCATATCTTTGACAAAGAAGTTTACAGCTGTTTTAAGTTTTTTTGTAGCAAAATCCATTTCTTCTTTGAATATGGTTGAGCGATGTAATACAAGTTAAGCTCCAAATCTTCTTGGACTCGTTCTTTTATATGATTAACCATTTTGGATTTTGCAAAAGATTTTTTTTTTTTTTTTGTTATACGCCAAAGTTTATCCTAATAATAAAAACATAAAAGACTCAATTTTATCTTTGTTGATATCTAAAAATCTTCCTTTTATATCACACTAGATATGAATTACTTTTTTGAAAATTGAATAATAAGCATGATCATATGAAGGACGTCCATCGCTGGAACTTGATCTATATTTAACTGCTAGGGAAGCAAAACAAAAAACACCCTCAGTCACATCGTAGCAGCGATGGTGGAAACTACACCTGCATGTTCATCTTTTTTTCAGTAATTTTCGTATTATCTTATGTATCAGAGAGCTGCGCAGTAGAATCTCCAATTAAATTGGTTGAAGCTATTTTATAAAATATTTTTTTTTTCTCGAAAATTGTTCCACAGAGTTTGTCTGTGAAATGTCTGAAAAATAATTATTTATGGTAACCCCTTAGAACAATTTATTTGCTTTTAATTTTCTCAAAAACGGTACAACCGATTTTGATCATTTTTTTATGCTAAAGCTCCCCAAAAGTTTGGATTGTACCAACTGTCTATTCAACATTTTTTTTTTTTATTTTTATTTTTCATTTTTCTTTTCAAAACTCAATTTTAAGAAAACTCCATACTCGATTTTTTAAAACTTGACAATTAAAAGATCTACAAGGTGTGATGTGAAAAAATTATTATATTTTATCTAAAAATAACTTTACCCACCATACAAATGTTAAAAAATGGTTTTTATAATTTTTGTTCTTACATAAACTAATATTTTTTCGAGAAATCAGATGGCATTCTGTTTTTAGCTCCAAACAACTCCTCTCCTTTAAGTTGTTTAAGTTATTTAAAAAAATTATTTTATTGTTATGATCTCTAGTAACTACATAGTATGTATGTATATTTTTTCTAATTGAAATGTTAATATCCTCTCTTTTATTAAGGCTTACGTGTCGAACTCGATCATGAAGGTAAAATCAAAAAGAAAACTCCTTGTGCTAGGCAAGTTGGTACTACGGTAACCCTTAGTAATTTATTTTCCACACTTCCTGTACGAAAGCGCGAATTCATTCGAAATATAAAAAAAGAATTTTCAAAAATGTGTCAAATCCTGCAAGGCTATTGCCTTGTCTCTAAAGGTGTTCGTATAATGTGCACGAATTTTAATGCCAAAGGAATGAAATCAGTAATACTTTCAACTCATGGATCTCAAAACTATTTCGATAATATTCAAGCGATCTTCGGGGCGAAACAGGTATCGGATCTGGTCAAATTAAAGTCACCATTTGAAGAAAAGCTCACAATTGAAAGTCTTGGTGATCTTAATGAAACTGATTCCAGTTTTCAAATAACTGAAGATGATGTCGAGCTAATAAATGCAAGACAATTCGAATTAGAAGGCTGGATATCGAGTTGTGAGCATGGAAAAGGAAGAGGATCAAAAGATAGACAGTATTTTTTTGTCAATTCAAGGCCGTGTGATCCACAAAATGTAAGTATCTTCCAGATACATTAATGCAAAAGGAACTAATTTATATATTTAAGATTGCAAAACTGGTAAATCAGATCTACCATCGCTACAATCTTCAACAATATCCTTTCGTTTTCCTCAATGTTTTAACAGAACGATCACATGTTGATGTCAATTTAACACCAGACAAGCGTCAGTTGCTTGTGAACAACGAAAAAATTCTTTTATTAGCAATAAAGAAAGCTCTACTCAATACATTTGGTAATATTCCCTCAACTTATAAATTGAAAAACACCACAATTGATAATCTGTTCAAATGCAAATCGAATGACAGTGCAACTGAAAAGGATAGTGGCAATGAGGTTAATGATCCCGCCAGTAAGCCTGCATTCCTTGAAGTTTTGTCGCAATGGAAAGCAACTGGTGATACTATAGGCCCATCCGCAAACAAAGGATCCAAAAGAAAGCCTTTAAATGAAATTGCAGTGAGAACTGCCAAAATGAAAAAAATTCAGGAATATCTAACGAGTTGTGATTCTATTCAGCCAAATAACGATTCCGTAGCTAGTTACAAATCGGACTCTGATTCGGAGAAGGAATGTGATGTGAGCGTTTTTGATGGTGAGAAGTTGAAAAAAGAATCGATTGGTATGTTACTCGTATCTTGAAAAAAACAAATTTACTAGCTAATGATTTTTTTGATTAACTTTTTTTTTAGAGTTTGAAATCTTACTACAAAACAATAGGCCTGATGAGCAGGATGAAATAATTGATAAAATCGATTGCAAAACAATATGCGCACCAAATATTAATTGTTTTGAATACAAACCAAATTGCAACGGTTCCGATGAAGAAAAAGATGAGGTAAAAGAAGGCGCCACAGAAATAATTGAACATAAAACCGTTATTCTTGATGAGGGCGATGGAGATCTTGAAATGTCCTCCACTTCTTGTGCTAAAATTCAAACATCTGTGGAAGAAATAAGAGCTGCTGTGCAGCTCGAAGCACAATCAGATTTGGACATTGCTCAAACTAAATTAAATCGATTAAAGTTCAAAAGTGCAATTGATCCTAATCAAAACAAATCGGCCGAAGAGGAACTACAACTTGAAATCTCTAAAGAAATGTTCGCTCAAATGGAAATTATAGGTCAATTCAATTTGGGTTTCATAATAGTGCGGCTTGGTTCGGATTTGTTAATTGTCGATCAGCACGCATCTGACGAAAAGTACAATTTTGAACAGTTACAGCAATCTACAATACTGCAATATCAGAGGCTTGCAGTTCCCCAGAAGTTAGAAATGACTGCCGACAATGAAATGGTGGTGATGGATAATTTGGAAGTGTTTGAAAAAAATGGATTTAAGTTTCAAATTGACGAAAATGGTATATATATATTTTTTTTTAATTTGGGAGACCTTTATTATATCTTTATTTTTTTAGGTCCAACAACAAAGAGAGTTCAACTTCTTGGCAAGCCTTATAGTAAACAATGGGAATTTGGTAAAGATGATATTGATGAATTGATATTTATGCTTAAGGATGCGCCCAAAGGTTCACTGTGTAGACCATCTCGAATAAGAAATATGTTTGCATCTAGAGCATGTAGAAAATCAGTGATGATCGGTACGGCTTTGAATGAATCGTCAATGCGCACATTGATAAATCATATGGGTGAAATCGAGCAACCATGGGTAAGATTTAAAAAAATATCTGTTTCACACGATTTGTATAGATAAAGATAAAAACCAAGGAAACATTTCTCCTAAGAGGCAAAGGCAAAATTTTAGTTGACTCATTAGGTCTTATCCACATTTAAAACCCAGGCCAAAAATAAAAACAAAAACTGTGTTAAATTAACTCATTTTCTGAATCCAATCACTCCTCCAATACTTTTGGCGTTTTGTAATTTTTCAGAAGGCTCTAATTCACTATTAATACTCAAGATAAAATATAAAAAACAGATATCTGCTTTGTTTTACATTTGTTTATATAAACATAATGTATATAATGTATTTATTAGGAGGTTCTCCCTGTTTCTACCTTTTTTGTGTTGGTGAATTTATAAGTCCCATCGTACTTTTATAGTTCCTAATAATTATTGCAAACATAATTAATTTTTAATTCCTATAATTCCTTTCAGAATTGTCCTCACGGCAGACCTACAATGCGTCACTTGATTAACACTGCTATGCTTCTGGAGGCAGAAGAAAACGATGATGAAGATGTCAGCGAAAGTTAAAATTTCCCATAAAACAACACCAAAAGACAAACGCAAATTCTATTTTGATAGTATTTTACAAAAATACCTGATTCTTATTTATAATAAAAAAGAAAAACAAAATATTTTAAACACTTATTGTTCTAAATATATTGAATCCACTATGTGCAGTCGATAAGATAACACCAGGCAATTGGGGATGCCAATGAAGTTCTTTGATTTCCTTTTGACCTTGATGGATAAACAGCAATTGTGGAGGCAGCTTACTAATTTCTTCGTCGTTTTTCGATTCTTCTGTTCCTTGGTCTTGATCTTTCTCAACAGCCAAATCCCATAGGGCGATTTGATCATCGTCCCCTCCAGATGCCAGAACGGTAGCATCTTTGGGATTCCATTCAAGAGTAGTAATATGATCGGTGTGGTGTTTAAATGTAGCAATCGGTTTTTTAGTTTGGAATTGTCTCAAGTCCCATATGTGAAGGAATCCATCATCGCCGCCACTAGCAATAAACGGTTCTGTACGATTCCATGAAATTACGTTTATATCGCTCTCATGAGCATTTTCACAAGTGAGCATGCAAGCTTTTTGTGGTGCTGCGCGGCAATCCCATATGCGGATAGTCTTATCAACAGAGCACGATGCCAACACACTCTTTTCATTTGGACTCCATTGTAAGTCCTCTACAGATTCCACATGACCGACCAGCGGACGTTGGTCAACCTTCCAAGATCCTCCTTCTAATGGTGACCAAATATGTATATCGCGCCTTGAATTTAAATTAGAAACGTACATATAGTATCGTAATAATAAAAACAAGGATTCAGAGAAGTACTCACTTGCAATCGCCAGTTGCCAAAACTCCTTGAGCCACCGGACTCCAATCCATAGCAAATCCTTCTTGCTGATGACCGGCGAATGTAAACACCGGTTTAACGCCTGCATTATTTAGCTCTTGTTCGTATTGTTTTAATAGTTGATCATCTTCGACAGCTTGTAATTGCTTTGTTAGATCCCAAATATTCACTCGCCCAAGTTCGCTCCACGAAGCAGCAAAAACACTGTTCCCAAGTTTACTAGCTCGAACCCTATTGACACATCCTTGATGTTTAATTAAAGCACAAGTCATATGTGGCTTTTTCGCCACCTCATTGCCGAGATCTTCATCTTCGGAATCCTCTAATTCTTCATCTTCTTTGCCCTCTTCTTCGTCATCGTCCTCTTGAGTTTTGTGGAGATTGTGCATTTTCATGATAATAAGATTGTTGACATGAGTACGCGATGCTTGAGTGCCAGCTATCATGTAGGCTGTGAGTGGATATTTTTCCCGAGACTCACCCAATTCATCGGGAATGATGTCGAAACTGAGGCATGGAGCACCAGTGGAAGCTTGGTGTAACATAACATAAGCTGATTCATCACATACTAGCTCTTCTCCTTCTTCTAGAGTTTTGCCCGGCAAATAGACTTCCTTTGGTTTCTTCTCATCTTCATCGTCGCTTGCCTCGTTGTCCATTTCTTCATCACCATCGTCGGGCTCAACAATATCCATTTCCAATTCGTTTTCGTTTTCCATTTTAATAAATATTCAAATAAATTAACAAAATTTAAAATCTATGGAGTATGAAAATGAATGCACAAATAATTTGTTCTAGTTTTAATTGTCAGGGTGACATTTCAAAACACGTGTTTTTAAAGTCGAGTTCATCCATATGTGACCTATCTTTCCGATTATCTCTCCAAAGACTGAAGTTAAAAGATACAGGCGCAAAATTTTAAACAGCCTCAACCGTATCTATAGCCGTGTTTTTTTGGTAAAGTTATCCGTAGTACAGTACTGTGCCTGTGGATTCAAATTTTTCCACTAGACGCTCAATTGTTGATCTGCTAAGACGATTATGACGACCATAAATTGGACGTAATGCTCTTAACGTTGAGGCCACTGACTCCGAATTTCGGTAATAAATTTTAATAATTTCGACTTGTTGTTGGCTCGTATATCTTTCCATCATGAAATGGCAAACCTTACTGAAGAGAAATGTCAAAAGAGCGGCAAGAAATATGGCGTCGTTTGCTGTCCCTGTCGCTCCTTTATAAGCCTAGTACGCAAATCGAGACAAGACAAATTTATCTCTACAATTTTAATCTCTACAAAACTTTTCCAAATCTCGCGCAAAAGTTTGAAGTTGGAGAGAATAAATCTAATTTAATGTGGTTTTTAGTGTATCTCTGAAACGGATTGTCTTACAAACAAGTCGTTCATACCTTTTTGGAATCTCCTCTTGATGCTTTCAAGAGAAGCATCAGTACCTTTTACATAAAACCAGTTTTGACAAAAATCACTTTCGGAAATTCGGAAATACGGTGGCTGTCAAAATTTGTCCCGCAAAATAATGGGGCCTATCGTGAATAAAATTTCCCTGGGAATTGTTCCCAACTTTAAAAATTGTCATCTCGAATAATGTCGAAAGTTTCCCTTGGAATTTATTGATATTGGGAATTAAGTGTGATAGTAACTTTGGCTTTCATTTAAAAAGGCAAGTCGCCAGCTTACAATGAACAGTGCAGAAGTAATAATGACCTTTCCAATTTTCGAAGATGGGGAAAATTCCATTTTGTACAGCAAAAAAATTTTTCCCGATCTGCGTACTAGGCTTTAGCGGTAATAAAATTCGAATATAATTACATACAATTTTATCTGATTTTTTTCCTCATCTGAAAGGGGCCTTATCGGAATGGTCTTTCAATAGAAAGCGCCCATATAAAACTTCAATAACTTATACTTCTGTATCTAGCACATAGGGGGTTTATCTTTAACTTTTATATTTGCATTTGTCACTTATTTAAAAAAAAAAGTTGTTAAGAAGAAAGTTGTTTATTGTGTACACAATTTAAATAAACATTAGAAATATATTAGGGAAATGTCTGCAGAAATAAAGCTAAAACTTGTGTCTGGAAGTAAAGTTATTTTAGCCGATTGCTTGGGATATGAAAGTGAGTTGTTTATACCGGTAATTATAAACAAACGCATCGTCCTTCAGAATGCTGTGGAATCTAGGCGTTGCTGCAATCAGAAGTATTTTGGATCTGGAAACTCATTTGAAAAAGGCAATCCGAACAAAGACCTTGTAAAGAAATTACCTATCCCCCAACTATTTCCTCTAGCCAATAGTACACCAACCCAGATAATGAGGCAGTGCAAGGAGAACATAAGCAACTCGTCACTAATTCATTTGCCAACAAAATTGACAATTAAACCTTTTCGCAGATCTCAACAAACAAAAATGACTGATAAAGTAGCAAGAATTATTCCCACAACATCAGCTAAGATATCTCAGTCCGAAAAAGCCAATTGCAGTCCAACGAACAGATTTCCTACTCCTGATATTGTTCGACGAGCTGCGGTACAAAATGTTAATGAAACTATTCCTTTGCCTCGATACCCACAAGTGACAGAGCTTAAAATAGTGCGATTGCATAGAGTAAATACCCCAAATACTCCTAAGAATCTTGCAAAAATCGTGAGATCAAAGACACCTTTAGCAAATGTTTCTAGCCCAAGAGTTCTACGAAATTTATCAAACGTCTCTAGTTTTGGAAGTCCGCCTAATCTTCATCGAACAAAAGAAGCAAATTCGTTTGATTGCGGGACACCCAATCAATCGTTTCTTGCTGGTAGAAATAACACACCCGATACTGTGACTAAGTGGCGAAAATGTATTACACCCCAAAGAACATACATTCGTCATAGCAATGGACAAAAACCAGTACCCAAAACTACCAATCTGCAACCGATACAGTTGGCAAAAAATGGAAAATTTGTAGATAGCTATCGAATTCCTATCAAATTAAAAAATCAAGTTATTATTAAGCGGCGTAAGTTAATTATTGATAACGATTTGAAAATTACTCCGAGGAAATTCAAGAGACAGCTTACGAATACCGAAGATTTGAATCGAAAAAAATCGGAATTGCCGAAAACTCGAAGACAATTCTATCAGTCTCATATGACTGCTTTTGATTTACTGACCAATTCCTGTTTTTATCCAAAAATTGGAAAGAAACTGAATGCTGTGTTTCGCCAAGGCTGTGTCAACAAACACGCAGCCACAATTCTTAAATATAAGCAACTAATTAAAGACATGCCATTAATTGAGATAAGAAGTTAATTATAATAACTGTTATAAATTTGAAGGGTTGAAAGAACGTTGAAGTTTTAGTTTTGAATTTAAGTCATAAAGCGATATCGTTTTGGGTAAACTATAGCCCAAATAAGGACGATTATTTGTCCTTCTATTTTTTGTTAAACTGACTTGAAAAATTGTAGAAAAAATAAAAATTTATAAAAAATAACACTGCTTTTTCTTTTTTGGATGAGAAAGATTTAAAATCCCTAACCACGAAATTGGAGAAGACCCCTTGGAGTTATAGTTACTGCGTTGGATTTTCACTCTCTAGGTCACAGCCGCTGCCATTTATTTGTTTTGTGCAACAAACTGCATTCCCAGAAAATTTGTAGAAGAGATTGTTCATTAGCAGCAAAAATGAAAATAAATATTAGTCACAAATGGTTTGGACGCTTTAGATAGCTACGATTTTTTTCTGCTGAGGCGTCCATATATGTATGTAGTTCGTTGAGTTCTCGTATAACAAGTCTACTCAAGGTAGGTATTCACCCTTATTACGATAGCCGTTTTACTAAAACGAAAAGTGAAGAACATAGAGAACGCTGCCCTTTTCGTATTATTTAAACACCAAAATGTGGTCTCTGGAGCCTTCTCGTTTTAAAGGCGTTTTATTAAAACGACTACCGGAATAAGGGTGATTAATACAAAATATTTCCTAGATGTCGGCCGAAATGACTCGTGACTATTTACAAAATTCGCACTTACTTTTCCTAGCTCTACTCGAATTTTTCTTTGAAAATCTTTATGCGCTTTCAACATATTAAAAGCATTGTAAACAATGCCCATATCTCAATGAAACACTTGCTTTCCCATAATAACAAACAAACCAATTTATTCATTGTTCACTGAAGCAACTTATTGCTAACTCACTCAAATTTCGAATCTACGATCCCTCTAACATTGATAAGTGGGGTGATTTTTGAGTCACCGATATCTTCGTTTGTAATAGTTAAAATTCATTTGTATATTTAGTTGCACATATTTTATATTCATACTTATGTACATAGGTAAACTTCCTTAAATAAAATTGAAAAAAAAAATATTTCTTCAAAAAACGCACAGCTTATTTTTTCAGTGTTCATAGCTTCAAGTTTATTTTTTACCAAACAAACGTTATTCTCGAGGAAAAGAAAATCAAACTTCTTCACCAGCGTCCCAAGTTGACTCCACAATCGTCCAGAGTTATGATATAACTATTAAATGGTTAGTCATAATTTCATGCAGGTTTGGTTCGATTCCCAGCAGATGAAAAAATGTTTTTCAGATGTATACTATCTCTTACGAGGAACTCACAAAAAACCTTTAAGAGTACATACCTCTGCCCTGAAAAGTGCTTCTGACCCTAGCTGTTCGAACACGACAAAAAACTGTAGGTTCCCTCTATTCCTCCTCAAGCTCACAAGGGAATGCTTGAGAGTTGTACGTCACACTACAATACAATTTTAAAAACCTTACAATGGATCCCAGTGAGGGACTGCTCATGCTTTTTCAGTTAAATACAAAAATAAACTATCAAACTTATCTTGAAACCATGAACCATAACTTTAAAGCTTAAATGTTGTTTCAAGAGCTTGGCGTACGTTAAATTTGTATTTTGTGAAATGCATTGGATTTGTAAGGAATTGACAAATCCTGTAAGAGCATCTTTTGTCATGAAAACTGCTGCTCGGAATCGGCAGAAAATTGTAGGTCCCTCAATTCGTGTCAACACGCAAACAGGAATTTGTTGAGAGAGTTGTCAGTCACTAGGTCCTGATTCTCTTCGAGCTCTTGTACCACCAAATTTATTTATTATAAATACAATCTGGATCTAACTCTAGATTAACCGAGGCAAATATTCACGTACGAAAAGATCAATGAAAAACTGTGAACAAATATCGTCCCCAGATTCAATTTGGATAATTCTACGTATGTATCTACACATTCATATCAATAAGTCAAACATTTATACATAAATGGCCTAAAATGTCAACAAACGATTTTGTTTTACAAAAATATATGTACATGCTTACTTGACAAATCTTCGTTCTTTGACCCTTACATTTCATTTCAAAGGCAACTAAGAAATTTCAACAGATAAATATTACTATCGGACTTTTCAAACACAACTGATAAGCATCGCTAGAACATTGATCATCCCTTTACCGAAAAGAACCATAATCAACCATGAAAATAGTCTTTGCATTACTTTTTCATTTTATTTTATTGATATAAAAAATCTGTTGAATTGTCCTCATAACAAATGTCTTTTTGCAGTCACAATCAAAATGATAATAATTAATTAATTATTGATATATTTATTTATATATAATATAGTTTTATTTTGTTTCAAACAAAGATTTCTTTATTATTATATAATTTTTGTAGTATTAATTTCATTGTTTTTTTTTTTAATTTATTGTAGTTTTTTTTTAATTTGTATTATGTTGTTTTTAATTGTTTTCTCATACTCTCACATTCGGAATAGGAAAATAGATATTTTACAGTATAACGAATTTTTATCAATTACTATCTTTTACTTTTCTCCTCTTAAACAAAAATAAAAAAAACATTTGAAGAAGGAAAACCAATCGATTTTTGACGTAACCTCGCAGGAGCATGAAAAATAAAACTGTAGAATATTATTGTATTTTTGTTTTAACTTTATACTTTTTTTAATAGAAAAAGTTTTTTTTTTTTTTATATATATATATATATGTATATATTATATAATAAATTGTATATCATTTTTAAATTACATTACTAAACTTGTGTTTTCGTATATAAATTTCGTTTAGATAAAATTATTTTTTAGCTTAATGAAGAAATATATTTTTTCTTTTATTAACTTAACATTAAGATTGACAAACTAAGAAGAAAATATAGATTTGGGATTTATTATTATTTTTTTTTTGGAAAGAAAAACATAATTTTTATCTAACGTAAAAATTGCACAAAAATTGAAAATAAAAAAAATAAACAAACAAAAAACATTTAATTTCGTGACGAACTGTTGGCAGAGTATCTGGATTCAAGACGGACAAAAATCATGATTGAGAGGTGCAAAACCGACCGGCATTTCATTTCTAGTACCTAGTGAACTCTTGAACTCTTTGAAAGAACGAATTTCGATATTTTTAACGGGCTTTGTTGTTGTGGTGTATTTAGTGTATTTGAGGAGATAGGGAAAGGAGGGGAGAGGTTGAAGATAGTTTTTAGCCCTTGGGTCCCCAAGCTGAAGATACAGGAGCTGGTGCACCAAAGTCAGGAAAATCTTCCTGTGATTGAGTATTTGGGGCTCCTTTGTTTCCACGTTCCCACGGCGCATCCTTAAGGATGAAGCCATTCTCGGTGGCGGTATTGTTGCCAAATATGGCATTTGTACCGGTGTTGGACGGTGGTGGGAGTGTGTCGACAAAATTGCTGATGTATTCCTCAGCGACGGAGAGGATGTGCTCCTTGGCGTTTTCAACATCCTCTTCCTTGCCAATAATTGTGACTGCATCCTTATTGGCGTCAGTGGCTGTTGGGAACCTAACATCAACTTTATAGTCTTCGATGATGGCGCGAATGTTTCGTCCACGGTGACCGATTATGTGCGAGTGCACTCGTTGGTCAATCTCAACTACCTCCTTGTAAAGATCGTCCAGATCATGGACCATCTTTAAAATGGCATCGCGAGCGGCTTCGGCATTGGCTTCATAACCAACAATTGAAATAACATGCTGATTGTCATCGACGCGTTTTGGCAACGAAATATTTACGTCGTAATCAGCACGAAGCTTGTTGATGACGGCTCCTTTGCGTCCGATAATCTTCGGGTGGTAGACTGGATCGACTTCGATTTTGAGTTCGAAAGAACGCAACTCACGGTCCTTGCGATCACCTTCCAGTTCTTCAACCTTAGCAAGCAATGCCTCTTTCGCTTCGGCAACGTGATTAGGAGTACCAGTGATCTTAATCTGGTCTAATTGAGACTCAGGCGGTGCAAGTTCGATGTGGACGTCATAGCGACTCATAAATTCACGAACATTGCTTCCCTTTTGACCGATTATTAAACGGTGGAGGTCGAAGGGCACACTTATCTCCTCCGTAATAGGAATAAGGTTTATCAATGCCTGTTTTGCAGCGTCACATTTCTCAACACGACCTGTGATTCTGATGATGTCACAATAACGAACCACTTCGTCACCACCGTTGAACATACCTTCGACTGGCTCGGTAGCTTCACGGTCAGGGAACTTAATTTGTACATCATACTCGGATGTTACATTCTGCACCTTGGCACCTCGAGCGCCCATAATGGTACGATGTAACCTTTGTGGAATGACGACTTCAATAGTTACCTGTGCTTCTAAGTCAGCTACAATTTCCTGAATTCGTTGTTTGGCTGCTTCAATGCAGTCCTTGGGACCTTTAAGCGTGACGCGGTCGCTGTCAACTCCTGGTCGTGGGAAGGAGATCATTACACCACCACACTCTTCCGAAATGCGATGAAGAATTTCTCCCCGCTTGGCAACAAAATGTTTATGGTACTTGGGGTCGACTGCTATCTCACCCTCAAACACCTGATCAATATCCTTGATTATTGCTTCTAGCTGCTCCTTGGCTGCTTGCACACTATCCTCCTTTCCAATTATGGTAATTACTTCCTTGTCTTCATCATCATTGTTAGGGAAGATGATTCGAGCCCCTGTGGAGTCCCGGATCTTTCGAATTGAAGCTCCATTCTTGCCGATAAGGAATTTATGGTGTTGTTGTTTGGCACGTACTTCAGCAGTGAATGAAGCTAACTGGCGTTCGCTTGCCAATTCTAAAAGCTGACTTTTGGCCTTTTCGACATCGTCTTTTGGCCCACGGATAGTTACTTTATCGCTCTTCGATTCGCTGGTTGGGAACTTAATTGATACACCACCGCATTCCTCCATAATGGCAGAGATCAACTTGCCACCGGCTCCGATAAGGGAGTTATAGAATTTTGGCGATATTTGAACGTCTTCGGTAACAATATCCGATAATTCATTTTGGATTTTCTGGATGCGATCTCTAGCTTCGATAACATTCTCTTTCTTGCCAGTGATCAAAATGACTTCGTTGGTATCACCCTCATCGGGGAGATCTATCTTTGTTTGTGTTTCATCGCGAATCTTCTTTATGTTTGCCCCTCCCTTGCCGATAATGAATTTGTGGAATTGCTTAAAGATTGGCACCTCGATGATATGCGAAGACTCCTGAATCTCCTTGACCAACTTCATTAGGTCCTTGTGACATTTGTCAACCTCGTCTTTGGGTCCACGAAGTTTGACAATGTCGGTATTCTCGTTTGGTGACGGAATCACAATAGTCACCTGGCGGTAGCGGTCCTTAATTTCACGGATTTTTTCACCCTTGGATCCAATAATTGAACGATGCAGACGACGATCGATTATTACGTCCTTGGACTTTTCATTTTCCAACTTGTCGATTTTTTCTTGTAATTCGAGATGGGCCTGAGCAACTCCATCTTTGGGTCCCTCAATACGGATGTTGTTTGTGCCCTCGCGTTCTTCAATATTAATGTTTACATTCAGTTCGTCCTTAAGGCGGTTCACATTGGCGCCAGCTTTGCCAATAATGTGCTTGTAGTAGCTTGGGTTTACGGTCATCACAACATAGGTATAGTTTTCCAAATAGTTTTTAATAATATTATCAAGATAAGCAACGGCCCTTTCGACGCGTTCTGGATCGCCTTCAAGCTTAATCTTGTTGTCTAAGTAGTTAACATTGACATTGGGACAATCTATTTCGAGCTCTTTCATGTTTGCGCCCTTTTTACCAATCACATATCTGTGAATCCAGTTTGGCGCATCCATTTCAAAAGACTTTACCGAATTAGCTTTTTCATAGACAACCGTTAAGGCATTACCCAAAGCGTTTTGGGGACCACGCAGCGTGATCGTTTCGACGGGCGAATCGGATGGTGGCATTTCAACAGACACACCAGTTAGTTGGAAGATCTCTTGAATGGTCGATCCCTTTGGACCGATAACGTAGCGATGTTGTGCTTTGGCCACCTCAACACTGACAGTGGAGCACTTCTTTTCCATTTCCTTGTAAATTTGCTCCACTTTAGCCTTGGCTGCCGTGACGCAATCTTTCTCACCTGCTATGACTATCTCATCCTTTTGCACGTTTTGTGGAGGCACATTGATCTTGGCGCCAGTTTCCTCGCACAATTTAATGAGATTTTCATTGCTTGGTCCCACAATGAACGGGTGGTATATTTTGGGAATTGAAATTCGCTCAAAAGTCCTCTTAAAGTATTCCTGGGACATAGTACAAATTTCATGTTCGGCTTTTTCAATACCCTCCTTTGTTCCCGAAATGGTAATGGTGTCACTTTCTTCAGCAATGTTGGGCACATTTATTTTGGTCGCTGTCAAACGCTCAAGTTCACGCAAGCGTTCACCCTTTTTGCCTAAGATGAGACCATGGTGCTCCTTGGGGATAGCAATAGTCTTGCTAGCTTGAGTTTGGAAATGAATGAGAATTTTGCGTCGTGCATCGAGCACTTCGCTTGGCTTGCCTTTAATTAAAAAGGTAAGCGATTGGTTTTTACCACTCGATATCTCAATATTGGCTCCGGTTTCCTTGGTTATGTTTTGACATATACGCTTTGATTCTCCTTCGCCGAATTTTTCAGATTCAGTTGATTTACGATCTTCGCCGGGCACGTGCAATACCTTTAATTAAATGAGAAATATTATTGTTAGAGAAACTAAGAAATACAATTTTGGTGGAGACATACCTGAGTCACAACAGAGCTGCCAACACGCATGCTTGCTGGAGTTGGTTGACTTGCCATTGGGACAGAGGTGTTTTGGGGTAAAGCCGGGAATAGATCATCATAGCTAAATGCTGGAGTAGTTTCCTGGGTTTGAACAGTCTCGTTCACTACTACTATAAGTATAAGGCCCGTTAAAAAAAAAAAAAACAGAATAAAGGATTTTCAAATTGTGGACATACCGTTAGATTCATCCATCGCTGCTGCTTGCATTACTTATAAAAAAGAAGAGTCCTTTTTCGTTCCAAGTCGTTACAGTAACACTAAAAAGATAAATTAATAGAAATGAAATAACAAAATAAACCATTGAAAAGTGAATTATAAAAATGTGAAAAGCAATTGTATTACTTCTTCGATTACTGTAAAGCCGTTAAATGAGAAGTAGAAATATAGAAGGCGCTCAGAGACAAATGAGAAGATCGAACATAATTGAAAATAAAATAGAAGTCAACAGCTCGTAGAAAGCTTTAACCTACTCTCTCTACTTTCTCTTACTCTCAACTATTTTTGCTGGTTAGTAGGAATGGAGGGAACGTAAAATTTTCTGCCGAATCCGAACGGCTTAGAAGAGAAGGACTTTTCATGATAAGAGATACGTTTGGAAAATTTGTTAGTTCCTCGCAAGAGCAGCCTCTGCGAATGGAACGACGTCAACTATGACAAATAAAATTGCACACTTTTAATGCATATGCATAGTATTCGGCAAATAAATGGGTCAACTTTTGTGTCGCCAGATATATGTATGTATATAAGTTTCAAATCTATTTTTTTTTTTGATTTTGCAGAGGACAATATTTTATTAATTGAAGAATAGTCTAGATTTGGAAGAGTAGATTGTGAGTGAATAAAATCTGTTGTAAGTGTAAAATAACTAGAAGTCCAACGAATACAAAAAAAACTAACATTTCAAATTGAGACCTTAAAGACTTCAGAACAAGGAGAGCTTAAAGCTGAATATTTACAATCAAATTTGATTTTTCTATTTTCAAAATGCATAAGGGTAATATTTAATAAGTAAAATATTAGTAGTTTCTGAGGTCCGTTTAATTTAGGAAGATTTACATATTAAGTGGCAGTATGGTGGACAGCTCCTGACGAAAACACTAATTGTTTAATACTAAACAAGGTACAACGATCAGCTTGTCTGTGCATAGGCAGCAAATAAACGGAATAGCTAAGGATCAATAATGAAATTAGCCATTCCATCGATCTGAACTTATTCGGTTTAGTTTTTAGTAAAATCGATTACACCATCCCTCAGATTCAATTTGATAAAAACTTTCAGGTTACCGTGCTTCTTAGAGCAATCTGGGAGAAAATGGCATTCCTGGAAGATGATTCAATCCATTTTTACACCGATGGAAGAATAACTAATGACGGAGATGGTGGAGGTGTATACTCACAGACTAAATTTAAGTATCATTTTTCGTCTTCTCAATAAATGTAGCTTGTTCCAGGCGGACCTTTTGGCAATTAAAGAAGTCCTGTTTTGGTTTCAAGAAAACGTTATATCAACCAAAGATAGAATAGTTGTTTGGTGGTTGAGTCCAAACCAGCGTATTAGGGGGACCCATAAGATATAATTGGAGCAAGTAAAGTTTTAACCAGTACCCCTTGGCATAATGGTTAGTGCGTTGGACTGCCATGCGGAAGGTCTCGAGTTCGATTCTCAGCCGCTGCAAGAAAGTTTTTTTCAGGGGTGTACTGCCTCTTGCGAGGAATTGACAAATCCTCTAAGAGTATCTCTTGTCATGGAAAGTGCTGCTCATTAGCCGTTCGGAATCGGCAGAAAATTGTAGGTCCCCTCCGTTCCTGGTAACACGCACACAGGAATGGTTGAGAGTTGTTAGTCACTAGGTCCTGGTTCACTTCGAGCTGTTGCACCACCAAATTTATTTATTAAAGTTTTAACCAACAGAAGTCTACTATTTTGCCGTATAAAATATTAAATATTCCACAAACGTCCAAGGCAACTATATAAGACTCCAATAATTTTATTAACATGATCGTTCCTTGTTAAAGTTTTATTAAATAAGAATCCTAAATTCATTACGGAAGACATATAAGGAATAACGAAACTATTCTAGAAAATTTCAGGAAAGTGAGATTCATTAAGAATTGATTGATAAATTATAATACTTTGAGATTTACTGGAATTTTATTTTATTTTTTTTTTTTTTTTGTGAAGCTGACGAACTTGCCAAAAGTTGAGCAATGATACATTTATTGCCCGATAAGGCAAATATAGGTATTCCCATTACTACATGTTAACTTATGCTAAAGCAAGATTCTATACAGAGAACAAACTTCAGGTGGAACAATAGCACCACCTGATTGGCAACAAAACAGATTTGCCCAATGCATGAACTGAAGCGCTCCCAAGGTTTAATATCTATAAGCAGATCACACATAGGCTCCGTAATAGGTTTTATTACAGCACACTGTTTGATAGACGAAGAAGAGTAGAAATCGATTATTCACATTCTCTTTACACGTCCGGTTTTATCTCAAGGATGTAGACTCCATATGGGAGATTTCCACTACAATGATCTTAGTGATACTGGAAATATAGATATGGGCAATCTCGCTCGCTTCATAAGGAGCTTCAATTGGTTCGACGATTAGAGAGAAGGTCTCCAAAATTCAATGTGGTATCACAATCGACCAACTCATTGTCTAACTGGGTCGGCTCTCTTGCTGACAGCCACGTCAACCTAACCTAACTTACTTAAGTTCGCAAATATTTCGGTTAAACAGTACACAACATAGTATTTGACAAGTTGGCTTTATTTATTTTGATAACCTGAAGATTGAGGCCCCAAAAATTCAATTCAAGAACAAACTTAGTACTTTTACTTTTAGTCAAAAATGTAAATAAATAAATAGGAGACCATAACGGCTCGTAGAGAACCAAACCTAGTTACATACAATTTTCAACTATTCCTGTGTGCGTGTTACCAGGAATGGATGGAACTCTACAATTTTCTACCGAGTTCGAAAGGCTAACATGAAAAGTACTTCTCATGATAATAGATACTCTTAGAGAAAGAATTCGTCAAGAGACAGTGCAGCTTTAAAAAACATTTTGCAGCGGCTGAGAATCAAGCCCTAGACCTTCTACATGACAGTCCAACGCACTAGAGGTACTACACGTCAAAAATGTACAAACAATAAAATAAAAAAAGGGACCTAAATATGTTTCTAAATTTAAGTTTTATGTTTATGACTTGAAGTGAATTCACACTGGTGCCCAAGAGAGGAAAGTATAGTTTTGGAAATAGAAAAAGTTTTGGTTAATACGGTATTACATATATCTATAGCACTAGTTATGTATTTTTGGTCTAAGATTCGGTACAATGTGTCGACGCATTCTATAGTGCAAAAATGACATAAATTGTCCTGTTTTCGACAAATTATTCAAGAAAACTCTGGCACTAGTGAGTCCTCAATTGAAGGCTATTTCTTATTATTATTATCATTTCTCGTATTAATGTTATAGAAATAGTGGATAAATATTATTAAAAAATACAATGTCTATGAACTTACACATAAACATTGTAAAAAGATTACTTGAAGGTATTAATCTAGTCACGCATTCTTGAAATGTATACATAGTGAAATCGCTATGCCACGAATTAAAAATTGTACAAAAAAATTCTCTAAAAATGAAATAATGTTGTTTTTAAGCGTCAAGTGTTGTTAACAGTTGAACAAATATTTACTGATCTATTGCTTTGATAAAAAAACGAAATAGATTCCACATAGAAACAGAGTAATACATAACATACTTCAAGTTAGAAAGCATATCGAGATAAACCTTTTTTTTTTAAATATTTCAATAATTTTAGTTTGTTGGTTTTATTTTAAACTGACAAAATGAAATTTTTACTTTCGACTCTGAAATTTTTTTTTCGTTTGGAAATGAAACTCAATGTGATAACGAAGAACCAAAAATGACCTCTGTTATCAGTTTTTACTCTCGAAAACAGATATGCTTTGCATTGATAGGTAATCAGCTAATTATTTTTTTGCTATTTTATCTTCATGTGTAATAAATCACACCGAAAAAAACGTTAAAATTTCTTTTCACCATAACCTCAAACACTCAAATGTAAGGGAATTTGTGATGATTCGAAAAGTTTTCATACTGGATGAAGTATATTTAGTTAAATCTGTGGAGATAGTGTGGGAAGAATCTAACCAACAGAATCTGAGTTATAAAAATTTCTTATTTTTAACAAAATTCAAGACTGTGCTCAAAATACAATTTTTCCAAACGTGTATGCCATACATTGAGAGTTTATTCATAAACCACTAAATATTTTGTGTATCTTCCTATTCCCTCTTACCTTACTTTCTTCTTTTAAATGCAATTCAAGTTGCAATAAAAAGTTAGGCAACATAAAAAGAAGTTCATAAGTATACTAGAGCCATTCGATATTCGTTTGCTAGACTATCGAATCCGAGTAGTAATTTTCATTGTGAAATCAAGTTATCTTAAACGTGAGTGTCATGAATCCATCCTTTCATTGCCTACCTAGCCTTACCTACAACATTCAATATAAGACGTGTTTTGATAAGAATTATATATAGCATGATAAAGCTTTTTTAACAAAACGATTTGGAATTTGAATTCCATAGTTCCAAGGTCATTCACATATAACATTTAACTGAAGAGAAAAGATAAAACAATAGTGAGAGTTTATCAATTGGGTCGGGTAGAGCATGTCCAAATGATAAAACTTATCAAAATAAGTATTCGTTAGTGCAAACGTTGTGCCTATTTTACGGTGGCTTTTTACAGTAGACTCTTCAAAGTTTGGTGGCCAAATTTGAGAGTTCTGGTAAGGCCATCAATTAAATTAACACATTCGTAAGTCAACCGCTTACAACCGTCGAAGATCAAACTGACCGAGGAGCTCAAAGTGTATGGCCATAGAGAATGCCGTTTGTTCACTGACTGCGATTCGGAGAGTTTGGAAGAGCCGAAAAATCATCTTTAGTGACGAGGCGCATTTTTGAATGAATGACTGTCAGAACCATTAAATTGGCTTATATGGAACTACGACACCAGCTCACAGGAGGTTCACCAGTTGACAATGCACAAAATTGTCGTTTGATGTGAATTTTGATCGGCGCGCAGGCGTTATTAGCGCAACTTTTTCGAAAATGACATTGGTGAGCTGGTCGCCATCTGTGGCGAGCGCTAAAGAACGATGATAACCAATGTCTTATGGTAGTTCCAGCAGGACGCTATCATTGACATTCTGCATGAACGATTGGAGGATAAGGTTATATCTCGCCGAAGTGACGTGAATTCGCAACCAAGATCATGCGATTCGACCCGGTAGATTTTTTCTTGTGGAGTTTCCTGAAGTCGCTGGTCTATGCAAATTAACCTCAATCGACCGATGCTCATAAGTTGAACACAACATCTCAATTCAGGCAGATCTTCAGAGTAATTGAAAATAGGACCATTCCGATTCTTGAATCGAAAATGTCGTATATCATACACAATGGATACATTAATACCTCATACACAGCTTGATTTATTCTATTTCAACATCACCCGCCCTTATTGAAAACCCTTATATTATTGTCTGGATAGTTCAGAATTAACACAAAAACCCGGTTATTTTTAATTGTTATTGTAAGTAAAGGTCGAGAATAGAAAAAGTGTCTTCCATAATATCAATAATTTATGGGGTTGTCTTAAAGTGTAGTTTTTCAAAAATATCAGTGGCGCTTTCCACACAAAAATCTCAAGATCTATGTTTATAAATTTTGACCATAACTGTGATATCTTGACATGGAAATGACAACGTTAAGAGAGGATAGTAATATGAGATCAGTTGAATGAAATTACGATAAGTTTAATCAAGAAATGTGGTATTAAATTTACCATCGAGGTTTTTCCAAAGGATTGTAGAGTCCTGTTTTTGGACCCGTTTGTAAATTGATATTAAAATTAGACATAAAGAGGATTAATTGATTAGCTCTAATATTTAACAAAAATCGTTTTTAAATACACACTACATAGTATTCGAGACCTAAAATTTGAAATTAAATAATCATTTAGGTATTGAAAAATAGAAGTAGATAATTAAAAGACCACATTTTCGTTATAGAGATATTTAGTGATTTGTCGTATAGCGAAACAAATTTGATTTTATCTAACTCAACTAAACAATTTTAGAACTGCAGCTAAAACACGGAGTTTACGTATTTGAAGATTTTTTGGATCACATTGTTAATAGTGCTCTCATTATTCGAATAATTTTAACAAGTTTTCGACGAATGGATTGGCAATGTTTCGCTATTTGTAATCTATAAAAATCCAGATTACTAATTTTTTTGCATTTGAAATGAGGCTATTTGAGCAAAATGGTTCCTACAATTCCGAATTTTTTTGATTATCTATTCTCGGGCCCTAATCAGGTAACCAGATTATATAACGAGACCAAATTAAAGAAAACAGAATAAGAATTGATAACCAAATTCATAACTTCATTGAATACAATTAAAAAAAACACAAACATAGATATAAAAAAAACAAGGAGTGAAACACAAATAAAATACAGATAAACTATATAAAGAATTTCTCCAACGGGCTTCATTTCACGATCACCCAAATTGACTACAGAAAGTACCAAGCTACAAGAAAATCAGGTTTACAAAATGTGAAGCAAGTCCAGCACCATCTAACAGGGGAAAAGAAGTCGCAAATTTAAATTCAAAAATATAAATAACAACACAATCAAACCATCCGCTGCCAGCACTCAGAACGGAACACAGCCGGTAAATATTTACGTGCGCACTGTTCAGATTTGAATGCCTGTGCCTGTGATGATGTGTGCATACGTGTATCAATTTCGTATCCTCCATCCATCCATCTATATCCCATTTACTCGGCTGGAACTTGGCCGTCCACTTAATGACCTAATTTAAAAAATTGTTTGATAACCGATTTGTGAATCACATGTACTCAATACCCGCGCCAAGCTGCGGGTGCAACATTCCATTTTCATTCTCCGGGAGCAGGAGAAAGAAGAATACTTTCTTACAAAAGGAACAAAAAAAAATAATAATGGAAGAAAACGCGGCCAATAGCCCCTATGCCAGCCAGTACCGAGCCCGAGCGCCTCAACCGCAAGCAAAGTGCAGAGGCACAGATGTGGGGTTGGGGAAACTTGTGGACGTGTCGTTCGCCGAAAGAGGATGAAAGGTGGAGCATTCTATACTCGTGTGCCACAAGTGGAAGCGAGATACTCATAGCCCATACCCATTGCCCATAGTATGGGCTAGAACACATTTTTGACATTTTCGGACTTTTTTTTATTTTTTACTTTTACTCCATGCTCGCTCCTCTATCCCCTTTTACTCAAGAAGCTCCGACTCTACGGCAAAACGGATACGTAGATGCAGATGAAGAGTATACAATTGAAGGAGGCAGAGAAGGTGTAAGCAGAGTTGAAAGGGGGAAACAGAAGTAGGCTGACGGAGAGATGATAGACAAACTACCTACGAACAACGACGACGACGTCGACGAAATGGCTATTTTTGTTGGTTATGTGAATGAGCACGTTGTACAATATTTTTCTTTTTTTTTTAATTTAATAAAATTAACACTTACTGTACTGTAAATCCAAAAAATCCGGCCTATTTATTTGCTACCGTATAATCCAGTTTGAGCTTGGCGTGTCTTCTTCTGGAAAAGAATTTTATTTTCGTTAGAGAAAAAAAATTGTATAAAAGGTTTGTGTTCTTAATTTTTCAGCATTTTTATAAAACTCGAGAAAATAAATTGGAAATAGAGATTTGAAAATTTCTTTCCGGTTTTCCACGCTCACACACAACAGGCACACACAGAAAACACTTTTTAATTTCCTTTTTAGTTTTTTTTTTCTATTTCCAAAAATGAAATGTGAAAAATTCTCTATTTTTGATTTCGCGTCAAGGAATATTTATAAATTTGCAACCATTATTGTGGCTGAGTGAAAATGGTATTTTGGTTAATTATAAAGTTTATATCACTTAGAATTCTGACAATAATTACTTTAATTAGAAATTGACTAAAATGAAGGAAAAAGTGAATTTTCTTCTTTCTTTTTTATTTCAAATATGGAAAATCGCACCCCAAAAGAAAATCTACGTACGTACCGACTTCCAAGTGTTAAATGATGTCGTCGACGATGGAAAAAAGTTTGGCATATCACCGACTTTCTCCTCTTTTTCGTAGTCGACGTAGGCAAGTGAAGTTGGATAGAATTGGCGAGATGAGGCTTTGATATGTAGGTGGCGCTAGAATTAGTTTGATAATTAGATCATAAGACCCTGTTTAGGTTGTTGTGATTTTTCACTATGCTTTTTCATGGTAACTCACCGATCTTATCACAAAAAAACATCGTCATCTCCAAGTGGAAAGCCACAATTCAAACACGGCCTCTTGCTTCGAATCCACCCAGTATTCCTTGAGTACAAACAATATGATTCTTCGGTAATTTGAAATTGTCCAAAGCTTCGTAAAATGTAGTTATACTTTTATATATAAAAGTTATTGTATCTACTCTCATGTTAGTTTTTCTAAATTTAATAATAAAATATTCTTTTTTTTTAATGCTTGTTTTGTATCTTATCCTACTCTCCATTGTAAAATCGTGTCCTAAAGGCTAGTACGCAGATCGGAAAAAATTTTGTCTCCCATACATTTTTTTCCTGGGACAAATTTTGTCTTAGATATTTTTTCGAGCAGTACGCAGTTCGCGCGCAAAATTCATACTTTTGTGCATTGCTGTACAAAATGTCTCCACTAAATTTTGCCAGGAAAAAGAATGATACAAGCATTATTTTGCGGAACAAATTTTGAGAGCCACCGTATTTCCGAAAGTGATTTTTGTCAAAACTGGTTTTATGTAAAAGGTGCTGATGCTTGTCTCGAGAGCATCAAGAGGTGATTCCAAAAAGGTATGAACGACTTTTGTAAAACAACCCGATCCAGAGATACACTAAAAAACACATTAAATTAGATTTCATCTTTCCAACTTCAAACTTTTGCGCGATATTTGGAAACGTTTTGTAGAGATTAAAATTGTAGAGATAAAATTTGTCTTGCCTCGATCTGCGTACTAGGCTTAATTTTAAGCGCCACCACCAAGATACCGTTGGTACCACAAAATCATGCTCCATGATAATAGCCGTGTTTTTTTGGAAAAGTTATGCGTAGTACAGTAGGATTTTATATGAATAACAAATACATACAACGTCCGCAGTACGACCACTGCTGATACTCGAATAAACGTCAAATATCTATCCGCAGCAGGATTTCACTTCTCCTTTTATCGGCAGTGCTCTTACTGCGGATGTTGCATTTGTTATTCATAAAAAATCCTACTGTACTACGGATAACTTTTCCAAAAAAACACGGCTAATACTATAGGGTATATATAAGTTCTCACCAAAACGAAAATACGGATCTTACTGACAGCAGTGTTATAAGCCCGTCTCTTTTTATCCTTGGGTTTGGAAATTTTAAATTATGTCCTGTCCTTTTTCTTTACACTAGGCGCGTTTTATTGGTAATCTATATCTAGCGCAGTAATACAAGTACCAAAAAAACGCTTTATTCACTCTTTAACTCACTCTTCCTTGTTCCCCCTACTTGTGGAATTAAGAATTAACTTACTCGGACTCGGATGTGTTCGAAAGATCTGTATCTCATTTTTAAGCTGGAGTTGAAATATTCATGAAAATGCAGATTGAGTTGAAATATTCATGAAAATGCAAATCGAGTTGATTTAGATTTTTTCTCACTGTTAAATTTGATTTAAAACTTACAAAAGTGCGAAAATATATCGCATATATATACTGAGTATTGGAGAAAAAATAAAATGACATTGGCGCAAAATTTTAAACAGCCTCTTATTAAGGTAGTAGTATTACCCAACTAACAATTTTACTTCTATATTCATCGAGAGAAGCTTCTTGTTACTGTCTATTGCACACATTTAAGGGTTATATAAAACTCCATAGAGTTAAAAGGGCGACTTTTTTTAACTCCTATTGGACCTTTATGGAGTAAATTGTGTTACTCCGAAGAACATACTTATCGTTATGTTATAGAGGTAATATATGATTTATTGTAGCAATTGCATCGATAGTGGCAATGAAAAGAACATTTACTATCACAAGAATAAAATACTTATAGGAGTATGCATAAAATAAAAACAAAAATATTTATTTTGTGCTTATTTGATTTCATTTTTATTTTGATGCTTTTCTTGCATATGTTTTTCGGGTTTTTCCGCATGATTTCTGTGAAGATCTTAAGAGCTGATTATTATTTATGATTTAATTTCTACTTTTAGTTTTAAAATTAATTTAAAAATTACTTACATGAATAGGCAGACCTGGGATTTGAACTCGAGTCCTCTCACACCAAATCTCTAGCTCGCTAACCGCTCGGCCAAACTGGTATATGTCAGAGCCGGCGTTGAATTGGGATCGCTTTTATCGTGATTTATCTCCTATAAAGCCACATAGACTTTCTTTATATGTAGATGCTTTTTAAGTTTTATATAAATGAAACTTTAATTTATTTTTTTCAAATAAATTGCAATGTTGACTTTTTAATTGCGACATAGCTGCTATTTTTAGCAAGTTATGCATTCGTAAAAAAACACCATGCTTTAATTTTTTAAAACTTAATTACAAATGTTAAGAAATGGTTTTCAAAAATCGTATTTTTATCGGAAACGGCACCTAGAGAATTTTAATAATTTTTTTCTTTTCGATTAATTTTAACGATGTATAATTCGATAAAAGGTTTAAATTAAGATTTTACTGGCTACCTACCACATAGTTTTTTTTTTCTAATTCTGAATTTCTCAGTAACAGCTTATTGGATTTTAATAATAGTTTTTTTTAGAAAAGCTTGTTAAAAGCTAAAAAAATTTCTATCCAATCTTTAAAAAAAATATTTTTTTGAATTAAAAAAAAACAGGTCAATATTTTTTTTAGATTTAATTTTTATCCGTAAAATAATAAACACTGAAAGTAGATAAACCAAATGTTTTTCTCAAAAATGTTTTAAAAATTTTGTAAATAAAAACTTATTTTTTTAAGAATCCGCTAAATTTTTTTAATTTTTTAATTTTTGTTTTAATAAATTCGTATTTTCTAAAAAAATACATGGCATTTCATTTTTATTTGTCGTACTAAAACAATTTTTAAAAAAAGTTTTTTTTGGTTTAAAAACTTAAATTTGTTAAAATTTGCATTTTTTACATTTTCGTTCGACCCAGTCGTACATTTAATTTATACAGAGTTACGCAGATTGCGCATTTTGTTGTTGTACTTGATAGTGTAGCATATATGTCCCTCATGTGTACAAAAGCACGTGGTGCGTTGTGGGTCAATGACTCATTTTGACTGCATATATTTGCACAGTTTTATAAAAGTACTACAGGAACTATACTCCACCTTGACTTAAACTGTCCAATAATGACTCTATAAAGATAACGAATACCAAATTATGACTTTTATAGCAGTTTCTTCGGATGACTATCGGAGTATGAGCTGCCTGTGATCTTATAGTATAAATATAGAATGATTAAAGGAATATTGTGTCTTTACGCCTATAAAGGTGATAAAAAATGACCCAGAGAATGTCTAGGACATGAGTTATATCAATTTTTACTCCTATAGCTATTTGACTTCCAGCAAGAATGGTTATATGAGCACTATAGCTACGAATGATTCTTTAATTTCAGAAATCGGAAGCAAAATTGTTAGTTGGGTATACTTCTTATATATTTCCTAACTTTAAAGTAGTTTTCCAATTTTGAACATTTTTTAACTAATATCGTCTTAAGGCTGGGAGCGCACATTCAATTTTTAGTTGCACAACACTGTTTTTATACTTATAGAAAACAGATGAACTATTTGGTTGAATGTCCGCGCAGGTGCATATAATTATATGTTACACAAAATAGCGAACTCATTTTAGGTAATCGTTTAGTTTGTGTCAAAACACAAACTTTTTAGTTTCTTAAACCAAACAGTTGCAAAACAGCCTAGCCTAAGGCAATTTCTTTTAATAAATTGATTCTGAGCAACCTTAAAACAATAGTAGTTCGTGCAAAGAACTAAGTAAACAGACCTATTTTGACGTTTTTTAATGTTAAAGAGTCATATAAAGTTATAACGATACTAAAAAAATAAAATAAAAAATATAAATAAAATAGGTGTTCTGAGAGTTTAGCTTTAATTTTTTCAGTTGTTATATAAATTCAGCATAATGCCGCAGTTATACGACATTTTTGAACAAATGCCAGTGAACTTAAAAAAAAATACCTATCAATCGAATGCAATATTTCAATATTCAATATTTTATGACAAAATTAGTGGCAGTAGTGTAAAGCCGGAATTATGGTATGAATTAAAGTTTTATTAAAGTTTTGCATTTGAAAAAATATTTGTTCTATAAATTTCGGAGCGATCACACTTTGGATTATCAAAGACAAAGTATAACAAAATAAATACCAACGAACACACCCTCAAGTATGCCACATATATTTTTTCGGACACCACCTAAACACCTCCTACATTTCAACACCCGAAACTCCATCTTCACTAAATTATCCATTTCAATTACTAGCTTATTTTTATTCACTAATCGTTTGTTGTTGTTTTCCGTGTTAAATTTTGCGATGTAGTGTATTCACTAACCAATAAAACACGGCTACTATGAATTACACTACCTTACCATGAAAAGCCATCTACTCGTCAGTGTAAAAACTAATTTTTGGATCTTTGAAATAGATCCCGATAGAAAACAGGATCCCAAATTGTTTTTGTAATACATGTTAAAACTTAACCCAGATCCGGATCCAGATAGATTTGTGAATAATAGGTGCGTTTTATGATGTATGTATCATCAAATTTGAATTAAACGATAATGATCTCTATTTTCCTGTTTGCTTATTTTTCAAAAATTTGATGCAACGTAACAATTTTCTGTCGGAATCCATAGAAAAAACCCGGCTTTTAAAACGTTGTTAAACATGACAAAGTGCCTATTATTCTGTTCGTAGAGATTCGATTCTGTTTTCAAACGTTGCAATATCACCTTGCTATTTTTAAGCCCGTTGTGAAAGAAGAATGCAATGTCGGTTGAGACGAATTTGCTGGGAAAATAAAATTGCAGTATCGTTCTTTCTTCTTTTTGGTTTTCTTTATTTCTTTTTGGTGTTCGCTCAGTGTATTCGATGTCATTAATAAAGAAATATTTTGAAATGTATATTCACATAATGATGACATTGATTTTTTGAGAAAAGAGCGATAAAAAAATGAGCTAACTAAGTAGAGTAAAGATTGCGGGTAGATGACTGCTTTTCTTTTGAACAAAGTTTACTTTTATTAAAAATTGCTGAATCCATGTAATTGAAACGAAACCAAAAGAGAAACAGGGATGGAAAATCGCCTACGTGTAAAAGCAGTCCTGACATTTTTTTTTCCTGCACCTGAATCGCAAAAGCACCAACTCAAAAGACTGACAGCTTGAATTGACATTTGTTCTGTCACAGAAAAAAATATTTTTCTTCTAGCTTCCACAGATAAACATAATTCAGTACAAAATTTTAAGTTTTTTAATCATAAAAATGACCGAAAAGGCAGGAACTCCATTCGATATGGACAGTACGAACTTCGAATCTGATCGTTATTTAGAAAAACTTCTCAAAGTAAGTAGACAAAGCAAGATTTAAGAATTAAAATAAACTTTCCATGTTAACAACTTCTCCCAAGGAATGTACCCTCAAACAAATAATGGACACGGAAGCCGTTGTCGTCAAAGACACACAAACTCTCCATAGCGACATGCAAACCCTGGTCTACGAGAATTACAACAAATTCATCTCGGCCACGGATACCATAAGAAAAATGAAGAATGATTTCAAACAAATGGAAACCGATATGAATTTGTTAAAGACCAAAATGCAAACTATAACATCGTTCAGTGACAAAATAACAGGCACACTCCAGGGCACCAGATCCCAGCTATGTAAACTTTCAGAGAAACACTCGCTACTAAAGCGTTTGCAATTTCTCTCATCGCTGCCTGGCAAACTAAAAGGTCTCATTGACGAAGAAAATTACCATCAAGCTGTACAAGATTACATCCATGCCAAAAAGGTATTCCAGCAATATGGCAATCAGCCATCGTTTGATGGCATCCAAAAGGATTGTGAGAGTATAATTGAAGATTTGAAAGATAAACTGCGTAGCGACTTCCAATTAGCTGGAAATACTGCACAGTCTTTGACTGAAATTGGTGAATTAATGTTGCAATTGGATGAGAAGCCGGCTGATCTGGCAAGTGATATGTTAAAATGCGCTTCGAAACGATTGCATGAACAAATTGTTATGCTGCAGGTAACTTATTTACAAATTTAAGTGAATTTACTGTTAACAGTTTATGTTCCGAAGGATCAAAATGAACGGGACATGATTGAGTTTGTAGATATGAGCATTGAAGGCTTCCTCAGCGATTTGACGTTGGTAGTCACTTCCTATTTCGACATGTTTCTTACTAAACCATATGAATCAGAAAGGTAATACTTATTTTATAAATTGGGTTTAATAGTTTTAAGATACACTTTTTATTCAATCTGTTTTCATTCATGTTTCTGAGTGAAATTATTATAATTGTATATTAATAACGAGACGAAAGAAACTAAACTTTTGACTTCTCAAAAAAAAAAGGGGATGATAGCAAGTTTAAAGAAAATCGATCCAACTATTAAGGATGCAGCCCTAGAAACAGACAAATGACAGTTTTATCCAAATCTCGAGTTGATCTATCGAATGTTGTCCATTTGCACAATGTAATTTAAATACAAAATGCTTCATTAAATTTGTCTTTAATCGTAGCTTGAGATGAGGATTATGAATGAATGTATTGGGGGTATTGTACTGCGACCTGGAGATCTATTGTGCCCACACTTTTGTAATATTTCTAGTTGAACTGTTTCGTTTCGCTGGCCAAAGCTTTGGGGAGTTCTTTCCAATTCTTGGATCTGCATGCCTTCTCTTCTTGTTTAATTTTGTTTTTCATAACATTTTCTCCCATTCCGCAATAGAACTCAGGCCCTGTTAAAGAGGTTGATGCGCCTATTTTTGCGAAGGTACCCAGTGAAGTCTGACCCTGTATATAAGCTTATAGCCTTGAGTTCAGCTTGGCTATCTGACATGATAGCAATGTTCTTGCTACTGTAGTTCCTTTCGAGATTTCGATCCACGCATTTCCTTATGGCGTGTACCTCCGCATGAAAGATGCTGGTGGACTGCTGTATTGGTATGAAAAGTTTGGTTCTAGGCCCAAAGATTCCTGCACCAGTACCTGAGACCAATAATTTTGCTTGTCCCTTGTGTAGACAGAATAGATGGAGAACTACCTCGATAGTTGCGGTAGGGCAGATTCTTATTGCTCTTGTAATAAAAATACACGCGAGCTTTTGGACTTTCTCTAAGGTTATCCTAGTTGTTGATAATTCGCTTCTCTTGCCATGCAACCGGACCATAGATGCGTCTTACCATCATAGTGTACATTAAGTTTAATCCTAGATATTTGATCTCTTTCTGCGTTTCAATTACGTCACCAGCTAACTGCATTCATATGTGGCAGAATTCTGTTCTTGGTAAATGGTATGATTGTCGTCTTGGAGGGGTTTATTGATAGTCCTACAGATGGACACCACTTCCGTGTAATTGTTAGTCCTTTTTGGATTATATCGCAAATTTTCTTCAAACTTATCTACGCCTATGAAGGCAAATCCAATGCAGGATATACCTTGGCTGATAAGGCTTTCTAACAATTGATTCACTATAAGACTCCACGACAAGGGTGATAGTACCCCAACCTGAGGACAGCCTTTTGTTGTGAAATGCCTCTGCATTTCTAGTGCCTAACACTTCTTTTATCCATTTGGTTATGGTGATGGGTAAGCATTTCATCGAGGATTAACAAAACGTCTAGATAAATTGCGATCTATTTACGAAAGAACTTATGGCAAGTCGAATTACTTAAATAGTTTAAGAATTGTAAAACAAGTCCAATTCGGTTATAGAACCATTATGAACTTAATTCCCATAAATTTTAAACAGACTATGAGGTAACGTCAGGCATCTATTCAGGTAATCCACCTTTCGAAAGGTCAAAAAAGCTTTCTGCAGTTTGTTTCAATCGGAAGCACATATAGTTTATGAGCCCATAAAGAGTCTTGCTATATACAAAATACTTAAAGTTAAAACTTTGTACCAACAAAAAAAAAAAAGATAAATGTTTATCAAATCAAAGGAACGCAAACTTTTTTTTTTATTTTTCAGGGACGATTTTCAAGAGAACTCCATGCGAGAGCTGAACGATTTCCTCAACCGAAACATAGACAAATATTTAAGTTTGATTCAGGATCGTGTAGAGTCAGAAATAGGTTTCGGAGATACACAAATAATGCTACGGGGACTAGATCGCCTTCATAGACGTTTGATGGCAATGCGGAATATGTGCCGTGGAATTGAAATTCAACGTAACGCTCTGGACATTATAATTGGCGGCGCACATCAATTATGTGATGTTCATACGAAGAACTTAAAGGATCATTTCTCAGATAGTCTTAGTTCAGTTAGATTATCGCTGGTATCAGCAAAAAGCGAAAGTGGAAGCACCAATTTGAATGATTTAATAACAAATCTGTACGTATCCACGGTCGAGAAGGTTAAGGGAGTACTGCAGGATCTATTGGTTTTCCTTCAAACCGAATGGTCTTTCAACATCAAAGCCGAATACAAAGGTACATTGTGCGTCGAAGGAATAAGGGAAAACTTATTGATTGGTAAGATATTGCTTTCGTAATTTTTGTCTCAAATATTTGAATAAAAAATGTATTTCCTTAAAGGTTTCTTGCGGCATGTTGCAAGAGTTATGTCGTCATTCGCAGACACATCTTCTTCCAGTCCCCCAAATCTTCTACTTGTATTGTCGAAAACTTGTCTCGAAATGGAACAAAATGGAGCCCATGTGCTGGTTAGAGAATCACATCCTTAAAATTAATTCATTAATTAGTGGATGTTTTTAAATAGATTTCCCTGGGGGACGACCTTTATGAAATTGACTCGGAGAATAGTGCAACGCTTACACATGAAACTGAAATTTGCAGTGAAATGAGGGAGACAGCACAAACACTCCTGGATGCATATGTTCGTCTACAGGGCACAAATATTTCACAGGTATTTTTCGAATTAAATTAAAACAGATTCCTAATGTAAATATATCTTTTTTTAATTTACTTCAAGATGTTACGAAAAAGTGTTGAAACTAGAGACTGGCTTAATTGCTTGGAGCCTCGCTCAGTGCGAGCCGTAATGAAACGTGTTGTCGAAGAACTCTCCAACATTGAAAATGTTGTTGCAAATTTATACGAGCCCGGTTCTAGAACTGCAGCTAGCAGTGATTCAAGTCGAAAAACTCACTTTAGTAATGTTACTCAATCCAAACAACAATATCGATCGAATTGGTCCAACTACACTCCTTCACAATTGGAGTCCAGTTATGTATCGAACATTCATAGGCTATTTTCGGAACGGATTGATATCTTTACTTCTGTTGAGTTTTCCAAGGTGTCCATAATAACGGGAATTATTAAGATAGGATTAAAGGTGATGCTTAGGGTGTTTATGTTTAGAAAAGACTCCTTCCATATAATATCTCTTTTGTTCCTCTTAGACTTTGTTAGAATGCGTACGTTTGCGAACATTTAGCAAATTTGGTTTGCAACAAATTCAAGTTGACACTCATTACCTGCAAATGAATCTCTGGCGTTTTGTTACCGATGAAAAGTATAACTACCAAAAATTAAATAATTTAATGGAAATTTGTTATTTATAAGAAACTCGTATTTTTTCTAGTCTAGTGAACTTTTTGCTGGACGAAATTTTGGGCTCTGCAGTTCATCGGTGTTTGGAATCAATTCTAATGGAACCCAATGCTGTTGAAATAATCTGCGAACGTGGTTAGTACTAAAATAAGTTTTTTTTAAGTTTTAATTTCTGTTCACATTCCGTCTAAATGTTATGTTTTATTTATCTTAAATTGTTTAACAATTAATTATATGTTTTTATGTATTTTACAAGCTTAATGGAAAGAATAAAAGAAGGATGATGGCAATGTCGTACTCATTGCATTTCTTTTAATTTCAAGAGTTTTTAAATTAATAAATTATTAGGGCCCATTCATAGACAAAAAACTATAAGCTATAAAACCTATATACGTCCAAAACTTGAGTATAACTCCCATCTATGGACAGGTGATCCTACTTAAGTCTCGTGGACAGTATTCAAAGAAGAGCTTTTAAAATGATTGGTGACAATAACATCATTGACTCATTTACGTCACTCAAACATCGTCGAAATGTTTCTTGCCTCACCCTTTTTTACCGTTATTTTAACGGACTATGCTCTAGTGAAATAGCCAGCTGCATTCCTCCCCTTAAACAATTTAACCGTAATACTCGCACTTCTAGGAATGCCCATCAGTTTACCATTGAGCCCAACTTCGGCCGTACTGTGAAGTACAGAGATTCGTTCTTCAGCCGTACTACGCGAATGTGGAATTCCTTGCCACACTCTGTCTTTTCTAGTCATTGCGGTGTTCAAGAGTTCAAAACTAATGTACACTGACGCCTCCTTTCTAACCCTTCATGCAAACAAGCTTAATAATTGGGCCAGTAGCCCTTTCGACATTATTCAAGTTGACAATTTTTAAAGTTGGGAAAAAATCCGATATTCACGATAGCCCCCGATGTCAACCCTCTTAAAACAGAACTGGTTTTCTTTACGAGGAAATAAAACATTCCAAGTTTAAATCCCCCACCATAAATGGGTAACCGCTCCAAACTGGCACGGCCAAATATCTGGGATAAGTTATCGATCGTAAACTAAACTAGAAAGAGAACATCAAAGAAAGGAACAAAAAGAGCTGCAATAGCCTTTTACACCTGAAGTAGAATTTTTTTAGAGTTGGGAGCTAGCTCCAAAACCATTCATTGGATGCACGCAGTCATTATAAGGCCTATCCTGACGTACGACTGTTTGGTTTGGTGGCCTGCCCTGGATAAAGAATCAATCTTAAAGCCATGGCAAAAATTTAGCGACTTGCATGTATCGGGGCACAACAAGTGCTATGGAAAGCACGCCAATCGCAGCTCAAGAAACTTTCCTCTCACTTGCCCCATTTGATCTATTTACGAATGAGTTGGCGGCCAAAAGTGCTCTACGATTTAAAGAGTGTTCAAATTGGAAAAAGGGGTCACTGCGGTCACATCTGCACCATCGTAAACTTCACTGACATAGACATTCAAACAGACTATATTTCACCGTAACTGGCCAAAAAGCGGTTCATCACTTTATATTTATATTTTCTATTTAAGCCACTGAGGCAGGAAAAGTAAAGAATTTACCAAAGTTTCCTCAAGACCGCAAATGGCAGACGGTCAACAATTTACACTTGTCGGGTTTCAAGGGAAAAACAGAGTATCTACTGAAGCTTATCAAACCTCAATTGTTTCTTTTGGTTGGAATCTTTAGGGGTCGCAACTCAAAGAGAACCCACATGAGCAAAATAGGCATTAGCACATCTGACTTATGCAGACAGTCTGGACGAAGAAGTGGAAGAGGGGCTCATCTCACTTTCTTTGTGAATGTCGAAGCCCAGTCAAAACTATAAAAGGTGCCCTCGGAGAATACTTTTTAGACGAACGGGGCAACGTCTCATTTTTGCCACTAAAAAGCACCCGTAATTTCATTCAGAAATCAGGATGGTTCAGGGAGGGACCCCATAACAAAGACGTTCCTATATTACCCACACCCTGCGGAGCACAATGGATCTGCTCATCTTAGCCGTTCGGACTTGACAGAAAAACAGGAATAGTTGAGAGTTGTAAGTCAGTAGGTCCTGGTTCTCAACGAGCTGTTACCCCACAAAATGTATTTATTCATTCCAACAAAAAGAATTATCAAAAATAAAAGGTATTGAACTAAAACAACATTTTTGTTTTATTTATTTCAAATAAATAAAACCACATGATAATCTTAAGGAATTAAAATCTAATTGTAAGTCAAACTTTAAACCTGCACGAACAAAAAAGAGAACACCCCAAATTGAATATTAAATTTCTCAACTTTCAGCGTTTTCATCTTCTGGCATTATTTCATTGCCACTGTCTGTGGTTTTTTGTACTGTTGAAGAAATACTTCCGGCCACTTTACCCTTACGATGCTTCCTATTTGCTTCCCATTCCCTGGGATGAACTTTCTTTCGATGTGAATGCATATTCGCATTCGAATTAAAAGTTTTTGGACAATGCGGGCATGAATATAAAACCTCTCCTGTGTGGGTTGTCATGTGCTCCTGGAAACAAGACATAAGTTTAGATAATCATCAATCAAATATTTATTTCGGAACTTACTTTCAAGTTGAGAGGTTTTTTAAAGGACTTGTCACAAACACTACACGCATATGTGCGTTCTGATGCGTGCACATAACGTATATGACTTCGCAAAGCACTTTGATTGGGTGCAACTTTTCCACAAATATTACATGTATGCGTTTTTCCTTCTTCGTTATGACGACGCATATGCTTTTGTAGGCTATGTTTGTTCTTCAACCACGATCCACATTTTTCACATTGTATTTCTGGTTGTTTGACTCCATTGTGTTCTAGTTGATGTTTTTCAAACATTGCCCTTCCGCGAATAACTTTGGCGCATATATGGCACATTCTACCATTTTCATGCAGGTGACTATTTTTACGATGGGTGCTTAAAGTATTTTCACTGGGAAACCTGTGGTAAAAAAAAGAGAAAATTACAATTTCGGATGCTTAATTTAGATCACTGTTTGGGTTAACCCTACTCGCAGTCTCTGTCCTGTCTCTAGCTTCAAAAACATTATACAATCACTTACACTTTCGGACAAAAATCGCAAGGAAATTTTCTTTCTTCTATTGGCACATGAATGACTTGGTGCTGCTCCAGCAGGTATTGCTTGATGAACCGCTTTGCGCAATACTCACACTGAAATGGTTTCTCCTCATCGGACTGATGTATAATGAGCATGTGGTTCTTTAGGCACTGTTTATCGGCTAATACTTTATTACAACTGTGGCATCTGTAAAAATATATATATAACTAAACTAACCAAATGAACTCAGATAAAAAAGGATCTTAAATTACTTGAAGTAGTCCGGATCCAGGTGCTTATTGATATGGTCGACAAGAAGCACACGTTTGAAAAGCTTTTTGTTGCAACAAATAATGTAGCCCTTCTGACCATGAACGTTCCAAAAGTGTTGACGCAGAGCTGTGAAGTCGACCAGTTCGAGATGACATATCTCGCAAGCAAGTTTCATGTGTTTGGCTATTAAATCGTCATATTCCTTGGCACGTATGTTGTATTTAGATTCTTTGTCAAGAGCTCTTTCAGAGGGAGATTTTTTGTGGAGTTTTCTTTTGGCCTTTGCTTGAATCGATTCTGTTTCGGGTGAGAGTTTAAAATTGCTTATGGTTCTTGTCCTGAGAGACATGCAACGCTCGCTGCTATTAAGGAGCTCTTCGGCCGGCGGTTTAATGTCAACATCTTCATGGGATAAATTATTATTGAAAAAACTAAAATATTTTTTTGAATTACCTTTAATGTCTTCTTTAGTATCTTCAATTACTTCAACGACAAGTTCATCGGTGTTTGAAAATTCACATTCTTCGGGTTTTTCTTCTGAATCGAAAAACAAAATTGATTTTATTTCTATATGAAATTCTTATGGAAAGAATTACCTTCTTCTAAGAGTGGATAACAGAAATTGACTTCTTCTACATCCCAAGGTAAATCGTCATGAACATCATGGTCTTTAACGTCTGATGAGCTCTCATCCTTTTCAATGTTCTCGACAATTAGAGGTGATGAAGCTTTGACAAAGAATCTTTCGGCTAACAGACGATGAGCTTCTTCTACCGATAAATAGTATTCATGGAAATTGAATACCCTAAGCCAGCAATCGTTGCATATTGCCGTGGATATTGGATCATCAATTTTTGGCTAGAATTAATATAAATACAATATTTTTTGGTGTTCCAAGTTCGGTTTTGAATATTTACCTCAAACCAAAAGTACTTCTTCAGAACACCGACGACATTAAGTTCGCTTCCAATTTCATCGAATATATTTATTACTTCAAGAATATCCTTCAAACAAAGTCTACAAATCATATTTGAATTTATTTTTCTGCTAAAATATTCATGGAAATGAAATAAAACAAAAATATTTTCCTTTTTTCTAGTGATAAACAAGAGGCAAATGTGAAATGTCAACTGTTATGTGTCATTCTATGTCCAGGGTTGTTGTTTGATTTAGGTTTGTTTGTTTTAGGATTACTTTAAATTCGAATAATTAATGAAATTCGAAGGGAAATTTATTTTGCGATTTAAAATGAAAATACCTACTAAAATTTACATTTCTACAAAATAAATAGAAAAGACCAAAATGGAAAAGATCTTGATGAATTCAGATATAAGAAAATACAATAATCAAAATCAAAATGAACATGTTTGTTGTATTATCATAAACATACATATAAGTAATGTCATCGAATGTCATTACTGAGTGAAATTTCAAATTCAATAAAAAATATTTTTGATCTTGTTTATGAAATATTGTTCAGTGTTGAAAAAGTTAAATACATATTACATAAATAAAATAAAAGATTTGAGTTCCAGATAATTTGTTAGAACAAAATCTTAAATTATGATATTTTTCAGTTGAACTCATTTTTCATTTTAGATTTTTAACCGATGCAGAAAAAAGTTTCTCTTGTCACTCCGTTTGTTTTCAGAGTAGCTTCACTCGTTCATCACCAACAATTCTCTTGCGACGGGTTATCCCCACCCCCTTGTGAAGATATCGTAAAGCTGAAGGAAATTTCGACGAGGTGGTCCTAAGGTCCAATAGCAAATCGATCCCAATATTCTTTTTTTGTTGAAGATCCAAACGATCCCATGTACACTGGGGTTTGCTTCCATAAGCACAACAGTTTTTGAAAATGTACTGTTTTCCGTTCTTTTTATGATATTAATTATTTTCTTGTAAGCTTTATCAATGAATTATTTCTTTAAATAATCTTCATTTATAATCACTAATTTCATATGTAAAAAATTTCAAATACCTATCAAAAACAAAAACTTCTATTTTATTCAAAGTCACCAAGATATACAGTTCGACCTATTTTGATAGATATAAGCGAAAGTTCACATTGTAATAGAGCGAGATTTCAATTAGCCAAATTGATATTTAAAGCGAACGTCCGGCAGGCAATTCGCAAACGTTATTGCCAAATAGTCACATTCGGAAATTTTTTCTTGCGACTCGTAAGCCTTAATAGAGCTCTTTATTTGCATATGTACGGGATCATGGATAAATTAAATGCAGCTATTGTTCATCTTGACAATGGTACACTTCGTATTTTGGTTAATCATCGTTTCGGAGGAAAAATGAAACTTTCCAATGCACAATTTTGTAAATGAAAAGCCGTTGGAAAAATTACAAAGCTAAATATTTGAAATGTATGAGTCCTTGTGTGTCAATAATAGCCGTGTTTTTTTGGAAAAGTTATCCGTAGTACATTAAGATTTTATATGAATAACAAATACAACATCCACAGTAGGATCACTGCCGATTAAAGGAGAAGTGAAATCCTGCTGCGGATAGAGATTTGACGTTTATTGGATTATCGGAATTGATGCTACTGCAAATGTTGCATTTGTTTTTCATATAAAATCCTACTGTACTACGGATAACAATACTAAAAAAACACGGCTAAAGAGTTAGGTATTTATAAAGTAAACCAGTTCAAGTTCTCGCTTGATCCTTTTTTTTTTAAATGTGCTTCTCATCACTGAACTAGTCCGTGTGAATGAATTTTTCGAGAAATTTGCTTGTGAATGAAACTCTTATTTAAAAGTCCCGTTGTTGTTTTTATTGTGTTTTAAGCTTAATTGATTTTGAAATCGGTTCGGTTCGGTTATTTAAATCAAATTTTACGAGTTCTATTGTCTTTTTTGTGAAAAATATAAAAAAAAACTTTAATTTCAATTACATATTGCACAAGAAAGTGAATTTTCCTTCGGATGAAGATATCAAACCAATGGGTTTGCGGGTTTGCCTACAAAATTGTCTTTTCAATGCCAAAAAATTTTGATCAAATCGTGTGTGAGTTCGTTCAACAACAGTTATTTTCATTTTGTTTGAGTTTTTCTTCAATGAAATTTGTGTCGTGTGAAAAAAAGTTTATTTTGTCTTGCTGCTCAATAAAAATGTAAGTAATTTTGAATTTCAATTATGTTAAAATTAAAATTAATATATGTAGTTTTGTTAAATTTATTTATGCTTGAGGGGATATTGCATTTACCTTATTTGTGGTGCTCGTTGGTATAAATTTGGAGATGTAGTTGACCTCCTGACCCATACATATTTACTTTTCTTTGGTCGCAGAAACATTTTCATCGTCAGAAGTGGATAGATGCTTATGTTGTGGTCACTCATTTCAAAGCTCGTTTTTAATTATTTTTGTATTGTTTTATACGAAATCGGCCAAATCAATCACTTTCGAGTGTGTGAATCTGTATCTTTCATTGACATAGGATGAAACACGTTGGTCAAAATTGTGCCTTTGTCTTTCTAATAACCTATACTAGAGAGCTTATCCAAGTGAGTCCTTTGATCCATTGATTGTTATAGTCTAATAGCGTTTCCGCTTGGTCGCCCGGAAGCATTCCGAATGCTTCAATTCTTTATTGAGATTGATTTACATATTTTGCTAAACATTTGATTTAAGATAAAAAATAAACTTAAACTTAAAAATAACTTTTCTGACTTAGAATTGGTCATCTCTGAAGCATATTTTTATGCTTTACATTTGCTCAAAGTACACTTTCTGAAAATACATTTGTGGTTACTTAAAACTAGGTAATAATAAAAGAAGAAAAAAAGAAAATAATAATTACAACAAAATGTAAAAGCAAGGAAGCTCATGTCAGATCAAATAGTAAACAGACTGGTCCTTAACCTGCGCAGGTACCTACATTGGTTATTTAAAATAGAGTGAGTGTATATTTAGTAAGATAAATACAATTTTTAAATATGTGTAGGCAAGGAATTCGTTCTGTGAGGTTGAAAAATTTGATCAGATGAGGGGTTGGCTAAAGCTTATTGAAGAAATGTAGTATATTTCTTCAATTCCATATCTTATGTTTTCATTAAAAAATATTTTAACTTGCGACTTAAGGCAAGTTATGCACTCGGAAAAAAATCGAACTCGAGATTTTGATTAAAGTTGACATTACGATCACGATGATAGCGAAGACTAAAAAAGTGGGTCTCGCAATTCTGTCTATCTGTTCAACTTGGAGGATATGGGTTTTAATTTTTTTCCCCCGGATGTTTTTTTCTTTTTTTTTTTTTTTAAACAAAAATAACGGTACCTGCTATACGATTTTTTTTTCGAAATTTTATAAATATTTTTTTTCTCAAAAACTCCCACAGATTTTAAAAAGAATTCAAAAAATTTCATTAAGTTAAACCTAGGTAATGCTTAAAAAAAATTTCCAAAAAATTATTATTTTTCGTACCCCCTTGGAACATTTTTTTTTGATTTTCTCAAAAACGGTACCACTAATTTAAATCATTTTTTTATGTTAAGGCCCCCAGCAGTTTCAATATTATTGTGTATTGAAATTTTCAAAATTTTTTTTTTTGAAAACCCAATATTTCGAGAACCCCATGCTCAATTTTTTTAAAACTTGATAAATAAAAGTTTCTTAAAATAGTCTACAAGATGTGAGAAAAAAATTATTTTACCTAAAAATAACGGTACCCTCAATACAAATGTTAAAAAATGGTTTTCGAAAATCGTATTTTTCTCGAAAACGGTTCCGAGAATTTTGCTTAAAGTTTATTTCTTTCGATTAATTTTTAAGATCTATAATTTAATAAAACAAATTTTGAAAACAAGATATGGCTCAACTTTCCTTTAAGGTAGCACGAATTTCCACACGCGGATAGTTTTATTCGATAGATTAGCACTTTTAAATAACAAATATCACAATCTTAAAGTGAGGAAACATTTATAACTATTTTTAATTAATTTTTAAAGTTTCACTTTTTCATACAAATTGAACACAATAATGGCTGC
Organism: Chrysotoxum bicinctum; assembly: GCA_911387755.1. Taxonomy (NCBI): domain Eukaryota; kingdom Metazoa; phylum Arthropoda; class Insecta; order Diptera; family Syrphidae; genus Chrysotoxum; species Chrysotoxum bicinctum. The sequence continues at coordinate 203,329,905 of OU426987.1, read as the reverse complement.
GATGCACATGGAAAACTTTTTTTTTGCTTTATTTTGACGTTTTTCCTCTCTTTCTTGGGTTCAGTGATTTTATACGCGCTGTTTTTTTGCGTTATTCTTGAAATTTATTGTACTTGTATTGAAATTATGAAGTATAAAAGAAACTTTGCGGGCACCCAACCTCGCACCTACCCCAAATCCTATAGTGAGCCCAAGCAGGGGGGTTGCAGGGGGGCAGCATGCCCCCCATACATATCTCACTGTTTATGCGCCATAATGCTGGATGCTAGCACTGATGCATTTATGTAAGTATGTAAGCAAAAAACAAAAAGTAGGCTTAGTAATTTTCAATTTTCTCAAGAACTAAAAGACATAAAATCATTCGGTTTTTTGTGTTCGATTCAGAATAGATAGTAACATTGAATACATAAACCAATTAAGCACTTTAATTTACAATTTCGCCAAAAAAATTGAGTCAAACAAAAAGTGAGGTTAAAACCGAAAAGAAAATATTTTTTTTAGGATTTAGGGGGGTTTCCTCACTCTAATATTTTAACCCTGTTCTATTGAGACCCATACCTAACTGTAAAAAAAAAATCAACACTATACTCGTGCTACCTTAAAGGAAAGTCGCCCCCAAGATATTACTGACTGTACCTACCATAAAACCATTTTTTAAAAATTTGAATTACTCATTTTCGACATAACGGATTTTAATGAAATTTTTTGTAGAGATGCTTCTAAAAAGTCTAAAAACCATTGCATTTCAAAACTTAAAAAAATATCATTTTTTTTTGCATAAGATTGTCTATTTCTTCATTTGTTAGATTTAACTTCTTCGGGGTGGGATTATCGGAAGGTAAAGGCCTAGAGCCCTTGAATTGTGAATTGTGATTTCAGTCTATGTTCTTGAAACAAATGGGGTGTTCTTTCGTGTCTGGTATAGGATAAAAATTTACAATTTTTAGAGCTATAAAGACTGAACAGAGATCAGTGATGTAGCTACAATTTTGTGTTTGGTCGGTGGTAGCCGTGAAGCTAGGGTGTGTGAGGAAGAAATCTATATGAGATTATGATCTAGGAAAAGTTGGTCCATCAAGAAAAGTTATGTCTGTGTGAAAAAGTTGTCAATCTGATACCATGCAAAGAAGTTGGATCCGTTTTGATTGATTGTTCTGTCGCCCACATTGGATGTCGAGCTTGAAAGTCTCTGCCGATGATAAATTGACTTCATCCGGAAATTCCGAATGTTTCTAAAATCATTCGTTTGACACTATGGTAGATGACAGTTCTTTTTCTAAAAAGAAGAGAAAATCGAATCTGGATTTGAACAAATAATCGAAACCACGCACGCACTCCTAATGGCATTTTTTGTTATGAATACAGTCGATGACGGATATAAGAAATTTAAAAAAAAATAAATTTTTCTTTGTTATATAAATAAGAACGAAGGTATTAAAAAATACTTTCTTATAAACGCTTTAAATAGTGCAATTTTTGAACATTTCAAGCACAGAGAAGTGTTACAAACTAGACAATTTTGTACGAAGTCTTATTCCTTCTTTGGTAAGTGGACTTGCTATTTGATATCTGAGAAATATTAGTAAGTGTCACTAAATAGTTAAGACAAGGCACCCATGCTGAAAAGGAATTCTCAAAACATTAACAAACAACATGAATTTTTAGCAGCGTGGGTAATATTCTTTGGAATTCTTTGTGTAAAAGCAAGACCAAAATGCTTAGAGCTAAAGACATTAAAGTATACAAATTAATGTTTCAATAAGAAAAAGGGTCAAGACACGTTCAAAACAAACGGTGGATTCCTTTTCTGAAGATCTAAAGATTCTCAAAAAAGCTTGACGATTAGCCGATTTAACATGGACTCAGAAGACATTGTTTTTGAGAGCGAGTGTTGAAAGGATTCTTGAAACTAGTGTATATAATTTGAAAGAATGAGTGATCCTTTGTTATTCCAGTAACTATTACTGTTTACAAATAATTTTGTTTGGCTTTCAATTTTGAATGTATCTTCATTATTGTTCCACATGTGAGCCCTGTGTGACAAGAAAAAACATAATCGTTTAAGTTTAATCAAAAAACCCAAATACAAAACCACAACCAAATTCTCATTAAGTATTTACCTACTTTCCATATGATGGAATATAAAACAATATCCCCTTTTATTCTAGAGATGTGTCTTTAACACATAATATCGCATTGCAAACACATAGTTGAAAATATCCTTATCCGAGATGGCTTTACACTGCTTTAAAACAATCTTTTTTATTAGTTTGGTTTACTTGTCTAACACAGTGCTTCCCAATTGTAATGGGTGGTCGAGAGTGTAATAAATCCTTTTAAACGGACATTAAAACTGATTGTAAACACAAAATTGCTGAATGGATGGAAATGATAACACTGACCAAAGACTCGATAAAGGAGTATAACTGCGGTTCGGGGTTGCTTTGTTTATTTGTCCGGTCGTGCGCTTCAATTGTTTGGTTTGACTGCTCGTTTTGTCTCTTTTGAGGATAATGGTGGTTAAATCAGATTCAATCTGCTGTTAATAGAGGGATATTAATTTAAGGAACGTTAAAGGGGTTGGTTTGTTATTCCTTGTAAATTTAAATGGGTGGCCTCCAACACTGCTCACATTGTTAGTGACTTGATTTGTGTCGAAACCAAAATACTGATTAACTGTAAATCATCGCCAAGACTAAGTTTCTCTCTGTAAGTGAATGGCAATTTAACGGACTTACTGCCTTTTTTAAAAGAAATTGATTGCAGCCGTTTGAGAGATTTATCTTGCCTGGACGACAGTTTTGGGGAACAGTTTAGATTAGGTATATTTTCTGCTTCGTTTGGATTGATTTTGGATTGGATTGTATTGTATAGTGGCTTTTAGATTATTGAGTATTTAAAATGGCTAAAAAATTTAAAAATCAATGCTTTTGGGAATGGATTCCATAAATTAAATAGATGTTTAAAATGTTAAATTTATTAACCAAATAAGCGCTATTTAACCAACCACTGAAGGCATTGCATCCTTTTAATCATTGACATATAATTTAAGGAAAAGAATAAGTGGGATTTGTTCAAGCTTTTCAGAACTTAACTCATTTCAATTTTTGAAACAAAACTTTTGAATTTGTAATATAACTCGAACTTTAGATTTAAATCAAACTTGACATTAGCCGTGTTTTTTTTTGGAAAAATTATCCGTAGTACAGTAGGATTTTATATGAATAACAAATACAACATCCGCAGTAGGATCACTGCCGATAAAAGGAGAAGTGAGATCCTGCTGCGGATAGAGATTTGCCGTTTATTCGAGTATCGGCAGTGATCCTACTGCGGATGTTGTATTTGTTTTTCATATAAAATCCTACTGTACTACGGATAACTTTACCAAAAAAACACCGCTATTATCGATAACACGAACAAAGTCGGTCCTTCAGCTTTGTATGTCTGTTTGTAATTCAAGCTAATATGAGCCCGCTACTGGCGAGACGGGAATGGCACAAGGAGTTTTATGAATTTAAATATCGTTGACAACAAGGATAATCTGACAACATTATTCATCTATTGATGTCGAATTTTTTGGAGCACGGGTTAGTGGATGATTGTTGAAATGCCGTACATCAACGCCTAATGAGAGATTCCGGATTGCCAAATAAAAACGACATAAGACGTTAAAATGAATTGGCTGAAGCGGTGAGAGAGTAATGCCGTCAACCTAAGCTCAACATTTTCAACCACAACCTTGCGGTTCATTTAGAACGATGATTTTCATTTTGTTGCATATAATATCGTCGTCGTTCTATGAAAACTCCCTAAGTCCATTTAAAAAAAATGTAGTTCAATTCTTATTCAATTCATTTCGGATAAACCATTTGCAAAAAAATTTATTGCACAATGGCTACGCCAAACCCATTCTACAATTGAAGCCTGAGATCGTGCTATTCCGATAATTTTTGGATTTTTTTTTATATTAATTTCCAAGTTTAAAAGCAAATAATATCTAAAAACACAAAAAATGGACTTAGGGAGTTTTCATAGAACGACGACGATATGCAAATGACTCAAAGAAGATTGCCGAGGCCGACGGACCGTCCACGTCGCTTGGAATATGGCCAAAAAGTCTCTTATCGACAAAAAAGACATCCGTAAGTTCTGACAAAAGACGTTGTGGTCGCACGAATAAAATTATTAAATAATTAAGAGTCTTAGACTTTTTATGGTGACACGGATCCGATTGATCCGATTTTCAATGACTCGCATAGTTCCGGCTTTATTTGGGCAATGGCCTGTGGTATGTTCACCGTAAGGGCATCGGTCAATTGTGGTTTATTCGCATAGATCTGCGACTTCAGGAAAAATTGGAATGCGGTCAATGCATGACCAGTATTTAAAGTAAAATAATATTGAAACAGCTACAATGTAATAGAGAAATTTTATTATTTAATGATTACTGACTAAAATTTGATGGGCTCACTTGGCGAGTTTTTTTTATGCCCAATTCGATAGGTTTTAAAAACTTGACCAGTGAACCCATCAAATTTTAGTCAGTTATCATTAAATAATAAAATTTCTCTGTTACATTGTAGCTGTTTCAATATTATTCTACTTTAAATATTCGGTATTAAACCTTCATGAAGTAAGAACTTGGCGTACTTTTAGATCTCAGTACTTTTCACGGCTGACTTGTTACACAAAGGTTTTTGTATAGAAGAACTTGGCTCTTTTTTTTAACAATTATGTTTTTTTTTCTGATCTCACTCCTTTTTGCAAAGATTTTAATATTTTGCCATGTCAAAATCTCGAAAGATACGGAAAGATAGAAGGGTGGACTGTACCTACTATCAACTTATTTAATAGCTTCATATTTTCTTTGGTATATTTTCTTTTTGTTATTGGTTGTTTTGATTTGCGCTTCAATTGTTTCTTCTTGTCCTGGCAAGATACACTAACATACCTATCTTAATTATAAATACTAGTACCTACATCCGCTCAAAGTCATAAAAAAGCAATAGTTGTTGAGGATGCGATGATGTTTTTGTTGCAATTTTAATTCCTTTTTTTGAATGAAGGTAGCCCATCAATTAATAGCCTAATTAGTGGTTTTATTATAGTTCACATGACAACTAAGAGTTTTTTTTTATGCAAACTCATAATTTTTTCAGGTATGCAAATGTTTTCTTTTTTCATTCATGTTAACATAACATAGAGTACCAAATCGAGCACTCTAAGTTTTAAGAAAAGTGATGAATTTTCAAGATGCTCAGCAGCTAGCCGATGCCCTGTCAAAGTATAAAGCTGACATAACAGCTCTTCAAGAAATCAGATGGACAGGGAATAGTGTTTTACAGAAGAAAGAATATGACATATACTACAGCTGTCATACAAAACACCATGTGCTCGGGGTAGGCTTCCTAGTCAGCGAAAAAATGAAGTCTACTATCATCGGCTTTAACGCTATAAGCGAAAGGCTATGCACCCTTCGCGTGCGAGGCAAATTTACGAACATCAGCCTCATTAACGTTCACGGACCTACGGAGGAGTCCTCAGACGAAGAAAAAGAGACTTACTACGAACAAGTCGAGAGGGCCCTCAATGCCTGTCCAAGGTATGATGTTAAAATCATCCTTGGGGATTTGAACGCAAAAATAGGTCGGGAGCCGGTATTCAGGCATTACGCAGGCACCCATAGTTTGCATGAGAACACTAATGACAATGGACTTCGAGTCTTAGAATTGGCAGCATCGAAAAACATGGTCGTTGCGAGTACCAGGTTCCCGCGTAAAGATATCTACAAAGCCACCTGGGTATCACCTGATGGAGTCACTCGTAACCAAATAGACCACGTGTTGATAGACCGTCGCCACTACTCGAACTTGATGACGGTACGAACGTACCGAGGTGCCAATATCGACTCGGATCACTATCTTGTTGGTATGGTTTTCCGAGGGCGGATTGCCTTGCGAAGACGCATTGCATCCGCCGATCAGGTTCGAATCAACACGGCTGCCCTGCGCAATGAAAACACCAGTAACACCTTTGGTAATGCGTTAGGACTCGCCCTAGAAACACCTGTCTTAGGGAGAGTAAGTCCTGGAGCCAGTATGCTGGACGTAAATGAAAAGTGGACACGTCTTAAAAATACTGTCATTAGTACTGCCAACTCCATCTTAGGCAGCAGTCGTAAAAATCGGAACGACTGGTTTGATGATGAATGCAAGCTAGCGACTGAACGTAAGAATGTTGCCTACCGAGCAATGCAACAATCTCATAGAACGCGGGCACGCGAAGAGGAATATAAAGAGCTCAGAAGAAGAGAAAAACGGCTTCACAGACAAAAGAAATCAGCCTGGGAGAAGAACCTAATCTGTGAAATAGAAAACAGCCGAGAGCGAGGTCCGCACCAGGCGCGGAAGTTCTACCAATCCGTCCGAAACATGACGCAGTACACACCACGCTGCACATACTGCAAGGACGGAGAGGGAAATCTGATCACCGATCCTGAAAGCATACTGGAGCGATGGGAAGTGTACTTCAATGAATTGCTAAATGGTCAGCTCACTGCAGAAGTGGAGGCTCCACTACTTCAAGAAGAATACCCTATGTTGCCGCCACCAAGCATAGAAGAGGTTGAGAAGGCTATAGGCCGGCTTAAACAGAACAAATCCCCGGGAGCCGATGGCATACCAGCCGAAGTATTTCATCACGGCGGGCCAGCCTTACGTCAAGCAATTCATGATATTATAGTGCACGTATGGCAGCAAGAAGAAATGCCAGAAGACTGGCGAAAAGGCATAATATGCCCCATACATAAGAAGGGAGATGTCACAACGTGCAGCAATTATAGAGGTATCACGTTGTTGAGTACCGCCTATAAGATACTCTCCTCTATCCTACAAGACCGGATAACCCCATACACTAAAACCGTCATCGGACAATATCAGCGTGGTTTCATTCCAGGCAAATCAACAACTGATCAGATCTTTACCCTTAGGCAGGCGATGGAAAAATGTCTAGAATTTAACATCCCAACATACCATCTGTTTATAGACTTTAAGGCCGCCTATGATAGCATAGCCAGGGTAGAACTTTACAAAGCCATGAGAGAATTCGGCATCCCAAATAAATTGACACGACTATGTAGGTTGACCATGACCAACGTAACAAGCCAAGTAAAAATAGCCGGATTGCTATCCAGACCAATCAAAATCTTTAATGGACTCCGACAACGGGACGGTTTGGCCTGCCTCCTCTTCAACCTGGCGTTGGAGAAAGCAATCCGTGACTCTGGCACGGCAACAAGAGGGACCATCGTCAACAGGTCCAGCCAGTTACTGGCTTACGCAGACGACATCGACATCATCGGAAGAACCGAACAAGCTGTACACGATTCCTTCATCCAGATCGAGCAGGCGGCACAAAATCTGGGGCTGCACATTAGTGAAGGTAAAACAAAGTACATGGTGGCGTCGAATGCGAGAGGAACAGTTGGTCAAACAATCAAGGTAGCGGAGCACGAATTTGAAGTGGTGCAATCCTTTAAATACCTTGGGTCAATAGTAGCAGCCGATAACAATATAGAAGAAGAAATACGCGGGCGGCTTCTCAAATCCAACAGAGCCTACTATAGTCTGTCAAAGCTTTTCAAATCCAGAAATCTCACCATAACATCAAAACTGCTGCTGTACAGGACCATGGTCCTGCCAGTACTCACATATGGATCCGAGACTTGGGTGCTTAGCAAAAGGCACTCCGACCTCTTAGCTGCGTTCGAGAGAAAAGTCTTAAGGAGAATTGTTGGCCCCATATGTGAGGAAGGACGATTCCGGAGACGGTACAATCATGAATTGTACGCAATCTACCTAGAAGCACATATCGTGACAAAAATTAAGCTCGGTAGACTCCGGTGGGCAGGGCACCTAGCTCGCATGAGCGAAGAGGAACCTGCTCGGAAAGTTCTTTGTGGTACATTCTATGGTAGACCATGCTTGCGCTGGAGAGATGGCGTAGACCAGGACGCCCGAAGCCTTGGGGTGCGCAACTGGATGGCGTCGGCTAGAGACCGGGATAGGTGGAGAGACTTGTTGAAAGAGGCCAGGACCGGAACCCGGTTGTCGAGCCGATGATGATGATGTATGGTTTCAAAATGACAATAAAAAGACACTTCGAATGAAAAATCTTAGATTCTCAATTTTTCGCTTTGAATGTACATTAATCTATAACGCTCTACCAAAGTTCATCATTCTACAGCAATCGTAAGTGCTCCATAAAATTGAACATTTTCTCAGAAAGTGGGCGGATACCACGCCCCTGAATGGAAAATCTCAATTTTTATTTTTGGTCCTTTATATGCAATTCGAGCCCTATCGTTCTACCAAATTTCATTGTTCTACTGCAATCGGAAGTGTGCCATATATACATCTGTTCTGAGAAAGTGGGCGGATACCACGCCCCTGAATGGAAAACCTCAAATTTTATATTTTTTCTTTGTATGCAATTTAAGCCCTGCCACTTAACTAAATTTCATCGTTTTACAGCAGTCGGAAGTGCTCCATTCAGCCAACACCAACTTGGAAAAAGTGGGCTGATACCACGCCCCCTGAATGGAAAACTTCAAATTTTCGATTTTTCCCTCTGCTGGCAGGACAAGACCTACCGTTGTGCAAAATTACAAGATTCTACGATGTCGGGAAGTGCTCCATAATTTTGATGATCTGTCAGTCAGTCAGTTACGGTTTTTGTGATTTTTGTGGCCTTATATCTCAGGAACGGCTTATGCTAGAAAATTGAAATTCTGTGAGGCGCCGGTGCCTGACGAACTTAGCAAATATTCGGAATATTAAGTTTCTGACTTCATTGGTACTGAAGATAGCGAGGGGTCAAAAATCACCTGAGTTCGTTCCTGTAAAAAGGGTGTAGTGCCAGAACTTGGCTGGGCACTACCGTGCCCTTTGATATACAATGGTATAACTTAAAAAAAAATACAAATTTTGTCTCTATTTGTTCTGTATTTTGCCTTTAAGAATAAAAGCAATTAAAAAGAACGAACCCTTTAAAATATTTATTAAACAAAGTTAAACCAATCTTTTTTAAGAGCCGTAAATTATAACGTGAGAAAACTACAACACTAGTATTGTGACAAAATTGAGTAATCCAGAATAAGCTCCTTACTTATAGGCTTCTCGTAAAAGAGTAAAGTATGAATATGAGGCATTTAGCAGCGATTGAAATGTTTCAAGTGACATTGGATAAACGTTGCCCAACATAATCTGTAAGAAACAATAAAAAACACTTAATTATTTAAAATAAGTCATATATAGAGGTACGTCATTGCATATTTATGCATACCACCAATGGTTTTTGGGTCCTCATTATGAAACAGAGTAATGTCCTCTTGAATCGTGCACTGCAATGAAACCATTCAACATCATATGCGGCCACAGAAACCTTAATGCTCTTTTTTCCCAAAAAGTTTCCGGCAGAGAGTACATTAATGGATAAAAAGTTTATAAAAAAAAAATTCTAATTTCATTTCCATTGTCAATTCATCTCAAGACAAATTTACCTCAGTCAAAAGTTCGTTAGCTTGCCAGTAATATGTGAAGAGGACATAAAGCATTGTCATAATGTACATTATGATTGCAATTTTCTGCATTACCGACTCAATCTGGAGAACAATTATGAGAAAAAATACCTCATTAATTATTTTTCTCTTTTTTTTTTTTTTGTTTAACAAATAAAACTCACAATATTCAAACAAAAGAGCAATGCACAAAGTATCACGGAGTAAATCATAAACTCGGCAAATAGGATGTACGTCACTAAGGAATTTAAGTCCTCCACGAATCTATTGTTAAGAAGAAACAAAAAAAACCTAATAATATTGTTTTGTTTTACAACTTGACATCATAAAAGGCTAGCTACCTCATAATTCTGGCATGATATGTAATGCATGCGATTAGGTCGTGATACATTCGCTCTTCAGATTTATTTTGGTTGTATACGTTTTTAAGCTCCACCTGGATGTTTTTTAGAGCAGCTGTTCCAAACATTGCAAACGAAACGAAAAGACTGACAAACGGCATATACATTGATGTAAGGACGATAGGAAATGAGAGCTGCATTAAATAGATTATTTCGTAGAATGGAAACAAAGTAACATCGACACCAGGAATCGCCACTCCAAAGGGATGAACTTTATGTTTATAAATAAAAAAAATTTAAATTTAACTAACGAGGCTAAAAAATATGGCTTTGTTAAGTAAAGAAATAATATTATTTAATTAAATTTAATCTTATATTTATTGTCTATAAACGTAAGTTATTTTTAACTTAAAGCACATAGGTGACATAACATAACGCTCGTATCTTCTTTCGAACTTAAACAGCCCTGTGTTTAGGTATAAGTATGATAGTATTTAACAATTTGCTGACGAGCTTACTAACTTTTTTTTTAATATTAAACATTTTCTAACTAGTATCATGCTAAGACTATTTTTTTTTAATCAATTTACTTCTAAACACACCTAAAACAATGACTATTCGTGCAAAAAACCAAGTAAACAGGTCTTTTTTGACGTTTGTAAATGTCAAAGAATCTTTCGAAGTTAGCACGATATCTACTAAAAAAAATAAAAGAGCTATTTGATGATTTTAACTTTTAATCAAATGCTAGAGAAAGTATGATGCTAAATTCGATTGAAATTTTCAAAATCATCGTTTTAACACTGTACTAAATCGATACAAAATTTTGCGCCAGTGTATTTCCCACAAAATTAAAAAAAACACTGAATCGATTTGAAAAAAACAGTATTTTTCGCAGTATAAATTTTAACTCGACTATTTTTTAATTGTATTTATAAAAACTAAAGAAAGATAGCAAAGAACTGAGCGATTTGAAAAAAAACAGTATTTTTCGCAGTATAAATTTTAACTCGACTATTTTTTAATTGTATTTATAAAAACTAAAGAAAGATAGCAAAGAACTGAGCGATCTATTTTTATCAACGGAACTGTCTCCGTTTTCCATTTTAATGTCGCATGTGGTTTTTACTTGTGACATAAGTATAGGTACTATGGTGAGTTATGCATTCGTAAATGGGTAATTCTTTTACAAATCGAACACCTTTCTGACCGACCCATTTCCGATTTGGCTGAAATTTTTTTACGTGTTCTTTATCGAAAAAGAAAAGATACCTGTCCGAGGAATTTAATTTTTTTTTTGTTTTTTTTTCGAAAATAGAAAGGGTTGAAAATTTCAGATTTCGGTGATTTTTGGCTTGAAGACTGATTTTCAAAAATTCATAACTCCGGTTCATTTTAAGCTGGAGACACATTTTTTTTTTTCATTTTGAAGGTAAAAGAGTTAATTTAAAAAAAAAATAGATTAAGAAAAAATTCTTGAACAATTTCATATTGTTATAAACAATTGAAATGTTTGAATCAATTTTTAACAACGAAACCCACCAATTAGCGTGTTTAAAGTTGACCATCGTATTCTACGTCCAATTTTCCATCGAAAATGCTTTTTTTATTAATGGAGAAACGATTATTATTATTGCAAACAAGTTTAAAAGACGAGCGCGTCTGCGCCCCAGTTGCAAAGTAAACCTCGTAATATCGCCTTATACCGTTATTCTCTGCATAGTATAAACAGTATGTTTTAAATTTCCAATTGAACAATATTGTTTATCAATAAATAATGTTTCATAAAAAATTTGGGTAAAATAAATAAAAAAACAACATTATTTCAAAAAACAAGTTATATATTAAGATTTCAATTAATTGCAATATTAATTTTTTACTTAAAAATTTTCACAATTTTTTTTATTTTCGTAAGAAGAGAATTGCTTTGCTTCCAACTCTTGCAGTGAAATTGGAATCATACAATGATATTTCAATGTTCCTTTAATCATTACAGCTTTTTCGAAACATGCTAATAAACTCATGTAAGTCGTTGATGAATAGGCCAAAGAAGAGTGGGCTTAGGAGACATCCTGCTTTACGCCCATTTCAGTTTTAAACCACTCCGAGAGTTTCTCTCTGTTCTATACAGCTGACTCTGTATTTTCATAAGGATCTGCTATGATTTTTATCACTTTATTCAATATTCCTCGTTTTACTTGCGTCTTATAGGTACTATAAGGCAAGTTATGTATTTGTAAAAAAAAGTCGAAGTCGAGATTCTGAACAAATTTGACATTAGGATGATAGCGAAGAAGAAAAAAGTAGGTCTCGAAATTCTGTCTTTCTGTTCGACTACACCCTAAACTGCTCGGCCGATTTTCTTTAAACTTGGTTGGTAGTATTTTTATTTCCCCCCCACACGTTTTTTTCTTTTTTTAAGACCAAAAATAACGGTATCTGCCATACGAATTTTTTTTTTTCGAAATTTTATAAATATTTTTTTTCTCAAAAACTGTCCCACAGAATTTAAAAAAAAAATCGAAAAATTTCATTTGGTTAAAACTAGCTAATGGTTGAAAAAAATTTTACAAAAAATTGTTATTTTTGGTAGCCCCCCCTGGGTCCATTTTTTTTGTTTTTGATTTTCTCGAAAACGGTACAGCTTATTTAAATAATTTTTTTATGCCAAAGCTCCTCCAAAGTTTAAATATTATTACATATTCAAATTTTCAATTTTTATTTTTTTTTGGAATTTTTTTTGGAAACTCAATATTTCGAAAACTCCATGCTCGATTTTTTTCAAACTTGACAAATAAAAGTTTCTTAATATAATCTACAAGATTTGAGAAAAAAAATTTTGTTTTATCTAAAACTAACGGTACTTCCCATACAAATTTTAAAAAATGGTTTTCGAAAATCGTATTTTTCTCGAAAACCGTTCCGAGAATTTAATTTAATAAAACAAAACAAAATTTAAATCTAGATATTACTGACTGTACCTACCATAGAACGATTTTTTCGAATTTTGAATTTCTCATTATTGACATAACGGATTTTAATGAAATTTTTTATAAAAAAGCGCCTAAAAAGTTTAAAAAAAACATTGCATTTAAAAACTTAAGAAAAAATATTTTTTCAATAAAAAAGTCATTTTTTTTTGAAAAATTCGATATCTCAAGAACGGCTTAGTATTTTTTTTTGGAAATTAGACTTTTATTCGTACAATAATAAAAACTTAAGGTTGACGTACCAAAATTTTTTTCCTAAAAATGTTTTAAAAATTTTGTACATAAAAGCTTATTTTTTTAAGGAACCACTACAACGACTTATAATTTTTGTTCCTGCATAAATTCATTTTCTGCATTCTGTTTTTATCTCTTACTACTAAACGAATTTAAAAAATTAATTTTATCCTTATGAACAGTTTTCTTTAATAACATCCGTTTTTAAAATTCCTAGTCTATTACATAGGAGCAAGTTCGTGCGATCCAGTCGTGCATTTTATTTTTTTTAAGAAACCACTACAACGACTTAAAATTTTGTCCTTGCATAAATTCATATTTGCTTAAGAAATCACATGGCGTTCTATTTTTATTTCTAATAGCATTCATTTTTAAAATTCTTAGTCTATTACATAAGAGTAAGTTTGTACGATCTAGTCGCGCATTTTAATTTTCGTACTTTTCTTTTGCAGGAATTGTAGGATTGTTTTTTATTTTTTTTATTTAAATTACATTTGAGGACTGGAATCACATATATGGAGTTTTGTATGTTTTTATTGTGAATAAAAAAAATCTTTTTTTTTTTTTTTGAAAATTCGATGTTTCAAAAACGAGCAAATGATTTTTTTAGATTTAATTTTTATTTGCGCAATTATAAAGATTTAAAGTTGGGAAAGTTCCAAGGGCTTTTCTAGCTATTTGGTGGTATGTTGGTGGAATTCTTTGTTGATTTTGGACAAGCACCGTAGATGGACACAAAGCATAATTATTTTTACTTAAAACTAGGTTTCCCACCAACTCCAATTAAAAACATTCTCACCGAAGCGAGACTTTTAAAATTTGTCGAAGTTGAATTCAAATTGAAATGACCATTGAAGGGGCATCAAAATCAAGAGGCATTAAATTCGAAAAACGAAAATCAAGTTCCAACCCTTTTCTATAATAGAAATGGATTTTTTTTTTATTTTTTTTTCTGAAAATTTCACAATATTTTGTTTCACAAATTCAACTTGATCTGATCGAATTAAAATCACCTGAAAATCGAAATCTGGAACGAGAAAATGCGCATTAATTTCACTTCGAAAAAACTTTAATCTACATATCGATGAATTGTAGACAAAAAACAAAAATAGATAAAAAACAAACACAAAAAATCTTCCATTACCGATCTATAAGAACTACGTAAAACGGACACTTGTAACACCATTTTCAAGGCACTGTTTCAAGAAATCCAAAGTGACCTGAAAACTAAACGCTGGAACGAATAATGGTTCTGTTATCCCGCAAGGGATTATACCGAACATTGCTTCCATTTACTCAACCGAAGCTCTAGGTATTTTAAAAGTGGCTAAGAACACTTTGTTAAGGAAAGAGAAATTGGCCATTTGCTCTGATAGTCTACCAGTACTACAGTCAACTCTATAGAAACCACACAGATATCATAGTCAATGTCGATATACTTTCAAAAGCCAAAACAGAAGTAAAGCTCATCAAAGATGACTCACCTTGACCTAAGACGACACAGGTGGATTTTTTGATGAATGGCTATGTATGCGGTATATGGAACGACACCAACAAAAGCGAGGTTCACCAGGTGACAATGCATTCTCAAAAAGTAACCGTTTGATGTGGAATTTCGGCCGACCGCGTCATTGTTCTTTTTTTTACTTTTTCGAAAACGATGTTGGTGAGGCAGTCAACATGAATAGGGACAGCTACAGAACGATGATAACCAATTTGTTATGGCCGAAATTCAACCATATGGACCTAGGAAATGCAAGACGATGCTGCGTTCCACACAGCGGACACCCGATTGGCTTTCTGCATAAACGATTTGAGAGTAAGGTTATCTCTAGCAGAGAAATAAAGGTCATGCGATTTGATTCCGCTAGACTTTTTCCTGTGGACGTTCTTGAAGTCGCAGTTCTATCGTTCTATGCGAATTAACTACAACCTTAAGGTGAACAAAACACAGGCCATCGCTCAAATTTAACCGGATCTATGCGGAAGAGTCATTGAAAATTGCACCACTCGGATCCGTGCCACCGTAAAAAGCTGAGGCGCGAATTAGAACGATTTAATATTCAATACATAATGGCGATCGAGACCGATCCAAGGCGATTAGACCAAGCTATTGTGGATGCCAAAATCAGCGTGCTTGGTGTCTTGGAAGATGGAAAGTCTCAGTGGGCCTTCACAGATTGAGAGTCCATTGTGGCATTCGTTGGACAGGAAAAAAAGGATTGGAAGACAGTTGAATTTCTTGATATCATGTTTGTTCATTCACACTTAACATCATGTGTCCTGGTTTTCGCGACAATTGTGCGGCCGAAATTGCATGAGTGTTCCTAGCTCTACTTTAGTGTTTGGCAGCTTGGGAAATGACCGTCCTACTTTGTGGCCATGACCAATTACAAATTGCATTCAGACGATACTGAAAACAGCTTAGTATACATATAATGTACATACAATTCTCAATGTGATGTTTAAAAAAAAATACTGTATTTACCTTTGGTCTTGCTGAAGGCCGGATAAAAAAGTGCGCCAATGAGATCAACAAATGATGCAGTCAAATTGAAAGTTGATATTTTCCTAGATTCTTGAGTTGCCTTCTTAAGAATATCCTTCGCAGATTTATTGTTGCTTTCCTTAAACAAAATACAAAAACACTTACATGAAAATCTCTTCATCGAAATTTTTCAACTAATATATTATCAACTCTAACTTCAATATCAATGTAAAGAATCGCCAATTCCGCCATAAAGGTTTCAAATCTCGTCCGATTGAATATGACCATTACCGTTCGCAGCAAAGAATTAAAAATTGCCATGGCATAAAAAGCATTCAATATGAACGTGTCTATTTCACTCCATTTCTGATAAAGAAACACGAATTGCAGGACATTCATAACAGCTATCGGTCCAACAAAAACATATCGCCGCCAAGTATGCGACAATATTACTGACCAAAATTTCCAAATCTTAACATTTATTGACAAAATGGGAATTTTTTCAAATGTCATTTTTGCCAAACAAATTTCACTATCGAAATGCTGAAAATCGCATTTCCAAATGATTTATATTCGTTTCTGGATCGAGTCGCCACCAGCCCACCCCGTCCGTCGGGGATTAAATTGACAATCTGTTGCAAAATTTATATGGCAAGTATATGCACCTGCTAACTTAATGATGGTCGTTTATTTGGATATGATGAAATTTATTATGCCACAGAATAGGGATTAAAATTGGCATTTCTCTGCTTTTAACTGTTGGTTATTGTTAGCAATTGAAAAAAGTTAAATGGTCGAAGTGATATGAATATAGTAGGTTTCAAATAAATGGTATACATACATCCCTAGCTCTAGCGGTTAGGATAAAAGGTTTAATCTGCTAACTTATGGACACTTTCGAATTGCAAGTATAAATTAAATTTATGGACGATGGAATTTCACATTCAAAAATTGTTGGTTTTAGTGGTGAAATAATTTATCGTTTTAGAAATTACAAAGTGCAGAAATTGGTCCGTTTCAAAAATTAATAAACATTTTTTTTTGAATATGCAGTGAGCATTTAATATTGTATTGTCTGGAAATATCATACAACCTGTTAGATAGAATTTCGTTGGTAGTAAATATTAATTTGGACAGCAATTTTAACCAGGATTTCTACATACATAGGCTTAAGGGGATTCAACTTTCGAACTCACTTTTTATAATCCGTGTGGTTATCCCGAACAGAGATAGGTGGATATTGGCTTTAAAGTTCTCAAAACTTAAAGAAAGCATCACTTAACGATCTGGAAGGCCAGATGTCCTTGCACTTCTGACCCTGATAAATACACTATAAGTGTATTTTCACTTCTAGGCATATCAGTCCACATTATTCTAAATAACTGAAAATTTCTCGTGTCAACAAATGCCAGTTATAGAAAAAAATCCTAAGAGAACTGTAATACAAGAAAGTCAACTGGGACAGTCTCAATGATTTCTTCAAGTACTTTAACTAAAGCTTCCTCGATAGTTACGTGGACTGCAGTGGCAATATGATTTCAAATTTAATTCTTTCCGGAATGAGAAATTTTATCAAGAACAGGGAAAAATCTATTAAACAGAAAGAGAATTCTTGGCTTGATTCGAGCTTTAAAGAGGTTATTAGGGTCAGAGAAATAAGTTTTCGAAGCTATAAGGACAATTCTGCAGAGGAAAACCAGTATAAGTTAAAGTAAGGTAGAAAGACCTGTAATTATCATATTCGATAAAGCAAATTTTTGCATGACCATAAGACACAAAATACTACGAGTACTATGTCCCAAAAGTAGTACAAATTTTTGCGAAATACTACTTCGTCTTTGGCTTCTACGCTCGTATTAAATGACACTCTTTTTATCAGCTCACAAGAAAAAGCTAATTTGCTTGCAGCACAGTTTGCTGTTAATTCGACGCTGGCCGATAGTTTCCTGTACTTGAGAGCGTAAATATTTTGATGGGACGAATCTTCTTTCTCGCACAATTGCAAGAGTTCTGAAAGATCTCGATATACACAAATCTGCTAGCCCGAATAGTGTTCCCCTATTGTTCTGCAGAGGAGTTCTTCAACTCTGGCAAAACCATTGCGTAAACTTTTCCATCTGTCATACCTTACTGGTCTCTTTCCGATAGGATGGAAAAAAAGCATTTGTCCAGTCTAAAAAAGCCGAATCTTCTTCCCCTTCTAATAAATTATCGTTCAATTTCACTTACGTCCTTCTTTTCAAGGTCATGGAAACGCTGATAAATTATCAGCTGAAGAAATATACATATTTTAGAACGAAAGCTTTTCAATGACATTTTTTATGGCTTTCGTAGAAATAGGTCCACTGGTGCTCTGGAGGTATACCTCACCGAACAGTGGCACAAATCTTTATATTGTCTTGGAGAAAGTAAGAATATTGCACTTAGAATTTAATGCTTTAAAAAGTTAATGCTGTCCCCTGTCGTAGAAGCTAAACCCCCCGCTATCCATGTGAGCGGCACTTGTATTGAGGAAACGGAACAACTTTCAGTTCTCCGTATGTGCGTCACAGACCTTATGTCGAATGACGGCACTCAAGGGATTATGACTACCCTTTAAATGTTGGTTGAACACAGTGCGAGCATTTAGGAAACAGTGGGAGGATTGAGTAGGAGAAACCGATGTACATTCATCTTAAATTTCTGGACATTGAAATGGGGAGGAAAAACAGAGTCGGTTAAGGAATTCCACATTCGAGTAGTACGGCAAAAGAAAGAATCTCTGTACTTAACTGTACGTCCAAAGTAGAAATCTTGGATAGAATTCAAAAAAGAACTTAAAAATTGAAGGTGATAAGACTTTAAAAGAAATATTTTAATTTTTCGAGCACCGCATCCATTATTCTTGTCTTTCATTATATTACCATTCGTTTAATAAACATTATTCTAATGATATGGCCACTTGCATTCCTCCCCTTGAATAATTTAACTGTAACACTCGCGCTTCAGGGTATGCCCATCAGTTTACCCATGACCTTAATTTGGGACGTACTGTTAAATTCAGAGAGTCTTTCTTTAGCCGCACTACACGAATGTGGGATTCTATATTTCCTTCCCATAATGATATTCACACATTCAAAACCAAAGCGCAACGGTATCTACTTTTGAATCCTCTAAAACTTTCCTAAACGCTCGCACTGTGCTCAAACATTTTAAGCGTAGCCAAAAATCTCTAGTGCTCGCAAAATATATAAAAAAATGCTCTCCTATTGAATAGTCTCCGCTACAAGTACCTACGATACCTGCTCTGTCCTTTCTGGGTCTGCATATCAGATCAAGTGTTCGGGATTTATTATAGGTGGGGCATATCTTTAAGATATAATGCATCTAGTTAAACTATTCCACCTTCCACCTACGGTTTGGTTCGTACAGAAAAATTCTGAGAATATTGCCCTTCATAACTCCTAGCAGAATGTTGACTCTTTCCGGAAGTGAGTTATGATGGACTGATCCTTGCCCATCAATGACGCAATGACCCGGAATCCAGATAAGAGAGTTAATATTGGTTAATATTGGGGCCAGCAAGTTCGGATTTTGTTTGAGTAACCTTCCCTGATAGCAAGTAATTCAGATTGAAAATCAATAGGTCTTAACGATCTAGATATATCCAAGATTCCTGAACCAACACTCCTTCTTTGAGCCATCAGTCAGGATATTTGTGTCGAAGTTTTTCGTCACGACCGACGTCATCATTCTAGTCCTTTCTTGATGGGAACATAACCTTAAAATCAACTCCTTAATATTTCTCTGTCCATAAAAGGTTTGGCAATTCAAGAGTTCGACTCCTTTAGTCTTAATGGGCTGCAAGACACGAGATACTTAGTATGTAAATCGAGTGGTAAAAGGTGCACAAAATTGCTTTAACTGATGGACAAGATCTTAGAACCCCTGTGGTGCCAACGCTATGCTTTAGTAAGCGCGGCCCACCATACAATAGACCATACCTGAGGACCGGTCGCATTACGGCTGTGTATGTCATCAAAATTATCTTAGATTAAAAATCCCACTTTTTACCAAAGGTTTTACTTTAGGCGTAGAAAGCTATGCAGGCCTTCTGAATCCTTTCTTCAATATTCAGTTTCCAATTCAACATAGGGCCAGAACTCTGCCCTGGGATGTTCCTATACTAAGCCAAGTTTAACTTACCTAACGTATACCTTAGAGTCCTTCTGTCGCTAAGCATGGACAACATCCACTCCCTGATGTCTTCACTCGATGAGTGATTACAGAATGTTGTTGTTAAAAGCCCTTTCTACATCTAAGAAGGTAGCGAGAGTATATTTTTTAAATTTAATAGTTTTCTCAATTGTTAGCACTACCTTATGAAGGGCCGATTCGGTCGATGCATGTTGAGCGTTTTCAAGAGGACATCGGTTAGGTTAGGTTAGGTTGTTGGGCTGACAATTGATGTTGCTATTGTCACACTTAGATCAATGTAGATCCATTGTGTTACCCGTGAGTGTTACCACTCTTTCCTGATAAAACCTATGTATTCTATTAATTAGTCAAGAAATTTTGAGGCATTGACGAAGTTCAATATGTTCCTGAAATATTAGAAATATCTTCTAGATTATCAAAGAAGTAGCTACCAAGCCATTTCCTTCTCTGGTGGCATAGTGACGGGCAATGACAGAGAAAGTGTGATGTGTCTTCATGTACCTCTTCATCACCACATCCTCTGCATAGGTCATCTGTACTTAGTTTCATTTTAAATTTATGGTATTTCAATAAATTATGTCCGGTGATTATGCTCGTAAGAGAGCGAAGGGACTTCTTACTAAGTTGTATAATTTTGTCAGTTAAAGCAGGGCCATATTTTCCTAGTAGTATCACAGGTGTCAAGTAGACTCCACCTTTCATTGGATTTCCTTAGGATTATATCTGAAATTTTTTGTTTAATGTTGCAGAGTGGGATGCTTACCATCTCTGCTTGACTAGCGTGATATCAGCCCGTGGTATCGCCATCATTGATACCTGTCTAGCAGCTGTTGTCACTGCCAGGACCTCCGCTTGGAAGACACTGCTATGATCTGGGAGCCTAAGTGAGTTGTTTAGCTCAAGAGGTTCTGAGAAAAAGCCTGCACCAACACCTGTGTCCATTTTGGAGCCATCAGTATAGATTGCTATTTCTGATTCACTGGTGTAGGGTTGGTTGTTCAGCCATTCTTCTCTGCTTGGAAAGGCAGTTTGGAATGGTTTATAAAAGTCAAGCTCGGGTGTTGTATAATCTGTAATGATGCTATCACCCAAGTATTTCTGAAGAATTTGAGCATGTCCTATTGCGCTGTTTTTCCAGGTATTAGTCTGGCTTAGCCTTAAGGCGCTATATGCTGCGGATTCTTGTACGAAAAGGTCTAGGGGTTTCAGGTTGATTATCGCCTCCAACCCTGCAGTTGGTGTGGATCTCATGGCACCCGTAATCCCAATGCACGCGAGTCTCTGTACTTTTTCCAGAGTTAGTATTGGTTAGTAGAGTTAGTATAGGTTAGTATTGGTCTGATTATCGCCAAATACATCCACCTGATAATTTTTGGACTAGGTCCCCAGGATTTCCCAAAGATTCTGTTACAGGAGTAGAATCCAATCATTCCTTTTTTCGCTCTTTCCTTAGTGTTAAGACTCCAGTTTCCTATCTAGAATCACACCAAGATACTTTGCATGATCTGAAATCTTCAGCGGGGTGCCTTCAATTGAAGGTACTCTGAAGTTTGGTATTTTCCTTTTATTTGTGAAGAGAACTAACTCTGTTTTTGACGGGTTAACCATCAGGCCGCACTTTCAAGTCCATCTATTAACCTTAGAAAGGGCGTATTCAATCTGTTCACTGATAGTGGGTAAGAATTTACCTGTAGCTAATAACGCAAGATCGTCAGCGTACGCTACTACCTTTACACCACAGTGTTTTAAATTAATGAGAATTGTGTTCATAACCAGCACTCAAAGGAGTGGTTAGAGAACTCCCCCCGGTGGGGTGCCCCTGGATGTGGACACTCTCATCTGTATCCCTGCCAGTTCCGAGTTAATTTGCCTGTTCTTTAGCATGCACATAACCCAACGTATTATCGAATTATCGATTTTATTGTCTACTAGAGCGTTATTGAAGGCTCCTTCAATATCGAGAAACGCAGCAAGGGTATATTCTTTGTCGCTCAATGTCTTCTCAATCGTGCTAACGACGCTGTGAAATGCCGTTTCTACACTCTCCTTTGTGTAGGCGTGCTGAGCTGGGGATAAATCAACCAGTTCCAGAGTGCCACGAATATGTAGGTCTATCAGTCTTTCAAACGTTTTAAGAATAAACGATGACAGACTAATTGGCCTGAAATCTTTTGCTTCTGTATGACTGGGCTTGCCAGCTTTTGGAATGAAAACCACTTTGACTTCGCGCCATGATAAAGGAACATATCCCTATTTTAGACTGTTAAGGAATATGTTTTTCAGGAGCGGTATTATTTGGATTTCGCTTTTCTGTAGCATCATTGGGAAGATGCCATTAAGGCCAGGGGAAAGGAGAAAAGGAATGGATTGCCCATCTTATCTTTTCTTCCGTTATAATATCCGATGGTATAATGTGTTCCGTGTAGGGTTCTGTTTCCAGGTTGCTGTCATTTGACCCGCAACCCGGGAAGTGAGTATTTATCAAGTGCTCAAGAGTCTCATTGCAGGATTCTGTCCAGCACCCAGTGGGCGTTTTAAGAGATCCTAAAGGGATTGAATCTTTGGAAAGAATTTTCCTTAGTCTAGCAGATTCGTTTGTCCCTTGGATTTCACTGCAAAAAGTTCTCCATGAGCTTCGTTTCGCTCGTTGCGTTTCTGCTTTAAATTTTCGTTGACTGGTTTTATATACTTCCCAGTCATTCTCATTTCTAGTGTTTTTGGCAGCATTGAAAAGTCTTCTTGTTTCTTTTCTCAAGTTACCGAGTTCTACCGTCCACCAGGGTGGTTTCTTTTTTCCTTTCCCTATATGTTTCAGTGGACAACTTTTCTCGAAGGCGTTACTAAGAATCACCCTGAGTTCTTCTGATGCTTGATCAATATGCTTGGGTTCTTGAATCGCAGTGTTATTGAGATTTTTAAGTTTCTTCTCTAATTCCCTATTAACGAGATCCCAGTTGGTGTTTCTGAAATTCCTATAAGGTTTCGGAGTTTCCACTGTATCATTTATCAAGAAGCCTATAAGCCTGTGGTCTGAGAATGATTCTTCTTTGAGAATATTCCATTGGTCGATTGAAACTGTATCTGAATTATTAGTAACAGTTATATCAATCACTTCTTCCCTGTTTTTTATAACAAAAGTGGGCTCATTGCCCCTATTTGCTACCAGTAAATTATGTTCTATAATAAATTCAAAACGAGACTCACCTCTACTGTTGGTGTCGGTACTTGCCCATTGAGCATGATGTGAGTTAGCATCACATCCTAGAACCACGTCCCATCCTTCGATTGCTGCTCGCTCTACTAGTTGGACTGTTAGGTCTGCAGGTGGTCCCTCCGTCCCTTCATATGGCATATAGCAAGATGCCAGGATGAGTGGTGGGAGCCCGATCCGCTCTAGCTTCACGGCAGTCTGGTCTAGATTACTATATGTAGATAGAAGAAAAAGATTAAACTGTTTCATAGCTACAATGCAAGTTCTAAAATTACTGTTTGATACCACTTGTGCAGTTTTGAACGGTGTAAGTCCTTTTGAGTGCAGGCCCTTAATTTTGCCACCTGCGATCCAGGGTTCTTGAATTAGGGCGATGTCTATTTGCCTACTCTCCATGAGGTAGACAAGGTTGGCGCTGGCTGCTTTACTATGTTGGAGATTAATTTGTACTAATTTCATGTTCATAGTTTATTAAAAACCTCCCGCCCCTTACTTACTTGCTTGTTCTTGTTGGCTATTAGTCGCAGTTTGCACCGGTTTATCCCGATCCGAACTTTGAAGCCAATTTTCCTCAAAAGTGGTATAGA
The DNA here is from genome assembly GCA_911387755.1 of Chrysotoxum bicinctum. Lineage (NCBI taxonomy): Eukaryota > Metazoa > Arthropoda > Insecta > Diptera > Syrphidae > Chrysotoxum > Chrysotoxum bicinctum. The sequence goes on along the minus strand of OU426987.1, from coordinate 203,306,277 downwards.
CTTGTGACTGAGCTGCACAACTACTTCTGTGCCGTCTTTCGTCTGCTCTCCCATCTCAAGCACTTTCCAGTTCTCACTGAGCTGCTCAGTATTTAGGGATTGCAGGTACCTCTCAATGCGGTCCCTAAGGGATGGTCGGTCTTCGCATCATCATCTTCGCTTTGGGTCTGTTAAGGTCTTTTATTTCCCCATAAGGCGAAGGTTTGCATTTGGCCAGGGAGCAATCGTTCTTTTGACGAACTCCTGCAGCCACACGAGAGTATAATCGTCTTCGCATGTCAGCATCTTGAATCCGTGGACGGTTCTGAGATTACCGAAGAGAGGCGGTTGCCCGTTCTTAACGATAACGTCGTTCACCTCGTCCAGGATTCTGACTTCCATCAACTGCCATTGATCATCGGAGAGCTTTCGGGAGGGTGTACCGAAATCCCCAATGGCAAATTGTCGCTTCAGGACATCGGTTAAGAATGTCTCTAATATGGATGTCGAGAATGAGCTATGGGGAACCATTAATAACTATTTTTCGGAATTTTTTTTTTCAGCCATATGCTTGCTTTTACTAAATTTTTTTGCTTTAAAATCTGTTCTCGAAAAATAAAATTCATATTAAATCAATGCTGTGAATTTTATAAGAGTCGTTAAGCATCGACCAATACTTGCGTCTTAGAAGGTTACCATAGCATCTAATTGATGAGGCCCAAACGCACTTGAGGTTGGGGTCACTTGAACATCCAAATGAAAAACATATTTAAAAAGTCAATGTCCAAAATTATATAAGTAAATTATAAATCAAAAATCGGTAAATTAACGGATCCCCAAATTAGTCTTTAAATAAATCGTTACAAATGTGACACTGTCATAGACAGATACAGTGATGGAAAAAATAATAGAAACAAAGCTTTACATAATGATCAACCATTAATAACTACATACAATTACGTCTTCCTCGGTTCTAATTTTTATATATTAATTGCACCTAGCATGACTTTGAAATGGTGCAGCCGTTTGTTGTCATTAGCTCTTTCTTTGGACTTAACGGTTGAAAAATGAGCTAAGTGATAATTTCGCCTGTAAAAAATAATAGAAACAATGTACTTTGACTTTCAATTTGACTTAAATTTCGTTTTTTATTTTTATTGAAATAGACTTTTTATTGTTGTTTATTAGTTTTGCAGGTGTTTCAGTCGTTTTAATAAAAAAAAATATGACAGTTATTTTAAAATTTTATAAAAATGGGTCGTGGAGTGCATTGTACTATTACTGAGCGCAATTTAATAAAAAACTTCAGAAAAAATGGGAAAACTATGGAAGAAATAGCACAAGCATTAAATTGTTCAAAAAAGAAGATGTTTACGGCTCTCCATTCAAGTCCAAGGCCAGAAACAAGATGCAGAAAACGAAAGACTTCAACGCGGTTTGATTAGATATTGGTACGACTGTGTAAAAAAAGCCTTTTTCTTCTTCAAACGACTTGAAAATTGAACTAAATGCGCCTGTTTCAAGTCGTACAATAAGAAACCGACTAATGGAACCAAGGTTTCCTGGAAGGAGTCCCAGAAAAGTACCATGCTTGAGCAAGAAAAATATTCTGCAGAGAATTACTTTAGCAAATAAACACGCCCAACGAGAAAATTGGAACAACGTTTTATGGTTGGATGAAACAAAGATAAATTTATCTGGTTCCGATGGCACAATGTATGTCAGACGACCTAAGAACGCAGAATTCGATCCAAGGTACACAAAAAAGACTGTTAAACATGGTGGAGGAAATATCATGATTTGGGGGTGCTTCTCAACATCTGGGGTTGGTCCAATTTTTTGGACAAAAGACAGAATGTGTGCTATTGACTACGTCCGAATCATAAATGAAGTTATGCTGCCATTTGCTGAAGAGAACATGCCAATTAAATGGGAATTCATGCAGGATAACGACTCCAAGCACTCCTCAAAATTGGCTAAGGAATACTTTAACAAAAATAAAATAAATGTTATGGAGTGGCCATCGCAGTCCCCGGATCTTAATCCCATAGAACACCTGTGGGGCATACTTAAGAGGAAAATTGGAGACTTCAGAGCCAAGAATAAGGAAGAACTGTTGTCTATAATACAAAATGTATGGTATTCCATACCTTCCGAAACATGCGCCAAGTTGGTTCATTCCATGGGGCGGAGATGTGAAGCCGTCATTAAAAATAAAGGTGCAACGACCAAGTACTAAACGAATATGAACCAATTTAATTTTTAAGTTTCTCTTTACCAAAAAGAAAAACACAATTATAATATTGTTTCTATTATTTTTTCCAGGGTAAAATGGCTGTTAATATTAATTTTAATTTTTCTCATTACTAATTTTTCTTTTTATAAATAAATTTAATATTGTGTATATTTTAAACTTTATAGAGACTTATTGTATGTATTTTTAATTTTCAATTTCCTTCCAATAAACTTTTTGTTTTTAAAAAACGGCACAGAAGAAGCTTGTTTCTATTATTTTTTCCATGACTGTATATGTACATACCTCAAATGTTGAAAATAAGTCTTCATCTTCATAAAGCTGCCATAACCAACATTTAAGTATGTACGAGTATGTATTAAAAAAAGCAACATTAAATCAATCATTCATAATAAGTAACTGCTTAATACCGACACGCGTCACTAAATCTCCAGTTATTGTCAGTTCGTGTGGTGAATACACGTTATTGCTTAACCAGGATGTATACAACCAAGTTTTTATCTCCGCACAGTAAATGACCACTCTTTTTCGCTCAAGTTCATATCCACAATCGACGATCGTCGGTCGTCCTGAAAATGCTACAAATACTAGCTTCATGCTCCGTCATAACCGTAGAAAATATATTTTACGATTATTGTTTGTTATGATGTCGGGCGTAAATGCTGGCCTGAGCCACATGTATTTTTGCACCATCTTTTAATTAGATTTCCAAGCCACGTAGTTATTATCACATGTCCAAGCTGTATGGACGACCGACGACGCCACGTTGAATAAGCAAGGGCTGTTACACAATATTTTAGGGTGGTGAAGTTCTTTCCTTGCGTACTTATCCACATGATTTTTGGTGCTAATTGAATTGCCTTTATAAAAATCTTGATGGAATTAATTTTTTCTCTTTTGGCATTTATAGATACCATCTACGATTTTAGGAGTCATATATCAAGGAAGTATTTTGGTAAGCCTGTTAGTATTACGACGTTTACTCTTATGAAACTAATTAAGCCTTTCATAAATTCCAAATGATAAATGCTAAGATATGTGAAAATATGAAATAGGGTAGGTTGCCAAAGCCCCAGCAAAAATATAAATCTTTATTTATGTATGTAGCGTAAGATGCTTAGGGTGTAAGGTTATAGTTTTGGTTTTGTTAACCCATGAAATGAAGGGAATGTTTTATGTTGTTTTAAATGAAATACAATTTCATAATCTATGGCTGGAAAAAAAAATCAGTCAAAGTCAAGTAGAAGCCTCTGGCCGTGTCGCTAGGGCGAGCTCTTTTAAGCACGTTTTGCATAAAAATTTCGCAGACTTCTGTTGGAATTTCAGCAATATCGTTTCTAATATTGTCCGTAAGCATCGAGGTTGCGGTTGGTTTGTTGAAGCATAACTTTCCCTTCAAATTTCTCTATAAGAACAAATCGGGAGATGTCAAATCAGGGGATATTAAGAGCCACTCGATATCACCACTTTTTGACATTATTTGGTTGGGAAATATTTCTCGTAAAATTCGCACCGTAGCACGAGATGTGTACGATGTGGCACCGTCTTGTTGGAACCACATGTTCAGTAGGCCACCAGAGAGCTTTCCAACATGTCCCTTTGGCGGTCATTAGTAACTTTTACAGCATTGTCTAAGGCATTCTCAAATAAATTGGACCGAAATTACGCCACAAGTCCCAATGCCCCACCACACAGTTACTCTACAAGGGTGTAGTGGTTTTTGGTGTATCAGTCGAGGGTTTTCAGTGCCCCAGTAGTGACTGTTCTTTTTATTAACAAAATCATCCAAGTCAAAATGTGCTTCGTTGCTCATAATCGTGTTTTGCAAAAATGGTAGTCGTCTATAGCCTGCTGTAACTGATAATTTCAACAAGTTTTTGGTGCGTTTAATGAATCATAATCACCCTTATTCCGATAGGCGTTTTTCTAAAACGCCAACTGTCGTTTTAGGAGTCGTGTCGTTTTTTTTTTGGTATTCCGTAACTAAAACGCCAGCGTTTCTCTCGCTCTTACATTCCACAATACATTCCAAACATCTGACATATCAAATTGTTTGCAAATTGAATAATTTGGATTTGAAAATTATATTTGTGTTAATTTATTTTCAAACATAAAGAAAAATACGAAAAACGTATAGGTAGTGTAGAAAGTTATATTTCTTTGAGCAGCAGTGACGACGAAGAAGAAGAAGAAAAGAAAGATTTTATACTGCAGAAGATATACATACACATTCCATCTAAAGCAAATCCTTTTGATTTGGCTGGCACAAAGTATGATATTAAATAAAAAAATATACACGTATGCAGTAGGTAATTCTACCACTGGTTTTGATTTTTTATTTTATCGCATTTGTTAACAGATTCAAACTTGCTGATACCCTTAGTTTTTTTTTGAAAAAGCGAGCTACCAAAAGGGGTTGGGAACGACTTCAATTTGGGACTAGCCCAGCCAAGCCTATAAGCAACATTCTTAAGGAAATACCTGCTCGCGTTTTATCTTTGCCAAGTTGTAATTTCTACGAATTCTTTTATTTTCCATTTCAATCGGATATATACATACATAGATAGATCGCTTGATACAAATATTTGTATATATACATATGCATATGATGGTGGCTAAAGAAATACTTGACTTTTGGGTATGTGATTGTGACTGATTGATAACAGTTCAAATAAAAATACATTTTTGCAGGAGATGCTGGGTACCCACTCGAGCCTTTTCTTGTAACTCCTTATAGATTTATTATTTTCACGCTTAACAAAGAATTTTAAATTATAAAAACTAAAATAAATTTTAAAAAAACTTATATTTTGTATCCTGTCGTCAACAAATTTCTAGACGACAGATTTCGGTGTTTTTACAGACGTTTTTTGTATGGAAACGACTTACGGAATACCAAAAACAATATAGAGAACACGTTCCACAAGAGAGAATCGACAAATTGACGTTTATTTGGCGTCGAACGCCTTACGTAATACCAAATTCACACTGACGTTTTTATTTTGGCGTTCGACGCCTTACGGAATAAGGCTGAATATATTGCTATCGACCACACTTTAAGACTGTCAAATGTCAACAGATAAATTTCATTCACACAAAATTTACCTAGAACATAAAACGCACCCTGTGTATGATACATATTTATACTAAACGAGTATACTTCCTATACTCTCAGTGTTTTGATGAATTTTCGTTTTCAATTATCAAATTAACGTAGTGTTTTTTTTTCTCGATTTATTAGGCCATAAGCCATACTTAATTCATCTTAACAATTTAGCCTTTATAAATTACTTCAGTGGTTAGTATTTGACTTTTGAGTTCATACATGTTTTTTTTCCATTAACCTCCCTCTTTTTTTGAGACTTTATACATAGTATACGATCTTATACTGACCTTTCGCATTCGCTGTAAAACTGAATTATGAAATTCGTCAGATGAACTACATTGTCGGTTCCTAAAATTACCTTATCATTTATGAACTTTCCTATCCACACTGTCAGTTACAGGCCTAGGCTTTGATAAAAGCATCGCTTCCCATCGATCAGCGAAATCAAGCATCATTGTGCGGGGTTAGTACTTGGATGGGGGAGCGATCAACACTAACCGTGTGCTTAAACTTGGTACTACTGGGTATTCGTCTGCTGGTGATTCCCCTGGGGAGAAATTGAAATTTGTGTTAGCTCCAAAATTAACGGTACCTGCCATACAGAAAACGGCTCTTACGATTTTGATAAAAAAAAAATTAGTTGTACTTAGCCATGGCTTAGATTATTTTTTAGATATACACAACCGTGGTGTGACTGATCCTCACGTATGGATCGATTGTGCCCGTGCTTATCGAAGTACATATATAACATCGATGAATTGAAGAAGGGAAAAGGAACTGCTAGCGTTGGCAACACAGCGGGGCTCAAAGATCTTACCCAACTGTTGCCTTAAGCGTTTTTCTGTAGCTTTTACCAAAAAACAGGATCCAAACCAGAATCGGAATACGGCTATTATCACAGACAGTCAGGCAGCTGTTGACAGTTTTCCTAATCGAATTTAACCTAAGGTGGAACAATTTAACTAACTTCATTGGCGCAAAATTTTAAACATTTAAAACCTACTCTAAATCAATTTTAGAATGGGAGTCGACTCTAAATATTGAGTATAAAACGAGAACCGACTTTTTGTTAATTTTTAAAGACATACACTATACTTAAACGTTAAAGAGTTCGTCTTAGTTTAACAGCAGCAAATAGCTTGTTTATCTTTTAAAAGTATACTTTATCCATATTGACAATGGTCAGTTCATACCAAAGCAAATCGAAGAAAAAATGTTTACCAATGTTTTATTCGATTTTTTTTTTAAATATTCTTTGTAAATAGATTGAATCACTGAATATTATAAATTCCAAACACTCGTACAAAAGTGTTCTACGATTAACAAATCTTACATACAAAAATGTACTCGTACATATCTATCTTATTTATGCACGCCGGCCGAGACGAGTATAGCTAAATGAATCCGCACCTTGCAACAACAAATTGAATTTTTATGCTGTGAGTTTGTGATTTATACTTTATTTCCATCTAAAATAATGTAAATAACTTATAAACAATCAAAATCTGTACCGAGGTAGTATATAAAATGGACTTTTTTCACTTTTTTCGGCGAAAAATCATTTGGTTTGAAGTTGTCTGTTCTTTTTCCTTTTTTTTCGTGTTTTTGTAGTTGAGTTGTGTATCTGTCAAATTAAGGGTTGTTCAACGCAAATTCGCATAGGTTCTGTTGTAAAACCCACATTAGTTAGAAGAGTTGTCTAACTTGATTAAAATTATGAAAAAGTTAGACAAAGTCGCCAAGCTAAACGACTGCTTTCAGTAGACCCGGTTTTATTGCTTAAACGAGAACTCTTTAAAATTTTCCGCCATTGTATCTAGAAAGTTATGGCGCACCTGTAATAAATCACGAACACTTTATTTGATATGCAGACCCAGGAAAAAAATAACCAGGATCGACCATACCTGTATCGGACACTGTTCAATAAGAGAGCATACAGCAAAGCTGGGTATTCGCCCAACACTCACTGTCATAGCTGTGGGGACCACCGGGAAAAGGAAACACTCCTCCATTTCCTCTGCAAATGCTCTGCTCTGGTCAAGTTTAGTGCACAATCATTAGGAAGGGCATTTTTTGACGATATTGACGAACTTTCGGAAATAAAGATCAAATACTTGATCTCTTGTCTAAACGTGACGAAATGACTCTAGGAAGAACTTCGGTTACTTCTGTGCCCTTCGTTTGACTCCTTAGTAGGGTGCCTTGAATCACTCAATTGGATTGGCTACTGTTTCGGTAGCAGTCAACAAGCTGCTTAGCTTGGCACAGCGTATTCCAGATGATTGTGCAAAAGCAAACAAAAAATAAAATACATTCAAAACCTACTAGATCCTTTCATATTTTTGAACTTAATCCTTTACTGGATGACTCCGTGAGAATGTCGACAATTTCTCCACATTTTGGTCCAAGACAATTTTACGAAAAATGTTATTAACGGTATCTGTCATAGAACCGTTTTTTGACTGTCGACTTTTTTTTATTAAAGGATCAAAATATTCTATCCAAAGTTTTTGTACAAAAGCTTTGAATTTAAAATAATATTGTATACGAAATTTTTTGAGTTAAAAAAAAATAAAATAAAAAAAAAAAAAATAAATTCAATTTTTTGAAAACCTGAAATTTTTTCCCTAAATGTATATTTTTAAATATTTAAAACTGACATCTCAAATTTTTCTTAGAAAAAATTTAAAGAAATTTCTTTTATAAATTCATACTTTTCTAGAAGTCGAAAGGCAGTTATATGCATTTCAACATTTTTCTTTGATTAAATCCATGATTTTATATTTATAATTAATTTTTAAATTCCAAAGAATATTTACATAAGAGCAATAATGTAAATGTGTAATAGACTAGGAATTTTACAAACGGATGATATTAGAGAAAACTGTTCATAAGGATAAAATTAATCTTTTTAAATTCTTTTAGTAGTAAGAGATAAAAACAGAATGCTATGCAAATATGAATTTGTGCAAGAACAAACATTATAAGTTCTTGTATAGCTTTTATATAAAATCTTTAAAACATTTTTAAGGACAAAATATGGTACATTAGCTTTAAGTTTTTATAACTGTACGAATAGAAATTAAACTATTAAATTAACCAATAAATTAAAAAAATATTGAGCCCTTTTTGAGATATCGAATTTTTTAAAAAAAGGAGTTTTTCCAAAAAATGGTAGGTACAAGCTGTAATATCTTAATTTCAAATAAAATTAAAGATCATAAAAATTGATTGAAAGAAAAAAATTTAATCAAAATTCTATTCGCCGTTTTCGAAAAAAACACGATTTTTGAAAACCATTTTTTTAATTTGTTTAACATTTGTATGGTAGGTACTCGTACCTTTATTTTTATGTTAAATAAATTTTTTTTTCTCACGTCTTGTAGATTATATTGAGAAACTTTTATTTATTAAGTTTAAAAAAAATCGGGCATGGGGTTTTCGAAATATTGAGTTTTGAAGAAAAAAATTTGAAGTTGTTTTTAAAAATCCAAAAACATTTTTTTTGAAAATTTGAATACACAATTCTATTTAAGTTTTTATGGAGCTTTAGCAAAACAACAAAATGATAAAAATCGGTTGTACCGTGTTTGAGAAAATCAAAAACAAAAAAAAATGGTCCTTTGGGGGGTACCCTCAAGAACCATTTTTCGGAAATTTTTTTTTTCAACCATTATCTAGCTTTAACTAAAAGATTTTTTTTTGTATTTTTATTTTTTAAATCAGTCGAACAGTTTTTGAGAATTTTTTTTTTTAAATTTCGAAAAAAATCGTATGGCAGGTACCGATATTTTTGGTCTTAAAAAAAAAAAAGAAAAAAACGTGTGGGGGGAAAAATTAAAAATGATATCTAGCAAGTTTAAAGAAAAAGTCGAACCTACAGACAGACAGACAGACAGAATTGCGAGACCCACTTTTTTAGTCTTCGCTATCATCGTGATCGTAATGTCAACTTTTATCAAAATCTCGAGTTCGATTTTTTTTACGAATGCATTACTTGCCTTATAGTACCCACAGAAAAGAAAAAGATTGAAAAGTTCACATAAAGTTCAAGTAGAACACAATATGTCAAAATTAAACTATGTATGTATATGTCGAATGATTTTTTGTATGCTCTTAATATTAGCAGATAGGTATTAGCTATACAGTACCTATTAGGCTTAATTTTACCTTCAGAGTAAACTTGGAGATATTTGTTTATGGGAGCTAAAAGTTAGCGCGATCTGCTTACTAGGTTTTAAGCTTGAACTGTCTAACCTTAGTCTCCTAGATAGCTTTAACTTCTAGTACCAGACTCTATATATCTTAAAATTTGAATATTGGCATTAATTCAAGTTTAAATTTTGATACAACATTTTTAAAAGATAATTATAAAAAACAAGAACAACTCCGTTTAAAAATAAGAACCTACTTGCGAAAAAAACTATTTTCTTAAAATTCAATAAGAAATCATAACTGAACTATTTCGTTTGCTGAAGCTGAGTCAGGTTCTCTGGATAGAGTCAGATAGCGCATCAAGTTAATTAGAATTCGAGTTACTATATCCAAACTTTCGCAGTTCAAGTTATAAAATAATAAATGCATTAGCTGAAGACTGCTAACTTTATTCAATAAAGATAAATTATTTCATTTGGGAGTCAATTTGCTACAAAACTTCGTATATTTTTCTTATAAATCGAAGGGTCCTCATATAATGAAATTTAATTTGGAAAATAAAAAAGCTTTTTGCATATATTTTTTATCGATATTAACCAGTCCAAGACAAAAATGTATGATTTACGTTGCCCGCACAATGTACATAACCCCTCTGTTAAATCACAACACTTAAAATGAAATGATTCATTAATAAAACCTTCATCCCTCCAACATGCCGGCACATTTGGCTTTTCCATGAGCCTCATCATCTAAAAGTGCCAGTCGCAATGTCTTTAAATAAAATAAAATACCACATTTTGTGTCATTTTAAGGTTATGTGTTTTTTATTTAACGATTGCATTTTAAATTGTTACTGTTAGCAGCTTCCAAAAGGGGAACGAAGCCGTATTTTTTTAAGACCGCACCATCATGTCTCGAAATGTATCTTTTTTATAGGCAACAAGTTGAAGAGCCCAGACTGAAAATCTCTACACAGCCAAACAAAATTTCATGCATAATTATATTATCAAAACATTTATCTCCCCAATGTTATAAAAACCTCAGACCTTTGGGGATGGGGCCAGGGCAGTAACCATTTTGCAGGGAGAGTGCTCCCCTCTAAAAAACACATTAAAGTGTGATACAACAGTTTAAATGCTAAATCACCCCAAGCGAAGAACACTCTTCTTCTTCTGCCAAAAGTTGCAAAGTACATTACACCAAGCAGATCTGTGAATATATAGAGGGGGGAGGGGGTTGTTTGGATATATATTTATATGTATGTGCTTATCCTCGGGCAGTCGAAAATGATACATCATACGTTTTCGAGTATTTTCACCCCAAAATGCGCCCCAAACATTAAATGTGCTCTCGAATGCCGCCGCCGAGAGTGCGGAGCCGGAAACGACTTTGAATGGAACGTACACAAGCACGTTTTAAAGGATATTCAAATCGCAATAAAAGCAAGAGTCCTATAAATTCCATTATGACAGATTGCAATCGGCCCGCAGCGGAAATTCAACTCGTAAAATGGTTACGAAATTTTTGATATGTTCCTTCTGGCGCCACATAGGTATATCTACAGACTCGTCTTCTCTGAGATACCTTTATGACTATATTTAACCGAGGAGGGGGGGAAGGTGATTTCATTTTCAACTGCGAAAACGAATTCCTTTACAGTATTTCCAGCATCAGGAGTCTTTCTATGGCTAAAAAGATTCCAATCAAAACTTCCGACACAAAAATATCAACTCCAGAAGCGAAAGATCCTTGGACGAAAAGAATATGAATACCGTTCTTCGCCAGCTTCATTGCCGTAGCAACGGAACGGAAATTTGGGTTGTTACCGACGACCGGGAAAGGAAATTTGGGCATTGAATATTGTACAGGATATAACATGTCCTGTGTGTCTGCGTGCCTTCCCCGAATCGAATTCCGCAGAAAAAGTTTTGATATCAAATTCCATATAAAAGCAACCCAAAGGACGAAGGACGTGAGTACCAAATGTTTATCAAATAAAATCGATATCTCAGATATCTCAGAGGCGCGCACCTGCTTCTTTTGTCTAATTATTACCTCGTAAAACTGTGAGAGGGTGCGGAAGCGGGGTCAATTCAGCAATTATTCATTGATGCCATGGGATCTGTTGTACGTGTATCTATACCCTTAAAGGACCAATTTAAATGATTAAAATATGCAAATCTTTAGTAATCCACAAGGTTGTTCCATTGTTAGCAGCTAAATTGGATTGTGTTCTTTAAGCAACACAAAGTATGGGAAGGACAGGTTCTACACCTACAAACTTCATAGTGTCTCCTTGTTGGGAAGGTGATAAAACAAAACCATTTCTTTGGAACTTATAATCCATATCTAGTGAATGTCGGTGTATAAAATCCAGTGTTGATGTAGTGCGAATGTTGAAGTATAAAAAGCATAAACGTATAAAATTTACGACTTTAGAGGAGCTTAACGATCCAAAAGGGACGGATTTCAGTGAAAGACTTAATTATTTTTAGTGCAAATGACCAGCTTAAGACCGTTTTCTTTTATGAGGGATTACTTACTGCTATACTAACGAAGTGCGTTTCACTTTTGCTTAAGACTTCACTTTTAAAATAACCAATTTGGAATTGAAGCTAAGGTCATTAAGTCTTAATTTATAGTGAAGTTGTTAAGGGAAATCATCGCGCTGACCTGGAAGGTTTTTCAAAGTATTTTAGTTGGGGCCTATAATACAGGGTGTTATCAACTTCAGGACTTTTTCTTGAAAAATGTAAATTTTGTGGGTAGATTTTGGCGGCCATGTTGTTTTTGTGACATCTGTCAAATATATTGTGTGTTATTTAGTTACTGATGCCAAATCACCATTCCAGGCTACACGATTGAACATTACGTCCAAATGATAAAACTTTACTATCAAAATGAGTGTTAGTGAGTTCAAACGTTTTGCTCTTCACACTTTGAGTCTTCAATGGTGGTGGCCATATTGGAGACGACCAGATCAGTTACTAATCAGCCAACATTCCTACGCCAAAGGAACGCAAAATCGACCGAGAACATCGCCGCTGTCTGTGTCCTCGCCGTGCACAAGAACCGGGCTTTTCGCAGACTTCAATTTGGCGAATTTGCTTCAGAGCTTGGGCTTACATCCGTACAAGATGCAATTGATCCAGAAGCTCAAAATTCATCACCAACGCCGTTTGTTCGCTGACTGGGCTTCGGAACGTGTGGAAGAGGACCCTAATTTTGGCTGAAAAATCATCTTTAGTGACGAGGCATATTTTTTGATGAATGGCTGTGTTAACAAGCAAAATTGCAGTAAATGGGACGAACCCAGCCCACACACCATATTCACTAGATGACAATGCATCATCAAAAAGTTACCGTGGATTTTGGGCCGGCGGCATAATTGGTCCGTACCTTTTCGAAATAGACCTTAATGAGGCGGTCACCATCAATGGCGAGCGCTTAAGCTTAAGAACCATGATAACCAATTTTTTATGACCCAAATTACCATATGGACCTAGACGACATGTGGTTCCAGCAGAACCGCCCTAGGTGCCACACAGCGGACACCAGGATTAAAATTCTACATGAACGATTTGATGGTAAGGTTATCATCTCGCAGAGGTGTTGTGAATTGACCACCAAGATCATGCGATTTGTCTCGCTAGACTTTTTCCTGAAGTCGCAGGTCTATGCGACACAATCGATTTAGTGATGTTAAGGTGAAAATAGCACAGGCCATCGCTCAAATTCAGCCGTAGCTATGTGGAAGAGACATTGATAATTGGACCACTCGGATCAGTGTCACCGTAAGAAGGCGAGACGGGCATTTGAACGATGTCATTTTCCATACAAAACGGCATACATATGGGCTCTACAAATAAAGTACCCAACACACAGCTTCTTTAATTCTATTTTAACATCTACCCACGCTTTACGTCGAACAGTAACGAAGCTTTACAAAACGTGCATACCCCTTATCATAATACCGAGCGAAACGCTACGACACCCACATACCGCCTTATTAAAGAAGCATAATGCTCATTCACTGTGCACCTGAAGTAGTGTAATCATAATTAAACTGAAATTCCTTGCAATTTTGTCTTTTATCTTCTCAGTTCACACTGACTTATAGCAACATATTTGGCCAAACGAAGCTAAGCAGAATCCTACTACCCTGAACCTACCTTGAACCTACAATACATGATTTTTTTAAATCATGTCAAAAAAATATATGTGATTCTATATAGTGTCTGGACATACTAAATTGCAAAAATAATAATCAAAATCCATTGCTTTTGCAGATATTTATTTTTTCCAATTTTGTTCCATATGTGATACAATATACATTTATACAAATATTTGGCTCTTAAAGGAACAATGAACATAGTCAAATAATTTTACATACATTACGTTCATGAATGAAATTTTTTAAAACAATTATTGTCTGAGACAACCACCTTCAGTCTGAGAACATCGTGCCACACATCTTTCCTATCCTTCTTTCTCTTCATTACCTTCACGCCCGCGCTCTGTTGAAACATTTAAATGGTAATCATAATCCCTTGAGCGCGAGTAGATTATAAAAAAAAAAAAAAAAAAAACAAAACACGACACTTTTCGCAAGATACATATGTATGTTTTTCCCTTACACTGTGGATACTTACAGCGTTGTCTCTTCTTGTTCCATATTGGAAGATGATCAAATTTATCGAATCTTACATTCTCGATCATGTCATCTGTGGCAGAAGACGGCCTTCCTCTTTTTCTTTGCAACGATGGACCACACATACAAAGACTTTTAGCTAGTTCTAGTTTAAAATCTTTTAATTTAATATGATTGGGCTTATTCTTCTGTTCCCCTACCCTCTTGTGCAGTAGCCAGCAATTTATAGTGGTAATGTCTAAAAAGTGGTAAAACAAACGCAGATACCATTTTTTTGTACGCATTTTTATTTTATGCTTCCCTAGAAAGGAGTCCAATAAATCCACTCCCCCCATGTGTTGATTATAAATTTTTACTATTTGAGGACAATCCACTTCAATGTATTTTTTTTGTTTCTTGCAATACCGTCTAACCTTGCTAATGGGCTGTTTTCCTACAAAAGAAGAGGACAAAACTACAGGATTGTTATCATACCACATTACTTTAGTAACTTCCGTACCATCTACATCACCTACCCATTCTTCTGAATGGCCTCGTTCTGTTTTAGTGCGCTTCAGGTCTTGCAGGGACGGGATTTTCAAATCTTTGCCTAGTCGGCCTTTGTTGACAGTTCCAAGTGCCTAGATACGTTGTTTGGAAAGGAAAGAAATAAGTTCAGCAGAAGTGTAGTAATTATCGAAAAATAATTTATACTCTTGATGTCTCGGAATAGTTCGAGCTAGGCGCTATGTTTCCACTTGCGCCCAAGTCAGGCTCATTAGCATGTCTCAAGTCAGAATTATTTTCCATTCCAGAGTATATTTCGAAGTCGTATGCCATGCCTCTGTCATCACATAGCACGAGGAGCTTATATCCCCATTTGAAGAAGAAAATTCTGCATACCTGGTAGGTTAAATATCATTTTCAGAGTCACTATCTTCATTCATTTGGTGCAAGTTTTCTCTGATTTTTACCATGTCATCATCACTTTCCGCACTCGAAAAGTCTTGACCGTCTCCGCTTCCTGACGGTATATATAAATACTGCTCAATCAACTCATTAGACAATACCTTCTTCGCCATAATCTGTAATAAAATCCAACTAAAACAAAATGTTAGAAGTGAACTAATGCATGGTGTACCATATCTGGAACATTTAAATAAGGTGATATTATTATGTTAGAACATAAAACAGTAATATTGGAAAAAAATAACTAACCTTCATTTAATATACACTATTTCCAATGTAATTGTATTTTTTCCACTTCCTAACATTCAAAAAACAATTTTTTTAAGAATTTTCAATTTACGTAAACCACGAGTTCGCGTCGATCTTTCAAATTGTGTACGAACTACAATATCAATCGATAGCTAACACCATCTGGTGAAACTTACCATTACTAATCCGTTGCTAAGTGTGCAAAGATTATTCCGTCATTCGACAGATGTCACTAGGTGTCTTTAAACGAACAGTAAAATTAATTATTTGGTTGTGCCAGATATGGTACAGTATGCAATGTTGGGTTGTTATTCTCGTGTGGATCCCAATATAGTGCATGGAGAATTTAAGATCTGGCCGTAAACAAAAGCCTTTTATAAGGCGTTTGGGAGAAAGAAACAGACATAACTCTGCTTGTGAAGCCGATCTACATATATTTTTGGTATAAAAATTGTTAGGACATTAGCTAAATTAGGCCTTATTATTATTATGAGGATTATTATTAAGTATTTATGTATTTACTAATCCGATCGCTTAGTTCCTTTGAACTCCTCTTCAAGTAGCTCATTTTTCAAGGCTTCTTCAAGAGTTTAGTTTAAGATTCTCTTGAAGAAGCTCACTGATTAGGTTATCCTCCGAGAGTTTAACCATTGTGTGCTTAGAATGCTTGCTAGAGACAAGGGTATTTTATAAGAAACCTTAACGTTTGGTTCCTTTGGGTTCCTCTTCTAGAAGTTCATTGGACAAGGTAACCTTGTCCTCTGTGGGTTCAGTGCGCTTTGATCCGTAGGTTGTGTGCTAGGAACACAGGTTTTCCAATAAAGATTAAAGCAACCGTTTTATTCTTTTGAGCTCCTCTTCAACTAGCTCATTGGATAAAGAAAAAAACAGAGTATCTACTTAAGCTTAGCAGACTTCAATTGTCTCTCTTGGTTGGAATCCTTCCGGGTAACAACTCAATGGGAACCCACATGGGCAGAATGGGCATCAGCACATCTGACTTATGCAGATGGTGTCAGGACGAAGAGGTGGAAGAGGACTCATCTTACTTCCTTTGTGTATATACCAGAACTAGAAAAGATGCCTTCGGAGAATACATTTCGACGAACTGGGCGACGTTTCATTTTTGCCACTAAAAAGCAGGGGGGTCATTGCGTAATTTTCTAAACGATAATCGTCAAAACGATAATTGTCGATGATATCGTCCATAATTTGCTTCACGTAACTCGACTACTATCGTCTCGTCAATCGATCACAGTTTTAGAGATTTGTATGCATTTCAGAAACTCTCAAACTGTAGTCAATCTGTCAATTCAATAGAAAACAATACAAAATGTCAATTTACAGTGGAAACTCAATCACTCAACTATAGTCACCTACAAAATTCAAAATTAAATCAAGACGATACCTATTTAGCTATCGTCCAAACGCTATCGTTTTGACGATTATCGACTTACGTGAAGCAAAAAAAGGCAACGCTATCGTTCAAACGATATCGTCTGACGATAATCGAGTTACGGAATGACCCCCCAGATCAGAAATCAGGATGGAAGGTATCCCATTCCTGAGACTTCCACTTAATCCTTTCTCTTACCCTTTCCATTCCTACATTACCCACTCCCTGGGGAGCACAATAGATCCATTGAGATCCGAGTGAGATGATATGGCTTGCCGCCTAACCTAACCTATGTATATCCAGTCATCTAAGATTCCATGTCTTGGCATCGTGGTTAGTGCGTTTGACTGTCATACACAGAGTCCTGGTTTCGTTTCTCAGCCGCTGCATAATGATTTTCAGGGGTATACTGCCTTTTGCGCGGAAGTGACAAATCCTCTTGTCATGAGAAATCCCGCTCATCTTAGCCGTTGGATCTCAGTTTTTGGTGAATGCCCCGGCTTAGTTAGAACTAGAAAAGATGCCCTCGGAGAATACTTTTAGATGAACTGAGCGACGTCTCATTTTTGCCACTAAAATCCATCTTTAACTTCATTTAGAAATCAGGATAGTTCTGAGAGGCACTAAATCCTTCCTCTTACCCTTTTTATCACTATGTACATTACTTACACCTTGGGCACCACAATTCATCCATTATGATCCGAGTGATGTTACACAGCTTGCAGTATCATCACCCCACCTGTATCTGGTTTGTTTCCTAGGTTGTGTACTACGGACAAGAGTTTCCTGTAAGGATTCCCGACCGTTTAGTTCTTTTGAGTTCCTCTTAAAGTGGCTGATTTGACAAGGTATTGCTCTGTGGGTTCCGACTGTTAAGTTCCATAGGGTTTTCGAAAAAGACCGTGACCTTTTAGTTTCTTCGTATTCCTCCTCAAGCATAGAACTAGATAAGGTTCTCTTCGGAGAGTTTCCGAAGGTTTTGTATCTCAGGTAGCGTGCATTATATAAAGTACCGTGTTAGTTATTTTAAGCTATTGAATATTGTACAAGTATTATACGAAATGCTTCTCGATTTATCTTAAGAACAAAATATTATAAAGTACATTATATGAAATCCCGGGTTAGAAACGAAAACTAAGATATCATATTAATTGAGAACTAAGCAATTTTAATAAAAGCTATTTTATTCGGAGTTAAGACCCTCCAATTCTGGCAACCGACGAGCATACTTCAACCCAGGAGAAAAAGCATCACAGATCTTTGCAATTGGTGATTTTTTTGCTATTTTCTTTTTGGCAAGACTGTTTCTGACAGCTCACGCACGTTTCGTGTTTTTTGTCACTGTCAAACATCTTCAGTTTGGTCTGTAATTAAACCATGAATCCTCTTACAAACGAACAACGCTTGCAAACTATCGCGCGCTTCTTCCATTTTATGGTCAGTTTAATCGACCTACTGAAGCGGCTATTCGATCTTATTTGACTAACTTTCGCACCAAATTTACATTGTTGGACATTAAACCACCAACACGCTTACGTAGAGTGAGAATTGAGGAAAATATCGCAACTGTATCGGCCAGTGTTAGTGATGAAGTGATGACCGTGAATTATCGATTCGGCGGCGTTCGCAGCAATTGGGCCTCTGTTACTCCACTGCGTGGAAAATTTTGCGGCGGGACGTGAAGCCTTTCAAAATACAGCTGGTGCAAGAAGTGAAGCCGAGCGATTTACCATAACGCCGAATTTTTGGTGAATGGGCTCTTGAAAAGTTGGCCGAAGATCCACTTTTTTATCGAAAAATTGTGTTCAGCGACGAAGCTCATTTCTAGTTGAATGGATACGTGAACAAGGAAAACTGCCGTATTTGGAGTGAAGAGTAGCCAGAAGCATTGCAAGAGCTACCAATGCATCCAGAGTCACTGTTTGGTGCGGATTATGGGCTGGCGGAATCATTGGGCCGTATTTCTTCAAAAATGATGCGAATGCTACCGTGCGATGATAACAAACTTTTGACTGCTTGACTTGCATGACATGTGGTTTCAACAAGACGGTGCCACATGCCACACAGCACGCGTAACAATGGACCAATTGAGCGGCGAGTTCGGTGAACAGTTTATTTCACGTTTGGGGCCGGGCAATTAGCTATGTTAAGGCTCAAGTCTATAGCGACAAGCCCGACATTGAAGCATTTATACGTGAGATGCCTCTCATTTAAGTCGCTCGAACTTAGCAGAATATTTTAGGTTCACTCTGTTCCTACCGACTACCAACGCACCGAGAATAGTTAAGAGTTGTAAGTCACCAGGTTTTCTCCAATATCTCGCGCCAATATTTAAAAAATTACCAATAGAAAATGCACCTGTTATTATGTTCCCCTTTTTCTTAACCAGTTATTTTTTCTTGTCAAAATTGTTAATTTAAAAAAAAAAAACTATTCATCATACTTTACTTCCTGTTTTTTTTTCTTGATTTTTCTGCAGACAAAAATAAACCTCTTCTCCAACAGAAGAAAAACTTTCATTTTCACATTTTTCTTTTGGAATTGCTGCGACATTCTTTACTGATTTTTGCCGCATTGTTTTAAATTTTCACTTTGGTGATGTCTGGGTCCAGCATGAAATGTGTGTAAATTGTGTTTCTTTTGTTTACAGGGGGCTAGACTTCTTAAGAGGAAGAAGAAGACGCATTTTTTTCCTCAGGAATAAGATTTATTAAAAAAAATTTAATCAAAAGCAGTTTGCAATTACAAATTCATACCTTTGCCAATTGTCAGCAATGAGTATCCTTAAAGTTAATTCGTTTGCAATTGGCATGGCGATGGCGGTGCGGTGGGACGGTGAATACTCATTGTGAGGTTAACCACCAGAACATTAAAATCTTTTGGGATGAAAATGGTGGTATTAAAGAAAATGGTTATTGCTAAATTAGAAAACAAGAATCGTCTACCGGAAAATTAACAAAATATGTTGGAAAAACCAAAAGAAAACGATTTTGTTATCATTTCCCCGGAGGAGGTGGTTGTTACAGTCATCGCTGTGTTGAAATAAAATGTTTACCATAGTGGGTGCTGGATGGTACTCTGGTACCTAC
This sequence comes from Chrysotoxum bicinctum, assembly GCA_911387755.1. Lineage (NCBI taxonomy): Eukaryota > Metazoa > Arthropoda > Insecta > Diptera > Syrphidae > Chrysotoxum > Chrysotoxum bicinctum. The sequence continues at coordinate 203,286,450 of OU426987.1, read as the reverse complement.
ATAAGCAAATGTTTATTGACGTGAGCCAAAAGGCTCTTAGACCAGACAAAAATGCCACTATGCACTTAAATAGGAGTTAGAAAAACAGTGTTATAGTTGTAGGTATACTACTAGAGAAGTGGTCATGCCTTTGAGGTTTTGATGTTGCTTGGCAGCATTACGGAAAAGTCAACATTTCATCTTTTCGTGTAATCATGAAGGTAAATAAAAATAAAATCCTAAGCATTCTGTTTAACTTTTATCTAAAACAAGGATGTAGACCGAAAAGGATTGCAGATGTACCTACATCGCTGCCATATGGACTGCAGGACTTGTTGGCTTAAAGAACAACAAAGTGCAGGGATTTTCATTGCAGATGAAGACCGTATTTGCATTTCGATTAGGATAATGCAAAAGGGGCAGATATATAATATAAAAGCTGAAAATGCAGAAATTATTTAGGTTGCCATAGGGTTAAGCCTTATATATGGGTAGTTATAGCAATGACGTTATTATACTTATACAACTTGTAAGGAAAGGGTTTATGTGAACATCATATGCAGTAACATAAGATTAAGCTATTTGAGAAAATCGTTAATCCTACTTTAAAATTTTTGTTGTTCTTGAGTTTCTGAGCCTTAATTGAACCGCAGGTATAAGAAATGCATACTTAAATGCATGTTGTCTTTTCTAAACTTTAAGGAAGACCCTTTGTAATAATTTTCTTAAATTTGTTCAACAAGGGTAGGTAGATTTTGAAATGGAAATGGACAAGCTGTGTGTGAGATATTAACAAAATTCTTTCTATATTTGATTTGAAAGGTCCATGTATGAAATATGGTTCAAATTATGAAATATGACATCGTTAAAATGCCCGTCTTGCCTTTTTACGGTGACACGGATCCGATTGGTCCAATTTTCAATGACTTCCCCACCGATCGGGCTGATCGATGACCTATGTTATGTTTACCTTAAGGGCATCGGTTAATTAACCTGCAAATTCAGGAAACCCACAGGAAAAAAGTCTAGCGGGGTCAAGTAGTGATTCCAAATTTATAATTGTTTCTTGTAATTTGTGAATTCAATTTCAACTCGCATTTTTACTTGCGACTTATAGGTACTATAAGGCAAGTTATGCATTCGGAAAAAAATATCGAACTCGAGATTTTGATCAAAGTTGACATTACGATGATAGCGAAGACCAAAACTGTAGGTCTCACAATTCTGTCTGTCTGTCTTTTCGACTACAGTCTAAACAGCTCGTCCGATTTTCTTTAAACTTATTTGATATAATTTTTAATTTTTTCCCCCCACCAAAAATAACGGTACCTGCAATACGATTTTTTTTTTTCGAAATTTTATAAATATTTTTTTTTTTCAAAAACTGTCACAAAGATTTTCTTAAAAAAAATTCAAAAAATTTCATTTACTTAAAGCTAGGAAATGGTTGAAAAAAAAAATCAAAAAATGGCTATTTTTGGTACCCCCTTGGAACCATTTTTTTGGTTTTTGATTTTCTCAAAAACGGTACAACCGATTTTGATAATTTTTTTATGCCAAAGCTCCCCAAAACTTTATTTGGTATTCAAATTTTCCAAAAAAATATTTTTGAAACCCTAGAAAGGTAATCTTCGTCGATTAGACGAACATCATTTTTGCTTTTTAAAATTTCTCATAGATTCTTCATAGATCTTTAAGGAGAATAAAAAGTCACAAATCTAAAAAAAATAAATGAAAAGTGTGTTTTTATTAAAAGAAAGGTTTGATAAAAATAAATTATTAACATCTACAAGAATTTTTTAATACCTTTTCGAAAAAATTGCATTTAAATTTTACTTCGTCGATTCGACGAATGATTACCTTTAACGTACTAAAAAATATGATTACCTTTCTAGGGTTAAAAAAAAAATTATTTTTTTTTCCAAAACTCAATATTTCAAAAATTTGAAAAATAAAAGTTTGTTAATATAAATTACAAGGTGGAAGAAAAAAAATAATTTTGCCTAAAAATAACGGTACCCTCCATACAAATGTTAAAAAATGGTTTTCGAAAATCGTATTTTTCTCGAAAACGGTTCCGAGAATTTTTCTTAATTTTTTTTGCTTTTCATTAATTTTTATATATTTATAATTTAATAAAAAAAATTGAATTCAAGATATTACCATTTTTTTAAATTTAGAATTTGTCATTATCGACATAACGGATTTTAATGAAATTTTTTATAGATAAGATTCTAAAAAGTGTGAAAAACATTGCATTTCAAAACTTTAAAAAAATATTTTTTGAATTTTTGAAAAAAAAAAAAATAAAAATATTTTTTGTTTGGAAAATTCGATATCTCAGAAACGGCTCAATATTTTTGTTTATAAATTTAATTTTTATTCGAACAATAATAAAAACTTTAAATTGGTGTAAGGTAGGGGGGCCAAATAAGGCCCACCTAACGGAGTTTTCGAAATATCTGCTAGATTTTTAAGAGTATCCGAGTAAACTAAAAAGGTTATGATTCTTTGTCATTTTATCTACATGAAAACATAGATTTTATTGTTTTCGTAAGATTGAAAAGTATATTTTTTTGAAATTTATAAAAAGCTTACGTTGTTCTTAATAAGGCCCATGGGGTCTTAATAAGGCCCACTCAGTTTTCTTAAGAATATGGCAATTAAAAACACAAAAATTAAATTTATTTCATAAGGAAATAGTCTCTTTAGTTTAACAAAAAACACAAATTAAATAAAAAACTTAATTTTAGCAAAAAACTTAAACAAAAAAATATAAACTTCACTTCTTCGTAAAAAAATAAAACTAAAATATTCTTTAACCTGCAATGCGTCTTTTTATGTTGGTTACTGTCCTATTAGAAGCTCTTTTTTTTTGGGAAAAGTTGGCATTTGGTCTGAACCACATTAAAAATATAAAATAAAAAAATTTATGTATAATATAAAACCCAATAATTAAAAGCAAATTTGCGTGTGCCCAATAAGGCCCATCCCTTATTTTTGTGAGCCTTATTAGGAACATGCAAGACTTAAAAAAAAAATTATTTAAAACTAACGATCAATCATTTTTTTACAAACAAATAATGTTGTAATTTACTCAAAATATTATATATTATACGGGAAAAATCAAAAAATAGGTACTTACTTGGTTTAAATTTGTTAAAAAAGAACACAAAACACAATACTTTTTTATAATTTGCTAGTTTTTCCCCCCAGACGAACTTCATTGAGCTGTAGGTCAAGACATGAATCGCTCAGCTGGCTTTTTTTCCTTTGTATGTGTTCTTGTAGACATAGTTTAAATATGCAAAGCAAAAAAAGTCCCGTTATTTGTTTGTTTCTGTGTTTTCTGACAAGTGGGCCTTATTAGGAACAGGGCCTTATTTGGCCCCCCTACCTTACTAAAATTTTTTCTTAAAAATATGTTAAAAATTTTGTGTATAAAAGCTTGTTTTTTTAAGAAACCAGTACAGACTTATAATTTTTGTTCTTCCATAAGCTAATATTTGCTTGAATCACATGGCACCCTGTTTTTAGCTCCAACTACTAAAGAAGTTGTTTTAGTCTTTTAAAAAATGAATTTTATGCTTGTGAACACTTTTTTTCTAATAACATTCATTTTGGAAATTCTTAATCGTTTACATTAGACCAAGTTCGTGCGACCCAGTCGTGTTAATAATTCTCTTAGCAGCGTGGTCAAGCAAGTTTTGTAACGGAATTTAAACATTTTTCTCTGTTACTTTAATTTTATCAAGATAACAGTCCGTTTTTGATTTAAAATTTTTTTGATATGGGGGAAATATATTATGGCCATCATCAGTTGCTTTCTTAATCACTTCGTGTTGATATTTTGTTTAAATAAGACTGTCGTGCCTAAGCACAATGATCTTTATACACTTTATTCGGTCTTCCACTAGTACTCGCAGTTGACATATTTTTTAAATTTTGATCAAAGTGGACATTACGATGATTAATGAATGAATGAATTTGTATTGGGGGTTTATTGCACTGCGACCTGGAGATCTATTGTGCACCCTTAGAAATGATGAGCTTGCTCATCCTATAGTTCCTCCTCCAAACCTATTGCTTTTAGGAATTTTAGTGTTTGGGGCACCTTCAGAGAGGATAGGTTGCTCTCTTTTACCTGTTGGACAATAACTTCCTAGTATGTGGTCCGGAGTTTCCTCATACATGTTGCAGAATCTGCATGTGACACTGCTTACCTTACCAAGTAAACTTAGGTGTCTTCTAAGTTTGCAGTGTCTAGTTAGGATACCTGTTATTATTCTTTGGTTATTTCTACTTAAGTTTTCTACTGCAGTTTTCGAAACGTTGCTGGTTGTAATTGCCCAGTAGTAGTTTCGCCTGCCTAAGTTTTGGTAGTTCTTTCCGATTCTTCAATCTGTTTGCCTCCTCTTCTTGTTTAATTTTGTTTTTGATGTCATTTTCGCCTATTCCGCAATACGGTTCAGGCCCTGTAAAAGGAGTTGAGGCGCCTATTTTTGCTAGGGTACAAAAATAGGCCCTTTTGTTTTAATGAACACCCACATAAGAGCGGGTACCCAGTAAAGTGTGACCCTGTTCTGGTTGCCAAGTAGCCTGCTTATGTACTCCCACACCAATTTAGAGCTGATGGTAATTGAGCTTAGTGCCTTGAGTGCCGCTTGACTATCTGACATGATGGCAATGTTCTTGTTACGATTATTCTTTTCGAGATTTCGATCCACGTATTTCCCTATGGCGTTTACCTCCGCTTGGAAGATGTTGGTGGACTGCCTTATCGGTATGGAAAGTTTGGTTCTTGGCCTTAAGATTCCTGCACTAGACCCTTCGCTTGTTCTCGATCCATTAGTGTACCACTTGATGGTGTTTGTTTCGAGGGTGTAGTTTATTTCTGTCTTCCGGTACCTTCCATACGATTTTTTTTTTTCGAAATTTTATAAATATTTTTTTTTTTTTTTTTAATTTTTCCACAGATTTAAAAAACAAATCAAAAAAAGTTAAAGCTAGGTGATGATTAAAAAAATCCAAAAAAATGGTTATTAATGGTACCCCCTTCGAACTCTTTTATTTTGTTTCTGACTTTCTCAAAAAATGTACTACCGATTTTTATAATTTTTTTATGATAAAGCTTCCCAAAAGTTTGAATATTATTGTGTTTATTTTTTAAATTAAAAAAAATATTTTTTTTTTTTTCAAATCTCAATTTTTTTTCGGAAACCTCAAGCTCGATTTTTTTTGAAACTTGACAAATAAAAGTTTCCCAATACAATCTACAAGATATGAGAAACAAAATTTATTTTATCTAAAAATATCGGTACTCACCAAACAAATGTTAAAAAATGGTTTTCCAAAATCGTATTTTCCTATTTAACAGCACCTAAAATTTTGATACATTTTTTTTCTTTCGATTAATTCTTACGATCTATAGTTTAATAAAAAAAAATTGATTTTAGGATATTACTAATATTGGAATGATTAAACGACCTTTTGAGTTTAATAAAGAACGAAATTTTGTACAGGCGGCTCTAGGTCAATAAAAGGATGTTTTAGATGGTGTGCAACGTTTCGAGCGTGGTTACACTCTTGTATTGAAGAGTGTAACCACGCTCGAAACATTGCACACCATCTAAAACATCGTTTTATTGACCTAGAGCCTGTACAAAATTTCATTCTATATTAAGATATTACTGACTACACCTGCCCTAAAATATTTTTTTTTTAATTTTGAATTTCTCATTATGGACATAACGGATTTTATTGAAATTTTTTTATAATAAAGCATTCAAAAAGTTTGAAAAACATTGGCGCAAAATTTTAATTGTATTAGTACGATGCTAAAGCTGTTTTAATATGATACTAGGTTAAAACAACGAATTTGCAAATTTTAATCGGATATAGCATCATACTTTCTCTATACCCTTTTATTAAAGTTAAAATTATCGAATACCTACTTTATTTTTTTAGTATCGTGCTAGCTTCATATGACTTTTTGACATTTGCAAACATCAAAAAAGGTTCGTGTACTTACTTTTTTACACGCAATATCATTGTTTTAGATGTGTTCAGAAGCAATTTATTAAGAAAATTCTTTGACTACGATACTAGTTAGCAAAATGTTTAAAATTAAGAATGAGTTAGTAAACTACTATAAAGTTAGCAAATTGTTAAGTAGTATCATACTAATACCTTAATAATAGGCTGTTTAAAATTTTGCGCCATTGCATTTAAAAACTTAAAAAATATATAAAAACATTTTTTTTTTGAAAATTCGGTATCTCAAAAACAGGTCAATATTTTTTTTGGAAATTTAAAGTTAAAGTTGCCGGACCAATTTTTTTTCTTAAATTTGTTTTAAAAATTTTCCAAATAAAAACTTGTTTGTTTTTAAACCACCAACGACTTATAATTTTAAACTAATATTTTTTTTTTAAGTTTTGAAATGCAATGTTTTTTAAACTTTTTAGGATCTTTTTTATAAAAAAAATTTCATTAAAATCCGTTATGCCGATAATAAGAAATTCAAAATTCGAAAAAATCGTTCTATGGTAGGTACAGTCAGTAATACCTAGATTTCAATTTTTTTTTATTAAATTATAGATTGTTAAAATTAATTAAAAGAAAAAAAATTTTAGCGAAATTCTCGGAACCGTTTTCGAGAAAAATATGATTTTCGAAAACCATTTTTTAAAATTTGTATGGAAGGTACCGTTAGTTTTAGATAAAACAAAATTTTTTTTCTTAAATCTTGTAGATTATGTTATAAAACTTTTACTTATCAAGTTTGAAAAAAAATCGATCTTGGGGTTTTCAAAATATTGGGTTTCCAAAAAAAAATTGTGAAGGAGCTTTAGCATAAAAAAAATGATTTGAATCGGCTGAACCGTTTTCGAGAAAATCAAAAACAAAAAAAAAATGGACCAGGGGGGCTACCAAAAATAACAATTTTTTGTAAAATTTTTTTTAACCATTAGATACCTAGTTTTAACTAAATGAAATTTTTCAAATTTTTGTTAAATAATTCTGTGGGACAGTTTTTGAGAAAAAAAATATTTATAAAATTTCGAAAAAAATCGTATGGCAGGTACCGTTATTTTTGGTCTTAAAAAAAAAGAAAAAAACGTGTGGGGGGAAAAAATTAAAACCCATATACTTATACCAAGTTTCAAGAAAATCGGTCGAGCCGTTTAGGCTGTAATCGAACCGACAGACAGACAGACAGACGGACAGAATTGCGAGACCCACTTTTTTGGTCTTCGCTGTCATCGTAATGTCAACTTTGATCAAAATCTCGAGTTCGATTTTTTTTCCGAATGCATAACTTCTTGCCTTATAGTACCTAGAACTCGCAAGTAAAAATGAATTTTATGCTTATGAACATTTTTTCTTTAAAAACATTCATTTTTGAAAATATTAGTCTTTTACATAAGGACAAGTTCATCCGACCTTGTAGTTCGGTTTATTTCTATGACAAAATTAGTCATTCTGACACTTTTTATTTATTAGTGTTAAAACAACCAAAGCTCAAATGCAACTACAGCGATTACTTTATTGATCAATCATTATGTAAACAAATATTTCAACTAAAATAGCAGTGAAATTAGCAACGGTAATACCGGAAGTCGATTTATGGTACTGTTTGAAATTTGGAGTTTTTTCCATCTTGGAACCACTTTGCGACGCAAAATTCACCAAGTTTAAGTCTGCAAAAGACCAAGTTCTTGTGCACGTCGAGGAATCGACTGCCTTGTATTTTGCTGTACAGTTTCACGGACTGCGGCGATGATCACGGCCGATCTTGCGTTCCTTGGACGTGGCTGATTGATTACCGAACCGCTCGTCTTAAGTTAATGCTGTGTGAATGCGGCACCGTTTTATTGAAATCACAAACATTCGATTAATATTTTAATTAATATTCTTTAAAAATTAGAAGTTACGGTGACGTTACATCTTCCTCATTTTTGAAGAAGTGTGTATACTAATAGCCTCACTAAATCAAATTGCACACCATAATTACTTTTTGTGGATGGTCTTTCGATAGTTGAATGCATTCAACGTGTGAAAAATGAAAAGTGGAAATATGCTATCTTAATGCTGATCGTCAAGCATCCAATCTGCATAATGTTCTACGCATTTCGTGATCAGCTAGCTTCAATTTTTGAGAGAGTTGAAAAATACGCCATACTCGTACTTTGCGGTAAGACAAGCCGAAGTCCTGCAAAATCGATAAATTTTGATTCTGCCCCAACCCTTTCACGAACGGTAGCCATATTTTCTGTAGAGCTTGCATTTTGATGATGGATGGTCTTTAAGACATATTAAAACATTACAAACTTTAAACTAAAGATATACAGCCTATTTTGCCATAAACAGGAATGTCAAATCCAAACCACAAATTAGATTACCCTATTTTGTTTAAAATTTGCTAACAATTAATTAAAAGATTTTAACTAAACTGAGATCAATTAATTGATTAACACTTATTGGCATTTTCTCTTCGAATATCCATATTCGATGGTCCAAACATGAACTTGAAAAGCTTTTCTTCCTCCACACATTCTACCAAAAATCAATACAATAAACAAGAACAAAATCATATTGTTGAACAGACCACTCAAGTACGTAATTCACACTCTGATCAGCATAAATCAAGAAAATTCCAAACAATTTCCCTGTAAACTTCCCCAACATTCCGACACCCAATATCACCCTTTATCAACTGTTAAAACCTGTCTCAACATTGATAAAAGCGTTCTGTTTGCTTATTTCAAAGAAACACTTAGCCAGCAGAGACAAGGACGACAGAGACGCGTCACAGTACACCAGCAAGGATGTAATACACTCGTAGCTTGAACCTCTGCTAAGGCGAGTGCAACCGAACGTGTTCTAATGAATATTAATTTTGTTAGCTTTTCTATTTATGAGCCCACGACAGACACGACAATGACGCTGAACGGTTCGAGTTGGTCACAATCACCCGGCCAAGTTAATGAAACAAAAGCCCATCCAGAGTCGATAGAAAACTCTTTCCTTTCGGCTTATTGTTATGAAAATGAGCTCGGATCATAAATAACACCACCAGAAGCACAGTTAAACAAAGAGCCAACAACTTACCAACCGAAAAGGACTAAGGTAAGGACTCGTTGTCGAGTCAACTGTAGTAGGCGGCAGCGGCGACGACGACGCACGGTGGTGCTGGCGGTGGCGGTAAAGTGGTATGGAATTTAGATTCGCTTTATTTGCTCTCGAACGCCTCTGAAGAAAGTACAAACCGTCTGAGTTATCACCTGAAGAAAGCGAAGCTCAGTAGCATTTTGGTCATTGTTTTCTGTGAGCATTTGGTTTTTCGATTTCCTTACTTCTATACCGCGGCAATATATAGAGAGAGAGATATGCAAATCAGGCTTCTGAACCGCTGCGGAAGGGGTAAATTAATAGAGCCCCAACGAACGTACGACAAAATTCCACTCCACAAGGATCTGGTTTGGAATAATTGAATTGGTAGGGCTTGTATTTTTTTTGGGTGGGTCTGTCGACTACCGAGAACCGACTACTCACTACTGACAAAGTCCGTGTTTCATTATAAATGTGGCTGGCTAATTTGCATATTTTCTTACGTTACGGAATGTTGGACTTCTTTCTGGAAAAGAGGAATGTTTTTTAAAGCTTTGTCAGTCGTCGGGTTTAAATTAATTTAGTTAAAATTTTAAACGTTAATAGCGGTCGTTTTTGATTGTCATTTGACTTTAAAGAGACCAATTTTTCTGTGATGGGATTTAATATTAAAAAAAATGTTTTGATATTTAGAAAAATGTAAACAGAATTTTCCAGAAAATTTCTCGGGCTTTCTTTAGACAAAATAAAAACGAAAAAAAACTCTAAGAATACATATGTAAGTCTAAATATTAATATTTGTTATTTATTAATTTTGACAGTTCTCAAATATGACATGAAATATTTTGGTGTAGCCAAAATTAGTGTTTTTATTTGCAAATTATAGGTACTATAAGGCAAGTTATGCATTGCATTTTCCCCCGGATGTTTTTTGATTTGATTTTTTAAGACCAGAAATAACGGTACCAGCCATACGATTTTTTTTCGAAATTTTATAAATATTTTTTTTCTCAAAAACTGTCCCACAGATTAAAAAAAAATTCATAAAATTTCATTTAGTTAAACCTAGGCAATGCTTGAAAAAAAAAATGTCCAAAAAATTATTATTTTTGGTACCCCCCTTGGAACCATTTTTTTTTGTTTTTGATTTTCTCAAAAAACGGTACAACCGATTTTGATCATTTTTTTTTATGTTAAGGCTCCCCAGCAGTTTCAATATTATTGTGTATTCAAATTTCCAAAAAATTTTTTTTTTGATTTTTAAAAAAACTTTCAAATTTTTTTTTTTTGAAAACTCAATATTTCGAAAACCCCATGCTCTATTTTTTAAAACTTGATAAATAAAAGTTTCTTAAAATAATCTACAAGACATGAGAAAAAAATTTATTGAACCTAAAAATAACGGTACCCTCCATACAAATGTTAAAAAATGGTTTTCGAAAATCGTTTTTTTCTCGAAAACGGTTCCGAGATATTTGCTTAAATTTTTAGTCTTTCGATTAAATTTTAAGATCTATAATTTAATAAAAAAAAATTTGAAAACAAGACATTACCGACTGTACCTACCATAGAAGGATTTTTTTAAATTTTCAATTTCTCATTATCGACATAACGGATTTTAATGAAATTTTTTATAGAGATGCTTCTAAGAACTTTAAGAAACATTGCATTTCAAAACTTAAAAAAAAATATTTTTTGAGTTTTTGAAAAAAAAAAAATAAATTCATATTTGCATAGCATTCTGTTTTGGTCTCTTACTATTAAAAGAATTTAAAAAAATGATGATAATTTTATCCTTATAAACAGTTTTCTCTAATAACATTCGTTTTTAAAATTCCTAGTCTATTACATAGGAGCAAGTTCGTGCGACCCAGTCGTGCATTTTATTTTATTCTATAATGATATTGAATACGACTTAAATCATTTTTAGGGTCAAAAATAATGGTACTTGCTATAAAAATATTTTTCAAAATTTTAGAATATGTGTTTTTCTCAAAGAATGTTCCACTGATTTTAAAAAAAAATTCAAAATATTTCATTCAAGAATTGTATACATAAATATATTAATCACAGAAAAACGCATAAAACGCATTGTTTAAATTAAAAATGTACAGTATGGGTCAAATAATTTAATGTGATAATAACTTTTATAGATTTAATTTTTTATTAATAATTTTTTTTTAGAATCACAAAGTATGAGTTGTGGGGTGCAGTCAAATCCGGGGAAACGTAGAGGCCATTAATCCATTTAAGTGGAAATGAGCTTCATCACTCATTGTGAGATGATGAATAAAATCATTTTGCTCTGGCCTTAATTCTTGTCCAAATTGGATTTTGTATGGAAATAGCTGCAATTCGGTTCTGAGAACTCTTCGCAATGAACTGCGGGACACACCGAGATGACCAGAGCGCCTTAGTGTCGATGTTTCTGGACTCTCCACAACACCACGTTCGCTTCAGTTTGGGCAGTGGGAAGTCTTCCAGCTCGAGGAAGATCAACTACACCTCCTTGTTGACGAAATCGTGCCACCAGTGTCGTATTCATGTGCGCCGAGGGTGGATTTCGCACATTAAAATTGAGCCGATAAGCTCTTCGGGTTAAAATAATCGAGTTATTATTTTCAAAATAAAATTCAATTAGTTTGGTCCTGTCTCAAGCGCTGTAGTTCATTTTAGTAAATCTCCCAAAGTTAGTTTTATAAGTACCTTAAAAAATGAAAAGAAAAAAAATTGAAAACAGAAGTTATGATTTTTTCAAATTAGGAAGACACTTTTGACCCACCCTGTAGTTTCAAAAACAAAAATAAACTACCCGTATATGCAAACAAAACTAAAAAATCGGTGTGGTAATTTTTAGAGCCTACGTTTTTGTACGTGTATTTAAGAAACACGTGTACACGGAATCCGTGTAGGAAATATATACCAATTTCAAATCCGTGTTCTTAAAACACGTGTAATTATTCACTTTATTATCCGTGTAAACGAATCCTTAGTACACGGATGAGGCTGAAATTATAATTGGTCTTTGATTTGCTATTTTATCTCACATTTGATACGTAATTATTAGCACTGTGCTAGATTCCACAATAGAGTACGAAAATTATTTGTCTGAGCCTCAATTAAGATTCGACTTAGACCCCTTTGAATGGTGGAAAACGCGAGCTTCTAAGAACCCAGGAATAGCAGAACTAGCAAAAAAGTGTTTAGCAATACCAGCTACATCAGCTAGCTCAGATCGGTCCTTTTCTACAGCGGGAAACATTGTTACCTCAAAAAAGAATTGCCTTTTATCTGAAAACGTTAATACTTTAGTTTTTTTGTACCAAAATAGAGGACTTATTGAATACAAAATTTTTCTTAATAATTTTTTAAGAACTATAATTATGTTCGTTTTAATTGCATTTTTATATTCTAGAAATGGTAACGGATATTTTAGTAACACGTATAATTAAATGCACGGATGCACGTGTATTTAATTATTACGTGTAATTAATAACACGTGTAATTAATAACACGTGTAATTATAATTACACGGATTCAAATCCCGGTTCAATAATTACACGTGTATCCGTGTATTTCATTATCCGTGTAATAGAGAGCTCTAGTAATTTTATTGATAAATCAATTTTGTATCCACAAAATTTCTTAAAAATTTAAAATAAAAAAAAATTGGTATGCCAATTTTTATTATTAAATAATTTATATTTAAGGAAATAATTTTGAAAAAGAAAAGTCGCGTCGTTTTCAAGATATTGAATTTTCAACAAAAAAAGTTCCAAAATTTTCATTTTCTTGTATAGATTTTTTAAAACATTTAAAAAAAAATTTAGTACAAGTAAAGTTTGTACTAGTAAAGTTAAAATTTCAAAAACTAATACTAATCCATTTTTGAGATATTAAATTTTCAAAAAAAATCACTTTTTCAGAAATGCCAACAATTTTTTTTTCAACTTTGATATGGAATAATTTTCAAACTTTTTAGAAACTTCTGTATAATTTCATTAAAATCCATTATGTTGATAGTAAAAAAGTAAAAATTCAAAAAAAAAAAAAATATTCTATGGTAGATACAGTCAGTCATAATTCATATTCAATTTTTTTTTATAAAATTACAGGCCGTAAAAATCAAAGTTCTATTTTCGAGAAAAATATGATTTTTGAAAATTTTCAGAAAAAAATAAAAAAAAAAATAAAATATTTTGCATACACCTTGTAGATTGTATTGAAAAAGTGTTCATTGTTAAGATTCAAAAAAATCAAAAAGCAAGTTTTGAATTTGGAAAAAAAATCGAACTTGAGATTCTGATCAAAGATGATAGAGAGCACGATAAAAAGTAGATTGCGCAATTCCGTCTGTTTATCTGCCGCGGCTTAGAAGCGATTTTCTTCAAACTTGGAATGTAAGGTTCTTCGTTGATTCCCTAGAGGACAAATTGAAATTTTGTTCAGCTTAAAAACTATCGGTACATAGTACTATCGAAAAAGGCTTTAACGATATTGATAAAAAAAATTATGTGTGCTATTGCTGTCTCTTATTTTGAATACCAAGTCGGCGTGTATCACCCTCAACCGTGTCATGCCAACGCGCGGGGATCTGATTCTTATTCTCGTTTCCTCTCACCATAGACCAAGACCGGGATGATTATAGTTTTGAACAGCGTCTCCTTGGTAATTTTCGAATTGTATTCACAATAAAAATGTTAAAATATAATTTTCCAAAAATCCTTGAATTTTGATAATTTTTTTTTCTGTTAAAAACCGGTCAATATTTTTTTAATTTTTTAACTCGTACTAGTTTATGTAGATTATTCAAGTTTGATTTAATTTATTTTAAATCTCTCCACTTTCCGAAATGTTCGTACTGCGTTCTAAAATAAAAAATAGTATAGTGGGTGTTTTTAGTAAACGAAAAAATCATAAGGACCTTATAAAACTTCTACCAACCCCAGTCATAAAACCATGATAAAATTTGAAAGAAAAAGGGCCACGTCATCAGAATAATAATATTTGAAAGATTTGTAGGCTTTCATTTTTATATATACAAGGGTGTCCGGTAATGGGATGTGATTCTTGGTCACATTCTAAGAAAAAAATTGTTCTATAGTAAAGTCGGATTTTCAACTTTGACATCGTTTTTTGACGTTTTTAAAAAAAGGCTAACTTTGGTGTACCCTGACCCCAATAAGAAAACTTTATGTTTAGTACGCATTTTTTTGGGAAAAATTGACCTCAAAGTCAAAATTTTGTTCGGGCAAAAAAAATTGAACACCATTTAAAATTGAATATCTGACAACCCTAAATACACATCAGCTCAATTTAAACGTAGTTTTAAAGGTTAGTATTTCTTCTAAAAAAAAAGTACAAAATGAGGTCCCTACTACTATCTAGTACTAACAGAGAAATTGACCTTAACATGGGTCAGGGTACACCAAAGTTAGCCTTTTTTTTAAATCGTCAAAATGTGATGTCAAACTTTGAAAATCAGACTTTACTGTAGAACAATTTTTTTCTTCCAAGAATCACATCCCAAAGTATGGCACACGAATTACCGGACACCCTGTAGACTCTTTTTCCTCCAGCGCGACTGCTATCACAAAATTTTAATTTGGATTTCTTCTTCCTTCCATTACAAAAAAAAGCCTACTTAATAAACAGACAAACAACTTTACCAAATTTGCTTAGCTATAAAAGGGTGTTTTTTTCATAAAAGTTGGCAACTCTTTTTCTAGTGACAGTAAATTTGACAATTTTATGATTTTTGCTCAGTGGATTTTGTGAATGCACTATGAATGAACTTAAGTGCTGGAAAGCTGGACTTTTTGATTGCACATTAAAGCCAACCGCGGTCCGACTTAATTTTTAGATACAAATGACATAAATTATTTTTTCAATAAAGCCAATTATACCATTTTCACTATTTTGATTTGTTATGTTTAATTATAATTGTTCTCGTTAAAAAAAACACCCTTTATTCAAATATGAAAATACAAAGTAAACACAACTGAGAATTTGACCAATTTGAGACCCCGGTTGGTCTTGTTATCAAAAGTGGTTTTGAAATATTTCAATTTTTATATGTGCCATGTCTTCGAACTTAATAGGACGGGGAAGTCTTTTCCAAAGATGCTTCAGGCTAATAACCATTACGAGTTACTTACTCAACTCTTAATGACTTCTGTATGCTACTACAAGGTATGCTTCTAGGAATGAAAACCGTCGATTACACCGATAAGTTTAGTCCATAATTATTATTAGAAGGATAAGATCACACCAGCGCCAGCGTACATATACCTAAGCTACTGAGAGGTTCATATTTTTTCCTTCGAAAGAAGAAGAACCAAGAATATGTGAGCTAATCCAAGTCAGGGAGTCAAGGAAAAGCGTATACCTATAAAAGTGAAGGTGATTGAGTATAATTGCGATCTATATTTTCCAGGAGGATGCAAATTGCAGTGCTGTTATTCTGTTTGGGTTGCATAAACCGTTGGATTGCTATTTGCGCAAAGTGATATTTTATGAAGGATATATTTATGTAATTTCAAATAATGGTTACTTTAAATTACGGAACAGTTTATGAGCATAGGAATTATAAAACAAGATTTCCTACTTTTGCAGCAGAAAATAACCATGACGGAACATTGTAAAAATGCATAGAGAACGAGTTTAGAGAGAGCAATTAAGAACCCTCAAGAACAAGGCTGCTATACACTGATGCGCATCTAATGTCGTTTGTGCAAAAGTCGTCAATTTAATCAACTGTCATGCCATGACTCCATTTCAAAATGAATATTGCTTTAAAAATTGTGTTCTGAACTTCATTAACTCGATCTCGAAATTATGTACTTCAAATGAGCTTAAGGTCCAGTTTTTCAGTGCGAGATCGTCCACTATTCATTGCAGCCTGAAGGGTTTAACGGCAGGAGACAGCATTCAGTTTTTGATTACGTTTTTTTAATGGCGTTTATGTCTCTTGTCCTTAGGCTGTTTCTAACTTTCTCCAACTTTTTACTATCAAATCAATATTGTCTCTAAGCCTTCCTTAAAAACACCTCATTACAATGGTATTTGTTTATCAAATTCAAGCATGTATTTTCCCTTCAAAACAATCATGTTCATCAATATTTGCCTTCTATCTTGCCGCGCGCCGCCTCGCAGCACTTAAAAGAATCTTAATGTGATTAAAAAATCATATCTCGCACATGGCGTGAAAGTGTAAGATGTTCAACCAGTTAGCCACCCACTCTGGTAGTGAAGTGGAAACACAGGAAACCCGTAAACAATCACTTCATGAGGGAGTAATGGAATCTTCCAGTTGGCCAAGTTTAACGCAAACATAGCTTGAATTATGTGAACAAACATTGCATTTGAAATATCCCTAAACGAACGTATCCCCTTTCAGCTCTGCTTGTTGTCTTCATATTTACATTCGGATACCATTTGATGCAATTTTTACTCAAGTATCAAGAAGACGATGACGAAAGGGAGTTACTCTATAAGTTTCCCTTTGAAAAGGGTGTGCGTCATTACACAAACATTGAAAAAGTCGTATGCCATTTGAAGTTAATCCGTTGGTACAAAAGTGGGAATGTTTACTGCAGTTGCCTTCAACTGGGGTGTACTTGGTCCCTTGAGGCTTGCAATCCAAAGCTACCGGAAATTGAAAAAATAAAAAAAAATAAAAGTAAAACACGTAAGATATACACCGAGATAAAGATACAAATAATTTTAAATAAAAACGTCTTCAGGCGAATAGATAAAAAGTAAACTAAGTTGGTTTCTTAGCTAAGAAGCAACTACTTTTGAGATGAGCAAGTTCGAATCCCCAGGGCAGTAGGTATTGGTATTTGAAGATATTTATTGTTTCATACAGGGGATTATAGAGGAAAATTAAAAAAGTTGTTTGCATTGATATGAGAAGTTGAGATATGTTTCTTTTAAGTCAACTTGAGTCCAACTTTTTTTTATATAAGAAAAACGTACTATCGAAACAAACTCATGATTATGTAAATGCGTAATATATACTATAGGAAAAAGTATACATTTTCTGAGTTTAAAATATTCCCACTTAAAAAAATAACTTTAATCCAAAACTGATGTGAGTTTTAGTCTAGGTATTTGAACCAGTGATTTTAAGAGTTAAACATTTTTGTGTTAGGTACAGTTATTACGTAAGCTTTTCTATCTATTTTAATCCTCTGGAATGGAGTGGATGGAAAACAGCATTTGTCCAGCCAATCCCTAAAAAAGAAAAAAATCCTCCTCCCCCTCCGATTACCGAACAATTGCACTTACGTTCCTTCTTTCGAAAGTCATGGGAACCCTGATTAATTAATAATCCGTTTAATAAATATCATAAACAACGAAAGATCCTTAATGACCGGCAGTACGGCTTTCGTAGCAACAGGTCCAATGGTGATCTGATGGGATATCTCACCGAAAAGTGGAACAAGTCATTGCACCATTTTGAAGAAACCAAGTTTATTGAACTTTAAATTTCTAAAGCTAATAGAGTTGATAGAGTTTGGCATTAAGCTCTCTTATCGAAAATGCGTACATTTCGCATCGATGAATATCTTCTTCGTTGGATTAGAAATTACCTTTCAGGTCGTTCAATTCAAGTATTTTTAAGTCTGATATTCACAAAATAAGTTTATGGTACCACAAGGCTCCGTTTTGTCTCCGACTCTTTTCCTCATCGTCATCAATGATCCCTTTTCTGTATATTCTAATCCACTACATTGTTTTGCCGACGATAGTGCCTTCAGCTTTTAAATTCGTTTCCACATCCACATCCTTCTTTTTTGGAAGTGGCTCTACAACGGCAGCGTATGTTCATTAAATTCCGATCTTGACAGCATTGTAGAATTGGGTGTGGAATTTAATACTTCGAAAACCTAATATGGAATATTTCGCTTAACGAACAGAAGGCAGTCGTTAAGCGAAATATTCCACGCCTGCCATTACTCATGGATGGCACTTGCCAAACCAAAAAGCTTTCAGCCCTTGGTATGTGTATTACTGACCATCTTTTGTGGCATGATCACACATTTGATGTTGCGAAAAATTCGGCGAAGTGCTTAGGTTTTCCACAAGATGTAAGAAGTTTTTTTCCACCTTATGATCTGGCTACAATTTATAAGGCATACACTTGACCTAAGCTTGAATATAACTCATATATCTGGGCAAGTGATTCTAAAACTCACCTGCACCTCTTAGATATAATCCAAAACAGAGCCCATAGACTAATTGGAAGCAGTTCTATTACGGAAACATTTCTTTCTCTCGAACAACGCCTTAATGTCTTACTTTGGTTTATCGCTTCTTCTTTAAACAGAGCTGTAATGATATAGCCAGCTGCATTCCTCCCTTGAAACAATTTCGGGCGAACTGTAAAATACAAAGATTCTTTCCATGTATGCCATTATGTATAGAATATGGCATCGTTTAAATGCCCGTCTCAGCTTCCAATTTTGGTCCAAATTTCAATGGCTTTTTAAATTGGTTCGTTTCTTAAAAGTACGTACGCGCCGCCCGGCCCAAAATCCACACTGAAAGGTTACTTTTTGAGAATACATTTGTCGCCTGATGAACCTCGTGTGGGTTGGAGTCGTCCTTTATACGGCAATTTTGCTTATTAAAATAATCATTGATCCAAACATGCATCTCGTTGCTAAAGATGATTTTTTTTTTGTCAAAATTGGAGTTCGACGCTTCGAAGCCAGGTCAGCGAACAAACCGTCTTGTATATGGGGTCATGAACTTTGAGCTTCTGTTCTGGGCCAGTTGGATCGGGACCTGCTCCTAACGCAAATTCCCCAAGTTAAAGTCTGCGAAAGGTCGAATTCTTGGGCACCGTGATGAATCAAAAGACTCGGATTATGGTGGACACTTTTTACGGACTGCAGCGATGTTCTCGGCCGGTTTTGTATTCCTTTGACGTACAAATGATGGCTAATTGATTACCGAACCAATCGTCTTAAATTAGACCAACAAACGTTGAAGAGTCGACTGTGAAGGACCACCACGTCTATCGTAAAAATTTGATAGTAAAGTTTTAGCATTTGGACTTAACATATGTGAACAAAACAACATGGGCGTCACAAGCCGCCAAAATAAAATCTACCCGCGCCAATTGAAAATCCCATTCAAACTATTTGAGATAAAAATTATCAAAATCAGTGGTAACTTTTTGAAAGAAAACAAAACGGTCTTATGTGAATTAGCAATGATATCCATTTTTCCTAAATTTCTTCCAACCGAAATCGCATTCCATTTGACCTGAAAAAAAAAAAGAAAACGATGTTCATTGAAATTTAAATTTGACATGTTTGACAATATCAAAAAATAAAATGCACGACTGGTCGCTCTTATGTAAAAGTACTTTAGAATTTAAAAATTGTTCAAAATTAATATATACATATGTATAACACATGGATTTAATGAGTTAAAAATGTTCCAATTAATTTTTTGTATAACAAATTTATTTAGAATTTTTCAAGAAAAAAGATTATAAGGCATTGTCGGGGTTTCTGAAAAAATAGGCTTTTGTAAACAAAAATTTTTAAAACATTTTTAAGAACAAATTTTGGTACGCCAAATTAAAGATTTTATTATTGTACGAATAAAAATTGAATTGAAAATGAAAAAAAATATTTTTTTTTCAAGTTTTGAAATGCAATGTTTTTTGAACTTTTTAGAAGCTTCTCTTTAAAAAATGTCCGTTATGCCGATAATGAGAAATTCAAAATGTGAAAAAATGTTTCTTTGGTAGACACAGTCAGTAATATCTTAATTTAATTTGTGTTTTATTAAATTATAGATCGTAAAAATTCATCTAAAGAAAAAAAAAAATATTTTATCTAAATAAAAAATATTAAGAAATACGATTTTCCAAAACTTTTATTTATCAAGTTTAAAAAAATCGAGCATGGGGTTTTCGAAATATTGAGTTAAAAAAAAAAATTGAAAAAAAAAATTTGAAATTTCAAAATTTTAAGACCATACTTTTCAAATATTTGGGGAGCTTTAGCTAAAAATAATGATCAATACGATTGTACGTTTCTTGAGAAAATCGAAAACAAAAAAATGGTTCCAACGTAACCTCGTAAAATAACCATTTTTTGGACATTTGTTTTTTTTTTTTAAATTTTATTTTTATTGTAGCGAAATTACAGTTTTAACAAGAAAATATTGCAGAATTTACAGAGATTGGTTATAAGCTACCTTACTACTGTCAAGTTTAAGAGTCTAAAAAAAAAAAAAAAAAAAGCAGAAACATGAAAAAAAAAACATACGAGTATTTGAAGGAAAAGCTACATTAAAAAAACCTTCATTAAAAGAAAAACAAAAACAAAAATGAGCGAAGAGGAGGTGGTGATGTTGTTACGGTAAAATTTTCCGTAACAAGAATCATTCTTTCGGTCCCCTATCCTTATTCCTTTCTTTTAATAACTTTCTTCAAGCAGGTGTTTCTTTCAACTTACTGAGAGAGAGAAGGGCAGCCATGGTCCATCAGCCATCGGTTCACTCGCTCAGTAACTTGAAGAAACAAAATATCAGCGTGTTCAATTTTGAAACTTAATGGACGATAGACGGGTGGTCTGTTCCAATCGCTATTGCTAGTGTAAGCTGGTCACAGAAACAGACGGGCGGTCTGTGTTAAATATGCAAAAAAAGTAACATTGGCGAAGTTTTGTTCCCAATTGTTGAAGTTACTCCTGGTGAGAAAGGCTGCGTGCCCAACCTAAAACATAAATTTTTATTTCTATATATGTATGTAAAAGATGGAACGTTAACGGCTAGTCCCTATACATTCCCCAAATCTGCGCAAAAACCCAACGAATCAAGTAAATTCGCGAGGTAGAAAATTACCACCAACTTCCTCTAAATAGTAGTTTATAAATTATAGCAACTTTCTTTGCACAGGTTTTCCAGTGTTTCTTTACGAGTTTTATGGTAGAAAAATTAAGTTCCTTTTTTTTTGGTTTTCAGAAAATTTTGTTTAAAAACTTGTATGGGGGATGTTAGGTGGCTGAATGCACCCATTGAATTGTCCGCCACTGGAAAGTCATACCGGAGGTCGGCGAATTCAATGCTGATGACTGTCATAAAGCTGGGTGTAAAGTGCGAGTACGAGAAGGCTGATGGGTTCCAACTGCGTTGGCGCACTCTCGCCAATGTGCTGAGTGTTGCTGATAAATGACGCGATCGAAGCCCACGTCACTGATTGGCGGAAAGCACTGGGTTTTAAAAAGAGAAGAGGTCTTCCAGGCAAGGTGAAAGCCTGGAAGGACACTTCTTTACGGAGATTTGATTAAGCAAGAGGTGCAAAATTTGCAAGAAGAAAGTTTTTTGAAAATAAAGAAAGAAAGGAACCAAAAACGAATTTTAGTTTGGAATAAAAAAAAAGTTTTATTTTCAAAATCGAACAAAAAGGAAAATTAAAGGGCTAGTTGAAGAAACGCAGGAAAACTTTTGTGGAGAATTTTTGGGGAAAGTCAGTTCAAGGACTACAAAGGAATTTGGTGGTATAATAAAGCTAAGTATAGTGGTTTTTCAATCAAAATTGTAATTTAGAACTTTCATTGTCGGTCGATAATAATTTCGTTTCAATTCAATTCAAAATCGTATTGTTTGGGTTTTTGTTCTCGAAAAATTCCGATATTACGGAACGCGCGACCCGTTTTTTTTCTAACACCGCTTGTGCTTTCGGGACCGAGTGTTAACGGTCCATCGTGAATATTTAATTTTCTTGTTGTGCTAATTGTTTAAAAGATCTTGGGTTTTAGCCCTCCTTAATGGCAAGGTTTCCCAAGCAATTGAATAAAACTTTAAAATTCCCATTCGGAATCATAAACTTAAATCTTTTATTTAAAAATATCTTTCACCGTCGGTTTCGCTCCAAAGGTTTGTGATTTCCTTATCTTCAAAAAAAATCACTGGCGCCCTTTTTCATTTTTCAGCTACGCCTCTGCGTTGATTGAAAATAAATCATTTCGTTTTTTTATTTTATTAATAAATCATCATCATCAAAATAATTCGCGAACCCACCCCCTTGCTGAGCCTAGTCGTGGTGGTAGCATTCATTGTTGCTATCAGTTGCAATTTTTTTTTTCGCTGAACTCGTCTGCTTGCAGTTTGACAGTTCGTCATCGGTTTCTTTCAGTTCCATTTTATTAGTTGTTGTTCGGTCGCGTCGTGATTCTTTGTCGTCATTTTCTTTGGTTATTTAATTGCAATAATCAAAATAAAAGTTCGCGAATTAAAATTGTAACAATGTGACTAACAAAGGATTAAATAATAAATATGAAATAATTTACATCAAATAAATAACAGAACTATAAATAAATATATATATTAATTTTAAACAGAGCAAAAAAGAAACAAACATAAACAAAAATAAATAAATAAATAATTAAAAGAATAAATAAATAGTAAATAAACAAATAAATAAATAAATCATAAATAAATAAATAAACGAAATAACATTAATAGTTAATAAACGACCAAATAACTAAATGAATAAATAACAAAAATAAATAAAATATAATTTATGAATAAACACATAATTAATAAATGTAGATGTAGATGATGTAGTAAATAAATAGTTTTTATGTTGCCTTGATTTTACTTTTAATAAGATAGTCTTGAGACTTGAACTCAATGAAATTTTTTGATTTTTTTTTCAAAAAATCTGTGGGACAGTTTTTGAGAAAAAAAAAATTTATAAACTTTCGAAAAAAAAATCGCATGGCAGGTACCGTTATTTTTGGTCTTAAAAGAAGAAAAAAAAAAAAAAAAAAACTTGGGGAAAAATTTAAAAACGATATCTACCAAGTTGAAAGAAAATCGGCCGAGCCGTTCAGTCTAGAGCTGTGCCAATCGTTCAATTTGAAAGATCGAATCAATCATTGATTGATTGATTCAAGAATTCGATTTTTTCAATCAAAATCATTTTTTATCCAGCCGTTTCGCTCCGAACGAGATAAAGACCGACCTGAACTGTTTTCAATCGTGCTTTCAGCTAAAATATTTTTTCCAATCGTTTCGTTCTGACCGAGACCGAAACAATGTGAACAAGAACGAAAGTTTGGCTTTTTTCGACTTTGTTAGCGTCATTTTTCCTTTGTATATAAAATGAAGAATATACATTCTGTTTCATTTCCATTCCTATGTGAAATGATCGAGAGCAAGTTGAATGAACGAAACAAAAATTTTTTTTGTTCGTTTCGTTCACTTTATGTTCATCGGTTTCAGTCGCGAGAGATTGACATTACGATTGATTGATTTGGTCTACTGTGATTGCAATCGATCAATATTTTTGGTGAACGAGTCGCAAAGACCGAATCAATCGCGATTGACACAGCTCTAGTTCAGTCTGTCTTCGAACAGACAGACAGAATTTCGAGACCCACATTTTTCGTCTTCGCTATCGTAATGCCAACTTTGATCAAAATTTCTAGTTCGATTTTTTTTACGAACGCATCTAGCCTCTTAGTACCTATAATTTGCTGATTCTTGTAACCTATACAAATATACATGTGTTACAATTGATACTATGGAAGTTGAAAAAATAATGGAGTCCGATTAAGGCAGGATTTCAAATATTTTTAACAAGTATTTTTATAAATTGTAATTGTTGCTCTTCAGAAATTCTTTTTGATGATGTTCCATGGTATGGTTTTGTGTGTGTTGCGATTACACCAATATGCAGTTAACAATGTTATTTTATCCCTAAAAAATAAAACTTCTTGCACTAGTGATGGTGTTTCAAGCAGTTTATTAAAAAATCGTTGATGTATTGTCCTTCCTATTTTATAAAAGTGTTGAAAAGGATTGTTTTCCTGAGAATCTGAAATGTGCTGAAGTTATACCACTTTTTAACAAATAATGTTTCCAATTATAGGGCAATATCAATCCTTTCCACCTTTTTCAAATTTTTTGAATAGTTACTGAAATTTCGAATTGTTTCTTTTTTGGAAAAGTATAACTTGTTTTTTAAAAATCAGTTTGATGTAAGAGCAGGTTTATCTACTGAGGGTGCCATCTTAAGGGTTTGTAGTCAGCTTTATGGAAGTTTAAATAACAATAAATCAACTATTGGACTGTTTATTGATATGAAAAATACTGGTTAAGCACGATCTCTTGTTAACTAAACTTCTTAATGTTGGTTTTCGTGGTAATATTTTCACCTTGTTGAATTCTTATTTAAAAAATAGAACAAAATAGAATTAGTAATTATTAATGGAATCTGAAGTCAACCAAGACAATTAAAAAACGGTGTTCCTCAAGGATCTGTACTTGGACCTTTGTTTTTCTTGATTTACATAAATTCAATTTTCAAACTGAAGTTAAATGGTAATAAAAACTAAATTAATGTGTTTTAAGGTATCTGGAAATAGTCCATATGATTTTTCACTCCCACGATTGTAAACAGTTTTCTTTACCTTTACATAAGTGTGGAAATAGTAATTTTATAGTTAATTTGCGATGTAGCGAAAATTGCTTCAAAATAAAATCAGTTCAATACCTAAAGTACTTAGGTGTAGTAATTGATTTTATTTTAAATTGCAAATATAATATTCAAATGATTTAAATTTATTCATTGTTGGTCACTATTAATGTTCACAAATACGGGACTTCAGTAAGATTCTTACTTCAAAGTTTGTTTCATCCAACCGCAAGACTTTAGACCAATCCTCTTTTAAGTGAAACTTTTTCGTTGCCTTGCAACCTTTAAGCCCGCACCTTCTTCGAGCCTTCTTTTAAAGGTTCTTGTATAGAAATTTTTTTCCAATTTTTTTTCTGTTATGTCAGAAGCTAGTTGAATTGACGTTCTCCACCGATTTTTATTTTTTTCCGAAGTTCGTATTAAAAACCGATCTACCCTATGCGTTGTTTGATTTTTTTCTGCCGGTTCTTTTTCGAGTTTTCGTGTGTTTTCGTCTTCCAAAATTTAACTTTGTTTTAGCCTAAATCAAATAAAAGTTGCATTTCAATATGTCATGAACTAAATTCATTCAAACAAAATACATAAAAAGTATGTGAACATTCGACAATAGTATATGCTAGTCAAATTAATTTGCATTTAAACTAATCTACTTTCGGAGCCAACAAAAGCCCACCATTTAACAAACAGCTTTTAAAGAAATCATTCAAACAAACCCCAACTCACACTCCACTTTCCACTCATGTCCATCAATTATATTTGCATTACCGCAAATGAACGTTTCATCTGGACAATGGGACAACAACAAAAGCATCGTATCAATACAATGTCACATCCATCCATCCTACTATACTCCATCCCGAGCAAAATGCAATTTCAATTCAACGGATGACTGAACTGAAATGGCAAAACCAAAGCCAACGCGAAGTCCTTTATTTGGCCAGTTACATGAATTTGCCATTACTGAACCCAATGGCAACTGCAATGACCGAGTATGAGACAACCCCCAAATGGCATGCAATAACTTCATGTAACGGACATCCGACATGTGATAAAACATGTTATGATGCCCTTTAACCGTCCTCAGCCCACAGCCGGAATGCAAATAATATGCAATTTTCCATTCGTTGTCCTGGTAGGGTTCTCGCTGCACAACACCATGGAATACACCACCAGCACCCCAGACCGCACAGAGCACGAGTTATCCCAAAGTAGACATTAATTTTGCATATTAATTGCTGGCATTTTGTCCCTTTTTATCTAGCCCCACCTCTTCCAATATGGACTTCGTCTATGATACAGAAGATCGAACAGAACAGAAACATCGATCGAGATGTTCGTGGAGTCCATGTGCTTTAGAAGAGCAGGTTCCACTGACCTTCAGCATCCTTTAAATTACAGTCTTGGCAACGAATTCGCCGCTGGCCACAACAGACGCCAATTAGGTGTGCCCTAACTACGTTGGTGTTTCGCGAAACGAGTAGATTAATTTGATATCATTTGGAGCTTCATTTGGACGAAGCTTGCAATTATAGCTACGCGGGCAAGCCGCTTCTGCTTCCTCTCAGAGAACAACAATTTATTAATATCGGCAAAAAAGGGCTCCAGCGAAGATTTTTCGATTATAACAACTCTGACAACATGACTTGAAGGGATTTCATGTAAATTTTGTAGCTGAATTAATGACGCATTCCGGAGACTTTAGAAATTTGAAAAAAAAAAAAAATAAACAGGGCTGCCATTTAAGGAAGGACTTCGGGAGGAGAAGAGTGCTCTAGGGCAAAAATAATAAAACAAATCATAGAGACCCTAGAAATATGATGGGTATTGCAGTTTATTGTAATCTCCGGGAAAAAGGTAAACCACTTTTCAAAACAAGGAGGGTGATTGTCATTATTTTATTATCCATTACCCATCCTTAAAAAAGAGTGCATTCGCCTAGTACAAGTGACAGAGGCCCAGAAGTCGAACTTCTTCGTCGATTTGGACCTTTATTAATAAGTAAGTTAGTTGGTTGACAAATACGTTAGACTTCGTCCTGACTAGAAGCGCTTTCCCGTACTCCGCGTGATTTTTGAGGAATAAGGAAACTCATTGTAGTCGCTCTTTTTCTTTTTACTGGTGATTTTTGCCAAACTTTATTCTTTTGTTCCACGATCAATGGCCGAAGAGAACTGAATGCATACTTGGAATCGAGAACATCACGCTATCTAGAACATGTGTTCTCAAAACAGCTTTTGGTTGAAGGAATAAGATTTCGTTCCCGCCGAACTTCTGTCAAAAGCAACAAAATATTCAAGCCGTTGCTCAATATTCTCACAAACAACAAGAAAAATCCGGATTGATTGTGAATGTGCGAACGTACAATTTTGGCACCAAACAGTGATGAAAGTCGACAAGCTCGACAAGCGAAGATTCATTTGAAACTGCTCGTTGAAACAGTCAAATAGAAATCGATCGATAACAGTAATGTACAAAGAACAAGTCTTCAATTATTAAAGTGAATTCATTAGAAACACCCGGAATTTCAGGGCTGTGTGGTTTATCATACGCTACCCTTCTAAGTCTACACCCGAAGGACAAGGACGTGAATCTGGAAACGATTAGAAGTTTCACATTAGAAGTTTCAGACAACAGATCATTGAGGAGAAAGAGAGTCGCAGACAGAACGGAGCCCTGAGGCACACCAGCATTTAGCATTTATTTTATAAATTTCAGACAGAAAGCCATCCAATACGGAAGTACAGAAAATTTATTAATGAAACAAACCTCTAATGCATTGCACACGTGTCCAAAATGTCAACAAAAACAAACTATACATCAGGTCTTATGATCAAATAAAAGACTACTACGAATATAATATTTTCGAGTAATTGGTTATGTTTTATTTCTTCTCTGGAAAGTTCTTTTTTTGCAATTTTTTTTTTACTATAAAAAAAAACTTAGACGTATACACCATAGAAGAAGTGATTCTTCAAACCGAAAGGCATGCACTTCCTTTTTAGTCAGTTAATGAAAATAGTTCATTGTTTTTAAAGTTTGAACTATTTCAATAAATTTTATATATTTATATATTTACCGTAGATATAGATTGTACTCGTAAAAATTGCAAAATAATTCACAAAAAAATTCCATCTGAAATATTTTTAAAGAATTTGTATTTCTACCTTAGCAAATATTTCCCCAAAAATAGGGTACATCAACCAATTAACAGGCAATGTACAAATCTTTCAGTTTGTTGAACTTGATTTTATTGAAAGTTATGGAAAAAACTGTGTATAGAAATTAGAAGAATATAGGAATGATAAATACGAAAACGAATAAAAATGTGACCATTTTTACCATATATGTAAATTCACATCAAAAAGCCTGCGTAATATTAGCCAATTTCTCGAGTCTCATAATGACTGTTTGGCGATTCGAAAAAGCCAACTGGGAAGGTTTTTTTTTCGAATCTGGTGACTGTTTCCTCGTACAAAATTTACTGTCATCTTCGGTTCTAACACTTACAGACAACGATAACCCCATTACTAGTACTTCAAATAAGGCAAACGTACTCGGAGCTCATTTTGCAGCTAGCTCTACGTTGCCAGCTATTCTGGCACTCAGCGAAACACAGGTAGGTGAAAGCTCCGATCCTTTTGAGTTTAACCTTCCTGCATATAGCTTAGTATACCACTATTTAATCTTCACTACGGTATTGCCATTTTTATTCGGAATGACGTTGCTTATCAAGCTCTTCCTCAATTCAGCCATTGTTCGCACGGATTTTAACGTTATGTGGCTAAAGTTAAACGTCAATAAATAAATTATTCATTATTGTTTCTTGTATCGAAGCCCAAATTTAGACAGTAAATCTACACTGAACCAATTTGATGCGCTGTCGGATTTAATACAAGCGATTATCTCTTGTAATCCAAGCACCGAAATCGTTATTACGGGCGATTTTAACGTGCATAATCCTAATTGGCTTCGATATTCGGGCCAGGCAACACCAGAAGGTGTATATGTAGAAATCTTCTCTGAGATTAACCATCTCACTCAACTTGTAGATGAGCCAATGCGAATTCCAGATGTTGCTGGCCAATCTCCTAATACCCTTGACTTATTCCTCACTTCCCACTCTGAGAAATAAATGTGTTAACGCCTTTAGTCACGTCAGACCATTCTGTAGTGTCAGCTGTTTTTCCATGCTGCAACGCCCTAGTTAAAGAAAAAATCCCCAAAAGAGTCGTATCGCAATACGAGAAAGCCGTTTGGGATGGTCTCAACAACTTTTTCGTGGTCGATAAGCTTTCTCGATAGGAACGTGGGTGCGTGTGCTGATATGATAACAAACACAATCACAAATGGTTTGAAAATGTCTGTTCCTCACAGATCAAAGAGTTTAAAGCCAAAAGAAAACTCTTGGTGTGACGGTAGCTGTGAAGAAGTGATTAGGGTGAGAGAGTTGTGCTTCCAAACATACAAAGCCAACCCTTCTGAGGAAAACCACATTAAGTTTAAGAGAGCAAGGAATGCTTGTAACGCTTGGTTCCAAGGAACCAAATTCTTTCACGAACAAAAATTAAGACAAAAAATAATCCAGTGCCCTAAAGGCAGCAGAAAGTTTTGGTCATCCGTAAAGAAATTCAAAAATTCCACCTCTTCGTCAGTTCCCACGCTCATCGAAAATGATAATCCTGTTGTTAGTTCCATAGATAAGGCTAATTTGTTTGTAGAACTATTTGCAAAAAATTCTTCTCTGCCTGATAGCGACATGAATCCACCGGTTCTTGAAAATGAGAAAAATGTATTTTCGCACCCGAGCAGTTGCTAGAATATTAAAAGATCTCGATATTCACAAATCTGCTGGCCCGGATGGTATATCACCCATCGTTCTGACGAAATGTTCTTCAACATTGGCAAAACCACTGCGCAAACTTTTTTATCTTTCTTATTCTACAGGGCCCCAAAGAGTTGGAACACAGCGTTCGTCAAACCAGTCCCCATAAAAGGCGCATCTTCTTCACCTTCTAATTATCGGCCAATTGCACTGACTTCCCTTTTGTCGAAGGTCATGGAAACACTGATCGATAGGCAGCTTAAGATATATCTTGAAGAACATATTCTTTTTAATGACCGCCAATATGGTTTTCGCAGTAATAGATCCACTAGTGATTTGATGGCATATCTCACTGAAAAGTGGAATGTGGAACCAATCCTCACATTTATTTGGGGAAAGTAAGATCATTGCGCTTGATATTTCTAAGGCATTCGATAGCATCTGGTATCCTGTTCTTTTATCAAAAATGGGTGCGTTTGGTATCGATGTATCTCTTATTCGTTGGATTAGTAATTACCTTTCTGACCGTTCAATTCAAGTCGTTTTGGATGGTTTCAAGTCTGAAGTTCGGAAAATAAATGCTGGTGTCCCCCAAGGCTCTGTTTTATCTCCAGCTCTTTTTCTCATTTTTATAAATGATCTTTTTACCGAAACTACTAATCCACTTAACTGTTTTGCTGATGACAGCACACTCAGCTTTTCATCTTCATTTCCTGATTCAATTCCTCGTTCTTTGAATGTTGAATTGTAACGGCAATATATGTATGTTGAGCTTATTAAATTCAGATCTAAATAGCATCGTTAAATGAGGTATTAAAAATCGTGTTGAATTCAATGCTTCTAAAACTCAGAGCTGTTTTTTTGTTATTAAAGCGGAATATTCCCCCTATGCCCCTATTCATGGATGGAGCTTGCATCATAGAAACTGAAAAGCTATCAATTCTTGGTATGTGTATTACTGACCACCTTTTGTAGAATGAGCACATATTGGATATTGCTTAAAATGCGGCCAAATGCTTAGGTTTTCTAGGACGATGTAAAAACTTTTTCTCCCCCTCTGATCTGGCCACAATTTATAAGGCTTATATACGTCCTAAACTAGAATACAATTCTCATATCTGGGCTGGTGCATCAAAAACATCTTTACAATTACTAACCAGAATCCAGAATAGAGCTTTAAAGCTGATAGGTGACAGAGTAATTTCCGAAACAATTATTTCGTTGGAACATCGTCGAAATGTCTCTTGTCTATCACTGTTTTATCGTTATTTCTATAAACAATGTTCTATTGAAATAGCGAGTTGCAATCCCCCTCTAAAAAAATTTCACCGTAATACTCGCGCCGCCGCAGGGAATGCTCATCAATATACCCTTGAGCCAAACTTTGGACGTACAGTTAAGTATAGAGATTCTTTCTTTTGCCGTACGACTCGAATGTGGATTTCCTCGCCATTTCAATGTCCGGAAATTTAAGACGAATGTACATCGGTTTCTCCTACTCAATCGTCCCACTGTTTCCTAAATGCTCGCACTGTGTTCAACCAACATTTAAAGGGTAGTCATAATCCCTTGAATGCGCGTTAATTATACAAAAATAAAAATAAAAAAAAAGCTCTACGTTGCCAGACAGCAACATTGACCCTCTTATATTTGAGAAAGTAAATCACGCAATGAGAGAGGTATATTTTCGCACTAGCACCGTTGCAAAAGCCCTTTGAGATTTTGATATATGCTTCCCATTCTTCCGAAGAGATGGTAAAAACATTGCGTAAGAAGATGGAAAACAACATTTGCCCTGCCTTTTCCTTAAAAAACGCTACACTTTCTCTCCTTCAACTTATTGAGCAATTGAACTTACGTCCTTTTTTTCTAAGGTCATAGATTCGCTCATCAATCATCAGCTTAAAAAATATCTTGAAGACCGAAAGATTCTTAAGGCCTTCCGGCATATAAGGGGCTTGCTGAACGCACGGACGGAGAGACCGTATTTCGAAAACTACCATTCTGGATTTCTCTCTTATGATCACCGTACTGTTGACAGTCCATGTCCCGTAGTTTTTCTTATGTCTCATGTCCGTCTGTAAATCCGTCCGTCAGTCTATTCATTAATGTTTGTTGCATTAATCTAGTAGATTAAAAATTGATCTTGTTAAATCTTTATTGGCTTAATTGTTTCGCAAATCGAACTGACCTACATCCGTATCGTTCTGAGGTATCTCGATCACTTTCCATCGTTTGGAGTGAATGAAACTTTCTACCTCTCACTTTTAAATTTATAAAAAAAAGAAAGTTGTATTTGTATTTTGATAGGTACTGTCAAATTTAATCATAGATGCATTTAATCTAAACTAAGAGATCAACCTTTGGTGGAAACATCTTATTTTACTACTTTTTCACTAAAAGATAGAGATTTCTCTAGTGTTTCCACCGCACAAAAATATTGAAAAGAATATTAACTTTGAGACAGCACCTGTCAAAATGCTAAAGGTATTTAATTTTTTCTTATAAAGTGGTAGTGAGAGAAAGAAAGTTTCATTTATACCAAATGACAAAAATCATCGAGATACCTTAGCCCGATATGGATATACATTAGACTGGGCCAAAAAAATTGACTATTTTTTTTTTGAAAGATATATCGAGAATATCATTCAGAATGACAAAAAAAATTTTCGTAAAAGTTTGAGCCCTTAATATCAATTTTAAGAGGGCTATCATCGCTAATTTCGATTTTTAGTCATAATTTCATGTTTTGCGTCAGAACTGACAAAACATTGAAGTAAACAAAATTCATTTTGACTTACTTTTATATAAAATTAAATTCCCTACAAAAAAGGTCTGATTGAAAATTTTCGTCAGACAAGCCGTTTTTGAGTAATTAAGCTTAATAAATTGTTATTTTTCTTCGATTTTACTTTTTTAATTTGGAATTTTGTAACTAACGAAAAATAACAATTTATTAAGCTTAATTACTCAAAAACGGCTTGTCTGACGAAAATTTTCAATCAGACCTTTTTTGTAGGGAATTTAATTTTATATAAAAGTAAGTCAAAATGAATTTCTTTTACTTCAATGTTTTGTCAGTTCTGACGCAAAACATGAAATTATGACTAAAAATCAAAATTAGCGATGATAGCCCTCTTAAAATTGATATTAAGGGCTCAAACTTTTACGAAAATTTTTTTTTGTCATTCTGAATGATATTCTCGATATATCTTTCAAAAAAAAAAAAATAGTCAATTTTTTTGGCCCAGTCTAATATACATACATAGGTCAGTTCAAATTATAAAAAAGAATGATCTAATGAAGATTTCACAAAATTAATTTCTATTCTACTAGATTAACGAAATAAGTTTTAAATGGTAAATCTTTTGAAGAAGATTCATGGTGAATCCACTTTAATCCAGGTTTAAACCACCAGAGCAGCAAGTTTATGCGATTTGTTTCTATGGAAAATGAAATGTAATGAACCAAGAATATGAAAAATTCATTTTAAAATAAATCTCAAAGAAAAGTCAGGTATATTGTAAATTTTTTATGTTTTAATTATTTTGGGGATGAAGCCAATAAAAGACTATTTACCCTACAGAAATATGTAATGTACGAGTACTTTTTACTGCAAGCGCTTATTCAACTATTTCAAAACATGGAAAAATGCCTTCGGTGCCATGGGTGCTTTTAGTGCCAGAACAATGCTTGTAATAAAAAAAGTACTTAAATATTAAACGATTAAAATTTACATTCTTTATATGTATGTTGAGGCTTACATATTACACAAATATTCAAGAGCCCATAAACTATGAGGATAGATTACCTACATGTGTACCTGTACTTCAAAACCAGTCGTATTCAAGCAAAACGGAACGTTCATATCCGAGCCACCTTTATGCCATTTATAATATGCCCTTCAACTAAGAGTCGTAAATTTCATCATCATTGGTGTCGGCAAAAACGGTTTCATCAAACTTCGACAATGCTATGCGATGCTATACGTGGTGGTGTGGCATTCTGTTAGCTAAAAGTCCTATAAGATGAATTTAACAATCGGTGGCTTACCTAACCGATATGACATAGGAAAACTTTTGCAATGAAAAACCGCAGGGCTCTCCAACACTAACTATACATAGCTACGTTAACATGGTTGCGTATAGTATAAACACACCACAATAGAAGGAGGGTTGTTTGCTTAATTCGCCCTAGGGGGCTTATTAGCATTTATAGGGGATAAAATTTTCAAATTTAATTAGGCGGCTGACAGCTTCTTCCTATATTCGTACATACCTAGATTTTCAGTTCGGGTTATCTGTATCTTGAGTTGGAGTCGGTTTTGATTTGATTAGTTTGTGCTCGGTGCTGAGACATGAAGAAACAACGTCGTCATCGCCTCTCATCACCAGACGTAAAGGCTAAAATTAAATTTAACAGAAGACATGATTTTGTCATTATAACTTTGACAGAGTTTTCTTAACCACACTCACTACAACTTTCTGTTCTTGAAGAAGTTAAGAAATAAAGCGAGGGATGATTTTTGATGACGATAAGGAATTTAAAATTCCTCTAGGCCAAGCCCATGGACTGTCGAAGTGAGTTCGTATTTAAGGAGTGAACATTTCTGATTTTTGTTTCATTAAAAGTGGGAGACATAATTAAATTTAATTAGCACTTCGTAATGGTTGTTTTTACGTGGAACCAATACTTTTGCCCTATTAAGAGCAAATATAAAAATAAAGCTACTTTTTGGATTTTTTTTTTGATAACATTTAATAGTCTTACCATGATTTTTTGATTCAAAATGTTCCTGAAAAGCTTCAGTTAGTATCTTTTCAAATATTGTATAAAAGGTATTATACTGGTATGCTAAAATATTCTACAATTTTTTAGATACAGAAACAGCTATCATTTTAATGTAAAATATGTATATAACGTTATTTGAAGTTTTTATCCAAATCGGTTCTTAGTTTCCTCAAAAAGCAAATATATCCACAGATAAGATTTGGGATTACTATCAGAAAAAACCCACCAAGAGTCTTTGAGAGTAAAACTTTTTTGGGAGCATTGCTAGAACGATTACGAACCCAAAGCTTAGTAGTACAACGGAACATTTACAGTTGATTTCGCTTAATTAGACTCCGTTTAATGGAAAAATATTTGCACAGAAAATCATGGCGCATTTTTGAGCCTTTTTTTCATTTAAACTACGAGTAGTTCGCATAACTGAACTCCACTTAACCAATTGAAAACATCGTATGATTAGGAGAAATATTTTCAGCTCAAATAAATATTCAGTACCCAATTCATAATATCAGAATAACAGTTTTTAAATTAATTGAGTATGGAATAAAATACAAATATTTTCAACCCCTTGAAATAATAGACCGAGAGCCCACAGCAATTTTTAAGTGTGATTGACAACAAAAAGTAATTAGCATAATTAGATAGGCCTTTAGTAGTTATTTACAAACGTGAATGTCTTGCCTGCTCTAGTGGGAGCAATAGTATTCAAATCCGCAGTTTTTTCTAAGGTCCAAATAATTGCGATAACAACTTTGCCATAACTTCAAAATATAGATCTAAGCTCCCTGAATCCAAATATTAAGGTCTAAGAAGTTTTCCAGACAGCCTTCTTCGTGCAAGACGTAGATACCCTATTTTTATCGCGTCTTGCAGGCAGAAGGCTGTCTGCGAAACGTCTTGGACCTCGATATTTGCAATCAGGGTACTTAGCTCTACATTTTTAAGTTATGGCAAACAATTATTTAGACTGGAAAGAACTGAATACTTGATGCACTATTGCTCCCACTAGAGCATGCTCATATTTGTAAATAACTACTAAAGGCCATGCTAATTATTTTTTGTTACCAAAAAATTGCTTCGGGCTCTTAGTCTATAAATATAGAGGCTGCCAATAGGGATTTCCCAACTTTGACGGGTGATCGCGATTATATTGTTCATGGTACATCTGACAAATTGACTTGCCAAATTAACAGGAAGAGTTAAAGCCTTCAGAGATTAGAGCTAAGTACCAAAAACAACGACGTATGTTCGCTAACTGGGCTCTGGAGTAGTTGGAAGTTGAAACCAATTTGGGCCCATTTATGGATGAAGGGCTTGCTCAACAAACAAAACTGTCGAATTAGGGACGATAACAATCCACAACAAATTGCAATGCATCTAGATAAAGTCACTGTTAGGTGTGAATTTCCAACGACGGTATCATCGGTCCATACTTCTCAGACAACGAACGTTGTCCATAATAGCCACAAGTGCCACATAGCCACGGCCACAATGGACATTTTCACGAACGATTTCCGAACATGGCTATCTCACATGGAGGCCATATATACAAAGGGATGTTTGCTTATCAGCTTCAACAAAAATATGGCATTTACCATCTATATAAATAAAAATGAATCGCTAAGCGTAAATGTGTTGCTAAGCGTAAAACTCGAGAACGGCTCGACCAATTCAGAGAAGCCTATTACCGTTTGCAACTGTTAGAAAATGATGCTCATTGGGATCAAACTTTAAATGATGCTGTAATTTCTTTAAAAGCTCAACAAATACGAACATTGTTTTCTATAATTATATCAACATGCTTTTCGTCAAACCCAATTGATTTATGGATACAAAGATGATATATGTGTGACGATATCTTGCATTAAATGCGCAATAGAACAGGAAATCAACATTTACAATTCACAGAAGAAATTTACAACAGGGCGTTAATATCAATTGAAGACATGTGCTTGATGATGTCGAACAAAGTATTATCAATCACGCATGGCCACGTCTAATCGAACAATGCACGAAGCTTTTAATCAAGAGTTGCAACGCGAAAAACTGTTCGATCTCGATGCTTTAAGGGAATCGGTTCGAATATAATATGTTCAGCTGTTGAACGAACAACAAAAGTAGGTCTTTGATACACTTATGAAAGTTGTAAATGATGGAACTGGAGGGTTTTACGTTTTGGATGCTCCTGGTGGCACAGGAAAGACATTTTTAATTTCATTGATTTTAGCAACAATTCGCTTACACTCGCACTGGCTTCTTCTGGTATTGCAGCTACATTGTTGGAAGGCGGTCGATTAGCACATTCGGCGCTAAAATTACCATTGAATATTCAAAGCAACGAAACTCCGTATTGCAACATTTTGAAGAAATCTGCAATGGCAAAGGTCTTGCCGCAATGCAAGTTGATAGTATGGGATGAATGCACGATGGCACATAAAAAGTCTTTGGCACAATCACAACCGATTCGGTGGAGCGATGATTTTGCTAGCAGGAGATTTTCGTCAAACATTACCAGTTATTCCACGGTCTACACCAGCGGATGATCTGGAGAAATATTTTCAAAACAACTCATTGACATTGGTAATGGTAAAATCCCTTTAGATGTTATAACATGCTGCATTACATTTCCTGTCAATTTTTGTCAATTTACAGAACCAAAAACTGAGCTTATAGAAAAGGTGTTCCCAAACGTCGCTCAAAATTACAGAGATCATTGTTGATTGAGTGAACGAGCTACATTAGCTACCAAAAACACGGATGTAAATGAAATAAATTTCAAAATCCAAAATGAAATTGCAGGTGAATAAAAGACATATGTATGAACAAATCAGTTAATTGCGCTACTAACCAAGATGATTTCGTCAATTATCAACCAGAATTTTTGAACTCACTGCATTTGCCAGGATTACCTCCCCATAATCGTCAATTAAAAGTAGGATCGGTGGTCATAATGTTAAGTAATATCAACCAACTTTGTAACGGCACACGGTTAGCAGTGAAAAAATTGCTGAACAATGTGATCGAAGCAATCATTGTAAACGGAAAATATAAGGGAGAGGATGTGTTGATACCCCACCTCCCACATCCCCACAGCCCGCTCAATACAATTCGTATTGGATGGTCTCAAGTCTGAAATTCATAAAATAAATGCTGGTGTTCTGACTTTCTTTCTCATATTCATCAATGATCTTTTTTCAGAAATTTCTAATCTATTAAATTAATTTGTTGATGACAGTACCATCAGCTTCTCATATTCGT
Organism: Chrysotoxum bicinctum; assembly: GCA_911387755.1. Lineage (NCBI taxonomy): Eukaryota > Metazoa > Arthropoda > Insecta > Diptera > Syrphidae > Chrysotoxum > Chrysotoxum bicinctum. The sequence goes on along the minus strand of OU426987.1, from coordinate 203,249,035 downwards.
TTCCATATTCACGTCCTTATTCTTCGGATGTAGATTTAGAAGGGCAGCGTATGATAACCTCATTAAATTCTGATCACAATAGCAATGTCAAATAAAGAATCATAAACCGCGTGGAATTTAATGCTCAAAAAATTGAATGCTGTCTTTAATGCGAAACCCGTCCCCATGCGGCTAGCTCTCAGTTCTCGATTTGTGCATCACCTACCACCTTGTGTGGAAGGACCACATATTCGTCTTCGATCGAACACTGGTTCGTGAATAGCTTGAGTAAAATTCCCGTATTTGGACAGGAGCTCTAATAACTCACTCTCCCCAACAGAGCTTTAAAAATGGTGATAAACGTATAACAAAAACATTTGAATCTTTCAAGCACCTTCGCAATGTTTCTTGTCTTTCATTATTTTATCGTTATTTTTATAAACAGTGTTTTAATAAAATATACAGTTGCATTCCTTCCCTTTAACAATTTAACCGTAATACTTGCGCTTCAGGAAATACTCATCAGATTGAGATTTAACTTTTACAATAGTCTATGAACAAGCCCCAATTGTGTTTGTTTTTTTTTCAATTTTTTCTAACATTGAAAATTAAAATAAATTCTATTTCCAAATGCTTGAAGAGGTTGTTGAACTGAGGTGTAAACGGCAGAATAGTGTTGTTTAACTCAAACTACAAAATGAACTCTGTTCAAGGTTTAAATGAAACTGTGAAACCAAATTGGCTGTTGAATTGAAGCTTAAACCAAAAGTGGAGTTTAAACTCCCACTGTGAAACTGGGGGTAACTGAAGTTTAACCACCGAAGAAGGTGGAAAAAGAATTACCAAACTTGTTTTTTACTGCGCTATTAAAAAAAAACCATTACTTTTTCATAAGATCTCCAGTTTTCAGTTCTTTAACGTTTTTTTGCTGTGTTGTTCAGTATTTCATATTTACAAACAAATCAAAGTTAGAAACCAGCACAGGCAGTTGACAATTAATTTAGGTAAGTCTTTCTGCCTCATTCAACGCAGAAGTGATAAGTTCGTGGGGATAGAACTTATCACTTGTGCCATCAACCTTTTCCCGTAGTTTCGTCTATCTGCGATCTTAATGTAATATGTGATAAACAGCTAAATTTTTATACGCACATCGATCATATTATTGAAAAAGCAAGTTCAAGCCTAAGCTTTATAAAGCCTTGGTCTACCAACCCTTACATTAGCAAGTTACTCTTCACCACATATGTATGACCATTTCTTGAATACGCCAGCTAGGTTTCGTCTCCTTGTCAATCCCCAATTCGCATACATGGAATAGAAGCCCTGCAGCGAAGGTTTCTCTGCTTCCAATCCCACCTTTGCAAAAGAATGGCTCTTCATAGGAAGCCTTGCAGACTAAAGCCTCTGTTGTTAAGTTAGCGGCCTTCCAAATTGTATGAATAGGCATCAAGATTTAACTGTCACAATAAAATTGTTCCTATCAACTGTTGAGTATCATTCAGTCCCCTTTCTCTGTCTTCTATGGACAATTTCTTGAATTAATTTAAAGGCTTTCAATAATTTATAAGACTATTGTCCTACTTTGTAAGCGATTTTGAAATAAATAAATACTACTACTATCCCTTTCTCAAGGAAAATTCCTTCAGTTATTGAAGACCTTTTTTATAACCCCAATACATAAAAGGGACCAAAGTGTGAAGTTACTAACTGTCGTCCAATTACTTAACTACCACATATTTTCAAAATTTTTTAAAGCATTTTAAATTTTCGTTGTAAGTCTCTCGTTTCCCCTAGACAACAAGGCTTTGTCAAAGAGAGGTCCACAACAACTTACCTCGTTGTATTCGTATACTTAATCCTCTCAGCCTTAGAGAACGGAAAGGAATTCGACGTTGTCTCAACTGATTTCAGTTAGGCCTTTGACTAAATTTCGCATAATCTTATTCTATTCAAACTTGACCCTCTATCTTCTTAAAATGAATTTCATCTTACCAAAAAAAAACTACAAAGTTCGATTCAGATCTAACTTCTCTGATGATTTCTTAGCTACATCCGGGGTCCCACAAGGCAGCCACTTAGTACCTCGCCTTTTTATTCTTGCTATTACCGATGTTGAAATGTTCGTCAGATATTCCCATATCTCACTCTATGCCGAAGATATCAAGTTTTTCAAGACCATTTCTTTGGCACATGATCCTACTCTTCTTCAACTTGATCTTTACAGTTTCTTTATCTGGTGCCTGGAAAATTGCTTTGAGCTAAATATTTCCAAGGGCCATTCAATCATTTTTCATGAAAACCCATTTAATCTCCTCCCCGTCTTTACCTTTTCCTAGCTGTTGATAATTCGGTTGTCTTGTTCCATGCAACCGCACCATAGGTAATAATGGGTCTTACCATCATAGTGTATGTACATCAACCTGAGGATATTCGGTGTACAGCCCCATGTCTTGCCTGCAAGTCTCTTGCAAATCATTAGGACTTTTGTGGCTTTCTTGATTATAGTTTCTAGGTGTTTGTTTGAGAGTAGTTTACTATCGTTTCAATTACTCCCCCAACCCCAACTAACTGGATAGGTTTCATAATGCTATGCTTAGCCGACAATGCAAACACATTCTTGATTTTAGCCCTAGTTCCTCCACTTTCAGAAGTGACGTTTAGTTCAATAACTCCAATTACCCATAACCCCATACTAATAAGTTATAACTAGTTAACTTTATGGGATTTAGAAAATTTAATTTTTTTTTAAATTAAACATTTTTATTTGTTAATATTTGATATATACGAGTACATACTATATTTATTTAGAATTCAAAATTATTGTAGTAGATTTTTGATAAACGTCACTTTATCATTCCGTGAACATTACTTTTTTTTTTAACGAAAAAGTACAAGTCGCAACTAACACTTAATTAAGCCTAGTCTAAGTAAAATCGTGGATTAGAGGTGGAATATGCGTATTTTATTAATTTTGCTGTGAATATTCTTTATCATAATTAATTTGTTTAAAGGTGATGAAATAGATTTTTTAAACTTATTTTGAAGTTTCTTGCAATTTATCCACCTAAAAGAATCACTTGGGCCTTGATACTTATTCTTACCTTAACTAATTAGTTATAAGTTAGTTAAGTTGATTTAGGAAATTTTAAAATTTTAAAAATTAATTATTGTTATTTGTTAATACTTAATATATACTATGTTTATATAGAATTCTAAATTATTGTAGTAGATTTTTGTTAAACGTCTCTTTAACATGAACATAACAGTACAGGTCGGGACTAAGACTCGACTAAGCCTTGGCTAAGTAAAATCAAGGATTAGAGGTGGAATATGAGTTTTTTATTAATTTGACTGTAATATTGCTCACCATAATTAAATTGTTTAAAGGTGAAACATCGAAATATTAAACTTATTTCCGAGTTCCCTGCAATTCCATCCACTCGAAAAAAAATCACTTGGGCCTTGAAACTTATTCTTTCCTCAGCTGGTTGAAATCTTCAATAAAAACAAAACAGCAACATCTATAATCTCAAACACTTTATTGATATCTTAAATTTGTTAAAAATAGTTTTTCTTTTTTTTTCGGTTGTTCTTAATTAAATCTATTGCGCTATAAAAAATATACCAAAACGTATATATGTCCTAAGAATTTGAAATGTGGATTTTTATTTATTTAATTCTTATTTCCGTTTTTTTTGTTGTTGTTTTGAAGGTTTCTATTTTAGTTTGTATAAATATAATTTTTGAATCTTTGTATACATATTTTTTTTTTTTAAATTTAAATTTTTAGATTCTATTTACAGGATAAAAAATAAAATATCTTACTCTTTGTTTTATTATTTTGAATACTTATCGTTAAACGATTTCTTTTCGACGTTATCTTCGTTATCCCTCGAGGAGGATGAAGGATGTGAAGCATCATCAACTTAATTATAGAGCGGACGCACCACGAAAGTACTGCTGCAAGAGTCTTAGTTGTTTTTTTGTTTTTTATTTTTTTTTTTCGTTTTGTGGAACTCCCAGTGGTGCACCAAGCTAAATATGGTTTGGATATGATGCTGGTTAGGTTGCAATTAAATATCGTCACGAAATAATACAGTTCTTGTCTTTGTCCAGATCTGAAGGTTTGCGTTTGCGATCGTACGCAATGGCATCATTGGGAACATAGCTAACACGCACTCCGCCATAGTGCCGTCTCTGCGGCAACTGGTACAGGTAGTCTTCGGAGCTGGACGAGCTCGAGGAACACGTCGAACAATCGCTTGAGGCGTCAGATTCATCATCGCGGCTTTGAGTCGTCGTCGTCGTTGTGGTCGTTGTGGTGCTTCCCTGAAAAGACGAACCTAATGAATGTTGTTGATGTTCCTTGCTGCTGTGCCGATTATGATGCGACGAAGATGAGGTGCTGCCACTCTTGCAAGACGATTTCCTACGACGTCGGCGCCGTGAAGAACCGCCGCCGCTACTGTTGCCACCGTTGTTCCTGCTGCTGCCACCGCTGCCGCCTCCAGTGCCAGCGCCGTTGCCCGAGTAGCTTCTGGAACGTGGCAGAGTATCTGGGATACCCTCGAAGCGAACACCCTTTTTCTTCTCTGGCAGAGGTGCTGCTGAAGGAGATGTTGGCGATAGTGAGGAGTTAAATTGTGGACTTGTGGATTGGAATTCACCCTCAGGAGTTGTTTGTGCGCCCATTATGTCGGGCAGGGCGGCAGTTGACGCTACCGAGATATTTGGTGTAGGGAGCTCTGGTACCTCAGAGGGAGATGCTATTGATGACGGGATTTCGGTGAACATGTGCTCCGTTGTGGGTAGTGGAGGATGGTTGGACAACTCGGGCATGCTGGAAGTAAGGGAGGTGTCCATTTTGGTTCGGATATGCTGGGAGAGGTTATAACTATTGTTTGTACTACTGGTGCTGTGTTTTGGGTTCCAGGTGTCAAGGTTTAGACTCATTTCGGTAAAGTTATATGGTCCTCCGTCGCTGCTGACTGCTTTTTGTGGCAATATCTGATGGTATTCACCCGGAGATGTCAAAGGGGTCAAGTTCTGTGAGGAGTTGGATGGCCCTCCACCGGAGAAGTCGGTGAAGTCGGCTGTGCACTGGTCAGCTTGGGTATCAAACGACAGCGTGTATGGTGCGTGATGGGGCTTGCGTTCGAAAGTCGGGCTTCCCGCCATCACGGGTTGACTGCGTAGTTGGTACATGGTCTGGTGGTCTAGGGGCGGTTGCAACGGATTCGAGTGTTGCGGTGACAATGGTGGTGTGGTCGATTCGGCGTTCGGCAAACGAGCTTGCGGTCTGACTCGTTGAGTTGCAGGTGGATACATTCCCGTGCCGGAACTATCCGATGGTGTTGGAGGCTCTCCCTTGCTGCAAGCGATGGAGCAATAAATTGCACCACGTCGGGGCAGAAACGCCCTGCCGAGCAGTGAACAACGGCAAGTGTTGCACGAGAAACATTCATCTGTGGCATGCCAGTGCTGTCCGTCATGACTCATTTGACCCTGATCCACACCAATTGCCTCGCCACAATAGTCGCAGTACTCAGCAAACATGGAATCGAAACAGACAAGACAATATGGCTTGCTATCTCGCATGATATATCTTTGGCCACCCAACTGCTTCTCACACTCAAAGCAGGCAAAATGATTCATATGCCAGGCACGTCCTTCAGCTTCAGTGCACTCATCGGCCAGGATGATCTAAACGTTAAGAGGAGAGTAGTTGAGAACATTGTATTTTAAAAGGAGTATCAATGCACTTACCTCATCGCAGAAGGAGCATCTTGGTTTAAGGGTTTCTGCATGATGTCGTCCGCAATACAAACGTCCATCTCGATGGAAGTAAATGAGGTCGACTAGAAGTTCCCGACAAATGCAGCAAGAGAAGCATCCCGGATGCCATGATGCATTCGGGCCGAGACGTGAGGCAAACACAGCTATGTCCCCAGTGGATATAGAATCGTCACACTAGAAAGAGTCGATATAAAACATGTGGAACATTTATTACACTCCACAGTATCACAAGGACAATAAAAAAGTAAAATCAAAGAGAACACGTTGAGGGTGGAAAAAGGACATCAATCTGCGAGGCAACTGAAGTGGTGACAAAGTGGCGAAAGTCTCCAACGTGCTTTTGAAATTTATTTTAAAACTTCAGCTATTGCTGTGTCTTGAAATAAAGGAATCAAGTCTGAAATCGGCACTTTGGAGGGTGTAATTATATCGGCGATGATGAGAGCGGAGTCGTTTAATTCTTGTGATATCTGCATTAAGCACAAAGCGAGAGACTCTTCGGTCTGAACGCGATGTCTTGTGTAACACAATAATTGTTTGCATAGGATATCATCTCTCGTGTCGTGTGTCCTTTGAAATTGATGCAAAAAGGAAAGTCGACATCTGAAGTTTGTTTGGGGGGACTCAGTAAATATTTGTTATGTTTGAAGTTAGACGCTCTAATGGAGTTGAGGGCTCGTATAGGTATACTGTTGGAAGATGCTTAACGATGAAAGGGAGTTTTATTCGGTTTGTGTTTTGTGGATGAATGTTAAAGGATTTGCCATTTGCATTGAGGAGCCTTGTTGAGAAAGTGCACCCTTTTTGGGGCTTTTAAGACATTGTATGCGAAAGTAAACAGATGTTAAATTGAGCAGACAATTTTGAGTTGATGAGTTGAGTCGAATGTAATTAAAGTTAAAAGACTTTTCAAGTGCAAAAAAACTTAGACACAGAGTTGTATGTTGCCCCAAAAAGTTTTCTTCGATTGAAACTAGAAGTTCCTAGTTAAATAGAATGTTTGGCGAAGGACAATATGTCCTCAAAACTAGATTTAAAATTTCGTATAGTCAGGCAGATAATATTTGTATTTTGGCTTTGCTTTAAGGACGACGGTTTATGAAGTAGCTTCTGCCTTCCAATACACACTCCGTTTAATTCGTTTAAATACACTTTGGAAAACATCATAGAAGTTGTGAAAAAAAGACACAGTCGTTCGTAAAAAGAAACATAATAAATAGTTTTCATCATTTCGGCGTCATTTTTTAACTATGTCTAGGGGAAGAGTAACCTTACAGCCGCTCTATCAGAGAGAAAATTTTACGAAACAATACTGTTATATGCAATTATCTCCAGGCTCCAGGATAAAGATAATTATGCGAAGAACTACAAACCTAGACTGAATATGGGAACGAAACCCCAGGATCAATACGCAATTCTCCGAGAAGCTTCGAATTCAAAGCTGTCTGTAGGTATAATCAAGACTAAAACTGATGTTAAGGCCAAGATTACCAAGTTTGAAGCACAAACAAAATGTTAAAAAAAAAACTACCACGCAATGAAGCCCGCAAAAATCAGCTCCTTACTTTTCCAAGGAAACAAAATACTTTGGGAAAGAGAGTGGCATAATGTGGGCTTTTCAGACGAAAAATAGTTCAATTTGGATGGTCCCAAATATTTAAAAGACCTAAGAAAGGAACCGATCCCCCCTGGAGAGAAGACACAGCAAGGAGGCGGAGTAATGGTGTGGCCAGCAGTTAGCTATTACAGCACAGTTAAACTGGATTTTCCAAGTTCAAGAATAACAACAGAAAGCTGTAACAGAATTCTAGAACGAACTTTTCCAAAGTTTGACGAACTGACTTTCCAACAGGACCAACGGTCCAATACATACTGCCAGAGTTACTTTTTTTTTGTTTTTTTTTTTTATAATTCACTCGCGCTCAAGGGTATGTTACAAGACCCTTATAATGTTTTAAACACAGCATGGGCGGGGGGGAATTTAGGAGGGGAGAGAAAGGAGGTGTCGATGAACATTGGTTTTGAATGTTTGCAAATTGAAACGGCGAGGGAAAACTGTGCCGGGTAAGTTATTCCATAATCGTGTTGTGCGACTAAAAAACGAATCCCTATAATTCACGGTACGACCAAAGTTAGGCTCAAGGGTGAACTGATGAGCATTCCTAGCGAAGCGGGTATCACGGGTGAATTGATTAAGGGGAGGAATGCAACTGGCTACTTCGAGTGAGCATTGCTTGTGAAAGAAGCGATAAAACAGGGAAATACATGACACGACGCGACGGTGTTCAAGAAATGGGAATGAATCCATTATAGCTCTGTTTCCAATCAGTTTTAACGCTCTGTTCTGAATTCTATCCAATAAATGGAGAGAAGATTGAGCAGCGCCTGCCCAAAGGTGTGAGTTATACTCGAGTTTTGGACGTATAAACGCCTTATAAATGGTAGCCAGATCAGAAGGGGTGAAAAATTTCTTACATCGATATGGAAATCCTAAGCATTTAGCAGCATTCTTGGCGGTCTCGAGTATGTGATCATTCCAACGAAGATCGTCGTTAACACACATGTCGAGTACTGAGAGCTTTTCGGTTTCTTCGATGCAAGTGCCATTTAAAGACAATGGCATAGGGGGTATATTTTGCTTTAACGACAATAGACAGCAAGTTTTCGAAGCATTAAACTCCACACGGTTTTTTTTTTACCCCATTTAACAATGCTGTAAAGATCGGAGTTTAATGAGCTTATCATATGATACCGTTGCAATTCCACTTCCGAAGGAGATGGACGTGAATTTGGGAACGAGTATGAAAAGCTGAGAGGAAAAGTAGAGAGGATTAGAAGTTTCAGACAAAAGATCATTTATAAAAATGAGGAAGAGAGTCGGAGACAAAACGGAGCCCTGGGGAACACCAGCATGTATTGAAGGTACGAGTAATTTCTAATCCAACGAATAAGGGTTTCGTTGATGAAAAAACGCACGCATTTTCGATAAGAGAGCCTGATGCCAAAGTCCACTCTTCGGTGCGATATGCCATCAGATCACCAGTGGAACGATTGCTGCGAAAGCCGTATTGCCGGTCATTAAGAAGCTTTCGATCTTCGAGATATGTATTTCTTCAACTGATGATTTATCAGCGATTCCATGACCTTGGAAAGAAGGGACATAATTGGTCGATAAGACGAGGGGGAGGAAGGTCACTTAAACTTGGAGTCAGGGATAAAATGTGAATCTGTTACCTTGGCCGCCTTACTTTCCTGATTTCAATTAAATGGAACATGTGTGGGCATGGCTGTCACGCAGATTTTATGAAAAAGAACGACATTTCAAAATAAAAAAAATAATATGCACGACTGTATCGCATGTTCTTGCTTTTATGTAAAAGTAATTTGTAATTTAAAAAATATTTAAGATAAAATGTTCCAATGAATTTTTTATATAACAAATTTATTTAATTTTTTAATAAAAAAAACACTGGAATGCCAATTTTAAGTATTTAGTATACATATTTTAGAAAATAGTTTCAAAAAATAGGCGTTTACCCGTTTTGAAAATATTGATTTTTCAAAAAAAATATGAATATTTTTTTGAAAAATATGAATATTTTTTTCAAAAATCAAAAAAATATTTCTTATAATAAATATAATATATATATTTATATAATATAATATAATATAATATAATATTCTTAAATACAATATTATTTTTAATTTAAAGGAGCTCCTATACAAAACTGTTGGTCAAAATCGTTAGAGCCGTTAATTTCAATTTCTCCTCTAGGGAATCACCGAAGACCCTTAAGTACCGAGTTTGAAGAAAAAAACTCGAGGTCGAGGTACAGACATACAGACAGGCAGACGGAATTGCTGGGCCCACTCTTTTTTTCGTGTTCTCTATCTCCGTAGTGTCAACTTTGATCAAAATCTCGAGTTCGATTTCTTCTCCAAAGGTAGCCCACCAATTAATAGCATAATTAGTGGTTTATGCATGTATAGTTTCAAAATGACAATAAAAAGGCACTTCGAATGAAAAGTCTTAGATTTTCTATTTTTCGCTTTGAATATACATTAAGCTATACCGCTCTACCAAATTTCATCATTCTACAGCAATCGGAAGTATAATATAATTTACGTTATTTCTGAGGAAGTGGGCGGATACCACGCCCCCGAATGGAAAACCTCAAATTTTATATTTTTTCCTTCGTATGCAATTTAATCCCTACCATTTTACCAAATTTCATCGTTTTACAGCAGTCGCAAATGCTCCATTCAACCAACACCAATTAGAAGAAAGTTGGCGGAACCACGCCCCCTGAATGAAAAACCTCAATTTTTATTTTTGGTCCTTTATATGCAATTTGAGCCCTTGCGTTCTACCAAATTTCATTGTTCAACTGCAATCGGAAATGTAAATTTACATCAGTTCTGAGGAAGTGGGCGGATACCACGCCCCCGAATAAAAAACCTTAAATTTTATATTTTTTTCTTTGCATGCAATTTAATCCCTACCACTTTACCAAATTTGATCGTTTTACAGCAGTCGCAAATGCTCCATTCAACCAACACCAATTCGGAGAAAGTTGGCGGATACCACGCCCCCTATATGGAAACCTCAATTTTTTTCCTCTGCTTGCATGACAAGACCTACCGTTATGCAAAATAACAAGATTCTACGATGTCGGGAAGTGCTCTATAATTTTGATGATCTGTCAGTCAGTCAGTCAGTCAGTTACGGTTTTTGTGATTTTTGAGGCCTTATATTTCAGGAACCGCTTATGCTAGAAAATTGAAATTTAGTGAGACGCCGGTGCCTGACTAGCTTAGCAAATATTCGGAATTTTAAGTTTCTGACTTCATTGTTACAAAAGATAGGGATGGTTCAAAAATCGCCTGAGTTTGTTCCTGTAAAAAGGTTGTAGTGCCAGAACTTGGCTGGTCACTACCGTGAACTTTGATTATTTCGCACTGACAGGCTAAAAGTTCGAAGAACTAACTGTTTTTCGCCTAGTCTTTATTATACCTACTGTAGGGAAAATGTCATCCGCAAACTTGTAATGCAATTTAGGTGGACATTGCACATAAATCCTTGAAAAAAATTTTATACAAAAATTAAATCTTTGAAGAAATCTTAAAGTACCTTCAAGATTATGTACTAGAGGTTTTGAAATAGATGTTAAACTACAGTGTGACAGTTGCCTACAACGGCCGCAATATGGTTCAAGACCGGGCAAAAATGGCAAGTTAAATGTTTAGATATTTGACTGATATTTGATTTTTTAAAGATAATACTTCCAATTGTTCTGCAGGGGAATTTCCTTCCGATTGGAATTCGACCTATCCATACCCAAAAACGCTAAAGATAATGAATTTAGGCCGATTGCAAAAGTTTTTGAAAGGATCTTGAAAAATCAAATGGGCAATTTTCTTGAGACGCATAATCTTCTAAGTGCAAGTCAGAGTAGTTTTCGAGAGAAACACAGCTGTGTCACCGCTTTACTAAATGTGATTGAGGACCTTCGTTCAGCACTGGATGAAGATAAAGAAATTTATTTAGCTTTCCTAGATTTTTCAAAGGCATTCGATACAGTTGTACACGGAAAACTTACATGCTGTACATCTTATATCTTCGTATATATCCGATAGAATGCAAACAGTTGAAATAGATAACAATTTATACTGTTTCTCCCAACCACCAGTGGAGTTCCACAAGGATCCATACTTGGCCCATTACTTTTTTCACTTTACGTCATTGATGTTCACACTGCTCGTTACTTATGTATGCTGACGATGAACAAATGTAACAGCTTGAAGAGAACCAGGACCTAGTGACTTACAACTCTTAAATATTCTTGTGTGCGTGTTAATAGGAATCGAGGGAACCTACAATTTTGTGCCGATTCCGGACGGCTAATGGGCAGCACTTTTCATGATAAGAGATACTCTGGGAGGATTTGTCAATTCCTCGCAAGAGGCAGTACACCCCTGAAAAAAACTTTTTGCAGCGGCTGAGAATCGAACCCAAGACCTTCTGCATGACAGTCCAGGCCATTGCCTTACCTGGTGAAATTTCTGTTACTTCGTTTTTAGACATATCGGTTCCCCGATACATAGAGGCTGAGCCAAGTAGCAAACTTAAGCTCCTCTTTGAATAGTTATCTAACAAATGCTTCTGTTTTCGTCGTTTCTTTTGATTGTCTCCTAGCTCGTTAAAGTTTTTAAAACACTTTTCACTTGAGCTATTTTAGATCATTAATTTTTAAATTTGACTCAGTTTCTTCTCCCAAATTTTCAGAGAGCCATTCAGAATGTTTCTTCAAGAAAATTCTGAAGACGTCATTTGACCCATTTCCCACGAATTTTTGTCATTATGAGTTCTATCTCACGTCCATTGTTAACACCCTTACAAATTAATTGTTCAATTAGGTCCTGGCGAACAACGAATTCCATGTCGAGACTCACCATCTATTTATCGACTTCAAAGCCGCATGCGATGATAGCATTCATCGTCAGGAGCAATATATGACGATGACCGAACTGGGGATCCCGGGAAAACTGATCCAATTGTATGGAATTGTATTGGATAAGACGCTTTGAAATGTGGAACTAGGGAGTAAAGCTACTGAACTATTCCAAATATACACAGGTTTTCGGCAAGGAGATGCGGCTATCATGTGATTTCTTCAATCTCATTCTAGAGTAGATGTTGCGTAGGCCCAGCCTTAATATGGAGGGCAATATGTTCAACAAATCTGTCCAAATATTGAGGTATGCGGACGATATCGAAATTATCGGCCGTTCCCAACATTCTGTAACAGACTCCTTCACGGCTGTTGAAGATCAAGCGAGACTTATTGGTCTTTAAGTAAATGAGGCCATCTCTTCACAGATTAGAGCAAAACGTCACTTTTGATAGCAGAAACTTCGAAGTAGTTAAGGAGTTCATCTACTTCGAAGTGAATATTAACTCCACGAACAACACCTTAGTATAGATCTGACCAAGAATCACCCTAGGCAACCGGTGCTTCTTCAGTTTAGCTAAACAAATGGGTTAAAAACTTACTCACTCGCAACCTCTTTTAAAACCCTTATACTACCTCATTCTTTCTTTACGGTGGCGCCGAGTGTTTCACTACAAGCAGAAAAGGAGAGATGATACCGGGCTCTTTCGAAAGAACAAGCTATCGCTGGAAGAAGAAACGTCCTCAGGATTGCAGAGGATGGACATTTTGTTTTTAACAATTTGAACCTTTAAGAGCAAATTACAAACAAACAACAACAAACAACTAACACTCTTTTCCACCAACACGTACTAATTAAAATCATCAATAACTAATTACTAATATCATTAGTGAACCCACTCTCTACAAAGTGTCATTTCCTATCATTACAACGATGCGCTGCGCATGCGATGAACAGATACCTAGCGCTGATCCGAACGATAAGAAACAAGGCTGTTATATCCTTGTCTGAGTACTTGCAAATTGTTTGCAATTTACAGTGATAAGTTGCCAGTTCTAACTCGCACATCATCATTTGCAATCCGAAGAATATTTATGTTCATCGCGTTACATTAATGATCAATGATTCACTTCCCGACTACAACAATCTCTTGGGCAGCATAGATCCTAGAGACGTATACCTAGCTGCACATTGTTGAAACAAATCTTTAACCAGAACCTCAAGATCATCTTTCAGCTTTATGGCCGCACTTATCGTTGCCCAAACAAGAGTGTAGATGAACAACAACGACATCTTGTGTTCATCATCCGCCTGCGTTTACACTAATTAATTCAGACATTTGCATTGATAAATACATGTTCGAATCCGGCTATGGCGGCGGTGCGACGGCGACGGACGGCGACATGTCAAACCACTCATAATGTTCAATTAGCATAATCAATATTTAAAGTCTAGAATTCTAAGAGGTATACTCAAAGTGCACTTACCCCATCGCACGGCCTGGCATTCATCAGTTGTCGCACGTTACCACGTCCCAGTGCATCTCGTTTCCTCTGTGACGAGAACAGCCGCAGTTCTTTGCGTTCCTCGTCGGTCAGTGAGTGACAGTAACGAACCTAAAATGACAACAAACAATGATCATTCAATGGGCAATTCGATCAATGCCATGCTCGCTGTCGTCGTCATCGAAGTCGTCGTCCCTTGCGCTTGTCCTCATCCGCCGAACGTTTCGCAACAATATCATTCGATTCTTCTAGTCTTTATTGTGGAAGAGCTCAAGAACTGGTCAGTCAACTCCATTCAATTCACATCAGGAACGAACGGCCTACGCTACCCCTGCGCTGGCCACTTACAGCGGTCTAAAACGGTAGCTATCCCATCATCAACGGCCATATATGCAAATTACTTGATCCGGACTCTTCTTGTTATGCAACTGGATTGCGTTTTGTCGGGCGGGGACAGACAACGACGACGCATGGCTGGCGCAGGGGGTGAAAAGTGCAAGGCTGAAGCTAACTCAAAGCCTGCGCGTAACTGTTAATATTTGAATGCGCAGAAATCTGAACTCGCATCAAGACTTTCAAAATTGTTCTGGTTCAATGGCAAGGAGTATTTATCTACACCTTTGTATCTGAAACATCAAATGAGTGATTCTTACCTCGTTATCATGTGGCGGAAGCTGATGCAGCAATTGTCGCACTCGATATTGCTCGCCGGGGCTGTTCACGTATGGCACTTTGTCATCGGGTATCTGCGAGAAATACAATCGCACCTGAAACGAGAGGACAAAACAACACAACCAATAAGATACAGATACATGTTACGTGTATATTCGCGGGTGATGGCTGCAATAAAAACGGTTATTAATAAGAGCATCAACTGGAATTGGCCATGACCGCAGGTGCACAAAAGCTTCCTCGGAGCGGCGGCAGTGGCGGCTCACATTTACATCCTGTTATTTATGCTATGGAAATATCCATGGAATTTATGACGACTATTAGCTTAATGTACACATAAGAAGGACTTACGAGATCGGTTGCGATTGCAACAGGTCGGAATTAGCATACCTACGAGTATGTAGAGGAAGGAGCCTCTCTGGATTTTGGTAGCAATTGCTTAATACACTGATAGAAAATTTTCAATACAAACATTTTTTTAATTTAACCAAGGATATATCAGTCTAAAAAGCAACAAGGCCCAATTAAAGTTTATAGAAAAAAGTTCTCCAATTTTGTTTTTCTGATTAGGTATTCAATCCAAAAAACCTATCTTTTATTATCGGGCAGAAAACGTAAAATACCCAAAAGCTGGCAATAATTGAAATAACTAAAAAACGTGCTACATTTCTGAACTTTTTTTAAGACTTCGTTGCTTTAGGAATCTCTTTAAACTCTAATTTTTAACGGAAGACAATTCGTATGTAATACTTTATCCACAACAAAAAGTACTGAAATTAGCCGAGCTATGGAATTGAACAGAACTTTTTCACATTTTAAATCCGAGTTCAGAACGCCGATCGAAAAAGCGTACTTACTTACTTACTTACTTAAGGTGGCGCTACATTCAGAGATGGACCAGGGCCTCAATTAACAAGCTTCTCCAGCTAGCTTGCTCCGTAGCTAGCTGTCACCAGCTTTAACTTTAACGCTGGAGTTATTGTCTGAATTATTAGTGGCGCGCCGGGTAGATAAAGTCCTTAACTACCTCAAAATTATGAAAATAAAAAAACCAAAATTAGCTTAATACCTCAATTGTGTTTAAAGAATCTGCAAAGAAACGTGGTCGTCCGGAAGTGCAATTTGAAACATCTTCTAAACGCAAAAACGGCTGAAAACTCAATCCTTGAGAGAACACGTTCCAATGCCGGTTTAAAATTTTGCAACCCAAATAAGCTTCTGGGCAGATTCAGGCCTCTAAAAACTGAAAGTCCCCAAGAGCTGAGTTTATGAAGCAAAGTATGACGGGAGAAGATGTCTTGCCTGTATTAGCCACAGCAAAACTTTCAAGACACCAGTCTTATAAGAATTAGTGCTTCTGAAAAGTGTCCGTCCCATAAAGTTGTACAGGCTGCGAAGAAAAAAAATGAGCACATGAAAGTCACACCTACTGAAGTAAGTCTTCAAGCTTTGCTTGACTTTACTTCAAAAATATTAATTTTATAGCAGGAGAGTGTTTTAGAATCAATGGAAAATGAAGTGATCCGGAATTGTTCTTTGAAATCAAAGCTTAGTTTCGATGGCAGCTCATGACATAGTTTCTATAAAGATGAAGGTGGGCCACTCAGTGGTTGCTTTTTAAATCATAGGTTATTTTGATACTGGCAGCTATTTCCGCGGAACGAAATCAATCACTTTAAGTTTGAACAACTTTGGCAAATCTTGAGAAGTTATTTTCAAAGTGAGTGCTACCTAGCCCAAACAGTGCGTTTTTTGAAAAGAAGTTTTGGGCGAAATGAAGCACCCACCGCGCCTGCTCTTTGTGCAAAAAGTTCTTGAGACTGGTATGCTAGTGGACAACAGTCGTGCTCCCCGTCGTCGTACGGTGCGCACAAACGAGAATGTGGCTGCTGTAGTGTGAGACTCATTTCACGAACATCAATTCTCCATCGAACTCAACAGCTCACCATTTCACGCACAGGTCCAATTGATTAGCATAGGCAGCCAATTGAACGACGTTGTGTTCTATAAATAATGGGAATATTTGCTCTTTCTACTGAAGTCATAATACATGGAACAAAATTAATTTTGTTCATTTTATTGCATTTTTAAAAAGAAACTTGTATTTGGCAAAACCTTTATATCATTCCATAATTTTTACAATGAAATATGGAAAGATTAGCAAAGCTTTATCTGAAACAACATCAACCCAAAAATGTTACTTACTCGTATGTAATCTAAAAGGAATTTAATAAAATTGAGGAAATGGATTTCAAGACCGATTACCGCCGAACACTTGGTTTTGGAATGTTTGTTTTCCGTGGTTAAATAAGGATGTTTGAATGTCTTTTACATGTAGCCTAGAAAATAAGGCTCGTATTAAAAAAAGAATTCCGAAATTAATGAAGGTTAATGGCCGATAAGTCAAAAGGCGGTTTTTCCAAAATCTTGAACTTCCTGTTGAAATAACTAAAATCGAAATAGAACTAATTTAAAAAATCCATGCAATTATTCGAATACGAAATTGATGTTGATAAGTTCCGAGAGTATGCGCATGAAACTGCTTGCCAATTATTGAATTGGAACAATGTACCAATCACATATCAAAATTCAAAATACTCGTAACTGCACTTGAAAAAAAATAAAATGCACGACTGGATCGCACGAACTTGCTCTTATGTAAAAGTGCTTTGGAATTTAAGATAAATTTTATAATTATAAAACATGAATTTAAAATGAAATTGCCGTCTGATTTCTAGAAAAGTATGAATTTATGCAAACAAACTTTAAAAAATCGTTTTATTATTAAATAAATAAATTTTTTATATAAGAAATTTCTTTAAAATTTTTCAAGAAAAAAATGTGGAATGCGAATTTTAAGTATTTAATAATATTGATTTTTGGAAATAATTTCAAAAAATAATCGTTCATAGGTTTTGAAGATATTGATTTTTCAAAAAAAAATTTTTTTTTTCAAAAATAACCCAACAAATAATTTTTTGAATATTTTTATATACAATATTATTTTAAACTGAGGGGACTCCTGCTGAAAATTTTTGGTTAAAATCGTTAGACCCGTTAATGAGAAAGTCGAAAATCAAAAAAACGGTTCTATGACAGGTACCGTTAATAAAATTTTGCCCCAAATTTTTTTTTTACCAAAACGTAGTCCATGTCCATAATATCACACCTAATTTTTTTTTATCAAAATCGTTAGAGCCGTTTTCGAGATAAATAAGATTTTACATTACGGGTGTATGGGGGGTACCGTTAGTTTTAGAGCTAAAAAAAAATTTTCAATTTCCCCTCTAGGGAATCACCGAAGACCCATAACTACCGAGTTTGAAGAAAATAGGTCCAGTGGCTTAGGCTCTAGATCGAGGTACAGGCATACAGACATACAGACAGACAGACAGACAGACAGACAGACATACAGACGGAATTGCTGGACCCACTTTATTCGTCTTCGCTATCATCGTAATGTCAACTTTGATCAAAATCTCGAGTTCGATTTTTTTTCCAAATGCAGAACTTGCCCTATAGTACCTATATCGCAAGTAAAAAATGCACAACTGGATCGTAAGAACTTACTTTAAGATTCGTTTCACGAAAAAAAAAATTCTTAAATTAAAGAAAATGTTTGTGTGAGTAAATCACCAGTGAAATATATTTTGCAAGTAGTGGATAATTAAAGAGACTAAACATCCCAAAGAAAGGCATCACCAACCTGATGGGAAAACCCAAATTTCTTTTGCAGTACACCAGATTTGGAAAAGAATGCAATATTTTGTGAATGCAATCTTTAAAGATCATTCATTTCAATTCAATTAAATGATTGCATATGTAGACTACTTTCAGGCTGCAACTTCAAATTTGATTTCCTTTCACATTCAAAAGATTACATTAACCTTTTTCGCCATTAATAACACAGCAATCGATTGATTGCAATCTTCTGAAAATTCATCCTTTGCATTCATTTGTATTCGAAGGAAAGAATTCAAATAAATACAAGAGATTCCAAAGACTACAAATTATTGGAAAATCCCAAATGAAGGGAAAACGCAAAGGCATGTATGAATTATAAGAAGATTGCAATTAATTGTGAAAGAAGTGAATATTTTTTAAGAGACATCGATGGATAATTATTTCATTGTAAAGAGAAAGCTATGCTATTAAAAATGGAAAGCGATAACGTAGCCTCCAAGCTGAAAATGAGCCTCATCACTGAACATGATTTTTCGCTGAAAGCCCAGATCATTTTGATGTATTTCAAGGACCCAATCAACGGAGACTGGACTTTTCTGTTGATCGACCGGCTTGAGTTCTTGTGTTAACTGAACTTTAAAAGCCTTAAGACCTAAGTCTTTATGAAAAATACGGTCTAATGTCGTTTGTGGAATGCCTAACTCCAAAGATTCACGAGAAATCGACAAATCTGGGCTACAGCTGCAATATTCTCAGTTCCTGAGCGACGACGCACACGGTTTCGATTGTGCACATCACTAAATTGTCCCAGCAGCTCAAATTTGTCCACCAGTTTCACTATTGACGGCCGACGGCTCTAGTTTTGTGAACTGTGACTGCAAAATGTTTACAATTTTTTTAAAGGAATTTTAAAAATTTAAATGTGTTGTTGAAGCGTGGACCGTTCCGTTTTTAGTACTAGCTTTGTATATAAAACTTATAGTACTCGTACTATCAAGAAGACGAAAGATTGTGGCGACATCTTAAGTATAGGGACAGTACTTGCTAGATTTGTCTCTTCTAAATCATATAGGTATATGATAATACAAAGGTACAAGCTTAATTTTAATTTGTCAAATGTGAAAAGATGACAGTTTCAAAAGTTACAGCTGCCCAAATAGCGAGCTATTCAAAATGAAACCTCTTATTGGGTTTTTTGAACTAACGAATGACACCAGAAACCCCTTGTTTTCCGTATGCGATGATTACTATAAGAAAAAAGTTTATAATTAGTACAAGTACATACAGTGAACATTGGAAACCGTGAACTAATTAAAACCGAGGGTGTTCATGTTTTTGAGATTGTTCATGTTTTGGAATGTAACATTTTATGATTAAAATAGTATTCCTACCGTATTGTCTTACTACTCCTCTTAAAATAAAACATATTTTCTTTCATTTTATCTTCTTTTTGTTTGCAGTAGTACAGATTTCTGAATATTTTTATATTTTTACACATACTGGTACCTACGGTTTCATACTGGTACCTACGGGTTATTAAAAAAATTGATTAGATTTCATTTTTAAATTAGAACGTTTTACAAATAAAAGTTTTATTTAACAAACTAAATTTTTAATTTTTGTCTGTTCTATTTTTGCCAACATTTTAATAACTACAATTTCTGTTAGGCGTTTATGTCGCTTTGGTCAAAACCTTCATCTGAACTCCATTCCAAAGCCTTTTTAAATATTTCATATTACGCAATGTCAAATTTATGGGGCCCCCGAAGTTTTAAAAAATTAATTCAGTGCATTTTTATGTAGAAATGTTGAAAAAATATCTGTTCACGTTTTAGAGCTTTTCGATTTGTTCACGTTTTAGAGCAGTCAATGTAAAAATTACGGTGTTCACGTTTTGGGATAGTTCACGTTTTGGGGGGTTCACGTTTTCCAATGTTCACTGTATATACAAAAGTACGGCAACAGCATATCTTGACAAATTATTGGGAGAGTAACGAAATCTCGCCGCACAAAATCCCGAATCACGAAATCCCGCCGAAAATAAAAATAAAAATCCCGCCGACAGATATTTTTAGAAATATTTGGCGGGATTTTCAATATTATTTTAGTACTATTAATCAAATATTTTATTTTGATCTATTTTTAAACAAAAATGGAAAGTATTTAAGGACCTGTTGGTTCGGGAAAAATTCAGTTCTTGTTAGAACTCCCAGGAGGTAAACCTCTTCCATCTTTAGAGAGATGATTTTCAATGTTTTGGCCAATTATTTTTGGACATTCGACCAAAATATTTTTGGACTTTTGCCAAAAATATTTTTGGACATTTTGTCAAAAATATTTTTTTAACAAACTTTTTTTCAACAATTTGTTTTTGAAGAAATTTTGATTTTTCAAACATTTTTTTCAAAAATATTTCTTGACAAAAATTTGCCACCCAAGGTATTTTTAATTAAAAAAATTGTTTAAATAAGGCGCCTGCTAGGCGACTTAATATACCCTAAGCGGAGCGATGGAGTCGCATGAGCGGGTGTGTCCCTGAAAAAGGGAGCCCGCAGAGCGGGTTACCCAATGTACTTTTAAACGTGATTTCTGGCTAAACTAGGCATCTCAGCGAGTTAAAATTGCATATTCTTGATCTAGGTAGTGATGTATCACATGATTTTTTTTAAAACTTTTTTGGATATTTTTGTTGATTTTTTTATTTTTTTGACTCAAGATACTTTCAAGACTTCATACTTTACTTGTCTTCAGCTTTAAGCCAATCAGAGCTCATTAAAAATTAACGAAATCAGAGCGGTCTTCTTCGTATTGAATATTCCAGTACAATAGTAGGGAACTTCGTTGTCGTTGCTTCTGATTGATTCGAGTCTATGGTACTATGGAAATGAAAATCCATACTGTGCTGTCAATTTAGTATTAAAACGGCGGGATTTCGTGATTCGGGATTTTGTGATGCGGTATTTCGTACCCTCTGTTAATGTTTTTGTGAACTGAAAATTTGTCAGACAAGTGTCATCTATCAATTTATTAAGTGCAGGTGACAAAAAACAATGGCGCAAAATTTAAGTCAAATTAGTACGGTGTTAAAATAAGCTTAGTATGAAACTACGATTTTCGAAATTTTAATGAAATTTAGCATCATACTTTCTCTAACATTTTATTAAAGCCATATTAAGCTTTGACATTTCTAAACCTCAGAAAAGGTCTATTCATTTACACTGTGATTGTTTAAGGTGTGTACAGAAACAAACACGATGATACTAAAGGTTTTGCTAAAATGTATTTTCACACTTTGTCAGTTAATTGCGGCCATATTTATTCACCCCACTGCAAGATGTTATAGCTTTTCCAAATGGCGACGTACGTCAATCATATTTAACGTTTGTGAACTAGACAACTGCAGAATACAAACAGACAAGCAATGGAGCTTTATACACCGCAAGAGCGTAAAATAATTGTGTGTTTTTTTTTTACCAAAACTGGTCGGTGGTGTTAGCGCAGGGTGAATTTCGACGTCGATTTCCTAATCGTGTCGCGCTAGCTGGGTAAACTTTCCGGCGCTTAGCTACTCGACTACCACCGAACTGGTCTTAAGGCTGAGAATATCGCGACTGTGGCTGCCGATGTCGCTAAGAATGAAGCAATATCAACCTGAAGACGGGCTACGCAATTGGACATCAGCACACGGGCTCTACAGCGAATTTGAGTGCAAGACTCACACATGTTCCGTGCAAAGTGTCTGCTGCCAGTAAGCAAAATCTTCGTTTCTGGGGCACTGAAAACTCGCGTGTATTTTTTTGAAGACGCCATCGGCACTGTTACTGGCGAACGCTACATCGCCATAATACGCGACTTCTTACCCCCGGAATTGAATGAGCGGGCCTTGGTGAACATGTGTTTTTAACAAGACGATGCAACCGCACATGGGGCAAGAGCCGTAATGGATATTGTGAAGGAAGGGTTTCCTGGTCGCGTAATCTCCCATTTTAGTGATTTGGCATGTCCAGCAAGATCGCCCGATTTAACCATCCCAAACTTCTGTCTTTGAGACTAATTGAAGTCGCGGGCTTATGTCAACAAGCCTCAGATAGTCGCAGCCCTTAAGGAGAATATTTGACAGGAATACAAGCAATATCACCGGAAAATCATGAAAAATGTGATAAAACGGTCACAAATGTGTATCAACACTGGCGGTAGCCACATGATGGAAATGTGTAAGATTTTGCGCCAGTAATTTTTGAGGCTCTATTCTTCTGTTATTCAACAGACTAAATAGCCATCAAATATGTAAATACCTTTCCTCTGGAAATGCTTTGAAAAAGGTTCAATTTAAGTTCAATTTTTACTCTGTTTTTCTTTCAGTGTATTCAAAGGAATCTTCCACCATCATATTGTGGTAGCATCCAGCTGAGTTACGCGCAGCTTTGTGTTATTTTTTATTTTTTTTGTTCTTTTGTTGAAATTGAGGTTTTTCTTTGAAAGCCTCTCTAAACAACTATCGCGCCTTGAGAGTGTATGTGGATCAAAGGTGAGAATTGAGATAGATTGAAAATAACGATTGTATAAAATTACCTTGCCCCCATGGTATTCTAGATCGTGTTAATATTCTGCGAATTATCTTTTCCAATATTCACCTAGAAAATGAACGACTGGAACTGATTGCAACACTTTGGTTAAGATGCAACTATATAGATGAGAATGAGTTTTTGTTGTTGTTGTTGTGTAGCAGGCAGCAGTATGTAGCTGTTTTGTTGCAATTGCACTTAATCAGGATTATTGGATTTGGTGAAGATGGAAGGACAAATAACCATTTTGCATGGCGTGAAATGAATGGTCTCCAGATCGGATAAGGCTTTGTAAAAAATTGAATCTTTTGTTTGAGACAGAGTATTATAATTATAATTTTTCGATTAACTTACATATAAAGGGTGTTTCAATGAGGCCGGTTAGATGTTGAAATAGTGTACAATAAACTGCGTGTGAGATATTAACAAAATTCTATTTTCTATTTGAAAGACCAATGTATGTCATTATGTATAGAATATGACATCGTTCAAATGCCCGCCTCGGCTTCTTACGGTCACACGGATCTGAGTGGTCGGTCGAATTTTCAATCACTCTTCCTCATAGATCCGGCTGAATTTGAGCGATGTCGTGTGCTATGTTCACCTTAAGGGCATCGATGGATTTTTGTTAATTTGCTGAAACAATGTATCGTCTAGGTCCATATGATTCAATTGGGTCATTAGAAATTGGGTATCATCATTTTTTTGCACTCGCCATTGACAGTGATCGTCTCACCAAAGTCGTTTTCGAAAAAGTTCGGACCAATGAAGCCGTACCAAGCGGTAATTTTTTGAGGAGGCATTGTCACCTAGTGAACCTCTTATGGTTTTTTATATCCTCTCATATGCGGACATTTTGCTCGTTGACACATCCATTCAACTAAAAATGCGCCTCGTGTCGCTAAGGATGATTTTTCGGCCAAAATTGCGGTAATCTTCCAAGTGAAGTTTTCTGGTGCCCAAAATTAATTACCTGCATAGTTAATTGTCTAGTTTTGGTTTTTTTTTGTGTTTGTGTATTGCAATGGCTGGTAAGTTTTGCGTCGAGTATTGTAACATTCGGGGGCTCCGAAAAAATTTCTGTGCTGTGTACGTTCACTCTGTTTTAAACAGGCCAGCTGTTTTGGCACTAAGCGAAACCCAGGTTGGTGAAAACACTGATCATACGGAGTTTAACCTACATGGGTATAGTTTAGTGCCATTATTCTTTTCTCACCATGGTCTCGCCGTATACGTACGTAATGATGTTGCCTCTCAGCTTCTTCCACAGTATGGTCCCTGTATAAATACTAATTTTAATTATATGCGGTTCAAATTCACAGTCCAAAGGCGCATCATTCATACATGTTTTATTTATCGCAGTCCAAGTTTGGATAGTAATTCGACTTCAAATGAATTCGATGCCCTGTCCGAATCCATCCAGAGAATTGTTTCCCATTTTCCGCACAGTGAGATCGTTGTTACGGGCGATTGTACATCAATGTACGATCAATGTACACAATTCTACGTGGCTGCGCTATTCTGGTCAGACAACACCCGAAGGAAGGTATGTCGAGATCTTTGCTGATTTAAACAATCTGACCCAGCTTGTTGACGAGCCAACTCGGATTCCTGACGTTGCAGGTCAATCGGCCAACACTCTAGACTTGTTCCTTACCTCAAACCCTGATAAATATACCATAAATGTTTTATCGCCTCTAGGCACTTCAGACCATTGTATCATATCTGCGAATTTCTCGTGTCAACAATCCCCAGTTAAAGAAAAAAACCCTGTAAGAACCGTTTGGCTGTACGAGAAAGCCAACTGGAACGGTCTCAATGATTTCTTCGGGAAATTTAACTGGTCACTATACTTCCTCGGTAGTGATGTAGATTCCAGTGCAGATATGGTCTCAAATCTGATTCTCTACGGTATGAGAAATTTTATTCCGAATAGGAAAAAATCTATCAAACCGAAAGAAAACTCCTGGTTTGATTCGAGCTGTAAAGAGGCTATCAAGGTAAAAGAAGTAAGTTTCCGTTGTTTTAAAGCCAACCCCACTGAGGAAAATCGGAATAAGTACAAACAAGCTAGAAAGACTTGTAACATCCATATCCGACGAACAAAATTTTTACATGATCAAAAATTACGGCAGAAAATACTACAATGTCCCAAAGATAGTAAAAATTTTTGGTCATTTGTAAAAAAAATACGAAACACTACGTCATCCTCAGTTCCAACGCTCGTCTTCAATGACATTTCTGTTGTAAGTTCGATAGATAAAGCCAATTTGCTTGCAGCACAGTTTGCTGTTAATTCGACACTACCAGTGAGTGACATGACTCCTCCTGTACTTGAGAGCGTAAACGAATATATGGGACGAATCTTCTTTCGCACTCGTGCAGTTGCTAGAGTACTAAAAGATCTTGACATTCACAAATCCGCTGGCCCTGATAGTATCCCTGCTATTGTTCTGAAGAGGTGTTCTTCAACGCTGGCAAAACCACTGCGTAAGCTTTTCCATCTGTCCTACTCTTCAGGTCTCTTTCCGAGTAGATGGAAAACAGCATTTGTCCAGCCAGTCCCTAAAAAAGGGGCGAATCCTCCTCCCCCTCTAACTATCGTCCAATTGCACTTATGTCCCTTCTTTCCAAGGTCATGGAAACGCTGATCAATTTTCAGCTTAAGAAATATCTTGAAGAACGAAAGCTCCTTAATGACCGGCAGTATGGCTTTCGTAGCAATAGGTCCACTGGTGATCTGATGGTATATCTCACCGAAGAGTGGAACAAATCTTTACATCGTTTTGGAGAAAGTAAGATTATTGCACTTGATATTTCAAAGGCATTTGATAGGGTTTGGCATCAAGCTCTCTTATCGAAAATGCGTGCATTTGGTATCGACGAATCTCTTCTTCGTTGGACTAGAAATTACCTTTCGGACCGTTCTCTTCAAGTAGTATTGGACGGTTTCAAGTCTGATATCCACAAAATAAACGCTGGTGTGCCACAGGGCTCCGTTTTGTCTCCGACACTCTTCCTTATATTCATAAATGATCTTTTGTCTGAAACTTCTAATCCACTTAATTGTTTCGCTGATGATAGTACCCTCAGCTTCTCATATTCGTTTTTAGATTCACGTCCTTGTCCTTCGGATGTGGACTTCCAACGGCAGCGTATGATAAGCTCATTAAATTCTGATCTTGACAGCATTGTCCAATGGGGAATCAAAAACCGTGTAGAATTTAATGCTTCAAAAACTCAATGCTGTTTACTGTCATTAAAGCGCAACCCTCCCCTAATGCCACTTTCTATGAGCGGCACTTGCATTGAGGAGACTGATCAGCTTTCAGTTCTAGGTATGTGCATCATAGACCATCTTTTGTGGAGTGATCACATATTTGACGTTGCCAAAAATGCTGCTAAGTGTTTAGGTTTTCTCCGCCGATGCAAGAAGTATTTTACCCCTTCTGATCTGGTTGTTATATATAAAGCCTTTATTCTTCCGAAGCTCGAGTACAATTCCCATATATGGGCAGGTGCTCCAAAAACCCACTTGAGTCTTTTGGACAGAATTCAAAAGAGAGCTATAAAAATGATTGGCGACCGTTGTCTAACTGAAACACTTGTATCTCTCGAGCACCGCCGCAACGTTTCATGTCTATCATTATTTTACCGCTATTTTCATAAACAGTGCTCTAGTGAAATAGCCAGTTGCATTCCTCCCCTTAAACAATTCAACCGTAATACCCGAACTTCTAGGAATGTTCATCAGTTTACCCTTGAGCCCAACTTCGGACGTACTGTCAAATACAGAGATTCTTTTTTTAGTCGCACTACACGAATGTGGAATGCTTTACCTGGCTCAGTATTTCCCACTCATTTCAATGTGCAGACATTCAAAACCAATGTGCATCGGTATCTCCTTTCTAATCCTATCCTTATTTCCTAATTGCTCGCACTGTGTTTTTAACATTATAAGGGTATTCATAACCCCTTGAGTGCGCGTATAATATAAAAAAAAAAAAAAAAAAAAAAAACTTTCCGAAGACCAGTCACCGAACAACCGGCGTTGTCTATAGCCGTGAACTTTGAGCTCCTGTGATAGGTCTAATACAGGTGTATGCTCAATTCCCGATGCAAAATTCGCCAAGTTGAAGTCTGCGAAAGGACTAATTCTTGTGGACGGCGAGGAAACGGTTGCTTAGTGCTCTGATGTACACTTCCGCCACACGAATGTTAGTTGATTGATTACCGAACTGGTCGTATCAAATTTGTCCACCAAACGTTGAAGAGTTGTCTGTGAAGGACCACCACGTCTATCGTGAAATGTTTGATGGTAAAGTTTTGTCATAAGGACGTGCTGTTCAATGGAGTAACTTCTCATGGTGATTTGGAATCAGTAACTGAATAATAAACAATAGATGCCACGAAAACAACATGGCTGCCATAGCCCGCCAAGATCCGCCCGCGCCAATTGAAAAACCCTTCAGCTGGTGAAGGGAAATTTAGGTGATGTAGACGTTATTGATCAGACTATACTGTACATGTTTTGGCTACCTCTTTGACACGTCTAAGATTTTCAACGTCAATTTTGACAAAAGGCAAGGCATATTTACCGAGCCAAAAAATAATGTTTACTTTGCGTGTTCCCTTTGGACTTGGAAGCTTCCCAAATCATTTCAATTTCAAATAGTGAAAAAATACAATATGTAGCCTTCAAAGGACGATATCCTTAGGACAGCTCAAGATTTTTGTTCAAAAATAAAAACTCGAGAGTAATCGTTTTATTCAATTAACAAACGAAAGTTGTTTATTCACGTACCACCCCCCATACACTCGGTTGCGGTCATGGTGTGTGGTGAATAAAAAACTGTTAAAACTTGGTCTATGTATGTCCTATTCGTGTGTATGTATACCGATACATAGGTTTCCTGAGGAAAGTGAGGGTGAAACATTGTCCGAACGTGGCCACTGGTCGTTAAGGATGATATATGTGCGAATAAATTCAGGATTCTGTTTGATATGCAGCCAAGCAGGGATTAAAAACGTGATATACTGACATTCTGGATCCGGAAACGAATGTGGCATTTGGGTGGCAGCAGCAAGTCTTTACAGTTCAATGGCGGGCGTATCTACATATATGTATGTATGTTTGCTTCTTTGTATTTTTATGGAACGAAATTGTCACAGATTTCACTCTCTTTTTACTTTTTAACTTAAATTGTAGGTATTTTTGACAATTTTTTTTATTGAAGTATCCCTTATGCTCGTGTTGACTGTTTTTGTTAAACAAATACTGCACGGATGTGAACATTGAATGAAATTTTTTATCTTACTGCAACCAAACACAGTGTCGGCGGCGGCCGAGCCGTTCATGGTTCTGCCGGGTTCCGGTGAATACAACGAGAATGTCCTTTTTTTTGCATTCTGAGAGTTGTGGGCTCATTTTTTATTTAACACGATGGGAAATAGATTACTAAAGATTTATGGAGGACTTCCTGGCAATTTATTTGAAATAAAATGTTCTCTCTTTCTCTCCTAATGGGCATCAGTGGATGGTTGTACCTATACATAACTCTAACTTTTTTGATTTGTCTGGTGGATTGTTAGTCAGTTTCATGCTGGCTTATACAAATGGGGAACATGCATAGTGATTTTCGCGACACCAAGGGTTTGGGAAATCATGTTGACCATCCTTACTGGTGTTTTTAGCAGTTAGTTTAAGCAATGTTTTTTTTAGTTTCTTCAACGCGGTTATGACTTGGGACATTGAACCAAAATCAAGACGACTAGGTAAGTCATCATGCACTTCATCCAAGTCTATAGTCTGTACCTTACTTTTTGCCATAGTTATAAACAAAGTATGATACTTAGCCACCTCTAGATTGATGTCACATTTTAGCCAAGTTGTATGCATGTTTTAAGCCTTTGTTTAATGTCACTCTCTGAAGGCTTTTTTGAGGTACACATAACTGCACAACCACACATTATTTGAAAGTATTCTTCTATTAAATTTAGCCATGGACATAAAATTGTAGTTATTTGTAAAAATTGTTTTTCCATTTAAATCGCGAACAGCATGTTTCTCACATTCAAGACAAGAGACTCAAACTCAAGACAACATTTATTGATAACAACCAAGCATCGCAATGCGCCATTTCTTCGGAAGAACCAGCCAAACATAAAACGTGTCACAAAGGTAGTATTATGTAGGTATGTGGTTGTGTGCTATTGTTTCCTATATGCGGCTTTTTAACTGTACCCATGCTATTCTGTTGATAGAATCTATCAGTTGGCCATTCTTACCAAAAATTAATGCAAACAATCTTAGCTAGAATCACGTTCCAAAAGGAATCCCGCTGAATTCACGATCATGTGAAGAGGTAGCGTTTTGACCTGTCGTTGATGTGCATAATTTAAAAGTAGACACTCAAACTTAAGTTCCCTTGAGGAGAGATGTGGATGGAATGAATGGTGTCAATGACAGTGACCTTGGATATAGAGATTTGCAAGTAAATGATTTTCGTGTAGCTATTATATTCAAAGTCAAACCTATACTAAATTCTATTGTAACCCCAAATTCTCTTGCGAGTATTCTGTCCCATTATATCTCCACCTTCATTGCATGTGCAATACAACTTCAACAAAAAAAAAAAAAAAATAAAAAATTGTATATAAAATTGATCCTGCAATTTTGGTTATTTGTTTAAAATAAAACTCTGCAAATGAACACAAAATTCTGTATGATCATGATGTTCTTTGGGTTTTTCAATTGGCCCGTCTAGATTTCTGCGGCCCTTGGTAGCCATGTTATTTTGGTGACATCTGTCAAATCACAACGCCGTTTGTTCGCTGACGGCTTCGGAGCATTCGGATGGCCCAAAGCTCGCCCGAAAAATAATCTTTAACGACGAGGCACATTTTTGAATGAATTGCTGTGTTACCAAGCAAAAGTGCCTAATAAGGGACGACACTAACCCACTTAATTTTCACCAGGTGATAATGCATCCTCTAAAAATTATCGTTTGGTGTGGATTTTAGGCCGATGCACAGACCTTCGACTAATGGATGAAAATAAAAATGCATTTTCTATGTTTTAAGCTCTAAACATGTTTTAGAACTTCTTGAATTACTTAATTTTTTTTTCTTGGATTAGCGGGACTTTTTTGAGCAATTGAAATAATTAGTTTAGCTCGCGCAAAGCACAAAGTATGTGGGATCTCCTAAAGAAAACTTGCAAAGAAAAAGCCAAAACACTGTTAGGGGTTTCAAAAGGACACAACCAACAAGGCAAAGAAACATGGTGGTGGAATGATGAAGCTAAATCAGTTATAAGCAAAAAGAAAATGGCTTTCAAGGCTTTGTCGAAGTGCCCCTCTAATGATACAGAGCAAAAGTCACGCCTCGAAGTGGAATATAGAAACTGCAAGAAAGAAGCGAAGAAGAAGTGCGCCCAAATTCAAGCAAAGAATACAGAAAACCTGTATCGGGAGCGGGATGAAATTTCTACCTCAAAAGCTGGTGCTATTCAAGAGCTACGGCAAAACACGAATAAGGGCGCAACTATCTTCAAAATAGCCGCTCAAAGAAGAAGAAATGCCCAGGAGATTTGTTCGCCAAAGTTCATTAACAATGCTCAAGGCCTACTACTTGTGGAAGACAACGAAATTCTTCACAGGTGGCGACAGTATTGTGACGGACTTCTAAACGAACAATTTCCAAGGCTATACTTTCCAATAGCTTCACCTAACTTAAGCGAAGTATCCGACGTCACAGTCGAAGAAGTTAGTGAGGCGGTAAAATACTCCAAAAAGGGAAAAGCTGTTGGCCCAGACGAAATACCCTCAGAGTTTTGGAAAAAGATGGGAGACATCGGGTTTAGATGGCTCATGATTCTTGTCTCCAAATTTATACGAGGTGATCGCATGCCTAATCAATGGAGGGAAAGTTACCTTCTTCCAATTTATAAAGGAAAGGGTGATACTCGAAGCTGTGATAATTTACGTTCGATTAAGCTGATGTCACACACCATGAAGGTCGTTGAGCGAGTCCTGGGTAGCCGACTGCGAAAAATAATAAGGCTATCTGATGACCAGTGCGGGTTTGTCGGGGGTAAGTCAACCACGGATGCAATCCAGAGTATAAGAATAATTATGGAAAAACATCGGGATTCTTTGGAGGATTTGCATGTCGTATTGGTTGATTTTGAAAAAGCATTCGATCGGCAACCACGAGATCTAATATGGGTGGCCCTCAGGCAACGAGGAGTTCCAGAAACCTATGTGCGGATAATTATGGACATGTATGATGGAGCAGTTACTAAAGTAAGATGCGCAGCTGGAGTCACTGAAGAATTCGAAATCACAGTAGGTGTACACCAGGGAAGTGTCTTGAGTCCCCTGCTCTTTATTACAGTTCTTGATTACCTGCTTGAAGGCAAAGTGACGGATCCAAAAGTACATCAGTTATTCTTTGCTGACGATGGAGCCATCATAAGTGAAGACCCGATATCCCTACAACGAGCACTTGACGTATGGGTGGATGTTCTAGAAGGAAGTGGGTACCGCATAAGCGCGAAAAAGACAGAATACCTATGCTGCCCATTTTCTGATCCACACAGGCCTATTCCAGACATTTATTTGAATGGAGTAGTGCTTCCCAAATGTGAAAAGTTTAAATATCTGGGGTCTATGATAAATAACGAAGCTACTTGTGATGACGATATCAATCATCGCGTAAGCGTAGGGTGGATGAAGTGGCGGGAAAATTCTGCTATCTTCTGTGACCGAAAAATGCCCCCTAAGCTGAAAGGAAAGCTCTACACTTCAGTTGTGCATCCAGCACTCACATACGGTTCACAATGTTGGACAATGTACAAAAAGTATGAGAGTAAGCTAACGGCAGCTGAGATGAAGATGCTTCGTATGACAGCAGGAGTTACAAAGCTTGATCGAATTAGAAGTACGAAGATCCGAGGAAGCCTTCATGTTAAGAATACCATTTCCCAAAAAATTGAACACGACCGACTCAGTTGGTATTGCCATGTTCAAAGGACAGATCCTGAGAACCCCGTCAAAAAGGCAATATCATACAACGTTCCAATTCGGAATAAAAAGAAAGGTAGGCCTAAACACTCCTGGTACAAACAAATGCAAAAACACCAGCATTCAGTTGGCCTCAGAAATGGAACAATACAAAACCGCTAGTGTGAAGCAGATACGTGGGAGAGTTATGATCCCCTCGACATCGAGATCATAACAGCGCCGAAGCAAAGGAAGAAGAAGTTTTGCTCGCGCAAGAAATATATTATTTAGTTATTAACATTTTTCTAAAATTGGAGGGTTTTCATGTTTGTATGGGAGAGCGGAAACAAATTTGTAAAATCTAAACTATTAAACGAATTGAATTGAAATTTGAAATTAGTCTTATTGATATTTGTTCAAAATTTGGTTAAGAAAAAATCATTAGTCAAAATGTAATTGACATTTTTCAAAAATTTGAGTTGAAAGTTGAAAAATTTTGCAAATGGCTTCGCAAAAATCGAATTTCTGAGACCTGGGTCAATGTAATTTTATTTTACTTTTAAACAAAAGTAAATTTTTTTCTAAAAATAATGGGCTTATTCAGTTCCTTCTGACAATAAGTACTGAAGAAACAAAAATTTATAATAAACATCACTGTCAAGACGGAGTATTTTGAAACCAGATTCAGTGAGATAATTTTGAACATAACTATCACATCTGCAAGTATCTGCAGCTGATTTTGTCTGTGCTTTAACTTGAAAGTATGGTATACTTAGTTTTTTGGAGACTCTTGGAGCTTTTTTTTATAAATCAAAAAGTTACAAAAAAAAAACATTTATTCTTATTACCAATGTTTCAGGCTACTTATAGAAGGCTTCGAAAATAGTCCAATAAAATGATATAAGAAGTTACAGAATTCATTTAAAGGACCTTCAGAAGAAGACATCTAAAAGTTTGTTGAAAATATGGTTCGCGACTTGAATAAAATTATTTTTCAACTTTGAGGGCTTGTAAATCAGAACATACAATATACAGTCACTCACACTCACCAAAGAAAAAAAATATCTTCTACAAACTTCTATAATATTTATTATTTTTCTTGTAAAATACTGACTTCAAAATATTATAAAATAATTAAAAAGAAAATAATGATCAACATTTCGATTCGTAAACAAAAAAAAAAGAAGAAAATGATCTGCCTTGATTTTAACAATAATTGTAAGTCACACTCAAAGTGGGACACAGAAAATTCATATTAAAAAAGGCTTTTAACATTTTTTTAATATTTAATATTTGGCCACATTACCATTTTTTTGTATCGTCCCTTCAAGACTTTTTGGCATTGTCTTGACCACCTTTTTTGCAAAAGTATGGCTCTTTAGATTCCCGTTCATCCATCACAACTGCTTTAAGAGCTTTTATGCTATTTTAGCTATTTTTCTAACCACTCTTGTTTTTATTTCTGACCACAAATATTCAATTACATTTAAATCAGGTGATTGAGCAGGTGTAGCACAAACTTTTGGGCAGTTGTGAAGAAGCCACATCATCGCAACCCTAGATTTATGCTTGGAATAATTGTCTTGGTAAAAGACAAAGTCATCTTTGATCCCAAGTTTTTCCACACTTTCTTTAATGGCTTGTATCGTACTCCGCGTCCAGTTTTCAGTTGGAAAAAATGTAAATTTCCGGTTCCTTCAGTGAACATGCAGCCCCATGTCATCAAAGAACCGCCGCCATGTTTAACAGTTTTTCGAACAGCATTTCCGTTGTATGCTTCGCCAGGTTTCCTCCACACAAATCGTTTTCAATCAGAAGCAAAAAGATTGATTTTGGTCTCGTCCGTAAAAAGGACCTTTCAAGATTGGACCGAATTGTGATTGAAGTCGGAAAAGAAACCTAAAAAGCAAGTTACCTTTGACCAGAAATTGATGTACTTATGTATATGTTCTTTGGCGAATTGCTATCTTAAAAGACGATTCTTTTCCAATATCAACGGAGCGTACCACTTGGTCATTCAATTCGTTGCTTCTTAAAAATCGGCTACTATTTCAGCACCATAATCAATGGCGCAAAATTTTAATTGAATTAGTACGATGCTAAAGCTGTTTTAGTATGATACTAGGTTAAAACAAAGAATTTGCAAATTTTAATCGAATATGGCATCATACTTTCTCCACCCTTTTATTAAAGTTAAAATCATCGAATACCTACTTTATTTTTTTAGTATCGTGCTAGTCTCATTTATGACTCTTTGACATTTGCAAACATCAAAAAAGGTTCATGTACTTGCTTTTTTACCCGAAATGTCATTGTTTTAGGTGTGTTCAGAATTTATTAAGAAAATTCCTTTATTACGATACTAATTAGAAAATGTTTAAAATTAAGAATGAGTTAGTAAACTACTTTAAAGTTAACAAGTTGTTAAGTAGTATCATACTAATGCCTTAATAAAAGGCTGTTTAAAATTTTGCGCCAATGTTTTTAGTGTCCTTTAACATTTTGTGAAGGTCAATAGCGGATAGCAAGAGATCATTGTTTTTTTTTTAAGAAACGTATCATATCTAGTGCTTATTTTCCTTCTAATTTCAACACTTTTTGTTTAGTTTTCTATTCGGCCTTTTTCTTTCTTTTAAGTATTTTATTATATTAAATACAATGGATTTGCTTTTTGGGTTTTAAAATAATTACTTATTTCGCGTACTGTTTTACCCTCTTGATGGTTTAAAACCAGAATTTGCCTTTCTTTAACAGCTGTATGTCTAGACATTTTGATTTTATTTGTTAAATATAATCATATGAATGCTGTTAAAAGACTGCAACTAAAATAATAGATTAGTCATTAGGGCATCTACCGTTAGTTTTCATAGAAAACAGCAAGTATCCCACTTTGAGAGTGTGTAAATGAAAACTGATAGTTCATTTTTTAATTTTTTTTTGTTTCTTTACTGATTGTATTTTTGGTTTTTATTTTGTTTGTTTAATACATTATAATCCCTGTTACGCAATAAAAATAATAACTTTTCTTAAACGTTAGCCCTTTAATTTTTTTTTAACCAAAAATGTTTCTTAAATGCGTATTTTTTTCTTGTCCCACTTTGAGTGTGAGTGACTGTATATGTCAAAAAATACTTTGAAATCATACGCTTTGGTTATCTAAGAATACTTAAGCATAAAGCTAAAAGGCTAGATATGACTTTTTCCAAGGATTTTTTCCGCTCTCAGACAGATGTGCGACATCTTTCTACAGGTATGGATCTCCAAGACTGCTGTATAGCTTCGCAA
Source organism: Chrysotoxum bicinctum (assembly GCA_911387755.1). Classification (NCBI taxonomy): domain Eukaryota; kingdom Metazoa; phylum Arthropoda; class Insecta; order Diptera; family Syrphidae; genus Chrysotoxum; species Chrysotoxum bicinctum. The sequence goes on along the minus strand of OU426987.1, from coordinate 203,214,091 downwards.
AGGGCTGTGTTAGGAGTAGTTGGCTTACAACTAGCACCAAATTTTTTTATAGGGTTCAGGTTGTGGGGACTGCGCAGGCCACTCCACCCTCTTTTCTTGGAAACAATGCTTTGCAGGTTTGCATGTATGACTTGAGTCGTTGTCTTGTTGAAAGACCATTTCACTATTAGAAACAACAAAAAATTAAAACTAGTATCACTTGGTATCACAGATTGGGAAAAAAATAATAATCTTCAAATAAAGATGCCTTCAATCCGGTATATGGAACCAACACCATAGAAGGAAAAACATGCCCCTACCATTATGCTGGATCCACCATATAACACAATCTTGGACTCGTCTGACCACAAAAACATACAAATTCAGGGACTTACCAATGATTTTATTTACACTACTATTATTTTGACCGGAACTGTACATTATTGTGATTTAAAAAAAAATATTTTTTTTAAGGTTTAAAAATTGTATAAAGTTAACATTTAAAAAAAATAAAAATGTGGCAGCAAAATCTTTTATGTCACTATGCTCTACCATTCTAACTCTTCACTGGAGAAACAAATACCTAACAAGTTCCCATTTTATGTTCAATATAAAATTACTTAGATAACTATGTCCATAGACTATCATCACTGAATGAAATCAGTCCATTAAGCATACTATTTACCAGAACCAGTTCATGTCTACTCTATGAGTAGTTGTAAAAAATTAATGTTAAAACGTTAAGAGAAATGTACTCAAACAAGCTTGTAACCTAATCGGATTTCATAAATTCTCGGCAATGGCATTAATGTCCACAGGGATCTACGCACTTTATCAATTTGTACGCGACATCATGTTGAGTGTAATAGTGAATGAGTAAGTCTTCACATCTTTTTGCCGACATTAAAAGTTGTGGACACATGAAAGTGCCATTGCATTTCCAACTATGTATATAGCTGGCGTGAAGGAATTCGATGCAGTTTTATATTGTGTAGTTTTTTTCCTAATAGCAGATAAGAGCAATAGCAGGATCACTTGATCACCATGTTTGTTTTTTTATTATTTTTTCATTTGTGCCTTCCAAATGATAATAAATTATAACTGTCAGTTTAATTTTATTTTAAGACGAGACGTAAAGGTATGATTTGAGACAACTAGAGTTGCAAGGATTTCATCTCGACTCGAGACTTTGAAATTAAATTATTCAAGATTGTTGGTGTTTATCGCTGGTTTTCGTAAGTTCTTCGTTAGCATTATAATATAAAAGGCCAGTGTAACCATGACATCGTTCAAATGACCGCCTTGGCTTCTTAAGGTGACACGGACCCTAGTGGTCCAATTTTCTACTTGAGCGATGGTCTGTGTTATGTTCACCTTAAAGGCATCGGTCGATTGTGGTTTATTGCCATTGACCTGCGGCTTCAGGGAACCCCACAAGAAGAAGTCTAGCGGAGTCAAATCGCATGATCTTGGTGGCCATTTCACGCTAACTCTGCCAGGGATTACTTTACCTTCAGGTCGTTCGAGCAGAATGTCAATCGTGGCGTCCGCTGTCTTGCACCTAGTGCCATCCTGCTGGAACCAAATGTCGTCTAGGTCCAGTTTGGGCTATAAGTAATTGGTGATCGTCGGTCTTTAGCGCTCGTCTTTGAAGAAGACCGCCTTACCAACTTCGTTTTGAAAGAAGTAGGGACCAATGACGCCGGGGGATCAGAATCCAAACCAAACGCTAACACTTTGAAAATACATTACTACCTGGTGAACCTCGTGTGGGTTGGTGTCGCCCCATATACGGAATTGCTTGTTAAGACAGCAATTAATCAAAAAATCGTATACGACGAGGAATTAACTGCCTCGTACATTTTCACGGACCGTGCCAATGTTCTCCCCACCAAACGTTCAAGAGTCGACTGTGAAAGGCCACCACGTATACTGTAAAATGAGCACAACCTTTGCTCTAACAAACACTCATTTTGATAATAAAGCTTCACTATTTCGATATTCTGTTCAATCGTGTAATTTCGTAAGGCGATTTGGAATCAGTAACTTAATAATAATTAACAGATTTGTCGGATGTCTCCAAAAGAACCTGCCCCCCACTGGTCGCTAAAATCCGCTCAAGTATCGTGCCAATCTAATATGACTCTTCGAAATTTACAAACGTCAAAAAAGATCTGTTTACTTTGTTTTATGTGTGCTCACCAGTAATTTATTAAAATAGTAGACCTAGCTACAAAATGCTTAAAATTAAGAAAGAGTAAGGAAACTACTTTAAAGTTAGCAAATTGTTAAGTATTATTATACTAATACCTTAACACTAGGTAGCTTATAATTTTCTCTCAAAGTTTTTATGTAGTATGTGTCTTGTAAGAGGTCTAAAATAGGAGAAGGATCTTTATTAATGCTTCAATATGTGAACTTAGAACGAGACTGAGCTTAAAAGGGTTACAGTCGTGACTTATAAAACATTTAAGTGGTAACAGCCACAACTAATTAACTTATAACATGGGTAGGTAGACTTCTGGTTTTGCAACTCTGCCTTTTTTGAGTCAAGTGTACGAACCTTTCTGGATCACGCTATGTTGATTGCAAAAGAAACATCTGGTATTAGAAGTAAACACAGTTGCACTACAGCGGTACTTAAAGTTAGTGATGGTGTTCGCTCCGGTTCTGATGATGATATAGTAACTTCAGGGGTATTTCTTAAAGCCCTTGAGTCAGTAAATCACCAAATTATTTTATATTAATTGAAGATTCAATTTTGAGCAATTGTGTGTGTAGACTTTCAAATCGTAGACAATCTGAAAGTAGGGAATGTTTGAGTTTCTAAGTTCGGTCAAGAGTTCCTCAAGGATCCGTTTTAGGCCCTCTTTTATTCGCACTATTTATAATTGACATTTCTCAGAATATTGTTAATTGTTGATATCATTTTTATGCAGATGATGTCAAAATTTATCTTACATTTTCTGTAACTGATGAATCACCTCAAGCTCAATTGTATGTGGTCTTGCAAAACCAATTAAATTTTGAACCCATTACAAACTAGAGCAATCAAAATGCAAAAATATATCCAGAGACCACACTTCTGTATTAAACATTAACTACTCTCCTTTTGAATTTGTAAAATCTAGGCGTAGGTTAGGTTAGGAGGGGCGTGCCCAGCACATAGGCTGTTGCGTACACGGGGGCCTATTGGTTCATTGTGATCCCCCTATTAATAAAAGCAGAGATGCATCTAACTAATGTCTTATGTGGACTGGTTCACTTTCGAATCAGCCTGTGCTTACAATGAATTTTCTCATATTTGCCATTGAGACCTGTGTTAGATCGTCTAGTTCTCCAACAAACCTGTTTCCAAAGTAGCGGAGGCGATTTATTTGGAGGTTCGGACAGTCACAGAGCAGGTGTTTAATGGTTTCAATCTCCTCGACATCCTGACAGCTCCTACAGAAATCGGGTGCAAATGCACCCATTCTAGCGGCCATTGTGCCAATGGCGCAGTGACCCGTTAGTACACCAATCAAGATTCTGATGTTCTTTTTACTCAGCGATAAGATATATCGAGTTTCTTTTTCATTAATTCTTGGCCATAAACTTCTAGAGATAACGCAGTCTTCCCTGGAGGACCAGGAGTTATTTTGCTTCGAAACTCATTCTACACTTTAACACACTTCAGCAGTTGGGAGTTGACCCCAATTTCGGTCAAAAAATCATATTCAGCGTCAGAGACTATTTCTGCCAAACAGCCCGTGCCTCAGTGGACTTTTTGCACTAGCGATTTCTGAACATGTTTATCTCACGCGGAGGCGATATGAATTTGCCACCGAGATCCTGAAATTGAACTCCGTTTGACTTCTTCTTGTGGGGGTTTCTTAAGTCAAGGGCAAATGCCAACAAACCACAAACCAAACTTCGTGTCAATATTAAGAAGAAACTCAGAACATTTCAGCGAAATCGATTCAGTAGTTCCCTCAAATGTTTATTCGCTTTAAAACGTGAATTTCATGGATTTATAAAATACATTTGTCTGCGTTTTATTTCAATATGAAGTTCTCTGCCTCTCCAAAAACATTATAAATAATATAAGATGGGGGAAAACTAATCACACTATCGGAAGATGTTATCATTTTTGCAAATGGCGTCGTACGTCAATCATATTTGACATTTGTGAACTAGACAGCGGCAGAATACAAACAGGCAAGCAATAGAGCGCTATACTCCGCCAGAGCGTGGAATAAACATGTCGATTATTTTGACCAATAGTCGGTGGGTGGTGTTAGCGCAGCGTGAATTTCTCCGTCGATTTTCTAATCGTGTATCGCCAACTGGGCAAATATTCCGGCGAATAGGTAATCCTCTCAAACAGACTGGAACTGGACCGGATTGTTTTGAGGATGCCATCGGAAATATGGTCAATTTTACTGGCGAACCCAACAGGGATATGATAAACTACTTTTACTGCCGGAATTGGATGAGAGGGGCTTGGTGAACTAGGTGGTGCAACCGCACACACAGCACGAGCCACAATGCATAGTAGGAAGGAAGCGTTTCCTTGTCGCGTAATCTTCCGTTTTAGCGGTTTGGCATGGCCAGTAAGATCGCCCGATTTAGCAATCCCAGACTTCTTTTTTTGGGGCTACACGCGAACACTTATCACCAGAAATTTTGCGGAAAGTTATGGAAAATGTGATAAAACGGGCACAAATGTGTATCAGCACTGGCGGCAGTCCCTTAACGGATATCATCTTTTCCACTTAACAGAAAATGGGCCTTGTGAATAAAAAAAAAGTTAAAGCTTTTTTTGGAGGAAGCTAAAGCCAACTAGTCATAGCTTTTACTAGCAGCTAAAGCTAGACAGTTCTAGCTTAAGCTTTGTTTTATGTGAATAAAAAAATGATAACGCTAAATAGCTTATGCTAGAAAATTCTAGCTTAAGCTTCGTAATTTAAGCTGTTCGTTTTTTTATTCACAGGTTTCGACTAGGTAGCTTTAGCTAAAACTGGTACATGTATGACCGAAAGGAAATTTTTTTTGCCTCAATTTGTTATCTGTTCTACAGGGCAAGTATTGGTTTCGGCTAAAAAATGTTTTTAACATTTCGTATGTCAGTTTCTGGGTCTATTGGTTCACAGTCCTATTTTTTGAGATTTCCCTTATGTTTAATTAACAACTCGCACAAGTTAATACTGAAAATAAGACCTAGTCAAAGCTTTCTAGACAGGTCGAAAAAATCTTGAAATTTTTGTAGCTTTAACTATAATATTCTAGTTAAAGCTATTTTTATTCACACAAATTGAAGCTTAAGCTAGGAAAACAAGCTAAAGCTAAATGAATTTAGCTTTGGCTATTTTAAAATAGCTATTACTAGAAAACATCTTTAACTAGCTAGCTTAAGCTTATTTTTATTCACTAAAAATCAAGCTTTTACTTAAAAATCCAAGTTTTAGCTTTAGCTTTTTTTTTATTCACAAGGCCCAATATTGTAAAGTTCCATGCAAAGATTTCCATCTCTCAGAATCATTTTTTTGTATTTAGTAAAAAAAGTTATTCAAAAACAAAATTGGATGATTAATTTTGCACCACCTTGTGTAAACGATGCCGATACTGTCTGAATAGCTAGGGCTCAAACCTGTTGATATTACTATTAAAAAGAAGGATTGTATCTGAAAACGACTTTAAGGATATTGATAAAAAGAATTATCTGGAGTAACAAAAACTATTTTACCGAAGATCAAAGATCAAATGAATGAAACAAATAAACCCTATGTGCATTTATTTTTTACTCTGTCTCTCTCTCTCTGTCTGTATCTCTCTCACTCTCTCTGTCTGTCTCTCTCTCTGTCTGTCTCTCTCTCTGTCTGTCTGTCTCTCTCTCTCTCTCTCTCTAACGACCCAACCGATTTTAATAGATTTTTTTTTTAACAAAAGCGTCAAGCCAGCTTCAGCCTTACTTCTGCACAAAAAAAGCAATCGTGTGACGCAGTTCTGATGCGCTAGATTTTACTTCACGGCACCTAAATATATGTATGTATATCACATTTCAAACCTATGAAAAGACACCTACTTCGCATACAAAGGCTTTGCATCTAACCAAGGGAAGTTGCATAAAATGTTGTACGTTGTAAGCCATAAAAGCAACTATAGATTTAACCACGTTAAGCGAGATATCCTTTCATAATTTTCTCATTAATTCTAACCACACCATACACAAAAATCAGACAGACATTTAAAACAGGACAAACAGTTACAAGAGGCTTTCAGATTTATAATTGCTTTTTGCAGAAGCAAGGCATCCAAAAGGACAAAGATGTTCTGTTCCATGTTGAATGACATTAAGCATGTACCTACCGTGAAATATACAATTTAATGAATTATTTTTTGCAGAGCGTGTAAATTGTAAATGCCAGCCTATAATAGAAGCTAGAACAAGCTCCCATCCACTCTGGATTCTGGAAGTATCTATTTCTTTATTGTGGATGAGAGCGGAGCGTATAAGAAATAGATGTTAACATTTTTACCTGGTCCGGTCTGAGTCCAGGTGGCACCCAGGTGTACTCCTCGAGGGCGCACCCGCTGTCATCGTCCGATTGTGAGTGCCTTTGTATGTCCAACTGTTGTCCGACCAAATAACTAGGATGCGTCGTCTGGTGGTGGTGGAGCAGGGATGGGGGCGATGGTGATGAGATCGATGTCGATGCTTTGCCTCCTCCACTGATGTTACCACCTCCGCCACTGCCGCCGCCAACACCAACACTGCCGGAAAGATTGGCGATATTTTGAGAAGAACTGAATTTGGCACCTTGATGCTGGTGCTGCTGATGCAGTTGGAACTGGTGGTGATGATGGTGCTGGTGTTGATGTTGCTGATGATGCTGGTGCAATTGATGATGATGATGCGTCGGATGCTGGTGATGGGGAAGAAACTGTGGAAAGCCACCCGTTGGGGCTCCGATGGAGGTAGCTGGTATTTGCAAATTTGCTGGAACGGGTGGTGGGAGACGGTCGCTTAACGATGGCAGTCCTAGCGCATTCGATGTTGTGGGCATGGATTGTTGGTTAGTCGGTGGATGGAATTGCCTCTGCATAGGAAGCGGTGACGTTGGAAGGGCACTTCCCAAGGGCGGAGGAGGTGACAACGATCCGGCGGGTGAGTATAGAGCACTGGCAGATGAACTACTTGGCAAGCCGGTCCCTCGTGGTTCAATACCCCCCGCAGAGTTGATCACACCAGCAAGGGTTCCCTCCTTCGAGAAGTGCCTAGGAAGCGTCGGAATCTTCTGCAGATATGAGACTTGGGTGGCGGGAGTTCTGCTGATTGGTCTGAAATGAGAAATGATAATACAAATTATTCTCAGCACTGGAAAAAGTGATCAAAGCTTCAATTTCATTTAATTAAAATGCACAACTAGCTAGATGACCGACGAGGTGATGGTTTGGTAGCAAAAACAAGAGCAACCTAGGAAGTAAAAAAAAATACACAGTCTGGTAGAATTAATTTAATTCCTGGTAAAAGCTACCTCCCCAAAATGATGGTTCAGCTCGGAATGATGTTTGTGTTTAGGGCTGACTGCATTCGCATCCTCCCCCATCAACAATGATGACCACCATTGCCATTTACACAAAACCCCACTGCAGAGAGTTGCACAAAACCATAGCACAGTATTTGGTTCGGTGTACCTATACAGTCGGTTTTCTGACAGGCGGTGCGGTTTTTCCACATTGTTTTCGACAATACCTGACAAAGAATGATATCCAGCTCATTGGTATTCCGCACAGATATGCAAATTCTTCGCCACTGGTAAATGTTTCCTTTTTTTTTCAGTTATTTGCAATATATTGTTTTTACGTTTTTGCTTAAATAATGTACCTGACTCACTCTAGGCTCTAGGGTGAAGCTTGAAGCTGAGCTGATGGGCAGCATATGGAATTTGTGCAGGACCAAAAGGGTGATCCATTGTGGGGGAATATTGTTGTTTTATCTTTGGCAAAACATTTCATTTGGAATTTTGTGGATGGAATATTAGAGAAAATTAATTGAAATACCTGAGTTTAAAGTGGTGGTGCGGCGTATATTTTGAGGGAATTTCGTTTGTGAAAATTATATTTACAAAAAGGCTCTTTTGAAGCTTATATAAATAAAGTTCAAACAGTTTTGTTATAATAGGTTGATAGTTTAGATATGCGATGATTAGGAATGTATTATTCCATCGACTTCTAATTAAATAATTGGATATTTTTTAGATGAATATGAGCAATTACCATTTGTTGATGAAAACTGCTGTTGCACTTATAATAAAATGCACGACTGGATCGCACGAACTTGCTCTTATGTGAAAATATATTTTCCAAATATAAAACATGGATGTGTAAGGCATATTGTCCTTCATAACTTCTCAACAATACCTACTCTAAGCTTTATATACATACCTTACAATATTATATTATACCTAGCTCTAAGTATACTTTTTAAAACTTGTTATTAAATTATTCTAAAAATTAATATTGTTTGATGAAGAATACAAAATATATATATGGAGATTGATTTAAACCTTTATTTCAATATAAGAAGACCTGTTATAACTCAGAAGTGGGATAAGCCAAGATTAAAGATTGAAAATTGAATATTGAAGATGGAATTGAAAAAAAAGAATCCGAAAACTACATATAAGATATATGTACCAAGCAATGGGATAAGCCAAGATTGAAAATTGAAGATTGAAAATTAAATATTGAAAATTAAATATTGAAAATTGAAGATTGGGGTTGAAGATTGAATTAAAAAAAAAAAAAAATCCGAAAACTATAAGATATACATAATAAGAATATGTCATAATAAAAGTGAATTGCTTGCATGCTGTGAAACAAACAATGTGGAAGTTCCGGCAACTGCAACAGTAGCGCAGCTTTGAGATTTACATATAAAAAGAAAAAAAAATAGAAAAAAATCTGCACTAGAGTAAGAAGAATCTTCTGAACAAATTGAACTTATTGAAAATTATGAAAATTCCGAAAATTCTGAACATTATGAACAATTATGAACATTATGAACATTCCGAAGATTACGAACATTATGAACAATTATGAACATAATGAAGATTCTGAAGAATTCGAACATTCCGAACATTATGAATAATTATGAACATTTGGAAGATTACGAACATTCCGAACATTATGAACAATTATGAACACTATGAACATTCAGAAGATTACAAACATTCCGAACATTATGAACAATTATGAACAATTATGAACATTCCGAAGATTCTGAACATTCCGAAGATTCTGAACATTCCGAACATTATGAACGTTATGAACATTATGAACATTCCGAAGATTCTGAACATTCAGAAAAATATGAGCATACTGAACATTATGAACATTCCGAAGATTCTGAACTATCCGAACATTCTGAATATTCTGAACACTAAGAATTGAACTTATTTAAAATCATGGAAATTCCGAACATTCTGAACATTCCGCAGGTTCTGAACATTCCGAACAATCCGAAAATAATGAACATTCCGAACAATCCGAAAATTTCGAACATTCTAAGATTCCGAACATTCCGGACATTCCGAAGATTCCAGACATTCCGAACATTCTCAAGATTCTGAACATTCTAAACATTCTGAACATTCCGAACAATCAGAAAATTCTGAAAATTTAGAACATTCCGAAAATCCAAAACATTGTGAACGACTTTTTTTTGATGAAAATAATAATTCCGAAGAATATTACAGAGTTAAGTGATGAAGGCTTTCATTAAGCTATAAAGAAAAATCAATATTAAATTCTTTATAATTTATAAATCGTTATGATCGGGACGATCATTTGTCAGGTTGGCCGAGTTGTAAGGCATATTGTCCTTCATAACTTCTCAACAATACCTACTCTAAGCTTTATATACATACCTTACAATATTATATTATACCTAGCTCTAAGTATACTTTTTAAAACTTGTTATTAAATTATTCTAAAAATTAATATTGTTTGATGAAGAATACAAAATATATATATGGAGATTGATTTAAACCTTTATTTCAATATAAGAAGACCTGTTATAGATGTATTGCGATAAAAATGTTCAAATGCATGGAATTGCCGTCTGATTTCGGAAAAAGTATGAATTTATGCAAACAAAGTTTAAAAATCGTTTTATTATTAAAATAATTTTTATGTTGGAATGCTAAAAGCATTCGATGTAAACAAATAGAATTTTTTGCTTTTCTCAATAAGCATGATGTAGATGTAGGTTTATTATCTGAGACTTGGCTATCTTTTAAAGATAAATTATATAATAAAAATTATGTTTGCTATCGTCTTGATAGAGATGAAAAAAAGGGGGGCGGTGTTGCCGTGGTAGTTAAAAACACTATTCGACATGAATTAATTCCTATTATAAGTACAAAATTAATACAAAACATTGGAATTAAAATACCTTTTGAAAATGGCTCTTCATTAAATATTTTGTCTGTGTATTTTCCCGGTGGTCCAATTACCCCTACTAAGCGTTATTATTTAAATAATGATTTAAGAAAATTAATAAGTCTAAATGGTACTTTTTTGATTGGCGGCGATTTTAATTGCAGACATACGAGTTGGGGTTGCTTGCGAGCAAATGCATGGGGAAATATTCTTGAAAATCTTCACAGTAGGCATCCATTCAACATCCTATATCCTCCTCATCCTACTTATTACCCACCAAATCGCAGATCGAATCCCTCAACATTAGATTTATTTCTTACCAATATGACCAATCTTTTTGACCAGCCTATGATCTTAAATGAACTAAGTTCCGATCATGTTCCAGTGGTAATCAATTCTTTTTCATCACCTTTAGTAAGAAAAATTGAAATTTTAGATATGAAAAGAGCAAACTGGGTTAAATATAAGCGTGAAATACGTACAAAATTGTCAAATTATAATCCAAATTCAAATGATATTTACAACGAAGCAGATATAGATCAAGATATTACATATTTTACAAATTCTGTTTATGAAAGCATTGATAAATCTGTTCCTAAAATAAAAAGTAGTTCTGAAAGCGTAAACACACTACCACGTAATATAATGAATCTTATCAAACATCGAAATTTCGTTAAAAGAAAATGGATAAGAAACCGAGAACCTCATTTCCTTGTTGTAGTAAATACACTCAATAAAATAATAAAAGATGAAATTTTGCACCATAGGAATCGATCTTGGAACCGGAAACTTGAGAGTTTAGATAAAGGAAGTAAGCCTTTCTGGAGTATAGTTAAAATAATTAAGAAGAAAAACACTCACATTCCAGCTTTTAAAATAGGAAACAATATTTTAATTACGAGCAATGAAAAATCAAATATTTTAGCAGAAACTTTTTCTGCCAACCATAATGCCAATAACAATATGAATAATAGTAGTATTGAATCCATTGTCAACAACTCAGTTGCTTTAATTAATTCATTATCTATAAATGACTACCAAATTGAGGTCTCGCTGGATGATATTTTAGATATACTTCGAAATCTTAAAGCAAGAAAATCAGCTGGACTTGATGGCGTTAAAAATACATATTTGAAAAACTTACCAAAATTAGGATTAAAATTTTTGCAAGTACTATTCAATAAATGCCTCAAAATTGGCTACTTTCCAAATAACTGGAAAACTGCCAAGATTATACCAATTTTAAAACCTGGTAAAAATGCTAGTCTACCAAACAGCTACAGGCCCATTAGTTTATTAAGTTCAATTAGTAAATGTTTTGAACAAGTAATTAAAAATAGAATAAATCTACACTTAACAAATAACAATATTTTACCACCCGAGCAGTTCGGCTTCAGAGCCCATCACAGTACAATTCATCAAGTACATAGAATTACTAAACATGTAAAAAGTAACTTAAGGTCTGGTAAAAGTACAGGTATGGTACTTTTAGATGTCGAAAAAGCATTTGACACTGTTTGGCATAATGCGCTTTTACACAAGTTGTCAATACTCAACTTTCCAATCTACTTAATAAAAATCATTCAATCATTTTTACTCGAAAGGAAATTTAAGGTTTCAATCAATAACTGGTTCTCTGAAACATATAATATAACGGCGGGTGTTCCACAAGGATCAGTTTTAGGTCCTATTCTATTCACAATATTTACTTACGATTTTCCATTACTTTCTTATTGTGAAACAGCAATTTTCGCTGATGATACTTGTATCTTCTCTTCGGATTCAGTTGGTTTCACAATCGAAACTAATCTGCAATCTGCACTGAATGTTACACAAAGCTACTTTCATGATTGGAAAATAAGAATCAATGCTTCAAAAACGCAGGCAATCTTTTTCACTCGAAAAAGAAAACCCTGCTTTTTACCAAGCAATAATCTTCTTATTGATGGCACAAGGATAGAATGGAGATCTGAAGTGAAATATCTTGGAGTGCATTTAGATAAAACATTAACATTTGGCTTACATATACAAAAAACGATTCAGAAAATAAATTCTACAATTAAAATTCTTTATCCTTTCATCAACCGCAAGTCAAAACTAAGTACCGAAAATAAACTTCTGATTTATAAAGTTGTGTTCCAAGCTATCATGTATTATGGTTCGCCAGCATGGGGTAATTGTGCAGTCAGTAATATACGACGACTACAGATAGCTCAAAACAAGGTTTTGAAAATGATTCTGAAGCTTCCGTGGTCATTTTCAACAAAAGAACTTCATTCCATTTTAGCTATGGATATGGTATTAGAAAGAATTGCCAAACTTAATGAGCGATACTTTACATCATGTACTATGTCTGATAATACCTTGATTTCAAACCTAGCTTTACTATAACATTTTATTTATTTATTTATTTATTTATTTATTTATATATTTGTTAATTTATTTATTCTCATTTGTTTATTTGTTTATTTATTTATTTATTTATATATTTGTTAATTTATTTATTTTCATTTGTTTATTTGTTTATTTATTTATTTATTTATTTATCTATTTATTTATTTATTTATTTATTTGTCTATTTATTTATTAATTTGTTTATTTTTGTTTATTAATTTTTTTATTTTTGTTTATTAATTTATTTATTTTATTTATTTATTTGTTAATTTATTTATTTTTATTTGTTTATTAATTTATTTATTTTATTTATTTATTTGTTAATTTATTTATTTTTATTTGTTTATTTATTTATTTATTAATTTTTTGTTATTTATGTATGTAATTTGTTATTCTTTCCACAAATTTATGTAGTTTTGTTTTAATAATTATGTATTTTACCTACTTGTTGTAAGACTCAAAGCTTGGTTTGATTATCTTTTTCACCGCCCTCCTTTCTTTCATTCTCTTCCTAAGTTTTTAATGAAGGTTTTTATGTAGCTTTTCCTTCAACGTTATTTATTTTTTGTATTTGTGTTTGATTAATTGTAATAAATATATTATTGAGAGTAGTAAGGTAGCTTTATACCACATCTCTGTAAATTGTGCAATCTAGTTTAAGAAAAAATGTTACAAAATTGATGCTACAATAAAAATATCTATCTATCTATCTATCTATCTTAAAATAATTTTTTATGTAACAAATTTCTTTAAGATTTTTCGACAACAAAATTTGGGATGAGAATTTTAAGTATTTAGTAGTATAGATTTTAAGAAATAATTTCAAAAAATAATCGTTCACACGTTTTAAAGATATGTATTGATTTTTCAAAAAAAAAAAAAAAAACAAGAAATATTTGTTCGAATGAATATTTATATATACAATATTATTTAAAATTTAAGGAGGCTCCTGTTGAAAATTTTGTTGAAAATCGTTGGTTCTATGACAGGTACCGTTAATAACATTTTGTCTTAAAATTTTTTTCGACCAAAATGTAGTCCATGTCCATAATATAACACCTAATTTTTACTTTCGACTTATAGGTACTATAAGGCAAGTTATGCATTCGTAAAAAAATCGAACTCGAGATTTTGATCAAAGTTGACATTATGATGATAGCGAAGACTAAAAAAGCGGGTCTTGCAATTCTGTCTGTTTGTCTTTTCGGCTACAGACTAAACGGCTCGGCCGATTTTCTTTAAACTTGGTAGATATCATTTTTAATTTTTCCCCCCACACGTTTTTTTCTTTTTTTTTAAGACCATACATAACGGTACCTGCCATACGATTTTTTTCGAAATTTTATAAATATTTTTTTTCTCAAAAACTGTCCAACAGATTTAAAAAAAAGAAATTTGAAAAATTTCATTTAGTTAAAACTAGGTAATGGTTGCCAAAAATTTCCAGAAAATCGTTAATTTTGGTAGCCCCCCTGGGTCCATTAATACTGTTTTTGATTTTCTCGAAACCGGTACAACTCAATATTTCGAAAACCAGATGCTCAATTTTTTCAAACTTGATAAATAAAATTTCTTAACATAATCTACAAGATTTGAAAAAAAAAATTAGTTTTACCTAAAACTAACGGTACCTTCCAAACAAATGTTAAAAACTGGTTTTCGAAAATCGTATTTTTCTCGAAAACGGTTCCGAGAATTTTGGTAAATTTTTTTTCTTCTGTTTAATTTTTCGATCTATAATTTAATAAAAAACAATTGAAGTCAAGATATTACTGACTGTACCTACTTTAGAACCATTTTTTTCGAATCTCGAATTTCTCATTATCGGCATAACGGATTTTAATGATTTTTTTATAGAGAAGCTTCTAAAAAGTTTAAAAAACATTGCGTTTCAATACTTTAAAAAAAATCTATGTTCATCTATATACATTTATCATATTCTATATATGTATATCTATAGATATTCTATATCAATATTTTTTTTTGTAAATTTAATTTTTATTCGAACAATAATAAAAACTTTAAGGCGTACCAAAATTTTTTCTTAAAAATGTTTTAAAAATTTTGTATATAATAGCTTATTTTTTTAAGAAACCATTACAACGACTTATAACTTTTGTTCTTGCATAAACTAATATTTGCTTGAATAACATGGCATCCTGTTTTTAGCACCAATTACGAACGGAGTTGTTTTAGTCATTAAAAAATGAATTTTATGCTAATGAACAGATTTTTTCCAATAGCATTCATTTTTGAAATTCGTAGTCTTTTACATAAGAGCAAGTTCGTGCGACCCAGTCGTGCATTTTATTTTTTATCAAAATCGTTAAAGCCGTTTCGAGATAAATAAGATTATGCATTACGTTTGTATGGAGGGTACCGTTTGTTTTAGAGCTAAACAAAAATTCAATTTCCCCTCTAGAGAATCACCGAAGACCCTTAGCACCTAGTTTGAAGAAAATACCTACAGTAGCTTAGGCTGTAGTTTGAAGTACAGACATACAGACAGACGGAATGGTCGGACCCACATTTTTCGTCTACGCTATCATCGTAATCAACTAATGTCAACAAATGCAGAACTTGCCCTATAGTACCTATACTGCAAGTAAAAAAGCAACGTTCAACCAATGGAAGCTACAAAACTTTATACAGATACAAACCCTTATTTTTAAAAAATTAAATGAATGAAATAAATCTTCTAGACATTATTCTTTTTTCCTTTTACTTGGAGACAAAAAATGCACGACTGGATGGGACGAACCTGATCTTGTGGTCAAGTCTTAAGACATGGAATATCAGGGGCCAAATTACCGCTCCAGTGAGTGAGTGAGTGAGTCCTATCAGTGATCGAATGAAAATGTCAAATTAGTGGTAATGCCAAACTCACATAATTCAGTCACGTATTACTCGAAAATTGATGCGGTAATTTGGCCCCTGGTTTTAAGTACTATCACGCATTGTTAAGAAAAAGTCAAAAGCTTTAAAATGTGAATTTCCCCATAACATTCGTATAGCTATGAAAGGTCATAAGTTTACTTTGGACCCTAATATGGGAATAGCGCCCATTATAAAGGTTTTTTCTTTAGCCGTGCTACTCGAATGCGTAATATAGCCCCCCCCCCCCCCCCTCATTAAGATGTACATATTTTCAAGACCAATGTGTTACCTAAAAACTCGTTATGTGTTACACCATAACATTTATAGGGCACACATCCCTTGAATGTCTGTGTTTTTGAAATAAAAGAAAGAAGGGAAGAATCATCCCGCTTTTCCACCAATTCTGTGTTGAATGTATCCAGTAAATTTGCATTATAGTCAACGGCCTAGGCTTTGATAAAAGCATTCACAGATCAAACTATCACGAAACTTGATCCGGCGATCGCCTGACACAATATCCTTTATTTTTATGATCATTTCTTCAGTTGTGACTTCATTTAGACGCCCTGGATACTCAGCGTCTTTTATGCCCATAAAAACCACAGCAAAATTCTTTGAACCACTTTTAGACCATTCCATGGAAAAGACCAGTGAAAATGTAATGAAATGTACCTTGGTATTTGGTTGAATCAGTACTTGTATTTCGACAAACATATAAATGCTGCTCTGACTTGGGCTGGGAGAGCCTTAGCCTGAAAGCAGGGTAAAGGTGATTTACTACGTGTCCCTCATTAGACCGATTATTGCCTATGGGTGCGGTATTGTTCATCGTTGCCCCATCTCAGATGGAAAAGATGCGGGTGTTTGAGAGGCAGTGCTTACGTCGCTGTCTTTAATTACACAGAACACCAGAGTCGGAGTACAAACATTAATATCCCAACAGGGCTCTATATAACGGAGCCAATGTAAACAGGATAGATAATTTCTTACTCAAGCTGATTTGAGGTCACATTGCAAGAGCTATGGGCTCAGCTAATAGCTTAATTTTTGGGGCTTATTACTCCAACAATGAATATTTCGAGAGAGTGTGTGTTTGAGTGGCTATATTCCACCAATTACATTTATTAAGACAGTTGAGGGCTGATCCAGGATAGGGAGGCGGTTACCCTTATATACCTCGATGGTCGTAGAACTGTGGATAGGCGACTTTTTTATGATCGAGATATGTTCGCACAAGGTGGCGCTGAGCAAATTCGGTTCAGTAGAACTGTGTGCGATTGGGACCGAAGGGATGGAAGAAGCAAGAGAAAGAGTTTTGGTGGCTCAATTCCGATGTAATCGACAATTAAATTCGAAAATTATAAAATCACTAAAAAAAAAAAAAAAATATATATATATACAACCACTTAAAAAATATTATATAAAAACCGAAAACGTGGCTGTTCTATTTTTAGGCCGAAAGGCATTGGTATTAAGTAATTATATAGTTTAACTTAGAGCGTCCAATTACGACCAGTAAGTTGGTTGTAAGATAATGAGCTAGTTTTTCATAAATTTTTTTATCTAGCTTTAAGATATTTAGAAGTTGAATTAAAAATTAAAAATGAATAAAAACAAAAACAAAAAAAGTACAGTCTCCGTAGTACTTTTTAAGTTTTTCCCCAGTTAATTGTTCTACCACGCAAAAAAATCGTGCTTTAGTAACACACGAAATTCTGATTGACAGATCTATTTGAAATTTGGCCTTAAACAAAGATAGCTGAGTAAAAACTGCAATGCCATCTGAGCGACATCTATCTCTAAGGTCACGGACTTATGGAACAGGCTCCGTAGAAAATAAAAAAAAAAAACAAAAAGAAGAAAGGGGACGAGTGAAGGAAGCGTTTTCTGGTCGCTTAGTCTCCCGTTTTGGCAATGTGGCATGGCCAGCAAAATCGCCCGTTTTAACCATCCCAGACTTCTTTCTTTGAGGCTACTTGAAGTCGCGGGCTTATGCTTATTAGCGTCAGATAATCGCAGTCCATGAGGAGAATATTCGATAGGAATGCGAAGAGTTATCACCGGAAATCTTGCTGAAAGGCATGGAAAATGGTATAAAGCGGGCACAGATGTTCATCAACACTGGCGATAGCCACTCGACGGATACCATCTTTTCCACTTAACAAAAAAAAAGATATAAAGTTCGAAATAAAGATTTCCATCAGTCACAATCTCATCGGAAGAACCGAACAAGCTGTACACGATTCCTTCATCTAGATCGAGCAGGCGGCACAAAATCTGGGGCTGCACATTAGTGAAGGTAAAACAAAGTACATGGTGGCGTCGAATGCGAGAGGAACAGTTGGTCAAACAATCAAGGTAGCGGAGCACGAATTTGAAGTGGTGCAATCCTTTAAATACCTTGGATCAATAGTAGCAGCCGATAACAATATAGAAGAAGAAATACGCGGGCGGCTTCTCAAATCCAACAGAGCCTACTATAGTCTGTCAAAGCTCTTTAAATCCAGAAATCTCACCATAACTTCAAAACTGCTGCTGTACAGGACCATGGTCCTGCCAGTACTCACATATGGATCCGAGACCTAGGTGCTTAGCAAAATGCACTCCGACCTCTTAGCTGCGTTCGAGAGAAAAGTCTTAAGGAGAATTGTTGACACCATATGTGAGGAAGGACGATTCCGTAGACGGTACAATCATGAACTGTACGCAATCTACCTAGACGCAGATATCGTGACAAAAATTAAGCTCGGTAGACTCCGGTGGGCAGGGCACCTAGCTCGCATGAGCGAAGAGGAAACTGCTCGGAAAGTTCTTTGTGGTACATTCTAAGGTAGACGACAGCGTG
Source organism: Chrysotoxum bicinctum (assembly GCA_911387755.1). Lineage (NCBI taxonomy): Eukaryota > Metazoa > Arthropoda > Insecta > Diptera > Syrphidae > Chrysotoxum > Chrysotoxum bicinctum. Next base: position 203,195,571 of record OU426987.1, on the reverse strand, counting down.
GTTGACCATGCTTGCGCTGGAGAGATGGCGTAGACTAGGACGCCCGAAGTCTTGGGGTGCGCAACTGGATGGCGTCGGCCGGCATAGGTGGAGAGACTTGTTGAAAGAGGCCAGGACCGGAACCCGGTTGTCGAGCCGAAGATGATGATGATGATCAGTCACAATCATTTTTTCTGTTCAGTCAAAAAGGAATTCAAAAACGGAGTTGGATGATTAATTTTGCGCCGATTTTTATAACAAACAAATTAAAAAATTGCCCCTAATTTTTAAATCAAATTGGTTTGTTTGCTTTTTTCCTTACTGTTTAACTTAAAATGCACTCAAATAATTTCAGAAAATGACTTTTGATCTTTGTTAATAACTTCAACTTAAAGCTTTTATTTCAACAGCATATTTTTTTTTGCTTTTAGATTCAACACTTTCATAGCCTCGGAAATTTCCTTCAAGTTAAAAAAATGAAAAATACCCACAATTTTTGCAACCAAAAAATTCAATACGATCCACTGTGCGCCGCTGCATTTTAAAAGTGAGAAGATAAAAAAATCTTTCGGTTTGCAAATATTTCTTGATTCACTGAACCCCACGTTTTCCAATTTATCTCGATTTCTTGGAAAATTTTGCAAAAACTATTCAACACAAGATAATAATCTGTGAGGTGAGTAAAATTTATCGAACTATTTCTATAATCTATAATCAATTACATTGGAACTCTATACTAACACTTGGCATTTCTGGTCAATCGGAGTTCTCTTCGGTGACATTTAAAATTACTGCCCATGCACCTTCGCAGCAAATTTCTACATAACTTCATTGCCAACAATTTCATTGCGCCAGTACCAACAAAAAAAGAAAAAGAAAATAAAGGACGGTGCCAAAGAAATTTGAAATATTCAACTGAGTGTCATGAAATTGAATCAAATGAATTCAGACAGTTAAAATTGTTCTTAGGCATTTTTAAGGTTCAAGCTGCAAGGTTCGGTTTGCGGGAAGGAGAATTTATTAAAGAATTTATGCTACGTATTGCGCAATTAGTAGTTGCGTTTCAAATTCGTGCGTCGCATCGGTGACAAATAAATACAGAATTGAATTGATGTAAAGTTTTTTCCTACTTTACCCTTATTTTGATCACATGGAAAACCCAAGGTTTATTTTCTTTAAGTACTAAGAGCAATGAGAAACTGGCGAGTCATTAGCATGTTATTAATCCCTATTGAAAAATGCAAATTTTTGAATTGTGATGTGCTTTTTAGTTTTCGGCCGAGATTTTGCTCGCCGGTCTTGGCAAGGTATTTCTAAAGAAATACAAACTTCAGATAAAAGGTCTTTCAAACCTTGTACGAAATCTTCTTTTAGGAAACAAGTTAAGCTTCCGCTTAGGTTTATTGTTGTACTTCGTGTTTTAGTCTCCGAATCTGGTTTCTGATGAACTGCGTTTCGGGATCCCAGCCTGATGGTTTACTTAACTGGAATTCGCTCCTGATGTTCTGGTATCGAGAAAACTGACTTCGGATAATCCTGGCAACTGTGGAAAGATACTACGCCCCTAATGGCACTTCTGAACAGCAGGCTAAACGATCTGGTACATCCGCAGGTACAATGCCCCTGGTGGCACTGAAATAGCAGGCTAAACGCTCTGGTAGATCGGCACTTGGCAGGTATAAAGCCCATGGTTGCAAAACGGCAGGCGAATTTCTCTGGTAGATCAGCAGGTACGAAACCCCTGGTGGCAATCAATTTTTCAATTATAGCTGATGACAGGTCCGATTAGCTGCTTGTATATCAGTAGTTTCACTGGCTGGCTTAGTCCGGTTCTTCTGGCTAGCAATGGGTGCAAGCTGTGAAACGCGAAGTTGGCATTCCTTAGTACCTGCCTTGAGTGAGGGCTGAATTTGGACAGCTTGTTGAAGTGGATTCCGATATATTTGACATTTCTTTTGGGTGCTATCGTCGACCCATCGGGGAGCTCCAGGGTCAGATTTCTGCAAGTGGCTGCAGAACGACAACGGTTGCCATTGGTGGTGGGTCTCCTGAAACACACAAGCTCAGATTTGGCAGTGTTGATTCGGATGCCCCACTTTCTGTAATACTCGTAGAGTCTGGAGACGTGGGCTTCCACTCTCCGAGCTGCAGTTGTTGGCGCTATCGATGAGGCGTAGGTCAGTGAGTCGTCAGCAAAAAGCAGGTTCTCGCATTCAGTTGGCACGGGTTGATCAGATGTCATCAGGCTATATAGGAAGGGACCCACGGTCGATCCTTGGGCGACTCCGGCTTTGATGGATTTGATTGAAGACTTGCAGCTGTCCAGTAGGTAGTTTTCGTCTGCCAAAACAATTCTTATTATACTATTATGCAAATTTGCGCCAAAACTGAATGTGAACTGTAAGGCTAATGAATGTTAATTCGAATTCATTTAAATTTGTCAGTGACGTCACGTGCTCTAGTGGCGATCGGTTTTTGATGGCTTTCCGGTTGAAATAATATTCTTAATGATGACATAATGTTCTGTGGTATGAGAGGTTAGTAGAAGTGAAGGCTATTTTTGACTGTTTGCTACTTAATCAGGAAATCAGAGATTTCAGCTGCGAAAGTAATGAAGAATGCTTCGTTACAGACTATCAGCTTGAAAGGCCTTATAGAATACCACAGCGGTGGTGTAGAGGGTTATTTAGAAGAAATGGACGTGTATGAAGCTATGGGAATGTGTGTAAACTTAATAGGATCTCTTTCTGGTTTTGTGGTACCTCTTGGAATAACAGTTCATGGAATTAATTGGAAGTACTGGAAATTTGTGATACCGAAAAAATGCTGCTTCGTGTGAACAAGTCAATAGGAATAACTATATCTTCAAGCAAATTCCTCAATCTTCCCAAAGTTAAATTTGGAGAACCTTTACCACAACGAGTTGTGTCCCAGGACCATGATATTTGAAGTAATAGCATATTTACTACTCAAAAATGGGTAATCTCTCTATGCGAACCAAAGTAAATTCTAGTTACTATTGTTACTGGACCAAAAAATAAAAATGTAGAATTCACCAGAGATATAGCTCAAAGCTGCAAACGTCAGTGAAAATTGGCATCATCGCATGTGAAATCAAGGGGCTAATCTCACATTTCTTATGGATTCTTCAGCCTTTCTCGGAGAATGCTTTTTAAGACTTAAAAGCATATAACGATCTACATTGGTTTTATTGTTTAACTATAACAATCGGAGGGAAATATTAGTGCGGGAAAAGCATTCCACATTCATGAAGTACGAATCTCTCAATCTAATAATCCGTTTGGATTGGACTCAAACGAAAATTGATGGACATTTTTGGTTGCTATAATGGTTGAATTGGCTTAGAGAAGAAATGCAAATGGTTACTATTTATTTATAAAAATAAGCATAAGATAATGAAAGACATAAAACATTTCGACGGTGCTCGTTAGATGCCAATAATCTATCATATATCATTTTTAAAGCCCATTTTTGAATTCTACGAGTATTCAAGAGAAGTAAGTGAGTTATTAGAGCACCAACTATGAGAACTATGGTCAAGTTTTTGTCGGGTAGCTTGTTCCATAATCGTGTTGTGCATGAAACATTTCGACAGTGTTCAAGAGATGGGAATGGTTACATGATAGTTCTGTTTCCTATCAATTTTAACGCTCTGTTCTGAATTCGATTCAATAAATGTAGAAAAGTTTGTGCTACACCTGCCCAAAGATGTGAGTTATACTCGAGTTTTGGACTTTATAAATTGTAGCCGCATTAGAAGGAGTGAAACATTTCTTACACCGATATAGAAATATTAAGTATTTAGCTCCGTTTTTGGCGGTCTGCAGAGTCATATCAACGAAGATCGCCGTGAGAGCTTTTGGACATCTTGGATGCTAGTGCCATTTAAAAACAATGACATAGTGGGGAAATTTTGCTTCAACGGCAATATACAGAACTGAGTTTTCGAACAAATAAACTACAGACGATTTATTACACCTGATTTATCAATGCTATAAAAATCGGAGTTAAATGAGTTTATCATACAGTAACGTTGCAATTCCACTTGAAAAGGAGATGAACGAGAATTTGAGAACGATCATGAAAAGCTGAGGATGGAGTCGTCAGCAAAATAGTGAAGTGGATTAGAACTTTCAGACAATGTATCATTTATAAAAATGAGAAAAAGAAGCGGAGACAAAACGGAGCCTTGGGGAACACCATGTTTAATTATGTGAATATAAGACATGAAACCGTCCAGTACAACATATATTGACCGATCTACATGGTAATTTCTGAACCTGGTGCCAAACTCTATCAAATGCCTTAGAAATATCAAGCGCAATGATCTTAATTTCTCAAAAACAAAAAAACAAAAAGTGAAGTCAGACAGTGCTGCATTCTGTCACCAATATTGTTTCTGTTGGTGATAAGCGATGTTCTGTTTGCTCTCTTATAGAATCATGGATCTCCACCAACAACAGGGGTGGAGAGAGAAGCAGAAATCGTGGGGCTGAAAATCAACTCCGGCAAAACATAGGGACCCAGTCATCTTCTCTCATAAATATTTTTCAACAACCGGTAGAGAAAGTACAGAGCTTCCAATACCTTGGAACTATCATCTTTACCGAGGGTGGCACCGAACAGGACATCAGCAGTCGAATCGGGAAGGCAAAGGCTGCTTTCGATATGCCTTAGAAATATATGGAGGAATAACTCTCTAAGCTTAAGAACCAAACTTCGGCTGTTTCGATCAAACGTCGAAGAAGCTGCAAACGTTCATTAATAGATGTCTACGAAACATTCTTAGGACTTCTGGCCCAATCGTATATCAAACGAAGAGCTCCTCAGGTAAACGGGTCAGGAACCTATTGACTCTATTATACACCATCGAAAGTGGAGGTGGATCGGACACACGCTTCGAAAAGGCGAAAACTGTATTGCGGCGCAGGCAATGCAGTGGAATCCGCTCACTCAAGAAGGAAAAAGAGGTGGACGACAGAGAAGTTTATAGAGAAGGAGTCAGCCGAACTAGGCAATAGTTGGAGGGAGTTGCGACTCATATCCAGGAACCGAACACTATGGCCAGCTGGCGTATATAAAAGGTCTGGCGGATATAAAAGGTCTGAGGACCTAAGTATTGAATGATTTACGTTCTCAAGTACAAGAGGAGTAATGTTTGTATCAGGCAACGTTGAGCTAGCAGCTAAATGAGCCGCAAGTACATTTGACTTATCTAAACAGCTAGTTATTGGGTTGTCATTGTAGATGAGCGTTGGAACCGAAGATAAAGTTGAATGTCTTACGTTCTTGACAAATGACCGGAAATTTCTTCATATACTCGTACAAACGAAAGGAAGTTAAAAGAGAAACAGATATTAAAAACTGCTTCGAGTATAAGCAGTCTAAAGTACATAAGAGCGATAGCGACACACCACTCAAAAACACACCACACTAGATTAGTGTGGTTTCGGCCTAACGTATCAATCTGAGACCTGATTGTAAGAAACAGTCAGAACTCTTAGTCACATTCGAGGTTAGGTGATTCCGTAGACCACAACCTTTACGCGATTTACGTCGAAGCAGATATAGTGACAAAATTTAAGTTCGATAGCCACGTAAGTCGTAGAAGCGAAGGTGAACTGGATATTAAAAAAGTTTGCAGAATGGAATATAATGGATGACATTTGGTGTGACATTTCTGGGGTAGGTTGTACAAATTTCGAACACCAAAATGCCCAAAGCCTTGGATGTACAATTAGATGAAGTTCCGTAGAGCAAAAATAAATTTAATATTCGCCCATATAAAACGGATAAATCCCTAACAGCCTTATGAGTTCAAATTTTTTTCTGTTGGTTCATTTTAATCTCCTCATATAAAACTGCACTTCATGTTTTTATCGTATGTCTCAAAAATGGCAATAAAGTATCGAGTTTGTTTGTAGTTTGGGATACCTACCTGAGGAAATTGAATCTCTGCACTTTGCTTCGCCAAACTAACTGGTCCCTTGATGTATGATATTATATGTAGTATGTATGTAATTTTTTTATGCAAGAAAAAAAAAACTGTCAGCCTGTTCTAATAAAATAGGTACAACTGCAGCCCACCTAAATCTACTCTCACAGTTGTCCTGCAAACAATGTTCCACTGCCCACAGCTCTGTAATACATCTTGCGCACAAAGATGTCCCCCACAAAACTTTTGCGAAACATCTCAGCTCGCAACACACATATAATTTATTTTAATGGAAATGAAAATTCGTGAATGTCAGAAAAATACTATTCCTGCCACAGCACACACACCACTTTGCTTGGTGTGACAATATTCTTATTTTAAGTCAAATGCCAACCGCGAGCACTCACGCCTCATGCGCCAAACAAGCGCAAATTTCCAACTGCAAGATTTATAGTCGCACGTATATTCAAGAATCTGTTGACATTTCTACCTTGGTTCTCATGCAATTAATCGCTGTAATGGATCCCTGAAAAATGTATCTTTCTTTTTCAATCGCAAATTGCCGACGACCGAAGAAGACGACGTCGACTCGACATAGCTGCGGCAATGAACCGGACGCTCGGAGTCGGATGGAAGGGTCGATGAAATTGAAGCCAGCAACTGTCTCAAGGTGGGCGATGCTTTTTGTTCAGGCTAAAGGCTCCTCTTCGTCAAAACTCAGATACACTTCCTGATAAAAGAATAAACTAGAATTACGGATTTTTTTTGTTTCGCTGAAAATTGAAAATCTTCCCCTCTAATATGCAAAAACTCTGGCAACTCTAATTGGACTTAATACCGTGAAAATACCAACGAAGATGGCGGCAAATTAAAACAAAGAGATTTAAACGGAAGTTGCTCGCCTGTGATTTTGCGGCTTCCAACCAACCTACCGGCTAACCCCACCGACTGAATTAGAGAAGCACATAATTGTTTTGAAGCGTTCGCAGCGCCAAGTCAATTTGTCTCATTATACTTAACTTTTCTGGTATGAAATGACATTTTATGTTCACAGTTATCAGATTGTTTGTTAGATACCCGTTATAATTGTTTTTGACACTTTAAAAAAGCACACACGAACATGGCAATGTCAAGCGAGAAGAAGTGTGAACAGGGATCACACTTTTCCATTGTTCTCTTGTGACACACATGTCCTCTTGTATTTGTTCGGAACGGAACATCTTCCTTTTTGCAATTTGTGAGAAGCACAGGACGAATGAACCTGCTCTAAGGTGAAATTCCAAAACGGACTTTTATGGACCACCTGTCGCCCTCTGCATTTGTTATTGTGTATTTCTGATGTTCCTTTGTGTTTAGCAACGTGTTTATGATTATATTCAAGTGGTTGTGTTTGTGTTTCGTAATGTTTCAATAAAAAGGAACAGCTCGAAAACGAGGGAATAATATGGTAGATGGGAATTATTGTACCTCCATTAAGGACTCCAACATGGGATGGCTTCTTAATTGTTGTTGGTTGTTGGTATTAAAGTTAACTTAAAGGAAGACTTGAATTTGGATCTCAACGATGTCACAATATAAGAGTACTTTATTTTTTGTTCGTTTTTGTTAAGAAATGTAGGAGAAAACGTGAGGTCTTTTCTTACGAGGGTTCGTATGTTAGGTGGAAATTCGTCCCCTTGCAGACAGATGCAAGGAACCTGTTTTAATGGAACATGTCTCGGTGTCAATTGCAAGAAGAAGTAATTTGTTCTCTGGAAAGTGCAAAATTGCAAAAGTGCTGATATTAAAATTTAATTAAAAAAATTTCACAAGAGAATGTTAGAATAGTTATAACACAATTTCTTTTAATTAATACTTTTATGGCGTACCCATACCTATCTTCCCATTCACCACTATCAGTTTTGTAATAACTGAAAAATCTCGTCCATACTCAAAAAAGGAGAGCTAGCAGTCCTTTAGAGTCACGCATATAAAAGGCTTTAACATTGCCGAATTCAGCATATCCAAGGCTCGCTTTTGGGTAAAATTTGGCTATGTATTTTTATGCAATAAAAATTATACCAGGTGAGTTTAACGGTTGCAGGAACTTGCCAGGGACACGTTAAGTTTTTTACGAAAATTGAATGAATGAATGAATTATAAACTGGGGTCATTGTACTGCGATCTAGAGAATACGAATATTTCAAAAAGTAATACACGGTGCGGGGGAGGGTGGTGTCGTTATAATTAGTGATCGTGCGGATTTATCAGTCAGGATGTCGCAGTTGTCGACTGAGCATCGCGCGTTCGCCATCGAGGCATTTTTCAAGAGTAACGATTCGTACGTAATTGCTCGTCGACAATTTTGTTCGCACTTCGATATTCGATGGATAAGTGATGGTCCGAGTCTGAATTTAATTCGTTCCTGGATGCAGAGATTCTGCACAACTGCTTCGGCTATGAACACCCCACGGCCAGGGCCTAGTCGATGTTCAAGGATTTTCGGAAACATTGAACAGGTTGAAGAGAGTTTCCGTCGAAATCTACGACTTTCGATACGGAAAAGGGCAGCATTCATGAAATTTTAAAAAAGGATCTAAAGTTCTATCCATTTAAAATTTAAATCGTTCAAGAACTTAAAGAAAGTGACTTTGTTTTACGCGAAAGATTTTGTGAAACGATGTTTGAGCGTTTTCGAACTGTGAATCGCATTTTTTGGGCACTTCAACAAGCAAAACTGCCGTTACTGGTCTCAAAGAACCCATGACCCTCCACTGAAATACAAAAAACCATTGCATTGACTAGGGTAACTGTTTGGTGCGGCTTATCCACGAATAGAATAATTGGACCATTTTTTTTTTTCGAAAATGCTCGGGGCCAGGCCACAAATGTCAATAGTAAGAATTATAAACGCATGATTACGGATTTCTTTTTGTCGGACCTGCGAGCTCACGAGGTTTAAACAGGAGGATGGTGCGACCGCACACACGGCCAGAGCTTCCATGAATTTGCTTTGGGAAGTTTTCCCTCAATAAACTGATGATGGATTTTTGTTTTATGGGGCTACCTTAAAGACAGAGTTTACATTAACAATCCCCGAACTCTTGTGAACCTAAAAGAAAATATTCGTCGAGAAATCAGCACAATGGCTCCGTTTTGAACAGTGTGTGCAACTCGATGGAAGACATTTGGATGAAATAATCTTCAAAAATGAAATCCGCATTATTATTCTGTCGTCCAATATTTTAATTAAAACGATATGTCAACTAGTATTTTTTTTTATTTAAATTTTAAAATATAAATCTGCCGCCAGACACCCTGTATATGGCAGAATCTACGTGAGGCACTGTTTACTACTCTAAGTATACCTAAGGTAGCTCCTAAGTTTGCAGTGTCCTTGTTGTTCTTACTTAAGCTGATGTTTTGGGAGTTCTTTGCAGTTTTCTCCTATTCCGCAACAGGGCTCATCAGGCCCTGTTAAATGGACTGATGATGATTAAGTGTTGATAGATATTTATAGGCCGTCGCCACTACTCGAACTTGATGACGGTACGAACGTACCGAGGTGCCAATATCGACTCGAATCACTATCTTGTTAGTATGGTTTTCCGAGGGTGGATTGCCTTGCGAAGACGCATTACATCCGCCGATCAGGTTCGAATCAACATGGCTGCCCTGCGCAATGAAAACACCAGTAACACCTTTGGTAATGCGTTAGGACTCACCCTAGAATCACTTGATTTAGGGAGAGTAAGTCCTGGGTGAGAAGTGGATACGCCTTAAAAATACTGCCATTAGTACTGCCAACTCCATCTTAGGCAGCAGTCGTAAAAATCGGAACGACTGGTTTGATGATGAATGCAAGCTAGCGACTGAACGTAAGAATGTTGCGTACCGAGCAATGCAACGATCTCATAGAACGCGGGCACGCGAAGAGAATAGAAAAACGGCTTCACAGACAAAAAAAATCAGCCTGGGAGAAGAACCTAATCTGTGAAATAGAAAATAGCCGAGAGCGAGGTCCGCACCAGGCGCGGAAGTTCTACCAATCCATACTAAACATGACGCAGTACACACCACGCTGCACATGCTGCAAGGACGGAGAGGGAAATCTGATCACCGATCCTGAAAGTATACTGGACCGATGGGAAGTGTACTTTAATGAATTGCTAAATAGTCAGTTCACTACAGAAGTGGAGGCTCCACTACTTCAAGAAGAATACCCTTTGATGCCGCAACCAAGCATAGAAGAGGTTGAGATGGCTATAGGCCGGCTTAAACAGAACAAAGCCCCGGGAGCCGATGGCATACCAGCCGAATTATTCCATCACGGCGGGGCAGCCTTACGTCAAGCGATTCATGATATTATAGTCCACGTATGGGAGCATGAAGAAATGCCAGAAGACTGGCGAAAAGGAATAATATGCCCCATACATAAGAAGGGAGATGTCACAACGTGCAGCAATTATAGAGGTATCACGTTGTTGAGTACCGCCTATAAGATAATCTCCTCTATCCTACAAGATCGGATAACTCCATACGCTAAAACCATCATCGGACAATATCAGTGTGGTTTTATTCCAGGCAAATCAACAACTGATCAGATCTTTACCCTTAGGTAGGCGATGGAAAAATGTCTAGAATTGAACATCCCAACATACCATCTGTTTATAGACTTTAAGGCCGCCTATGATAGCATAGCCAGGGTAGAACTTTACAAAGCCATGAGAGACTTTTGCATCCCAAATAAATTGACACGACTATGTAGGTTGAACATGACCAACGTAACAAGCCAAGTAAAAATAGGCGGATTGCTATCCAGACCAATCAACATCTTTAATGGACTCCGACAAGGAGACGGTTTGGCCTGCCTCCTCTTCAACCCGGCGTTGGAGAAAGCAATCCGTGACTCTGGCACGGCAACAAGAGGGACCATCGTCAACAGGTCCAGCCAGTTACAATATAGAAGAAGAAATACTCGGGCGGCTTCTCAAATCCAACAGAGCCTACTATAGTCTGTTAAAGATCTTCAAATCCAGAAATCCCACCATAACTTCAAAGCTGCTGCTGTACAGGACCATGGTCTGGCCAGTACTCACATATGGATCCGAGACTTGGGTGCTTAGCAAAAGGCACTCCGACCTCTTAGCTGCGTTCGAGAGAAAAGTCTTAAGGAGAATTGTTGGCCCCATATGTGAGGAAGGACGATTCCGGAGACGGTAAAATCATGAACTGTACGCAATCTATCTAGAAGCAGATATCGTGACAAAAATTAAGCTCGGTAGACTCCGATGGGCAGGTCACCTAGCTCGCATGAGCGAAGAGGAACCTGCTCGGAAAGTTCTTTGTGGTACATTCTATGGTAGACGACAGCGTGGTAGACCATGCTTGCGCTGGAGAGATGGCGTAGACCAGGACGCCCGAAGCCTTGGGGTGCGCAACTGCATGGCGTCGTCGGCTAGAGACCGGGATAGGTGGAGAGACTTGTTGAAAGAGACCAGGACCGAAACCCGGTTGTCGAGACGATGACGATGATGATAAAGTGTGACCCTGTTCTGTTTGCCAAGTTCTTTTATCCTGTTTATGTACTTACACTCTAATTTATATTTAGAAAGTTATACAATGTAAACAGAATAAACGGAACTATTTTTCTTCGATATTCATAGTTTACCGCTTCAGAAACTCATTGTCATTAGCAATGAATAGAAGATTGTAGCTACTTTTTAATAAATGAAATTTTGAGGAAATTATCTTCAAATTGTATCACCTAAAAAATATATTACCAGCCGATGGGTTGGGCAGTTTCGAAGTTTCCAATACTCGCGAGGTTATAGAAATATCTATACAGGCGCAGAAATTGAAGGGTAGATGTTGAAATGGAATAAAAAGCTGTGTGTGAGGTTATAACAAATTCTTTTTTTGTTGAAAGGCAAGGCTTCGGCTTCTTAGGGTACGACGCAGATCTGAGTTGTGCAATTTACAGTGACACTTCAGCATGAATCCGGAGGGATGGCTAGTGTTATGTTCACCTTAAGATTGTGGTTTATTCGCATAGACCCGCTACTTAAGGCAACCTCACAAGAAAAACTCTAGTGGGGTCAAATAGCATGTGACCTTGACTGGCCAATTCACATCACCTCTGCGAGAGATAACCTTACTCTCAAATCGTTCATTAAGAAGGTCAATCGTGGCGTCAGCTGGGTGACAAGTAGCGCCGCGCCGCCGTTCTATTAGAATCAAATGGTTATAGAAATATCTATACAGGCGCAGAAATTGAAGGGTAGATGTTGGTTCAATTTCGGACATAGGAAATTTGTTATCATGGTTCTGTAGCGATCGCTATTGACGCTGACCGCCTCACCAACTTCGTTTTCGAAAAAAGGACAGACTAATAATGCCGCTGGCCCAAAATCCACAACAACCGGTTAATGTATCAAGGATTCATTGTCACCTGGTGAACTTCTTGTAGGTTGGTGTTGTCCCATATACGGAAATTTAGATTCCTAACACAGCCCTTAATCAAAAAAATGCGCCTCGTCGCTAAAGATTATTTTCCGTCCAAAATTGGGCCCTCTTCCAATCGGTCCGAAGACCAGTCAGCGAACAAACGGCATTGCAGCTGGGCAAGTTGGATCTTGTAGGGGTGTAGCCCCGACCCACAATTCTCCAAGGTGAAGTTTTCGAAAGGCTGAGTTCTTGTGTACGGCAAGGAATCGACTGGCTCGGCTTCTTCTGAAAACTTTTAAGGACTACAACGATATTCCGGCCGATTTTGCGTTCCTTAAACGTGCGAATGTTGGCTGATTGATTACCAAACCGGTGGTCTCAAATTTGGCCCTCAAACTATGAAGAGTAAACTGTAAAGAGCCACCACTTCTTCCGTGAAATGGGCGCAACGTTTTTACTAAAGAAAATTACTCATTTTGATTATATCGGTTTATTATTTGGACGTGCTTTTTAATAGTGTAACTTGCCAAAGTCATTTGGTATCAGTAACTGAATATGAAATCAACAATAGATTTGACAGATGTCACCTATACGATATGGCCGCTTCAGGCCGTGTTTTGTTTTACAATTTTTTCAAATCATATTAGCCCATTTCTCATATGCACTGAATTAGTCGATTGCTAGACTTTTTCATGATCTTTACGAGCGAAGCAGCGGGTATGTAGTATGTTCGCAATTTCTGCCCGGATGTTGGTCTTGTTTTACCCGGTTCAGGGTAAAAAAAAACATAAAACAAAATGCCAACTGCTTAAATCAGGCGAAAGGGCGGGCCACTCCAAATCGTCCCTTATTCGAAAGTTTTCCTAATCACATGCATTTATCTGATAGTCCCCAACTTGTACGGAAGATAATCAAGGAATTCGGAATTGGCCTACCACCTCACTTGAAAACTCCAGGGCCAGACACTTATTTGCGTTTAAAACACCGTGGAAGTTGCAAAAGTGAAGCTTTCACTGCCTCAATATTGACAGGTAATCTTATGGACCTTTCGATTCCAGTTGTTCAACTTGTCACACTCTCAATTTATATGTACGTAGTTACACATGAAACAATCGATTTTCAGTATGCGACACGGCTGCATTGAAGCAATTTCAGAAAACCCCCTATGTTGCGATCACAAAACATCCCCCAACAAAAGACCCAGGTTCCCCAAAGAATGTAAAAATTTCAAATCCCAACATTAAGTCGGTCTTGTAAATGTAGGTTAATTTTGACCATTTTTTTTTGTCTTAAAAAAAATTATTGCTAAGTTTTTAGACCCCAACAACCCTCACTTTCAGTAGACTCAAAAAAAATTAAGATATATCCAAACAAGGTGATCAAAGTGATGCTAGCAAGTAAATATCTAGAAACCTTAATGTTCAAATAATCGTTTTCTTTTCACTACTCTCTTACTCATTTTTGACAAATCTCATTACGTGTCTTATAAACACGATCATAAATTAATGAATTTGTCTATTTGTAAATCTTCTTCTTTCCTTTTAATAAAATTCTTACACCAAACACTCAATATTAATCTGAACTGGCCTACTGCATTTGAAATGACACAGTGAAATTGTTCGTTCTTGTTGATTCTCACTCGTTTCAAGTATAATTTTATTTTCGATATTTCTTTGTGTTTTGATATTATATGTATAAATGTCTAAGCGAAAGATTATACTGCAAATATACAAAAAAAGAGCATAAAGGAAGGACGGTGAAACGTGCGGGGGGAGGGGGTGGGGTAGATACAATTTTGGTTTATTTATTTTCTCTTTAGAGGGTGATTCTTTCAATCTAGAATTTAAAAACTGAAACCAACGACAAAATCATTTTCACATTTTTTATAATAAATTAGAAAAAGTTTATTTTAATTTTGAAGAAAAATAACCCAAAAATCATTGTCAGTTGATACGAATATGTACCGAGAAATCCAATATGAGAACTGGTAAAAAGTCTATGCTAAAGAAGAGGGATAACCACTAAATAAAAATTAAAAAATAATGTGATGTAGAAGCAGAGTGAAATACATGTAAAACTGTTTAATTTACAGACATAATCAAGCAATGAATCGTGCATTAGGATGGAGGTCAATTTATCCCTCGTTTTATACAAACTAAGTATATTTTTCATTTACAGAAATAGAACCGCAGCTATTCCTTGCCTACACGACTTGAATTCAATCATAAGCTGAACTAGGGTATACGGCTATAGTTCTATGGATCAAAATGTCCGGGTCATAAAAGATCATACTCTCCAGATTGGCTGCACTCGAGTTATTAGCTTTGCTTTGTTTTCAATTTTAAATGACTCTTCTTCTAATCCGCATAGTGCAATGTGACTTAACCGAAAAATACGGTCATCCGCAAGAGTCCATGCTAATCTAACAGTTTTTAAAATTTGACCTGCATCTTCTTGGCTTGAATCGTGATTTCTTATTCTAGCGTAAATAATAACACAAATAATAATAATAACAATAATAATGATCACAATCACAATCAGAGCGTGCGGGGAGCTTCTCCATGGGCTTTCTAGCTCCCATAGCGAATCAACTATATCCATGACATCAAGAACGATGCCGATGGTCGTGTGTTTTGTGCAACCGCCATTGCCATCGCCATCGCGAGGCATTCAAATCCTCCAACAACTGTACCTGCAACCAGAGGTCTTCTCTCGGATTTCCAATCATAACTCTTCTCATTCTGACCACCATCTGCTAAAGGAGAAATAAAATAAATTTTTCCTCACAGCGGTCTTTAATGTTGCCTGCTGATGGTAGGGTGGTGGGGGGCTCTTTGATGATTCTTCGACAGGGTTCTAGATTTCACAGAGCGGTACACGTGCCGGGCACCCCTGGGCCCTGCCTGACGCCCGCCAAACGACGATTACCCACATTGCCATTCAAGAGACAGCGAATCCATTTATTTGCGGCAATAAAGATTTTTCCCATTTTTTCTTGAAGCCCCATCGTTTCCTGCACTACCCTGCCGAGGCGAAGCCATGCGATTGTGATTGGTGTGACGCGATGACGCCTGCTCGAAACTTATACATGGATCATGAGTCCCTTGGTGGGTTCCTGAATATGTTCCAAATACCCACTGCAATCTGCTCTGACATAGAAACCAGAGACCAGAGTCACTGCGCGAATGGTGTACGAGTAGGAACAGAGCTTGTGTGGTTTTTTGGCTTTTGTCGCTTCTCGCTCTATAGGTAACTGGAGTAACGAAAGATTGGCAGGAGCTGGTCCTCCGACACCAACGATTGCAATTGCTACAAGAATAGTTGCAAGGTAGTTCCAGTATGTTCATGATGGAGGGGACTATGGCCGGCTGCCTCGGGGTCTGATTAATTTATTTACAAATTGCGTAGGCAAAAGCGTTCAAAATAGAATACATATACACAGTTCGAATCGAGAACAGAGGCCAAGATAGGCTAAGCACCGCAGTCAATAGGAGCACCCAGGGATTTATATACAATTTTCTTTCATTGCACTGCTAAAGAAAAATGACTACGAAAGGGAAGAATCCTTTTTATGAATTTATAGATGGGTTAATTTTTTTATTTTCGTTTTACAACTTTAATAGTTTAAAGTAGACTGGCTTGATAGCGGGGACCTAAAGTGGCTTTCTTAAATGAGTTCCTAGGTCTTTCATACACAATAAAGGGAATGCCACAAAATACTAATGGAATTGTAATAAACAATTTTCAAAAGTGTGCCCTTTGGATTTATTCTCCCATTTTCATGTCAAGATGTAATTCCAGTTTCTGAAATAAAAAGACCTTTTTTTCAATTCTCTGTCTTCAGGCCGAATAAAGCACGGTACATACAGTATATGTATAGAAGGGGCATAGTTTACGAAGTTAGCTGAAAATGCAAATATTTTTTCGAATATTTTTTCGTCGGCAAATATTCGAAGAGTAAAAGTCCTAAATGGACAAAACATACATAATCTGTTTTTAAAATAGGAAAAAATACTAGGACTTTGTTTCGACCGGAAATAAGCTCCGGTCTACAACGAGCAATAAAAGCTTTTCTTCCATATACTAAAATCATGTAAGTACAGGTACATACATATCTACAGTTAGGAGCTATAACTAGGTTTAGCTTTTTGAAGACCCTAGCTCTATGGAAGACGGGAAAAATTCTTTTTAAATTCAACTAAGGACGTCTCTGACTGAAATGAAAACGTTGGAATAATTCTCAAAATATTATGAAGGAAAGAATTTGTTCTTCTATGTACATGCCCTGCTCTATCCCATAGACGTAGGCTCCATCTTTTGGATTTTTTTTCCAGGAACTCAGTGAAAGGAACTTAGGAACATAAAGCCATTTGCAGTCTCTATTGCTTCAAAAGGAGCTTCAAATGGGTCAACGAGTAGATTTATGTGGTATCACAACAGGCAAACTCTGTTCTAAGTGCGTCAAGTGCGACGCTAGCAGCCACTTCAACCTTACCTAAATTAACTTTGTTCAAACGAAAAAGAGTCATCCCTCCGCACCCTATATTCTACGTAGTAAAGAGAAGTTTACGCGCGAACGCCATATGGAGAGTGACAACTCCAGAAATAAAGAAAATCTCAAATAAGACAGAACGATAACTCTGCAATTTTACGAATCTCAGCAATTTCGTCTACCCCGCGACCACGCATGTTTCTCGCAAACGGTTTTAAAAATCTCAAAGTGATATTGCGTCGTTTAAAAGTCGTCTTTTTTGCGTAGAACCATAATTTATGAGATGTGATGTGTCGTGTAGGGGAGTGGTGTGTTTTTTCTAAATTCTTCCTGTTCCTATTGCGCCATACCACGCTGTTTCGCTGAACTTTGAAAACAGAAAATTGTCCTCTTAAAACTTGAAGCAACTTTGTTCTATAAGACAAATTAGCAACACAGCAATCTTGATTAGTGAACACAGTCGAATATTTAAATCCCATTCCACCACACCGCACCACACAGCACCACACCGCACCACACCACACCACCCCACACCACACCACACGAGATAATCGTTATGCGCGAAACAGATTAAACCAGCAACAGCACCAGCATCGTCAACAGCAAACAGCACGCTGCTGACCAGCAAACATTTCTCAAACACATTGCCACCAGCAACGTCATTTCATCTGCTTGACATTTCATATCGAAAAAAAGTTTTTCATTGTAGTGCCATAGAATATTGCAGTGGAAAAGTTGACAACACTGCACCAGCAACAGCAAATTTAGGACTTTGGCCTAACGACGCTGTTGGCGTTGCTGTTGCTGGTTCAATCTGTTCCGCGCTTTAATCCTGCTTATGTCATCTAATTCAAGTGCACCGGTATCCGAGATGGCTTCGTCCTTAAACCGCAGATTTGGTTTTCCTTGTCGCTGCAAACCTGGGGACTGGGATTCGAAGACTCTTAGTGGCCGAGCCAATTAAGTTGACATCTTTTGGCTTTCTGGACAACATCAACATCTTGGTACAGAAAGATAGAGCTCGTGGTTATATTTTCTCCTCGATTCGCCTTCCTCGAACACTCGGTGAATACCAGCTTAAATATCCGTCGAAGAATTTTTCTTGTCCAGTATCATCTCTCCCATTCTGCTTATAGTCTTAAACTTGGCGCCCGTTAAGCAAGACTGGTAATAATCTGGTAGGGTTCTGTAGAGCGTGCACTTTGTCTTAAGAGTGATGAGTTTTGAATCCATTTGTTTTGTTAAACTAGGGTATGTAATTCTTCGTCGGGTCTCCACGAGGTGTTTTTTGACGAGTAAATATTAACTTTAATGTAGATGAACTTCCTAACTACCTCGAAGTTTCTGCTATCAATAGTGACGTTTTGCCCTAATCGGTAGACAGATGTTTGTTTGCTTGTTGATAGCATATACTTGGTCTTGTCCTCATTTACTTCAAGACCAACAAGTCTAGTCTGATATGCAACAGCCGTGAAGGATTTTATTACAGAATGTTGCGAGCGACCGATGACGTCGATATCGTCGGCACACCCCAGCAATTGACAGATTTGTTGAATATAGTGCCCTCCGTGTTAACGCCTACCCGAAAAACCATCTGCTCTAGAACGAGATTGCAGAAATCACATGATAGCGCATCTCCTAAACGAAACCTCGTGTATGTTTGAAATAGTTCGGAAGAGTTACTCCCTAGTTGCATATTGCACCGCGTATTTGCCAATGTCACGCGACACAGTTGCATCAGTTTTCAAGGGATCCCGAGATCGGCTATTGCCATATAGAGCTCCTGATGACTAAAGCTATTATATGCGACTTTGAAGTCGATAAATAGATCTAGAGTCTCGACTTGAAATTCTTTGGTCTTTTCCAGAATTTGCTTTAGTGTGAATATTCGGTACATCGTCGATCTCCCAGTTCGGAAGCCACACTGGTACTTACCGACTAAATTACTACAGAACGGTTTAAGACTTTCACATAGCACATTGGATATTACATTTAGCAGGGAAATGCCTCGATGGGACATATGGAACTGCATGCTTCCTTCCACCCATATTTAGTTGATGGTTTGATGCATGCACCCTACCAAAACATTACTTCCATATTTGAAGAGCACTGCAGGTAAGCCATCAGATCTTGCAGCCTTGTTGTGCTTAAGCTTACTTTAAGCTGGACCTACCTCTGCTATACTAGGTGGTGAACAGTTTCTTCACTGATGAGAAGTGGGGTGTCTTCTTGCCCTATTAAACGCTCTACTTGATGCCCATTTAATAACTGCTGGAAATGCTGCTTGAAAGCATCCACAACTCCCTGTGGTTCGGAGGATAGGTTAACTTTGTTGTTTCGAAGAGCCTGGGTTACGGTCTTAAAACCAGCAGCCAAATGCTCGGCTTTTTTAAAAATCTTCCGCGTGTTGTTTCTACCGCGAGACTCTTCGATATCCTTGAGCTGCGAAGCTGTGTAAACTCACTTCTTTCTTCGCATCGTTTGGTGGCCAAATTTAAGACGATCGGTACGGTAATCAATCTTCCAAAATTCGTAATTCAAAGGAACGCAAGATTAGTTGAGAACATCGCTCCGGTCCTCGTGAACATGGACTCGGCCTTTCGCAGAGTTCAACTTGTCGAATCTTGCGTCGAGACTTGGGTCTACACCCGTACAAAATGCAACTGACACAGGAGCTCAAAGTCCGTGGGCATAGACAACGTCGTTTGTTCGCTGACTGGGCTTCGGAGCGTTTGGAGGAGGATCCCAATTTTATGTCGAAAAATCATCGTTAGCGACGAGGCCCATTTGTTGATGAATGTCTGTGTCGTATATAGGATGACACCTACCCACACAGGTTCACCAGGTGATAATGCATCCTCAAAAAGCTACCAGTTTTGAGTATTTAAAGCTGGTGGGGTCTTAGACAGAATCATTAAAAAATTAGACCACACGAAATCCGTTCAAATCCAACGATTTATTGATCTTTTCCATTAAAGATCTTACATAAAATTTAAACATATACACGCGTATCAATGATCTATTCTTTCAAATCAAGCTTTGCTCATAAACATTGGTTTTTATCTTCAGAGGTGGGAAATGTGCAGCCATTTTCGAGAAGTTATCTAGATTCCATTTTGGGAAATGATCTTCTTTTGTCGTAAAATAATCTGTTTTCCATTTCAATAAAAAAAGATAATCTCCACCCTCTGACGATTATGTAAACAAGTTGTAGAGTTTTTATTATATTTTCAACTGAAAACCTTAAACCATAAAACCCAAAAGAAGGTCTTAACATATAATTAAATTTAAAAAAATTCAGAAACATAATTAATTTTTTATTTTGATCAAAAATTACCAAAAAAGGGAAGGAAAAGAAGTAGATAATCTGGTGAATAAATAAATACAAAACTTGACGTATTTTTTATTGCTTTTAAATAATGAAGAATTTATGAGTGTTTCAAGTTCGAAATGTTTTACATACGTAATCCGAGACAGGCTTTTAACATCCAATATTGATGTAAATTATTTTTTTATTATTTACCTAAAACACTTAAGACCCAAAAATGAAATCTTGATGCTCCGATAAAATTCAAATATGTACGTAGTCTTAGGCTCGAAATTCTTCCGTCAAGATATATTGTAAGCCCGGCTCACTGATCACCATTCAGGTTCAAGAGTGCTATTACGAAGAAATCGCTTTAAAAATTCAAAAAAAAAAAAAAAACTATACAACAACACTTAAACTGAATGACAGTTGATCCCGAGGTAGAGAGAGGCGAAGCAAACAAAGCTGAACACACTAAGCCGATAATTCCAAAGATGTATACATATTTAGGTATTTTGTAATTGTGCTTTTGAGTTTTGTTACACAATGACAAGACATTTTGGGTGAGTGGTTATTCTGGTTAAATTAATAATAAAAAAAATAAAAATAATCGGCCCTGTGGGAGGAAGGAAAGTTTTTCAAACTACTAATTCAATTTGACAGATCGAGTTTACTTCAAATGTCAGTTGAGTTAACAGGGTTGTGAAAAGAAATCGATTTTATGATTTAAATTCCCCGAACGTGGGTTATTATAAATATATTTTTTTTTATTAATAAAATACCAAACTCGGGCGTGAAGTTTTACAACTTCCATCTTTATGTCTGTCAAAAGAGAAAGAGAAAAAAAAAAGAAAAAAATTGTGACACACACATAAAACACTAAAATTGTCCCTCAATGTGTAGGAACATGATGTCTGGCTGCAGTGGCGAGGCGTCATATTGTTCAAGTCGTTCATGAACGACTAGCTTACAGGCGACATTATTTTAATTTCTATCTAATTAACCCACACCTCATACTCATACTGTTCGTTCATTCCTTATATCTAATATTGTATACGTACATATTTTCCATTTTCCAACTCGTGCATTCCTTCTGTGAACTACCCTAATAAAACAAAACGAACTAGCTACCTGCTACTGACACTGTTTTGTTTTCACTCAACCGATGTGTATCTACCCAAGTCGTTCATACGATTTGGCAACGAAATGAACCCATAGAAAGCATACAAGAAAAAAAAAAACAATTCGCTCGTTGTAGGTAGCATTTCGTGCAAATCTGTTTTGAACGAGTAGAGCTTTTTTTTTCATATATGTGACGTTAACAATCAAAACGGTGCTAAAGGCACTTTTTTCAAAATATGGAGTGTGGTATACCAAAATTTGCGTATCAAAGAGAGCTATATAATGGTTGAAAAATTGTATTTAAAAACGGACTGGTTTAGAAGTTATTACTATTTTAATGTTGAGTTAAGGATAAAAACGAGGCTATTTGTTATTTTTTAACAATCAAATGTGTGCTATTTTTCATACAATGCTTATAAATTTCAAAACAGCTCTATTTTTCTCTAAATGAAATCAAATAGATAGGATTGTTTTTCAAAAGGGCGCTAAAATTGTTTCTCCTTATAAAAGGATCTTTAGTTTACCTATCGTATTCTTTGTTATCATTGTTAAATAAGTTTTAATAAATTCCAATAAAAAGAACTTTTCCTTACTTAAATTTTCTCTTCTTTTTTAATTTTACAGGCATTTGAGAATCAAAATTTAAGAAACTTATTTTCAAAACGCGCTAAATATATTTCTAACAAACAAAACTGCCTAAAAAAAAAACATTTCACTAAAGGACGAAAATAAAAGGTCCCTTTAGTATTTTTTTTGGTCAATCTAATAAAAAAGACTTCTACAAATTTTACAAAATTTACTGCATTGAATTATCTTAAATATTTTAGGAATTATAGGTTTCCGCCCTTTTGCTCCGTTTCATGTTTATTTTTAGCCTCTGTTTGATTGTTAACGTCACATATAGAACGATGGAAATGAGGAAAACGGGTAGCTAGGGCGTAGGTAAGTAGTTTATTTATTTATTTAGGTACATATTCCAATATTTTATTTTTTTTATTTTTTCGAATATGAGAAATGAGACGCGCGTCGTTCATAGGGACGATTTCGTTCAAATCAGTTTTGAACGAGGAAAGCTTTTTTTTCTGTAGAATGAAGGAAATGAGGAAAACGGCTAGCTGGTACTTAATCAACAGACTTAGACAAGAAAAAAATCGTATGGGAGGGGGGGGGGTCTATTTCCCCCCGTTAAGGCGAAAGGGGCAATTTAAGAAAAAAATCACTTAAAACAGAAAAAAAATTATTAAAAAATAACGGTGATACCTACAGAGTAATGCTATAACATTTTGAAAAGCCAGAAATACATTCTTTAATTTTGTTTTTAAATAAAGTTGTTCGAGTGAATAGTTTTTGAAAAATTAATTTTCAAAATCAAAATTTAAAAAAAAAAAATAAAATTTTTTTTTTTAAACAATTTTTTTTCAAAATTTTACGTTTTTAAGTATTATTTTTTTATTCAATATTCAATGCTCTTATTAATTTTTGATCAAACACAAAAAACCGGATGTCAAAATGTTTTGTAGTTTTTGAGAAAATCAAAAGTAACAAAAACTACTTTTGTTCTAAGAAAAGCCTTTTATTTTAGTTTTTACGTTTTTGGATTCTTATGTAGGTGAATTTACGATTGAAAGGATTAACTTTCTTTTTACTATTCTTTTAATTATCGTCTTATAAGCATACAATAATGTGACAAAGTACTGGATTAACCATATTTCACACATTTTTTCATTGAGAACACCTGCGTGAGAGCATTGGTTTAAAATTGACCTGCCACTTTTTTATTATGGTGGGGTCGGCTTGGCTTAGGTGCATTTACGAAAGAAAGGATTAACTTTTTTTGTAAAATTTTTTTATTATCAGTTTTATAAGCATACAATAACACATTTTTTCATTGAGAACACCTGCGTGAGAGCATTGGATTAATATTGATCTGCGAATGTTTTTTAAATAATGCAGCGTTACACGCCCTAACTAGTGACAGAAAAATGCAATTGCGAAATAAGAACAAAAATGTTCCTGAATCTTGAAATCAATTTAAATAATAAATACATGCATATTTAGATAAAATACATAATTACTGTTTATTTAAAGTTAATCCTTTCTTTCGTAAATGCACCTACATAAGCCAAGCCGACCCCACCATAATAAAAAAGTGGCAGGTCAATTTTAAACCAATGCTCTCACGCAGGTGTTCTCAATTATTTCTAATAATTTTTTTTCTGTTTTAAGTGATTTTTTTCTTAAATTGCCCCTCCCGCCTAAACAGGGGGAAATAGACCCCCCCTCCCATACGATTTTTTTCTTGTCTAAGTCCAACCTACACTCCCTAGCTTTTTGTCACACCTTATGCCAATCACCTGTATAAAAAAAGACTTGTAAGACTTCTTGGCATTGCAAATAAGAATTTTGAAACTGAACGACTACATTTTTTAGGCACGCGTCGCCGCTGTCTGGCTGAGATATCTCTTCGTCGAATCAGTGATTGATCATTAAATTGCCTCATTCTGACAAATTGAAGAACACATTTTTGCCATAAAACAAACAGAACTAAAGACAGAAAGAAAAAACTCACAGAGATAAGATAAATCAACGCAGCATCACACATAACCATTCTGTCTGTCCATGGCTTTGGATTTTTTTTTTGTATTGGTATTGCAGAAAATGACAGAAAAAAAGATGTTACAACAACAACATGACAGCTATATAAAAAGATACATTTTGTTAGGGTTGCATCTTTGTTTTTTTTTTGTGCCAACACAACAGGTTTTATGTGTTTTTAAGTGTAGAAATAAGAAGGACCAGCCCGAACTGAGCAACTGAAGGTCAATAATTGCTGCTCTTGGGGTACTCTCTTTCTCGTCTTGCTTTTGCTTTGTCTGTCAGGTGGACGGCCGCGGTGCGGCGATAGGTAAAGATTGGTCAGACACTTACCTGTTCTTGGAAGTTATTAAAAAACAAAAGTGATGTGTCGATGTAGACGAAGAAAATATTATGTTAAACGAGTGGGTATTTTTTCTATTAATGGATAGATGGATTCGTATTGAGACAGACTTCTGACTTGGCGGTGAATAATATGGTGCACTAATGTAGATCGATGAAATAGTATTTATTGTTCGTTAATGGCGTCTGGAGTCTAGAAGTGTATATTTTTATAATACAGGTGTTGGATAGTGTTCTCCGGTAAGATCGGTACACAGAGTCACAGGGATAGAGTAGGAATATTTATAAAAAAAATACGATACACAATTACGGATTGTATAGCTTCTTCATAGTACAGGGTGGGCCTATCAATGTCAAACACGAATACTCGTAATTGTTTTTCTCTTTTGGCAGGGAATCATTGAATTCTTGGAAATTTGTAATTTAAACAAACAGTTTACAATAGCACGTTCCAAATATCGATTTTTTCTATTCTTTTCATCTATCGACAATTGATAAGACGCAGCAAAACTATCGCTAATATTTTAATTCAAGATCAGCTTTCACAGGTTTCTTGACTAGGAGTATGATCAGCCGAAAACTTTAAATTGTGGGGCTCCGAAAAAACAAGGGTAACACGCCAGCTTCAGTAACAGCAATTCAGATGCACTGTTTGGTGCGCTTTATGGCTGAAAAAGTTATCAACCCATATTTCTTCGAGAATGATTATGAAAAGCCTGGGAACGATTTCCGAGGTTTCTTACAAAGTAATGATCGACAACTGCGGCCAATATTGGAATAGCATCTTTGTTTGTAGTTCAAACAATAGCGAATGAGAATGAAACGCCCGGGAACGACTTCCTAGAGTAAATGATCGAAAGCAAAGTAGCATTCTTATTTTTGGTTCAAACGATGTAATCTAATGGCCGAAAAAGTTCGAAAATATCTGAAAAGCATTCTTATTTGTATTTCCAACTAGATGGATCGATTATGCACACTGCTACATAGGTAAACTGCTGCTTGAATTTTTTGACGAACGATTGATTTAAAAAAAATTCAGATTTCTCTTGGGCACTTCGTTCGCCAGGTTTGATTAAAATTATCCAAAAAAAATTATTTTTGGTACCCCCCATGGAACCATTTTTTTTGTTTTTGATTTTCTCAGAAAAGTTACAAGCGATTTTGGTCGTTTTTTTTTCTAACAAAGCTTCTCAAAAGTTTGAAAATTTTTGTGCATTCAAATTTTCGGAAAAATTATATTTGGATTTTTAAAAAAAATTCAAATTGTTTTTTTCAAAACTCAATATTTTGCTCTATTTTTTTTTTAACTGATAAATAAAAGTTTCTTAATATAAGCTACAAGATGTGAAAAAAAATATGTTACCTAAAAATAACGGAACCCACCATACAAATGTTAAAAAATGGGTTTCGAAAATCAAATTTTTCTCGAAAACTTAAAAAAAAATTGAATTTTTGAAAAAAAAAAAATAAACAAAAACAAAAACAAAAAAAAATCTATTTTTTTTGGAATATTCGATATCTCAAAAATGGCCCTTATATTTTTTTGAAAATTTATTTTTCGTATAGTGATAGTACCCCTTGGCATAATGGTTAGTGCGTTGGACTGTCATGCGGAAAGTCTCGAGTTCGATTCTCAGCCGCTGCAAGAAAGTTTTTTTCAGGGGTTTACTGCCTCTTGCGAGGAATTGACAAATTCTCTAAGAGTATCTCTTGTCATGGAAAGTGCTGCTCATTAGCCGTTCGGAATCGACAGAAAATTGTAGGTCCCCTCCATTCCTGGTAACACGCACACAGGAATGCTTGAGAGTTGTAAGTCACTAGGTCCTGGTTCACTCCGAGCTGTTGCACCACCAAATTTATTTATTTATAGTGATAAAAACTTTAATTTGGCGTACTAAAATTTTTTCTTAAAAATGTTTTAAAAGTTTTGTGTAAAAAAGCTTACTTTTTTAAGAAAGCACTACAACGACTTATAATTTTTGTTCTTGTACGAGTATAAACTAATGTTGGCTTCAATCACATGGCATCCTGTTTTTAGCTCCAACTACTAAAGGAGTTGTTTTAGTCATTTAAAAAATGAATCTTATGCTTGTGAACAGTTTTTCTCTAATAAAATTCATTTTTGAAATTCTTAGTCTTTTACATAAGAGCAAGTTCTTGCGACCCAGTCGTGCATTTTATTTATTCTTGCAAATGCCGTCGGTCGGCTAATCGATGGGGCGATAACTTCCAACGGCAAATTAGTTCTAACTAAGGTGGATGTTGGAAATCGATTCTTGTGAACTTTTCTAACTACTCGTATATTGTTGATGTCTCTTGGTGCACAAGAACTCGGCCTTTCCCAGACTTCAACTGGTCCAACTTTGTGTCGGGACTTGGGCCTCTACCCTTACAAGATCCAACTGATACAGGAAATTTAAAGTTCATAATGCCATTTTTTTCGTGTTCTCTATCATCGCAATGTCAACTTTGGTCAAAGCCTCGAGATCGATGTTTTGTTCCAAATCCAAAACTTGCCCTATAGTTTTACATATATCACAACTAAAAAATGGATCTTAGAATTCTGTATGTATGTCTGTCTGTTCAACTACAGTCTAAACGCTCCGTCCGATTTTTCTTAAACTTGGTAAGCATAGTTTTTGGCATCTTTCCAAAGGTGTAGCGTGTTATTGTTCTTGGCTTCCTTCTGTAGTGCCTCCGGATTTGTGGTTTTCTAAAATGAAACTCTATTTTTTTTAATATCTTTCCACATATTTTCAATGGGGCTTAGATCTTGCGATTGTGAAAGCTATTGCAAAACTTATACATTCTCTTTTTCAAGCTACCTTGTCACAGCCTTGGCAGTGTGATTGGGGTCATTATCCTGTTGGAATGTCTGCACTAATTTCATATTATCTTCTGCATAGAGAAGTAAAACATCTTCCAATTTTTCGAAGTCCGTTTCTTTGGTAAATATATTTTTGATTCAAAAGAACCAGCAAACGAAAAGCAACGCCAAAATTTATTGTTATCACCGCCATGTTTGACCTTCTTAATAGCCTTTCTAGGATTCAGTTCTTCGTTCTTCGTCTCTGTATAAAATATTTTTCCAGTTTCATGCTTTCCCTGAAGCTTGATGGTTAAGTTCTGTGAATACTATTAGCAACTTTTTGAATCTTTAGCTTAGTGTTGATTTTTTTCTTGCGAAACCTTGAGCTAAGATTCAACGATAATTTTGTTTTAATTAAGGTGGGTGTTAAAAATCCGATCCTTAAGAACTTTTCTGACAGTTTTTCTGTCGATTCCTCAGGGTGCACAAGAACTTGGTCTTTCTCAGACTTCAACTTGTCGAAATTTGTATTGCGACTTTGGACCTACACCCTTAGAAGATCCACCTGACCCATGAGCTCAAAGTTCATCATAGACCTCAATTTTGCTCGAAAAATCATCTTTGGCGACGAGGTTAAAAAAGCAAAATTTTCGTATATTGGACAGCACCTAACCACAAAACGTTTACCTGCTGACAAAGTTACTGTTTCTTGTGGATTTTGGTGAGGCGGCGGCGGCGGCGTCATTAGTCCGTATCTATTTGAAAACGACGTTGGTGAGGCAGTCACCATCAATGTCGGGCGCTAAAGAATGATGATAACCATTTGGATAAATTGATATGGGAAATTGTAGACATTCTTACGGATTATCCAGTTTGGATTAAGTTTGATAATATGGATCTAGTAGGTTTTGATTTCTCTTATTGTGTGTTTGCTTTTGCACAATCATCCGGAAGTTGGATCACTCAATCATTCGACACCAACTACACTGTGTCAAGCTAAACAGCTTTTTGACTGGTGCTGAAACAGTATTCAGTCCGATTGAGAGATCATCCGGCTCTCCGCATCGTAAACCTCCGTCACAGCCCTAAGTCCGCTAGCTCGGAATCTAAGGAGTCAAACGGATAGCATCGCATAGAAGTAACCAAGTTCGTTCTAGAGCCATTTCGTTGTGTTGAGAAAATAGATCAACTCTTTCATCTTGATCTCCGAAAGTTCGTCAATGTTGTCAAAAAATGCCCTTGCTAATGATTTTGGTCTAAATATCTGATAACCAGCTTGAAAAACACTAACAAAGTCGGGTAGCCTTAACGACCAAGATATATCCAAAGTGACACAGAAGATTGTTGAACCAACATCACACTCCATCTTTAAGCCATTAAAAAGGTAAAGTTGTGTCGAAATCTTTCGTCACAACGACGCACGTTATCATCCCAGTCCTTTCTTGATACCAACATATCCTTAAAATCTTTACTGATTCCCCTTTTAGGGGTGCAGTAGTCAGTGGGAGTCTAAAAAATCCCTATTGGAATCAACTCCGTAAAAAGTAATTTTTTTCAGTCTATACGAGAAACACACAAACAGCATAGGTTCCACTAATCTCCATTGCAACTCCATTAAACATGGATGTGTGTAGGTATTTGTGTAACTTCTACGAAACTCCTTGCCCCAAGGGATCGAAATTATTATTTAACATCCAACAATTTTTTTGTTCTGTTACTGTAAACATGATTTTGCCCCAAGAACCATCTAGCGTGATATCACGCAAGATTCTAAATTACATATATCTGCATTGAGTGCAGTAGTTTTTTCTTTACCAATTAAAAATATTTCTCATTTCTTTAACTATAAAGATGATGCCTTGCCCGCCAATTTAAAGAATTCATTTTGTATCCACAGGCCAATTGTAAAAAAATAATAAAAAATAAAAATAGAAGCCCCAAGGCCATCATGATGGATAATAGTTTAGAATCTGAAGAGATCTTCATAAACATGTACGTACCTACCTACCTACACAATATAACAAACATGAAACCTCAAAAAAGCCAGCTTGTCTTACCTCCTTGGTAGCATTTGTCGTTTGGCCTCATCTCAAAGCCACCCGTTGAGATGTAGAACACATATTCAAAAACTGCTAAGTAAGCTCATTACCAAAGTCTATTAACAACTATGAAATCCAGGAATTGCCAACTTACTATGTAACACCACACCGCACCGTTCCCGTTGGAAGTTTAATTTATTGCCATCCAAACCAGAGTTTCAACTTGAATCCTTTGAATATAGGCAGACACTTTTGAAAGTAAAGTCTCGCTTTCGTTAGCTTGTTTTGATCTTCCTGCCATAAAGTCCACAATTTATGTTTAGAAACTTAATTGAACAACTAGGATGTCAGGTCTCATGTCTATGTAGGCACGTAGGTATAGGAAGATGCTGTGTAAGAACAAGAACCGCGAGGAAAAAAATCGAGTTCCTTAAATCGAAATGGCAGTTGCAATAGTTTACCAATTTTATTGCCAATTTATGATCAGCTATGCTCTTACACAGGAAGAAGATTGTATCGATTAAAAATGGCAAAGCGTAGAAATAAAATCGTAAGAAAAGTTCTTACAACTTGTAAGTCGAGTTGGGTTCGGATTGGAGTCTAGTATTTAGGACATTTTTATGAAGTTCTAAAACATTGGTAGGTAAATGCATGCTGTGTTTATGATTTGACGAGTGTTGCCTTGGAATGCGTGTTGGTGTTGAGGATTCGAATTAATTAAAACTATTTAAAATTCTTTACTGAAACAGAACTACTCGTAAACAGAACTACTGGAAATTAAATCAATGAAACTCATGTACATAAGGGTGGTTCGAATTAATTGAAGCGGATTCTTGAAACCAGGAAAAGTTGGTTGTTTGAGGGTATAAAAAAATGGATTAAAACCAACTGAAGAAGAAGCTTATAAGGTCGCATTTTGTTATTCCATATAAATTTGGAAAATATTGTACCTACATTTTTAAATAGCTAACACATAATCCTGGAAGAGATTAATTGTAAAAGATAGCTTAGGTTAGCCTGGCTGTCAGCGTGAATGTTGGTCTAAATCATAAATTATTTAATTATCATAGACTTTCTCCCTACTCGTTGAAGCGGTTAGAGGTTTTTACGAAGATTGCGAGGCTACTGAAGTCTATACTGTCTTTAATGTAGTTTAGGCTACCCGACTTTTTTAGTGTTTTCCAAGCTAAATTACTTGCTATCAGGGAAGCATGCAAGGTACTCATACAAAATCCAAACCAGAACCGGAATACGGCTTTTATCACAGACAGTCAGGCGGCTGTTGAAGCCATTAATTCTAGTACATCATGCTCCAAATTGGTCCAGCAATATCGAGATGAACTTGCTAGCCTCGATATTAACCACCATGTCACTCTTATCAACCCGGCGAACCCCACAGGCGGATCACTAGTGTGAAGCAGATACGTGGGAGAGTTATGATCCCCTCGACATCGAGATCATAACAGCGCCGAAGCAAAGGAAGAAGAAGAAGATGGGCAGGGATAAGCACTCCAATTTGAGGAAGAAATTTTCTTAGCGATTTAAGCAGTTTAACTAACTTCATTATATCTAGAAAGATTTGGCACTCCTATAATAAATCCCGAATGGTTGATCTGTTATGCACACCAGGCAAGACAAAGCCAGGATCGTAACAATCTGTAGCGGACACTGCCTAATAGAAGATCATGTATTAGGTAGGCATTTCTCACAAACACTAAATTTAATAGCTGTGGAGACCAGCGGAAAAAAGAAACAGTCCTCTATTTTCTCTGCAAATGCCCTGCTCTGGCCAAATTTAGAACTCAATCATTAGGAAGGGCATTTTTGACGAATTTGACAAACTTTGATAAATCAAGATCAAAAACTTGATCTCTTTTATCAACGTGACGAAATGGCTCTAATACGAACTTCGGTTACTTCTGTGCCGTGCTCTCTGTTTGACTCCCGAGCTGGCGGAGTTATTGCTTTGACGGAAGTTTACTGTGTGAGCTGTTAGGGGCCGGATGATCATACAATTGTTTTAGCCACTCTTTGAGCACCAGGCTTGGCACAGAGTAGAGGGTGTCGGATGAGTGAGGTGATTCGGCTGAGTTAGTGATCCAATTTCCGGGTGATTGTGCAAAAGCAAACACACAATAAGAGACATCAAAACCTACTTATTCCAAATTTTTGAACTTAATCCAAACTGGATAACACCATGAAAATTTCCACGATTTTCCAAATCAATTCTATCCACAGGTTCACACGAGTTATGATATCAAAATAAAATGACGCACTTCAGCGCTAATGGGTGCACAGGGGTAGATTGTCAGTGATCGCCATTTCTACCTACCGTATTTTCCAAGGCGCTAGGGTCATTTTTAGTAAAACTCACCTAGATGGAGCCTACGTCCTTGGAATATTGCAGGTCATATACAGAGAAGATGAGGAATCGATTCTTCCTCCTCTTCGTCCATATAGCTTTTACAAAAGTAGTTTGAGAATCTTCCGAGTCTCGATACACGTATTGCTATTAGACAATGTTATGACATGGTTATAACACCTATTACGGAGCCGATGCGTAATCTGCTTGGAGCACTTCTGATACAGCTGTGGCCAAATTTGTTCTACTGTCAGAAAAAGTATGATGTTCCATCTAAGGCTTGGTTTCTCAACAGCATTTTGTTTTAGCATACATTATACTCTATATGCCAAAATAAGTAGTGTTGTTCAGTTTTTGACGAGTTCATCAGCTTAGCAATTTCTTGTAATGTCTCTGGGGCCGGTCCTGTGCCAGGTTAATTTTGAACTGTGGTGCAATCTCCATGAGAGATGATCGTCAGCTCTGGGCTGTTGTAGAGTTTGAAGAGACAGAATCAAGAGAATTATTTGGGACTTTACTATCTGCAAAAATGTGAATATCAACAAGTTTTTTTGAGCCAAGACAAGGCTTCATTCATCGCCAAAAGTTCTGTTTTGAACACGCTACAGAAATAAGGAAGACGAAAGGAGAGTATTAAGTTTAGTCGTCTGCGTATACATCTGCCCTAACCCCATCATCAGGTTTTGATCCATCAGTATGAAAATGGATCGATGCGTCTTCGAGGAGTTTCAATTAATACCTCCCAGATGGATCTCAAAGAGATGGTAACCTAAATGTTTTTATCGAACTCTCATTGTTGAGAGGTATAGTATTTGTTGCTTGTTATTGATTCAAATCAATTCAGAATGGTGGAGTGGCCAATTTCGTTATTGGTCCACTGTGAAAAACTTTAAGACAAATGGCTGTGCTAAGTGTTAGTTTTCCGAAAATTATCGATAAAACAGAATGTCAAGTGCAGCCGTGAAGAGATTCTAGCGAAGTACTCCACCCATTAACATACCGACTAAGCGTTGCACCTTGGTTAATTTTTCACAGTTTTTTGTATTATTTTAAGCGATCGACCATATTGTTACAATGTTTGTTAAAATCGGTTTGGATAGAGAATTAGTAACACAAGGTTGCAAACCCCATTTATTTCCAACGCCCTTTTTGCATACAAAAATTCCATTGTCACTTTTCACTTTTTCACTAAGTTAGGTTTCCAGCTTAATTTCTTGTCTTAGATAAGACCGAAGTATTTCACTTCTTTTTATTCAAACCTTTTTTTTAAAGAATTTTCAACACAGTGCGAGCCGTTGGCTCGTTTAAGTATATTTACCAATGACTGGGTTGGTGGAGGTGTATACTCAGACAGACTAAATTTAAGTCTCTCTTTTCGTCTTCGCAATAACTGTAGTGTGTTCTTGGTGGAACTTTTGACGATTACGGACGTCCTGTCTTGGCTTGAAGAAATCATAATACTCGTATCAATCAAAAATATCCCCAATAATAACGGCCCTTAACTGTCGATTGTCCCTGATGGAGATATGTCATCAGTTTAATATGAACTTGCCAAAAAGGATACAATGATACCTTTATTGCCAGATAAGGTAAACATAGATATTCCCATCGGTACCTTAGGTGGAACAATATCACCATCTGCTTGGTGACGAAACAAATTTGGCCAATGCTGGATCTGAAGCGCTTCAGACGTTTAATATTTCATAAGCAGATCGTACATATGCTCCGTATTAGGTGTTTTAACAAGACACTGTTTGATAGCCAAGCACGCAACGCGGTTAAGAATTTATTCTTAAGATTTCTGCAGAATCTGCAAGGACGAAGGAGAGGAGTTATCGCTCCCAAACCTTCTCTGTACATGTCCTGCTTTATCCAAAAGTTGTAGACTCCATCCAGGAGATTAACACTACAATGATCTCAGTGATCTGGAAAATACATCCTGATATAATTGATATCGGGCTCTTCATGCTTACTCTACTTACTTTAGATGGCGCTCACAGTCCAGGGTGGACTACGGCCTCCACCAACAAACCCCTCCAGCTAGCTCAGTCCCTAGCTAGCTGCCTCCAGTTACGCACTCCAAGTTGGTTGAGGTCGCTCTCCACTTGTGCGCGCTACCTGAGGTGGGGTCTTCCTCTGCTGCGCAGACCATCAGGGGTGGATTCGACGGGCTGGTGCGTCGGTGTCCATACGCTCCACGTGTCCCAGCCATCTCAGCTGTTGTATTTTCAGCTTCTTGACTAGGCCAACGTGTCGCTGTAAAGCCCGTACAGCTCGTTGTTGAACCTTCTCCTCCATACTCCATCGATACAGACTGGACCGAACTGGACTTTTCTTTCAAAGCACCCAAGCAGATTTTCATCCGTGTTAGACAGTGTCCATGCTTCTGCCCCATACAGCAGAACCGGGATGATGAGGGTCTTATACAAGGTCTCCTTGGTTCTTTGAGATAGGGCTTTATTACTCAAATGCCTTCTTAGCCCAAAGAAAAAGCGGTTTGCAAGAGTAATTCTTCGCTTGATCTCTGCACTGATATCGTTTTGCGATGTTATAGTGGTGACCAGGTAGACAAAGTCTTTGACGACTTCGAAGTTATACCTATCCATCGTGAAGTTTTGCCCGATTCGACGATGTTGAGATTCCTTTCTCGATGAAAGTATATAATTCGTCTTGTCCTCGGGCTTTTCATAAGAAGCTCCAATTGGTTTAACGATTAGGGAGAAAGTATCCAAGATTCAATGTGGTATCACAATGGACCAACTCATGGTCCAAATTTGTCAGCTTTCCTGCTGACAGCCACGTCAACCTAACTTTGCCTAACCCAGAGACCCATCTTTCATCGTAAAGCACGTTTTGCAAAAAAATATCATTGACGTAAGTGACAATGTCGAAGATACTATCTATTTTATGACAAACACAGCTCGTATTTTGCATATGAATTTGCATCAACACTCTTCAAAGTTAAAATAACTCAAGAATGACCGCGGAATGCGTAGAACATACGCCGATTGGGAGGGACCATGAGCATCAGTACTTGGATTACCAATTTCCACACAGCATTTTTTTAACAATGAGTTGGCACTCTATAAGAAGGGCAAATGTCAATTCAACTTTGACATTCCTTAAATAAACGGATACCAAATACACATCAACAAGACCTGAATCGCTTTACTAGGAGAACGCAGAACAATTTTTCGGTGGTATTGGCCCAGCGTGGTTTTCAGCGCAGATTTCCTGGTCGTCCAGCACCAACTGAGCAACCACTACGACTTTTGACCAGTCGCCTAGAAGAGTATCGTACAACATGAGTTCCTAAATCGGAAAAGTTTGTTGAAAGACTTGAAGATGTTTTCTTACAAAGTTGTATCCAAGTAGGTGTAACCTACGATCAAGGCATCCTGAGTTTCGACCACGAGGGAGACAACTTTTCATCCAAAATCATAATGAAAGCTGATCCATTTCTGTGGATATATGAATAAGCTAAATTATTGTCTTGATGTGCAATTTGGTCTGGTGATATATTTTTTCATAAATTTGTAGATTCAATTCTCATTACTATAGAAATCAGAGATATCAGTGTCCTCATCGGTCCTGCAGGAACTCACTTGGAGAGCCTTTTGATGATGATATATTTCATTCAAAGTGAAACAATCCAAGCAATAAAGTGAATTAAAAGTTTGCTCAAAGTCAGTTTTCCTGTAAAAATCTGCAGATCCTCGATTACGAAATATGAGATCCTGACTTACAGAAAAACATAATACAATATTCTATCTACATACGAGTATACGTATATTCTTTTATTCGGAATTAACTGAATTGAAATGATCACGTTCCGCCACGTAATTGTAAGGGGTGTTATGGAATGTTCTTGATTACCGCAAAACAACATTTCTGTTGCGCACAAAACATACTGAAATATCCAACACTCGCTGCTAATACTGCGCTGAATAAAGTAGCATCCATCACTTGACCGTGCCTCAATGTTAATTACAGTAATGCGGTCAGAATTTCCTTGTCTGTTGCATCGAAGAAATGCCCAGACCAAAGGGTAAGCCTATACCACACCAACCCAACCCTAAATTAAAGTTAAAACGAGATATGAAGAAGCAACTCTAAAAGACCTCAAGGCAATCTGTCAGGAACGCCATCTAAATCGAAACCTCACACACAGCAACAGCGCACAGCAAAGGATAAATTGGTGGTAGCCTAGAATTAGCTTGCTGCTGCTTCTTTTCGCATATAAAAGCGCATTATACAAGAGTCGCATCAGAGAGAAGAGTTCTGTAGAACTTGCAGAGCCTATCGCTCAAGTCGACCGACGATGACGGCGACGAAGACGACGGCAGCAGTGTTTACATGCGCCCGAATCCCGGTAATTTCACATTCAAGTTTTACTTTACTACACCACAGCTGAATGGAGTTGCGGAGCCAAAGTTAGATGTTAGCTTGTCGCTCTTGCCGCTGCCTCCACTTTGATGGCCTCTTGATTGTTGGGCGACGATCAACACTTCCAGGAACCAACCTCAACCTCGTGCGCAAAGGCACTCATATGTACACCAGCAGGGAGTAGATAAGGTTAGGTAACCAATACTCTGACGGATGAGTGGAATTTTAATTAAATCGGGGACTATCTTTCGTCGCTGTCATTCAGTTTGACAGTTCAGCTGTCAGAATAGAAAAATCATAATAATCTGATTGGGAGAAAAGCGCTACGATACGAGTATCGGTCGTAGGTGTATCATTTCATATCCGGGCACCAGATTTTTGAACTTACTACGCCTTAGGCTCTTAGATGCATCTCATTTGCTGAGTGTTTATTTGGTTGACTTAACGGGGATTGCGATTGTATCTACTCTACGCTTTTAAAGATCATCAAAACTTGTATGTCCCGCCATCCGCGCGCTTCAAGTGCACTTACCTCTACAAGGACCGATTATAGTCAGAGGGGTTAGGTTTCTTTTTGAAAAAAATGTTCCCCAACGATCAAATGTGTATGTTTGATTTAAAGATGAATACCGCTTATAAGAATGGGTCTTTTGTGCCTTTTTAATTTGAATTATTTTTTAAATTTAATTTTTGATTAGAAATAAATACATATATTTTGTGTATGTATAACAATTAAATGAGAAAATTTATATAACGCCTTCTACCACATTACACAAGAAATCTTTTTCTCTGATTGATGCACTTTTAAATTTAGTTATTTTAAGAAAACAATATAACTATAAATTTGACATTTATCGTAACAGAAGCTTTTTATTTTGATAGAAGT
This sequence comes from Chrysotoxum bicinctum, assembly GCA_911387755.1. Lineage (NCBI taxonomy): Eukaryota > Metazoa > Arthropoda > Insecta > Diptera > Syrphidae > Chrysotoxum > Chrysotoxum bicinctum. The sequence continues at coordinate 203,158,870 of OU426987.1, read as the reverse complement.
CTCTTAAGACATTTAACTAAAATTGAATATAAAATGTACTTGAACACACTCCAAACTAGAGGTAATATATTTAATTAAAAATGAAACGATTTAGTAACTCTTAAACTAAATTTCAAAGTTCCAACTAAACCAACCAGACTATATACAAAATTGTGTGTACACCTTGATGACACGCATCAGAGAACTTAGGACTAGCAATTAACATAGCGCATTGACTTAAACGGTAAAATAAAAACAAATACTCTCAGGACTCACTGTGATGCGGCAAGAAAAGTAAAAAAAAAAAACTTTTAAATACTAACAAAAATGAAAAAAAAAATCCGTAGAAAAAGTTACTGCGGTCAAACAAATCGTTGTCGTCTTACAAGGTCCGATGATTTATTTACAATTTTATTAGTCGACGTTTAAAGACGATATTATCGGTTGCTGCAGCGAGGCAGAACTGCAACATGCGGTCGCCATTGAGATCAGCAACACACAGTGGGACAAAGTGTGCGGCAGAGTTGAAACAAATTCATAAAAACGAATTGAAGCTATATTTTAGGTAAGCTTTAGAAAAAGTAGGTTTTCCTATTTAAGAACATAGGTGCTTTAATTTCCTCCATTTTTGTATACTTTTTTCTTCTTCAAAACTTTGCCAATTAGTTGAGTTTAAGTTGAGTTATCAAAGTGTGACCGATAGGCTATTGCTAGTAAAGCCAAGTAACTGATAGTTTTTGTCCGACACAATGTGTGAAAGGCGGTCCATATAAACTAAGATATTCCACAGGCGGTCTATTGTCCAATATCATGTGAGAAATAAGGTCTACGAACATGTCGAAATTCTGCCAATGCCAGTAATCGTCCCAAAAATGGACCAACGCCCAATCTAGCGTGTCTGGAATCCTAAATTTTGCACGAAGGATCACGGTTTCAATGCAAATTTGAATGAATTAGAATTTCTCGTTTCTCGAGGGAGAATAGAACAGCAGCAAGCTTCTAGCCCTATGCGAAGTTTGTGTCCACAACAACAGAATATGTTAGACCGAAAAAGCGGCCATTATTTCAATTTTCTGCTAAACGTTTTTGCCAGCAGATCGTTTTGAAAAAGTTTCAAGAACACCGAAATATCAAGTAGAAATTATTAACTTCGAAAATTAGAGAATTTTTGTTGCGAACATTTTGTATATCGAACGCAACCAAATTCTGACAGATTGCTATTTTGATTTCTCCTAAATTCCCTTCGATCAAAATGTATTCATCGCGACGCACATTTCATTGAATTATTTAAATGTCTCGTGTTTGGTACGATAGTACCATTTAACAGTAAACGACTTCTACCTCGCATGAAACCCATTTGATTGGCGGGAGTAGTAATCGACATCCAGAGGGAGGTTAAATATTTAGGAGTTACACTAGATAGAAAACTCCTCTGGAACAAGCATGTCGAAATAACTGCCGGGAAAGCCACAAAGGCCCTTATGATATGCAATAGACTTGCAGGGAAATCATGGGGCTGCAAACCAAACATCATAAGATGGACGTACAACATGATGGTAAGACCCATAATTACCTATGGAGCAATTGCCTAGCATAAAAGAACCGAACTTAACACAACTAGGAAATCACTAGACAAATTGCAAAGGCTCGCATGTATGTATATGTATATGCATAACAGGAGCAATGAGAACTTGCCCTACAGCAGCGATGGACACCATCCTTCATTTAACCCCACTACACGTGGCCATTGAAAATGCTGCTAAAGGAGCCATAATGAGGTTTGCCAAGGAGTGTACTAGGATGCGTAAAATTATTGGAAACAGGGAACAAGACTCGATACTCCAGTCCGCAGTAACAAACCTTCTTGACATCCCAAGAGATGGTACGATTAAAAGAAATAACTTCGAAAAACATTGAAAAACATTTCAAAACGGAGTTAAGTTGCAAAAAAGACTGGCTAGGCGAAACAGTCAACTACAGTTTTAAAGAAAATGCCATCAAATGGTTCACTGATAGATCGAGAACAGCTGAAGGGACTGGTGCTGGAGTTTTTGGGCCTAGAACTAAACTCTCCTTACCGATGGAACAGTCCACTAGCATATTCCAGGCAGAAGTAAATGCCATAGGCATATGTGCTGAAAGAAAGCTCGATAGAAAATATAAAAACGAAAACATTGCCATCATGTCAGACAGCCAGGCTGCACTAAAAGCACTGAGCTCCTACGCCATTAGTTCCAAACTTGTTTGGGAATGCGTGATAAAGCTTAATGAACTGGGCAAGAATAACACTGTCACACTTCATTGGGTACCAGGCCACGTTGGTGTGCAGGGCAACGAAGAGGCAGACTCCTTAGCAAAAATAGGTTCATCGACACTCCTTGCAGGGTCAGATCCTTACTGCGGAAATGTGATGTACTCGTGCATCAAAGATATACATAGGTATTTGGGCAAGCACCACATAAAAGAGAGTGAATTATCCTCCCTTAAAACACTCCGAATACTCCGATTCCTCAAAGGAACAAACTTGGAGGAAGAACTGTAATAATGAGCTAACCTCATCCAGTTCTTGATGGGGGAACAATAGATCTTTAGATCCAGTGTTTTTATACGCCAATTTATTCAATCATGGGGTAATCAATCAGCCAACAATCGTACGTTAAAGAAGTACGCAAGATCAGCTGAGAACATAGCTGGGGTCCGTGAAACCGAAGCAGTCTGTTCCCCGCCGTGCACAAGAACTCGGCCTTTCGGAGACGTCAACTTGGCGAATTTTGCAAGATTAACCTGACCCAAGAGCTCAAAGTTCACTGACTGAGCTAAGGAGAGTTTGGAAGATGACCCCAATTTCGGCCCAAATCGATGAGGCGCTTTTTCGGACGAATGGCTATGTAAGAAAGCAAACCTACATATGGGTGATTCTACAAACAATGGAATAAAATGATACAAATTTCGGCACGACATTTTTGGAAGCCAAAAGTCGTAAGAATTGTTCTAGTTGATCCTTAGAACGTCTCTTTGCGTTGTTGAAAGCGGCCAGTAAAAAAAAATTAAAAATTACGATTTTAAGGACATTTTTTGAAAAAGGATGTTCAGGGGACTGAGTTTTTTTTTAAGGTGACTGAATAAATCTTTAGTTTTTTTTGTATTTTCTCTTGGGTACAAACTAAAATATAGAAATTTAATTTAATTAGCCTTTATAAACATACAAATTCATGGTTAATACATAATAACTTAGCATATTATTAAAAAAAAATAATATATTATAATAAATTTTTTTTCTACTTAGAATCAATTTAAAATAAATTATATTATTTTTAAAAATTTTAAAAATATTTCGTAATGAAGTTCGAAGTTCAACATAACTTAAAAATTCTCAGGTTTCTGAATAAAATATAATTTATTTATTTATTAGCCAGGGGACTGAGACCAGGGGACTGAGGTTTTTCATGGTTTTTGCGCAAAAACGATATTAAGGTTTTATTTAAAAAATCAAAAAAATATATATAATATTACAGTTTCATCAAACCTATACTATACTGCTAAAAAAGATGCCTACTTACATACAAATTTGTTTCGTAAAAACTCACCAGAGGACTGAGAAACTAAACGGACAATCCACGACTTCGTGCACAAATGTCTTTTTCACTATACTAACATAAGAAACAGAATCGAGTTGCGCCACGATTTTATTGTAAGGAGACTTGGTTCTTCAAATTGTCAGTGCTGGAAATCTGATCGACATCCTAGTTATTGATATTTTCGACTGTTTCAATATGCCAGGGGACTGATATAAAAAGCGGGGGACAAAATTTAATTAAGTTTTTTTTTTAATAAAATCAATTACTAAAAAGTATTTATCTATTTCGTAGCAAAGATGTATTATTTGGCGTAACTTCGGTGGGATTCATTTTAAAATGAGATCTGAAATAAGAGAACGGTAATAATTTTTCTTTGCGAAAACGTACTGGGGACACGTCAGGGGACTGAGAATCGGACACTTTGAAGAATTTTTTGAGCAATATAAAATAAGGTCACCCTAATAATATTGTTAGGCCAGGTAGATATCAGTGAGATTTAATTTTATAAAAAAAAATCAGATTAAATAATTGAACGGATTTCAAAATATTTCTGGGGCCGCCGAAAATTCCATCGTTTGTAGAATCACCCATATATGAGAGACACCAACCAACACCCAACCAACACGAGGTTCACCAGGCGACAATGCATCCTCAAAAAGTAATCATCACCGTCAATGACGAGCTCTAAAGAACGATAAAACCAATTCTTATGGCCCTAATTGAACCATATGGACCTAAATGACATTTGGTTCCGGTAGGACGGCAGCGATATGTGCCGCACAGCGGACGCCACGATTGACAGTGCATGAACGATTTGAGTGTAAAATTATCTCTAGCAAAGGTGACATGAATTGACCACCAAGATCATGCGATTTTACCCCGCTGGAATTTTTCTTGTGGGGTTCCCCTAAGTCGCAGGTCTTTGTGTGAATAAACCACAATCGACCAATGCCCTTCCGATGAACATAACACAAGTCATCGCTAAAATTCAGTCTGATCTATGCGAAAGAGTTATTGAAAATTTGACCACTCGGGTGCGTGTCACCCGAGGCTGTCAATTGAACGATGTCATACTTCATACATAATGGCATACATGAGCCTTTAAAATTTTGTTAAAACCTCACACACAGCTAGGTTTATTCCATTTCAAAATCTACCCGCCCCTATTGAAAAACACTTTAGAATATATTTGTATTAATACAGAGATGTTTAAGAATTGCGAGCCATTCGTAACTGAATCGGGGCTTAAACTCAAAAGATGCCAAAGTGGATGATCGGAGACTTAGAAGCAACGCTGTATGTCACAGAGGTCTGGATTACATTAGCAGCCTGCTAATTAAAAAAAATGGTGCATATGAGCATTCCTCATGCCATGTAAGGTGCTTGTCATCTTAGCCGTTGGAACTCGTTAGATCTGGCAAGACTGGAGGTCCTTACAACCTTTGGTTGATTTGGGTCCATTTTGAAAGTTATTTTGTCCCATAGTCTTTCGTCGTTGTCGCCGTTGTTAATATGCTACGTATAACGTTGTCGTTGACTTGTTGTTATCGTCTTTAGCGCGCAATGAGTGCGCGCTTACAACACGCAGGCAAATATAAAGCTAATTAATAATTAAACGAGTGCAGATACGGCTATATTCGTGGCTATACAAAGCGTCCATTATAAAAATGCAGCATCATTAGGATGACGTCCTTAAGTTTTGTGTTATCGTTGAAGATGTCTGCACAATAGAGTATGGCATTTACAATGGTTAATGGGGTTTTGATCCTTTTTCAGATTATTATCTTTTTTTTTAAAAAAAAAAAAGGTTAAAAAAAAATATAAAACAAAAATTTTGTATCTCAAGCGGTCTTTAAAACGTTTAAGATAATCTTCTTTTTTAATGTCAATAATTTCAATTGACAGGCAATTTTTTTTTTTTTTTGAAACATGCAAAAAATAATGAGTCTTGCTAAGATTCTTGCTTGAAAAAAGATATGTTTTATGATATCAAGATTTAATTTGAAATTATTTGTGTTCAATAAAATATGAGATATAATCGAAGTTTCAATACTTATCTTCAACCGAAGTCTGCGGACATATAAAGATTTTTATTGTAAAATGAATCGAAGTCTAGAATAGGGATAAAGGGTAAGCAATTTCTTGTATCTGGAGAGGAGTTTACAGATAGAGGAAGTCCAAAGGTAATCCGTTTGAAGACATTTCGTTGGCTTAGACTGAAAAGCAGCTTTATTTAAGATTAGATTATTTCTAGGAATGGTGATGCAAGAAATACCAATTCAAATTGAATATTTTGATGATAGTATTTTTGAACTTTAAACTGTAGGATCATTTCAGACCAGAAGATGTTCTAAGGCTTTATAGTGTTTTTTTTTTTATAATTTTACGCTTACTAAATGTATAATAACTACTTTCAAAATGTTTGAGCATAGAGCGAGGGTGTAGGAAAATTGGAGAGGAAAAAAACATAATAAAGATTGGTTTTTAATGTCTGAATATGATAATAGGAGGTAAATATTGAATCGGTTACAAAATTCCACATTCATGTGGTGTATAAGGTATCTCTGAATTTAATAGAAAGCCCGAAGTTGGGCTCAAGGGTATATGAATGAGTATTCCCTGAAGGCCGATTTTTTTGGTTGAATTGTTTAAGGGGAGATTGCAACTGGCTATTTCACTAGAAAACCATCCATAAAAATAAAATAATGAAAGACAAGAAAAATGGGGCATTGTCCTGTGACTGAAGATAACTCCACAAGAAGTAGTCTAACGGGTTCAAATCGCACGTCCAATTCACATTACCTTCGGCTTCGCGTGAGATACCAATGTTCAAAAATCGCTAGTGCAAAATGTCTATTCTGGCACGGGCTGTGTGGCAAGTAGCGCAGCCTTTGTGAAACCACATATCATACAATTCGGGCTGAAAGATATTGGTTATAACTGACCGATAGCGCTCGCCATTGATGTTGATAGCCTGGCCAACGTCGTTCCCAAAAATTATGGACCGATGATACCGTCAGTCCAAAATCCATACTAAAGAATGTGGATCGCCAAATTTGGCAATTTTGCTTGTTGACGAACCCATTCATCCAGAAATGGGCCTCGTTGCTGAATATGTTTTTCCGACGGGTCGTCTTAGAGAACCTACATCACTGTCTACTGTCGCTAGCTGTGAGCATCTGGTTCAGTTGAAGTTTGTAGGCCCAATTCATGACGAAAAATTCGCTAAGTTGTGGTCTGCGAAAGGCTGAGTTTTTGTGTCCACGTTGAATTGATCTCCCTAGATTCTCCGGCACACTCTCACGGACAACGGCGATATTATCGGCAGACCTTATATTTTGGTGGCGTTTGGTTGACGAACTGTATACTAAACCTGTCGACTGTTATTCATCCACCATGTAGCGAATAGTCCTCTCGCTCTCGGGAAGACGATTATGGAGACCGCAAATTTAGCGAAGCAGGCAAAATGTTGCTTGAAGAGAAGACCCATTTTCATTAAACTATGTAATCACTTTGACATGGTGTTGAGCTATAACTCTCCATGTTAATTTGACCAAATAGATTTAATAAACAACATTCATTTTCACAGACTATGTAGCAAAATAATATGGCGTGAATCAACTGTTAAAATGTAGACATTTCTATCGGAAACTACCCTCTATATTTAGTTTTTCTTTAATTCACAAGGTCATGGGAATTATTTTTATTTTGTTGTAGTTCTAATACCTCGTTACCCAGAAAAATCGATTGTTTAGAATTATTGTAGACCAGACTTTAGTTAAAGTTCCGTTAGTATTGATACTCCTTAGATGGCAGGGCCAAGAGTCTTTTCGAAAATCTTTCCAAATTTTGTTGCAAAAACTCATCTTAAGTTCTTACAGAACTTAAAATATAAATAAGGAAATATGTAAAATCTCGAAAAAACATAAACATAACTCCACAGGATATTAGTTCTTAACAGTTTTATGCCCCAATTCGTTTATAGACTCTTGTCCATAAGTTAGATATACATATTTCCATGATTTATATTTTTTTGTGAGGCAAAAAAGGTGTAGAACATAGCGGTTAAGAGAAAGTAGAGGAAATACGAAAAGTTAGGAAAACATTTTAAAAATGTAATTTTGATCAATTATTTAATTTGTTGTGTTATTTTAACTGGAATCAAGTTTTTTTTTTTTAAATTTTTTTTAATGTAACATAAACGAAATATGTTTTAATTCTTATGATATCCTTTTCAAATGTTTTTATGAAACAACTCCTCTACGTAAATCTTGCAGTAGATCTTAGAATCCACCATGGTTTAACACAGAGCTTAAAAACTTAAAAAATAGAAGAAACAAAGCATGGTTGAAATATTCCAAATCCAGAGCTGATGAAGATTATATTGCTTACTCCGAACTGAAGTTTATGTTTTCTGATTACTCTAATATTTTATATTCCGATTATATTTTAAAAATCGAAAATGATCTGAAACTGAACCCTAAACATTTTAGAACTTCGTGAGTAGTAAAAGAAAAATTGACGGCTACCCCAACTCTATCTCTTTCAATAACGCAACCAGTCATGATTCTGGAGAAATATCTAATATGTTTGCAAATTTTTTTAAAGATGCATTTGTAGAGTCTGATTTTTCACCTTCTCCCTATTTTTTCACACCTAAACACAATTAACTTCTCTATTTGTGAAGAATCTATTGTTCAAAATATTTTTAAGCTCGACGATTCTTTTAGCCCTGGTCCTGATGGCGTACCATTTAGTGTATTAAAGAAATGTAGATCTTATTTATCCTATCGCCTATATGTTCTATTTAATGAATCTTTAAATTCTTTAATGTTTCCTTCTATGTGGAAAAGTGCTTTCATAATACCCATCCATAAAAAAGGGTCAAAAACGACATAACTAATTATCGCCCTATTGTTAAATTGTCTGCAATTCCCAAATTATTTGAGTCCATTATCTGTAACGTCTTATCTTTTAACTGTAAATCTATTATTTGTGATAGCCAACATGGTTTTCTCCAAAAGAAGTCGACTGTCACAAATCTGTTTAACTTTATCTCTTTTTGTATCGATTCCTTTGAAGATCGAAAGCACGTAGATTGTGTATTTACTGATTTTAACAAAGTCTTTTGTAAGCTTTGTCACAAAACTCTAATCAATTAACTAAATGGCTTAGGGTTCAATGAAAGCTTTCTAGTCTGGATATTATCTTATTTAGAAAACAGGAGGTATAGTGTTACTTTTCGTAATGAGCGTTCTGATCAATTTTTGGTCAACTCAGGTGTTCCACAAGGCAGTCATTTAGGCCGCTTACTATTTATTCTATATATCAATGACTTAACATCAATTATAATCAATTCATCTGTGCTTATCTATGCCGATGACATCAATTTTTTTTAAAAGAATAGCCCCCATCAGCGACTGTGAACAACTTCAAGAAGAGATTTATAGGTTCTGGGAATGGTGCAATACAGACCGTTTTTTGTTAAATATTGACAAGTGTAAAACAATGTGTTTTACGCGCAAAAAAATGTATTAACTTACAACTACATATATGTTAGATTCTTTTTCATTATGCAGAGTGTCCGTTTTTTTCCGATCTAGGAATTACGAGTATTCTAATGGGTGATTTTTTAAGAGCTTGAGAACTTTTTTAAAAAAAAAAACGCATAAAATTTGCAAAATCTCATCGATTCTTTATTTGAAACGTTAGATTGGTCCATGACATTGACTTTTTGAAGATAATTTCATTTAAATGTTGACCGCGGCTGCGTCTTAGGTGGTCCATTCGGAAAGTCCAATTTTGGGTAACTTTTTCGAGCATTTCGGCCGGAATAGCCCGAATTTCTTCGGAAATGTTGTCTTCCAAAGCTGGAATAGTTGCTGGCTTATTTGTGTAGACTTTAGACTTGACGTAGCCCCACAAAAAATAGTCTAAAGGCGTCAAATCGCATGATCTTGGTGGCCAACTTACCGGTCCATTCCTTGAGATGAATTGTTCTCCGAAGTTTTCCCTCAAAATGGCCATAGAATCGCGAGCTGTGTGGCATGTAGCGCCATCTTGTTGAAACCACATGTCAACCAAGTTCAGTTCTTCCATTTTTGGCAACAAAAAGTTTGTTAGCATTGAACGATAGCGATCGCCATTCACCGTAACGTTGCGTCCAACAGCATCTTTGAAAAAATACGGTCCAATGATTCCACCAGCGTACAAACCACACCAAACAGTGCATTTTTCGGGATGCATGGGCAGTTCTTGAACGGCTTCTGGTTGCTCTTCACTCCAAATGCGGCAATTTTGCTTTTTTACGTAGCCATTCAACCAGAAATGAGCCTCATCGCTGAACAAAATTTGTCGATAAAAAAGCGGATTTTCTGCCAACTTTTCTAGGGCCCATTCACTGAAAATTCGACGTTGTGGCAGATCGTTCGGCTTCAGTTCTTGCACGAGCTGTATTTTATACGGTTTTACACCAAGATCTTTGCGTAAAATCTTCCATGTGGTAGAATAACACAAACCCAATTGCTGCGAACGGCGACGAATCGACATTTCACGGTCTTCAGCAACACTCTCAGAAACAGACGCAATATTCTCTTCTGTACGCACTGTACGCATTCGTGTGGTTGGTTTAATGTCCAATAAAGTAAACTGAGTGCGAAACTTGGTCACAATCGCATTAATTGTTTGCTCACTTGGTCGATTATGTAGACCATAAATCGGACGTAAAGCGCGAAACACATTTCGAACCGAACACTGATTTTGGTAATAAAATTCAATGATTTGCAAGCGTTGCTCGTTAGTAAGTCTATTCATGATGAAATGTCAAAGCATACTCAGCATCTTTCTCTTTGACACCATGTCTGAAATCCCGCGTGATCTGTCAAATACTAATGCATGAAAATCCTAACCTCTAAATTAACATTTATTTATCACATTAACTATATTATTAAAAAAGCTTATAAAACTTTGGGATTTATAAAAAGATTCTGCCGTAACTTCCAGGATCCTTACGTTCTTAAGCTTCTCTATATATCTTTTATCAGACCAGTACTCGAATATGGCTGTGTAGTCTGGACGCCGTTCTATTCAGTTCATATTAACAGACTTGAGCGAATCCAAAGGAGATTCTTACGATTCTGTCTTCGTTTTCTTCCTTGGCCACAAAGATCGACACTGCCTGCCTATAACAATAGACTCATCTTAATAAATCTTCCTTTACTCTCGAAGCATAGGCAATATCTACAATTTTGTTATATTATAAAATTAGTCAACGGATCAATAATATCTCTCTATCAGCTCTATGCCGCTTGAATTTTAGTATTAGTTAAGCTAACTTGAGAATTATTTTTTAATAGACTAAAACAGTAGTAGTTGGAGCTAAAAACAGGATGTCATGTGATTCAAGCAAATATGAGTCATTGTAGTGGTTTCTTAAAAAATAAGCTTTTATATACAAAATTTTTAAAACATTTGTAAGAAAAATTTTGATACACCAACTGAAAGTTTCTATTATTCTACAAACAAAAATTAAATTTCAAAAAAAAAAAAAAAAAAAAAAAAAAAATACTGGCCCATTTTTGAGATATCGAATTTTCCAAAAAAAAATATATTTTATTTTTTTTTTAACGACTTGACATGCAATGTTTTTTAAACTTTTTAGAAGCTTCTCTATAACAAAAATTTCATTAAAATCCGTTATTCAGATAATGAGATTTTCAAAATTCGATAAATGGTTCTATGGAAGGTACAGTAATATATTTGTATGGTGGGTACCGTTGTTCTTAGGTAAAGTTATTTATTTTTTTCTTACATCTTGTAGATTATATTAAAAAACTTTTATTTATCATTTATTTGAAAAAATTGGGGCGAAATATTGAGTTTTGAAATCTAAAACAAAAAATTTTAAATTTGAATACATACTACCTACATATATATAAACTTTTGGGGAGCTTTACCATAAAAAATGATCAAAATCGGTTGTACCGTTTTTCAGAAAATCAAAAACAAAAAAAAAAAATGGTTCCATGATGGGTAAAAAAAATAACTATTTTTTGTATTTTTTTTAACCATTATACCTAGCTTTAACTAAAGAAATTTTTTTAAATTTATAAAAAAAATCTGTGGAAAAATTAGTATGGCAGGTGTCGTTATTTTTGGTCTTAAAAAATAGAAGAAAACGAGCGGGGGAAAAAATTTAAAAACGATTTCTACCAAGTTTCACGAAAATCGGCTGAGCCGTTTAGGCTGTAGTCGAATAGACAGACAGACAGACAGAATTTCGAGACCTCCTTTTTTTGTCTTCGCTATCATCATAATGTCAACTTTGATTAAAATCTCAAGTTCTTTTTTTTTCCGAATGCATAACTTGTCTTATAGTACCTATAAGTCGCAAGTAAAAATATCTAGCTGTTAACCTGATGGCCTCTTTTTTTTTCTTTTTTTTTTAATAGGTACTTACGGTGGCGGATACCAACTTAATATCTCAGATTCACGTGTTTCGAGGCTCACGGTAAACTCACAATAACTTGTGATGGACCTTCAAAGAAAATGAGGTGGTGATCCACCGGTCTTCTACAAACCTGGGACTTCCAGAAATTCATACTTGGTGTTCGTATTCTTAACTAACAATTTTAGTGCAAAATATTTATACCCAACTTTCTTAACCTTTCAGATGGAACTTTCACATGTAAGTTACCCATCTCATGAAATGAGTAAGTACCAAAAATTTCTTTTTTTTTTTTTTAATTTAAAGATGATTTAAAGTAATATTGATACCAACGGACTAGATCACTCAGCCTCAACTCTTTGAACTTCAGAAGAAAAAGACCGGTTTTTTTTGTAATGTCTTCTCCCACACTTTCTGTATCGTAGTTTAGGGAGGTGATGATGCGGCAGGTCATATCACCTCAATCAGATCAAAATGGATCCATTTTGTTCCCCAGGGTGTGGGTAATACGAGTATACGTAAGAAGAATTAAGTAGAAGTCTTCAATATAGGATGCCTCCCTAAACCATCCTGATTTCTAAATGAAGTTAAGAATGCCTTATAGTGGCAAAAATGAAACGTCCCTCAGTTCGTCGAAAAAGTACCCTACGGCGTATTTTCTAGATCTGGCTAGGCTGGGGCATTCACAAAGGAAGTGAGGTGAGCCCTCTTCCACCTCTTCGTTCTGACACTCTATGCATAAGTCAGATTTGCGTTATGCCCATTCTACTCATGTGGGTTCTTATTGAGTTGTGACTCGTAAGGTTTCCAAAAAAAGCGGTAGAATTGAGGTCTGCTAAGCTTCAGTTGATACCCTGTTTTATTCCTTGAAGTTTGCGGTCTTAAGGAAACTTTGATGAATTCTATATTCATCCTGCTCCAGTGGCATAAGTACCCAGGGTAAAATTTTGCTCGGTTCATTTCATTTTTTCATTTCGATAAATAACACTTTGCTCCGGGACCTCCTACCAAAGGATGACTGAATTTGTTTCGCCGAGCAATCTTAATTTACTACGCCCATGAGCAACCAGACTTGATGATTTTATATTTCCTCCATGCTTTGCTTTGATTGATGTACCCGATGTACCTGGCCTTCCATATTTATTCCAATCAACTACTTCCTCTTACACTTCTCATTTTGACTATTAGGTGTCGCTAATTAATCAACAAGGTCTTATACTGCGATCACACTATATCACACAATGTGAATTAAGACCGCGATTAAACAATGAAATGAATTGACCGAAATAAATACAGTTTCAGATCCAGGGTTGGCATACTCGTAAGTTCATAAACAGACTGAGGATTTACGACCCACTTAAGTTCTGTGAATTTATTTCCTTGCGCCCCTGATGGCGGAGAACCATATTACTGCATAATTCGAAAGTATCCTTAAATTTGTGTTGTGTGCTTATTTTCAAAACTGAAATTGTATCACGAAAACAATATGGTAGTCTACAATATACATACCCATCTAAATCGAGTGAGAATCAACAAGAACGAATATCTCTACTATAAATTCGTTTGGCATTTTGATTTGTGTTAACCAACTGGAAATTCACATTTCAGAATTGTTAAATTTCGTAACTACAGTTGAGAATAATATTTATATAATATTCCTGTTCCAGTCATAACAATAAATATAAGCACTATACCCAATGGGAAAGTAATTCCACTTCTATCACAGCCATAATATCGTGCTCAAATTTTCAAGGTAACTTCTTATTATTTAAACTATTCAACTCGTGCCGTCTTTCAAGATGCATATAAAGAACACGCATCACAGGATCATGACCATTTAAATTATTTGAATATTTTCCAATACTTTTAGTTTCGTCGTATAAGATCACATTAATCCGCCATGAGGCACTTGAGAATCGTTTTAAGATTTATTCATTTTATTCATAAAAACAAATTTACAAAAACAACACGCGATTTCAAGATGAAGAAATAAAGTCTACAAAAAAGTGACTTTATTAACATCAACCGACGACAAATCGAGAAGGAAACTACTCGAAAATATCTCACGGATGTCACAATCCATTGTCATAAGGAAAATTTAAAGAAGAATAAATCATAAATCTGCACACAGTGCCAATGCATATATGCATGCAGATGTTGATGTTGCTGTTGATGATGATATGATTTCATGCAAAACCATCCAGTCACCTCGAACTCCTTATTCACCAGTGCAGCATATTATGGTAATTGGGAAAGTGAGCTCTGGAATCAGTCGGTACCTGCCCATACCACCGACCATCGAGATTGGGTTTCTTGAAGGAGAGAAGCCTGTTGTACTTATCTATCTATATGACATGGTATGATATATTCCTATTCATGGACGGAATCACTGTGGCGAGATGATTCATTTTGCTTTGGCTCCAACGACTTGGTGACAACGTGACAAACCTGACAAAGTCTCCACCCGAGACGATTGAGTGAATGTCTGACCTCAAAGAAGTGTCATACACCGAAGGCTTTAAGCATAACGCCACCAATGTTAGTCCGCTTCTACATGCATGTACTATACATCAAAGACCGGTCTCATGTTACCAAAGATGCGCGGAGTAATCTTAAGTTTTTCACTTTTTGTTCGTTATGGTTGGCAAAAACAAAAAAAAAAGTAACAAAAGATCAAACAGCTCAAGCAGGATGTGGCCTGGCCACCAAGGCATGCTCAATGGTTATGAACAAAAGGGAGCTCATAAAGAGAGCACTGATGAATTGTGTTCAATGGAGCCCCTTGGGAATGGGTGACTTCGAAAAAAAGTGTAATCAATCATCTAAGGGCATGCACAGAAATGCACCAGATTCGAAGACCGACCGCCTTATATGGGCGGATGGATACACACCAATGAAATTGACAAGCTGCGGCACCTTAGATATAGGTACTATTCAAACACTTATGGAGGAGGAAAAATTTTGAAGGTGTGCCTGGTAGACGAAACTATTATTATTAGTTCCGCGTTGCTGGCAAAAAGTGATTTATTGAAATTTTTGACAGCATAATGGTGTTTTTTTTGTTTTTGGAACGTGACAAATGACATTTTAAAATTGCAAATTTATTTGTGGAAGGTGATTGGATGGTTTTTAGTTACATACTTTGTAACAAAAAGATTAAAGATGGCATAGGGCGTTGGATTTTCGAAAGGGGAGAAGCTGAAGTGAGCTTAATTTATGGCAGACATTATAGTGGTTAGAGGAAGTATCTCCATAGGTTTTGGATAAAATTCGGAACATTAAGAATCTTAGGAAAAATACTCAAATGACCCTTTCGTTAGTGAACTTGACTAGCACACTTCTGAGACAAGCTATATAAAATACCACTGGCTAACTCGTCTGTTGCTGGATGACGATGGATGACTATAGAGATGCATGCTGCTCCATCGAAATCGGCAAAGACATCACCCAAACCTTTGATGTCAAAAAAAGGTTTTAGACAAGGCGATGCGCCACACCAGAGGTATAATCTTTCAAAAGTCTGCCCAGTTACTCAGATAAGTCGACGATATTGGCATATTATAAACGACAAGACATGGAGTCAGAGGTGCCTTTGTGAGTGCTTAGATTGAAGCAAGATTTATCGGTCAATGTGTCGTCAACAAAGGAAACTAAACCCGACAACTATGACTTCGAGATAGTTAGAGACCTTGTCCACCTAAGCTCTGGTATCAACCCAACAAACAATATCGACGCTTAGATCAATCGAAGAATAACATGCTTCAATCAATGCTTCTTCGGGTAAAAATCGAGTTGTAAGGCATCTTCCCCAAGCAACTATTGTGTCGCTTTAAGAATAACAAATCATCTTGGTGGTGAAGTGGCATAGATCTTGTCAAAGTTGGAATAAAACGCTTTAGTATCGACCCCGGAATGGCAGCTCATAATAGAAGGAGAATCTTTACCAACTTGGAATCGGAACCTAGCTGCTTGGAAGAAGATTGTTGGTTGATGTACAGTACAGGCGCCATTATAGACAAATTAAAAAAAAAAAAGTGTGTTAAGTTCAGCTCTGCATAAGCTTAAGATCAATACGGCTGAAATCGGTTTATAGGATTCTTGTCAAATCGCTAACCGAGAATGGTAAGAAAAAAGTATTCCTAGCCTGTCAGTTTCATATTCCCGGTCTACAAAAAAAGCCTTGCAAGCATTATCCTTGTTAAGCGTCGTATCTCGCTATAAGATCCCATTTAAGGTGAAACATCTTAATAATCGGCATGTAAAATTATGACAAATTGACCATAGATCGAATATTCACAATGAAGGAAATCCAGGATGAGACCCACGAATTTCAAGTCAACTGCCACCGTTTTTTCATCGATTTCAAAAGCCCATATGATGGCGATGACCAAAGTTTGGACACAAAATTGATGCAGTTAGAATATGAGGGATACAAGGCGCAACTGTTGAAAATCTCTTTCGAACTATTCCACAATAGTGCGCAGAGCTGGCGTTAATACGGAATGCACTATCTTCAACAGATCTTTTGACTTTTTTGATGGGCTTTCTAGAGTGTTGTTATCGCCGGTCTTGCTATAGTGTTCTCTTAGCATGAAACTTCATGGTAGGTGTCTTTAGATCCTTCTTGCATTACTTAAATTTAAATCCAATCTTGCCTTTACATCTTGCTTAATTTTAGCTCTGGTATTCCTCTATCACAGAGCGAGGAATTTCAAGTCGAGACTCACGATATATTTATCGACTTCAAAGTCAGATTTGATAGCATTCAACGTCAGGAGTTCTATATAGCGATGGACAAACTCGGGATCACTTGAAAACTGACCCAAATGTGTCGCGAGACATCGGAAAACACGCGGTGCAATGTGCAACTAGGGTGTAACTCTTCTCAACTATGTGCAGGGTTTCGGCAAGGAGATGCGCTATCATGTGATTTCTTCAATCTTGTTCTAGAGTAGATAATGCGCAGGGCAGGCGTTAACACTGAGGACACAATATTCAACAAATCTTTCCAACTGTTGGGGTATGCTGACGATCGATATAATAGGCCGTTCCCAACATTCTGCTATAGAGTCCTTCACGGCCGTTGAAAATCAGGCTAGACTTGTTGGTCTTGAATTAAATGAGGAAACAAATAAACAAACATCTGTTCACCGATTAAGGCAAAACTTTAATTAATAGCAAAATCTTCGAGGTAGTTAAGGAGTTCATATATCTCGGAGTTAATTATAACTCCACGAATGACACGAATGACATGAATGGAAACCCTTCTTCGGATTCACCCTAGGAATTCGATGGTTCTTCAGTTTAGCAAAACAAACGGTTTCAGAACTCCTCACTCTTAAGACGAAGGGCTCGTTCTACAAAATCCTTATACTACCAGTCCTGCTTTACGGCGTCGAGTGCTGGACTATAAGTAGAAACGGAGAGATAATACTTGGTTCTTTTAAAAGATAAATTCTTCGACGGATATTTGGGCCTGTCTGCGAGGAGGGCGAATCGAGGAGAATGTATAACCGCGAACTCTATCAATTGTATCAAGATGTGGATGTAGTCTAGAAAGCCAAAACGTGGATAACTGGAAGCGGGTTCGTGATCGCAGAAGAGGGTAAGCTGGCGTGTCTCATACAGATAGCCTACACGCCGACTAAATTGGCTCGGCCACATTGCGCGAATGGCCAACAATGCTTCAGCTAAAAGATTCTTCGAATCCCAGCGCCCAGGTTCGCAGTGACAAGGAAGGCTGAACCTCCGGTTTAACGACCAAGCCATCGCTGATGCCAGAGTGCTTCGTGTAGATGACTGGAAGCTGCGGGCAGAGGATGGTAAGCTGGCGTGTCTCAGACAAATATCCTACACGCCGACTAGACTGGCTCGGCCACATTGAGCGAATTGTCAACAATGCTCCAGCTAAGAGAGTCTTCTAATCCCACCCCATGTCTTTCGACGAAAAATAAGACCGAATCTGCGGTTTAAAGACCGAGTCATCGGGGATGCCAGAGCGCTTGGATTAGATGACTGGAAGCAGCGTGCTTGGGATCGCATAGGATGGCAAGCTGGGGTCTCTCAAGCAGAGTCCCTACACGCCGACTAAATTAGCTCGGTTACATGGAGCGAATTGCCAATAATGCTCCAGCTAAGAGAGTCTTCGAATCCCAGGCCCCAGGTTTGCGGCGACAAGAAAGACTGAGTTTGCGGTTTAAAGACTAAGCCATCGCGGATGCCAGAGTGCTTGGATTTGAATGACTTGAAGCAGCGTGTTCGGGATCGCAGAGGATGAAAATCTGCATTGTCTCACGCAGAGATCCTTCATGGATCAGGAGTCGGTTAAGTATTCTGTTATCACGCTTCCTCTACGGAATTGGCAGGTCCCTATTGGCACAAAAAAAAAGCAGTCTCAAATTGTTACATCAGAAGGTACTATGTCCCTGGTGGCTCTCAAAAACCAGGCTAAACACTCGTAAAGATCAGCAGATATCACCACTCGTTACGGAAGTTAAAAGTTCGCTTTTGAAATAGGACCCCTTTTCGCTGGAAATAGCTAAACAATCTCATCTACTTATACTTCTCTTTTAACGAAACTTCCTTACAATTATCACTGGTGTTGGGAAGCTCTGAGAAAGTTTAACTCAACTCGCTTTTCGGTCAGACTTACACTGATAAATAAAATCATATTCAACTAGTTGTTGAGGATTCAAATTGGCCAGTTTCGACCCCCAAACTCAGGGAAACTGATGCTATAGTGACCCTAAGGAACTCGACCAGCAACATTTCCATAGTGCACAACAGTGTGGTGTGCAGTTTCTGCCTCGCTAACTAGGTTTTCCGAATGATTGCTGAGCTAGATTCTCAATGGAGAAGCTAATTGTAACTTGTCCTAATTACTTAATCTCCAAGTACGAAGGTATTCCGAGGGGATAACTGATGAAAGAATCCTCTGAAAGTGCCTGGGTTGAGTCCGAAGAAGTAAGTCATATCTGCCCTACTCATATCCAAAACTACTCATAAAACCTACTTCTACAATTCTGCAATCTAGGCACCTCCCAAAGGCCTCTTAATTTAGTTGAATTATTTTATTTCTTCAAGTATTTACTTAAAAAATTTAAATTCGAGTGTAACCAGTTCCGTAAATTCGCTGAAAATCCATAAGTCCATTAAGTTATTAGGTGAAACCTGTTTTAAGTCAATTTCCTTGTTTAACACTTCAGCCAGGAAATTTGAGTTAATGGCTTATTGGTACAAATGTTTTGAATACTTATTTCAAATTACCCAAGTTACTCAACGAAGCCACTCAGTGTTGTAAATGCGACCCTAGTGAAACTCCCACGATCCCTTGTGAATTCTCTGTGACGTAAGGTGACACAAAAAAACCCCAATGCCAAACAAAAAATGTAAAAAAAATATTCATCAACTTACTCGCTTGGGTGATCCTGACTGCCATCGATGACTACCGGTGGTGGTAATCCATCACCCTTATCCTGGAGTTTGGTGCCGGTGCCGATTTCTCTGAATGTGAAACTAATATCGTGTGCATCCTTGTATGGCTTCGAGCTCTTTGGCAAAGTACTGCACTCGTGTGCACCGCTTCGATTGCGCAAATTCAAATTCAAGAACTTCAAGTCACTTTCACTGAGATGCAGTTCACTTCCAACACTGCCACCATTATCATTGAGTCTGCCTTCCATCGCCATCGTAGCAAAAGGATCATTTGATTTCCTAGCACTTTTCGGAGGCAAATCTGGTTTCTCATAGTCCTCGGGGACTAGGTGATGATTGAAGTCCACCTGCTCCTGACCCGGCTCATTGTCCGCACACATGCTGAAATAATTTTGAATGTGATCATCATTCGGCAGCAGCGAGTCTGGATAGTTGGTGGACAGAGTAAGTGGATCGAGATTCCCATCGTCGTCCGCGTCGGCTGTGGCTTCATCGACGCCGAAGAGAAACGGATCGTCTAGTACCGTGACACGGGCATTCGACTTTGTAGGCTCAGTGCTATTTACATCATTGGGGGCTTTATTGCTGCTACTATTGCCCCGTAACGATCGCAGTAATTTCTTGCTGCGCCTCTGGGACTGGGAGTTTTGTTTGAGAGGAAATAATGGTAGTGGGTTGAAGTGGCTGCCCGTGTTGGCGTTGGTAATATCTGGGCAGCTATCGTTGGTGGTTTTATTAACGCCATTATTATTGTTGCTGTTCCTGTTGTTATTATTTTGCTCGTTGCTGCCGCCGCCGCTGCTGTTGCTGTTGCGGGTGCCACTGGCAAGGACTGTGCTTGCGGTGGTGGCTTCTTCGGGATTCTTGTGCTGGCCAACCGATGACAATGCCAAACGTTGTGCAGCCGCTTTACTGTAGACCTGTCGATAATATTTCTGTTGATCGCCATACAAAAAGCAAACACGCCACCATTGTTTGCACGCCAGCAAATTGGCAGTGCGCGGCATAACCGGCTCAATTGATGCTGACATGTTTTCCATGTTGCTCAATGCAATTTTTTTTTCATATAATCTGTTGGTTTACAATCTTTGGTTTAGGTCTGGAATATTTGAGCCTTCTGAGCTAAACTGAATTTTATAAGTTAGTGATCCTTGTGTTTTTTTTTGTTGGTGTTTTGTGTTAGTTTGCCTGCTCGCGTCTCGGTGATAAAGTCAGCCTTATGGGGTAGGAGAGAAGATGCCCTTTGTGGTGTCAGCAGCCTAAATAAATTATGTCATTGTCAGTGAAACAAGGTAATTTCTTTTTAATCTGGAATAAATGCATGAATCGGTCGACTTAGGCTTAGGACAACGCACGGTCCACGAGAATGACTGAGGATCTGGAATATTTTTAATAGAACATCGAGCGATGGGAACAGGTTTCACTATATATTCTTCAAAAAGAAAACAAACAACCTTATTGTCAACAAAAAGGATCGTTTTACGGAATTTTTTAAGACATTAATGTAAACTGGTCGACGAGGCGAGTTTATAGGAACCAAGTTTATTGAGGAAATTTTTAAAAATGAAGATAATCTTTTAAATTTACTAAAAAAATATACAAAATAATACAGAGACGAAAAAATTAATTCATTCGATTATGGTCATTATTCTGTAGCCATCAAAATTGAGCATTAAAATGTAGGTTTGGTCATGAATTGGTCTCAGAAAAACTGATATGAAGGGATGAGTATTTCTAGAAAATGTTTTAGGAAGTGTTTTTACGCCAACACAATACTTCAAAAGTGTTATTAAAAATGTCTGCATTCACAAGACATTATTATCAGAAAGCCACTTTAGAAGAATTCGTCACAACACGAACATTGGGACTCGATCGAAACCCGATTTTTCAAAGTACTTTATTTGGTGTTGTAATTTACTTACTAGAGTGAAACTAACTAACCAAACTTGACAGCAAGTTCTTGATACTTCATATTAAAAAGGTTGCTTGTGGTATGTAGAAAATTTCAAAATATTAAAATTACATAAAGCTTACAGGATACTTCGAAAATTTAAAATATCGGCTACGGACAACGAAATAGCAAACATATTCCAACAAATTGAATAGAAAGACATTTCCGATATTTTGAAGGATGGTTGCTAAGTTTTCTTTTATACAGTTTGTTTGTGATTTCATTTGTTACTTGCGACTTAAAGGTACCCTCGTAGTACCTATGTTAAGTTATGCAATCGAAAAAAAAAATCGAACACGAGATTTTTATCAAAGTTAACATAACAATTTTGGCGAACACGAAAAAAGTGGGTCTTGCAATATTCTGTCTCTCTGTCTCTGTTCGACTACAGTTTAAACGTCTCGGCTGATTTTCTTTAAACTTGGTAGATAGTGTTTGTAATTTCCCCCCACACGTTTTTTTCTTAATTTTTTCTTTTTCAAAAATAACGACACCTGCCATTTTTTTTCCGAAATTTTATAGATATTTTTTTTTCTCAAAACCTGTCCCACAGATTCAAAAAATTTCATTTAGTTAAAGCTAGGAAATAGTTGAAAATATTTTTTTTTTCAAAAATGGTTATTTTTGGTACCCCCCATGGAACCATTTTTTTGGTTTTTGATTTTCTCAAAAAAGGTACAACCGATTTTGATCATTTCTCGTATGCTAAAGCTCCCCAGAAGTTTGAATATTATTGTGTATTCAAATTTTCAAACAATTTTTTTTTTTTGAATTTTTAAAAAATATTTTATTTTTTTTTTTCAAAATTCAATATTTCAAAAACTCCATGCTCTATTTTTTAAAACTTGATAAATAAAAGTTTCTTAATACATATAAGTTACATGTGAGAAAAAACTTATTTTACCTAAAAATAACGGTACACTCCATACAAATGTTAAAAAATGTTTTTCGAAAATCGTATTTTTCTCGAAAATAGTATTTTTCTCGAAAACAGTTTCTAGAATTTTGCTAACATTTTATTTCCTTCAAATAATTTTTACGATCTATAATTTAGTAAAAAAAACTTTGAAATCAAGATGTTACGTTCTTGGCAGAACGGATTTTAATGAAATTTTTTATAGAGAAGCTTCTAAAAAGTCTAAAAAACATTGCATTTCAAAACTTAAAATAAATATTTTTTGATTTTTTGAAAAAAAAAAAAAAATTATTATTTTTTTCGAAAATTCGATATCTCAAAAACGGTCCAATATTTACTTTTGTAAATTTAATATTTATTTTTTTAATGTAGTTATTTGAACAATAATAAAATCTTTAAATTGGCGTGCCAAAATTTTTTCCTAAAAGCTTATTTTTTTTAAGAAAACACTAAAATTAATTATAATCTTTGTTCTTGCAGAAACTAATATTTGCTTAAAACACATCGAATCCTGTGTTTAGCTCCAACTACTAAAGGAGTTGTTTGAGTCATTCAAAAGATGAATTTTATGCTTAGTTTATTTTTTTATTATTTTTGAAATTCTTAGTCTTTCACATACGAGTAATAGCAAGTTTGTGGGACTTTGTCGTGCATTTTATTTCATTTAGGTAGGTAGAAATGAAGACAACCAGCACTCTTGACTTGTTGCCCATCTTACGCTAAATTGCGCCATTTTAATACCATAACTCGTATGAACCTGTTGATGGAATTGACATACTCGTAGAATATCACTGAGTTTGATTGGGTTCAAAAAGAAAGAAAGGATCTAGTAGATTTTGATGTCTCTTATTGTTTCCTTTTGCGCAATCGGGATCTAAGGAGTCAAATGGAGGGCACGGCACAAAAGTAACCGAAGCTCGTCCTAGAACCATTTCGTAGTGTTGAGAAAAGAGATCGAATCTTTGATCTTCATTTCCGAAAGTTCGTCAATGTCGTCAAAAAATAATCTTCCTAATGATTGAGCTCTAAATTTGGCTAGAGTTGGACATCTGCAGAGAAAATGGAGGACTGTTTTCTTTTCCCACTGGTCTACACAGCTATGACAGTTAGTGTTAAGATTAATGCCTAGCTTTGCTGGAGATCATGGTCAGTGTCCTCTACAAGTAGTATCGGTCTTTGCTATATCTTGCCTTGTTCTGCATATTTCATTTTACCATGTATAGGTTTTTCCAAGTGTCATAACATCTATGGGCTTTTCGCAAACTTATGATTTATTTTTATTTTTGATAATTTTGCGTTCATTAAAAAAATAGTAAATAGTAAAAAATTTACGTCAAAGTCTGAAATCTGAAGACCCAAAAAGATATAAATTTTATTCAAACGCATTTCTAAAGACTTTTGTTTTCTCTAAAAATGAATTCCTTCCCGAGTTTACTACTGTTCGTTTTAACAGAGTAATTTTTGTGAACATATGAATCGGGGTAGGCATTTTCTTTAATCCCTAAAAGTGATGTGCACATTGGACGTAGACCCATACTGTCGAACGATTTTGTTCTTAGGATAAACCCAAGAATCATATCCCAAAATGTGCTTGACGAATTAGAGGACGACTTATATACAATTTTATATATAGATTTAAAGATGCTCCTGTTTAAAAATTTTGATCAAAATCTTTAAAGCCATTAATGAGAAATTCGAAAACAAGAATAAAATGGTTCTATGACAAATAATGTAGTTAATATCATTTTTGTTTTATATATTTTCGACCGAAATTTAGATAATGCCCACATTATTACACGTAAGGTCAAAGTCGTTAGAGCCCTTTTCGAGATATATACATACATATAATTTTTCATAACGACTTATGGCCAGTTACCCTAATTTTTGGAGCTAAGAACCAATTTTAATTTCTCTTCTAGAGAATCACCGAAGACCCTTAAGTACCAAGTTTCAGATATTAAGGCTGCAGGTTGGGTAAGAGACAAACAGATCGTGCGGGGCTAATTTTTTCGTGTTCTCTGTCATCGTAATGTCAAGATTGATCAAAACCTCGAGTTGGATTTTTTTTTCCTGCAATATAGTCTATAGCATTATAGTCTTCATCATTTAATAGATTATAGATTTTACTATTTAAGTACTTTAAAAGAGTCAATGTTTTGGTTAATATGCAGATGCAGGTAGAAATGTACTAGATGCGACAAACCCGAAGTTGGATCTATTTCCGCCCTTTCACTGAAGGAGTGAAATTGTGTAAAAAAAAAAAAAATACTCAAAGTGAAAATAAAGAACAACATCTAGAATAGGTATTGTATTTTAATTTTTCTTAGTCGGATTTTTTTTTAGCTAACATTTTTAAATTCAACATTAAAAAAAGTAACAGCAAAAAAATATTTTGTTTTAATTCTATTTTTAATTTAAAGTAATTCAGTACTAATACGCCACTTAGTATTCGTTTCAATTAAAAATTAGATAGACGTTCAAAAAATATAATACGATATAAGAGTCTTGTTTGCAAAAAAAAAAATATATTTGTCATAAATACATACTTAATTCTTCAAAAGCTTATTTTTTTTATTATTTAAAGGCCCAATTTGCTCCTTAAAACTTCGAGTAAGATGACACACGTATACATAACTTGTGCATTTAATAATTTCCTTATTTATAAGCACATTTTTGCTTAATAATATTTTTCAAATTTTAATGATTGAAAGTATGGGAATAGATATCACCGAATTATATATCAATCAACTAAAGTCTACTACAAGATGGCGCAAAATTAATCACACTATCGAAAGAGGTTATAATTTTTGCAAATGGCGTCGTATGTCATATTTGTCATTTGTGAACAAGACAGCTGCAGCATACAAAGAGACAAGCAATGTAGCGCTCTGATTGTGTCGATTATTTTGACCAATAAATCGGTCGGTGGTGTTAGGGCCGCTAAAATGTCTCATGTCTTAAGACTCTCCAGCTACCTTTGTGCATATTTTCAAGAAATACTGATTTAAATTTTCAAATTTAATTTATTATAAAAAAGTAATTACTTAACACTTTAAGATATAATATCATGTAATTTATTTTTCACAAGAAATACAAAACGTAGCTTATATGCACGTTAAGATTAGAAAATCTGGAGAATTGTATGTGATACAGGCAGCTTGAGCTCCCATAGGAATTCAGACAATCAACAAATTTTAAAAATATTGTCTAGTTTTTTTTTTTAGTTTTAGAAGCTGTGAATTATATTGACAGTTGTTGGAAGGTGTTGTTGCTATCAGTTTTCCGTGAAATTTGTTTCTACCAATAGGTGGACCAAGCATGCTAACAGACAGACATTTATAAAATTTATCGATTTTTATATAAATAAGCCTTTCTTTAGCATTTATACTGCACGACTGCACCTAATGTAGTGCTTAGAGCTATAAAAATTAAATTCCCAGCTATGAAATCAGCAGCCTTCTAGCATCCTTTAGTACTAAGTTTGAAAATATCAATGAACATTTAAAAAACAAAGTCCAATGGCACACTTATTTTCTGTCAGAAAAACCTTCGGAAAATTGACCTTTTCTGTTTCTTCCATCAGATCAGTAGAAATGTCTTAAGTTTCGATTGCTTGTATTTCCAATTTTAATTTCACAAACTTTTGGCTAACATGAGTTCCAATTCCTTATAAGACCATGAGCGTGCGCAATTCTAACTGTGATGTAGAATAGTTTCAGTATAAATTTATGTCTTTAATTCATAACCAAGTTATAATTCAAACTGTGCAATTTCTCAAAAGTCACACGAGTTTTTACAACACCCGATCATTGATTGCGCGATATCTTGGATCGGCACTTTACAATGACAGATTCGTTTTTGTGTTTTTTTTTTTCAACTAATCTAAAATTCTAATAAATAGCAATAAAAATGGTATCAGATTTCATAAGTGTGCTGTCATTCATGGGCATGAAACATGATTATCCGATATGGTTGTTGCATGTGATGTCCGACATGGTTTGTTAAACTTGTCAACGATGTTGGCTGAATAAATTGTGTTTCTTATACCTGTACACCTCTGCTGGGTTGATTTGATATTTTTTCTTCAAAGAGAGAGGCTGAAGATATCAAAGCTCTTGTTTGATGGTATTATGTTATTATGTATATTAAATGTTTTTGTTTTATATTCACTGCTTTTTCATTGGAAAAAAAAAACAAGCTGAACATTTCCAAGGCTTAAATAAATTTGAAAAAAAGTTCTTCCTTTATACTATTAAAAATGAACAGTAATAACAAAGAATTTGTATCTAATGTAAGAAGGAAATAACAGGCGCCGGGCGTTAGACTCACCATTTCTGCAAGTTGGAAATAATCGTGGAAATGAATATGATACACGTTATTCTTGTTTCTTAGACACTAAAAAGTATAGATACTCCAGGAAAGAATATAGATTTTGCAAAACAATTGCTATATTATGATGTTGGAAAAAAGTCTGTAAGATAAATAATACGATAGAGAGATTAAAAAAATTCCAAAGTAGGGAACCGTCGAAGGTAATCACGTGAACAGTTATTGATAAAATATTTCTATAAATACATATTATGCAATTTTTTTTAAATCATTTTCAAATAAATTCAAGCTCGGTATCAAAGGACAGAAGTGTTTAACCAAATTCGCACCTAGCGATTTTTGACCCCCTTCTAACTTCAGTACTAGTAAAGTCATTGACTAAAATTCACAATATTTGCTTAACTAATCCAACACAGGCTCCTCACCAAATGTCCAGTTTTTAGCAATAGTAGTTTCTGAAATATAGGACTTTAAACATGGCTCTCCATAACTCACTAACAAATGGTCAAAAGCTTGATACTTCTCTCAGCTTTAAGGAATTATTGAGCAATCTGGAAAAATAATTCGTTCAAAAAGACAAAAATGAGAAACAATCCCGCTTTAGTCCTCCAACCATTTCCAATGATACCACATTTTTCTGGTACAAACATTTCCCATGATGGGTTTAACATTTCTGAAAATGTAGACTCCTTCTCTTTTGATAACATACTCGTAAGCGCTAACGAGTTAGTAAAATCAAATGCTGTTGCTCCTGATGACATTTCGCCGAAATTTTACATATTCTCTATCGTTATGAACTATTTACGCCATATTTCATATATTTAATTTCTGTACGTATATCACTCAATTTCATGCTGTGTGGAAAAAATGCTAGTATTTTACCAGTTCCTAAAACAGCTAACCCTTTTACCCCATCTGAGTACAGGCCTATTAGTATCTTATATTTCTTGTGTAAAGTATTTGATTTCATGGTATTACTAGAATTTTCTAAGGCTTTCGATTTTATTGATCATTCTATGCTTCTATCTTAGCTTATGAGAAGTTTTACTTTCGCTAGCATTTCGCTCAAACTTATGTACCAACATTTGTTGAATCTTTTGCAGCGAATATATACTGCTGTTGGTGCATATAATTCAACTATATCCAATATACTAGGTATACCTCAGGGTTCGGTCCTGGGCCCGCTTTTGTTTTCGTTATTGAATTATACCTTCCAAGTGTCAGTTAAAAAAATAGGAGACCATAAGGGCTCGTGGTGAGTCCAAACCTAGTGACTTCAACTCTTAACCATTCATGTTTGAGTGTTACCAGGAATGGAGGGGACCTACATTTTTCTGCCGATTCCGAACGACTAATCAGCAGGGGTTTTCATGCCAAATATGTTAAATTTCTTACTTTACTTCCAAATAAAAAACAGTTTGATTAATACTTAATCTAATTTTAATTGAATATAAAAGAATCGCGGATAACCTAACCTCTCAGGCAGAAAGCAGAAAGAAAGAATTTTTTTTTTGGAGCTGCTGAGAATCGAACCCGAGACCTTCTGCATGACAGTCCACCGCACCAAGTGTCATTCAAAACTTTCAAATTCATTTGTATGCTGATGATGTGGTACTTCACATTTTTCTTACAATAGGTTTTATGGTGGATATTAGTATGAAACTTAACCCTGGTAAATCTGTTGCCATGTTATGCTCATGATTGAGGTCAACTCTGAAGAATTTCCCTCAGTAGTTCTTGGAGATGGATATATTAGCCGTGTTTTATGGATAATTGATAGACACTCAGTAAAGAAAATTGAAAAAAAAAAAACGATTATAGTCACTTTTAGGCTAGTCGCTCACTGGCAACTGTGATCGAAATCAAATAGTTTAATCACCAGTTGAAACAGAACAGCGCACTGGCAACTCTTTACTCACGCTCACACTCTTTTTCTCTCTTGCGCTTATAGAAAACAGCTCAACTGTTGCGAATTAATTTGAGGCAATCGTTTAGTTTGGGTCAAAACACAAACTTTTTAGTTGCTCGAGCTGCTCTAAGTGCGCGGTGTCCCATTTAAGCCCATATGTTTCATTTTAGCAAGTAAACAGTTGCGAAACTAAAAATTGAATGTGCGCGCCTAGCCTTATATTCACTCTTTTAATCTCAAAGTTTGACACGAATTTTAGAGTAATTTCAAATTTATTTTGACGTATTTAGAATATTTCTTTCCATATTCTTGCCAGCCTTTAAATTATAATTTTAATGAGCAAAAAAATCGATTTTTCGTTGAAAAAAATTCAGACTTTGTAGATGTTTTTAAATCCATCGAGATCTCAGCCATCCTCCAAAGGAATTTGACAGTTTATGGCTTGGTTGATGGGTAATATATCTACTATATTTTGACCTACTAAGAGTATTTCTTTCTAGATGCTTTCCAAAAGCCCTAAGACCACAATTTTCCTGAACAAACAAAAATCCAAAAAATTTCGATTTTTCGGTAAAAAAATTAAGATTTTTCAGAAGTTTTTCAATCAATTGACATTTGAGATTTTTTGTACGTCTCTTATAAAAAATAGACATGATGCTTTATTTCCAAATGTTTTGACACAATAAAAATCACTTAGAAAAAAAGATGCATTCCAGAACATAGCCCAGTACCAATCTTTCCGAAGCAAATGTTTTTCTGCACTCGATTTAAGCGCCATCTGCATCTCAATATATCAACAATTTTACTGCGTTCTACGAGTACATTCACTCTGATTGCTGACCAAATTATATTCACTCTTGATGTTTTTATTGTTTTGCATGTAAAATTTTGCTAACTTGGCTATTCATTCTTTCAAAAAAACACGGCTATTGTACATCTTCCTTAGACTTATTATCAACCAATTTGAAGGAATACTTTCTAAAGTCGTTAATTATGTCATATTTTTACTTACGACTTATAGGTACGAGTACTATAAGGCAAGTTATGCATTCGTAAAAAAAATCAAACTCGAGCTTTGATCAAAGTTGACATTACGATGATAGCGAAGACTAAAAAAGTGGGTCTCGCAATTCTGTCTGTCTGTATGTCGGTCTGTCTGTCGGTTCGACTACAGCCTAAACGACTCGGTCGATTTTCTTTAAACTTGATAGATATCATTTTTAATTTCCCCCCCACACGTTTTTTTCTTTTTTATTTTAAGACCAAAAATAACGGGACCTGCCATACGATTTTTTTTCCAAATTTTATAAATACTTTTTTTTTCTCAAAAAATGGTTATTGAGTGTACCCCCCAAGGAACCTTTTGTTTTGTTTTCGATTTTCTCAAAAACCGTACAACCGATTTTGATCATTTTTTTTTTTGCAAAAGCTCCCCAAAAATTTGAATAGAATTGTGTTTTCAAATTTTGAAAACATTTTTTTTTTTGAAGCTTGGATAACTACTTAGGGTACAGGCTAGTTCTAAGATTACAATTTTGCATAATGCCATTATCAGATGGATATTGTACTTGTAAAAAAAACAGATAGATCAGCTAGGAGGACTACAGATCAAAGTATCTATGTGATTTATTTCAGAGAGACTCCACAAAAACGGGTGCTTTCTCCACTTCTCTGGACTCTCGTGATAAACGCAGTTCTTATAAGACTTTAATACAGTGGAGTCAAAGTAATTGCCTATGCTGATGATCTAGCACTACTAGCGACAGGTAAATTTACCTCCACAATTAGCGAAAAAATAGGGAAAGCCGTATCCACAGTGAATACGAGTACATGGACTAAGAACTGCTGTTTCGTTGTTGATCCTGGATATGAAATTGTACTGGAGTCTCAAAATCCTCTTTCTACTCCTACAAGAGATTATTTAGTAAAACCTGGACCCCGAGCCCAAAAATTTTCAAGTAAATGTATCTACACGGCTAAAGTTAGACCTGTACTGGTAACGCAGTCTGGGGAATGCATTGAGGTTCACCCCCACAGCGAGTCTGGAAGCTATATTCAACTTAAACCCCCTAGATCTACCTATTTATACAAGAATCAGCAGCCAATAGCGGACTCCGGCTTAGCCAAATTCATAACTAGAGACACAGTGCCATAAGTCTTGCGCAGATTCTACATAAATACACAGAAAAGTGTATGCACTGACTACATAACACTCACCTTAGACTTTTACAAGTCGTTCAAGAAAGCCTCTCCTAGCCATCAACCTGCGAATCGATGATTTCAATGTACATATACCGAAGTTTCCAAGATGGAAACCGGTGTTGGTGCAGGGTTCTTTTCAGAAACCTTGGGACTAGCCAGCTCATTCAGACTTCCTGATTACAGCAGTGTCTTTTAAGCTGAGGTCCTGGTAGTGACGAAGCAGCTAGCCAAGTCCGATAGCTTATATCAACTTTTTCATTGATAGCCAAACGGCAATAAAAGCGATTTCTGCTAATGATTCTTCCCTTTACCCATACTTGAAAAATCATCCCTCCACTAGACCAGTACGAGCATGTGGCTCCTTGCAACGTCTGGCAGATGAGTTTGATAGATTAGTGGTTTGTGTATAATATGTCCGTCTGTTTGGTCGGGATTGTTGAATAAGTCGAAGGGGCTGTTCCTTTCCTCAAGTGGATTTTACCAATATTAGGAAGAGGTGGCCCCATCAACTCATTGACGTTTCGTGTTCACTGCAGGAGTGGCAATCGCTGGTGTGTAGGGTAGGTGAGGTGCCCAATCTCCATTTGTTGCTGATCCTGCAAGAAATACGGTCATCGTTCAGTCATTTTCGTTCGTTCTATTATTTTCGTCCGTGAACCTTTGTATGCCTTTTGACTGAGGTTGGAGGATATTTCCAATCTCATGGTCAGCTGGTTGATAAAGGTAAGGAATTTTCAAGCCATTTGGTAGTGTTAATAAATTTCAACAGGCTTCTGCTTGGAATGTCAGGGAGTTCCTCCAAGTCGTTAAAGAGGTGTCTCCTTAGGAGCCTGTTTCTGAGATCATAAAAGGCAGGGCAGTGACACTGGTAGTATGGACTATCCTCAAGTATCTCCTCGTTACCGGATCCTCTGCATAAGTCGTCCATACTCATTTTCATCTTTTTCTTGAGGGAACCTGTGATGCTCCCGAGCAGAGATAGATGCTTGTTACTCAGTTGGATGATAATGTCGGTCTTTTGTTTGCTGAAACTAGGCCACAGTTTTCTGCTTATGAGCCAGGTATAAATAGAGTTCCATCTCATGTCTATTGTTGCTTGAACTTTGCTCTCGATTACCTGATTAAGAACTTATGTGTCTGCCTGATTTAGATCAAGTGTTGGTCTTGCCAGCTCGTCAGCGCTTTCATTCTTCTTCTTCTTCCTTTGATTCGGCGCTGTTATGATCTAGATGTCGAGGGGATCATAATTCTCCCACGTATCTGCTTCACACTAGTGATCCGCCTGTGGGGTTCGCCGGGTTGACCTCAGAAATCGGCGGCAAGCCTCCCGGTTTTGTATTGTTCCATTTCTGAGGCCAACTGAATGCTGGTGTTTTTGCATTTGTTTGTACCAGGAGTGTTTAGGCCTACCTTTCTTTTTATTCCGAATTGGAACGTTGTATGATATTGCCTTTTTGACGGGGTTCTCAGGATCTCTCCTTTGAACATGGCAATACCAACTGAGTCGGTCGTGTTCAATTTTTTGGGAAATGGTATTCTTAACATGAAGGCTTCCTCGGATCTTCGTACTTCTAATTCGATCAAGCTTTGTAACTCCTGCTGTCATACGAAGCATCTTCATCTCAGCTGCCCTTAGCTTACTCTCATACTTTTTGTACATTGTCCAACATTGTGAACCGTATGTGAGTGCTGGACGCACAACTGAAGTGTAGAGCTTTCCTTTCAGCTTAGGGGGCATTTTTCGGTCACAGAAGATAGCAGAATTTTCCCGCCACTTCATCCACCCTACGCTTACGCGATGATTGATATCGTCATCACAAGTAGCTTCGTTATTTATCATAGACCCCAGATATTTAAACTTTTCACACTTGGGAAGCACTACTCCATTTAAATAAATGTCTGGAATAGGCCTGTGTGGATCAGAAAATGGGCAGCATAGGTATTCTGTCTTTTTCGCGCTTATGCGGTACCCACTTCCTTCTAGAACATCCACCCATACGTCAAGTGCTCGTTGTAGGGATATCGGGTCTTCACTTATGATGGCTCCATCGTCAGCAAAGAATAACTGATGTACTTTTGGATCCGTCACTTTGCCTTCAAGCAGGTAATCAAGAACTGTAATAAAGAGCAGGGGACTCAAGACACTTCCCTGGTGTACACCTACTGTGATTTCGAATTCTTCGGTGACTCCAGCTGCGCATCTTACTTTAGTAACTGCTCCATCATACATGTCCATAATTATCCGCACATAGATTTCTGGAACTCCTCGTTGCCTGAGGGCCACCCATATTAGATCTCGTGGTTGCCGATCGAATGCTTTCATTACCAAAATTAATTACAATACATTATGGAACAAACTTCTTAGTGTCTTCATTTAAAAATTAGAAAACCTTATCAATGTTCATTGAGAGAAGAAATTCTCCCATAGTTCGACATTAAATTATCCACGCATTAATTTTTCTGAGAGATACAAACTTTCCATCAACCCTGAGAAGCTATACACTATTTGTGTTACTATCTCACCATCAAGATAGCAGTTGGCTTCTTATAATGCTTCTATATCATATTGACTGCTACGCGTATATTGAGCCTGACCCTAATTGATTTTTTAATGTTCCATACTAAGCCTCCGTCGAACAACACCGGAAATATATTCTGAGAAGTTTTTTTTTTCCATAAAACACATAAGCTGCGGCTTGGCCGGCAGCCTTAAGTGTCGGACATGATGCTTCTGTTATGTTGGTTGCGTACTCCCATCTATCCTTGGTCTTGGTCAAACTACGGCATCATCAGCATCATCATCATCACCATCACCGTCATTCCATCACTGATGGCGAATGTTGAAATACACTTTTGCACTTTATGGAATTCACGTTCACTGGTTCAATGGCATCATACTGCACGGGATAGGCTCCGCATCGGAAACAAAGCCTCAGTGATGTTTCTCCCAGCTCAGCTGCTGCCGCAGCATGTACTTAAACAGCAGCCGAACCACAGCGCATTGAGATGCCATGCCATAGCCCTACCTGGAGGCATGTGGCACTCAGAGCCAGTCCACTCCCAAGTGCATAGCGCTCCCTTGGTTAGTATAGTAGCTCCATACCTTTGCACAACAGAAGTCGCAGGTATTTTACGGACTCGAGAACATCATAAGTTATTCGAAATGTCTTATTAGAGATAGAGTCCACCATTTCTCAGCATCGCATCGGTCCATCAATTGATGATCGGACGACGGGCGTCGCGTCGCATCGGTAAGCTTGCATAATTCACTGTATCACTATACACTTATATGAAGGTATCTCGAGAGAGTGAGTGTATCTCTTGGATTAAAGTTTTTCTGTTGTGGTCATATAGACGAGGGGGCCAAGACCTGCGATGATCATTTACGATTTTGCTTAAGACTTTGTCTTAATTATGTTCGCGACCACAATGAGGCTTTGGATGATCGCTAATGGAGGAAGCACACATCTAAGTCCAACAACCTGACAGCATCTGTATTACTGTATTGGTATTAGCCAGGCTATATATGAACATATTTAATTGCTATATTAAGATTGTTGTTACCCTTAATCGAATCAAACGGAGACTCGAACTGGTGGAACATAAGATTGAATGATTAGATTTCGAAGGCAGGCAGAATGGTGACCACATTGGCTACACACCTTTGTTTGTATCTCAAAGATGATTGAAGACTTCGTCGTTCGGCAGTGCTCGACTCAAGCACACGAAAGCTATATCGATACCTTATATGGCCTTAACAAAAAGAAGAATGAAAGACACTAAACATCATGGAGAAACAAAGCCCCCTAGGGGTTTGGGTTTTGGCTTCAGTGCTTCAGGTCCACATACACATAATGCTCTTAAACTAGGCATCATCAAAATGTCAGTCAGCCACGTCCATTTCGGCCTGCTATAGGGGCCACATTAAAAATGGGTCTACAACACAATTTGAGAGGTCTATTTTTCATGAAAGAGGTTTTTCAATTTTCTATTTCTCCACCAGCATACACACGGTACCCAACACAGGCACACTCTGCAGTTTGTAGCTATCTTCGTTAAGTAACGGGAAAATATGTGCCTCACATTCACCGGAAATTAATGAAAAATAATCACTTCGAAAGCAGATTACAAAACGTATAACTGTGTGTTGTACCAGAGTGTATCTATATATCTACAACTACATACACGATGTGTGATGTCGTCGACAGATACTGGTAGAATAACGTTTATTTTTATTTTTTTTTAATTTTTAATCCGATTTATTGACTCTGATTGATTTCCGCTTTTGGCTGATGCAAACTTATCGGCTTTGCAAAAAGCGGATATTGAAGGATGAAAATTTGCATAAGTCATAAGTTTTGTGTGTCGATGGGGCATGAAGCAGTTAAGCGAGTTGTTATTATGAGAACTTGTTGTTTACCTGTGGTTTGTGAGAGTTCGGAGTTTTCAAACGGCTTAAGTCTTATGGTAGGAATAAATCACAAGTTTCATGTACCAAACTTTCTAATTCAAAGGAATCAAAAATATTTTTTTTTTATTGAAAAGGAGTTTTTGTACGTGAATGACAAAAACAACCATACAAATGTAGTACAGGCTGCGAAGCATACATCAATTAAAATTTTTAATTGAGTGTGCTTCGAGCAAGTTTTATAAGCTTTTCAATCATCAGACTCTTAGTTCTGTTAAGTTCAGTTCAGATATTCTTTCTAAAGCCGCACTACACGAATGTGAAATGCTTGTACAGTCTCAATATTTCCCTTATATTGCGATATTCAGACATTCAAAACTAATGTGTTTCGGTATCTCTATTTAAAACCTGGCCAACTTTCCTCACGATTGCACTGTCCTCAAGACTGTTCTAAGATATTCATAACCGCGAGCAAAATATTATAAAAAAATGCACGACTGGGTCGCACGTACTTGCTCCTATGTAAAAGACTAAGAATTTCAAAAATGAATGTTATTAGAGAAACTGTTCATAAGAATAAAATTCATTTTTTAAATGACTAAAAAAACTTCTTTAGTAGTTAAAGGTAAGAATAGGATGCCATGTGATTCAAGCAAATATAGATTTATGCAAGAACAAAAATTAAAAGTCTTTGTAGTGGTTTCTTAAAAAAATAAGGTTTTATACTATAAGAAAATTTTAAAACATTTTTAAGAAAAAATGTTGCTACGCCAATTTGAAGTTTTTAGTATTGCATGAATAAAAATTAAATTTACAAAAAAAAGAATTGAGCCGTTTTCGAGATATTAAATTTTCGAAAAACAAAAAATTGATTTTTTTTTTTCAAAATTCAAAACAATATTTTTCTTAAAGTTTTGAAATTCCATGATTTTTAAACTTTTTAGGAGCTTCTCTCTACGAAATTTCATTAAAATCCGTTGTGCTGATAATGAGAAATTAAAAATTTTAAAAAATCGTTCTATGGTAGGTACAGTCAGTAATATCTTGTTTTCAAATTTTTTCTTAGTAAATTACAGATATTAAAAAAATAATAGAAAGAAAAAAAAATTAAGTAAAATTCTCGGAACCGTTTTCGAGAAAAATACGATTTTCGAAAACCATTTGTTAACATTTGTATGGAGGGTACCGATATTTTTAGGTAAAATGAATTTATTTTTCTCATATCTTGTATACTATTTTTCGAAACTTTTATTTATCAAGTTTTGAAAAAATCGAGCATGGGGTTTTCGAAATATTGTGTTTTCAAAAAAAATTTTGAAAGTTTTTTTAAAAATCCAACAATTTTTTTTTGGAAAATTTGAATACACAATAATATTCAAACTGCTGGGAAGCTTTAGCATAAATAAAATGATCAAAATCGGTGGTATCGTTTTTGAGAAAATCAAAAACAAAAAAAATGGTCCCAAGGGGGTACCAAAACTACTCATTTTTTGAAAAATTTTTTTCAACCTAGGTAATAGTTTTAACTAAATTAAATTTTTTAAATTTTTTAAAAAAAAATCGTTGGGACAGTT
Organism: Chrysotoxum bicinctum; assembly: GCA_911387755.1. NCBI lineage: Eukaryota > Metazoa > Arthropoda > Insecta > Diptera > Syrphidae > Chrysotoxum > Chrysotoxum bicinctum. The sequence goes on along the minus strand of OU426987.1, from coordinate 203,122,144 downwards.
TTTGAAAAAAAAAATATTGATAAAATTTCGAAAAAAAATTGTATGGCAGGTACCGTTATTTTTGGTCTTAAAAAATTAAATCAAAAAACATCTGGGGGTAAAAAATTAAAACCCATATCTACCAAGTTTGAAGAAAATCGGCCGAGCCGTTTAGCTGTAATCGAACAGACAGACAGACAGTCAGACAGACAGACAGACAGAATTGCCAGACCCACTTTTTTCGTCTTCGCTATCATCGTAATGTCAACTTTGATCAAAATCTCGACTTCGTTTTTTTTTACGAATGCATATCTTGCCTTATAGTAACTATAAGTCCCAAGTAAAAAGACAACATGGAATCCCAATTAAATTAAAAGACGAATATTAGAGTGAGCATCTGAGGAGAAGGGCATTTGTGGTACCAACTACTTTCTTACTTGATCTATAAAATATAAGATGAGAGTAGTCTAGGTAATCGACATTGAAGCCTATACATAATAATTTAAACATAGATTGGTGAATTTTTTCGGACCTTTGGATAATTTTTTTTTTTTGAGCAATGAATGAATGAATGAATAAATTGGGGTATAAAAACACTGCGAACTAAAGATCTATTGTTCCCTGGATGAGGTTGGCTCATCATTACAGTTCTTCCTCCAAATTTGTTCCATTTAGGAATCAAAGTATTTGGAGTATTATAAGGGATGATAATTTACTCTCTTTTATGTGGTGCTTGCCCAGATACCTATGCCTTTGATGCACGAGTGCATTACATTTCCTCAGTATGTGGTCAGGTATCTCTTCGTCAGTATTGCAGAATCGCGTTGTTCACCAGGCCAAGGATGTTGAGGTGTCTTCTCAACCTGCAGTGGCCTGTGAGAAGCCCCGTGAGGTTGTTTTTACTTAAGCTTATGCAGGTTAGAAAACGCTCTTGGTTGTAGTCCCCGAGTAGAAGTTTTGCCTACCTCAGCTTAGGGATTTCTTTCCAGATTCTTGATCTTCTTGCCTCCTCTTCTGTTTTGATTTTATTTTTAATCACATTTTCTCCTATTCCGCAGTAGGGCTCTGGCCCTGTAAGGGGTGTCGATGCACCTATTTTTGCTAAGGAGTCTTCCTCTTCGTTGCCTGGACACCAACGTGGCCTGGTACCCAATGAAGTGTGACAGTGTTATTCTTGCCCAGTTCATTAAGCTTTATCACGCATTCCCAAACAAGTTTGGAGCTAATGGCGTAGGAGCTTAGTGCTTTTAGTGCAGCCTGACTGTCTGACATGATGGCAATGTTTTGGTTTTTATATTTCCTATCGAGGTTTCCTCCAGCACGAGGCATTTACTTCTGCCTGGAATATGCTAGTGGACTGTTCCATCGGGAAGGAGAGTTTAGTTCTAGGCCCAAAAACTCCAGCACCAGTCCCTTCAGCTGTTCTCGATCCATCATTGTACCATTTGATGGTATTTTCTTTAAGACTGTAGTTTACTGTTTCGCCTTCCCAGTCTTTTTTGCAGCTAAACTCCTTTTTGAAATGTTTTTCGAAGTTATATCTTTTGATCGTACCATCTCTTGGGATGTCAAGAAGGTTTGTTACTGCGGACCGGAGTATCAAGTCTTTTTCCCTGTTTCCAATGATTTTACCCGTCGCAGTACCCTCCTTAGCAAACCTCATTATGGCTCCCTTAGCAGCATTTTGAATGGCCACATTTAGTGGCGTTAAATGAAGGATGGTCTCCATCGCTGCTATAGGGCAAGATAGAAATCAACTGAGAGAGATACCACAAGGAAGTCTCTTAGGTCCTTCTTCTTTACAATATTTTCACAAACGATCTTCCGGCTATAATTTACCACTACATGTGTTAGATGTAACTTTATAATGTTTAATCATTTCTAGTGGTATCAATTATAGTTAGAAAATTGTTTTGATTTTTTGTCAGTATATATACATATACCACCAGCTTAGTCTTACGAAATATATGACAATTAGGGTTTCAATATCACTTTCTCTGATTTATTTCTTCTGCGAGTTGAAGTTGATTTTTAAAAACATCTAAGCGCCTTTAAAATAATCAAATAAAGTCTTATTTTCTTTATATTTCCAAAATATGTTTAAGGTACTATTTTATGTCCATATTCATAGCACCAGCTAAACTTATTATTTCTCTTTGATTCTAAATTCAGTTTGCAGTTTAAAGTTGACATTTGCTTTAAAAAAAATCTTCAAAGTGTTTAACAGATAATTTGTAATATTTAAAATGTAACCAAAAGGGATAATTTTCTTAACTTTTTTACTGAATATTTTTTGCATAGCTTATCAGATTATGATAAAAAACAACTTTCTCTTATGCTACAATTGTTATAATATGGTCAAGGTTTGAAGACATACGGTACAAACTTTATAAATTGCTATTGCATTGTTACGGGAAAGTGTAAAATTACTCACTAAAAAATAAATTTCTTCTCTGATTATGCGTTTGCTAAGAAGTATCTTTTGCAAAATTGGAATATAATCTGAAGGGTCATTACCGAAATCCTTTCCAATTTTAGTTTTTAATAAGTTTTGAAAAATTATAACTTACAAAAATAATAACTTAAGTTTTGAATCTTCAAGGCTAGGTTACTTTAATAAATCTGGAATTTTAAACTGAACTTGAAATTGGGAGGCGCCAAAAAATATATACTAGACGGTTGATTGAACCCTATGTATCATACTAATTAAAAAGTATGCATTTGAGTTTGAAGTTCAACAGTGATTGCGGCCAAGCGTATAAATATGGTGCACATCTATCATAATCTTAAGGACATCACAAGTACGAAGCTTAATTTAGATCGTTTTAGTCGTTTTCGAGAACAATAAAAATAAAATGCACGACTGGGTCGCACTAGGAATTTTAAAAACGAATGTTATTAGAGAAAACTGTTCATAGGATAAAATTATTTTTTTTAATTCTTTTAGTACGTAGTAAAAGATAAAAACAGAATGCTTTGCAAATTATACTATAACAAAAATTATAAGTCGTAGTAGTTTTTTTTTTTTTAAATAAACTTTTATGTAAAATATGTTTCAAACATTTTTAAGAAAAAAAATTTGGTACGCCAACTTTAAGTTTTTATAATTGTACGAATGAAAATTAAGTTTTTAAAAAAAATATTGAGTCGTTTTTGAGATATTCAATTTTTCAAAAAAAAAAAAAAAAAAAACTTTTTTCCGAAAATTCAAAAAATATTTTTTTTTTTAAGTTTTGAAATGCAATGTTTTTTAAACTTTTTAGAAGCATCTTTATAAAAAAGTTTGATTAAAATCCATTATGTCGATAATGAGTAATTCAAAATTTAAAAAAAATGGTTCTATGGTAGGTACAAGCTTTTTTATATTAATTTCAATTTTTTTATTAAATTAAAGATCGTAAAAATTAATTTAAAGAAAAAAATTTTATCAAAATTCTAGAAAAATACGATTTTTGAAAACCATTTTTTAACATTTGTATGGGTGGTACCTTAACTTTTAGGTAAAATAATTTTTTTTTTCTCACATCTTGTAGATTATTTTGAGAAACTTTCATTTATTAAGTTTAAAAAAAAATTAGAATGGGGTTTTGAAATAGTATTGAGTTTTGAATTAATTTTTTTTTAAATCCAATAATTTTTATTTTGAAAATTTGAATACGCCATTCTATTCACATTTTTTGGGAGCTTTAGGAAAAAAAAATATGATCAAAATCGGTTGTACCGTTTTTTAGAAAATCAAAAAAAAAATGGTTCTTTGGGAGGTAACCTCAGTAACAATTTTTCGGAAATTTTTTTTCAACCATTATCTAGCTACTAAAAGAATTTTTTTTGTATTTTTATTTTTTAAATCTGTAGAACAGTTTTTGAGAAAAAAAAAAATATTTACAAAACTTCGAAAAAAAATCGTATGGCAGGTACCGTTATTTTTTGTCTTAAAAAAAAAGAAAAAATCGAGTGGGGGAAAAAATTAAAAATTATATCTACCAAGTTTAAAGAAAATCGTCCGAGTCGTTTTGGCTGTAGTCGAACAGACAGACAGACAGAATTGCGAGACCCACTTTTTTAGTCTTCGCTATCATCGTAATGTCAACTTTGATCAAAATCTCGAGTTCGATGTTTTTTCCGAATGCATAACTTGCCTTATAGGTAATAAGTCGCAACTAAAAAGTGTGAGTGCCAAAACTCACGGTTGAGATATGTATACATAAAAGTTCGTCCGAGTGCCAAATTCTTGTTATCGAACATACCCAATTAGCATACATTATGTATGTACATAATAACGCAATCGTAATGTCAACATTGTTTTTTAAATATTGAAATATTTTCTGTTCCTTTTTGTAGAATTTAATTTTTGTATAAGAACTTTGGACTAATATTCACAGAAATGCACAGAAAATTAACGAGGTTTTTCACTAATGGAACGAACCTATTTATTTAAAAAGTTGAATATTGTTAGAAAAAGAACGCACCACCGCTACGTAACCTAAAGTTTGTTAGACAGGGATGTTATTTGATACAACGTTAAATTTCTCCATTTAACAGAGATGTTATCTGATACGAAATATAACTATTTCCTCGGAACATTAATAGGGGCGTTCACATTCTAAAGTTTGTTTGGCAAGCAAGGCATGATGAATATTTGATGGATGAATTAACTGACAACAAAAATAGGATCGGTTAATCAAGCTATAGGCGACTTTTTTGACGTTTTGTACTTTATCTCACTTATCTCTCTTTTATAAACCGATTGACATTATTTCAATCTTGTAATGGAAATTATAAAAGTAAATATAAGTGGAAAAACTTAAATTTTGATTTCATTGGTATCGTAGTCATCATCCAGTTCATGGCTTGACAGATGGAGAACGATATTTATGTATATTTTGAGGTACATACATATATAAAATATTTACATATTTCCAAGTTTGGCATGTTGTCATATTAATGTTATGTTGGATTAAAACCTAGAATCTTTTGTTTAATTGGTTACCAATTACTTTTATTAAAAAACAGGTGAAAGAAAAAAAGTAAAACACTTAAAAATTTAAGAAAAAACTTGAAATATGAAATATTTCTAGATTGAGCAATTTAAATGTAATAAAAGCACAATTAAGCTATTTTTTTTATTTTACGAGTAAATGTTAATGAAGGTTTAACATTTTTGTGTATTTTTCTACTTCCTAACTTGTTTTACACTTATTTACGCATTACAAGCGCTTTAACCTTAATGTATAAAGACAAATGTCTAACATGAAATTAAACATCTTTTATTATCATAAGTTGCAAGTTTTATGTGAATTTATTACATTTAACTCCATTTTGATTAAGAATACAATGTCAATTGGTTACTTCCATTGTCTCCCATCTCTTGGAACCTTTAAGTATAAGTGTTTTATTATTTGGCCTCATATTTGTTGAATTTAATCAAACTGTAATGGTAAGCAAAATGCACAATTGAAATCGTGATCATAACCGAAAATACTCGTATGCAAACAACTTTGGGTTATAATTTATTAATTTCCAAAGAATTACCGCACGTATTTTTATAAACTTTATATAAAAAAAAAAATCCAAACACATTCGTGTGCCTTTGTTAGACAGGCATGTCGCCAGGAGCAGTCTTCATCGTCATTGAAGTTTTGTTTAGAGTTCAATCACGTGCTAAGCATTTACAATGTCAAAATAAAATAAATGTTGTGAAGACATGTTCGATTATGGGTTTTTCTGATGTATACCTACAGCTACACCTACTTTTTTTTTTTTGTAAAGGTTCTGCTGATGAAATAGCAAATTTTAAAGACACGTGTTAAATATCGAAATGTAATAATAAAATAACCAAAATGAGTTGAAGCTATTGGGAACATTGATCTTACAATATACATTGAATTTATTCATCAAGAATCTAATTGGTCAATTATGTTGTAAAACTCATTAAAAAAAGAGTTGTAAAATAAATTTGAAAGCTTTAAAATGAAATCACATTATTAATGATTTAAAAGTAAATTTCAAGGTCCGCAGCCCTAAGGGCAAGTTGTATTGCTTTGCTTTTGAAGATTCCATCCATTATTTTCGATAAGGTTAACCACCTCTTTTCACTTCCCTCATTTTGCTTTTATCACAAAGCGGCCTTTAAATAATGGATTATTTCTATACCTTAATTATATTATATCTTTGAGAAGGGATGGCAATGGAGAATCGTGGGTATTTGGCGCCCTATTCAAGCATTTTTCGGACACGCCTTCCCACATACAAATTTCACTCGGTAAACAACATCAAAACCAAAGTTGTAAAGTTTTGAGAATGCATTGTCACCTGGTGGAGCTCATGTGGGTTTGTTTCGTCCAATTTTGGCAATTTTGCTAAAGATAATTTTTGACCAAAATTTCGTTCCTCTGCAAAGCGCTCCGAGGCCCAGTCATGGAACAAACCGCCATCGTTGTCTATGGTCAAGATCTTTAAGCTAGTGAGTCAGTTGCTGCAGGGGCGTAGGCCTAAGTTCCGACCCCAAATTCGCCAAGTCCATGTGCCCGGCGAGAAGGCGACTGATTCGGGTTCGGTCGTCTCAAATTTCGCCACCAAACGTGGAAGAGTCGACTGTCAAGGGCCACCACCTTTGTCGTACCTAACGAATTTTCATTTTGATAATAAAGTTTTATCATTTGCTATCCCGTTTGGCATGAGTAACTGAATAATAAATATCAGAATTGACAGATATCACCCAAACAACATGGCCGCCAAAGGTCGACAAAATTTATCCGCGCCAAATCAAAAACCCTTTATTTTATCTCATTATGATTCTTGATGAACAACCGAAAAATTTTTGCTTGAAAACATATTTTAATGTGATTATTTTTTAAGATGGATTTTAAATGGATTTTGTAATTTCAATTTTTATTGTAATGCTCTAAAAAGTCACATACTTACTTACTGTCGAAAGTATAAGCGAAACGATTATTATTTATTGAAACATTACTCCTGGTTAGTGTATTGTATGTATTTGAAAATTGGTTTATAGTTCAGAACGGCAGAGTAACGAAATCTCGCCGCACGAAATCCCGAATCACGAAATCCCGCCAAAAATAAAAATAAAAATCCCGTCGACAGATATTTTTGCAAATATTTGGTGGGATTTTCAATACTATTTTAGTACTATTAATAAAATATTTTATTTTGATTTATTTTTAAACAAATGGAAAGTAAAAATGGAAAGTAACTGTTTGCTCGGGAAAAATTCAGTTCTTGTTAGAACTCCGATGAGGTAAACCTCCTCCATCTTTAGAGAGATAAGATAATTTTCAATGGTTTGGCCAATTTTTGGACTTTTGCCAAAAATAGTTTTGGACATTTTGTCGAAAATATTTTTTAAACTAATTTTTTTTGAAGAAATTTTAATTTTTAATACATATTTTTTGTAAATTTTTATTCAAAAATATTTCTTGACAAAAATTTGCCACCCAAGGTACTTTTAATAAAAAAAACTGTTAACATTGGTGCCTGCCAGGCGACGACTTAACATACCCTAAGCGGAGCGACGGAGTCGCAATGTCGCATGAGCGGGTGCATCCCCGAAAAAGGGAGCCTTAAGTCCCGCGCAGCGGGCCACCCAATGTACTTTTAATAATAAAAAAAAAAAACTATTTACATTGGAACCTGCCAGGCCACCCAAAAGTAAAAGTACATAAACTGCAAGCACACCAATTATTGACATCATAAAGAAAAACAATTTTTCATATCTTTAAAGTCGATTTTCTGGCAAACTAAGTGCCGTAGACCTATCAAAGTTGACACCTTTTTGTTAATCTGATTTGTGGCTAAGCCAAGCATCTTAGAGAATTAAAAATACATATTTGTGCTCTAGGGAGTGCCACCTTTCAATCCACGTATCGCATGAAACGAAAAAAAATTTTTTTTTTTTTGCGGCTAAACGGAGCTTCGTAGACCCCCCCCCCCAAAGTTGACATTTTCAAACGTGATTTCTGGCTAAACTGGCCATCTTAGCGAGTTAAAAATTGCATATTCGTGATGTAGGGAATGATGTATTTATTTTTTAAAAACTTTTTGGACATTGTTTTTGTAATTTTGTATTTTTTTGTAATTTTGTATTTTTTTTTTTATTTTTTAATTTTTTTTTTATTTTTTTATTTTTTTATTTTTTTATTTTTTTATTTTTTTTATTTTTTTAATTTTTTTTTTTTATTTTCTTGACTCAAGATACTTTAAACTTTTTTTAGGACTTGTCTTTAGCCTTAAATCAATCGGAGCCCGTTAAAAATTAACGAAATCAGAGCGGTCTTCTTCGTATTGAATATTCCAGTACAATAGTAGGAAACTTCTTTCTCGTTGCTTGTTATTGATTCGAGTCACATTACTATGGAAATGAAAATCTATACTGTGCTGTCAACTCAGTATTGAAACGACGGAATTTCGTGATTAGGGATTTTGTGATGCGGGATTTCGTACCCAACTCGTTCAGAACTAGTTCAGAACTCTCTGTTGTTAGTAGCTAAAAAGCTAGAGGGCAAAGTTTCGAAACATCAGTTTCTTCATGTTCTTGGAAATATTCAACCGGACACAGATTTAGCGTTTAATGCCATCAGGGATGTACTTGTTGTACATACATCGTTCCTTATAGTTTTCAATGATGAGTAAAAAAAATTCCAACAAAAATTTAAATAAAAAATCAATATTTTTTCTGATTCAAAAAAAGTTGCATTTCGCAAAGTATTATATATAAGGTCATTACCCTTCGATATCTGTAAAGTTACTTTTTTCCTTTTTATCAGGTTTTGAGTTTAACTTTATTCGATAGACAATATGTACATATTTACGGTCAACACATTGAACTAGTATAAACTAGTTTGAAACATAGTTGTTGCCTGCAAAGAGAATCGAACCCAAGACCCTTTGCATGATCGTCCAACGCACTAACCAAAATGCCAAGTGGTACTACTCACGACAGATGAGCTTTCTTAGTTTTCGGAGATTTGATCTACATCACACACATTCAAGAAATGTCAATCAGACCAAAAAATATAAATGTTAAAAAAGAGCCAAGTTCTGCTATACAAAAACCTTTGTGTAACAAGTCAGCAGTGGAAAGTACTAAGATCTAAAAGTACGCCAAGTTCTTACTTCATGAAGGTTTCATAATTGTTTTTTTTTTTTTTTTAATAATCCCCCCTATCACAGAATCTGGCGAATGAGCTAGAGTGACAGTTTCAACTAATTTCCAAAATTTTGCTTTTACCGAATCCGACGAATGAAAGCTTAACGAATGTCGGTAACAATCCCTGCACCACTGACATTTTGTTCAACTTATATGGTATTACTGAATTCGCAATCCATTCGTACACCATACAATTTCTATCATTTTATATTCGCACCAATTTCAAGACGAATCTGAAGTGAATTTTTGATTAAACGAAAAAAAAAAAAAAAACGAAAATAAACAATGGAAAGCACAAAAATATAAGTCAAAGGCATACTGAATGATAAAGTGTTTTTTTTTAACAAATTTTAATAGAAAACGGATAACTAACAACGCAACTGGAGAGCCAGAAATCTAAAAAAAAAGAGCACACGGTTGGTATTGAAACGTCCTCCATCCAAGTACTAACCACTCAAAACGATGCTGGATTTCGTTGATCGATAACAATACTATTATAGGCCGGTTGACTAAATGTCTGTAGCTGACAGTGTCGATACGAAAGTGTTAAAATTCTCCGTGAAAAGAAACAATCCCAGTTGAGGTAAAACAAAATAAAGGTTTTTATTTAATTATTAAATTAAATATATTATGCGACTAACTCGTTTCGCAGTTGTATGAGAAGTACTCGTAAGTATTCGAATAAAACTTATTGACATTAAAATATTAATATACAAAACGAATACTTAATTAATTTAACAAGGTACTTATATAACAAGTGCTGTATTTCAACAGAAAGTTCATAAATGATAAGGTAATTTTAGGAATCGACAATGTAGTTCATCCGACGAATTTCATAATTCAGTTATGAATTACACCGGATGCGAAAGGTCAACGGATCGAGACAACTCACAGGAAGTAAAATTCTGCGAATTCTGTAATCGACATGAATATCGGCCATATGGGCATCGGTTGGTTAAAACTCTTCGAAATCTGGATGTCGTAATTTCGACAATTTTATCCAGTCACTGGACAAGCTCTATTGATTGTAAACTAGTCAGCATAAATTATTTATCAGCTGTCAAATTTTCTGTCACTAATAACAGTGTTGCCATTTAAAAAAACCAAACATTTATACAAACAACAGCATTTCTTTCAAAATCGATGTTTTAAAAATTCGAGAAATATACCTAAAGAAATTTTCTTTTTAACTTTCTGTTTAAAAACCTCCTCTCCAAAATAGGTATATCATGCTTCATGTAGCATTGCAAGAACTGAAAGTTTATACAAACGAATAAAAACAACACAAGATACATATTCAAATGAGCTAGAGCTCTGGAGCTAATTGAAAAGCTTGTCGTATTAAGCCAACAATTAACGAAACAAAATGTCAATACCAACTGCCTTAATCTTGATTTACCAGTTTTTGAATTAATCCCGCATTGACACCGCCGCGCTGCCGCCGCCACGGTCATACAAATGTTTTGCACACACACTTTAAGCTGTGTGGGTGGGTGTGTTTTCATTAAACGATCGATTTATGTCAATTAATAGGCAAATGCCCAAACATGATGTCAACTAAAACATTTCTTTGCTCATACAACACATGTAGAAAAATGTCTCCACTCCACACGTTGCGTTTCCTATCCGACGAGACGAAACTATAACTTTGCATAACAGCAATCGCAACAAAACTAATGCACGACTCCAGGCGACACAACAAATCAATTCCGTTTCTATAGGCAAGTCGTACCTATCTAACACCTCTGCAAAAAGTCCAAACTGTGATATAGGAATCTTATTCGAGATACGACTCGGAGTAGATCTATCTTGTGGGGCTTTTGGCCGTGCAAATTTATTTCGTTTCCATTTGGCTGGCTTGAGCGGGCCGGGCGGGCTATTGCGATTGCGACTGCGACGTTCTGTGACGATGACTATGAAGACTCCTTGGCTCTTTGGAATTGAATCAGGCAAACAATTTGCTGATTGGAAAATTTGTGTGTTGTGGGAACTGTGTTTGCATATGGAATTATTTATGTTGCAGTTTGCCCACGTAAGCTGGAAAAAGTCAAGAGCATGCACTTTCAATTCGAAACACCTTTTGAAATTCACTTACAAATTGGAGCATATGCAGTGCGGTGTTGCAACAGGCCAACAACAAATGCAACATCCTCGGAAAAAGTTATTTCTTCGTGGCAACAGAAATCCATCTATAGAAAACTTTTTTTTTTTGTCTAAAACCTCGTGATTACCCACCAGCCACCACTATTCGTTCAAGATCTTGTGCTATGTTCAATCTGTCCATTTTGACAGGGGCTGTCGTGTTGCATTGCAATTGAGCGGTACCCACTCGAACAAAACTTATCTATTCAGTGTGAGCCCTTGATGCAGATTTCTGCATTCTGATGCAGAGGAACAAGGGTGCAGATTAAAACTGCAGCATAATAGATTATTGCGCCCGAGATATGGATCACAGATAAATTGGTTTCGATTGTAGAAGATGCTGGTGCAAGATATACTTAAAACATAGGTAGGTGCTGTTGTTAGGTCGATGATGAGGGGCAGACATCAAGTATATCATGCATCACAACCGAACGGCGAACATACAACGTTAACGTTGCATGTTGATGGTAAAGTAAGTGAGGTAAAGGTACACTCTTTTTGGATTATAAAAAAAAAGAAACAAACAACACCTTCGAAGTTCGTCGTCGGTCGTTGGCTGTTGTCGTTGGCATAGATTCGCCACTTGATATGAGTCGACATTGAAGAATGATATATTTAATGGGCAACGATGCAAATTTGATTTGTTTTCCAAGGGGTTTGATGGCAAAATATGCTAACATGCAAGAAATTAATTGCTCCTGCATAATCATACCTATATAGTGATGAGGTTTAGCTAGGAGCAAGCTGAAGTGTTGACTATTTCAATAAAGGTACAAATACACGAGCAGTGTTCATTTTGTATTTGTCTAATACCGTTGGTTCATTATCTAAGATCCATAGTTAGTTTGAAGTTTTATTTTTGGATTAATATTTGTTTCTTTTTTAGAACCAGGGTCTATGTACTGTTTAAAAATTCTCAACTATTCATGTGTGCCTGAGTCTCCAGGAATGGAGAGAACGTTTTATTTTCTAGCGAGCTATTTAGCCAAGCGTAATTCTTTTTAACAAGAAGTAATATTTGAGAATTTGCTACTTCCTCGCAGCAAGGTCAGATTTTCCAAATAGAAGTGACTCAATAGCCACGTCCTTTTATCGAATAAAATCTTTTTAGATCATTCAACGAAAAAGAAAGATACGGATCATTAAAAATATTTGCATCGCACACCAAAGTGATTTCCTTCATTAACATTTGATAAACATTTTACATTTTTCTATTATTATGTTTTTTTGAAAAGATTTGATAACCTCCCTTACACGAGAATACTGAAATTCCAAGAACTTCAAGTTTTCAGGAGAAAACGTCACAAAGTATGAGGAGATTGTATATAGTACATACATAGGCATATGAAAGCTGCAAGAACAGCTTAAGCCCTGTTCTATTCTTTTTAGTAAGGGATTCTCTTCTTGATTGGTAGAAACAAAAAAATTTGATTTGTAATTTATCATTTTGCAATAGATATGGCAACTACTCGTAGCGTAAAACCGGGTAAACCGGAACGCCTCGGATTTCATACATAAATTCATCTGTCCAGTCGGGGCAGCTTTTTTTCCGGGTTGGGACTCAAACTCAAAATAATGCCTAATGGACCTAAATATCTTTCATTGATAATATACAATCGCTGCATTGCTTTAAAAATTTCAATTAAATAAACCTAACGAAGAATGTATTTTTGCAAGGACATCTGTCATTGAAATTGCCAAAATAAAAATTTATGTAAATGACAAATGACAAAAAAGTCATTTAATTAGTAATAAATAAATGAATTTATTTATTTTGATCCACACACATATCTATTATGATTTTTTATTTTGTCCCGGGCAATATGTTAAAATCCCGGGAATTTTCATTATTTTAGCCATTTGTCCCGCCAAGACGTAAGAAAAAACTGGCAACCACAATGGCAACTCCGTATTTGACAGCAGAAAATATAGAGAAAAATATCAAAAATCCAAAATAAAATAAATTGTTGAACTGTTGTCATAAGTTTGCCGACTAGACAAACAAAATACTTTTTAAAATCGACAATTTTTATTTCGACATTATGAAAATTAATTTTCCAAATTAATGTTTAAAAAATCAACACATTGTTCTCAATTTAGTTTCTAAACTAGACTTGCAACTTAAGTTAGACACTGCGAGTTGAAACGACCTAATCTAGAAAATTTCATTTTTACAACACGAAAAAAGTGGGTGAGTGCGGCAATCCCGTCTGTCTGCATGTCTGTACCTACAGCCCAAACCACTGGAGCTATTTTCTTCAAACTCGGTACTAACGGGTTTTCGGTGATTCAGTAGTGGAGAAATTAAAATATTTTTTTAGCTCCAAAGCTAACGGTACCTGCCATACAGCCATTATGCAAAATCTAATTTATCCCAAAGCTGTGGCATGGTCAACATTTTGGTCAAAACAGATTTTGGGAAAAAATGCCATAGAACTGCTTTTTTGATTTTCAACTTTCTCATTAGCTGCTCTAACGATTTTGACCAACAGTTTTCAGCAGGGGCCTCCTTAAGTTATAAATAATATTAGGTGTGTTTTATTCACTGCTGCATAGCTAGCGCAGCAAAATTTCCTCGAAAAAACAACAACAATTTGATTGCTGGCGAAAAAGAAGCCAGTAAAAAAAATGGCAGTTGTGCTGATGATAGAACTTTAAATTATTGAAATCAAAATGGCGTTATGCATTAAATTTTAGAATTAAATATAAGTACATACATGTTTTGACATCAGATTTTGATATTTTCTATAATAATGGCCAACATTGAAATATAAATTGAAATTGACATATGGAGTAAGTTTGATCGTTTTATTCGCACTTGCATGCTGCGCTGGCTATGCAGGGGGACTGGAAAAACGTTATTAATTTCATTGCTGTTGGCAAACGTCAGATCGTTTGGGGTAAATGTACGATGGCCAACAATAGGTCACTGGAGGCACTGGACAGAACGTTAAACGATCTTCGTGACAACCAAAACATTTTTGGTGGAGCCATGATTCTTTTGTGGCATGTAAAAACACTCCAATTAACAACTAACTTGCAACAAGATCAAACTGCGACTAAGTTTTCGAAGCAGTTATCAGATATTGAAAATGCTAAGGTCGTAGTTGACACCTCGACCGGATTAATACACTACTCACGGATTTTTGTCACTTCGTCGACTCAAAACAGGATCTTATTCAGCGTGTTTTTATGGACATATTTAGAACAATATGATGAACATTTTAGTTATCCTTGGATTGGAAGAGGAGGTCCAATAGAATGGCCGCCTAGATCGCCAGATTTAACTCCGTTAAATTTGTATGCTTGGGGATTCATGAAGAACTATGTGTACGAAGTGGAAATAGAATCTTTGGAACAACTGAAACAACGGATTGAAGTGGCTGGAGTCAAATTACAGAAAAATTTATCAAGTATAAATTTATGTACAGCAATAAGTAGGCGCTATAATCTTTGCCTTCTACAAAATGGGGATCATATCGAATATTTTTTGTAATAAGCTTTAGTTAAAAAATAGTTAAAAATTTAAATAAACAGTAATTATTTGTTTTATCTAAATATGCATGTATTTCTTATTTTAATTGATTTCAAGATTCAGGAACATTTTTGTTCTTATTTTGCAATTGCATTTTTCTGTCACTAGTTAGGGCGTGTAACGTTGCATTATTTAAAAAACATTCGCAGGTCAATATTAATCCAATGCTCTCACGCAGGTGTTCTCAATGAAAAAATGTGTGAAATATGGTTAATCCAGTACCTACTTTGTCACATTATTGTATGTTCATAAGACGATAATGAAAAAAAAATAGTAAAAAGAAAGTTAATCCTTTCAATCGTAAATTCACCTAAGAATCCAAAAACGTATAAAAACTAAAATAAAAGGCTTTTCTTAGAACAAAAGTAGTTTTTGTTATTTTTGATTTTCTCAAAAACTACAAAACATTTTGACATCCGGTTTCTTGTGTTTGATCAAAAATTAATAAGAGCATTGAATATTGAATAAAAAAATTATACATAATTACGTAAAATTTTGAAAACAAATTGTTTAAAAAAAAAATTTTAATTTTTTTTTTTTATTTTGATTTTGAAAATTAATTTTTCAAAAACTATTCACTCGAACAACTTTATTTAAAAACAAAATTAAAGAATGTATTTTTGGCTTTTCAAAATGCTATACCATTACTCTGTAGGTAGATATCACCGTTATTTTTTAATAATTTTTTTTCTGTTTTAAGTGATTTTTTTTCTTAAATTGGCCCTCCCGCCTAAACGGGGGGAAATAGACCCCCCTCCCATACGATTTTTTTCTTGTCTAAGTCCAACCTACACGGCCTAGCTTTTTGTCACACCTTATGCAAATCACCCTGTATTATTACAGCCAGATCAGAAGAGCCAAAAAACTTTGTATCGGCTGAGAGATTCTAAACACTTTTGGCGACATCAAATATGTGATCACTCCACAAAAGATGGCTTGTGGTTCACATACCTAGAACTGTAACAAGTTCAGTCTCCTCGATGGAAGCGCCACAAATATAAAATGACATTGAAATTAAGAGACCTTGTTGCCAACCTATAGCAAATGCCTTTGAAATATCAAGTGCAATGATCTTACTTTCTCCAAAACGATGTAAAGATTTGTTCCACTCTTCGGTGACATATACCATCGTTCTTCAAGATATTTGTTAAGCTGAAAATTGATCAGCGTTTTCATGATTTTGGAAAGAAGGATTGTAAGTGCAATTGGTCGAAAGTTAGAGGGGGAGGAGGATTCGTCTTTTTTAGGAACAGGCTGTTTTCCATCTACTCGGAAAGATATACATATGTATGGTAGGACAGATGGAAAAGATTACGCAGTGGTTTCGCCAGCTTTGAAGAACACCTCTTCAGAACAATAATAGGGATACTATCCGGGCTAGCGGATTTGTGAATGTCAAGATCTTTTAGTACTCAAGCAATTGCACGAGTGCGAAAGAAGATTTGTCCGATAAAATCGTTTACGCTATCAAGTACAGGAGGAGTCATGTCACTCTCTGGTAGCGTCCAATTAACAGCAAACTGTCATGCAAGCAAATTGGCTTTATCCATCGAGCTAACAACAGGAGTGTCATTTAAGACGAGCCTTAGAACTGAGGATTTTGTAGTGTTTTGTACGATTATTACAAATGACCAAAAATTTTTACTACCTTTGGGTTATAATAGCACTTTTTGCCGTAATTTTTGGTCATGTGACAGTTTAATTCGTTGGATATAAACGTTACAGGTCTTCCTAGCTTGTTTGTACTTGTTTTGGTTTTCCTCAGTAGGGTTCACTTTAAAACTACGGAAACATACTTCTCTATCTCTGATAGCCTCTTCACAGCTCGGATTAACCCAGGAGTTTCGTTTTTTAACCGTTAATTTTAGGACCTTTCAAGAGCGTTTTGTAAGACCTAAACGGGTATGTCTGATATCAGTTTTGTCTAAACTGAGAACCATTTTGCGTGGAACTCCTGAAATATATTTATTTTTTTCAGAGCGAACTCATAATTTTAAATATGCATACGTAATGATGTTATTTCATATTTGGCCAATTTATTTGTTCGAGTATCAAAATATAGGAGTTTTCCTATTTGTATTTTGATCCATACATTTTTGAAGTCAGTAAATCTCGAGCTTTGAAAACAATAGAAAATAATATTTTTCCCTATAAAATATCTTCCTATATTTCAAAGCTCTCACATGACAATCCAACCTTATTCGAGGAAAGAATAACTTTTTTTTTTCTTTCGTCTTCTAGATAGTCAGATGACTAGACTAATGACGTTAATTTGTTTTTAATTTATGGAAATCATATGCAATCTCCAAGTCGTTTCTTTTTTGTTTTCCGAATAAACCTACTGAAAGCGCTCCAAGAACAAGGCTCGTGTGAGTACAATTTTGATGTTGGCTGTCTGTGCAGTTCATGTGACCTAAAACACACATGGAACATGAAGGAATGTTTCAGATGTTAATGAAGACATGTACAAATTTATTGATGCCTCTTACATGAACATGTGAAAGTTGGAGGTAATTTAATATCAAATTGTTAAAATTAATGTGTGAGGTGTTTTTTTTTTTAATAATTATTTCCATGTTTTGAATGCGGTGAGTGAAGAAAATCTAAAGTTCTTGAAAAATACTCCCATATATATAAAAGACTAATTTTTTATTTCTTATGACAAATGAGCGCCTTTCACAGTAGGGCAAATAGTTTCACCGCGAAGCAAATATTTAACAAACTTGTTTTTCTATTTTGACAAATAAATTTACAAAAATAGAAGAGGAACACGTTTTACTTAAGGATCTATTTAGACTCTGTATCAAGTGGTATAGACAGACCTAGAATTCCCACACAATAGGTGTCTTAACTCAGCCGTATAACAAGCCAATTAGGCTTATCATAACTGATTCACCTTTTACCAAACTTACTTAGTTTATTTATAGTTTGATTTATTTCGACAGAACAAGAACCTAAAGACAATCTAAAACTTCTGTATTTTAAAAGCATCAAGCTTTCATAGAAAAATCATTTAAATATTTTATGCAAATTAAATTTCAACTCAAATTAACTTGGTTAATAAACAAGAAGATACAACGGTATAAATAAATTATTATTTAAAAGATAAGTTATGCAGCTTTTTGTTTTTATAATACGAGTATAGGAATAGGTATATGTAGGTATACCTTAGAAGTAGATTGACCAGACGAGAGAATGGAGTCAGACTATTACTTTTAGCTTATTTTGAGAGAACTAATATAAATCACAGATGTTAGAGATAACCTTTTTTAGCGCCTAACGTTTTGGGTTAAAAAAAAGTCTTTCACAAAGGAAGTTCTTTTGAAGATAATACATAGACACCTAAGCTGTTGAAATATTGTGTAAGTTAATAGTTGGACCTTGTTTTGTGACTGATCTATGATGTGAGATTACCAAGTCACTCTTTTTAAAAGGTTTCCGTTATTTTTGTTTGTTCGTTCGATTTATTGTTTAATTTCAGATTTATTAGCATTTCAAAGGAAAATAAAATGCACGACTGCGTCGCACTAACATGCTCCTGTGTAATAGACTAGGAATTTTAAAAACGAATGTTTTAGTAGTAAGACATAAAAACAGAATGCTATGCAAATAATGCTACAACAAAAAGTGTAAGTAGTTGTATTATTTTTTTTTAAATAAGCTTTTATATACAAAATTTTTAAAACATTTTTAAGAAAAAAATTTGGTACACCAACTTAAAATTTTTATTACTGTAGAAATGACATTTAAATTTCAAAAAAAAATACTAAGCCGTTTTTGAGATATCGAATTTTCAAAAAAAAAAAAAAAAAAAAAATTTTCAAAAATTCAAAAAATATTTTTTTTTAAGTTTTTAAATACAATGGCGCAAAATTTTAAACATTTAAAACCTACTCTAAATCAATTTAAGAATCGGAATCGACTCTAAATATTGAGTATAAAACGAGAACCGACTTTTTGTTAATTTTAAAGGACATAAACTATACTTTAACGTTAAAGAGCTCGTCTTACTTTAACAGGAGCAAATAGCTAGTTTATCTTCTAAAAGTATACTTTATCCATATTGCCAATGGTCATTTCATACTAAAGCAAATCGAAGAAAAAATGTTTACTGATGTTTTATTCGATTTTTTAAAGATGTTCTTTGTAAATAGACTGAATCACTGAATATTATAAATTCAAAATAACAAATATGTACATACAAATGTACATATCTTATTCCTATGTATGCACGCGCGCCGAGACGAGTATAGCTAAATGAATCTGCACCTTGCAACAACAAATTGAGTTCTTATGCTGTGAATTTGCAATTTATACTTTATTTCCATCTAAAATAATGTTGAAAACTTTTATAAACAATCAAAATCTGTCCGAGGTAGTATATTAAATGTACTTTTTTCGGCGAAAAATTATTTGGTTTGAAGTTGTCTGTTCTTTTTACTTTTTGTTTGTTTTTGTAGTTGTGTGAGTTATGTTTCTGTCAAATTAAGGGTTGTGCAACGCAAATTGGCTTAGGTTCTATTGTAAAACCCACATTAGTTAGAAGAGTTGTCTAACGTGATTAAAATTATGAAAAAGTTAGACAAAGTCTCCAAGCTAAACGACTGCGTTAAGTAGAGCCGGTTTTATTGCTTAAACGAGAATTCTTTAAAATTTTGCGCCAATGTTGTTTAAACTTTATAGAAGCATCTCTAGAAAAAAATTCATTAAAATCCGTTTTGTCGATAGTGAGAAATTCAAAATTAGACAGAATGGTTCTATGGTAGGTACAAGCTGTAATATCTTAATTTCATTTTTTTTATTAATAAAATTTATTTTTTATTATAAAAATTAATTGAAAGAAAAAAATTTTATCAAAATTCTAGGCGCGGTTTTCGAGAAAAATACGAGATTTGAAAGCCATTTTTTAACATTTGTATTACTTTATTTTTTGGTAAAATAATTTTTTTTTTCTCACAGCTTGTAAATTGTATTGAGAAACATTTATTTATCAAGTTTAAAAAAAAATCTAGCATGAGGTTTTCGAAATATTGAGTTTTGAAAAAAAAAATTGAAACTTTTCTTAAAAATAAGAAAAAAATTATTGAATTTTTTGAAAATTTGAATACACAAATCTTTATCATAAAAAAATACCAAAATCGGAAGTACCGTTTTTGAAAAAAAAAAAAATGGTTCCAT
The DNA here is from genome assembly GCA_911387755.1 of Chrysotoxum bicinctum. Taxonomy (NCBI): domain Eukaryota; kingdom Metazoa; phylum Arthropoda; class Insecta; order Diptera; family Syrphidae; genus Chrysotoxum; species Chrysotoxum bicinctum. The sequence goes on along the minus strand of OU426987.1, from coordinate 203,102,144 downwards.
GGGGGGGGGGGGGTTACCTTCATTAATCGTTTTTCCGATTTTTTTTTTCAACCATCATCTAGCTTTTACTAAAACAAATTTTTTGGTATTTTTATTTTTTAAATCTGTCGAACAGTTTTTGAGAAAAAAAAAATATTTATAAAATTTCGAAAAAAAAATCGTATGGCAGGGGTACCGTTATGTATTTTTGGTCTTAAAAAAAAGAAAAAAACTTGTGGGGGAACAAATTCAAAGTGATATCTAACAAGTTTAAAGAAAATCGGCCGAGTCGCTTAGGCTGTAGTCGAACAGACAGACAGAATTGTGAGACCCACTTTTTTAATCTTCGCTATCATCGTAATGTCAACTTTGATCAAAATCTCGAGTTCGTGTTTTTTTTCGAATGCATAACTTATAGTATCTATAAATTGCAAAAAAAAATACTTTGAAACGAAAATGTGTTACGTCAGTTTTAAATTCACACCAAGTATCTAAGTGTCTTGTAAAATTCAAAAAGTGTCGCTTGGATTTTGAAAAACAAATCATATTTTAACGTTACTTTACTTGGAAAAAAATCGATCTCAAGATTTAAATAAAAGTTCACAGGACGATGATCGAGTTCGCAGAATAAATAATTGTGATTTGAATTTGGTGATTACGTAGAGGGAAAATTGTAATACCTTGAAAACGATATTGTTTTCGACAACAGTCTTTTTTTTTAAGTATATCCTTAAGTGTATATTATTTATTAATTAAAATTGGAATACCAAACTTTCTTTAAAAAATATTTTAAAGAAACTATAAATAGACTAAGAATTTTGAAAATAAGCGTTATTAGAGAAAACTGTTCCTAAGCATAAAATTCAGTTCTTCAACTCTTTTAGTAGTAAGAGATAAGAATGAAAGAATTAAATATGATTTCTTAAGCAAATATGAATTTATGCAAAAACAAAAATTATAAGCCGTTGTAGTGGTTTCTTAAAAAAAAAAAAAAAAAAAAAAAAAAAAAAAAAAAACTGAATACACAACACTATTTAAGCTTTTGGAGAGTTTTAGTATTTTTTTTTTATCAAAATCGGTGGTACCGTTTTTAAGAAAATAAAAAAAGTTCTGGGGGGGGGGGGAGGTGGGTTATTTATTTACAAATGGCGGGAGCAATAGTACATGAAATATGCAGTTCTTTCCAAAGTCCTAATAGTTGTGATAACAACTTTGTCATAACTTCAAAATGTAGAGCTAAGCGCCCTGATTGTAAATTACGAGGTCCAAAACGTTTCGCAGGCAACCTTCTGCCTGCAAGATGCGATAAGAATAGGGTACGTCTTGCACGAAGAAGGCCCAAAAATTGCTGTGGGCTCTTAGTCTATTACCTAGCTTTTACTAAATGAAATTTTTGAAGAAAAAAAATATTTATAAAATTTCAAAAAAAAAAAAAAAAAAAAAAAAAAAAAAAATACGTATGGCAGGTACCGTTATTGTTTGTCTTAAAAAACAAAACAAAAGAAACTCGTGCCCATCCACTTTGTTGAGAATTTGGCGTAAGGTAGTCACATGCCCAAAATAATATTCAAACTTTAATGACAAATATCTTCCAAATATAGGCAGTTTGTATAGATTTAGCTCTTTCAGCATTATGTTTATACCTTAAAGAATGCCTTAAGCTTTATTTTGTGATTCGACTATCAGAGGTCGTTGCTTGTAATATTTTTAAAGCAGAAGTACCCACTTACCCATTTTTTATGAAATAGTAACCTACTTCTGGAATTAACTATCGTTAAAGAAGTATAACGATTTAACTGAGTGTGTCCCTTTTTCATATTTTTGGACTTCTATAAAGTAAACCAGCAGGGGTTGCACCCTCCAACAAATAAGATCAATAAAATGTGCGACCAAGTAGTGCGTCTTATTTAAAATAGTTACTCAGTTGCTGAAACCAAATTATTTTTTAAAGGGTTGTTTAACATTCTGCAATTTTACATTCCAAAATAGGTCTATTGAATGAATGAATATTAAAGGAAGGGCTTGCAATGCCACCTTAAGATGTATTATGCTCCCATCCAGAGCTAGATTATTTGCTAACCCTACAGCTCAACCTTCAAATGTATCCACTTGATGAATTTAATTATTTGGAGTATCTTCAGAGTGGATAAATCACTCTTTTCTACCTGTTACCGTTCCAGATACATGTTTCTTTAATGCATTAGTGACAACTTTTATTAATTTTAATTTATCTAAGAACATTTTAACCCGTTCAATAATATCAAATACTACGTAGCTTAACAATAAATCTTAATTATTTCTACTTAATTACACACCATTAATCAAATGATCTATGGAATCGACTGTGTTTTCAAAAACCTCATTTCATAGCTTAACCATGATGGTTTGGGGTCGAAGAGGAATAAGTGCACCTTACCGCAATAAGACATTCGACCTGAAGTAACAAATCAAAATGAGAATCAATAACCTTCTTCCAGATTGTAGAGGAACACATTTACATACAAAAAAGATTGTAACTTGTCAGTTTAACAAGATTTGATTGAAGATACCTGAAGCTATTTTTAAAAGTGAATGTAGATGAAGTATTGAATTTCATTTAAGTATTGAGTGCATAATAGTTAAATCTTCTGTCAATATGAATCTATGTTATGTTCTGTTTCGATTTCATGTATGAATACTATGTACGAGTAATTAACCATTGTTTGGTTTGTGGTCTAAAAATACGTACTCTCAAATATTAAATTGTAGTTTGCAATTACTTCAATTGTAATGTAAATATGTCATTGCCTTTGGTTGTTACTAAAACACACGTTTTTTTTTTTGAAGTAAAACTTCTTTTCCGGCGTTGGGGGTAAAAATTTTTCTATGCAGCTGTCAGTGACATGTCAAAACGACACGTTATCAGTCAAAGACAGCGACATGTTTTTAGAATACAAAATGTTTGTACGTTTACTTATAGGTTAGAATCTTACAGAGGCTTTGCTTAAGAGAAAAGAAGTTTTACCTCTACAGAGCGTATTTCAGTACACAGAACCTTTTTTTAAAGTAAGTATTAAATTAAGCACGCGTAACATAATGGATCAATTGAGAGGCGAGTTCGGTGAACAGTTTATTTCACGTTTGGGGCCGGTCAATTGGCCGCCTAGATCGTGCGATTTAACTCCTCTAGACTAGTTTTTGTTAACTATACTAAGGCTCATGTCTATAGCGACAAGCCCGCTTTGATTAACGCACTGGAAGCCAACATTGAAGCATTTATTCGTGAGATACCGGCCGAAATGTTAGAAAGAGTATGCCAAAATTGGACTAAGCGGATGGACCATTTGAGGCGCGCCAACATTTGCATGAAATAATCTTCAAACATTAAATTATATCGACCGTACTATCGATTCAAATAAAGATTTCATGCATTTTTCTGAATTTTATGTTTTTTTTTTAATTTCCGATAGCTCTTAAAAAATCAGTTTTTAGTTTGTGGGGAAAGAAACTTATTAAGAACAATGCATCATATTGAATTTTGATGTATGGCTCGTTGAAGTTATCATTTTGCCAACAATTCATTTGAATCCAGTGCTGCATGCACCTATGTATCTTCATTTCATCCAGAAAAACAACATCGTTATTGCCTAAGAATTAATAATAAAGGTCCAAGAACACTTCCTTTCGGAACACCAGTATTTATTTCTCTAAGTTATTCCTAAATGTATTTTAGCTCTTAATTTCTTAATTTAAAATTTGAATGTACACACTTTGGTAAAATGCGAGGTTTTGTATTTTATTGCACCGTTTATTATGTATTTTTCGCAGTCTTATTAAAATTAATTGAAATGGTAGAACAAAACTTGATAACATTTTATATGTATATTATTTTTTTTTTTTTAAATTGCTCATTAGTTCCATCATGGAATGTTGATTCAATCTGTTTTCATTTAAATAACTAAATTATTTTGTTTGTATTCAAATGTTAATTTGTCATTTTAACAAAGATTATATCCATAAAAAAGCTTCAAGGTATTTATAACTCAATACAAATCGATCGGTTGATCGATAGAAGAAACAACTTAATTAAACTTACCACAAAAATTAACATAATCTTGAGTTGAGTTAAAATTCATTTGAGTTTATTTTAGTAGAGACCATATTTTGTTGAGCTTATTGAATATTTTATGAGGGTTAAGAATTTTTAATTTAATTTTTAACACATTTGAATTGGAATGGTATTGATAAAAAAAAAACTGAACTCGTAAAGTTTAAGGTAGGCATGGGAAACAACAGTTTGGAATTCGATTCACATGATTCATAAAATGTTAAGTAATATCATAATATTTCATAAATATTTTTGATATGAGTTTAAATTTAGTATACAAATATTGAGAATAGTTGGTACAACACAAATCATTAAACCGATTCACTAGATCGTTGAAATTCTTTTCAGAGAAAAAAAATTTAAATCCACGACTGGGTCGCACAAAATTGCTCCTATATGTAATAGACTAGGAATTTTAAAATGATTAGCGCCAAATTTTAAACATTTAAAACCTGCTCTAAATCAATTTTAGAATGGAAGTCGACTATTGTGTATAAAACCGACTTTTTGTTAATTTTAAAGGAAATAAACTATACTTTAACGTTAAGAGCTCGTCTAACTTTAACAGCAGCAAATAGCTAGTTTATTTTTAAAAGTATACTTTATCCATATTGACAATGATCATTTCGTACTAAAGCAAATGGTAGTAAAAATGTTTACTGATGTTCGATTTTTTAAAAGATGTGCTTTGTAAATAGACTTAATCACTGAATATTTGAAATTCGAAACAAACGTACAAAACTCCTCTACGATTTGTTTGTGTAGTTGTGTTTGAGTTATGTATCTGGCAAATTAAGAGTTGTTCAACGTATATTCGCTTAGGTTCTGTTGTAAAACCCACATTAGTTAGAAGAGTTGTCTAACGTATTTGAAATTGTAAAAAAGTAAGACAAACTCTCCTAGCTGCCATAATTAAAGCCGGTTTTATACAACAGTTTTAAAATGTTTGTAAGAAAAAAATTTTGGTACGCTAATTTAAAGTTTTTATTACTGTAAAAATGACAATTAATTTTCTAAAAAAAAAAATATTGAGCCCTTTCTGAGATATTAAATTTTCCCAAAAAAAAAAATAGATTTTTTTTACAAAACTTAAAATATAATTTTTCTTAAAGTTTTGAAATGCAATGTTTTATTTTCAACTTTTTAGAAACTGCTCTACAAAAAATTTCATTAAAATCCGTTATGCCGATAATGAGAAATTCAAAATTCGAAAAAATGGTTCTATGGTAGGTACAGTCAATAATATCTTGTTTTCAATTTTTTTTTATTAAAATATAGATCGTAAGAATTAATTAAAATTTAGAAAAATTTTCGGAACCGTTTTCGAGAAAAATACGATTTTCAAAAACCATTTTTTTAACATTTGTATGAAGGGTACCTTTGTTTTTTGGTAAAATATTTTTTTTCTCATATCTTGTAGATTAGATTAAGAAACTTTTATTTACCAAAATCAAAATCTCGAGTTCGTTTTTTTTTTTTACGTATGCATTACTTGCCTTATAGTATCTATAATACGCAAGTAAAAATGTTCAAAATTACATGCTGAATATTTTTGACCTGCATACTTTTTCACTATGACCAATATTAGAATTACTATAAATCGTTGTACGAATGAAGTTGTCGAAATGTTACTTTAGACTTTGAGCAAGGATTAAATACAAAGTCCAGCCACTTTCAAATACTTTTCACTAAGATTGAGAACTGACCGCACTTAAATATAAGAAGTCAAATTAGTTTAAAAAAAAAAACCTTTGGCATCCTGCTTTAAGCTCCAACTACTAAAGACCTTGGTTTAGTCATTTAAAAAATGAATTTTATGGTTATGAAGAATTTTCTCTAATAACATTAATTTTTTTTAAATTGTTAGTCTTTTACATAAGAGCAAGTTCGTGCTACCCATTCGTGCATTTTATTTTCGTTTATTCAGAAACCGAGTTTCTTACGGCTTATAAAATGAATAAAATCATGTATGTAAAAAAATATTGTTAGTATAAATCCTTCGAAAGTTCTCCAAGGTCCAGCTACCCTGAGACTGAAAGCAGTTAAGCCTGGCTATAAAGATTTTTCTGTCGACGGATTTAACTTTCTCAAAATATGTCTAAGAATAATGACCTAAAATATATGGACGGACATGCAGAAGCATTAACAGTCTCTAAAAGTTAGTATTATTCAGTATTTAGGTTTGTTAAATAATCACTTAATCTTGGTCTCCAGACTGATTTATTTATCCAAGTTTGATTTTTATCCAAAGCAATCTTGTATTTGTTTCGAAATTCAACAATTTGATAAAATTTGTTCAATTTGTCTTCATGGAACGATACAACCATTCAACAACAGAAACTGCTTTTTAAAACAACGATGTCTTCCAATTAACTTGGAGAAAGTAAAAAAAAACTATCCAACATTCCCATTTCGTATCCATCACCAATTAGCCATGTTGTCCATCAGTCCGATCCAATTACAGACACTTAAGATACAAGACAACTTGTTTTATATTGTGTTTGTGTGCAATATTCGACGAAAGTGTTACTACACCTCTCAGCTGCATCCAACTCAAACCACCAATAGAAAGGCCTTCAAGCTTCAAACTATCGCATTATCGAAAGTGCAACAAAACGTTGGAAATCGCAATGTCCAAAAAGAGGCAAAGAGGCCTACACCGCCAGCTAGTCGCCTTTAAATTGTAGCCTAAAGTGTATTTTCATTCATTAATTTCATGTTGAATCTGTGGTGGTGGTATTGGGACCTGGAGCAATGGCGGTTACTGATTTTCCGACTTGGTAGCTTTTATGTAGATTATTGGTATGGCAAAGTAATACTCGATTGACTTTCCACAAAGAAAAAGAGACTAAAATCGCTACTAAAAGCAGACCGACAAGGCTAGATTTATGATGAAAGAAATAATAATTAACATTTTTATTACATCGCACAGTGGGGTAGACTAGTTTTAAAATTGGTATTTATTCACCCTCGGTATAGAAAACTGCAAATTTGAATGTAAAATGTATACATAATTTTTAAACCTAAAAATTGAAACATCCACTGTTTTTCTCGCCACTTAGAATTAAAATTAAAATATTTTTTATATTTTTACACAAAATGTACCTTAATTTAAATTGATTTATAAAATTAAGAACTTGAGAGCAAAAAAGTGGAAGCAAGCTTGAGACATTTTCTACTTTCCAAATGTTGACATATATTTTTGTTATGGTTATTTTTTCAAATGTGCCACTGTACTTCGTCATTTCTAATTTATTCTCATCAAAATTAACTGATTTTTCGCGTAAATATTATGCGGCAATCTGAGTTAATTGAAAATTATAATATACCTACAACTTTTCTACGGCTCTATACGCACTGGACACTTCATTAAAATTATAAATTTCCTTAAAGCGGGAAACCCCGTCACTGGCGTTGTGCGCTTGGGTAAAAAATAAAAGGTGAATAGCCGTATAACGATGATGATCAATTTAGTTAGATACATTTTTCAAGAATATTTTTCGTTCTATGTTTTCATCAAGAACAGCGGCTTTGGCTGTTGCTTTAACTAATATTCAAGAACAAAACACGGAAAGTGGTTATGTAAATTTGTTGTTCTCGAGATAGGCGTTTTCCTTAATTGATGTCGTTGTTGGATGCATATGAAGTGCAGTGTGCTACAGCATAACTCTTGAGGGGATCTCAATTACCAAAAGAACAACACCACATGCATAATATGATCGTTCATCGATAGCGGCCGGTCGCATACGAAATATAAATTTTGAAGACAATTGAGCAATAAAATTTCAATAGTAGATAAACATAATCAAATACCTAAGCAGATATAATTTTTTATGTTTAAGGGGCTTAGAGCCACCTGTCAATTCGATAAATGTAAATTTGTCTGAAATCTGACAGTATTTTCATATAAAAAAAAAAACTGAAAAGTGGAACAATCGCTTAGACTGGACTTTCTTCTATCATCCGATAAATATTGTGCTGAGACCATTTTCTAAATGATGACAAAGCACATCATGGGTAAAATAAACTTGTGCATTATTTTCTGACACATTCACAGTATCTCCGAAGCTATGATTTTGTGGAAAATAAAAGGTATAAGTTACAAAGAATAGATTTTGTGTACTATTTTTTATAAAGTTTTGTGATGCAAGTTCTGACAATTTGCAATAGCTTTGCGTCATTTTTTTAATCAAACTTCATCGATCTCAAATTAGACTGTGGTAACATTTTAAACACAAGTTCCTTTGTTGACGTTGGGAACTTCAATTTATCTGTAAATGACGTTTTGCAAGTATTGTCATCTGTTGAAAATAACTATTCGGTTTCACCAGATAATATTCCACTGATTCTTTTAAAAACTTGTTTTTACAACCTTGCAGCTCCACTTTCTTTTATATTCAACTTGTCCTTAAGTCAAAGTGTTTTTTTAGATACTTATAAATACTCCATAAATTAAGGGTCAAAAGGATCTGTTGAAAACTATAGACCCATTACAAAGTTGCAACTAATCCCTTAAGTTTTCGAAGCTGTTGTTAAAAATAAATTATACAGCCTTATTCATAATCATCTTTCTGAACACCAACATGTTTTCTTAAGAGGAAGATCTACAACTACTAATTAAGCAATATTTTCTAACTAGTGTCTAAAGTTTAGACTCTAAACCATATGGACAGGGACACACATTCGCAAGTAGAGATTATATACGAGTACACTGATTACTCGACCATGTGAACATTGCGCCCTTTTGAAGAAACTTGAGATGTTTGGTAGTCCATTTTGCTATCTTAAGTGGATACAAAGTTATTTAGTAGGTAGAAAGCAAATTTTCAAAATTCGTAATGTATTTTCTAAAGAAATCTTTATTTTTTCAGGTGTTCCTCAAGGAAGTCATGTTGGACCGCTGCTTTTTATTATTTTTATAAATGACTTGCTACTTCATCTATCATATTCTAAATGTCTTTTATTTGCTGAAATTTTCAACATCATAAACCCAATTCATGATTAAATAAAGTTCGATCTGATTTAAACAGAATTATCGATTGAAGCAAGCTTAATGGGCTGTACTTCAACAATACAAAATTTAGCGTAATTACATTTTCCAGAAACCAAAATCCCTGGTGTTCAGATCACAAACTCAAGAACGATCGATATTTTATAGAGATTTGATAGCTAGAAAGATCGAGGGGTTATATTAGACTCCAAAATGAGTTTTGATTGCTAAATAGATCATGCTATTTCAAAAGCAAATTCGATTCCGTATGCGTAAATCCGAGCATTAGTAAAATTTGAGGTTGTCATAATGACATAATTCTAAAAGAAAACTTTGCACTTAGCACCCGAGTTCCCAAAGACGACGCTTTTAAAACGAAAAGTAGGTTAAGGCATTTCTATAAAAAGTCATCTAAATCGTGGTTCAGCTTTGACATCCCTGTTTTAATCACTAACGTCAAACCGAACTGTCATGTTTGGTCTAATTTGAGCCATTTTACAGTAATGGTAACCTGACAATCGCTGTACAATCTCCCCGCTTCCAACTGCTCGTACTCTGTTAAAACATTTAAAGGGTTTTCATAACCCGTTGAGGGTGCATTAATTAAAAAAAAACAATAATAGATATTGTTAAACCTGGCTACAAAAACAGTGATTCCTTAGGAGGTACGTTTCACATATCGAGAAGTGAAAATCCTCATAAACCTGTCCATCTATCCACAAAAATTCACTCTAAATAAAAATAAATACAAAATTTTGGTGGTGCAACAGTTGGAAGAGAATCAGGACCTAGTGACTTTCAACTTCCTGTGTGCGAGTTCCAAGGAATGGTGGGGAACTGACCTTCAATTTTCTGCTGATTCCGAACGGCTTATGAGCAGCAGTTTTCATGACAAGAGCTGTTAGATGATTTGTCAATTCCTCCTAAGAGTCAGTATACATTCCTGAAAAACTTTTTTGGCTGAGAATCGAACTCAAGACCTTCTGCATGACAGTCCAACGAACTTATCATTATGCCAAGGGGTAATCTATGGATTGTAATTTCATGTGGTGGTGTCATTGAAAATGAGGAAAATGTGATCTCCACCTCTCCCATGGCAATATAAAAATTTTAATCGATTTTTTTTTGGCTCAACATTGGGGCTTTCAACAAGACGGTGTCATAATGAAGATAATTGTTTTAAGTTTTTCTAGGATTTCGATATTTAATAGATGGAATTTTTAGATGAAATACATATGTAAAGGATTTTCCAAAAGGGAGTTCTAAACTTTGACAGGTGATTACGGCCATACTTTTGAAAGTACATCTATCTAATTGGAGAATTATGGCGTGCAACAACATCGTCCACAGCGCGGCGACCAGTGGAAAAAAGTCAAAAAATATGACCTTCTAAAACCGGTTTTGAAAAATGCAAAATTATAGCCAGAACTTTAACTAGATGAACTGTAAAATTTTTTTCTGTAAAATGCAACTACAGCAAGCTATACAACCTCTTAAAGGTAACATGTGGTAACATGTCAAAAGTAGGCCATTTAGTGATGATCTACGAAGCGCTGCACCACGGAGTTAAATTGCTCCAAAAAAAACCGGTTTTTAATTGGATACTCTTTAGAAGGGTAAGCCAAACATATTTTATTGTTTTTTTTTTTGCACTCAAAACCCTTCGATCGTTTTAAAAACGGTGAAGTAACGGTTTATTTCTCCCAAAACAGCTTATTTTCAAACTGCAGCATCACGTTTTATTCACGTGTATTCATCAAAAAAGTTAGTAGGATATAAAGTGGGAAATACGATCTTTCCAAAAAGGTAACATTCATCCACGTCCGTCCACGTCCCCCCTTGTAACAACTGTTTATTTCTCGTCTTTTTATAGATAATGTGTACGAATAGGGAACTGTTTGAGATGTGGTTTTCTAATCCAAACGACCGATTTTCTGTTTTATTCGAATTTATACGAAATAAATTTAGAATTATCATTAGTTTGGAGCCGGACCAAGAGCAAATTTTGAACAAACATGTTTCAAATCTGTGTGCAAATATTAATAAACGCTGGCAAAAGTGCTATAACAACCGTTTTCGATTTATGGAAAAAAATAAGGACTGGCTCGATCATTTCCACTCTTTCCCGGAAAATTTGTCTCTTCCTAGTAGAGTTTTCAGTGGCAGTGATCAAGATTTAAGGACAAGATGTGGAAGACCAATCAAATATTTTGAAGGGTGTTGCAGCAAAACTAAGAAGAAGAAGGTTGAAGACCTAGTAAAAACAAGATCTCTCGAGGAGCTTAAATTTGCAGCAAATTTATCGGCATCAAGTTTATTATCTCAAACATCTTCCGCTGAAAAAAAAACTTGTCTTTCGCCCGAGGAAGCTTTGTCGTTATACCTGGACCTCGATTTGAGTGAACGAAGCTACGATATCTTAAGGAAAACTGTAAACGCCCTTTACAAGGATTGCTTCCCAAGTGTTTATGCTCTACGACAGAATTAAACAAGTACCCTGCCAAAATTTACAGCCATGGAAACATCTGCGGAAGTTGATGTACAAAACGTAATGGAAAAAACAGTTCAAAGTATTTGTAAATCTTTTAAAATAAGCAAGGACACAAGAGCAAAATTAATATATAAATGGGGTTTTGACGGCAGTGGAAGCCATAGTGTATACAAACTAAAATTTGAAAACTCTGCAAATACGGATGAATATTTGTTCTTAATTGCATTTGTTCCCTTAAAACTAATTGATATTGACTCGGGTGAATCTCTGTGGGATAACGATCGTCCTGGATCCAGTTTGAATTGTAGGCCTCTTAAATTTTTGTTTAGCAAAGAATGTCCTGAGCTGGTGAAAGATGAAGAGAGCAAAATGCAAGACTATATAAATAAGCTTAATGATTACACTGAGTGCGTTACAGGATATAGCTGCAAGGTTACGTTTGAGTTCCACTTAACAATGGTTGATGGAAGTGTGTGCAACGTTTTGTCGGAAACAAACTCCGCTTCAAAATGCTATATCTGTGGCGCACTACCCAGCGAAATGAACAAACTAAAATGCAATGAGAAAATTCCTAACACCGAAAACTATCGTTTTGGGATGTCTACACTTCATCTCTGGATAAGGACTTTCGAATGCATGTTGCACATCGCTTACAGACTGCCCTTGAAAAAATGGCGAGTACAAGGAGAGGAGAATAAAGCTATTTTAACTAGAGAGAAAAAAAGAATCCAGGCAGAGTTTAAAAAAAAAATGGCTTTGAATGTTGACCTGCCCAAGCCAGGATTTGGATCCTCAAATGATGGCAACACTGCCAGGAAATTCTTTTCTGAGCCCCATAAAAGCTCCCAAATTACAAAAATTGACCAGACTTTAATAGAGAAATTATCTTTGATATTGCGAGTTATTGCAACAGGTGCAGAAATCAATTTGGAGAAATTCAATACTTTAATATGCGAAACAAAAGACCTTTACCTACAATTATATGGTTGGTACTACATGCCCTGCACATTGCACAAGCTGTTCTTTCATGGAATTGAAATCATAAAATATTTTCAAATACCTATAGGACAACTAACTGAGGAAGCGCTTGAAAGTTTGCATAAAACTTTTCGCCGTACTAGGTTGAACCATGCAAGAAAGTCTTCAAGATCGAATAACTGTAAGGATGTTATGAGTTATTTATTGTTGATGTCGGACCCACTCATTTCATCTCAAAGGAAAATTGTGCGCAAGCGAAGGATTTTTGATTCCAGCATTGAAAGTTTCTTGGCTTCTGCTGAGGAACCTAACTCTCCAAGTGATGAGTTGTAGTATGTACAATTTTAGTTATACATATATGTAAATAGATATGTAATATTTTGAAGTTTACTTTAAGCGTTTAAAACTTGTAAACAAAAAAGTTTAATGATAATAAAGTACAAATGAAAACAAAATATATTTTTCATATGCCTACCTCTGAAACAAATGTGAACAATCAAACTAAAATACTTTTTTAAGGTTATTTATATTACTTACACAATATTTGCTTAAGTTGAAATAAAAAACAAATAATTAAGAAAAAAATATATTAAAATCAAGCTGTTTTGAATTTTTTCCTTATCTTGCACTGAATCAACGCACTGTGCGTCGGTCCAAATTTATATGAGATCGACGTTGGCCAGGCAATCACCGTTAACGGCTCAATAATTGGTCGATCATGAATCTTCAATGTAAACATCAGTTGTATTTCAGTTCACTCAACCGCATTATGGATCTGTTCTTCTCTTGGTTCTTCGAAAAGTTAATTTTCTTTGGCTCAAGACTTTTGCCTAAGTTAGCTTCCAATTATTTTCGAACCAATTATAAAACTGTTCATGTGTTGACTCATGAAAAATTGAGTTATATTAATGTTAATATAACCGTTATAATGATCTTATGACTTATTGAAAATATCGAATTCTGATATCTGATATCATTTATAAATCAGTATGACCAAGACAATCTAAAGTAGCTGGTACCCTGCTAGAGTGTTTGAAAAACCCAATTCAGGCGATTTTTGACCCCACCTTATCTTCAGTACCAATGAAGTCAGAAACTTGAAATTCCGAATATTTGCTAAGCTAGTCAGGCACAGGCACATAACTAAATTTTAATTTTCTAGCATAAGCGGTGCCTGAGATATAAGGCCTCAAAAATCACAAAAACCGTAACTGACTGACAGATCATCAAAATTATGGAGCACTTCCCGACATCGTAGAATCTTGTAATTTTGCACAACGGTAGGTCTTGTCATGCAAGTAGAAGAAAACATTTGAGGAAAATTTGAGGTTTTCCATTCAGGGGGCGTTGTATCCGCCCACTTTCTCCGAATTGGTGTTGGTTGAATGGAGCACTTCTGACTGCTGATGATGAAATTTTGTAGAACGGTAGGACTCAAATTACATATAAAGGACCAAAAATAAAAATTGAGGTTTTTCATTCAGGGGGCGTGGTATCCACCCACTTTTTGAGAAAATGTTTAATTTATATGGTTTAATTTATATAGTTTTTTTTTATGCCCAATTCGAAAAGTTTTAAAAACTTGACAAGTGAACCCATCAAATTTTAGTCAGTAATCATTAAATAATAAAATTTCTCTATTACATTGTACCTGTTTCAATATTATTCTACTTTAAATATTCGGTATTAAACCTTCATGAAGTAAGAACTTGGCGTACTTTTAGATCTCAGTACTCAGTACGGCTGACTTGTTACACAAAGGTTTTTGTATAGAAGAACTTGGCTCTTTTTTTAACATTTAAGTTTTTGGTCTGATGGCCTTTACTTGTGGAAATGGTGTGAGTCTTCAAGATGAGGTCGACATGATCAATCTAATTTGACTCGTTTTTTTAAAAACTTTTTAAATCAGTCAATGCTTATTCAGGCATGTGATCCTGCATACACAAGTATTCTGCGTGGTTTTTGTAAATTATTTGAAATTTTTTAACTAAGCTTTCTTAATGGTAAAAGTTGGTCAGGCAAAGTACCATGTTCCACCTCCCTGGGTATGAATATTTATTTTTAGATGTTGTTGTTCTTAAGATCTGCATCCAGGTTAATCGATAGTACCTACACATTATACTCGAACATCAAGTACTCTACTGCACATTTTCTTTGTAAGTAATAGTTACCAAGATATGCACTATGATCCAACTCAATGCTCCTATTTTTTCAAGTAACGATCTTATTTTTCTGACTTTTGATTTCAGAACTGAAAATTGTACTCATATGTCTTTTCGAGTAAGAAACTTTAAAAACATTGATGGGTCGGCAGTTGAGAACCATGTTGGTTGTGTACCTTGTGAACACATAGCTTCTTCTGATGACCAAATTAAGTTCTTGAATAGCAACATAACAAACCTCTTCAATTCTCACGTACCACTTAAGGCAAAAAATGTACAGTGTACTCGCCCATATTTACCCATAAAATCAAAATACTTATGATTCAATCTGATGAAGGTTAAGGACGGTGGGTATGTTTACTTGTCAAAGAGATTTCCGTAGCTTATAAAAGTTATACGAAACAATGTTGTTTTAGAAATTAGCACTTCGAGAACTCGATTTTATTCCATCCGCCTTAGTTTCATCTAAGATTGCCGAAAACTTTTGAAGCATCTTAGAGAAGTCGAAATCGGAAAGCAACGTCCTGTGATTCAAATTAATATTGACTGCAATCAGCCAAATTGAAAGTTCCCCTTTGAATGCAACACAATCGACAGAATATAACCATCCCAACGACAACAGGTTTTTCTCCTTCCTCTTCTCTTTTTCAACATCTCTATATGTTGTAGACAGTTGCCTTTTGGTAGAATATAATGGATTTTTGGTTGATGGACCAGACCCTATCTTCCTCGAAGCTGTCTAGCATTATTGTTGCCATTTTTAATACATATTTTAAACACCGCTCTTACAACTGGAATTTATTCACAAGAATAGAAATCGTCTAGATTTTTACCTATACTCGTACCAAAAAATTGATTATGTGATGAGCTTAGACCGATTACTATTCTTCCGTTCTTATCGAAAGCTTGTGAACCCACGAGACTAACAAACTCTTAGTAAATATTCAATCAGGTTTTCGTACTATACACAAGTGCATTTTTGAAAGTCATTTAAGACACAAGAGCTAAAATCGACAATGACTCATTCAGTGTATTAGTTATTCTTGACTTCTCGAAGACTGTCAATATCGATAACTATTTTATGCTCATAAATAAACTCTGCTACATCTTTAATCTTTCTCTAGAGGCGAATTCAACTCTTATCTAAACAATAGAAAGTCTCGAAGATGAGCTCTCAGATTTCATTCCTATAGTATCAGGTGTTCCCCAAGGATCGCTTCTTTTTTCATTATCTATTAACGAAATAGCGTTAGTAATAACTAATGCATCAGTTATCCTTATCACTAATGCATCTGGGCAGACTATATTTAAATTTACTGAAGTTGTCCGCTAAGTCTAATTTAAAGATGTATTTGCACCGATATCGAAAAACTTCAGCGAATCTCTGAAAGGGTAATAAGAAATAGTTTGAATCTCAATCTTAGTAAATGCATACGTCTAGTAATCTCTAAAAAAATATTGCTATAAGAAGTTTTATTTTATTATACCAAATCTTTATACTACTAAAATAAATCAGCTAAGTTGAAGACTTGGCACTATTATTGGACTTGTTAAATTATTGATTCAAAATAGCGTTTTTTGGCTTTAAGTCCACAAAAATTGACGTTTCGGCCCGGTTATATCACATTGACTCATCGTTTGACTGTGAGGGCCTTGGGAGTCAACTGATGAGTCCATGTGAGATCGACGGGAAAATCATTTTTTGTGGGCTAAAGGCCAACAAATGCTATTCTGAATCATTGCAAGAATATTGGATACATCTTGCTTTCCATCAGTAATGCTCAACGGTGTACCTTTAGAGTTTGCACAATCATTAAAAAATTTAGGTACCTATCGTTTTTAAAAGAATGAATAATTGATTTGACTTGACTATTGGGAAGAACTTATGGAATTATCCGAAAATTGCGGACTTGTCACCGGGTTATCCCATTAAATACTAGAATGATGCTCGCTTAAACACTGTTTATCACGGTCCTTACATCCAATTTCCAGGTATTTTTTTTATTGCGATTCTGTTAGCTAAACAAAATTGGAAATAACTTTTAACAGCACCGTCCGATACATACATGGCCTACGAAAATATGGGCATGTCTTCATCTTAGTTTGTAGCTTCTAAAAATATCATTTGAAAATTTCGTTAAATATAGGAGTTTGAAAACATTGTTTTCTATTTTACAATCACACGTGAACCAACATATCTGTATGAAGTCCTTCGTTTTCCAGCATCAATCAGTTCAACCATAAGCGGGAAATGTTTACCTTCCATACGATTATATTCTTGTTCCGAAAAGACCCACTCGTCCTCGCGTCCACATTTTTGTAAATCATTTTAAATTCTAACTATATAACTATATAACTTTATATCGATTTTAGATTTATGATTTATTTATTATTCAATTAAGGTGTGCAACTACCATTCATTATTTTACAAATTCTTGAATAATTATTAGAACATGACATACCAATGTCGTCAGACAGAGAACACAAAAATGGTGACTCCCTTTATCATTTCTTTCTCCCTTTCTCTATACGGGAATGGCTGATGGGAATGGTTAAGTTAATTCCTTTAGCTAAGAACTAAATTCATAGTCTCATAACTTATTTAATACACATAATTTCTACCTATAGGCTTCGAGATTAGGGTCACATTTGTGGTGTGACAATGCAATGTGAAGCCGCAGCATTATTTACCGGTATCAATACAAGCGGTCAATAGGGCAAACTAAATTGAAGCCATTTGGATTATTAGCTTAAAGCTGTTCGATTGTTGAATAAATATATTCAAAAACAGACATCCCTGAACATTTATCACAATCAGTCCAACAAAACCTCAGTTTCATTATTTAAATCGATTTTTAGAATTGTTTTTTTTTTCTGAAACCAGACAAAAAAAAGAAACCAGACATTTTTATTAACAACATAATCAAATGACGAAATCATTAAATTATTTGTTTGGCTTTATTTGTATCTACAATTCCCAGATTCTACTTTTATTATATTATTTTTTTTATTTCATAATAAATGATCAATCATTAATTCAAAAAATAATTTTGTTATATTCAGCTAGCTCTTCGTGGAAAGGTAAATTTTAAGGCAAACTTCATCACAACCAGTAGTAGAGGTGAAAGAAATGATAAATTAAGAATTGTTTCGAATTTTGTGCGTTGAAAATGCGGGCCCCCAAGATGCTGGGAATCGTCTTGAATAATAATAATATAATAAAGCGTCTTGAAATTCACAGAGTTACGTTATAGCCTGCAGGTCTTGATGTTATTCACTCTTAGATTAATAAGCTTTTGCTTTAATTGGCGCACAGTAGGTTGTGTTGGGCGTTAAAATTTAAGTACCAACAACAACTATGAGTTTTTGGAATCTAAAGCCATAATTATAAAAGAAGGTTAGTAAAACTAACAAAGCAAACGTTATAGGTGAGGTAAGCATTGGGTGGGTAGGTTTTTAGGTGATAATTTTTAACTGTACTATTTTCTTGAGAGCAAAAATGTCTACTTTTTTGTTTAACTTATAATATTAATAGTATTTGTACGTGTAATAATCAAATGGGAAGATAGGAGTAATTGTAGTAATTGGTAAGCAAAATTGCTTTTAATTATATTAATAAAAATGTATTAATTGTAACTAGATGAGCTATGTTTTATTTTTAACTTTTACCTCGGAACTAAGTTATATCAATTGGAAATTTATTATTTTATATATTTTGAGTTTCTGATATCATTTTATTGAAATGAGTTTAAACATTCAAAATCAACTAAAATGCTTTTATGTGAGTTATTTTATTTTTTCACTGTCAATGATTATTTCTTCGGTAAAGATTGAACTTAACAATTTGCTAACTTTAAAGTAGTTTACTAACTCACTCTTAATTTTAAACATTTTCTAACAAGTATCGTACTAAAGCAATTTTCTTAATAAATTGCTTCTGAACACACCTAAAACAATGACAGTTCGTGCAACAAACTAAGTAAACAGACCTTCTGTGGCGTTTGTAAATAGCACGTTACTAAAGACTTAAAATAGGTATTCGATGGTTTTAACTTTAATAAAAGGGTAGATAAAGTATGATAGTTTCAGTGTGGTAACACAATGTTAAGGCCTTATATATAGCCATCATTAAACATTTTTGGAAAGCTTTATGTTATCCAAAATATGTATATACTACCTTGGTCTGTTCTCGACAACTTGCTAAATTTGAAGACGAAATTTGATAACAGATCAGAAAGCAAACTGCTTTAAAAATCTAGAACGGGTTGGACAAAAATGTCTACACCATGCCTTATTTCGTTTTTAGACATTTAAAAAAATTTATAATGACATGTACTGAATAAAAAACTTCAAAAACATATTTTTTTTGTCTGATTTTTTGGCAAAAATCATGAACGCAGCTTTATTGGAATTATCTTATACATGTATGTTATATTACCCGTAAAAATTAAATCTAAATCGTTAGAACAGTTTAAAAAAAAAAAATAAATAAAAATCAAAACCGTTGTATGGAAGCTACCCTCTGTAACAACTTTGGACCATTTTGTTTATTCATTTAATCTCTAGCTCGTTATACACATACAATTCGGGCCATATAGGTGCTGGCCTGCTCAACTATCTTTCATCAAACCAGTTGGTCTCGAAAAATAGATTTGTACGTCATCAGCATAAGGATGCACGGAAATATTGTGACAAACGTGATGTGTCATTGATAAATAATGAGAAAAGAAGCGGTCCAAGAATCGATCCTTGAGGAACACCGGTAGTAAAAGCAAATATTGTGAATCACCAGACTCAGTACTAACTTGTTGATACCTGTCACTAAGAAAACTCTTTGAGATGTTACCCGAAAACCAGACTGAGTTGATAAAAGTAAATTATTCTGTTCAATAAATTCGTTTATTTGGTTTCTTATATGAACTTCAAGCACTTTTGATAAACAAGGTAATTTGCGTATTGAATGAAAATCACTAGGCTCACTAGCTTTTTGATTTTTGGGAACATGAAGAAGTTTCAACAACTCAGTTTCAATTCATTATGAAGATCTATACGTGAATCGTTTACAGTGACAGACTGATGTATTACTATATTGCCCTTCGTGCATAAACTTAGTATTTAACAACAAAAATGAATGAATGGATGGTATTAACATCAACGACCAAGCCCGACGAGCCTTTGAATACAACAACGAAGAATGCCAAAGGGTGTTCTTTGGCGAAATGTTTACCATTTTAGAGTTTAACCTAAAATTTGACGATCGATTCACATCTAATGCCACCTAAAACAGACAATATTTTTCAGTGGTACTGCCCCTATCTCTCCAAGAGGATTTTTTGTCACGAAAATCTGATTCTAATATTTGCCGTTTGCTTACGAAATTGTTCTCAATTATAGCTGACAACACGCACAAATGGTTTGGTTGAGAATTTCAGATCACTAGACATTAGTATTGGAGTGAGTTTAAAGTAACCAAGGCAGCCCAGTGCAATTTATATAAGGCGTAGCCTCACAAACAGAATCCTATATCAAACCTCTATAACCGAGAGCGGTTTCGGTGAGTAAAACAAATATCAGTTAAAAATAGCTTTATTTTGTTTGAGAACCACGAAGCGTAGTTTAGTTACTCCAACTTAGTAGAAAGGCTATATCAATCGAGTTGCTTGTTTAATCTATTTAAGTAATTTGGTCAAAGTAACAGAGTACCTATATTGGCTGATTGAATTGAGAAAAATGGTTAAATCAACCGAGTACATTAGCTGCTCTAATTGTGAGGATTGATTTCTTTAAAGAGTACTACTCTAAAAGTGAATCAATAGATTGGTTAATTTAACTATGTAAATTTTTAAAATCAACCGAATTGATGATGTATTCTAACCTGGTAAATTTGCTACTCTAACCGAGTAGATTGACTACTGAAATAAAGTCAATTAGTACACACAACTGAGAAGATTAGTCACCCTTACTGAATATGAATTTGTAATCAATAATAAATAAACTAAAACGTTTTGAATGGAGTACAGTGAAAGCTCTTATAAGCGGAAACTAATGGTCCCATATTTTTGGAACTTTATATCAAATTTTTATTATAAAAAAATCACTTATCACAAAAACGAACCAAAACGAATTCGAGACTTATGTCCCACCGTACTGGGACATAAATACCGATTTTTTTTGTTGAAAATGGGACATAAGTCCCAAATAAAACAAAAATAATTGTATATACATTATTTTGTTACATGTAAATGTTCATGTACTAAGCATTAAATTTGCGATCCTTAAGGCTACGTTTATACATGTGAATATTGGGTATTTATGAATTCAAAGTATCTTTAAATCCATATTCTGTTAATGCAAAAGAAACTTTGAGTCCACCCAACAACGCACCTACCCCAAATTCTATAGTGACCCCAACCAGGTGGGTTCGCAGGGGGGCAGCATGCCCCCCCCCCCCATACATAGTTCACACGTGGGGCATAAGTCCAGAAATTCCCTGTCCCTGCGCCGGGAAATCCCCTAATAAGATTTCAACATAACATCGCTCTGTCCGTGTTTAAGAGCTTCGCGTCCGGTTAACAGAGATTATCTATGGATTTACTTACGTATTAAAAATAAAACAGAAATTACTCGTATACTGAGGTCTTATCTTCCGTGTTCGCGTATAGGAGGTTTTCCTTCTTAAATGAGCAAGAAAAAGTGTCCGTGTCCGTTTATGAGAGTGTCCGTTTATAGAAAAGTAATTTGTATGAGAAATTCAAAAAGAAATTTGTTTTCGAAAATGTGTCCGTTTAAGGGAATTGTGTGCTTATTAGAGCTGTCTACAAGTAGAGCTATCACTGTATATAGGCTACTATTAATATATAAATTAGGTACTCAAACTAAACAAATCAGTGACACCAATTGAGTAAACTCGTAACGTCAACCACGTACCTTAGTTAGAACTCCGGTGTTTATAAGATATTCTAATTAAATACTCACAATGGCAACCGAGAAGTTTGGCCACCCCGTTAAAAAGTAAATCTGCCACTGCAAGATATTAAAATGATTACTTAGAAAACAGGTAACTTTTACTAACTTAAGGTACTAATACGGTCTAGAACACCAAAAAACGAACGATTTTTGGGAATTTTTTTCTCGGAAACTTTATAAGGTAATAACATTTTTGTTTAATTTTCGAATTTTGGCCGAATTAGAGAGGGCGCCAACGTCGACTCATCAAAAAATACACTGTCCTTTTGCGGACAGTTAATCTCAGGATTGGCTGGATTGAAATAAAAAAAAATGGGTTATTGAGAGGAAAGTTTCTTACGAGACAATTCACCACAATTTGTTTAAAAAAAATGTCAAGTTTTGAAAGAAAAATTTTTTTTTTGGCAATTTTTTTGGCCATTTTTGGGTTGCCACTTTTTTGTTCATAACTTTTTGGTCAAATTGTGGTAAATTGTCTTAGAAAACAAAAAAACAATCAACAAGTTTTTTGAAAATCGATTCAGTAGATCCGGAGATTAACTGTCCGCAATGGGACAATGTGTTTTTTGATGAGTCGACGTTGGCGCCCTCTATAACTCGTGCAAAATTCGAAAATTAATACAAACAAATTTTTTTTTGTACACTTGACGCATGTATTCATTATTTAAAAAAAAATATGTTATTACTTAATAAAGTTTCCGAGAAAAAAATTCACAAAAATCGTGCGTTTTCTTGGCATTCTAGAACGTACTAGTACCTTAATCAAATCAGCTATTCCAACAACTTTAACTAATACCGTATGTAGTTTTAAACAATTTTTCCTAATCTATTTGACTCGTTTAAATTTAACCGGGTCAGTTTGCAGATTGTATATAAGCAGTCTCAATTGTTTACATTTAAATTAGCTACATAAAAAAACTTTGCAAAATATAAAATCAGTTTAAAATTAATATTTCTTTAGGAAATGATATCAACACAGGAAACATATTTTGATGCTATTTCCTGGACAAACATCCATAATCATCGAAATAGCCAAAGAATTTCGAGGTGTCTCTTCTTTCACAGAATAGAAATATCTCTTTCAAGGCACATTTATGATAGAACCATTCAGTGGAAACGAATAAATTTCAGCTCATTACTTCGTTCATTTGTTAACAACCACAACACGGGTTCTTGCGGTAGCTTCAACAAAACGTAAAAAATACTCAAAACCATTTGTTACATCAGCATTTCTATTCTTATCGAACTACAAAAATACTGTACACTCTCTCGTACAAAAGCCACACCATCCAGCCCATCTATACAATCAAGGTAATAACTTTGTGATAGAACACCATGTTAAATCCTTCTGGCTAAACCAAGATTAGCATAATATCTACATATGTGAAGGCATTCGGTGTGTTGGAAGAGAAAAAAAAAAAAAACAAAACTGACTCGTTGCTAATGTCCGCGTTAGGATTCTTTAGAGACCTAAAGCCAACGTTGTAAGTTACTTCAGGGAATTCCTTAGAAAAGTATTAAAATCTCGTCCCCATCGCTGCTAAGTTCGTTACGAGTTCAGGCTTCCAAAAAGAACCTGTGCGAAGACGACGACAAGCCGTCGACGACGATTCATGCATTTAAACACTGAAAAATCACAACTTAGCACACATTCAGTGTATATGCTGATGGCTTCTGAAAAAAGAGAAGCCCATATCCACACATCATGCAGCATAAGCGCGATATCAAAACTGAAAAACTGGCCTCAGCCAGCCAAACCCACCTTCGTCTCCGTATAATTTTATTGCTATTTATCCATTCAGCAGTTGTCCGAGATGGTTCTTTCTGAAAAATAAAAAATCCAACGCCCAATGGCAGTTATTCCAGTGGGTTCTTTCAAAAGTCCACTCCGAACTCCGACACACACCCTCACTATAGATACCCAGGTGTTCACAATCGATCGGAAGGAATTTTTTTCAATCTCAACCGCCTCGTAACCGAATCTTTGAAATCACGGCCTACGGCTGAGTTAGCGATTACAATAGCGATGCCGAACCAGAAGCGCAATGCAAATGACCACAAGTAAACCAGAAGTATAGCGTAACAGAATGTTCGAACGCACTTATTCACTTTTGTTTGGGGATCCGTAAGCGATAGTTGATGTGATTTATGGCCCGTCTCGTATTCTATTCAAACAGTAACACACGTCGCGGTCGTCCAGAGAACTGAAAATGCGCCCGGCAACGAATCCTTGTTACTCTTGTTACACGCTGATTCAACGGATAGATGTGCGTGGGACGCGTAACACTTCGATCTTCGGCGGTTTGGCAGTGAATGAATTTTGCACTTGGATATGGTTGGTCGAGTGCCTTGAGTGGGCAAACATGGAACTGTTCTATGACAGAGGGAGCTGCAGGACAGAGGCCTTTGTTCTGCTATGCGCATGTCCGACAACGTTATCCTCACAGGCACGCGAGACGGAACACGAATTTCATTAATACTTTGTCAACACTTTGGGTCGCGGTGTGAAGAAACGTCCGTCACCTGCTGTTATCCTGTCGCGAGAACCTAAAACGACAAATACCATCAAAACACACACGGCTCTCTGGCAATGCGGATAAGTGAATTCAGAAAAAAAAAAATCCAATGCACTGGTATTCTTTTCACTCTTGACTTGTAACTGTTTGCAAGTTTTACCTGTCCGACGAACAGGTGGAACCGATCGCGATCACGTTTTCTCACTTACTGATCGTGCGGTTTGATCGAACAGCTAAGGAACCTCCAATTCTGTTGCCCGGTTGATGGTTTAGGCCAGGTTTTAGGTTGGGTTATTATCTGTTCGAACCAACGACGACCATCGATCTGATGGCAATGAAAGTGAATTAGGGGATATTTTTTTTGGTCTTCAAGTGGATGAGGTAAACTTGTCGATCTTGTCGTGGTTGGCTTGGAGGTTGAATGTTGCATTTTTGTAGGCCACTGTAGGGATTGTTTTTAGTTACAATTAGGGTGTTGGAAGGAGAATTATTTTGGAGGTTGTAATATATTTGTACGTTGGTGCTAAAAGGGCCATTTGCCAATTTAATAATTTTTTGGAAATTGCGTCTTTTACTGACCGATATTTCACATCCTACATTGAGACTGAATAATCATTGGTTCCTTGGAATGGTCTACCGGGAGCATATCGACTTTGATAAAAGTCAGAGAAACTTTTGCTCTAAATCCAAAGTTCCTAAGTCAAAATTGTAAAACTTAGACATTGGCTCTTTTAGAACTAATGTAGCGGTATAATTGGACCAAGAATTATTCTATTGTTAAAACACTGTTAAACATCAAAAGTGTGATGGTATCGTTGAACGTATTGTAAAGTCTGAAGCCTGGCTTCAAATTAAACATCAGGGTTAGTGCGTGGGACTGCAGTGGGTCTTCGGTTCGATTCTCAAACGCTGCGATATAAGCAGAGCATTAAATGCTGGTGCCACAAAAACCCTAAGAAATGCCATCAAAAACGTTTGCTTTGTCAAAAGACAAAATTGAGATGTGGAACTTCTGCCTAAAAATTTATTTGCCCTTAATTTTCAACACAATTGAGACATTGATGACGTGTACTGCCGAATGATAGACGAGATTTCGGAATGTTTATAAAACATAAGATCCACATTTTCAAACTTTATTTTATATGAATAAAATATGAAAGAAATTTTTTTTTAATAATTTTTACTTGAAAATTTCCACTGAAAGTCCCATAGATGAAAAATATTATTATCTGGCCCTAATTTCGGGACAAATGGAACCACCTTTCTTGCATTTGTTTTTCTTCTTAATTTTTTTTGCATTCGGGTTTTTGCAATTCGTCAAATAGAAGATGTAATAGAGTGTACATCTGGATTCAAGGTCAAGTTGATTTTTTTTGAGAAATGTTTCAGCTAGGAGATCCTATGCCCTCGAAAGAAGAGCTCGATTCAAATTTGGAAGTCCTTTTAAGAAACAAGTTTGATACTGCGCCATTTCAGAAAATAAATATTATCACATATTCACATTGAATACGATTTAAAAACTTAAACCGAATTTTGCCAAATCAAAGCCCAGTTAAGTTCACGGCACTGCATCCTTTCTACAGGAACAAACTCAGGTGATTTTTAATCCTCTTTCAACTTCAGTACCAATAAAATCAGAAACTTCAAATTTACAGTATTCGTTGAGCTGGTCAAACATAACAAAAATCAGTAAGACCATAACTGTCATTTATGCTTTCTGAAATCTGATAAAAACATTATTATGGAGCATATTTATCGAGTGGAAAGCTTTTGAGCGTAACCAAGTTAAGAAACTCCATTACAGAGAAAGATTTTTAAATTCGCTTACCAAGAGCTGCAATCGGTTTTTAAATAGAGCTAGGACCTTGCATTTAACTCCCTCAAAGCTGTTAAAGAATTTTTAAGTAACATTTAGCTCCAAGGATTTTACAATTTAAAAATATTTCCGAGGTGATATTTTGGTACGCCAACTTTAGGTCTTCATTATTGTACGAAGAAAGAAATTAAATTTCAAAAAAAAATATGGACCTACATATATCGAATTGAAAAAAAAATATGTTTGTTTTGCAATGCAATGTTTTTATAACTTTGTAGAAGTTACAATTCAAAGTTCGAAAAAAAAAATGGTTCTGACAGTTACAATCTTGATTTTAATTTTTTGTATTGAATTATAGATCGTTAAAATTAATGATAAAAACTAAATTTTATGAAAATTCCAGGCTACGTTTTCGAGAAATTGCGATTTACGTTATTTTAAGGTAAAATAACTTTTTTTTCCACATCTTATAGATTGTATTTAGAAACTTCTAATTGAGCATGGGGTTTTCGCAATATTGAGTCTTAAAAAAAATGGTTTTTTTTTTTAAATTTGAATACACAATACTTTTCAAACTTTTGGGGACATTTAGCATATCAACAAAATCTGTGGAAGAGTTTTTGAGAAGAAAAATATTTTGTAAAATTTCGAAAAAAAAATTCGTATGTCAGGTATCGTTATTTTTTTGTCATAAAAAAAAGAAGAAAAAACCTGTGGGAGGAAAAATATAAACCAAGTTTAGGCTGTAGTTGAACAGGTAGAAAAAATTGCAAGACCCACTTTTATCTGTCATCGAAATGTCAACTTTGATCAAAATCTCGAGTTCGATTTTTTTACGATTGCATAACTTTCCATAGGGAGCGTATCGGAAACCCGCTTGTCAAAAATTCCGAAAAAAAAAGTTTTAAAATCCCGTCTGCTAAAATACTGCTTTTTTTTAAAATCCCGTCTTCTAAAATCGCGCTTGTTCAAAATCCCGATCTATTTTAATTCCGCTTTTTTAAATCCCGCCAAATCCCACTAATCCCGTTTTTTAGAATACGTAGCTAAAACATATTGATTTTGTTGGTTATTTTCCAGATTCTTTAGATGCTAAAGAAACTTTGCATACACCTAACTTCGGCTTAGCCCAAATTGCAGGGGGCAGCATGACCCCCCTTACATATCTAACTGCTTACACGTCGTAATAAGTAAAGGGATTATAAGAGACGGGATTTTAAAAAGCGAGATTTTAAAAAGCGAGATTTGAAAAAGCGGGATTATAATAAGCGGGATTTTAAAAAAGCGGGATTATAAGAAACAGGATTATAAAAAAACGAGGTTATAAAAAGGGGATTTTAAAAAACGGGATTTTAAAAAACGGGATTTTAAAAAACGGGATTATAAAAAGCGGGCTATCGTACCTAACTCCTTTCCATATATGTACGCAGTACTTATATGTATTAACAAAAAAAAAAAAAAAAAAAAAACAAAAACATCAAAGTATTTATTCGTGGACAAACACTACATATTGATAATAAAACGTTTTATTTGGATCGAAACAATAACTTAAAATGCGATGAAGAAGATGGGATGCGTTTGATAGATCATATGTTTAATGATAGTGACAGTTCGATGATACGAGTAACACATAGGTCAAGAGAGGATAGAGAGGATACACATTCTGCTTATGTTCGAAACTCAAAGCCGAGCACCAGTGCTGTCGGAAGTAGTGCAAATGCTTGTATTTAGTACTAAAGCCGTCTGCCAAACAGAAAATATTTTAGGAATAAAAGATTTTAGTTATAAGCAAGATTATTATAAAATACTATCATACAATGTATCAGGTTTGATGAACAAATGCCTTTTTATTGAGTTTTTTAAATTTATAAATACTTTTGATTTTATATTTTTATATGAAACGTTTGTAACAGAAAATAACTTTGAATTTGTGGAAAATAAGATGGTAGATTATATTTTTAAGTGGACTCCAGCGACTAGAACTCATGCCAGAGGAAGAGCAAGTGGAGGATGTTACTTCGGATACAAGAAAAAGCTCAAAAATATTAAATGCGAATTTCTTTCATACAACATGATATCATACTTGGAATTACGAATTGATAATAAATACCTGTGGATACTACCTTTATATATAAATTGCAACAACTGGGAGGTTGACTTCGAAGCAATAAATGAGTTATTGAGCTGCAAAAACACATCGAATGTCTTGTTGATTGGCGATCTGAATGCCAGAGTGGGTCAAGAAGCGGGAATGTTGAATGCAGTTCATGGCGTCAATAGGCGATCAAAAGACAACTTATGCAATGGAAGAGGAAGGAGACTAGTAGAGCTTTGTGATTCATACGGGCTTAGAATTCAAAATGGAACTAGTTTGAGTGATGATTCGGGTAATTTCACATTTGTTGGTGGTCAAGGAACATCAGTGATAGACTATAGTCTCATAGGGATGGATTGGGAGCCATATATTTCAGACTTCGAAGTTAAGGAAGTACTTTACTCAGATCACTTTCCGCTAGTTGTCACTTTTCACCACCAAAAGTATCCATCACCTGAGGAAATTACAAATATGCGTTTACTACCTAAGCTAAAATGGAAAGTCTCCAGGGCACCAGCATACAGACATCTACTCGATTCGAAACTCCAAAGAAGGCATTATATGGACTTTGAAATATTGGAAGATACAATAAAAACTTCGTATCCACAACAGCAAATCAATAGAAAAGATAGAAAAGCTGGAATAGAACCTTGGTTTGACGAGGATTGTCAACGTGCTCGCAATTTATCTTTTACATGGCTGAAAATATTCCGTAATTCTAGCGATGGTTCATTCAGTCAGAATTACATTGATGCCAATAAGAAATATAAGGATCTATGTAGAATCAAAAAAAGGAGATATGGTGAAATTGAAGCGAACAGATTGGCGACGTGTAAAGACTCATCGGAATTTTGGAAGCTTGCATGGAAACTGAATGGGAAACAACTTAAAATCAACTCAAACCTTAGTAAGAGTACATTGCGGGAATATTTTAAGGAATTACTTAACCCAATTGCAAACAATATAAAGTGGAATTACGCAGTTCCTGGATTTTGTAATGAAATTTTAGACTCTGCAATCACTTGCCAAGAAGTGGACCTAGTGCTAGATGGCATGAAAGATGGAAAAGCTTCTGGAGCAAACGGAATTCCAATAGAATTTTATAAATATGGGACTAATATTCTGAAAGAAAATTTAACAAAACTTTTTAATAAGGTTATGGATGGTGATGCTACTCCTAAAGAATTCCAGGAATCAGTGATATTTCCCATACATAAAAAAGGTTGTTTATCAGATCCTTCAAATTATCGAGGAATTTCATTTTTGAATGCCACGTATAAAGTATTCACATCAGTGTTACAAAAGCGCCTTACAACATGGATTAAATCTCAAAACCTGTTAAAAGAGTTCCAATCTGGATTCAGATCAGGATATTCAACTATTGACAATATTTTTGTTTTGAAAAGCATAGCGGAGAATTTTATATTACAAGGCAAGAAACTTTACGCGTTTTTTATTGATTTCAAGGCTGCATTTGACACAATTGACCGATCTGCCCTGTTTTACAAATTGTATGGATTGGGTTTATCGCATAAGTTTGGACGTGTTCTGGAAGAACTGTACAAAGGAACGCAAGCTGCAGTTTGGAACGGAGAAGAACTTTCGGATTGGTTCGAAACAACATCTGGAGTAAGACAAGGCTGTACATTAAGCCCTACATTGTTCGCACTTTTCATCGATGATTTGATCGATTATCTGCCAGGTGGAGTGGACTTTGCTGGAGTGCGTATTAAGGCATTGCTCTTTGCGGATGATGTAGTCCTGTTTGCGTACTCCCCCCAAACCTTACAACTCATGATCAACAGGGTTAATGACTACTGCCAATTATGGAACCTCATAGTTAACATAGAAAAATCCAAGGTAATGATTTTTAAAAGAGGGGGTGGAAGAATTGCTTCAAATGAAAAATGGGCTTTTAATGGAGAACGCTTAGAATGTGTCAACGAATTCAAGTACCTGGGTGTTTATTTTACAAAAAATCTGAGTTTGGAGAAGCATTTCAAGGAAAAACTCTTAAAAGCCAAAACTGCAATCAATGTTGCCTGGAAAAGATGTTTTATGAACAAAAATATAGCGCATAGCAGCAAATATAAGGTATTTGAAGCGGTTTCGGAGACGATTCTTCTATACGGAGCACAGATTTGGGGATGTAAAAAGTTCGATAAAGTAGAGAATCTCTTAAGACACTATGTGAAGAGAATATTTCACCTACCGGAAAACACTCCAAACTACGTTATAATGCTAGAAACCGGGATATCGCCTCTATTTATAAAAACACTAAAGCTCCAAGCAGACTATTTGCTTAAAGTCTTTGCTATGCCTGAAACCCGGCTTACGAGAAAGATAGCCCTCAAAGCTATCCAAGATAAAAACAGCTGGTATAGAGTTTGGTTGGAATTAGCCCGAGGATGTGATATGAGTTTAAGCATTAACGTTGAAGATATATCTAATAGTAAAAGTAATTTTTACGAAATAATTCAAAAAGTAGATGAGCAATGTAGAGCGGAATTTATAGCTGAAGCATCTGGTTCGCTGTACAGAACAATCTACAGTAGACTGAATCACAATTTATTGGACAAAAATTATTTTCGAGATACAAATAGTGTACACATGATTGCCACAATGCTCAGGCTTCGAAGTGAATTGCTTAACTTAAACTTTATACCCCACAGACCTGATCTACCATTGGAATGCAGTATATGCAACTTAGCAGAACGGGAAGACGTCATTCATTTCGTCGGAAGGTGCCCAACTCTCAGGGAAACTAGGAGATATATTTTTGGATGTGATTTCTTATCGGAGGAAGAAGTGCTGATGAAGCTTAATGAGATGGATGTTCCAAAATTGTATGAGTTCTGCAAAATTTCATTGAAGTATAGAGAACGAATAATTAATGAAGATTTTTGAAAATAAATTTATGTTAATTCGTGTGATGTTATTACTACATTAAAAAATTTAAATTAAATTAAAAATATTTAAAACATTGTTTAAAATAATCTGGTAAAAGTTATGTAAATTCAAAAGGTTAGGCTAACTTTTGCAAATATGTCAAAGAAAATATTTTGTTGTCAATCGGGCAGACGGCATTTTGCCATGCTATAGAGATTTTGTGTAAATTATATGAAATGTATATTTAAATGATTAATTTAATAAAATCAATCTAATCTAATCTAAATCTACTTATATGTCGCAAGTTAAATTGTGACGATATCTTAATTCCTTTAAGGGTTATGATTTTTGCAACCGAAAAAGTCAAAATGAGCCACAGTGCGCCGATATAATTAAACTGACAGTGAAAATAACAATACTAAAATACCAAAAAAGTGACAGTGCTACAAAATGAACTAATAACAAGACTTAAACTCTTGTACCAACGACTATTTGACACATGAGTTCTGGAGATTATGACACTTGTGTCGTCAATCAAAGAATTCAAGCCTTTTACGACCTTAACTGAGATTTACCCTTTTGTTTTCGTATGACTATTTTGCCCTCAGTACAATTACCTTTGTATCAAGTGCAATTACCTTTGTTTCTCTAAAACACTTCTACCTTCGAAACGACATCACGGAATTGCAATAGGAGAACTGCAGTTTCACTGGGTTCAATAAAGAAAACTTGGTAAATGTCACTATCGCCGCCGAGGGAAATGTTCCCAGTTCCCTATTGATTTCATCTTTGACGATGGAATATCTAATGTTGTACTTCATCTACTCGTATCTTGAACGCCAATTGACATTTCTATCGCACTGCTTAACAACTCTCCGGATAAAGCATATTATCCACCGCGCTGGAAGCCATGAAACATCCTCTTCCGAGAAAGAGAAACGACAACTCCAATCCAGTTATCGAGTAAGGAATCCCAACATTGGCGTCGTTGAGTCGAGAAAAATGATACGGTGGAGTGTTATAACTTTGAAGAAGTCAAAGACTATGTCTAATTAAATTACACTATTTCGCAAAAAATGAAATCAGTACAGATACCAAACAGGAGTCTAAGTAAAAAATTATTTGAGTGAATTTTGTTCCATTTCGAATAGAAGGAATGTGGAGCAAAATATTTAATGGCGAGAAGACTTAACGTCTGATCAAAACTCTAAAACTATGGTAGCTGAAATGCCTGGCAGCGCACCAGCACGATGAACCTTAGAATCCAACTCTGATTATGTACGAAGCAGAGGAAGAACCCATTGTAGGTAGAGCGCACAAGTGGAAAAATACACCTCAACAGAAGTGACTATCTAAGGATTGATCTGTCTGAAGCCATAGTTTAACCTGAGCTTTGTAAAAGAATAAAAAAAATTATGATTTTGCTTTAAGATTTTTGTTTGCTGAATATTTATTTATTTATTATTAAATTTATCTACAAGCAATATTACAGCTAACAGATATCAGCACTCCAAGAGTAAAATTAATAAAATGCACGACTGGATCGCACGAACTTGCTCTTATGTAAAAGCACTTTGGAATTTAAGATACATTTTATAAATATAAAACATGAATTTAAAATGAAATTCCCATCTGATTTCTAGAAAAGTATGAATTTATGCAAACAAACTTTAAAAAATCGTTTTATTATTAAATAAATAAATTTTTTGTATAAGAAATTTCTTTAAAATTTTTCAATAAAAAAATGTGGGATGCAAATTTTAAGTATTTAATAATATTGATTTTAGGAAATAATTTCAAAAAAATAATCGTTCATAGGTTTTGAAGATATTGATTTTTCAAAAAAAATTTTTTTTCAAAAAAACCCAAAAAATAATTTTTCGAATATTTTTATATACAATATTATTTTAAACTTAGGGGGACTCCTGCTGGTTAAAATCGTTAGAAAGTCGAAAATCAAAAAAAACGGTTCTATGACAGGTACCGTTAATAACATTTTGTCCCAAATTTCTTTTTTACCAAAAAGTAGTCCACGTCCATAATATCACACCTAATTTTTTTTTCCCAAAATCGTTAGAGCCGTTTTCGAGATAAATAAGATTTTGCATTACGGGTGTATGGGGGGTACCGTTAGTTTTAGAGCTAAAAAAAAAATTCAATTTCCCCTCTAGGGAATCACCGAAGACTCATAACTACCGAGTTTGAAGAAAATAGGTCCAGTGGCTTAGGCTCTAGATCGAGGTACAGACATACAGACATACAGACAGACAGACATACAGACATACAGACATACAGACATACAGACGGAACTGCCGGACCCACTTTATTCGTCTTCGCTATCATCGTAATGTCAACTTTGATCAAAATCTCGAGTTCGATTTTTTTTCCAAATGCAGAACTTGCCCTCTAGTACCTATATCGCAAGTAAAAAGTGAATAAATATAATATCTCGGTTTTAAATTTATTACGATTAAGATTAAGGAAATCAATATTTGAAGATATTTCATTGAAATAAGCAATGTATTTTGATAAAGTTTCCTTATAACCATAATTTGTCGTATGAGTTCTTTGAAATAAGAAGATTTAAACTCGCATAGACCTAGCGGAAGCATAAATTGGAACTAGTGCAAGAAGTGCTGGACATTTAATATGGTAGCATAGTAAGTCTCTAATAAGCATTATGCTATGAATTTGCCTTCTTGATTGTAACGATTTAATTCCAAGCAATTCGCATCTAGCTTCATAACTAGGGCTGAAATCCAAGCCCATTTTTTTAAATATATATTTCGTAAATCGTCTTTCGACTTTTTCAATCCGATCAGAATGAACTTTATAAATGGGGCTCCAAATAACATTTGCGTGTTCTAAAAGTGATCTGACAATGACAAGAGATGTAAACAGGGATAGTAACGATAGCAGCGAGCGATATCGGTCTATGCTAACCAATTTTTCTTGGCCTCAATTGCATGCTTAGTATACCAACAACATTTGCTTTCAACAGGACGGTGCTAGGTGCCGCACAGCCCGTGCCACAATGAACATTTTGCACCTGCGATTTCTGAACTTGACTATCTGACGCGGACACTGAAAATTAAATCTAATTAAACGTCCAATAAAAAGTTTTATCAAATTGACAAAAATTACAGAATTTTGTTGAGGTAACAAAAAATATTTTGTTGTATCCACAAAATTATTTTGTTATGCTAACAGATTAATTTGTTGAAACAAAAATATTTTGTCAATATGACAAAATTTCGTAGAACTCACAAAATTAATTTGTCATATTAACAATTCTTTTGTTGTATCAACAAAATTTTCTGTTAATGTTAAAAATTTGTTTTTTATTTATTATTATCAGATTAACAATTTTTTTTGTTAAATTAACAAAATTTTTTTGTTATATTTTGTTAAATTAACAAAATATTTTGTCAATTCAATAAAATATTTTGTCAATTTTAGAAATTTCTATTGGTGAATCCATAAAATCAATTTTGTCAAAATATTTTTGTTTGAGATTTGTGATATTGACAAACATTTACAAAAACGATTTTTTGTAGATACAACAAACATTCTGTTAACATCACAAAAAAGTTTTTCGATGTGACAAAAATCTCTGTTTTATTTTGTTATATTAACAAAACTTGGTTTGTTAAACTGACAATATTATTTGTAGTGCATATTTTGTTAAACTGACAAAAAATCATGCTGAATTATAAAAAAATTTGTGAAATCAATAAAATCATTCTTTCTTTAATCAAAACGATAAAATTGTTTTGTTGAAGATCAACAAAACGTTTTTATCAATATTACCTAGTAATTTATTTTCAGTGGAGGCAATGTAAAATTCCCACCTAGATCGTGTAATTTGACCGTTAGATCGTCGGAGATCAAAAACTTAGCTTCTTAAACCGATTTTTCAAGTAACTGTTAAAAATTGTATTGAAAATACTGAATGTTTGACGAGTTTAACGACCTTTCCAATATTTTCAATTTAGTGTCTTCTAGTTAACATCAAACATAGCTGTCATTTCGTCAGATTCGATTTTTGGTAATCCTCAATTCCACAAATAAACGTCCAAAAATTATTAATTTTGTGAAATAAATTGTGGCGATAATATCACAAAGGTACATATGTGTCCCATATGAACATAAGCTATGCCATAAAACTGTCCCTTGATTTCACATTTGCAGATACTCTGGCTAAAATGAGCACAATCTAAATCACACTCAAGTAAATCTGTCAAAATAGATCCAATCGTAAATATTAATGGACTACAAATTTTCTTGATCCGGCCATCGAGACAAACCCACCGACCCTAAATACTCGTATATCTCTCCTTGATGGTCCACACTTAAAGGCTATACTTTAAGGTAGATGGAGACCAAGTACATTCTTCGTCGAAAGTAAAATTTAAATACAAAAAAAAAAAAGTAATAATCTTCCACACCAGTTGTCCCGAACACGTTAGTTTTATCTTCGAAATGACATTTACTGCTGGCAATGGTACTCGTACCCTCTGCGTAGATGTTCCACTTATCCTAGATGCGCTCCGAGGGCAATTAATCATTCCTCCCAATAACAAAACGCAATAAAAGTGCGAATGATTGATTCATTTGAATCTGAAAGAGATTAAGGCGCGTTATCATCGAAAGTACTCTCGATTTTCTGCAGCGCAACAAGATGGCATCAATCATTCTGTGGCTGTGGCTATGGCTGTGTCTGCCTTTGGCCCTTCTCCAGTTTGTCGCGATCCTTTATTATTACATTCTCAACATATACACGTGTAATTATCTGGTATTTAAGTATGGCTTAATCAAAAAAGTGCCATGGCTCAGACGACGACGACTGCGACTGCGACGTCGACAACGACGGCGATGGTCAAATAATCCAATTACATCTGATACCAGGAGAGGGATACCATGTTGAGTTTTATTTCTTACTCCCTGCACCGCCATCGCCATATCGCCGTCGACAGAGCAAAGTTTAGGAGTTTAGAAACCGCTTCAGTGCCGAGTTGAGGCCGATGGCTAATTAGAAGACTGTGTAAGATCAGCGACCTACAGAGATCAAGGGAAAAGCAACTGAAACAGTCCCATCGAGATTCACATAGCAGATGGTTGATTCTTTCAGCTATATGGACTGGACTGGACTTGGAGTTGGAGTTGGACTTGGACTTGAAGAGCCCGCAGCAACGTCCTAGACACTAAAAGTGTTTTCCTGTTCCTTGGAGCTGTTATGCAGATCACACAAAAGGAGCGTGTATGCAATGCACAAGAAGTAAACTAAAGCATTCAGCTAAGACGACGCAGTTATGGCCAATGAATTTTTAAAGACTCCGTTGCGTATATACTCAACGTCACCGCATGCCGGCCGGCGCGTCTTCGTCTTCGTCTTCATCTTCATCTTCATCGACGGCATCGTTTCACGGGCTTTTTATGCTATCGAACCGCGTATATGGTTTAATTAATCCGCGACTTTCGAACATGAGAAGCATCAAGCGGTTTAAAAAAAAAAAAAAACTGGGAACATAAAAAGCCTATGCCATACTTGAAGATCGCTTCCAATTAAAAACTATCGACTTGACTAGAGAAGAGTGTGCTCTGCCCATTATGTAAGTGTCAAGGCTTAGGCAAGGGAAATGACAAAAGGGAAGTAAAAAGAAGTCTTCAATGGACCACAGAAATAACATAAATTTAAGCCACCGAGGATATTATACAGGGAGATGCTTATAAAAGGCATAATAAAGCTCATTAAATAAGTCTGTCGTAAACAATAAATGGCGACAAGCTATATTTACAAAAAAAAAAACACTATTCCTTCTTGTAGTTGGGCTAGGAATAGTGAGTTTTTTATTCGAATGAAACCGGTTTTATTGTTTTCCATGTAAATGAGTTAAACTGCAGTTGAAAATTGAAAACGTAATACTTAGGTTTGATAATCATTAAAAGGCTTCGATAAATGAGACCTAAGTTGAGTTGTCCTTGTCTTCTTCCAAAGTTTTGTTTTAATTTTATTACTGCTGTTTATGATGATTTTCAAACTTTGTAGAAACTTCTGTATTCAAAATTTCATTAAATACGTTATGCCAATAATGAGAAGATCAAAATTCTTGGCAATGGTTCTTTAGTAGGTGCAGTCAGTAATGTCTTAATTCTAAACTTTCAAACAAATCAATGTTGTGGTTTACGAATTATTGAGTTTAAAAAAGAAAGTTGATTTTTTTTTTAAATCCCAACAAAATATTTTTAAAAACTTTAAGACAAAAATCTATTCAAATTTTTAAGACTAAATTTTTTTATCAAAAGCCGTTTATTTTCAATCTTAAAAAAATCGGAGACAAAAAAAAATTATACCATCTTTCCTATGCTTCTTTCTCTTCATTAACTTCACGCCCGCGCTGTGTTGAAACATTTAAAGGGTAATCATAATCCCTTGAGCGCGGGTAGATTATAAAAAAAAATTAATACATTTTTTTTAATCATTATCTAGCTTTTACTAAATGAAATTTTTGGCTTTTTAGTTCTGTGAAACAATTTTTGGCAAAAAAAAAATACCTATTTTGTAAAATTTAGAAAAATTTTATGGCAGTTAGGGTTAGTAAGTGGTTTAAAAAAAAAAAAAAGAAAAAAACGTGTGGGGTTAAACGTTTCAAAATGATAGCTACCAAGTTTAAATAAAATGAGACGGTGCGTCTATGCTGTACAGCCTAAAAGATATACCGAATTGTGAGACCCACTATTTTCGTGTTCTCTATCATCGTAATGTCAACTTTTACCAAAATTTCGAGTTCGATTTTTTTTGCAAATGCAAAACTTGCTCCATATGGAAAGTAAAAAGGTGAAAGTGATCTCGTTTCTTCAAACTTTTGAAATCTACTACATCTTTGATTTTCAAAAAAAAAAAATTATTTTATAAAAAACAAACTATATTTTCTAATATAGTGTGAGCAAAGTAACACAAAATAAAATGCAACGACTGGGTCGTACGATTTTGCTCCTATGAAATACTTTAGGAATTTTGAAAACGAATATTATTAAAGAAAACTGTTCAAAAAGATAAAATTTAGTTCTTAAACTTTTTTAGAAGTAAGAGATAAAAACAGAATGCTATGCAAATATGAATACAGGCAAGAACAATAATTATAAGTCCTTGTAGTGGTTTTTTAGCTTTTATATACAAATTTTTAAAAAACATTTTTAAGAAAAAAATTTGGTACGCCAACTTAAAGTTTTTATTACTGTGCGAATAGAAATAAAATTTCTGAAAAAAATACTGAGCAGTTTTTGAGATATCGAATTTTCAAAAAAAAAATATTTTTTTTTTCAAAAATATTTTTTTTTTTAAATATTGTTTTTTTAAATATTTTTTTTTTTTTCAAAAATTCAAAAAATACTTTTTTTTTAAATTTTGAAATGCAATGTTTTTAAAATTTTTTAGGAGCTTCTCTATAAAAAATTTCATCAAAATCCGTTATGCAAATAATGAGAAATTCAAAATTTGAAAAATTCGTTCTATGGTAGGCATAGTCATAGTCATAGACTATAGGGCAAGTTCTGCATTTGGAAAAAAAATCGAACTCGAGATTTTGATCAAAGTTGACATTACGATGATAGCGTAGACGAAAAAAGTGGGTCCGGTAATTCCGTCTGTCTGTCTGTATGTCTGTACCTCGAACTACAGCCTAAACTACTGGAGGTATTTTCTTCAAACTCGGTACTTAAGGGTCTTCGGTGATTCCCTAGAAGAAAAATTGAAATTTTTTTTTAGCTCCAAAACTAAGGGTACCCCCCATACACCCGTAATGCAAAATCTTATTTATCTCGAAAACGGCTCTAACGATTTTGATAAAAAAAATTAGGTGCGATATTATAAACATAGGCTACATTTTGGTCAAAAAAAATTTCGGGCAAAATGTTATTAGGGGCACCTGCCATAGACCCGTTTTTTTTATTTTCGACTTTCTCATTAACGGCTCTAATGATTTTAACCCAAAATTTTCAGCAGGAGTCCCCTTAAGTTTAAAATAATATTGTATATAAAAATATTGGAAGAAATATTTGTTGGGTATATCTTCAAAACCTATGAACGATAATTTTTTGAAATTATTTCCTAAAATCAATATTATTTAATACTTAAAATTCCCATCACCCATTTTTTTTCTTGCAAAATTTTAGAGAAATTTCTTATGTAAAAAAATTATTTAATAATAAAACGATTTTTAAAAGTTTATTTGCATAAATTCATACTTTTCCGGAAACCAGACGGCAATTTTATGCATTTGAACATTATTATCTCATTAAATCCATGTTTTCTATTTATAAAATGTATCTTAAATTCCAAAGTACTATTACATAGGAGCAAGTTCGTGTGATCCAGTCGTGCATTTTATTTCTTCATTGAATTAAAGATCGTAAAAATTAATTGTAGGAACAAATATTTTAGCAGAATTCTCGGAACCGTTTTCGAGAAAAATACGATTTTCGAAAACCAGTTTTTACATTTGTATGGAGGGTACCATTATTTTTAGGTAAAATCATTTTTTTTTTCTCACATCTTGCAACTTATATTAACAAACTTTTATTTATCAAGTTTAAAAAAAATCTAGCATGGGGTTTTTGAAATATTGAGTTTTGAAAAAAAAAAAATAAAAATTTGAATTTTGAAATTTGGAAAAAAAAATAAATAATATCTACCAAGTTTAAAGAAAATCAGCCGAGCTATTTAGGCTGTAGTCGGAAAGACAGACAGACAGAATTGCGAGACCCACTTTTTCGGTCTTCGCTATCATCGTTATGTCAACTTTGATCAAAATCTCGATTTCGATTTTTTTCCGAATGCATAACTTTCCTGGTGTAAGCAACTGATATAAAAAATATATTTCGAATTTTTGGTAGACAGTTAAATAGAGAAGCGTATTGGGGTGATTGGTCCCAGGATACTTGTAGGGTACGTAATCTAGCCGTCCAAGCATAGTGAAGGCTTTGAGTGTCATCAATGACTTGAAGGCTCAAATTAGACTAATACCAGTAAGTAAACGGAAAAATCTTTACCCGAAAAATAGGTATTGCTTAAACTTCTCTTAAAATGAATAAACACCGTGTGGCGTTAAGAAAATAGGAAAGAATTAAAGAGGAGATACCAATGTGCATAAGATTTGAAGCTCTGAATATCAAAATTGGAGAGAAAAATAGAGGTATTTAATGCATTCCATATTCATGTAGTGCGGCTAAAGAAAAAATCTCTACTAGAAAATATGTCCGAAACTGGGCACAAGGTTAACTCATGTACATTTCTAGAAGATTCTTGCCGTAAGATCGTGTACGCCTTCAACAACACACCATCTGGTAGTGTCGACATTATAGCCAAATGTGCTGGAAGCAAATTAGCCCTGAGT
The DNA here is from genome assembly GCA_911387755.1 of Chrysotoxum bicinctum. Taxonomy (NCBI): domain Eukaryota; kingdom Metazoa; phylum Arthropoda; class Insecta; order Diptera; family Syrphidae; genus Chrysotoxum; species Chrysotoxum bicinctum. The sequence continues at coordinate 203,061,780 of OU426987.1, read as the reverse complement.
ACAAAGCTGATAGCAAGAGTTGTTCTGAAGATGAGCGTCGTTTTTTTTTTTTTACAAATGACCAACACAATTTACTTTACCTACCTTTGGGATATTGTTGTACTTTTTGCCTCAATTTTTTAGTAAACTAAATCAAAATGTTTATGGTTAGATTTTGAAATAAGCATCAAAATTTATTCCGAGGGTTGACAGATCGAAATATTTAGTCAATCAACCCTTATTCGTACAGTGAATAATTTTTAAAAAATGTATAGCGTACTATGATTGGAGATTGGCTACACTGAAAATAAATTCCTAGGTAATATTGACAAAAACGTTTTGTTGACCTTTAACAAAACAATTTTATCGTGTTGATTAAATTTTTGTCAATACGAAAGAATGATTTTGTTGATTTCACAAAATTTTTATAATCCAGCATGATTTTTTGCCAGTTTAACAAAATATGCACTACAAATAATATTTATTGTCAATTAAACAAACCAAGTTTTGTTAATATAAAAAATAAAAAAACAGAGATTTTTGTCACATCGACAAACTTTTTTGTGATGTTAACAAAATGTTTGTTGTATCTACAAAAAATCTGTTTTGTAAATGTTTGTCAATATCACAAAGTTTTTGTTAATTTTTTGTTGTTACTTTAACAAAAAATGAAAACGTTTTTGTTAAAATGATAAATATTTTGTTTTGGGGTTGAATTATTTTGTAATATTGATAAAATAATATTATCAGATAGATAAAACTATTTTGTAAGGAAACCAAAAAATTCTTTTGTGTATGAATGATACACATTTAGTTTTTGTCGAAAAATCGATGTAAGATTAACTGAATTTAACAAAAATTGCGTATTGTCCATACGCCCTCACAAATGGTTGCATGTTAGATCGTAGGGATGAAACGCCAATTTTTGTGGACTTAAATTCAAAAAAAAAAAAACTATTTTGACAAAATTAATTTTTTGGATTCAACGAAAGAAATATGTAAAATTGACAAAATATTTTGTTGAATTGATTTATTTAACAAAATATTTTGTTAATGTAACAAAACAATTTTGTTAATTTAATAAAAAAAAATTGTTAATTTAACAAACAAATTTTGTTAATCCGGTAATAATAAAAAAAAAAAAAAAACACTAACAAAAAAAAATTGTTAATACAACAAAAGAATTGTGAATATGACAAATTAATTTTGTAAATTCTACGAAATTTTGTCATATTGACAAAATATTTTTGTTATTTCAACAAATTAATCTGTTAGCATAAAATAATTTTGTGGATACAACAAAATATTTTTTGTTACCTCAACAAAATTCTGTAATTTTTATCAATTTGACAAAACTTTTCGTTGGACGTATATGAACAAAAATTTTATCAGATCAACCTACATTTTTGTCATATATACCTAGATTTTATTTTCAGTGTATGGAGTCTTAGATCGTCCCTTATTGCAAATGGCGTCATTCGAATGATGACACATTTTTAACAATGTCCACCACACTTTAGGAATTGTGACTTCTTTTGTAATGTTTAAGTGTAACACAGAGCGAGCGCTAAAATAAAGTACATAGAATTTATTAATATATACCTAATGATCAACATATTTCTTAAAAATGCAAAATATTCCACATTCGAGTATTGCCACTAAGGAATGAACGTCAATAATGAGCGGAACATTTGAGAACTATTTATAGAAAACGCGATTCAAAAATGAAAGACATGGTACGTTACAACACCACACCCCAGTGTTAAAAAAAAAAAAAAATGCAATGGTAATGGATGTGTGTTCTCTAAACTTTTTTCGATTCTAGCCAACAACTCTAGACTTGTTCATTACGTCTGACGCTGAAAAAATACACCTTAAGTGTATTATCACCACTAGGTATATCAGTCCTTTCTGTCATATCTGTGAATTTCTCATGTCAACAAAACCCAGTTCCAGAAATAATTCCTAAGAGAACCGTTTGGCAAAACGAGAAAGTCAACTGGGACGGCCTCACATACGAGTATATCTTCAGGATCTTTAATTGGTCACTATGCTTCATCGATAGAGACCGATATTTTTATAAACAGTGTTCTACTGAAATAGCCAGTTGAATTCCTCCTCTTATTTTTCACTGAGTGTGCATCAGTTTACCCTTTAGCCCAAATTTGGACGTGCTGTTAAATTCAGTGAACCATTTTTAAGCCGCACTAAACGAATGAGGAATGTCTTATCCGGATCAAAATTTCTTTCCCATTACGATATTCAGACATTCGAAACCAGTGTGTATTGATATCTCCTTTTAAATCCTCACAAACATTCCTAAACGCTCGTACTGTGTTCAAATATGTTAAGGGTAGACATAATCCCTTTTGTGTGCCTTAAAGATGGAAAGCTTTTCGTTTTCTTTGGTGCAAGTGCCATTGTGATTTCGAAGCATTGAACTCCACCAATATACGGGACTATGTACCTAATAATACACAAGAACAAATACATGCGACTCAGTTACGCATTGTATTTTAAGTGAGATTAAATTATTATCGGCGCGAAATTTTAGTTGAATTATTACGATGTTAAAGCTGCTTTAGTATAAAACTAGGTTGAAGCAACGATTTTGCTCATTTTAATCGAATATAGAATCATACTTTCTCTACCCTTTTATTAAAGTTAAAATCATCGAATACCTATTTTATTTTTTTAGTGTCGTGCTATTTGCAAACGCCAAAAAAGGTCTGCTTACTTAAATTTTTTTTGCACAAGCTGTCATTGTTTTAGGTTAGAAAATGTTTAAAATTAAGAATGAGTTAGAAAACTAATTTAAAGTTAGAAAATTGTTAAGAAGTATCATACTAATACTTTAATAATAATAGGTTATTCAAAATTTTGCCATTGTTTCTATTAGATAGTTTTTAATATATGTATGTATGTATGTGCAAATGTTTTTGTTCCAAATTGTACAGAATAATTTTAGTTACTCCGGTTAAATAAACAAGTATTAGTTTTTTGGACGGAAATGGCGTGTCACAGATAAATAACAAAAATTAATTTAAATTTTAAATTTAAAAACTAATTTTGAAGAAAATATTTAAATAAAATATTATGTAAAATAATTTTGGTTTCCTATTTTTAACAATTATGTTACAGGCCAAAATCTTAGAAATTACATATATATACAAAAGTTTTTTATTCAAATTTCTTTTATTTTGTATTCTCTCTTTCAAATTTGAAAATATGTTAATTCCAAACATCATTGAACTGTCAAAATCCGTATCTTTGATCAATCGATATTTCCATTAACTTTTCCAATATTTCGCCGAACCATCATCGTTCTCGGTTTGAGCTATTTGCATAAAATATTACATCACACATCATAACTTCTTCGCAACTCTTTCAGTTAAGGGTTACTCACTTACGTGTCTATACCGGGGTAGGTGTATTTTCCCCATGTTTTATTTTGAAAATTAAGTTTACCTGAAACGAAAAAAAAAAAACAGAAAATAGAATTTATGTTTTTGAATTATTTACGAAAAGTCTATAAATGTTGGTAACGAGATACCCATACATATATATAACACATATATGTATATTTGGAATAAATTCTTAAAAGGAATAGGATCTCAACGAATTTATTGATTCTCCCCTAAGGCACAATTTAGACGATTACATTTACATTGCGACTTGAAATCTACTCTTCCTCTCACGAGGAATGACAACAAGACGATAAGAGTCATTTTATTGATTCCATTAAGGGGTTCTGATGTTCTGTCTTTCAGATTGTGTATTGGATTGTTGGTCTACTGTGAAATTTTGGAATGGTCTTTTTATTGGTGTACCAGGTGCGGACACATCAAATGGGATATTTTACCCGACTGAATTAGGTATGAAACAGTTTTTGGGAATCCCTTTTTCTCAGTCAGGACATGAAGTAGGTCATTGAATATCAATTTAATTGGTTTGTTAAATTGAAATAAATCTCAATGATGATTGTTTATGGATGATTTTAAGGACTTTTGGGTATGGTTTTTGACTTCATAGGATGGTTAGTAGATTTAGGTGAAGTGCTAAGTGATTTTTCTTTAACTGAAAATCGGTTCTTTTTGTGTAACAATGAACAAATTGTAACTTGGAGCTAAAAAATACAATTTAAGCAATTTTTAAGATATTTTTATATTTTATTGCTAAGCAATTAATTTTGAATGTATTTAAGGATAACTTTTTTTAACTTCATAAAGTCAGAAGTTTTAGTTAAAAGATCTCCCGATGTAGGCCATCATGCCTCCAGAGTGGATAGATTTAAAGGAATCGCCATGTTTGAAATCACTTATACCTAAAAAAAAGCTATAGGCACTAAGGAAACAGCTTTGTGTGCATTCCGAGACATAAAGAGAGCCTTTGATTATAACTACAGAAGCCCTGTTAAGGAAGTGTGTACCCAATACCTTAACTTGATAGATTGGTGAAATGCTGGGCACTAGAACAGCAGATGCAATAGCAAGACCAAAAATGCAGACAATGATCATAAAAAAAGGCTGTCGTTGGGGATTGCTACTATCACCCATACTGTGGAGTTTAGTAGAGGATGAACTGCTAGAAAATCTCACCTCTCAAGGCATTCACTGCATCGGTTTCGTTATTACAGGCTTAGGACCGTTTTAAGAAATTCTCTGTGATTTCATCAAGAGAGGACTAACTATTAACAGCAAATGGTGTCTGTAGTTTTATCAATCAACCCTACAAGGACAGGCATAAGTTGGTAAGTTGGCAAAGAGATATTAACAGAGAAAGAAGTAAAAAGCCCTTATGATATCCAAGAAACTTGCAGGTGAATCATGGGGGTGCAAAGCTAATATTCTTAGGTGGATGTAGGCCATGATGCTAAGACCCATCCATTGGTATGGTTGCATGGCACAAAAGAACCGAGTTGCAAGCTCCTAGGAAAGCACTAGAGAAATTCGAAAGGCCCGCTTGCTTATGTTTTACTGGAACAATGAGAACTTGCCCTATAACAGCGATGGAGGTTATTCTCCATCTGTCCCTATTACATGTAGGTAGTAGTTGCAAGTGCTAAAAATGGAGCCATTATGAGTTTTTTCAAGCAAGGGACTGCACTATAAGTCACAGGGAAAGGGACTGCCTATTTAAATCAGCAGTTACTAACCTCATCGAATTCGAAATTCCTAGGGATTGAATGATTACAAAATACAGCTTTGAAAACAAATTTAAAACGGAGTTAAGTCGCAAATAAAAAATGGGTAGATGAAACAGAGGTCTACATAATTACATAATCAAAGCCTATGCCATCAAGTGTTACACGAATGGTTCGAGAACGACAAAAGGCACAGGTGCTGGAATTTTTGGACTTCAAACCAAATTTTGCAAACAAAGGGGACAATCAAATAGCATTTTCCAGGCGGAAGTCAATGCCATAGCGGAATATGCAGGTCGAAATCTGGGAAGGAATTACTGAAACAAAAACATTGTCATTAACCCAGATAGCCAAGCCGCTCTCAAACCATTAATCTCATACGCCATCACGTCTAAATAAGTGTGAAAATATGTAGACAGGCTAACGAACTTGATAAGAACAATAATATCTCACTTCATTGGGTGGCCGGACATGTGGTTGTCTTGGGAAATTAGAAGGCAGTCCCCCCATCCAAACTAGGAAAAAAACTCCTTTACTAGGGACAGAGCACTGCTATGGAGTAGGAGAAAACAGGATTGAAAACAAGTCAAAATAGAGCAGGAGACTAAAAGATCCAATATTTGGAAAGAACTCGCAAAACCAAGGCAGGACAAACTAATTCTTGGGAACTATAACCAAGATAGTTTCATGAACCGTAGCAGCTTAATAGGAACAACCTACGAATACTAAAGGGACTCCTCACGGGTGATTGTAAACTAAGAAAGCACTTGAGTATTCTTATCCCGAAAAACAACGCCACAAGCAGATTCTACAATACTTATGACGAAACGCCGAAACACATACTAGGCAGGTTCGAAGCACTCATGCAAAGAAACAAGTATCTGGGACGCTACCATCTAGACGAGAGTGATTTATCCCCTCTGAAGTTACCCCATCATACTTATCAAAGGGATAAACTTGGAAGAAGAGCTGTAGGGTTAGCAACTTATCCAGCTCTGGATGCGGTCACAATAGATCTTTAGGTCCCAATGCAAAACACTCGCAATATGTAGTAAATTAGGATAACTTTTTCTTTGGAAAACAGAAATGGCAAGCATTTCTAATTTTTTTTATTATTTTTTAAGACAATTTTTAAGGACCATGAGTTGTAGAAACTTTGTTGCATATAGATTTAAAGTATCAATTTTAATAAAATGATTTTTTTCCCGCGTCCCAACCAAGGTCTTAAGCCTATATCATTCAACCATTGAATTGTATAATGAATATAATTATGATTATTACCATAGGCTTCATCTGAAGAACATCAACAGTTTTCCCGTTATTAAGAACAATATTTAGTAATCATTAACAACCACACATCTTTTTTTAATTAAACCTTTGATTAGAACAGAAATGAAAACCAAGAACATTCACATTTATGAAACATTAAGATCAAAGGATATTCTTTTTATTCATTTCACCCTCAGTTGCAAAAGAACAAATAAGGCTGTGTCGGTTTTTCATTTTGTTTTATTTTTGTTGTGTGTGGTTATATTTGTGATATCATTTTGTGGTCCTTTGATTATTCGAGAGAACGGAATAAACCAAAGGGAGATAAAAAAAAAAAAAAAAAAAAAACATCACTCAGACTCTCTTTGTGGGAAAAATTAATAACTTCCAATTTTACCCTCAGACGCTTTTTGTGGCACACCAATCTTTTAGTTAGCATAATATTTTTGGTAACGAACTTGACACTTTTTTTTTTTTAAAGATTCGAATTTGAACAATCTATATATATAAAAATCAATGCCACTTTTCGTTGTGTTTCTATAACTCAAGAACGGGCTTATCTATCCAAACCAAATTTTATAGCTTTGTTTGGACTATTTAGTAGATGGTTTATGTGAAGTTTGCACAAAATCGGTCGAGTGGTTCTTCATTTATCACATTTTTTGTAACAATAACAAATTAATTCAATAAATGTCGGATCATTTTGTTAGTGGGAATTTTGCTGTCAAATTGAAACTTATATTTTTAATTTGATTTATTCGTTTTTATATGAAGGAATAATGTCACAAGCCGGGCGAACAATTATAGGTCGGCGAACGCGTAATGCAAATGATGTGGCATTACTAAGTCGATCACAGACTGCAGATGAACGCGCACAAGCTAATGCATCGCAGTAAACGTAATGCACGAAATATGTAGATCTGTTGACCGTCTGTACCTGTACTGAACCTTGCACGGCGATCACGAATACGCCGTGCTGCTCTTTTGGCTAAAATGATGCGTGCTGCTTTTAATTACAACAGTCCACATTGTGATGCGGCTAACTTTCCACGTGAAAAGCCCGGCATGTGTTGTGCTAATGGCAAAGTGAGATTTCCAGCAATAGAAACTCCACCCGAACCATTGTATTCATTTATTTTTGGGAGATCTCAAACGTCGAATCACTTTTTGATCCATATTCAACAACACAATTCGGCATTTCAAATGACTTCTTTTAGTACTACTAAAATTATTAGAAATATGTAATTATGTCGACGTTTAAGGTAAATACTTCAACATGATTGTCCCATGTTTATATCAATCTGAATCATAAAGTATTCGATAGTTTTAAAAATTCTGATCCAACATCTACCTGAAATTGCATACATGTTACAGATTCAGGGCCAGATTTATCATCAAGCTGGTTCATTATTGCTATACCCCGACGCTGATCATCAATTCTAGCAAATTTATTTTATTGGTGATGAAAATCGTAAATTGGATCAACGTTGTGTAATTGTCTCGAATACAAGACGAGAAATTATTCGTGAGCTACAAAGGTTTTTCCATCAGCATAACGCATTAGTTCAATTGTTCAAAATTGCTTTCGATCGTATGCTATCTGATAATTACAAAATCGTAATAAGGGCTGATAGAAATCGACAATTGATGAGGTTGCAATTGTAGTTCTTGGTGATCAGTTTCAATCCCGTGATATTGTACGTCATCGCAGAAAAGAGCAATTGCAACATGTTTCGGAACTTCATCGTATATGACACAATTATGCAAACCGTTTCCAATAATGCAGGTGGATTATATTTCTTGGATGCGCCTGGTGGTACAGGCAAAACGTTCGTTATGTCATTGATTTTAGCTATTCTAACTATTCGATCGGAACACAAAATTGTATTGGCACTTGCATCTTCGGAAATCGCTGCTACATTATTAGAACGTGGTCGGACTGCACACTCTGCACTAAAATTGCCATTGAATGTACAGGTGATTGAAACTCCAACTTGCAATATTTCGAGAAATTCTGCTATGGCAAAAGTTCTGCGATTAACGCCAATTATTTTATGGGATGAGTGTACAACAGCGAATAAAAAATCACTAGAAGCATTTAATCGAACAATGCAAGATTTACGTGGTAATCAACAGTGTTATGAATCAAGATTAGGCAATGAATTATCCAATTGAATTTTTAAATTCATTGGAACTAGCTGGTATGCCACCGCATTGCTTGAATTTGAAAGTTGGTTCTTTGATCATAATATTGCGAAATATTAATCCACCAAAACTGTGTAATGGCACCAAATTGGCAGTGAAAAAGTTATTGCCAAATTTGATTAAAGCTACGATCTTAGCTGCTTAATCAAAAGGAGAAGTTTGTTTGATACCACGTATCCCTATGATTCCAACTGATATGCCATTTGAGTTCAAACGATTACAATATCCTGTGCGTTTATCATTTGCGATGTCCATCAACAAGGATCAAGGGCAAACACTTCAAGTTTGTGGAGTTAATTTGGAGGAATCATGTTTTTCACATGGTCAACTTTATGTTGCCTGTTCCAGAGTCGGTACCGCCAGCCGTTTGTTTATTCATGCCCAAAATGGAAAAACAAAGATTATTGTTTATCCAAACGTTTTGGATTAAGTTTTAAAATAGCTAGCAATTAATAAAATATTTTTTTGTTTGAATAAATGAATTTGATGTTGCAATTAATTTTTTTTTTTATTATTTCACTTTATACGTAGCGAAGCACGTACCGGGCCGCTAGTATTTTTTATAAGTTTTTGTATTTAAGGAATTATATATAAATCTTTATAGAATTTGTTGTTTAATTATATTGTTTTGCAAACGTTTATATAGAAATGTTATTTCTTGCAAGTGGATATTCAAAAAAGGTGAATTCAGAATCCCGAAAATCGAAGTCCAAAAACCCGAAAATCGGCGATAACAAAAATCCAAAATTTTGAAAATATCAAAATTCAGAAAATATCAATTTAAAAAATTGTCATAAATCTGAAAGTTTTATTAAAATCTATTTTTTTCAACTAAAAATGCATTAGTCTTTTATTAAAAAAAAAATTACTCATACGCCACAGTGGACGATTCTCTCGAACTTTCTGAAATTTCAATCCATTAAAATTTGAATTTATGTATAAATGGAAACGCTCACTATGTAAAAAAAATAATCTTTTTACGAATATCTATAAAACTTCTTTGAGAACGAAGAACAGGGGGTCAATTCTCTATCTGTAAAACTGTGAAGTGCTAAAAAAAGTTATCATTTCAGCTTTCACTGCCATTTTCCATTTTCCATTTTTACATTTCATTAACTCACATAATGCGATTCTGGAACTCATTCTGATAAATGTTTGTCAAAACATGTACTAAACAGTACTAAAATGATAAATGCTCTCATTTTTGATGCACGATACTCATTTTTGAGTATAATTTTGTTTGTAATTTTCATATCTTATGAGAGCTCTTCACAAAATTGTTTGAGTGTGAAAACAAATTTAATATTTGAAAATATTTTGACATTTTATTATTTTTTTTCATAAATTGCGAATCGGATAGTGTGTGAAGTTGTGAAAAAAACTTATCACTTCACAGTTTCACAGATAGAGAATCGACCCCCAAGACTCTATTTGCATATCAAATCAGAGAGCTTCAATTTTGAATTTTCCATGGCTGCCCTTCAAAATTTTCATAGTTGAATTCATGAATAGAATTAAGGAAATATTTGGTTCCAATATGACTCAGCAAAGGCTCACAGTTCAGGTTCAATTTCTTGTTAAAGAACGAGTTTTAGGTGTGTTGTAACGGTATTGGTGTTCCTAACCCACTAAATTGCGATCTTATGCATCTTCATTGAACTCCTTTGAACCACAGGATTCTCAAAGATCCTCCAAGAAGGTGGATTAGGTTGTCCAGTCGGCAGAGTGCTGGTAGGCACGCTAGCGAAGGCCATTAGGCTTGCTCGGCGGTGGGGTGGGATCTTGCAAACGCCACTGGACTGCCGTTTACTTTTAAACGTGCCTAAATGAATAAGTTAATAAAAAGAAATACCAAAAGCTGCTAAAAAAAAATCCCTACTTCTATCAACAAACACTTCTTTTCGGAACTATAAGATGGACTTAGTTCCTGAGTGTGACCCTCCCACTGTTTTCTACGCTAGGTAGAAACACCATGGTTATCGCACCACTCACAATTATCCACGATAACCCCTAAAGCGAAGTCAAATTTAGATTTAAATCTGACTCATCTCTTCACCGTCTAAACTATCCCTCTTCATTCCACTTTTCTAAGCTCACTTTCGAAACTTACTCACACGACATTATGCATGTCAATAACACGCAAAATTTCATAGAAAATCTAACATGGTAAATTTTATTCAAAATTTAAATATAAAATGAAATCTTAGATCATTGTTTTTTTTATGATCTAATTAAAATCATTTAAAGTTAAATTCACATTTCTTAGTAATAAATTATAATATTACTTGTTAACGTTAAATAAAAATTGCATAAAAAGGTAAAAAATAAATAAATAAATGAATCAAGGTTAAATCATATTAAAGGGTTCATTGACCCCTAAGTACGTCTCTCATGAATTTTCACTTAGATATTTATGTATAATACGATATTAACGATCGATATCACTCAATGTCTTCAGTGTTTATGTACGTAGCATTAAAAAAAATAAAAACTGCCTTTATCTTTTTGTCTGTTAAATGTATGTTAACAGTCTGTTAAAGTATTCAATTACTGTTACTGACCTCGCTCAATAATTTTCCTGAGTTCAATGAACTTTTGCTCGATTCATCCATATGATAACAGAGTTAAATAAAAGCTTAATTAATAGGACTCACCGCAATCTTTCCTCCAGCGAAGTGGTGCGCACGACTTGGTGGTGGGTAAGACGAAGATTTGAGTTTCTTCTTCTTAAACTCTATAACGCTATTTGCTAAATTTAAAAAAACAAAGGTTTAACATATGAATGTATACCAGAGCTTCAGGAATGAGGTGAAATTTATACTTAACTTGAGTGACTACGATTTGAGAGTTTCGTACACATCATGTAAAATTATAAAAAAAATATCAAGATCATATCTCTATTTCTCTAATGAGGTTAGTTGAACTCCGGATTTCGTTAATGCAAGATGTTTATGCGGATGATGATGATGGTCTATGTTGGATGATACTTTTTTTTTTTCTGAGGTAGGTATCAGGTAGGTAGCTTAACGGGTACGACTATGCATTTATATATAACGGGTATGCACGGCGGATACGTAATCTTCCAAGCGTAATTTTGCAAAATGTAGCGGGGTGATACGGTTATATCAGACGCTGGTGTGTATATGTGGAAACCTACGCAAAATCGTGGTCGAGCTGCCGCTCCTACAGTTCACTTAGGGCTCTTATAAAGGAGATGCCTGCTCAACTTAGGTTTTCAAAATCTATCTGGGTCGACAATCTGTGAGGGCTTAAAAAGCTTCTTGTGGTTTTTAAGAGTCGCTGGCTGGTCTAACGTGTATCGACGACGATACACGAGGCCTCGGTGACACGATCGAAGGCACCAGCCAGCAGAAGTTTTATGACTTAGCGTATAAAATATTATCGGGTTCCTTTCGAGATTTTGTTCAACTTTTGCCGGACTTCGATTAGACGAGAAGATCTCTACTCCACGTGTTGAAATTTCCTAGTGGGTAGGATAAATAAATTTATAACAAATTCCTGAATTTGGCTCAGATCTTAGGTCGGGTTTTATTAGCGGCGTTTATTAGAAAAGCACCTCTGTACAGCCCCAGGCGCAACCGGTGTGCGGTGGCCACAGACCAAGGAGCGGACGGACTTACTCTGTTTTATTTTTCGTAGCCCAAGAGCAAACGGACGAGGCTTTATATAAAAACAATTATATGCCTAAAGTAATAAAAAGATATTACATTACGTAAAAAAAAATCAAAAAAAAATTATATTTGCTTCTCAAAGCGCCTTACGATTTCTGGACTTTTCTCCCAAATCTCCTCGAGCTTACGAAGCTCTCGTTTTCACTCGCTTAATACGAAATAATTCGTGGATGCGAGTTACCGGAATTATATAAATTATTTAATTTAATTATGTTAAATAAAATTATTGAGAAAACCTCAATGAAATTTCCAAGTGAGTAGATTGGTCTTTTTAAGCGTTTGCAATCGATTTAGGCAGGTCTTCACAGGCTGACGGTCTTGGTGGAAAAGGGAAGTAGGATAGTCATGTCGAATCGAGCATGTGGAGTTGGTATGACGTGGGATCGAAACGATATTCTGACAACCCAAAATTGGAACGAAATTTAACGAAACTATTAAGTGGCAGAGTTCAGCATGTATACATAGTTAATAATAAAAACTAATTTGAAATTTAAAAAAAAAAATTCTGTGAGGAAGTGGCCCATACAGTGTTTACAACCCAAGTAACATCTTTGAAGCTAAATGTTATTTAAAAAATCTTTAACAGCTCTGAGAGAGTTAAATGCAAGGCCCTAACTCTAACTGATTGTAGCTTTTGGTGAACGAATTTAAAAATCTATCTCTATAATGGAGTTTCTTAATAATCTTTAGTCCTGTTACGTTTAAAAGCTTTCTGAATTTTTATAAAACTATTTAGAGTGCCGTGATTGCATTTTCAAAAGAATTAAGAAACAGAAATTCTTGTTTTCTCAATTTCAAAATAATTAAAATAAAAAAAATAATAATATTTAGAAGTACAATATCAACATTCCTGATAAAAATTAAATCGCACTTAGAAATCACTCTACTTTGAACCTATTATAGCTATTAATTATGTATTTCGTTTACCTATTGTTCCATGTAAACACGCAACTCTATGGTACTACTTTTAGAGTGTATATTAAAGCTCTTAGCTGACAAAATATACTTACAAGCACTATTAGGCAGATCAAAAGTGCTCTCAAACTCCATGAATTAGCTGCAAGTTAGCTCCTTGTTTGTTCTTAAAGCGAATAAACGAGCTTTAAGATAAGTTCTGGAAGCTCTTTTAAATCTTTTATACAGCGAAAAATGTTTCTTGGGAAGATTTTGCTTCTAATATATGTAGGTAGATACTTTAGGGCAAGTTTTGCAATTGAAAACAAAACTTAAATGGAGATTTCGATCAAAGTTCACATGTGAGTTCATTGTGAGAACACAAAAAACTGGAACCCTCAATTCCGTCTGCCGTTATGTCTTTACGTAGATCTACAGCTTAAACCGCTACACCGATTTTCCTTAAAGTCTTTTCTTAAGAGTGGGTGATTCCCTTGGAAAGAAAATAAATTTTTTTCTTTGCCTTATGAAAAATTTTATTTATCTCAAAAACGACTCTAACGATCTTGACAAAACAAAATTATGTGTATTTTCAGTATGGTCTACATTTGGTATAACAAAAAAAATGTTATCATCGGAACCTGCAAGAACCGTGTTTTCTTTTTATTTTTTCAAGGCTCTATCGATTTCGATCAAAATTTGTATACGACAGATTCTTTGAATTTTATATAATATTGTATATATAAATTTCCGAATATAATATTTTTATAATGAAATTTATAACTTTTCATTTGCAGTATTCAATTCAACTTTTAGCTTTGGCTTACTTAAAATGTAAATGTCTGATCATCCGAAAATGGTTTTGGGAAATGTCATTCGGGTAAGTCAATTTCTTAATTTTTACTTGTGACTTATATGTAGGTAAAATTTTGTATAGAGAATCTTCTAAATAGTTTGAAAAACATTGCATTTTAAACTTAAATCAATTTTGTTTTTGAAAATTCGATTTGTCAAAAACGGGTCCATATTTTTTTTGTAAATTAAATTTTTATTCGTACAACAAAATTAAAACATTAAATTGACTTATCAAAATTTTTTCTTAAAAATGTTTCAAACATTTTGAATATATGTAAAAGCTTATTTTGTTAAGAAACTACTACAACGACTTATAAGTTTTGTTCTTGTATAAACCAATATTTGCTTGATTTACATAGCATCCTGTTGTTTAAGTCATGTAAAAAATTTATTTTGTGCTTATGAACAATTGGTCTATAATAACAATAATTTTTGAAATTTTTAGTTTTGAACATAAGAGGAAGTTTGTGCGACCCAGTCGTGCATTTTATTTATATATGAACGCATTGGATATTCAGCTTAGGACTAGTCAGGTATTCTTCTCTCCATTCACCGTACTGTTAATTTGATACGTTGTCATTCGATTGAAAAATTTTGTTTAAGTTTTTACAACTCTCATAAAACGATATGTCATAATTTTTGATTAAAACCTAAAGAGAACCCCTAACCTTCTACATACAATTCCATATTTTAATTCCAATTAAGATTAAATTGATTAAAGCCTCGTAGAGAACCTAACCCTAGTGACGTACAAGATAAAACTCTCAAATATTCCTGTATGCGTGTTAATAGAAATGGAGGTGTCTACAATTTTCTGCCTAGTTTAAAAGCCTATGATGAGAAGCACTTTTCATGACAAGAAATACTTTTGGACGATTTGGGACTTTGGCACCAATACTGCGAAATAAGCCTTACCGTACGACGTGACAGTTCAACGAAATACATAACTATTATGTCAAGGAGTACTTCATAAGTAGGGTTTAGATCACACCGAGTAGAAGTTATAAATACCGATTGACTAATTTGATCTTATTTGATTGTTGTTAAAAAAAAAACTTTAAAAAACTTTAAAAAAAACTTGATGATGACTCCGAGATTTATGAATCAAGGGGTATTCACGAAAATCAGAAGACTTTCAGCCGAATCACCGGAGAAATAATTTAAATTAATCAATCAGCAGAACTGTGCAGAGCAAATTAGATATATTTACATATGTAGATTAAAAAGTGATAAGATTCGACTTGATGCAATATTTTAAATGAAGTAAAAGTCAAAAAATAAAAATTCGTTTAGTAAAAACGCAAAATTGCGCATCGTGCTAAAATTGGAGATACGAGTATTGTCGCCACTAAATGAACGCAATTTATAACAGATAAAAAACTGTCCAGGTATCTCCTAAGGAGCATCGATTTCATGATACCATGGAGAAGAAACGCTGATGGTTCAAGAAGTGATACGTCCAACTCGGACGGAACCCGGTTGTAGGATTTCATCTTCGATTTCATTACCACATAATAAACATTATACAACATATCGATATCAAACATCACCATCAGGAGTATCATCGTTATCTTTTAAAATTTAAAAAAGATATACAAGCCCTAAAATCAGACGAGGGATTACTACTGCTCACTTAAACTCTAGTCCAATCATTTTATTTTGTATTAACTTATAAAGAGTCTAAACCTAGTGACTTACAACTCTCAACCATTCCTGTATTCGTGTTGCCAGAAATAGGAGAGGAAACCTGACTTACAATTTGCTGCCGATTCCGAACGGCTAATGAGTAGACATGAGATACTCTTAGAGGATTTGTAAATTCCTGTCTAGGATGCAATAGAACCCTGAATAAACGTTTTTACAGTGGCTGAGAATCGAACCCAAAACACCTACATGGCAGTCCAACGCACTAACCATTATACCAAGGGGTACTACTACTATTATTAACTTAAATTAAATGAACGAATTCTTATAATTAAGTTTGTAGAAGCCTTCGACAATCCCTATGAATTTTTAAAAGTAATATTCAAAAATTTGGTACGAACAGCTGATTGTAGATTGGTTCCATCAATGTCTATCAAATTGTGCGGATTAAGATTTGTATCTAAAGTTATTTAAGACAGCTGATAATGACAACTAAGGCAACAAAAACTTTAAATAAATATCACAAACACTCTGGATACTGATATAGCATATCCCATGCTATTATTGTCATGTCTCATTTTATACAGAGATAGAAATCTGAAGATCTGTCTCTAATTCCTAATTTCAACATTTAACTAATGGATTGATTACAAAGTCCAAAATGACACGTTATTTCTCATTTAATCTGCTCGTATATTGAACCATTTGAGAACAAAGGTGCAAATACAAATACAAATAATCAAATAATAAAATTGATAAATTTCGGGAACAAAAATACAAAACACATATATTAAATCCCGGCCGGCACTTTGAAATCTGTTTCCACCAACCTTTTTGATCAATACTTTTAAGTCAGCTGCAATATTTCCATTTTTAATTTTTTAGTAAGTTCACTACATCATTTTCACTCTTGTAATCACTTTTAAAAGAAGTATAACAGCCATTAAAAAAATAAAACACCTCAAACTATACTATGTTCAATACGAATCAACAGATCGCTGTCAACAATAATTGCATATTTACAAGCGACAACAAAACCTTCCGATAAAGAAAAAATACGAAAGTCTACCTATTGGAGAGTGAACCGACAAAAGTCCACCATGTACACGAACATGGTGTCCATTGAAACTGAAACTGAGAGTCTGCAGTGGAACTTACATGGCTGAGGCTGAGGAGATACGTTCGTGGTTTTATTCTAGCCATTCATTGGAGAGAAATGAAAATAAAGCAACAACTCTGCTTTGTCTGGAGTTTTGATTTGGAAAAAGTAAAAGCGAATCTTTGTTATTGTTAGCCTCTTTAGGTTTTTTCTCTTTTGTCGGCAAGTTAGCGCCAGCGCAAAAGAATGTCATTGTACTTGTAGTCCTAAGAGATACTGTTATTGATGTGATATAAAGATTGTAGTAGAATATGAAAAAATGACAACAATGGTTTAGAGATTAACTAAGACATGCGTGTTGATAAGTTTCTCTTTGGAGAGTGGTTGGTGTTTAGACTAAAAAAGCAATTCACAATGGTTAATTTAAATACAAGACCTTTTTTTTTTAAATTCCCATTTAATTAATCTAATTTTTCTCTTGGTGGTACCAAAACGAAATCAGCGAATTAAACTGAAAAATATTGAAATTTCAAATAAGAAGTGTAGCAAAATTTCATTGAGATTTTGTTGAAAACAAGAGTTTTCATTGAGATTTCGTTAAAATCTCCATGAAATCTTGTTCCATCAACTTGAAATATTGTTTCCAGCAGATATCTCATAATTCAGGAGCAAAATATAACGAACAAAATTTTCTCCACTTCATTTATCAATGTGGGAAGTGTAGAAAAAACTGTTTTCGATAAGAAGTTCTGACCGCAATTTTTTTTTTGAAAATAGATGCTTCTTTTAATTCAAAGAAAAAAGATGTTGACAGAGTTCTGAGTCAGTTCATAAAAAGAAACGGAATTAAATTAAATTTGGTGGTGCAACAGCTCGAAGTGAACCAGGACCTATTGACTTACAACTCTCATCTCAACCATTCCTGTGTGCGTGTTACCAGGAACGGAGGGTCCCTACAATTTTCTGCCGATTCCGAACGGCTAATGAGCAGCACTTGATAAGAGATACTCTTGGAGGATTTGTCAATTCCTCGCAAGAAACAGAATTATTTGGATAAAGTATTCGGATTATCTAACGATAGCTCTCGCCCTTGACGGTGATGACCTGAGCAAAGTCCTTCTCAAGAAGGACTGACAAGCTAGCTAGGCAAGGGTCAACAATGCGGAAATTCAATTGTAGGTGAAGCAGAAAGATGTAGCCGAGTTTTAATAAGTCCCCAGCAAATGTCCTAATATTCAGACCCTAGAAGGACATAGCCAAGGTAGTTTAAACATGCAGTCCAGACTGGCCCATAGGGAAACATGCATCGAAACTGGACATTCCTTACAATACTCATTTTCGTTGTTGTGGAGATCAGCAGGAAAAGGAAACTGTACTCATTTCTTCTGTAAATGTATTGCTCTGTAAAGAAGAGCCCAACTATACGGAAAGTTTGTTCCTCGGGAACCTTAACGAACTATCTGAACTGAAGATACAAATTTTTTCTTAACTTGACGACGCACAGTGTGGGAATTCGCGAATTTAGCGGAATAAAATTAATAACGCTTGCATTTTAAATTTTTTTGTAGTTTTTTTTTCGGTTTAGTTCATTGAAAATGTCTATACAATCAAATGTAACTCACATTTTGGTCATATTTTATTTAAGTTTTTGTAAAATGAGCTTTGAAGTGACAGGTTGTTTACACCAAAAAGTACTTTTTTTTTGAAAATCATAATTTACAAAAACATCTTTTGAGGAATGATGTATTGTTTAATTTTATTACAAATATGAATAAAATAAAGAAAAAAGTTAATTATTATCAGATTTTACTAGTTTTTTTTTGCAAACCGATATGTCAATGCCGTTGTTTATGAACTAAAGAAACTCTATTCTTAAAAAGGGTATTAAAACGTACAAGAAATTCTATATCAAAGGAAGTTTTAAATTAGTTTTATTTCTAGACAATCAATGTTTTTTTTTATATTGGTAAGTGTTGTATCACGAAATTTTTCTGGCATACATCATCAAGGATAAAAAAAATTAAAAGAACCGAAAACTTCCTGTCGAAAAAATACAGTTTCACTGGAATAGACAATTTTTATTTAACAATTCTGTTATTCTTGTAAAATAAAAAGCAAATTTAAAACAATTTTATTTAATTGTTTTTTATATGTTTTGTTTTTATTGTAAACAATTTTACCTTTTCTATAATTCTAACTACATTCAGCAATTCAACATTATGTTATATACATACATATAACACATTTTATTTACATTTTATATTAGTTTGCAATATCCAAAATTTCAAGAACCTCAGGCTCTAAGTTACTTCCTTTTCTTTTAGGAATACACCTTAGGCTTGCTAGATATGGATCTGATGTAATAAGCAGCCTATAAAGTAGATCAGTCATTTCGTGAAGTTTTTCGAGTAAATAACTCTCGGTTTTTCGGTTTTCTTTATTTCTGGCTTCTTGAGCTTCCTCCGATAATTGGCCAATTGGAAGAATACAAGAAGAAATTACCTGTTTACCATGAAATAAAACTTTATGGACACTCACTGGCATATAGTACTATCCGTATTTTTCAATGTAAAGTTCTCTGGTTCTCGTCACATAGGCATCTAAATTGATAGGAAATCCTGAGGACACAGCTTCTAAAGTAATATGGAACCCTTTTATCAGCTCTATATCAACTCCAGTTATTTGAGCAGTTTGATTTTCAAAGTTGTAAAAATCAAATTTAATGTAAAATACGCATAAAAAGCACTTTTGCTCTTCAAATAAAAAAATCGTTTTTTGTTTTTTATTTTTCAATTAATTTATTTTTGTTATTATAATTGGAGCACCCTTTATCCGATATAATAGTTTTTTTTTATTAATTGATAGTTTCTGTTTTTAATTTTTTAAATAACTTAATTCTTTTTTTTTCTTACTGTTAAAAAGTTAATTTGAACACCCTGTATTTTTGTTGTAACTATTTTTAATCCTAATATGGGGGTGGCCGTGGCGCGATGGATGTGTGCTCGCCTGTCAACCTCATGATGACAGGTTCGATCCCTGCCGTCGCACAGTGTGTTATTTTGCACATCTAGCGGAACTTTATTCCTGTCGCACGTAAATAATTTTTTTTTTGTATTTACCTGTTGCATAATGTTATTTATGACGTTCTATTTAGTAATTTTAATTCTGTAAGCATTTTATAATTATAAATGGAACAAAACTCTACTTCACTCTTTGTGTGTTCTCACCTTGGGTTCAAATGTTTATAACTCAAAGACTAATTAATCGATTCTGTCCAAACATTCACCAAAATCTTTGTAAAAATCTAGAGGCTCATCTCTTTTAAACCTTAAAAACCTCCAAACAAATATATTTACGATATTAACAAAAAAAATTTAACTTTTAAAAATATTTGTTATTTAAATATTTTTCAGTTTTTTTTTTTTTGAATTCAATGTTTATGTTCATAAATGAATATTGTGTAGCTAGTTGGCATCATCATCATAGTTTTCACTAGAACTGCTACCACCTGGATCTTCTGCGGGTTTCTTCATAAGAGCTATACTTTCTTGAAAAAGTGATTTTTCTTTTATATTATGCACTGTACTACGACTCGATAGATATGGATCCGAGCAAAGTAAAAATCTGTTTAGTACATATCTCTGTTCGTATATTTTCTGGAAGACTTTCGGCGGTAATGCTCCCGGAATCGTCTGTATTCCTTATTGCTCGCTTCTTGCGCCTCTTTGAACAACTACCCAAGTGGCACTATACAAGCTTGAATGATCACTTTTGAGTGTATGAAAAACTTATGTGTGCTTGGAGGCATACAGTACCAGGCATAATGTTGTAGATAAATATTTTTGGTTTCATTTGCATAACTTTCAAACTTGACCGGATCAATTTCATATTTACTCGATAATACATCGAGCAATTTCGCTGGCCGATTTAATTAATTCTCTAATTTTCCGTTTTTGCACTTTGGGTGTACATTCCTCTAATTGCTTTGAAGGCCGTCCAGGATTTGATTTCGAGCTTGTTGTTGGAACAAGGTCATAAATTTGAACAGGCAATTCAATTTTATCATCCAACCGTCTTGCATAATCCATCTTGTATATTTTTCCATCCCAATTACTTCGTTTCCATCTTTCATGGATTCTGCAACTCAGCGAGCTTACAAAAGTAACCAGTACTCTGAGGGGTTTAGCTACGTTCACAAGACCAAAGCTTACCATTATATGATTGAAATTACGTTTATTTCGCTCTTCTTTCTTTGCGCTTTTCCATATTTAAGAAATTTCACTAATTTTCATTTTACTGTATGCCTAACAAGAAAAAGAAAAGTTGTATGGGGGCGGCACTCAAAAGCAAAAACTGTAAATGGATTTCGACAAAGAAAACATTGAAGAAGAGTGACACAAAATATCTCGCCGTATACACGAATATACATTTTTAAAAGTCTTCACAAAGTCACAAAACAAAATAAAAAACACCAAGCCGAAGGCTTTTAAACAAAACGGATTTCTACCATCTTATAGGCTCATAGAAATTTATTTCTTACCTTAAACAATTCGCAGATAACACAAAAATAATAAACAAAAGTATTTTGGGGGCTAGCACTACTAATTACTTTAAACCAATATGATGAATTCGACCTATGATTTACAAGTGATTTTTAATATTTGTTTCCTCATATTTAACGCCTGTTTGTGGTGTCACTGTACTGTACCTACATAACGTTTTCCATATTTTTTTTTAGGATGCTATGGTCTAGGGTTTTACCTATCATGTCACACCAAAATATTTTCATTGTGACAACTTTCAGATTTTGAATAAAGTTCCGCTAGATTTGCAAAATAACACACTGTGCGTCGTCTATGTCGCTTTAATTCCATTAAAAACCTTCTAAAAATTGTCATCAATGGGTTGCTGGTTTACTCATTACATGTTGTTCAGGCATAACACTAACAACATGTAATTGAGTTAAACTAGTATGCCCAACAAGGATGAACACGAATAAAATAATGTGAATTATAAGCGACATAGAAATAAGACACGGCATTTCTCCGCTTTAGCTCAGCCTCAGTCTCAGAACATCGTGCCACACATCTTTCCTATCCTTCTTTCTCTTCATTAACTTCACGCCCGCGCTGTGTTGAAACATTTAAAGGGTAATCATAATCCCTTGAGCGCGGGTAGATTATAAAAAAAAAAAAAAAAAAAAAAAATTATTTTCGTTTGGAACACCCCGTGAAATAAAAAAAGTTTTTAAATTTATAACATTCTTTTTCTAACCAAATCTCAAAAAGTTATTCGATTTTGACTGTATGCCATCATTTTTTTGCTGGATAGTCATTTAGAAACATTGAAAAAAAATATATCACAACATAATTGGGGTGTCAAATTTTAGTAATTCTTGATAGATAATAAATCAAGCTTTGTAGTGAATATTGTTTCGAGGCGCAATAACGTGGAATAACTAAAGTTTTGTTCTAATAAAGATACAAACATAGAAAAAAAACACATTTTTTTAAGTTCAATCACCAAACCAAAAATGTGAAACACCCTGTGAAATCAAAAATTACTTACATTCTTATACCTTGATATTTAGGAAATATAAAAAAAATAAAACTTTTATCAAAACACATACCAAACGCACGAAAAAAAATTAAGAGCAAAGTAATCTCTTCCAGCAAATATACAGAATAAAAATCGCCAACTGCAACTTCAATGTAATTTTTTTTTTGTTTACATGATCCCCACTCAACAGTGCTTTTGTTATCACTGTCTACAATCTTTTAGCTTTAAGAAAAACCGGTTTTGGCATCAATCGAGACTAGTCATTTTTCGAATTAAATTCCGCTAAATTCGCGAATTCCCACACTGTGCGACGTGGTCGTGAAACGAATCTAGATGACTTCTGTAACGGGTAGGTACTCCCCGATCTTAAGACCGCAATCTCGAAAACTTCAGGCAGAATTGAGCTCATTCATCCCTCATCATATGTCATTAAATCCACAGGTCAAACAAAAGTAGTCAAAAGTATTAAAATGGCACACTTGAGCACTATTTGGGTCACTGATTAAGACTACTCGTTTTCCTACTTATGCACATGTCCCAGGACCGATGATCCTGCCATTCCAAAATTTACACCAAAAGGTATCCTTTTCTGGATGCATTGTAATTATGGGATCTCTAGTGGATTGTGATCGTCTCGAATTCGACAATTTTGTTTGTTGGCGAAAATGCATCCAGAAATAGGAATTGTCGCTGAATACGGCCGATTTCGACCGAATGTTACTCGAACAGAAGACTCATTTTAATAAAAACAATTCAATCATTTTCAAATGCGGTTGAACGTATAAGTACTTTTCATGTCGATTTAGGCAGACAGACTTAATAAGTGAAAGCCAATTTGACAGATGAAGGCTCAACAATATGGCCGCTATCACTTGGCAAAGTTAAAAAAGCCTAATGAGAATATCCATTAGTTTAATTGGGAAGTGTATATCTACTATATTTTTGTAAATTAAATTTTGTGTTGAGGTTTTAATAAAATCTGACGTTTCTGTGATTGATAATTCAAAAAAAGTGCTTTTATTATACCAGCCGTTGGTCTGTGCGTTTACCTTGACATCGAGTTGGAAAAAATTATTTTTTGGTTTAACTGCCACACAATATTTTTTTTAGTTTTCTCTAACATATATGCATATTAAACTTGATTCGTCCTCTTTTAAATTTTAAAAAATCATAAAAGATTTTGACAGGTGATTCCCGTAGAAATATCTTGTTGACGGCTCAACGAATTTTGTTATTTCTTTATATTCTAGTTCGTCTGAATAGTTAAAGCGCTATTACATTTGAAACATTTATATAATATTTGTGTATGAGTAAAGAAAGTCAAAGAAAATTTGCATTAATTTTTTTTTTAGTATTTCGTACCTAATCATATTTTCTCGTTAGCAATACAGGGTGGGCCATCTAGTGGTTTCTTTTTAAATTAAAGGTTTTTTTGACACTGACAGCTGTTTCCCGCAAGAAATCTTGACAGAAAGTCAGTATCATACCTCCGCTGAACGAAATGATTGAACAACGTTGGGAAACATTGAAAGCTTATTTCCACAGTGCGTTTTTGAAAAAAAAAGTTTTGACCGATATGATGCCCCAAATGTGCCTGCTGTATGCAAGTTTGTTCAAAAAGTTCGTGAGACTGGTATGCTTGTGGACAACATTCATGGTCTCCGTCGTTTTGAGGTGCGCACAGACGAGAATGTGGCTACTGTAGCAGAGAATGTGAGACTTAATTCACGATCATCAACTCGCAATCGATCTCAACAGCACAACATTTCTCGCACTAACCTGAGCAGAATTCTGCACAAAAATCTCGGATTAGTCGCTTACAAGGTCCAATTGACTCAGCAATTAAAGTCGTACGACCTTCCGCCAAGGCAGCCACTTGAACGACCTTGTGTTCCGTAGTTAATGGTAATGTTTGCTCTTACTAATAAAGCCATAATAAATGGAAAAAATTTAATTTTGATCACTTTATTACATTTTCAAAAAAGAAACTTGTATTTGGCCCAACTATATTGAGTCAATAATATACAATTTCAATTTCAAGCCGTGTATATTCTCTATTTAAATTTAAATTAAATTGGTTTAATAATTGAATCGGATGTTTGAAGTATAGCTGCGCAATTCAAAAACTCAAAAACTCGCTGGGACTATAAAAAAACCTTTCATCTACAAATATCCAACTTTTTTGCTGCTGGGATGTAGTCGAAATGAGCAGTTCTAAAGTTCTGACGGAGAATGTCACTAGACCTATAAGTAAGAAAAGAACATGCTCGTGCAGTTGCAGTAAGTCGATTGTCTATGCTGGTTAAAAGTAAAGAACCAAGAATGCTTCCTTGCGGAACAGCATATTTTATTAAATGTTAGTAGTTACATAATAATGTCTCTAATGGAATGTCAACATTTTGAAATTCTTTCCTAAATAATTCAATAAATCTCTCAGACTCAAAGTGTAAAACAATTCTACATGGTGGAACAAATTCTAACTCTTAAGCGCACGCTACGCTACGTAGGCTACTGATGATAAATATGGGAAAGGAAAAATCTTATACATAGACAAATCTCTCAATAATTTCTTTCTGCATTTTAGTAAATTACTAAATGAAATTTAAATATTTTTCCACAAGACTTAGGTACTTGTATTTTCGGGACCATTCAAAATTTTGTCAAATAAGATCGTATTTTAGATTTGTTGTAAGATTATGTTGTACCTTTCATTAAAGCAATAAACAGACAAAGTTGTATTCTCTTCAGCAACATATGTAAATGACTTGGCGAGGAGTTGCAACGTTTCCTTTAAAGAGTTGAGTAGATTCCTATTAAAAGTAGTTTAGATTTCCGTATGGAGTTGATTTTCCGTAAATTATTTCACTGCATTTACTTCACCCTTGCTAATTTCTCTCATCTAAATTAATCCCATTTTAATTAATTTAATTTTGCAATCAGTTAAGAATCTATAACCCATTATATTTTTAAACTTGAAGATTCTCTTAGTACGGAACGTGATGGTGTGTCATTATGTATTCTAAAGAAATGTGCCTCCTATCTGTCATTTCCTTTATTTGTTCTTTTCAATGAATCTTTAAAAAGCTCAATTTTCCCCAACATGTGGAAAACTGCATTCCTTATACCAATTCATAGAGAGGATCGAAAAATGAAGTAACAAACTAACGACCTATTGCGAAGCTTCCTGTGATTCCAAAACTGTTTAAGTCAATTATTTCAATTCTTTGCTTCAATTGTAGTTCAGTTATTTGCGATCATCAACATGGTTTTGTCAAAAAGAAGTCAACCATTAAATTCTGTTAAAATTACTGTCCTTTTGTCTAGACGATTTTGAAGATAGTGAATAAGTTGACTGATTTTTTATTGATTTCAGTAAAGCATTGGATAAGTTGTGCCATAAAACACTTTCGATGAAACTCAAGAACCAAGGGTTTATTGATGTTTCTAAAATAGATTTCTTCATATTTAGAAGTGTTAGTGTTTCTTTTAGAAATGAGCATTCAGCTGAATTCTAGGTTAACTCAGGTGTTCCTCAAGGTAGCCATTTGGACCCAATATTATTTATTTTATTTATAAATGACTTGGTTTCGATCATACTTAATTCCTCTGTTCTTATCTGCTCTGGGCATTAACCTTTACAAGAGAATAAAATCTCCTAAAGATTGCATATTTTTACAAGACGATCTTGTAACATTAAGGAAATGGTACAATATAAGTCGTTTCTACTTTAATACCAGGGTATTGTGTGGGCCACTTACTACTATGTACATATAACTAGATTAGAAGCTCTGCAGAGACGATTCATGCGTTTCTACTTTCGTATACTTCCGTGGTCACAAGTTGTATAACCTCCTTATTTTCAAAGACTTAAACTAATAGATCAATAAGAGACTTACTACTAACAAGTCGAGAGGGCCCTCAATGCCTGTCCAAGGTATAATGTTAAAATCATCGTTGGGGATTTGAACGCAAAAATAGGTCAGGAGCCCCAGTATTCAGGCATTACGCAGCTTCCCATAGTTTGCATGAGAACACTAATGACAATGGACTTCGAGTCTAAGAATTGGCAGCATCGAAAAACATGGTCGTTGCGAGTACCAGGTTCCCGCGTAAAGATATCTACAAAGCCACATGGGTATCACCTGATGGAGTCACTCGTAACCAAATAGACCACGTGTTGATAGACCGTCGCCACTACTCGAACATGATGACGGTACAAACGTACGACTCGGATCACTATTTTGTTAGTATGGTTTTCCGAGGGCGGATTGCCTTACGAAGACGTATTGCATCCGCCGATCAGGTTCGAATCAACACGGCTGCCCTGCGCAATATAAACACCAGTAACACCTTTGGTAATGCGTTAGGACTCACCCTAGAATCACTTGATTTAGGGAGAGTAAGTCCTGAAGCCAGTATGCTGGGCGTAAATAAGAAGTGGACACGCATTAAGAATACTGTCATTAGTACTGCCAACTCCATCTTAGGCAGCAGTCGTAAAAATCGGAACGACTGGTTTGATGATGAATGCAAGCTAGCGACTTAACGTAAGAATGTTGCGTACCGAGCAATGCAACAATCTCATAGAACGCGGGCACGCGAAGAGGAGTATAAAGAGCTCAGAAGAATAGAAAAACGGCTTCACAGACAAACAAAATCAGCCTGGGAGAAGAACCTAATCTGTGAAATAGAAAATAGCCGAGAGCGAGGTCCGCACCAGGCGCGGAAGTTCTACCAATCCGTCCGAAACATGACGCAGTACACAACACGCTGCACTTACTGCAAGGACGGAAAGGTAAATCTGATCACCGATCCTGGAAGCATACTGGAGCGATGGGAAGTGTACTTTAATGAATTGCTAAATGGTCAGCTCACTGCAGAAGTGGAGGCTCCACTACTCCAAGAAGAATACCCTATGTTGCCGCCACCAAGCATAGAAGAGGTTGAAAAGGCTATAGGCCGGCTTAAACAGAACAAAGCCCCGGGAGCCGATGGCATACCAGCCGAATTATTCCATCACGGCGGGCCAGCCTTACGTCAAGCAATTCATGATATTACAGTACAGGTATGGGAGCAGGAAGAAATGCCAGAAGACTGGCGAAAAGGTTTAATATGCCCCATACATAAGAAGGGAGATGTCACAACGTGCAGCAATTATAGAGGTATCACGTTGTTGAGTACCGCCTATAAGATACTCTCCTCTATCCTACAAGACCGGATAACCCCATACGCTAAAACCGTCATCGGACAATATCAGTGTGGTTTCATTCCAGGCAAATCAACAACTGATCAGATCTTTACCCTTAGGCAGGCGATGGAAAAATGTCTAGAATTTAACATCCCAACATACCATCTGCATAGCATAGCCAGGGTAGAACTTTACAAAGCCTTGAGAGAATTCGGCATCCCAAATAAATTGACACGACTATGTAGGTTGACCATGACCAACGTAACAAGCCAAGTAAAAATAGCCGGATTGCTATCCAGACCAATCAACATCTTTAAAGGACTCCGACAAGGGGACGGCTTGGCCTGCCTCCTCTTCAACCTGGCGTTGGAGAGAGCAATCCGTGACTCTGGCACGGCAACAAGAGGGACCATCGTCAACAGGTCTAGCCAGTTACTGGCTTACGCAGACGACATCGACATCATCGGAAGAACCGAACAAGCTGTACACGATTCCTTCATCCAGATCGAGCAGGCGGCACAAAATCTGGGGCTGCACATTAGTGAAGGTAAAACAAAGTACATGGTGGCGTCGAATGCGAGAGGAACAGTTGGTCAAACAATCAAGGTAGCGGAGCACGAATTTGAAGTGGTGCAATCCTTTAAATACCTTGGGTCAATAGTAGCAGCCGATAACAATATAGAAGAAGAAATACGCGGGCGGCTTCTCAAATCCAACAGAGCCTACTATAGGCTGTCAAAGCTTTTCAAATCCAGAAATCTCACCATAACTTCAAAACTGCTGCTGTACAGGACCATGGTCCTGCCAGTATTCACATATGGATCCGAGACTTGGGTGCTTAGCAAAAGGCACTCCGACCTCTTAGCTGCGTTCGAGAGAAAAGTCTTAAGGAGAATTGTTGGCCCCGTATGTGAGGAAGGACGATTCCGGAGACGGTACAATCATGAACTGTACGCAATCTACCTTGAAGCAGATATCGTGACAAAAATTAAGCTCGGTAGACTCCGGTGGGCAGGGCACCTAGCTCGCATGAGCGAAGAGGAACCTGCTCGGAAAGTTTTTTGTGGTACATTCTATGGTAGACGACAGCGTGGTAGTCCATGCTTGCGCTGGAGAGATGCCGTAGACCAGGACGTCCAAAGCCTTGGGGTGCGCAACTGGATGGCGTCGCGTCGGCTCGAGACCGGGATAGGTGGAGGGACTTGTTGAAAGAGGCCAGGACCGGAACCCAGTTGTCGAGCCGATGATGATGAAACTAATAGATCTTCCAATTCTCTGAAAACATAGACAGCACCTGCAGTTAAGTTTCGTTGCTGGAATTCTAAATGGCTCCATATTATCTCCAACAGCTCTGTGTAAAATAATTATATTGTTAGTCTAGCAAACGTAAGAAGTAAGCAGCCTTTGCCTTCAATATTCAGTAGATCTAATTAAGGTGTAAATAGCCCTCTGAATCAATTAATGGTAATATTTAATAAATTTTATTTGCTCATATTTTGAAGTCAACTGTATGCCATGTAAATTTAAGTCATATGGAGCGATTACAAAATTTGTTCGTTTGAATGACAATCGCGATTCAATTTAAAGCTCTTCTCCAACTTAAATCCTCGACTTCTGCAGAATTTTTGAAGTTGGCACAATTTGCTTGTGATTCCTACAAAATTTCAAACACAGTACTCAAATTAAATGCGACAAGGCAGAAGTTAACAGACTCATTAGCAACCATTAGTAGGTATTTCCGGAATTTTGAATTTTTGAAAAGTACCCTATACAACATTATCATCTGCCTTAGTGCAGTGTAAGTGTGTGAGTACTTAGATATTTTTCATAATTTCATTCGCACTTTCCAGTGTACTTAACACATGCCACACAGGCAACCCCTATTCTTTGCCATACTTATGTCACTCAACCTCAAAACCTCATTGTCATCAGAATAACACATTCAACAGTAGGTACTAGGTACTTGTATTGCTGTAATGATTTTTGGTTGAAAACCAGAAAAAAAAAAAAAAAAAAACTGTCACCCTTTCTTTTGTTGTTGTGTTGTGTGTCGCATTTAATTAAAAATTCAACAAACTCCACTCTCGGTGCGTAATGCAAGTGTTTGTTTGGGGGAACACACGCCCTCACCACCACTCTGCCATTGGCAGCAACCTTATCCCAAAACATACAAAGGGACTTTTTCATTTTGCTTTTGTCATTAAAATTCATAAGGGGGAGATGAAAAAAATTCCAAGGATCTCCTTAAGTTTGTAAAAGGATTGTATCTTTTTTTCTTTTGCCAAAGAAAGTTTAAAGCTTGCTTAATTTGTACAACAATAGGTACATGCGTATATGCATGGTTCGAGGGCAGATTGCATTAACGAGGGATTATGTCTGTTAGCAGTCCTGGATTGATACAATCACTTGTTAATTTTTCAAGAGGGAATACAAACTTTCGAGTCCTTAACTGGACGGAGCAGAATTTCAATTTTCAAATATTTGAGTCAGGATGTGACAGATAATCTAAGTCATATTTATTATGGGCGAAAGCAAAATTTAATATTAACACGCTCATATTACTGAATAAAAATTTTTAGTTGTAAGAAATTCAAATCGTTGGTATGCGTTTTGGACAAAAGTTTTTAAAAATATAAAACTCCTCAAAGAGTTTTCAGATAAAAAAATCAGTCCACCAAG
This sequence comes from Chrysotoxum bicinctum, assembly GCA_911387755.1. Taxonomy (NCBI): domain Eukaryota; kingdom Metazoa; phylum Arthropoda; class Insecta; order Diptera; family Syrphidae; genus Chrysotoxum; species Chrysotoxum bicinctum. The sequence goes on along the minus strand of OU426987.1, from coordinate 203,031,574 downwards.
AGGGCGTATCAAACTATATTGGATTAGGTTGACGTGGCTGTCAGCAGGAGAGCCGACACACATAGACCATGAGTTGGTCCCTAATCGTTAAACCAATTAAAGCTCCTTATTAAGCGGGCGAGCTTGCTTATATTTTTATCTGCTAGATCACTTACCAGATACAGTCTACGTCTTTGGGATAAAATGGGACATGTTTAGAGAAGGTGAGGGATCGATGCCTCCTCTTCTTCGTCGATGCAGCTTCTGCAGAAATCGTTAGAATAAATTCCAAGCCACGTTGCGTACTTTCATATCAAACAGTGTCCTGTTATAACATCTATTACGGAACATAACATATGTGTGATCTGCTTAATAGTCTGGACAATATAGACATTTAAAATAACAAAAATTCAAAATTCAAGGTTTTTTGGTTTTTTCTCGAAAACGGTAAGTTTTCTCAAAAAAAACCTCAGCCCAAAGTTGTAGATCTTAAGATTCTCTACAAAAATGGTCCTTATAATTTTTTTTCCTAAGAGTTACCATTCGTGAGATATCGCGATTCCAAGAGTCAAATTATACATGATATTCACACATTTCCACGCCACCTGTGAGGTAGTCTACTCGGCGCGTTTTTTTTACCGTGGTTTCCCCTGTCATGACAATTTGTACTTATAAGACATACTTCAATTGAACGAGGTAATGGATCCTAGTGTTTATCAAAGGCTTACGGAAGGATTTTATACTGTTCGACGTTCTGATAAACTTTGTTGTGGAACTTCAACAGATATGATTATTGAACAATCGATGATGAAATCTATGAAAACAGATGGGGGCATTTCTCGAGGAAGAAGTACGAAAGAAAGTGTGATAAGTAAATGGGTTTACGGAATTCATGCAATGAATACTGTGTGTGAGGGGTTGGAAGTTCTTGCTAATGTTCAAATGGACACAACAGATCAGCATGTAGATGCAAGTGATTTGCGGCCTAAAAAGATGCTAAAGATACTCGTATTAAAAAACTTCTTGACTGGTTTTCATCACATGATCCTTTTCCTAAAATTAATAAAATCGTATCTATTGCTTCTGGAGTTGTTAGTAACGATAAGATTAATTGCCATAAAGCTCGTGAAGTTGGGATTGCTTCCATGTCTTGAATGAGTAGCACCGTGAAAATTCACGAAGAAGAAGTAGCTATAGACCCTGTATTATTATTTCAATGCATGAGTATTGAAAAATGTTTTGAGTATGAATTAGCCCTTTACCCCTTATCACTTTTCGATGCAGCTGGAATGCGTAAAACAAAGTCAGCAATTTACGATTGCTTTCAATCAGTCAATACTGAGGTTGATCGTACAAACGTCAGTATTAAAATTATTCGGAAAAAAAGATATGACTGAATGCGCTAAAGTATTTACAGAAATTGATTCCAGACCTCAAACAACAATTACGGAAGGAATTCGCTTTCTTCTTGCGGTTTATGGAGCTCCAAAAAGAAATACTTCCATTAATAAATACCGATACTTAACTTTTGTAAAAAATACGCGAAACAAAAAACAAGTAAAACTATCATGTCTTCCTCCAACATCGGCATCTGCTATTCAACACTTGTATCGATTATACTATCAAGTTCAAACATGGCTAGGCAATCAACTGAACCCAGAAGACTGGGGTTGGAAATTGATGGAACCTATTAAAACTTTACTCCCACCAGCTCCAGAAAAACTCCTCAAAACTATTTTTTGCAATTGCAAAAAAGGTTGTAGTGCCAAATGTGACTGTAAAAAAGTCGGGTTGTTGTGTTCTCCAGCGTGTACCAAGGTCAGTCTTGCTCAAATGTCCAGTTGAGTAGAATGAAGAGACCAATGACTCAGCCACATTTGAACAATTTATGAACATCCAGCAAGAGCAAGAGGAAGAAGAAGAAATCGAAGAAGACATGATTGTTAAAGTAGACTTTCAAGAGTACGAACATGATTAAAATATCTAAAAAAATCAAAACAATAGTTAAGCCAATAATCAATAGCAATAATCACCTCACACGTGGCATGTAAATGTGTGAATATCATGTATAATTTCACTCTTAAAATCGCAATATCTCACGAATAGTAACTCTTAGGAAAAATATTCTTAAGACCATTTTTGTAGAGAATTTCAAGATCTACAACTTTGGCCTGAGGTTTTTTTTTGAGAAAACTTGCCGTTTTCGGGAAAAATCCAAAAAACCTCAAATTTTGACCTTTAACCCCCCATAACTTTTTTAGCACACATGGGATCGATGGGGATTTTTAAGACTTTATTTGTAATGGTAAGCCCCAGCTCTCCACCAATAATTGGCTTTCCGGGAATTTTTGTTATTTGACCACTATTATTATGTCTAAATTGACCGGACTATAAGGATATTAAAACTTTTGGAGCGCCTCACATCCAGCATTGGCCAAATCTATTTTGATCTAGGTTCACTTTTGTCTGCTGCATATTGTGTGTAGTACCCAGGAGTCCTTAGTTCCCTCACTATGGATTTTACAATCCAAGGTTTTTGGATTAGGACTATGTCTTACCCATGTGTTGACAGGCGAAAAAGTAGGGCGGGCGATGTCTGGAGCCTTAATGGAGTGTTGAAGGTTAATCAGTACTAGTTGCAGCATTTTTACTTTATTTATATCGTCATCCTCCAACTTAGAAGATGAGTTATAAAGCTCATCTTCATTCAGAGGACCAGTTTGTGAGTCTTCAGTCTCCATAATGGTCAAACTGTCGACATTAGGAAAAGACTTTACCTTGTTCAAGGGTGAACTGGATGCATCGTCTTCCACGGATGGAAATTGAACCGATGCACCAGCATTTTCAACCACAGGTGCTGCTTCGAAGGGTTGTATCCGTAGACTTATCGTCTCAAAACCAAACCGTATCACGTTTTTAGTCGGCACCAAAGGGGCAAGGGAGTCCTTATGGACCACGATTATCATACTTCGATAAAGATCCTTCACCTGTTCTAGCTTTGCGACTTTCCCGTCATGAGTCCATTCAAACCTTATAAAATTGCCGTCAATGGGTTGCTGGTTTGCTCATTACATGTTGTTCAGGCATAACGCTAACAACATGTAATTGAGTTAAACTAGTATGCTCAACAAGGATGAATACGAATAAAATAATGTGAATTATAAGTGACAAGAAATAAGACATGGTATTTCTCCGCTTTAGTTCAGCCGCCATCCCTGGAGATAAAAAATCTGAGACTACCACCTTCAGTCTCAGAACATCGTGCCACACATCTTTCCTATCCTTCTTTCTCTTTATTAACTTCACGCCCGCGCTGTGTTGAAACATTTAAAGGGTAATCATAATCCCTTGAGCGCGGGTAAATTATAAAAAAAAAAAATCTGATGGAGGATCTCCTCCATACAAGAAGGTTCATGCGCGAGCTGGAGGTCTACTTGGGATATCCTCGGTAGAAACAACCTCGAGTTTCGCACCTGGTCAGATTTCGCTAACTTGCTATCAGCAAGCTTATATAGCTTAGAGGATCTCTGATCGTCAAAAACGATGAGATTAACATGAACATGCCAATCGCCATCTTTTCTGATCGCATGTGGTCCCGGGTTTACCCTCCTAACTCTTAAGAAGCCTACAGCTAGCGCTCCTATCGGAAGGGCCATGTTGCACAACCCTACTACTACCGAAATTTGGTATTCCTACCATTTTACTTTCCTCGCTGTGATTTGCATCAGATGGGTGGCCACGAATAGCCCCCACCAAAACAAGGCGCCGAAGAAACGAAAAGCAACGTTGACGCCTCACTGCGCCTGGCTTAGAAGAAAAAAAAACGGTCTTACGGTTATCTATACTTTGTTTTTTCGTTCTGTACAGAGATTCGCATTTAGAGAAAATACAAGTTAATTCGGAGGGCGCTAGGTAGCCGGATACTCCGTTGCGACTGGGTTATTTTTGCTGATCATCGGTACGGTTCGTATAACACCTTGATTCAACCCAAGGGGAGTTGAGAAGGGGGGAATGGAAGCAAGTGGTTAGATGAAGAGCGCCAGATAACGTCACCTTCGCGCCGGCCGTACTGTCGATAAGGGATCTGATGTACAACTTCCGGACAGCGTAATAGCCATGACGTCGAAGAAAAGAGTAATAGACAACGATAACGCCATCCTGCTAAGAGGGAAACTAGGGCCCTAGGTACAGAGAACATCGGTGAGTGTTGACCAAAAAAAAACGTGTCAAGGGATATATTTAAAAATAATATCAACCAAGTTTGAAGAAAATCGACCGAGCCCGTTAGGCTGTAGTTAAACTGACTAGAGACATACAGACAGACTTGTTTTCCTCTTCCCTATCATCGTAATTTCTGTCTGTTCAAAATCTCAAATTCGATCTTTTACGGATGTACTTATAACATAGTAGGTAATATCTATTAACTAAGGTTTCAATTTTTCAAATTTGTTTGACATTTCAACTCGTCTGTTCATTTCGTACAAAACTAAAATTATAAGCTCTGTTCGCTTCTAGGTTATAAATAAAAAGTAGCTCCGAAACTGATAGGAATTGATGTGACAATATACCGAATATCTACCATTTGTATACGTATTCTCCCTTCCAAATTTACTTTTAGCATGAACAATGCCAATACAGTCAGTCACTTAAAGTTTCGCGGTGTGTCACTTAAATCAATTAAAAGCTAGTCCCGTGGGCACGTTAAAGCTGCTCAACATACGCACAAGCGTATTTTTTGTAAATTTATTCGTCTTCTTGATGACGTGACGTTTTTGCGTACAACCACAAATTGAATGATGAGCGTTTGATATCGTGCCAGCAATCATCCTGACCTGACCCTTAAATGAGCGCTGTCGTTCCAGAGCCCTTGTCATCGTTCTCAACATACACACAGAAATAGAAGCGTGTGTGACAAGTCATAATAATTTGGAATTTTATATTAACAAAAGGAACTCACTCAGCTGTGTTCCCAAAAGAACACTTTCAGCATTCAACCCCAATGCCGATTGTCATAATGTGAAATGAATGGTTATGTTGCCCCGCACGGAGTCGGAGCAAATGTCTTCTTTCTGAAACATGAAACATAAAAATTCAAGGACCAAAACCTGCGTAGTGACAATTAGCCCAATTTCTTTTTTTTCCTCTTTCCTATCTTTCATGCTTCCTTAACGTAAATATTAATTTTCAAAAGCAAAATTCCCATCTGTATTCATGCATACATACATATTCCACTATTAACGGTGTGGGTTATAAGGGTGTGGGGGAAGGTTGGTTGAATGATTTGGATTTCTTTGGAAAGCAAAAATGTTTTGATGAAATGCGAAACTTTTTGTTATAATTTTTTGGTTGTCTCCACATTTTTTGTGTATTTTTATTTGCATAGAAATGGGAAATTGTGTCCCTTCTGTGGTTTGTGTTTGGGAATAATTTATATTTCTCTTACTTCAAGGGCTAACAACTTGATAATAGAAACTTTACGTAGTGAATCTGTGACAGGTAAAAACTTTGTTTTCAACATTACCTTTTTAAGCAGCATGATAATGACGATGATTTGAAGCAGAAGTCAGATTTAATGAAAAACGGGCAGTTCTATAGGGTGTTTTTTTAAGAGGCCGAGAACTTTAATTTGAATACAAACACAAAAATATATTTTAATATCAATGAAGTTGGCTTTATTTAAAAGATAATTTTTGTTCTCATTAATGTTTCAATATGATCTAAGGCATCTGACAGCCGTGGCTGGCAAAATTATTACTTTACTTCAATGAAGTTGCACAACTTTAGAAAAATAAGTACATTATAAATTTTTATATTGTATTTGTACTAACTTAAATTTTTTCTGAACGGTAACTATAAAACAAAAAAAAATTGGTGCATAATCTTGTTGAAATGCAATGTCCCAAAGGCAGTAGAAATTTCTGTTCATTTGTCAAGAACGTAAAAAATTCAACTTCATCTTCGGTTCCAACGCTCATCTACAATGACAAACCAATAACTAGCTCTTTAGAGAAGGCAAATGTACTTGCAGCTCATTTTGCTGCTAGCTCTACGTTGCCTTTTAGCAACATTGCCCCTCCTGTACTTGAGAACGTAAATCATTCAATGGGACAGGTATATTTCCGCACTCGTACAGTTGCATCAAGAACCCTTCGAGGTCTTGATATAAACAAATCCGTTGGTCCTGATGGTATACCCCCATTCTTCTGAAGAGGTGTTCTTCATCGCTGGCCAAACCATTGCGTAAGCTTTTTCATCGCTCCTACTGTTCTGGAATCTTCCCTAATAGATGGAAAACAGCATATGTCCAGCCTATTCCTAAAAAAGGTGAGCCTTCCTCCCCCTCGTCCTATCGACCAATCGCACTTACGTCCCTTCTTTCCAAAGTCATGGAATCGCTGATAAATCATCAGCTCAAGAAATAACTCGGAGATCGAAAGCTTCTTAATGACCGTCAACACGGCTTTCGCAGCAATCGTTCCACTGGTGATCTGATGGCATATCTCACCGAAGAGTGGACCAGATTTTTACATTGTTTTGGAGAAAGTAAGATTATTGCGCTTGATATTTCTAAGGCATTTGATAGAGTTTGGCACCAGGCTCTCTTATCGAAAATGCGTGAATAGAATTCAGAACAGAGCGTTAAAACTGATAGGAAACAGAGCTATCATGGATTCATTCCCATCACTTGAACACCGTCGGAATGTGGCATCTGGCATGTATTTCCCTGTTTTATCGCTTCTTTCACATGCAATGCTCACTCGAAGTAGCCAGTTGCATTCCTCCCCTTTATCAATTCACCCGTGATACCCGCTTCGCTAGGAATGCTCAGCAGTTCACCCTTGAGCCTAACTTTGGTCGTACCGTTAAATATAGGGATTCGTTTTTTAGTCGCACAATACGATTATGGAATAACTTACCCGGCACAGTTTTCCCTCGCTATTTCAATTTGAAACCATTCAAAACCAATGTTCATCGTCACCTCCTTCTCTCCCTCCCTAATTTCCCCATCGCCCGTGCATTATAAAAAAAAAAAAGTCAGTAGTCGGTAAAGGGATACTTGAGGCTGGGAACTTTTTTTCGACATTTTTAATGGTTTTGTTAATGAATATTGACCCTGCTTTCTGTGCAACATCCTTTGAATTTCCGAGTAATGTGACTTAGTCATAGAGTCGGAGCACCTCACAAGTGGCCCCACTTCACCATATGATATGCATCTCCAGATCATAATTTCCCCTCCTTTGGAATACCTCGTGGGTTGTGTAACAGGTGTTTGGCTTTGGGTTTGTTTGCGATCAGCGTAATACAATTTTCGGCCTTAATTACCATCCAACGAACAAGGGTGGCCTTGGCGCGATGGATGTGTGCTCGCCTGTGAACCTCATGATCACAGGTTCGATCCCTGCCGTCGTCTATGTCGTTTTAATTCCATTCAAAAAAAAAAAAAAAACCTAAAGATTGTCATCAATGGGTTGCTTGTTTACTCATTACATGTTGTTCAGGCATAACACTAACAACATGTAATTGAGTTAAACTACTATGCCCAACAAGGATGAACACGAATAAAATAATGTGAAATATAAGGGACATAAAAATAAGATACGGCATTCTCCGCTTCAGTTCAGCCGCCATCCCTGGATATAAAATATCTGAGACAACAACCTTCAGTCTCAGAACATCGTGCCACATATCTTTCCTATCCTTCTTTCTCTTCCTTAACTTCACGCTCGCGCTGTGTTCAAACATTTAAAGGGTAATCATAATGCCTTGAGCGCGTGTAGATTATAAAAAAAAAAAAAAAAAAGAAAGAAGTCTCGTCAATCCAAAGAAAACATGCCCAAAAAGTCGGTGGTTTATAAATATTCTCCCTAGCAAATTTTAGCCTCAGGATCTTGATTTTCTGTAATATGTGGGGCTTTTTTGGTATGATTTAGGTTTGAATTTTATTCTTCTTTGACCTTCGTCGTAAAGTTCTTTCACTGATGGAGTTTTGACGATCATTGTTGAAATTAGTTAGCACATCTTGAATGTTTTCACGAAAAAAGAACGAAAAATAATGTTTCTTCCTCTTCCGGTGACATTTTTAACACTATTTTACTATTTGGTAGTAAATTGATCTACGACTACAGTTCTACAGTTGTATTAAGCCGAAAATTCTGCGGCCGAAGCACCTGTTTCCAACTCAGCAACAATAGTCACACGCTTCTCCGTCATTAATTCGTAAGTTCTAGGCATATAAACGACTTGTATAGAGAATAGATGAACCCAAACTGTAAACAATAAAAAGGCCCTTGGCATAATGGTTAGTGCGTTGGAAGGTCATGGGTTCGTTTCTCAGCTGATGCGAGGAATTGATAAATGTCTTAAGAGTATCTCTTGTCATGAAAAGTCCTGCTTATTAGCCGTTCAGAATCGGCAGAAAATTGCAGGTCCCCTCCATTCCTGGTATCATGCACACAGTAATGGTTGAGAGTTGTAAGGGACTAGGTCCTGGTTGTCTTCGAGCTTTTGCACCACAAAATACTATTTTCAGTAATTAGTCAGTCATAAATATATATTTTATAATTTTAAAAGCTTTTCTTCAAGGTCACAATGAAAACTGTTGGCTCTTTATTCGGGTAATTTAAAAAAAATTATGATTGGAATACTACTGAAACTAGTTGATCTTTTAAGATGATCTTGTCATACATATATCAGATAGTATAGCTTTTGTTGTGGAAAATTACACAAATCTGGTTCGTGTCCCTAACAAAAACTTTAAATTGACTGAGACTAGCTGAACTTTTATATAGATCTAAGGGCACTTCAGATGATACACAATTTTTGCGAAAATCCTTTAGTATAAATTTTCTAGGACTGACCAATTGCTTAGACCAGTTGATCTCTTTGACTGCATAATTTTTTTTGCGAGTATTCATGTATGGGGTGCCATGATCCCAGAGCCGGTGTAGTGTCATTAAAAATCTTTATCTTTACCACTTTTGTCCATCAGGTAAAAATAAGAAAACTTTATGTTTATTACGCTTTTTTGAAAAAAAATGACCTCAAAGTCAAAATTTTACTCGGGCAAGAAAAATTGAATTTCTGGCAACCCTAAAAACATATCAACTTAATTTAAACGTAGTTTTAAAGGCTAGTATTTCTACTAAAAAAAAAGTCTAAAATGAGGTCCGTACCGTTAGTATTGAAAGCGAAATTGACCTTAACATGGGTCAGGGTACACCAAAGTTAGCCTTTTTTTAAATCGTCAAAAAGTGATGTCAAAGTTAAAAATCTGACTTTTTGTAAAACAATTTTTTTCTTAGAATATGACCAAGAATCACATACCAAAGTATGGCACACGAATTACCGGACACCCTGTATAAACAAAGTTTAAAAATCGTTTTAATAAATTCATTTTTTAAATAAGAAATTTCCTTAAAATTTTTATTAAAAAAAATTGTGGTGTCAATTTTAAAAACTAATCGTTAACACGTTTTGAAGGTTTGATTTTCAAAAAAAAAAAAAAAAAAAAAAATTGGATTTTTTTAGAGCCGTTAAGAAAGTCGAAAATTTTAAAACGGTTCTATGGCAATCCATTTCCATATTGCATACTTAATTTTTTTTATCAGAATCGTATAAAATATGCTTCAGTGTTTCTACAGTTCAGAAAAACGCTTTTACGATGTACTTAAAAAAAAATAAAACACCACAATTTTATTATCCTTTTTGTATTGGACAGCGAAATTTCTACGAAACAAATTGAGATGGTTTTAATACTTTCAGTTGGAGATAGGTCTAATAGCATTTCACACCAAATCATAAATGTGATTTTTGTTAAAAAAATACTATATCAAGAATATAAGTTTTCTCATAAATTTTTGGTAAACCACATATTCAGTATTTTCAAAATAATATCTATTTGGGCATAACATTCGTTAAAAGAAAAAAATTGTGTCACTCGAGGACTTTTCACATTGTGGCTATTAACCCATAGCAGGATGCACTGTTTTCATTTATATTTTTGCCACTGCTTCGGTTAATATTTTCTTAATGCTTTTAAAATTCCTGTTAGAAGCCTCAAAAGTCACGGCTAATGAACAGCACTTTTCATCACAAGAGATCTTATAAAGTATTTGGCAATTCCTCAATAGAGGAAAACTTTCTGCATCACAGTCCAACGTATAACCATTATGCCAAGGGTACTACCCAAGCAATCTTCTACTGCTATAAAAACAATTCTGCTTGGTTTTGGCTTTGTGTTCAGGATCGGAGTTCTGTCGAAAGATCCATGTTTATCCATTGAAAAGGGTATTAGTTAAGCCCTCTAAAACACCCTATAATACAAGTTCCTTGCAGACCTTGCCATCCGTTTTCAGTTTTTGTTTTCGGACCAGGAGTTAAAAGATGAACCACTGTTCGTCCCGAATAAGCCTAAAAATAGATCTGGTGGATATATCAGATTTTCTGGATAATATTTTCTGCTTCCGAATGGAGTTCCGTTGAATTCGTTCACGCACTGCTATTACAACCGCACTCGTATGAGCGACGACGTGTGGAATACCACTTCTTTGCCAATTTATCACTTCTGAAGATTCGGGGAAATGACTGATAGCAGGATATATAAGCATTCCAGTTATTCCTAGTGGTTTTAGCAATAAGAAAAATTGGCCAGGGCCTTTTCCAAACTTGCAATTTTTATTAATAAATGTGTAATAGTCTGTTACATGCTATAGCAAGCGGATAACAAGACAAATTCTGTTATCAAAGGCATGCCTAACTTGTAAGCACACCTTCATTTCATGAATCACTGTATGTTAACTAACGTCCTTCAAGTGGTGACAAACAGCTTAGCAAATGAACTTTAAATTTCGTATTTGGGTTTGTCACTAGTTTTACTCGCCGGCTAGCCACCAACAATTTGCATTCGCTTAGCTTTGAAGTCTCCTGAATGTTCTCTTATTGTAATACCAAATGTATCATTCATTAGATCAGAAATAGCACCTTTACATCTTACATCATACCTACATCAATTGGTATACTCAATTTGACGCAAAAGCCTTTGTTTTTTGCAGTACAACTGTCATTTTCGCATAGATTTTTGCGAAAACAAAATTTTCAATCGCTATTCTCTCGAAACCACATACATTTGGAGTTAATCAGTATTGCAGCAAATGGGTATATTTTTTTCTTAAAAACATATCTTGTGACCCCAACCCTAAGGTCAATGGCCACGCAACGCGGAACCATAATGCCTTACAGACATTTTCCATTACGCTCAACAACCATAAGCCCCCAACCAAAACTGACGTTTGCAATGAAATTTTTGCAAGTAACTCACAGCACAACATGGTTATGTTGAGTTCAATTAAACCTTGCAAGCAACAATGTGTGTTACCGTCATGTCCGTTCGATCTTGTCAGAGTGGAAAATTAAAAACGACAAAATGCAAAAAATTGCACTAAAAACTTCCAAATGAATTCTTCCGATACAATATTTTGTTCTGCAAGCAACAATGCGCCAACATGGTCAATAGAGTCTTATGATGCACGTCTACGGATCGGATTGTGATGGTGGTAGTAGTGGTGGTGGTGGCCCTGTCAAATGGTTTTAATCTGAAAAAAGTGAATGGCATGCCTTGGCTTTGAAAAATGTCTACATTGCGTCCATCTATATGCCGTCGAAGCCTCATGCAGCCGGTCGAACCTAATAATAGCGGTCATCCCGTCAGCTTGCGGGTGGCTGACTTGACGTCTATGAAATAGCCCTCGTTCTGTTTGTTTGTTTTGTTCGGGAACGTTGACTAGCTGCTTCCCTGGCGATAGGTTGCCGGGGTTGATTGAGTGTAAAATGTTAATGGTGACATTCTGATGAAGTCACTCCACTGCTTCATCGGACGAGGGACTACGTCAATTGCATCTGACAGAAAAACATGTACACATTGTCCAATCTAAGGCCACTGGCTGAACGGTGCTGCAACCAGAAGCTGAAATCTCTGCGAGAATTAATATTAAATGGAGTTCATTTGACCAAGAGGCAACGCATAAATTTTCTTAGTGGCGCGGTGCGCGGAGCATATTTATGTCCATCAGGCTTTTGTGCTTAATTGGAATCAATTGCGTACATATACTTTCTGCATAAAAACGAATGGCATCTAAATTGGGCACAGCAATAAAGTACTCGTAGAGTTGAACCGAGAGTACAGCGTATAGCTCAACGTCAGTAAGCGACTGCAGCAGGGAAATAGTTATCTAGTGTGGTTGCATAATTTTGGTTGCTGGCTGATTGGCTGCGATAAAAATCAAGAAATGGCTAATTAGTCGCGCTGACCGGCTTCCTGCTGAGTGGGACGAACACAGCAGCGTTTGGAGTGTGCGATCGTTGAACTACGAATTTAGGTCATGGGAATAAAGTGGCAGAAGTTCAATTAAATTATTTTAATTACTGACCGTTAGATGAATGCAATCGTTTAACGTCATATGCCTTCAAGTCAGTTTATTTAATGGTTAAAATAAATAAAATGCGTTATTAACTTCTTCAAGCTTCAATTTATTTTCTAAGGAGGCAAGTCATTGATGTGAGCTGGACGCAGTCAGTTTTTTGTTGTTAGAAACTTGAGTTTGCATTTACAAGGTTTTTTTGTGATTGTGTATTGGTGACATGATAGATTTTATTTGGAGGCATATTCAAGGCATAAATATTCGGTTTATGGTGAAATTTTAACGGCCTTAAAATTGAAAAAAAAATTCAATAAGAAAAGCGAACACGAAAATATTAATCCTAATCACTGACCATTTTTCTGGAGAAGAAGGAAGAAGATTCTGAACTATTATTAGTCAAAATTTCAATGAATTTAAAAATAAAAATAAATATTTAAAATAAACAAATATGTAAAAAAAGTAAATAAATACAGGGTGGGTCATCAAGTGGTTTCTTTTTAAATCATAGGTTATTTTGACACTGACAGATGTTTCCCGTTCGAAATCCTGACACAGACGAGAATATGGCTGCTGTAGCCGAGATTATGAGACTCAATAAACGAAGAGCCCGATGGGATTGCAGCTATACTTAAAAAAAAAAATGCAATTGCGTTAGCGGAACCACTTACTATTTTTAATCTTTCTCTTGTTGAAGGCCACTTTTTGGGGATGATTGGAAAATTAATTTTCTTTCCCCCATTTTCAAATCGGGGTCCAGGGAGGAAATAACAAACTACAGGCCTATATGTAAAATTATCACATCTGTCTTGGAACCACAAATCTGTTTTTCAGTATGGCTTTAATTACTAACGTTATCATATCTGATATGGAAAATAGGTGGCAAACTGATATTATTTTTACAGATTTTTCAAAAGCATTTTAAAGAATAAATAATCATGTTTTACTGCATACCTTTACTTAAGTCGTTAGAATTGTATTTGACGGGCAGATTGCAAAGAGTAAAAATTGATAATTCGTTTTTAGACAACCTTTTTGTGCCATCAGGGGTGCTACAAGGAAGTCATTTCGGGCCATTACTATTTTTGTTACTTTTGAATGACATACCATCCATTTTCATTCATTCGGCTTGCTTCTTTTTGCAGATGATCTTAAACACTATCGCAAGATAAGCTGTGGAGCGGATTGTTTTCTTCTCCTTAACATTTCTAAATGTCAGTCTTGTCGTGTTTCAGGAATTGCAATCCAATTATATCTTATTATAGTATTAACAACACTTATCTTGAGCGAGTAGAAAGGAAGAAAGATCTAGGAGTAACCTTAGAACCAAACTTGTCATTCTTACCTCATTACGATTTGTATAATTAATAAACCCAATCAATTGATAGGTTTCATAAAAAGAAATACGAGTACTACAGAATTTATACTTATACCTAATTCTCTAGGAAGCTCAGTTCTGCAGTATTTCAGTATAGTTTGGAATCCGTATTGATGGAATCCGTATCAATAGATAGAATTGAGCGAGTTCAACAAAATTTCACAAGATATTCTTTGTTGAAGTTGAATGTGAGGATTCCAAGGACATCCTTTAATAACAGGTTCTTATTGTTTGGAATGAAATCTCTTAAAAATCGCAGGGTATACTTTTCAGTGATGTTTATCAGAAACATTATAAATTTCCCAATTAATTGTTCCCCGTTGCTGTCATTGGTTTGTGGGGGACTCACGTTGTTGTTTTCTAATTTATGAACAGTTTCATGGTAGCAATTATGATAGAAATTTTGGGCATTTTGTTGTGGTGAACCATGGATGACCGATGTTATGCCAACAATTTAGAAACGATTCAAACACTTAAGTCCGATATCCTTCCTTCCTTCCTTTGCTTCGGCGCTGTTATGATCTCGATGTTGAGGGGATCATAACTCTCCCACGTATCTGCTTCACACTAGTGATCGCTGTGGGGTTCGCCGGGTTGACCTCAGAAATCGGCGGCAAGCCTCCCGATTTTGTATTGTTCCATTTCTGAGGCCAACTGAATGCTGGTGTTTTTGCATTTGTTTGTACCAGGAGTGTTTAGGCCTACCTTTCTTTTTATTCCGAATTGGAACGTTGTATGATATTGCCTTTTTGACGGGGTTCTCAGGATCTCTCCTTTGAACATGGCAATACCAACTGAGTCGGTCGTGTTCAATTTTTTGGGAAATGGTATTCTTAACATGAAGGCTTCCTCGGATCTTCGTACTTCTAATTCGATCAAGCTTTGTAACTCCTGCTGTCATACGAAGCATCTTCATCTCAGCTGCCGTTAGCTTACTCTCATACTTTTTGTACATTGTCCAACATTGTGAACCGTATGTGAGTGCTGGACGCACAACTGAAGTGTAGAGCTTTCCCTTCAGCTTAGGGGGCATTTTTCGGTCACAGAAGATAGCAGAATTTTCCCGCCACTTCATCCACCCTACGCTTACGCGATGATTGATATCGTCATAACAAGTAGCTTCGTTATTTATCATAGACCCCAGATATTTAAACTTTTCACACTTGGGAAGCACTACTCCATTCAAATAAATGTCTGGAATAGGCCTGTGTGGATCAGAAGTCCGATATCATCCAAGCAATACTAGATCTACATCCCAAAACCATCAACAAGGTCTTGGAAAATTGGACTGACAGAATGCGCTACTGGCAAGCCAGCTAAGGTATCCACTTGAACGACATTGTGTTCCATAATTATTGTTTGCTCTTACTATTAAAGCAATAACACATGGACAAAATTTAATTTTGTTTATTTTATTGCATTTTTAAAAATAAACTTGTATTTGGCCCACCATGTAGATAAGAATTTTTAATTTTTTAATTATTTCAAGCTTTTCCGTAACTTTGGTCCATTCTTAAATTTAAATGCCAAACGAACAGCACTTAGTTAAGCTCCAAAAACGGTGGGCGAAGGTAAGAAAATTCGGGTTGCTCTCAGCAAGAAGAAATTTAAGCTATTTCGCCACTTATCAAGTTGCCTGAAGAATAAGAACTTATCTATTATTGCTTACTAGAGAAAACTTTGGCAACAAGAGGACTTACTACTCGCTAAATACCTATTATGTAGGTACGTTCTATAAGGAACCAACACAAAATTAATTACTCACTTCGAAGAACTACTTTAAAGAACGAACTTAACCCCGCTAGAGGATGCCTTGAAGACACGAAGCACACTATGGCTGTCGGCACTGGAAATCATAAAAATAATCATCAACACATGTACCCACAGCTCTCTGCTGCGCCATCAGAGCGCACTTCTTCAGCTCACTGAAGAGGAAACAATCCAATTTGAAATAAAATCATTTTACACCTGATCCTGAATAAATTTCAGAATTGTTTGTCTGTTTGTGTCCTTGTTACGTCAACACAAAGAAGTAAGGGCACCCAACACAAAGAAAACAATATAAAAGCAAATTCACAATTTCGAAAATGTTTTTCATTTTCCTCAACCCCCCCGAAAATAAAACTGTGTTTTCCCTTTGGGTGGGCATATTATGCTCGTGGGGAATCATGGCACAGACCTAGCCTCATATTGCAAAGGAACTACTACATTCGACACGACACAATCATTTGATGGAAATATGAATCAGAATCATGAAACGATGCAGCTGCATAACGGGAATGGATTTTTGTTTGGAAACAATATTATATTTCTTCTTATGCTTCAACTTCAACCTCAACTTCAACTAGTGCGGTCCCCAACCCCAATTCCAGGGACGAAGCTGTTCATTGCTATTTATAGTGAACGCTCACAGTTAGCGAGAGCGAGAGAAGAAGAAAGCCGACCCAGCCTGCCGTTACTTGGGGTGTTAAATTGGATTCCAGGAAGTTTCAATTGAAGCTTCGAGGACGAAAAATGCAAATAGCGGATTATAAATTTAAAACGAAATCAGTGCGCGGAAAGTTACATAAATTTTACGGCTGATTGCATTTTCAAATTGAAGAATGGGAACAGGGTTCGGGGACTGGTGCTTTTTCGTTGAACCTTTTATTCGTTTCAAGAAATTGGTTTATTTTTTTTTTGTTTGTGAAATGTTTCAATTTTTATTGCTTTCAATTCAAAATAAATTTGATTGACATAACTGTGAGAGGAATCTATGCATGAAATATTGTTGCGATTCAATTATAGACCTGCAGATACAGGGTGTTAAGAACAGGTTTAATAGTACCTACTCCCATAATTATTTTGAAATTTTAGTTAAATAAATGGCCTGAACCTACATGATAGCTCATATCCGAACTTAGAAAATAGTCGATCTCACTGCTCAGAAATGTTAATTTTCGAAGAAGGTCTGGGGATCGATTACTAGACAGCCATTGCTACCTAAACCTAAAAATATTTTGTTTTTTTAGTACTGTCTCTTTAGAGGATAGCTTTGATAATTGGACAAGTTCGCTAATCATAAAAAAATAAATTTGGTCGTACAAAAGCTCGAAGAGAACCAGGGGTGGAATCTCGTAAGGTGATAGTTGACTATCAATTCGTTGATTGTCGTTTTTGACTAAAGCTGTCTCTATCATATCAATTAAGAATTATAGAGAGAGCGATGGTCAAAACGACAATCAACAAATTGATAATCAACTATCACCTTACGCGATTCCACCCCAGGATCTAGTGACTTACAATACAACTCTCAACCATTCCTGTGTGCGTGGAATGAAGGGGACCAACGATTTTCTGCTGATCCCGAAAGGCAGCACTTTCCATATGACAAGATATACTCTTAGAGGATTTCTCAATTCCTCGCAAGATATAGTAAACTTCTAAAAAAAAAAATGTATCAGTCGCTGGGAATCGGACACAAGAGATTCTGCATGACAGCCCAACGCAATAACCATTATGCCAAGGGTACCTCAAAAAAATGTAGATGTGACTGAACCCGAGGTAGTCGATTCCTTGTGGTGCCAAGAACTCGAACTTTAGCAGACTTCAACTCGTACAAAATCCAACTGATCCAGAAGCTGAAAGTTCTTGACCATAGACAACCGCCGCGCCGTTTGTTCGCTGTCTGGGTCTCGAAGCTCTTGGAAGAGGATCTAAGTTTCGGTCGAAAAAATCATCTTTAGTGATGAGGCGCGGTGCTGTGACATTAGGTCAAGTGAAATAAGGCCAAATTTGTTTGTGACTTAGAGCCAAACATAAAATGTTTTGTTAAAAAAAAAAAGTACTTTTTGCCGTTAGATTCGTATAATACATAATTGTTTATCGGGGGCCGACGTTCTGAGTTTTCTTGGACACGCAACAGTACCTTGGGTGGCACGTTTCGCGGGTTTTCAGAATTTTAACTCCTTTTTCGGGGCTCACACTCATGTAACTCCGTTGCTCCGCTTAGGTTTCGTTCAGTCGCCAGGCTCTGTAGCAACAAAATATTTTCGGTTGGAAATAGTCAGAGTTCTTTTTTTTTATTTGCTTGAATGGGTGTTATTGTTACACCCAAATGAATGAAGCCGGTTTATCGGGGGCCGACGTTCTGGGTTTTCTTGGACAACAGTACCTTTGGTGGGCCGCTCATTTGGTCTAGTGCCGCCTCTGATGTAGAGGGTCTTGTTTCGATTCTCAGCGCTAGCAAAAATGTTTTTCAGAGGGGTAATAACTCTTGTGAGGAATTGACAGATCCTGCAAGATTATTTCCTGTCATGAAAAGTGTTGTTCATCAGCCGTTGTGAATCGGATGAAAACTGTAAATTCCCTTCCATTTCTGCTAATAAGTTTTCAGGCTCTCTACGAGCTGTAATTGCCGCTTATTTATTTTATTTTATTTTTATTATAATTCAATCGATACATTTGTATTTCAATTTGACATTATAAACCCGTTTTTATTTTTCAAAACTTATTTTTCGCATATTTATTTCAATTTTTTACTTGCGATATAGGTACTATAGGGCAAGTTCTGCATTTAAAAAAATCGAACTCAAGATTTTGATCAAAGTTGACATTATGATGATAGCGAAGACGAATAAAGTGGGTCCGACAATTCCGTCTGTCTGTCTGTATGTCTATATGTCTGTACCTCGATTTAGAGCCTAAGCCACTGGACCTATTTTCTTCACACTCGGTACTTGAGGGTCTTCGGTGATTCCCTAGATGAGAAATAGAATTTCTTTTAAGCTCCAAAACTAACGGTACCCCCCATACACCCGTAATGCATAATCTTATTTATCTCGAAAACGGCTCTAACGATGAAAAAAATTAGGTGTGATACTATTGACATGGACTACGTTTTGGTAAAAAAAAATTTGGGGTAAACGTTATCAACGGTACGAGTACCTGTCATAAAACGTTTTTTTTTTATTCCGAATTTCTCATCAACGGCTCTAACGATTTTAACTTAATATTTTATGCAAGAGCTCCTTTGCAGTTAAAAAAAATATAATTTAGAAACTTTTTCGAAAAAATAGTTTTTGGACTTTTAAAAAAATAATATTTTTTTTTTTTTTGAAAATTCAATATCTTGAAAACGGATACACGAATAAATTTTTAAATTACGTTATAAAATGTATTTTATTGAATACTAACAATTTGCATATCAATTTTTTTATAAAAATGTTAAGGAAAATTAAGTACACAAAAAACATGTTTCAGTGTTTCTGTATGTCTGTACCTCTCCCTAGAGTCTAAGCCACTAGACCTATGTTCTTCAATCCCGGTAGTTAAGGGTCTTCGGTGATTCCCTAGAGGAGAAATTGAAAGTTTTTTCTTAGCTCCAAAATTAACGGTACCCCCCATACATCCGTATTACAAAATCTTTTTTATCTCGAAAACAACTCTAACGATTTTGATACAAAAAAATGAGTTAGATATTATGGATATGGATTACATTTTGGTAAAGAAAAATGTTGGGGCAAAATGTTATTAATGGTACCTGCCATAGAATCGTTTTTTTTTTTTGTATTTTCGACTTTCTCATTAACGGCTCTAACGATTTAAATTTTAAACCAAACATTTTCACCAAGAGCCCCCTTATGTTTAAAATAATATTGTATAAAAAAATATTCGAAAAAAGTTTTTTTGATTAAAAAAAAATTCCAATTATTTTTTTGAAAAAATCAATATCTTGAAAACGTGTGAACGATTATTTTTTGAAATTATTTCCTAAAATCTATATTACTAAGAACTAAAAATTGGCATCCCAAATTTTGTTCTAAAAAAAATTGAAAGAAATTTGTTGGGGAAGGTGGCCTAAAATGGCACCCTCCAAGGAAAATGTGTCAAATCTCGCAAAAATGTGACATTTAAACTTAAATGTTATATTCTTTTCAAAGCTAAATGAATAAAGCTTAATTTTATTGCTTTACGAGCTTAAAAAGTTTTAAAAACGTATTTAAAGTATTTAATTTTCAAAAACTCTTCAAATTCCAACGATTAAAATTGTCCGGGTAAAATGGCATAGTGGTATGCCGTTTTACTCTTGCAAGTAAACCAAAAACCATTTTCAATTTAATTTAAACTTTACTTTAAACAAATCATAGTTCAAAGTAAAATAAACAAACAATACTCAACAAAAAAATAAATAAAAACAACAATTCATTTAAAACAATTTCACTTAAAACAAAATAAGGAAAATTATAATAATACTCAATTATTGCAAATATCACAAATGTACTTTTTTTTGGAAGGCATTTAGGTCTTTTGTTATTGCATTATCAGTCCAGGCCTGCCTCTCTGTACATCGTTTATACTTTCCAACCATTTTCACTATAAAGAAAATGAAAATGTAAGGGTAAGTATAAAATGGCACACTATGCCATTTTAGGCGAGTGCTTAGTAAGCCATTTTGCCCATATATGTAGGGTTCTTTTATTTAAGTTTTAATTCCGAACAGACTGAAATAGTTATAGGCCAACTAATTTCAGTATATTAATAAGAAATACTTAATATTAATACTTACATTCATTTACTGTTTTCTCCAAAATTGATTGTTTTTTATAATTTTTTTTGTCAACAAACATTTTATTGGTTCTACTTTTGTAGATAGCTAGAAACCTTTTGACCTGTAGAATTTCAAACAATAGCTTGAAGCTGCTAATATTTCGTTTATGTCAGTGATGCCAGATAAACTAAAGAATTGTGTTACAAAAACCTTCTAATTCTGTTCGATTCTACAATTTCTAGCAAGGGGGCCATTTTACCTTGGTGGGCCATTTTAGGCCATCTTACCCTATATAAAAAATTACTTTAATAAAACGATTTTTAAACTTTATTTTCTGTAAATAAGACGGCAATTCCATGCATTTAAACATTTTTATTTCATTAAATCCATGTTTTATATTTATAAAATGTATTTTAAATTCCAAAGTACTTTTACATAAAAGCAAGTTCGTGCGATCCAGTCGTGCATTTTATTACTTTAACAATGCACATTAGATATTTTTTAGAAAAGCAGCTCCACTAATCGAAAAATCCTCAAACTACTTTCTTAAGCTTTCGAGTTGTGTATCGTGTGTACCAAGTTTTCCCTCCATGATTACAGTTGCTGAAATATGCAATTTAGTTTATTTAGTCGTGCATAATTTTTAGAGATTCCATTTTGTCTTCGAGTATTTAAGTAATGTTAACCCTTTTTATCTCATAAACTCTTCACCAAATAACCATCGTGTTCAAATATGGACGCAAGTGAGAATGTCAAAGTTATTTGATTAACATCTATGTTGATCTTGATTATTTTTGCTTGCCACAATTGCAAACCCAGTATTGCAACCCTACTTCTTACACTTTTCCAGATCGTTGCATTCCCAACATGGTTGTTAGGTTTTAGCAAAACCTTTTTTACCACTTAATATCACACTACATGCACGGCTGCATCCGTAAATAGGCTCCAAACCGCAACCTGTATTTGTAACGAACGTCCATTGTCGTCAGTCCGCGACTCATTCCAAGTGGATTTATTGAAATCAAGAAGACATTAAATTACACTTCCTTCCCAGTGAAACTCATCTTTTTAACATAGCCTCGTTGCACTGGTCTTTATTGCACTGGAACTACCTTGAGATCGTCATCATCAGAGCATCAGAGAAGAAGAGCCCAACAAAAAGTAGTATTCTTAAAGGTTTGTATGGGTATAGTTGCCATGTAGGGGAAGAAGCACACTATATTGTTGATAATCAGTCCAGTGGACTTCCCAGCTTTGTGGAGCCATTGTAATCACATGCCAGTAATTGTTATGCCTACGAAGAAATCTTCAAGAAAAGGCAGCAGATAATGGGCCAAGAAAAGACAAACAAAGATCTGGTAGTGGAGCGAGGACAAAAAACAAAGTGCATCCGGAAAGGCTCATTTTTCTGTCAACAATTGAAATAAATGGGATGAGAGATTGTCTCCAGTTGGCTTTACTTGTAGACTTCACATGGAAACACAATGGACTTAAATCGGACAAAGTGGCTGGGTGATGAAAATGATATGAGGAAAGATAAGAAACTGTAAAAGTCTTTTCGAAAGCTTATGCTTAAATGTCAGTATCAACGGTATCAGATGTACTGCAATTTTCTCCCTTCAAATCTGATTTGCAACAAGTTCAACTTGAAGGATGAATGGAAAACGTAATAGAAATTTATCAAAATATTGACTGCAAATTCTTCGAAAATTTTTTTCATCGAATCTACTAATTTTAAGTAAATACCCGTATCGATGGGAACTTGTGGGGTGCGCAGTATATCAATGTTGTGCCTTTAACGTTGCGTTGGGCGTATTGACCGGTTGATTTTAATGTCTGGTTTCTTCAGTTATCGGAAATGTACTTTTGATGCCAATTAAATAATTTCATCGAACTTAGCCTCATTCTGTTTTTAATATTTTATTGAAGCTAAAATCTTTGAAAATCTATTTTATCTCTTTAGCGTCGTGCTAATTTCGTAAAACGAGGGACGTTTTCTTAGTTTCTTGCACGAACTGTTCGCAATTTTTTAAGTAGTACCTTAACAATAGGACATTACGCCTGTGATTACTGAACCCGTATTTTTTAATTGTTTTTTTATAAACGGAATATCCAAGAGATTTAAAAAACAAATATTTTTGTGTCTATATAAAGAGTATTCCAAAAGGGATTGCTAATATTTGTAACGGAACCGATGGTTGAAAAACCAGCTCAGCGATAGCACTTCTCCGTGGAGGAGGTTGAACAGGCGCAAATCTTGCTCTTTGTGCTGCAGCTTCCCGGTCATGAAGGTACTTCTCAACCTTGCCACAAACATGCACCATTTCGGCCAGACAATTGGTATGAAAAGTGATGAGAAGCATTCCCATCTGCCGTCGAACATTGTTCTTTAGGACGTCGATGATTTCCGTAACTGGCTTTGGAATTCTTAGCCTACCATTCAGTTTTTGGATAGCGGTATAAAATTCATCAAACGTCGCTCCTTGGACTTGGTGTCTATCGTACATTCTTCTTGACAGCTCTGAATCCGTTTCCAGACTCTTAAATTGTTCAATCAAGGCGTTCCTCAAAACCATTCGGGACACGTCTGGGTTTGCCTTTAATTACACCCAAAACCAGGTCTCAACAGGTCCAGCGATAAAGTGATGAAAGTTGATAACAACTTCATCCCATGTCGCTGCATAGCTAGTTTTCAGTCTGTAGAGTCGGAAGAGGAAGTCGTCGACCGACATCTGTCGATTGTTAAATTTCAACCCCCATTTATGGAAGTTTTGCAGTCTATAAGCAGATTGTCGTGGGACTGACTGAGTAGGGTTGACGGAGTCACTTAGGGTCAGGTCATGAAGCTGCCGCAAAAACTCATCCATATTTGAGGGTCCTGCTATGGTATTAGGACGATGAGGAGGGGGGGATCTGTTTCGTGGAGGAGAGCGGTTTCAAGGGGGAGAGCGGTGTTTTGCAGGGGATTGACGTGGTGCATCGGACGTCGTCGAAAGATGACGAAGGCCCTCTACTTGGCTGATTCTCCTTTGAGGATGCAAGCGATAGGCTTCTGGAGTTGGTGCCATCAATGTCTGACGGACTATAGGTGGTAGGTGATTGCGGCCGTATTGTTGAAGCTACATATGTCAAATTAGCTGTCATATATCAAGTCTTTCCTGCCAAACCAACATGGAGAGTTAAAGCATTAAACAACTTGTGAAAATAATTAAATTTATTTATGAAAGTGAGTCTTCTATTCGAGCAACATTTTGCGAGCTTCGCCTATTTTACTATTGACAGAATCGTCCTTTCGAAGGGTCTATTCGCAACATTGATAAATTCGAGTTTACCTGTTCAGTGAACAATCGGAAAACTGCCGTACGTCAACGAAACTCCAAATCAACGATGTGTGCAGGAGAATCCAAGGCAGAGAATCAGCGCTTCGCAAAAGAACTTGGCCTTTCGCAGACCACAACTTTGTGAATTTTGCGTTATGATTTGGGCATACACCCTTACAAAGTTCATTTGACCCAGGAGCTCAGAGTAAATGTGTAAACGTACTAGGCTCTCCAACAGTTGGAAATTGACCCTTATTTCGGTCGAAAAATGACAAATTGACAAGGACAAAGCTCATTTCTGGATGAATTAGCTTTGGGACGATCACACAAGAGATCGAACAAATTGCAATGCAATGGGCTACATTTTTTTTAAATACAAATATTTTTCTAAAATTTTAAAATAGTGGTGGGCGTGGCAAGTATTTTAAATGAATTTTATCTTAATGAAGTGTTATTTTGATAATTGTATTTGTTTAGTTGGCAATTTAAAAAAATAAATTTTGAATGTAAGAATTTATAAAAATACACATTTCACCTATTAATAAACTATTAACAAAAGCGATTTAGTACTTATCAACTGTTATCTGAATATACCTATGTCTTTTCGGCTATCAAACTTTACTAGTGTTTTTAAAGCTGAATTACTGGCCCTCAGGGAAGCACGTAAGTTATTCATACAAGATCCAAACCAGTGCCGCATAACAGCTAGTATCACATACTGGCAGGCGGCTGTTAAGGACATTAGTTCTAGTAAAAAGTTCTCCAAATTGGTACAACAATGCCGGAATGAACTACCTAGCCTAAATATTAACCTCATCGTCACTCTTATATAAGTTCTGGCTACTGGGGCATTGATGTAAATGACGAGGTGGCCATGCAAGTATCAGCCCTTCATCGCTCACATGCGATAAGAGTCAACATTCCGCTCGAAGTTATTATATAGACTGCCAGTGGTCGCCATTTCTACCTATACCTATCAACTGTTAACTTGTATGTCTTAAATAATGTATTAGCCTGTTACATGTTATATCGATCGAAAATTTGGCTTGAAGTATTTTGCACGCAAAGATACATTTGATAGAACCCTTTACACCTACCTGCGTACACAATAGTCATAATCCCTTTAGTGCGTGAAAATTATAAAAAAAATCAACGTTTATAGTAGCAGTGATAAGACCTATCAGTTGCGTGGTGTAAATAATTTAAAGAAACAAAATTTCGAATTTTTTCAGAAAATCAAAAAAAAAACTTCTTTGGAAGTTCTGTACACAAAGTTTGATTAAAATCCGTTATGTCGATAATGAGATAATGAGGTTATATGAAAGAAACAGTCAGTATTTTCAAATAAAATAATTTTTTTTTCATACATCCTGTAGATAGTACTAAAAATCTGTTAATTATCAAGATTCAAAAATATTATGGCGTTATCGAAATTTAAAGTTTTCAAAAAAAAAAAAAAACAAATTAAATTTTCTTTTTTTAAGGAGATTTAGCTTAAAAAAAATTATCAAAATCAGTTGCACCGTTTTTGAGAAAATCGAAAACAAAATTAAATTGATTATTCTACGGAGGAACTTCGAAGATTTCGGAAAAAATTGTATTTTTGGTTTTAAGAATTTAAGAACGCATGGGAGAAATTTTTTTTAAAATGATATCAAAATTCAAAGAAAATTGACCACGTCCATGACTCCGCAAGATTTCCGGTGATAACTGTTCGCATTTCTTAAGAATATTGTCCTTAAGGGTAGCAATTGTCTGAGGCTTGTTGGCATAAACATGCTACTTTAAGTAGCTTTAAAGAAAAGAAATCTGTGATAGTAAATCGGGCGATCTTGCTGGCCATGCCAAGTCGCCAAAGCGGGAGATTATGCGACCAGGAAACGCTTCCTTCACAATATCCATTATTACCCATAAACTAATAATTAACTATTATCTCTTACTAACTTTATCTGTCAAGAGAAGAATAAATTGTTGTTTTAATAATATCTTGAAGATACGTATTTTTTAAATTACATTATGTTTTCATATCTAGTACTGTTTTTTTTTTTTCTAAATATGGCTTTTAATAAATTCCATAAGATCTTGCTTTCTTGTTTACAGCATTTTTGGTTTTAAACTTCTGTAAATACTATTTAAGAAAAGTAATATCATTGCTACACAAACAAAAATTTTAATTTTTGAACATGATTGGGAGTTATATACATATACACGTAAACACGTAGACTATTACTTTACAGTGGTTTTAAGATCTTAACCACTAAAATTCAAGTTATAGTGTTCAATCTCAAGCCATATCACTCTATTCCGAATATTTTGGAAAAATTAAGAATAAATAACACCAAAAACATAAATGTCTAAAACTGAGCCAAGTTCTTTTATAAACAAAAACCTGTATGTAACAAGACAGCCGTGAAAAGTATCTAGTGCCAGATCTTGGCTGGGCACTACCGTGTCCTTTGATAAAACGGAAAAATTAATTAATTTTTTCATAAACGAATAACATCGACATACCTCCATACATATACTATATATAATTGGTGAAAATGTAAGACGACGGGAATCTTCCCAGGCTCATAAATCAATAAAATGGTCCATCAAATATGCCAAAAATAGGGGTGATCCGATAAATTATATCTTTTCTTCCTAGAGATTTAGTCTCAAAGAAGAACAAATCAAAACATGTGGTCGACACTTTTTTTTCTTAAAAATGGACACTTTTGTATGAAGTTTTGACGAAGTATTTTTAAAAATAAAAATTTTATGACGGATGGGAATTTTACTTTTAAATTTTCCATAGGCATTTTTCTATCTATGTACCTTCCCTTTATTTTGAAAGAACTTATTTGACCATTTAAAAAAAAAAACAAGTGTTTTCTTAGAAATATTATCACCATTTTGTATCCTCTGTGAAGTTATTTCTATTTTTTTTTTTTTTCAAAATCTCTACAACTGGTGCTCTCAATTTCTGTCTTAAATTTGCCAAATGAAAAGCAAATTGACAAACAACTTCCCTTTTCTTGCCAGGAGAACTGTTTCACAAAGCTTTGTGTAGCTCATACAGCCTATTTGCCACAGGTGCTCTTGACACTTGTTTCAAACGTGCAAAGTTTAACCTAGCACTGTAAGTGCTAACGAGCTATACACCTTTGTCCATTGACGGAATGTTTTTAGTCATGAGCGTGATTTATTATGACATCTCCCTTCTGTCCATCCAAATCCATGGCTGCTTGTGGAAGTGGAATACAGACTTCCAGTACGTCCGCGTCGTGGTAGTCTTTCACACAGAACTGTACTCTCGGCACACTCCATGTGCTGGTGTTATGCATGTGCCCAAGTCCATCACAGTCGTTTTTGCGTCGTCCTTTAAAAGCATTGTGTATGGAATCATGATGACGGACGAACAGAAACAGTACAGAACTCTAGCTCAGCACTGACATACGTCAATGGCCCATCGAGCTACCAACAAACCACCATCATAAACGAGACCATCATCCTGATCTGACTATGGCCGTTGGCTCGGATGGAAGTACCAACAAAGGACTGTTTCTGACCGCGGAGAGAAGATTTGTTGTTTTGTTTGGTTTTTGATGGCGGCCAGGCCATAAACAGTTGCAAGTTCAAGACCACGAATTGCTTCGCTTGCGCGTTCATAATGATGGGAGATGGGCCTGCTGCCGTCAACGGCAACCAACTAGAGCAAACGGCCGGGCGGCGGGCGAATATCGGTGTCGGCACCTAAAGATTATGCTGATGGACGTAGCACAGCACTCGAGATGGTAATGTCTCGCAACAACCACGACCCACAAAAGGACGAGTGGATATCCATCACTATCACAAAGGAAATTGCAAGTGTTGAACATCAACAGCCAGGCAGGCATCCAAAAATGGCAGAAGTTTTATTTAATTTTCCGCACACCGCGCCTGCTGTTGCTTTTGTTTTGTTTGGATGGATGGATGGACGGTTCGGCTGGATGGAACGTGGGGGTGCTCCATCACCATTCATATCCCAGAATCAAGAGAAGTCTTGTTTAATGTTCGGGCCAGCTGGGAGGGTTGCTGTTGTTATACAAATGATTGATGGAAATTAATAACTGGGTGAAAATGCGGTATCGAAACCAAAAGTTGATAAATTGCCAAAACAAAATTAATGAATTTCTGGGCCCGAAATAGTAATTAGCAAACAAAGCAGTCAAATTCCTTCACAGTTCAGTGTTAGGTTAATACATATGTAAATGTTTATGATTTCTTTTATTTACATACAAAAACAAAACAAATAAAATATATTTGCTTAAAGGTTCATCAAATATGTGTGTATCAATAATTACCAAGGAAAAGACTTGATTTAACATTAATACGCACCGTAAATCGGTTGAAGTGAGTTCCTGTAGAAATAATCTTCATGAATTTTGCTTTTGGTTAGAGGTATGTATTTGTATATGTTAGCAGATGCGCCGCCGATTAATTATTATTAAATAGAATGTTTTTACAAAATTCAATACAATGTCCAAATACGAATCCGTTAAAAGGTATCTCATATTTTGACAAGGATTTCAACTTTCAGTCGTAGAGCGGTCGATAAAACTTTATTAAGGAGCGTGGAAATGACCGTAAAGATTAGCGACTTTAGAGTGCTCGGGTTTACGATTCGCTAAAGACGACCGCCATTTTTAACAAGAAATTGTTATGTGCGACGAAGGCGGCTGCGTTATTGAGCCATATTTCTTTGAGAATGCCATAGGCTGTAACAGTCAGTGGTGACTGCTATCGGAACTTGTTGGAAAACTTTTTTGTTCTAAAATTGGATCAAGTAGGCCTACAAAACACCTGGTGACAAATCACGCAGAGCTCGTACTACGATGCGAATATTACGAGAAATATTGTCAAAAAAATGTCAAAAAGTGGTGATAAATCTTTAAGCATATTTCAAGCAGGATTTTGAGCTAGATTTTCAACTTTAGACACAATTTGTGTATTGACCTGTGTTGCTTAAAATTTCATGGATAGTAAAAAATTGTACTCAGGTTTTGTCGACTTAAGAATGCCTTTGACAAGCTATCGTCCATGGGTCTCTCATATAAATTCTTAAAAATATACGCTGAACTTTTTAAAAGCATAAATGGGGAGGTTTATAGATGTGGTAAGAAATAATAGTACTTTCTTACTACAAATGGAGTACCTCAAGGATGTATCTTAAGTCCAGTTATTTTTGCTCTGTTTATCGATGACTTAACTATGTGGAGTATCTTTTGCAGAGATATTTATATAAGTGCTTTTATATGCAGATATGACCTCGTCCTACTAGTGGAAACTGCACATGCGCTTCAGTTAATGACAAATCAATTCGAAAAGTGCTGTAGGCTTTGGGATCTTAATATACATTTTTCTTAAACGAAGACAATGGTTTTTGGAAGGTCGCGAATACATCTTGCTACGAAACGTTGGACGCTTAACAATGAATTAAGAGAAACTTTTATTTAGTTAAAATACTTACGGGTAGATCTAACATCAATTTTAAGCTTGAACAGTCATAATAAACTCAATGTAGACCAAATGTTTTAGAACCACAAAAATAAGTGCTGCAGTTAAATATTAAATCCTAAATGCAGTGGTCAAATCTTTCCTGTTTCCCAAAAGAAATTTTTTGGTACATACATATATGGAAATCACATTTCAGGCTATAAGTTGCTGACTCATCAACACCCTTAACGGGCTTAAATGATAGTTGACATTACGATGATATAGCGAAGACGAATAAAGTGGGTCCGACAATTCCGTCTGTCTGTCTGTATGTCTGTCTTTCTGTATGTCTGTACCGCGGACTACAGCCTAAACTACTGGAGGTATTTTCTTCAAACTTGGTACTTAAGGGCCTTCGGTGATTCCCTAGAGGGGAAATTGAAATTTTTTTTAGCTCCAAAACTAACGGTACCCTTTTTGAAAAGCTTTAACTAAATTTTTTAAAAAGATTATTTAAGCTCCCAAACAATTATCCAAAATACGCCATCTATGTATGTAGGATCAAGTACAACAAAATTTCAAAGCATATTGTGACTATGTATTGAAAATAAAATGCACGACTGGCTCGCACGAACTTGCTTTTATGTAAAAGACTAAGAATTTCAAAAATGAAATTCAAAAACAAAAATTTTAAGTCCTTGTAGCGGTTTCTTAAAAAAATAAGCTTTTATATATACATTTTTAAGAAAAAATTTGATACTCTAACTCAAAGTTTGTATTATTATACGAACAAAATATATTTCCAAAAATAATACTAAGCCGTTTCTGAGATATTGAATTATCAAAAAAAAAAACAAAAAAAAAAAATTGATTTTTTTTTCAAAAATTCAAAAAAATATTTTTAAGTCTTGAAATGCAATGTTTTTTAAACTTCTTAGAAGCTTCTCCGTAAGAAATTTCATTCAAATCCGTTTGCCGATAATGAGAAATTCAAAATTCGAAAAAATGTTTCTATGGTAGGTACAGTCAGTAATATATTAATTTCAATTTTTTTTTTATTAAATTATAGATCGTAAAAATAAAATTAAGGAAAAAATTTTTTATCAAAATTCTAGGAACTGTTTTCGAGAAAAATACGATGTTTGAAAACCATTTTTTAACATTTGTTTGGTGGGTTCCGTTGTTTTTAGGTAAAACAATTTTTTTTTCTCAAATCTTGTAGATTATACTAAGAAACTTTTATTTATTAACTTTGAACAAAATCGAGAATGGGGTTTTCGAAATATTGAGTATCAAAAAAAATTTGATTTTTATTTCTAAAAATCCAAAAAAAAAAATGTTTTTTTGATTTGAATGCGCAATAATATTCAATTTTTGGAGGTGCTATAGCATTAAAAAAATGATTAAAATCGGTTGAACCGTTTTTGAGAAAACCAATCAAAAACAAAAAGGGGGCTACTAAAAATGAAAAACACGTGTGGGATCAATAGTAATTCAAGAAAATTCAAGACTTTTTTTAAAATAACTCAATAAAATTGAAATATTCAAATTTACTTTTTTTTCTTACGTTTTATAAAGAAGGTTTGTATGTAAAGCCTGTGTACTAGGCTAGGCGCTAAATTTTATCTCCCACATTTTTCTTCAAACATCAGCTAAAATCCAAGCTAAATTTTGGCATAAGATACTTGTGGAGAATATATGTATCACCGAAAACAGCTGTTCTCTAAAGAATTTTTTTTCAAAGATTTCAAATAGTTTGTTTTAAGACTTATGTAAAGCAAGTTTTTTTTTCCATCTACGGTAAATGTACTTTTATTTTTACCACACTCATTTTTTTGCTGTGGAAAAACTTTTAAAGTTTCTGTCACCGAAAATTTTCTTCTAAATATTCTTCCATTTAAATTGAAATTTAGCTCGAGAAAAAATGTGCAGACAATTGAACCGCTGAGAAGAAAAAGGAAAACATTCCACAAAAATGAGAAATTGAAGTAATGATGCAAAAGCGTAGCTATTTTTATAGCGCACATTATAAGGCTAAAAACGAAAAAATTCCATGTAAACCTACTTTTTAAATGCGATTATAAGATATCATTGAGTGGAAAAAGGAAGAGATTCCAGGAATATTTTCCTTTTTCCTTTCCTTTTTGGGGTAAAATGTTATTAACGGTACCTGTCATAGAACCGTTTATTGATTTTTTGCCTTTCTCATCAACGGCTTTAACGATTTTAACCAAAAATTTTCAGGAGGAGGCCCCTTAAGTTTAAAATAATATTGTATATAAAAATATTCGAAAAAAATTGTTTTGGAATTAAAAAAAAAAATTCCAAGTTTTTTTTTGAAAAACCAATATCTTTAAAACGTGTGAACGATTATTTTTGGAAACTATTTCTAAAATCTATACCACTAAATACTTAAAATTTGGCATCCCAAATTTTGTTGTCGAAAAATTTTAAGGAAATTTGTTATATAACAAATTACTTTAATATTAAAAGGATTAATCAGACGGCAATTCCATACATTTGAACATTTTTATCTCATTAAACCCATGTTTTATATTTATAAAATGTATTTTAAATTCCAAAGTACTTTAACATAAAAGCAGTCGTGCATTTTATTTCTGTTTATTTTTATTCCCTTGAATTATTATTAAAATATTGTTTTAGTTTTCATTTTGCAGAATTATTTAATATTAAATAAATAAAATGTTTTGAACCAATTATTTATATTATTTGAGTAAAAAAAACTTAATTTAAAATAATTTATTTTATTTTATTTTTCAATTAGTGGAAAAAGGAAAACATTCCACTCACTTTAATAGGAATTATTAAGCCAGAGCTTAAAGTTTTTAATTTCAATTGTTTGGTATGTTACTCTTCTTTACTAGCTTTACATTTGTCCTTCAGAATGTTTTGAATAATAACTTTCAGTTTCAGAAATAAACAGTTTTCTTCGATTTCCCAAAAACTATGATTAGTGGAATGTTTTCCTTTTTCTTCTCAGCGGTTC
Organism: Chrysotoxum bicinctum; assembly: GCA_911387755.1. NCBI lineage: Eukaryota > Metazoa > Arthropoda > Insecta > Diptera > Syrphidae > Chrysotoxum > Chrysotoxum bicinctum. The sequence goes on along the minus strand of OU426987.1, from coordinate 202,999,491 downwards.
AATTATTTCGTGCGCTAAATTTTGACAGATAAGTTTTGTACAGTTCGAAGAGAAATTTTGATTTTTAAGCTGGAGCAGCGTACCTCTCGGCTAAAATGCTTGAAATAATTTTAGTTTGTCTAAATTTTGAAGATAATCTTGTATGGGAGATAAAGTTTAGCGCGATCTGCTTACAAGGCTTAAGTTGGAAAAGATTTCGTTAAATAATTTACTCTTTAAAAAAGTTTTGTAAAAAATTAAAAAAGTAATTTTTAAAAATATATAATTTTTGTATTTGATATTTTTTTGATTTAAAAGAATTCTGTCGAACTTTATATACTCTTGTAGTTTATTAGTTTATTCTTTCTTTAAATGTAGTATGGCATTCTTAGGTACAACTGTGGGCTTTTTGCCCCTCTTCTCTTGACGAAATTTCTGTCCAAGTGACACTTTTTTAGAAGAAGTGGATCATAGACAGAAAAAAAACATAAAAAAAAACTTAAAACTCGCAACTGGCTCACTGTGTACATAACATTGTATTCAGTTTAAGTGTGACTCCATGAGGCATGACGCACAGTGGATAAAAATCACAAAAACCTGTGACCAAAACTGGAAAATTTCAATACTCAGAAATATATTTTCTTACTCTGTTTTTTACTTGCGATATAGGTACTATAGGGCAAGTTCTGCATTTAAAAAAAAAATCGAACTCGAGATTTTGATCAAAGTTGACATTACGATGATAGCGAAGACGAATAAAGTGGGTCCGGCAATTCCGTCTGTCTGTCTGTATGTCTGTCTGTCTGTATGTCTGTACCTCGATCTAGAGCCTAAGCCACTGGACCTATTTTCTTCAAACTCGGTAGTTATGGGTCTTCGGTGATTCCCTAGAGGGGAAATTGAAATTTTTTTTTTAGCTCTAAAACTAACGGTACCCCCCATACACCGGTAATGCAAAATCTTATTTATCTCGAAAACGGCTCTAACGATTTTGATAAAAAAAAATTATGTGTGATATTATGGACATGGACTACGTTTTGGTAAAAAAAAAATATGGGGCAAAATGTTATTAACGGTATCTGTCATAGAACCGTTTTTTTTTTATTTTCGACTTTCTTATTAACGGCTCTAACGATTTTAACCAAAAATTTTCAGCAGGAGTCCCCCTAAGTTTAAAATAATATTGCATATAAAAATATTCGAGAAATTATTTGTTGGGTTTTTTTGAAGTTTTTTTTTTTTAAATCAATATCTTCAAAACCTATGAACGATTATTTTTTGAAATTATTTCCTAAAATCAATATTATTAAATACTTAAAATTCACATCCCACATTTTTTTCTTGAAAAATTTTAAAGAAATTTCTTATATAAAAAATTTATTTATTTAATAATAAAACGATTTTTAAAGTTTGTTTGCATAAATACATACTTTTCTAGAAATCAGACGGCAATTTTATGCATTTGAACATTATTATCTCATTAAATCCAAGTTTTATATTTATAAAATGTATCTTAAATTCCAAAGTACATACTTTTACATAAGAGCAAGTTCGTGCGATCCAGTCGTACATTTTATTTTTTGAGTCGCTGACTTGGAAAATTTTAAATTAGTTTTTCAAGAAAAATATAATGCAGGACATAAAATTGCAGAAGTGTTTATAAAATTTAATGGGGCAAAATTTTAAACAACTTATTGTTAAAAATGCTAAGCGTGTTACTTAAAATTTATTAATTTACTACTTCTTTATTCCTTTTTTTTTTCGATTTATTAACTTTAAAATATGTAGTAATTCCTTTTTATTGAAAATGGTGCATCCGAACACGTATAACAAAACAATGACAGTTTAAAAAAAAAAAACCAAAAAGCAAACAAACCATAATCTGGCGAACGGACCTAGTAATTTGAAATGTCATAAACTCGGAAGTCAAAATGACAACCAACAATTTATTTTGTTATTTGTATATTTCTGACTGGTACATGACCATTCCATGTAATGCTCCTATAAGATTAATTGTTGTAGATAGGTATATCCATTGTGTTCTACTATGAAGTTAACTTACCAACATCAGCCTGATACATACTTCTTCCAAAAAAGTGTAATGTATTTAGTACTTGTAATTATGGTGAAATCGGAAACACACGGTTTGTAATTCCATCTTAGATGTTAAGGTTTTCAAACAATAGCCAAACTTAGAGTAAAATTCTCTATCGACCAGCTCTTCAAAAGAAAGCTGAGTCTTCAAAAACTATCTAAATCTTCATCTTCTAAAAACATTTTATATTATTTTATTAACTTTTAAAAACAATAAGCTCACATATTAAAATTGTCAAGAAATTTTTTTTCAAGGAAAATGAGAATTTCCTATAGATTTAGCAAGTTACTAAAAGTTAAAGTAGCCAGTTTGTGTTTTTAGCTTGAGTAAAATGTTAAGAGATACGAGTAGTAAGATGTTAAAATAGTTTAAAATTCTTTTCAACTTAGTAACTTACTGAAATGATTTTAGCATTTGAATTTGACAAAATCGTTTAAAATTTTTGCTCAAATGTCTTTCCATAACATAAACATAATATTCGAGGGTTGGGTACGATATCCCGCTTTTTATAATCCTGTTTTTTAGAATCCCGGTCTTATTATCCCGGTTTTTATAATCCTGTTTCTTATAATCCCGTTTTTTTAAAATCCAGCTTTTTAAAATCCCGTCTCTTTTAATCCCGTTTTGTATAATCCCGTTTTTGCGTACAAGCAGTGAGGTATCTAAGGGGGGGGGCATGCTGCCCCCTGCAAACCACCCCCCCCCCCCAGCTTGCGTACACTATAGGATTTGGGGTAGGTGCGAGGTTGGGTGTATGCAAAGTTTCTTTAGAATTTAAAGAATCTGGAAAATAACCAACACGCTACCTACCTACGTATTCTAAAAACCGGGATTTGGCGGGATTTTAAAAAGCGGGATTATAATAGATCGGGATTTTGAACAAGCGGGATTTTAGAAGACGGAATTAAAGCAGTATTTTAGCAGACGGGATTTAAAAACTTTTTTTTTCGGGATTTTTGAATAGCGGAATTTTAAAAAGCGGGATTCCGATACTCTCGAGGGTCTTGGGGGTGGCAAATTACAAATTCGGGTAGTTCTCAAGCGAAAATTCTTTTCTTTTGACAAAAATATTTAGTTTCTGAAGTTTTCAGCCTGTTTTCATACTTAACAACAAAAATGAAGTACTACCTGTTGTAATATCTCCGACCAATTTCGCTGCGTTCACGTTTCTTGTGAACCGTTTCTTCTCGGGGTTGTACTATTGAAGAATATGTTAAGTATTTCTCCGCTTTGTGAAGGGGTGACCAGTATTTCATTTCCTCTTGAGCATTCTTATTGTCGGAAATAACCTCGCACTCAAACCAATGATCACTTTTTTTCCAAACAAATTCTTTTGTCCTCTTGGGCATTCCTTTTTTGATTTAATTGAATAATAAACAACAGATTTGACAGATGTCATTTTGGTCACTTGCCGCCAAAATCTGTACCCGTTAGTTGAAAAATCCCAATTGTTTCCCTTTAGGAATACTCCGATCGAATATTAAAAAAAAAAATTATATCTACATACATATGTTTCTGCCTCAAAAGAACAATTAGATAGGGGATCATGTCTAGATCGTTATGGGGAAAATATACGTCTTACTTGGAAGTTTTCTTAGCATTATACAATACAATTTCATACTTAATTGCGGTTAGTAAGATCCCTGATAGTTCCTATCGCTTATGATCTTAAATGATATGGCCAAGCTCAAGTGTCACTTTATACACAAAACATTTTTGGTTGTAACTTTACCGAAATTTCGAACAAATTCTTCTATCTGATAAAAAAATTTTGGTCAAGACAGTGCCGCCCGCCGTTTATTAGATTTCTTAGAGAAGTTTTGGCCAATTCAGTTTACAAATATTATTATCAAAACTTACAATCTAAAACAGACAAAAAGCCGTAGAGGATCGTAGAAGTTTTAATTCAACCCAGCGTTACAAATTCTTTCGAACGTGTTTCCTGCTTTTTTAAATGTTGGCGTATGCATAACCGATTAGTCAGAACGTCAAACTAGTACTAGGAGTGTAAAATTATCTTGTATTTCTTCGCATGCGTCAGAAATATTTTGAAAAAAGCAGAAAATCAGTGTACGAGTATTTACTTTTATTTTGGGCCAATTTTGTTTAAAAGAAAGTCAGAATTAAACTATCAATGGATTTTAGAATTGGAAATAAGTAGACTGTCAAAAATAATAAATCTTTCCACATGCATATATTTTGATCTTGTAAGCTTCGAAATCGGTTTACAAAAGAAATTCGTATTTTAGGTATGTATATGATGGAAGACTTTAAAGTCACATTCATAATTTAACTTTGAGGATTCAAAAATACAATTACAATTTCATAAGCTCAGACCAATTTAACGTCTTATGAAAAACAAAATCAAATTATAGTTCATACACGAATCAGCTAATTTAAAATAAAATTCACTTCAAATAATTTGTTTATATCGAAATTAGAGTATCACAACATAAGCGGAAGTGCTTGGATCGGATCTGAGCATGCGTTCTTCTCCCCCAAACATGGTACACACTGACAAGTCGAACCACAACAACATTTCAAACCACGAGCAGCTACGAGTATTTGCTCAAACAACCACCCTTTGAACCGGCACAGAACGGAAATACAATAATAACGCGACTTTATAGAATGTCACATAAGCCTCACCTGACTTCAGCAGACTTAATTACAGCCTTTGGTGGGGCATCCCAACAGTTGGGCGCCGGTGGTATCCATTGTTTGAAGACTTGGTAATTGCCTTCGAGCAATTCCATTCCTTCGACGACTTCTTCATCTGAATCATCATTCATTTCGATGGCATCACAGACAAAACAAAAAACAACACTTCACAACACACTCGCACAATTCAAGACAAAAATATTGAGGAACACTTCTGGCAGGAATATATTCGCCGAAAGATGAAATTGTTTCGAACTATTTAGCGGTGTTAACGTCTCAGCTTCAACATAATAAGCCCGGTACGTTGATGCATCTTAACGCGTCATGCGCAGGGATATTCCCAGAAATTCACACGTGTGATTCAAGATGCTAACCAAGAAAATACACTTACAAAACAAATAATTACGCAGCAGGATTCGCGAAGAACTTCCGCACCGTTCAAGGAGCCAAACAGAATCTAATCAGAAATTTACTTTTGCCGCATTCTAGATTTGAATCCCTTTTCGTTTGTGTTTGGTTGTGTTGGTGGTTTTTTGTGTGTATGAGCAAGTGACACTGACTGAGCTGACTATAGCGTGAGGGATTCGCATTTGGTTCTACAAAAAAGGCACAATGCACGTGGAATCGACTACGATACCAAGCAGCAGCCACCATTATTATGTTTTCGTCCAGGGAGTTTTACGGTCGTAAAAAAGGACTTAAGTACCACACACAAACGCATGCAAGCACAAAGAATACCATCCCTTGTGCAGAGGTTGTGCCACTGAGCTTGGTTCACCCTAACGTGTCCACGGAATATTTTCCGAGGCGAGGTAGCCGTGGAGAAGTCCTGCCAGAACCAGAACAGAGCTGATTGCAGCAATCTTTTCCCGGCCAGCTCGATCTGCTGCAGCTTTATGTTGAAGGGAGCAGGGTGGTTGCGACGTATTCGCCCTTTTGCGAGGTTGAGAGTGTGTTTGTGTTTGTGCGTAAAACCAGAGGGTTGCTCGAGTTTGTTTTGGGATCATTCCAGGACATTTCTCTGGGTTCGACTACCCAGACCGATTGGTAACCTTCAAACGACGACGCAATAAAACCAACAACACACATCAACCCTCTGGTGGCAGGAAAGTATCCTACTGGGATGAGACGAGAGAGCTTGGCTCGTGGCGGCGGGCTTCCTTCAACGTCGTCCTCGGTTCGGTCTTTGTTCCATCTATACAATTTAAAAATTAGATCTCGTCTATAGTGCATAGCTCCTGTGACTATTTATTATTTTTTTCTTTTTTTGATAAATTGTATCGCATTGGACTTGGACCACGTGATACCTACCTCCCTTGGCAGCTTCGATTTGAGTGCGAGAGCAAGGAAACGATTCAATTTTTTGGTTTACTCCATCGAGACTGAAATGTGTGCAGGAGCTCGTATAAATTTCGGCGGGACACACACAAAGGGCTATAAAATGTGTAACATTTCTTTGTTTTGGTTATTTTTTTGTTCGTTTGTCGGGTTTTGTGTTTTTTTTTTTTTTCATCTTTTTGTGATATCAAAGATGCAGCACAGGCTGTAGAAGGATGTATGTAGGTGAGGTTGAGGGGATTTAGTTTTTTGTTTGGCACAATTTTATAAGGAGTGTGAACTTTATAATGGTTAAAAGACAGTGGCGTGCAGAAAAACTGCGGTACGTTTGGGGAATGATTTAGGGATTTGTTCTTATTAGTCGGCAAGAATGGAAGGGATTTACAATGATTTACTTAGTCCAAATGAATTTAGATGATATGCAACTTTCATGGCAAGAAGGCTTGGCATTCCTCGGAAGAGCAAGTGATAAGTATTAAAGTAGTAACGGCTTGGAAATGATCGCTAGACCTTCAGCATGCCAGAGTCCAAAGCACTCATAACATCACGGGATATACTGATGGGCAATCGAAAAAAAAAAAAAAAAACAAAAAACAACAATGCCCACCAACCATGAGTTTTCTTTATGAACGAAAAATTTACCAGTTGCATGGAAAAAAGAACCCAAACATTTTGTTCCTTCCGTAAGCAGTTAAAATGTTGCTTAATACAAAACTAAAACAATATTCGGTTAAATAAATAAAAGGTCTTTCCTCGTCAACAGATCCACAACAACTGATCATATCTTTATTCTCTCAGTATATTCTTCTACCTAACTCATAGTCTCTTTCTATTAAATACAATAATTATATCTTTCTTTCATTATATCTTGTTTCTGACCATTCAATTCTTTTTCTTTATTCTTTCTTTTGGAAGTGTTGCCACACGTCTTTTTTAACTTGGACAAACGTTGCAGAAAGAAGTTCGATGGGTCCCGGGTCCCGCATTCTTTCAAATATTTTTCTTCCTAATAAAATATCGGAGTAACTTCTCTACTTTTTCGTATGGTCGGTATCCCCAAGTTTTTTGCTCCATTTACAAGAATAATAGTTGCCGTTGCGATGAAATCAACACTCTGCTTGAAACGCCCACTTCTTCAGTCGTGAATATCTGACTCCGACAATTTTTAGAATCATGAGTTTATATTTTTTTCTGGATGGCAGATCGATTCAAACTCTTACAATTATTTTCGAATCGGTTGATCATAAGCTGAATGCCTTCAGCTGTCTCTACCAGGAAAACTATGTTATCTACAAATAGGAAACCTGGATTTTTTCTTCGGTGGAGCTCAATTCCACATTTATAAGCTTCTGTAATATCATTAATGTATACGGTGAATAGAAGCGTGCTAAGAACGCACCCTTGCTCTACTCCCACTGTTGTTTCGAAATCTTCGGGGTGACATTTTCCGTCTCAGATATAAGCTATATTATTTTGGTACTAAGCCTTCAATACATTTATCATCTTTGATAATGCTCCAAGCTTTAATAATTCATAGAAGAGAGCTTCACATGGTATGAAGTCGAAGGCTGCTTGAAATTCGACAAAGAAAGGATAGACCTCATCAACAAAAATTTTCGATCTACAGTCGAATAAAGTCTCTCCTGAAACCAACTTGAAATCATGTGAAATCTGATTCTCTTCCACCGACAGAGTAAAGTAAGCCTTTTAATAAAAAAAAAAATAGATGAAAATAGCTTGGCTGATGTATTCAAAAAAGATTGGTTTAAAGATTGTTTGCTGAATGCTGAAATAGTGGCGATGGAAAAGAGATGTTGGGTCTTGGCAAACGTAGACGAAATCTGGACAAACGAACCTGATATACCTATTCAAGAATATTTGAGTAATGGGTTCTGGCTGTGAAAATCGAATAATGTCGATGTTTCTAAAAAATATGTATAATAATTTGTTTGTAGTTGGTTGAATAAATATTTATTTCACTTGATAAAAAATAAAAAATGACGAGTTATCTTATGATTTTGCAAAGCCTTGTGGTGGCACGAGAATGGTCCAGATCCAATCACAGTTAAATCAACAATCTATCACCTCTGAATAAGGCCATCGAAAGTGCGGCAATGGGAGGGAACTGGGACAAGCAAAATTATTGATCTCAGTAAAACGGACTTCAACAGCAGTTTCACAGTAACAAATCTTGACATCTCAAGAGATGGTATCAGAAGTTAACTATACCCTCGAAACAAATAAAAGTTGTACACAGATGGATTCATGAGAAGCGAAGGGACTGGTACAGGAATCTTTGGGCTTAGAACTAAAAGCAACTATCGTTACCAGAACATTGCCATCCTGTCACATATATAAAAGCTACACTCAAGGCACTATATACCATCGGCTCTAAATTTGTGAGGGAGTGCATTAATAGGCTAAACGAACTTGGCAAACAGAACGAACTTGGGTACTTGGTCACTTGGGTTTCCATTAGGAGCAATCAGGCAGACTCCTTAGCAAAAATAGGGCCATCAACCCCTTTAACAAGGCCTGAGCAATATTGTGGAATACATAATTAATAACAAAATCAAACAAGAAGATCCAAAAACTGGAAAGAACTCCCAAGGCTCAGACAGGCAATTAAAATCAAGAACATTTTACCAGCTGCATAGGCTTAAGTAAGAAGAACCCAAGACCAGTAACAGGTGTTCTCACTGGTCACTGCAGACATCAAGGTTTACTTAGTTGGTGTAGTAAGCAGTGTCACATACATATATGTAGATTCTGCCACATGCACGAGAAAACACCACTCTGGGAAACTGTACTCCACTCACACTCATTCACCAAAGAAAAAAAACTATCTGGGACGATACCTTTTAGGAGAGAGTAACATATCCTCTCTTAAGATGCCCCAAATGCTCAAATTTCTGAGAGCAAGCTCATCTAGTTTAAGGTGGAGGCACAATAGATCTCTAGGCCGCAGTGCAATACCCCTAATAAATATTCCGCCACCGTACATTCGTTGGATGGCGCGATTCCAAGAGGTCCAATTTTGGATGATTATGGATTTTAAGAAATAAGTATTTTTCGCGGATTAGCCGCGTTATTTGATGGACTTATAAAACATACTTAGGTCTTAAAAACCTAAAAATAAAACAGCCTAACGGGCTCAAATTGTTTTCAGTTCTACGTAATAACTGTAGTAATCAGAGCCATGTGGCAACACTTTCCCTACGTTAAGATGTAAATATGCACAAACAATACCAATACTCATGTAAATATCCTAAGCTATTATATGTTAAGATATAAATATATACAAACAATACCAACACTCATGTAAATATCCCAAGCTTATTATATGTTAAGATATAAATATGTACAAACAATACCAATATTCATGTAAATATCCCAAGCCATCATAATATATACTATTTATTTATATATATAAGTTATACTATTTGTTCATGTATAAGTTTCCCCTAGGCTAAGCACAGAAGAAAAGAATAAAGAAGAGTCAGTTAGATTGCTGCCTCCAAACCAGATAGACGCGTTTAATTTTGTAAAGAGTGAACCTTCTACTTTTGCTTAAATATATATATACTATAATCCTCAGAAGTGGGATTCATCCTAAACAATAAATTAAAAGATAAACATTTAAAAAAAAAATATAATATTTTAAAACGATCGTGAAACATTTTTTTCCTCTCGTTACAAATTACAAACCAAAGTGCGCGTGTCGTTTACCACGTTTCGTGTGTATACTGCTGCCTTACGAAGTATATTTTTTTTTATTACTCCCCAGCACACATATATTCCTCGCCATGAATAGCAATTTAATCGAACAAAACGAATTTTCGGTGGCACAGTTGCGCGAGTGGCTGCAACGTCTCGGAATACCAAGCAACGGGACGAAGTCGGCATTGGTATTACGCCTCAACGGTATACCCGTTGAACAACGAGGAGAAAAACCAAAAAATACTCAGAAAATTCCAGGCGACGAAAACAACAAAAATAATGTAGAAGGAGAAGACGAGGAAAACAACGACGGCGACAACGGCAACGACAACGTTATAGAAGAGGAGAACACAAGTTGTGGAGAGGGTAATGGGGCGCAATTAACAACAAAAGAAAACGAAATACTTCTTAAGGAAATCAGTCTATTGAAGAGAGAAAAAGATTTATTGGCAAGGGAGAACGATTTTTTACGACAAAGGATTGAATTTGGTGAACAACAAATGATAGCAAAAAATAAAGACAACGATGCGACCACAGATGACAGACAAAGAAGCGAAGACGACGACGAGGAGAGAAGGTATAATACATACAAAGACATGTTACCCGAGTACGATGGCGGTATACATTTCGATACCTGGATAGCACAGTTACGAAGCGTAAAAAAAGTATACAACGTCGGAAATAAAATGCTTCGTACACTGGTGGTAAACAAATTAAAAGGAAAAGCACAGCAGTGGCTATATTCAAAACCGAATTTTGCGGAAGAAAATTTGGAGGAATTGCTAAAGGAGATGACGGAAATGTTCAGCAACAAGGATAACAAATTAGCAATGAGGCGCAAGTTCGAAACAAGGAAATGGAGATACGACGAGGCGTTCCCCGAATACTATAATGACAAGGTTGTGTTGTCCAATGGACTGGGACTAGACGAAGACGAGTTTATCGAATATGTCATCGAGGGATTCTGTGACACAAATTTAAGGTTATATGCCCACGTAAGTAACTTCAATGACCGAACACAGTTGTTGCGAACAATGAGCAAAGTGGTGCAACCAAGACCAAGCAGTGTACCGTCAACGTCGAAGGCAGCGCTACAGCAGAAAAAAGAGGGTCCAAGGTGCTACAATTGCAATTGTATCGGACATATTGCGTCAGAGTGCAGGAAGCCAAAGAGAGAGTACGGGGCTTGTTACGGTTGTGCGTCAACAGAACATCGTTTGTCATCGTGTCCCAAAAGAAAGAATACCGTTCAACTTTTAGAGGACAAATCCGAAGATTTTGTAAGTTATTTATGTTTGTCGCTAAAAATAGGTAATAAAACAAAAAATTTTTTCCTAGAATGCCTCATAGACACTGGTAGCCCAATCAACTTTGTCAGACAGTCGCGCCTTCCTAAAGGAGTCAAGTTAACTAAAAATAACAATTATGTATCGTATTATGGCATTAATAAAAGTAAACTAATAATTATTGGAAAGTTGTCATGCGTAATTCATTGGGAAAATTTACTTATTTCAGCGGAATTATTTGTAGTTGATGACAAGTCTACTGTTTTTGAGATGGTTCTAGGAAGAAGTTTTTTAAAAGCCGGAAAATTTAAACTAGTTTCAAATTATAAAGACGATAATATGTATGTCAACAAAGTTGAAAACTATAACAATGATCACAAGTTTAGACTTTGTAAAAAATGTATTGAAGACAATGATTCACAGTTAAGAACAAAGATAAACAATGGAAATTTAAATAAGATAGTAAAACACGACGATGAGAACAATGATAAGTTAAAAAATAAAGCATATGTAAAAAAAGATAGTATACGAATAAAAACTAAAACAGATGATAAATTTTCAAACGAAATCAAAGATAAGGAAATAAATTTTAACGATAACTTTTACAAAACAAATAAGTTAATAGATCAAGATCGTAACGAATTAAAAGAAAATATAAAAAATGTAAACTTTAGAGTAAACGAAAACGAAAACTTTGAAAAATCTTTGCTTATGATAAATTATGAACCTAATGATTGTGAAGAAGAAAATTTAACTATAGGTGAAAATGTAGATTATTGGGCAAAAAAATATTTGCAAGATGTTTACAAAGATTGTTATTTGGTACCTCGACGGCCAGAAGAACCCTTGGTAAAAACAGAAATGAAGTTAAACTTGAATTCCGCCAAACCGTTTTATGGACCACCGCGTAGATTATCGTATACAGAAAAGTCAGAATTAAATAAATTGTTAGATGAGTATTTAGAAAAAGGATACATTAGGACAAGTGAGTCAGAGTTTGTTTCTCCTATAGTGCTAGTAAAAAAGAAAACCGGAGATCTTAGAATGTGTGTAGATTATAGAGTACTCAATAAAGTGACAACAAAAGATAGTTTTCCTATTCCCTTGATAGATGATTTGTTAGATCGGTTAGTAGATAAACGAGTGTTTACAAAGCTAGATTTGAGAAATGGATTTTTTCACATATATATGCACGAAGAATCTGTCAAGTATACGTCATTCGTAACACCTTTAGGGCAATACGAATTTCTGAGAATGCCATTTGGACTACGAAATGCTCCTTCCGTTTTCCAGAGGCATGTAAACAAAATTTTTGCAGATATGATTAGAAAAGATGAGGTAACGATATATCTTGACGACATAATGATAGCAACCGAAGATCTTGGTAAACATTTTATAATTTTAAAAGAGGTGTTCAAAAGATTGGTGGATAACAAATTAGAGTTAAGGTTAGACAAGTGTGAGTTTCTTCAGACAAAAATAAAATACTTGGGTTATACTATCAGTGGCGAAGGTATACAGGCTGATGATAAAGGTCTAGAGTCAATACGAAATTTCCCGATACCACAAAATGTACATTCAGTCCAAAGTTTCTTAGGCTTGTGTTCATATTTTCGCAGGTTTGTTAAAAATTTTTCAGTTTTGGCTAAACCGCTTTACGATCTTACAAGAAAAAATAAAGCATTTCACTTCGGTGTAGAAGAGTTAGAGTCGTTCGAGATACTTAAACAAAAACTGATAGAATCTCCAATATTAGCGTTATATAACCCAAAAGATTATACGGAACTACATTGCGACGCAAGTGCGATTGGTTTAGGAGCTATCCTTTTACAAAAGAAAAGTGATGGAAAATTACACCCAATATTTTATTTTTCCAAAAGAACAACAGACGACGAAGCAAAGTACCATAGTTTTGAGTTGGAGACGTTAGCAATTGTTAGTGCACTTAAAAGATTCAGAGTATATTTACAAGGCAAACATTTTAAGATAGTGACAGACTGCAATTCACTTACGATGACACTCAACAAAAAAGAACTGAATCCAAGAATAGCAAGGTGGGCACTCGAGTTTCAGAACTATGATTATGAACTCGAACATAGGGCTGGTACACGTATGCAACACGTAGATGCATTAAGTCGTTCGACGAATATTTTGATTTTGGAAACGAATACTTTTGAAGAAAATTTAGTCATATCACAAGGTAAAGATGATACTTTGAAAAAACTTAAAGAGTCGTTGCTACTCTCGGAACACCACTTGTATGAAATGCGAAATGGTGTAATTTATAAAAAACAAAATGATGGCACAATCTTATTTTGTGTCCCCGAAAGTATGGAAGGGCACGTTATGTATAAGTACCATGATGAAATGGGGCACACGGGTACCGATAAAGTGATAGAACTTATAAAAAAAAAGTTATTGGTTTCCCAAAATGAGGGAAAAGGTAAGCAACCACATACAAAACTGTCTAAAGTGCATCGTATATTCATCCAAACATGGTAAAGAAGAAGGGTTTCTAAATAATATACCAAAGGGAGATATCCCATTCGAAGTAGTTCACATAGACCATTATGGACCTGTAGACCATTCACGAAACTCAAAGAAACATATACTAGTAGTAATCGACGCATTCACAAAGTTCGTTAGACTTTATCCTACTAAGACAACTAACACCAAGGAAGTGGTTACGGCATTAAAAGACTATTTTCGTGCTTATAGTAGACCAAAGTGTATAATATCAGATAGAGGTAGTTCGTTTACGTCCACTGATTTTGAAGGCTTTTTACACGAAAATAACGTAAAACACATAAAAGTCGCGACTGGGTCACCGCAAGCTAATGGCCAAGTAGAAAGAGTGAACAGGAGTATAGGTCCGATGATAGCTAAACTAGTCAAGCCAGAAGAGGGAGTTTATTGGGACAATGTTGTGGAAACTGTAGAGTTTACATTGAACAACACAATAAATCGGATGATAGGAAAACATCCCAGCGTAATGCTTTTCGGAGTAGGTCAAAGAGGCGAAACAATAGACGAACTTAGAGAAAACTTAATAGATATTAAACAAAAGATAGTTCAAGACAATCATAAACAGATAAGACAAGAAGCAGTTTTAAAACAGGAACAGGCACAGACTTATAATGAAAAATATGTGAATAAGAAACGACAACGACCTAAAAGATACGAAATAGGAGACTACGTGTTAGTAAAAAACTTTGATTCTCATTCTGGGACGTCTAAAAAATTATTACCAAAATTTAAAGGACCTTATCAAATAACGAAAATTTTGAGAAATGATCGGTATGTTCTCAAGGATGTGGACAATTTTCAACAAACAAGACTGCCTTATCAAGGTGTGTGGGCTGTTGGAAATATGCGACCGTGGTTCGGAAGTCGAGGTACCAAACGTTAAAATTTTCGCTAAATAAAAGATCAGGGGATCTTAAATTGTCAAGATGGCCGAGTTGTAGTAATCAGAGCCATGTGGCAACACTTTCCCTACGTTAAGATGTAAATATGCACAAACAATACCAATACTCATGTAAATATCCTAAGCTATTATATGTTAAGATATAAATATATACAAACAATACCAACACTCATGTAAATATCCCAAGCTTATTATATGTTAAGATATAAATATGTACAAACAATACCAATATTCATGTAAATATCCCAAGCCATCATAATATATACTATTTATTTATATATATAAGTTATACTATTTGTTCATGTATAAGTTTCCCCTAGGCTAAGCACAGAAGAAAAGAATAAAGAAGAGTCAGTTAGATTGCTGCCTCCAAACCAGATAGACGCGTTTAATTTTGTAAAGAGTGAACCTTCTACTTTTGCTTAAATATATATATACTATATAACCATTCCTTCAAATCGCTCGTTCAAAATATCCATTCAGGCATCAACTGTGTGGCAAGTAACGCCATCGCGTTGAAACCACTTGTCGTTCACATTCATATCATCCAATTTTGGTCATAAGAAATTGACTTTCATCGTCAAGATAAAAGACAATGCAAACAAGTGCCGCCTCTTGCATAATGGAGCTAAGTTTTAAGTAAACATACAACCAAGCCTAAAGGAATAAAGGCCAAAAAAAGCTATTTTAAATCAATAATTCAAAAAGTCCAATAATAGTGCTAAGTCTTCTACTTGACTGATTTATTTCATAAAAACCTTCATATACAACCAAGACCTTCAAAAGGAACATCAAGTTCTACAAGCTCTGGCTAAATTGTTGCGAAATGGCAAAGTCATTATTTCATTAATGAGTTTTTTGGAACTCTCCAGATTGTTGTTGTATTGAAATCAACTATACGTCAAACACGAAAAACTAAGCGGACACTAACATGTCCAAGTGCCCAAGAACATCAAGCCACCGACCGTGGACGAAAAGTTTTTGGTGTCTTGCATTTTTAAAAATATTTCCAAATTTTCACAAACTTCCAAAAATTTCTTTGGGTTTCTGGGCTAACTAACTAGAATGTGTGACAACATCGTCGCGGTCCGTGAAAGCATACAGAAAAACCTGTGGCGGTCTATTCCATGCACAAGAACTCGGCCTTTCGCATTCATGGTCATGAACTTTAGACCATAGACAATGCCATTTCTTTGCTGACTGGGCTTCGGAGCGCTTAAAAGAAGACCCCAAAAATCATCTTTAGCGACGAGGTGCAGTTTTAGATGAGTGTCTCTGTTAACGAGCAAAATTTCCGTATATGGGATGACGCTAAACCCACCCGAGGTTCACCAAGTGACAATGCATCCTCGAAAAAGTTTCATTTTTGGTGTGGATTTGGGGCGGGTGGTATCATTGGTCCGTACTTTTCCGACGACGACGTTGGTGAGGCGGTCCCCGTTAATGACGAGCGCAACGAAAGGATGATAACCAATATCTTATAGCTCGAATTGAGTGTTGGTTCCTGAAGTCGCAGGTCACAAGTCACATCGCTCAAATTCAGTCGGATCTATGTGGAAGAGTCTTTGAAAATTAGACCACTTGAATCCCTGCCACCGTAAGAAGCTGAGGTGGGTATTTGAACGAAACGATGTCATAATTAAAAAAAAATCGTTTTACCCTTCAGGTTCTAGTTCGATTTAAATTGAACATTAGGATGCTTATTATTTAATGAAGTTAACACCACAGATATTTTTATCACAATTAGCACGGCTAAATATTCACCCTTGAAAATATTCGCACCACGTCACTGCGTTTGCTTTAAAATCAAAACTCGCTTGACTGTATGTAAATCCACCCCAAAACGATTTGTTAAAAACGAAACTAATACGAATATAGTTTCTATTCGTATACGACATACGAAAACAAGAAAAAAATTACAATCCAATAAATAACGCACATGTTAAACATTAATAAAGAGGGTGCTTGGTTCGCTCTCAGTTACGTGTGTTGTACGTCCAAAATATGCCTTTCAAAAGTGAATGAAATTAGGAAACCTGCGGAAAACCACCCCGAAAAACACGACCTCTTGACGACCGTCAGGATGCTCGTGCAACCACCACTTTGCTTGGCGAACGAAACGAAACACACACAAAGTAGTGCAATGTTTAGAGCAAAAAGGGTGGCTCTGGAGAGTCTTGTGGTCTAGGTAAGAGAATTATTTGTTCCAGTCTTAACTCTCAAGCGACCCCTTTTCGCCGAAGGTACAGATTAACTCCTCGGAAACGCCATAATCTGCCTGGGGGTGTTTCTTCGTCGTTTAAAATTTACAAACAACATCAGTAATAAACAAGCAAGAGATGCGATCTAAAGAGGCGTAATAGTGCCGAATAGTGAGATCTGGGTTAAATAATACACGCACACACATAATTCGATTTCAATAAACAATGACGCCACTTTAGGGTAGGTTGGGTTTTCAAAATACCCAAAGATGCGTCGCACAAAGAAGACAATATCGCTTTCTAATTACGCAGTATGTTCAAATTCATGAGAGGTTGAGAGTTTTACACGAAACCCAAATTTTTTGATCCACCGGAAGCAGGAACAAATACTAGAAACTGTGTGTGTTTTAAGGATGAGCAAGAAAACCAACCCGCAGTACTAAACATACTTACCAACCCTTAAATGGTGGGCTTTGTCAGACATACCGAATTTAATATTCCCCATGGGACACTACTCTAGATTACGGCACCAAATATTCATTACGACAAAAAACGCCAACCCCTTTTTTGGAAACATTTTATGCAACAAACCCTATGCCAACATTAAGGGAGCGGAGTGTGAGTGCGGAAGATGTTTTCGTTCTTCTTGTTGTACAATATTTTGCAAATTTCCTGATTCTATTCAGAGAGGAAAATTTCATTACCTTTTCAAAAACTCTGATCCAAAAGCAACTTAAAAACACAAAACGAGGGTGAATTATTGCAAGGGATGGTCGTCAAACTCTAGCTGTATCCCATCACAAGGATTTCTTAGATCGATAACAATGCAAGAAGAGTTATTAAATTTCGCCAATGCTTGATTTTATTTAATTCAATTTGCAGTGTGCATGTAATTCTGATACTGTGGCGCCAGTTGGTGTAAGGGAATTTCTGAATACTCGTATACCCTCCTTGCTGTATGAAGAGCCCTATTTTAATCAAGTGCTTAACACACTGGTCGGAGTGTGCTTCCTGGAGTAATCGTATTGAGTTATAGAGATTAAGTTGTTTGATGAAGGTAACATGCGTTTTGAGTGAAAGGGATTGTTGACACAATTATCTTTGAACAATTTGGCAAGCAAAAGGGAATGCCGATAACACAGTTCGTTTTAATTGAAATTGTTTATGTTGGTATGAAAATGTGAAGGGAAGAGCTCAAGCCAATATGGGACCTCGAATAGTCCGTAGGAAGTAGATTTCATTCTGTCCAAAAATTACGTACCTTTGTATTATTTTCTTACTTCATGAATTTAGACTTTTTAAATTGGCTGTTGTAAAACCAAATTTTTTATCGCAAACAGTAAAAAACATTTTAAAAAAAGAGTATAATTGGGGCAGAGTAAGAAATTAAATTGACTTTTTGTTCTTCTAGGAAACTGAACACCAAACAAAAATTCTCCATCCGTGTTAGATCTTCCTCGAGGTAAACTTGGATGCACCGAAGAACATACAGACGTACAAGCCAAATGATGCGACTTCTAAAACACCGTGATAAAAGGTTTGCTTTAAAACTCTAAATTTTATTTTAAAACCAAATCAACCCATTAGGGAACTTACTTCATTGAACGAGGAAACAGCTCACGATACTGGTTCATTTCTGCTAGTATTTGTTCTATGGCGATGTTCAAAAAGGAAACTTCGTTTTCTCAACATTCTAGTTGGCACATAGATATAGATCAACGAAAGCAGAAACGGACTTTTTATGTTATAGCTAATTATAACCCTTACAAGCATTATATCATAAAGTTTTCTTCTTGATTCTAGAGATTAAATCCCTAGCCGGATTGACACCTAGCCGGACTAAGATTCGAACGCATTTTACCGAACCCATATTTGGTAAACCGCCTATGCACTATGCACTCAATTCTTTTAATATCATTTACGCAAAATTTTAGTCCAATTAGTACGATGTTTAAAGCTGCTTTAGTATGAAACTAGGTTAAAATGACGATTTTAAAATTTTTATTTTCTACTTTTTTTATTAAAGTTAAAATCATCGAATACCTATTTTATTTTTTTTAGCTAATTTCATTTGACTCTTTGATATCTCCAAACATCAAAACACGTCTGTTTCCTTAGTTTTTTGCATAAACAGCTATTACTTTAGATGTGTTCAGAAGCAATTTATTAAGAAAATTGCTTTAGTACGATACTACGAGTAGCTAGAAAATGTTTAAAATTAAGAATGAGTTAGTAAACTACTTTAAAGTTAGCAAAGTAGTATAATACTAATAACTTAATAATAGGATGTTTAAAATTTTGCGCCATTAACTCTAATCAAAGGATGGAAAATAAGAAACAGATCGGAATTTTGAAAATGTAATAATCTTGCATTTACTGATATTTAGCTTAAGGCTATTTAAAGAACATCAATTTGAAATACGATCTATGTAAATCGATATGAACTTTTACACAGTCATCAATACATTTAATTCTAAAAAATATCATCCGCTTAAAGCAGATGATTATAATTTTCTATCCCATCCACTATATAATTAATATATGTATAATATAAAAAGTAAAGGGCCAAGATGACTTACTTGTGGAACCCCAGAAGGACATTTAATACTTCTTGAAACTTTCGAATCGATTAATCCATTTAGGGTTCTCTTCAGAATGAAAACAAAAATACTAAAGCTTTTTTAATAAAATATTGTGATCAAAAGAATCAAATGCCTTGCTAAAATCAGTGTAAATTACTTCAACTTGACATCTAACTTCAATTGCATTTACGGCATATGACAAGAAAACAACTAAATTTGTCATAGTAGACCGTCCTCAAACGGAACAAGCCATGTTTTGACTCTGACAAACATTCTTTAGTCAAGAACTCGATTTTATTTTTAACCAAACTTTCAAAAAGCTTGGCGATAGCTGAGAGATTACAAATTCCTTTATAGTTTTCTAGTTTCTAGTTTTCAACTAGATTTTTAGAACCCGCCTTGAATATGGGGACAAGAAATGCCTTCCACTCGAGTAAAAATAAAACTCAGACAAGGATTTTTTAAATAATTTTACCAGAGGCCAATAAAGAGAATCAGAAGTCGTTGTAGTGGTTTCTTAAAAAAATAAGCTTTTATATCTATACAAAATTTTTAAAACATTTGTAAGACAAAATGTTGGTACGCCAACTTTAAGTTTTTATTATTGTACGAGTAAAAACTAAATTTTTACAAAAACTATTGATACGGGTAAGTATCAAATTTTCCAAAAAAAAGGTTATTTTTTTCAGAAATTCAAAAAAATTTTGTTTTTAAGTTTTGAAATGCGAACTTTAAAGAAGCTTCTCTATAAAAAAATATTCATTAAAATCCGTTATGCCGATAATGAGAAATTCAAAATTTGAGAAAAGGTTATATGGTTTTATCAGAATTCTAAGTGCCGTTTTCGAGAAAAATACATTTGTAAGGTGGGTACCGCCTTTTTGATGTTAAATATTTTTTTTCACATCTTGTAGATTGTATTAAGAAACTTTTAATTGTCCAGTTTAAAAAAAAAATCGGGCATGGGGTTTTCGAAATATTGAGTTTCAAAAAAAAAAAAAAAAAAAATTTTTTGCTTAAAATCCAAAGAAATTTTTTTTGAAAATTTGAATATCCAAAGTTTGGGGAGCTTTAGCATAAATAAAATGCACGACTGGATCGCACGAACTTGCTCTTATGTAAAAGTACTTTGGGATTTAAAATACATTTAATAAATATAAAATATGGATTTAATGAGAGAAAAATGTTCAAATGCACAGAATTGCCCTCTGTAGTCCATAACAACACACTTAATTTTTTTTTTATCAAAATCGTCAGAGCCGTTTTTGAGATAAATAAGATTATGCATTACATGTGTATGGGGGGTACAGTTAGTTTTGGGGCAAACAAAAAATTCAATTTCCCCTCTAGGGAATCACCGAAGTCCCTTAACTACCGGGATTGATTAAAATAGGTCCGGTGGCTTAGGCTGTAGAGAGAGGTACAGACATACAGACATACGGACATACAGACAGAGAGACGGAATTGTCGGACCCACTTTATTCGTCTTCGCTATCATCGTTATGTCATTTTTGATCAAAATCTCGAGTTCGATTTTTTTTCCAAATGCAGAACTTGCCCTATAGGGTAGAGTCGGCACCCTCCGACAGTGGGGCACCTCCGACAGTCATTATTATCTCTGTGTGTAAACCTTTGAAAAATCTGTAATAAATTGTGAACGTGCCCTTAGACATATCAAGCATATGTCAAAAAGTTCAGCAGTCTGTCTGCAAATCCCGCCAAAGTAGGATGTAAAATTTGTTTGGAGTGCGGTTGATATAATTTTTAGGGTATGTTCTTAAGGTTTTTATATTCTTATTTTTAATGTTTTCTTGAAAAGAAGTTGTTTTTGAAATACAATATTAAGTATTTATTTATATTTTAATACTTATTTTCAAATATTCTGCTTCGCTAAAAAATTAAAAAAAGAAAAGTAAGAAAACATCCAATGGGGCACCTCCGACAGTTTAAGCCGGGGCACCTTCGACAGACTGTCGGAGCTACCCCTTCTTTGTTTATTCATCTAAAAAATTGCTAAAAGCGCAAAATATTTTTCGCTTACTATAGATAATGGTTCGCGTTTATGAAAAAAAAAGCACAAAGACTTCTTGTGGACGAAGAAGCTATGAAAAAGGCCCTTACAGATGTCATAAACAAGGTGGAATCACACAGTTCAGCAGCAGTTCGTCTACAGATGAGTCATCCTATACGGTCGCCGATAGCGATCGATCTACTGGAGAAATATTCCAGGAATATGACAGTGCAATAAGCGATGACTTTTATAACGATGAAAATTGCTCTTCTAGTAACTTTCTTTTGTGTGACGATGATATCTTAAATGAAGGAGATTTTATTTTGGTCAAGTTCTTTGGAAAAAAAATAATTATATTTTTTGTTGGTGAAATAGTAGAAGTCCAAGGTCATAATTCATTTACTGTGTCCTTTCTGCGAAAAAATGACAAACTCCTGGACTTTCATCAATCCAAATGTCCCAGACATCAGCATAACTTTAAGGAGCGATATTTATGCTAAAATGCCGATGCCGACGCATCCTCCGGGAACATTGAGGTGCCAAAGGAAGAGTATCTTCAACATCGATTTGAGAAACTTAAATGTTCGTTAGAGACTAATTTAATCAATGTGATCCCATGTTTTTTTTTATGAATTTATTTTTTGTTGTTTTTTTAGGTAGGTACCTACCTACACTTATTAATTTTTCGTTAAAACTTTTTTTTTAAATACAAATAATAAAAAGAAATGAATTGGATTCTTATAACATAATATATTATGACTTTTATTTAAAAAAAACTAACATATAGTACATCAATTTCCAATCATGTGCCTTACTGTCGAAGGTG
The DNA here is from genome assembly GCA_911387755.1 of Chrysotoxum bicinctum. NCBI lineage: Eukaryota > Metazoa > Arthropoda > Insecta > Diptera > Syrphidae > Chrysotoxum > Chrysotoxum bicinctum. The sequence goes on along the minus strand of OU426987.1, from coordinate 202,977,365 downwards.
CCCCACCCATTGTCGGAGGTGCCCCGTGCTGGGGCACATTCGACACTTTTCTACTTTTTTTTCTTAAATAAAAAAAAAATAGTAAACAAATTTTTAAGAATATAAAGCTGCGCCAATATGTTGTTAAAATCATAAATTTGAAAAATAATTGTTATTTTTTTGAAAAAATAAGAAAAACCCATATGCTTTTGCATTTTTTCTGTTAAGGTGTCGGAGGGTGCCGACTCTACCCTAGTACCTATGTATATCGCAAGTAAAAATGATTGAAATCGGTTGTACCAAAAATCAAAAAAAAAAAAAAAAAAACGTGAAAAAACCGTGGTAACAGTGTTCGAGCATCGGATTATCGTAATCTAATAAGGTTTCCGAAGAAAAGATTTTTTCTAGGGTATAGAAGTGAATCAATTTTCTGATGTGATATTACGATTGGTGCCATCTACCGGTTTTGACACCTCTTTAAGGTAGAATTCATCTTAGGGAACGCCGTTGTTATTGGTTAACTTCCGATTTTAAGGATTACATTAATCAAATATTTTGTGCCGCTGTCGCGCATAATTGGAATTTTTATTCCATACTTTTTTGGTATGTTAGAGATGTACAAACAATACATCCTAAAAAGACATTTTCGGTGTAGGATTAATTAAGCACTGATTTATCAACATGTCCCAAAAATTTCTTACAGGTATTATTGGGTGTTTAGATTTGAGTGATGGTCGTAGTAATTTAACACGAACGCGAATACATCTGATCATAAAGTAGAACCTTTCACGACTTATAACAGGTACGTAACGAGATTCCGAAAAAGAGCTGTCAAAGATTTCTTCCGTTGATAGGTGATTAACTTTAATAGCAGCTGATAACGTTAGGATTCCAATATGCACATCTAAGACTTTTACTAAATCTTTTCTCTTACCTTTTGCATTTCTACATTACCCACACCCTGGGGATCACAATGGATAAACTCCAAAAGTAGAATTATGTATCTACAAGTGGTTGTCTCATTTCCAGTTTCTTTGCCTCGAACTTCCTTTTCTTTACAATTTCGTTTGTTATGACACAGTTGAAATAAACCAAGGTCCTTTACTTGATCGAACGATTTTTATTGCAGAAATTCTACTATGACTTTTAACCTTGGTAGTGACCTTGCAGAACTTGTTTAGACTTTTTAGTATGCGCTCAGAAGGAATACGAATTGTGTGAAGATGAACTTGAAATAATGCTTAACATAAATAGTTCTTCAGTAGCGCAGCTCCGTACATCCAGAACTTAACTGAATTCAACAGAACGGCCTTAGTTGGGTAAACTGATGGGCACTCTCTGAACCGCGAGTATTACGATTAAACTGGTTAGGGTGAGGAAGGCACTGGCTATTTCACTAAAGCACTGTCTTAAAAAAATAACGGTAAAATAGAAAGACATTACTCATTCCTCGAGAGATTGAAATGTTTCTGTAATTCTTCTATTAACTATTATTTTTAAAGCTCTTTTTTGGATTCTATCCAACAGACTCAAGTGTTTTATTGGATCACTTACCCAAATATGAGAATTGTATTCGAGCTTTTTAACGATTATAGCCCTTATAGATTACAGCCAGATTAGTAGGGAGGACAAATTTCATGCAACTTCGAAGGAAACCTTTGCAGAGTTCTTGGCGACCGACGTCGAATATGTGGTCATTCTACACAGGGTAGTCTATATCGAGAACTGAGAGCTGTTCGGTTTCCTCAATGCAAGTTTGGCTCATGGAAAAGAGATAGCGGTTTATGGTTGGTTCTCCATCATAATTCAATGAGCTTATCATACACTGCCGTTCTAAATCCACATCCGAAAAACAAGGACGTGTGTATTTTTTTTTTTATATTTGACGCGCACACAAGGGGCTTTGGATACCCTTATAATTTTCAATTACACTGCGAGCAATTAGGAAAGTAGAATAAGTTTTGAAATTACATACCCATACACATTGGTTTTGAATGTCTGCTCGTTGCAGTGAGTGGGAAATATTGAGCCGGGTAAAGCATTCCACATTCGTGTAGTGCGGCTAAAAAAGAATTTCTGTACTTGACAGTACGTCCGAAATTGGGCAAATATGAGAAACTGAGAATTGTGTAGTCAGAAAAACAATTTAATGAATTACAAGTTTCAGGACCAAGATCATTGATGAATATCAGAAAGAAAGTCAATAAGTAATTAAGTAATTTTTTTGCCAATGGGAAAACTACACAAGTCGGGTTTGTGCTCAAAATCAGAGTATATTAAAGAATTAAAAAAAATAAAATTGCACATCTAAGAAAATTCTGTTTTTTATCACTTAACATCTGAAGAAATTATCTTTCTTTATTACTTTTTCCATAAAAATGTTTCAACTGATGATAAAAACTTCAATTGCTTCTCTTGAAAAGTAGCGAAAATTGACTTATGCTATCGTGGATTATTGCCACAGAAGTAGCCTCGTTCTTTATTCTCAAATAAAGTTATAATCTTCAATGTCAAAATTCCTCTCTACCATTTTATTCATTCGGCCGGTTTCTTTCGGCTACTATCTCATTTTTAAGTGAATAACATTCCTTAATCACGATCTTAAGTGACACTTAATTAAGAAGCAAAAAAAAACTACATAGACCTGGAAAATCATGAGAAATAACTTCGACATGTATCTGAAATCTCCAACAAATGCTGGTTGGGGCATTTACACGCTAAGACAAAAAAAAAAGAAAGACAGAAACACGTTAGTGTGAAGTTGCGGTTTTTCTCAGCAACAATTGAAGCATTTTCGCACATCCTTTAAGAGACGGATATAATGTGCAGTGCACCAGCATCTAGCAGCAGTTCCAGCAGATGTTTCATTCCTGGAGGCACGTTCGAGTCCGCAGAGGAATGTTCCTTTAGTGTAATAATATTATTAATATCCGGGGCTAGTCCGTCCAACTGCATGGTGTCAAACTGCAAATGTCTGGTCAGAATGTAATGAGAGAAAGAGTAACTTTTGCCAGATCGTTCTGCATCTGGTGTTTGTTGTCGGTTGTTGTAGTAAATTTATTATTTTCCAAACGCAGAATTTATTTTTAGTTTGGTGTTTTTACGGCTAACATCTGGGGCACTGAAGGGGAAAAAGTCTTATAGCTAAGGATAGACATTTATCTCCGATATCGATTTGAAAAATAATATACATTATTTGTTTCGGTTGAGGTTATGCTTTCTTCGAGAAATTGAAATGGAAACAACTAAAATGTCTTGGCTATAAAGAAAAATTATGTTTTCAGAAATATTGAAGCCATGGGAATAAATTTTCTTATACAGTTGATTTCTACAAAAATATGGACTTGAGATAAAGATGTTTTCAGCCGTTTCTTAACTGAATCAAGTTGCTAAACAAAAGAGAATGTCATGTGAATCCTTAAGGAAATATAAATCTATGCAAAAAAAATTAAATCGCTTAAACGATTTTTTTTTTTAATAAATACATTCTTATACAAAGGGTTATTCGCATGAGATGCGACAAGAACCTAAGACTTATAGTCTCGGTCAAGCCTATCGTAACTGTCAATGGAAATTGCGTTTTGAGAATCTCTAATTTTACATATGGCCTTTGTAAAATCATCAATCAATTCTATTGGATATTTGAATCTTAAGACATCAAGAATTTTGTTATCAAAGTTTTTAAAGCTGTATTCGCGAAAATACGGGAGAAATGAAGGGGACCTATAAATTTCTGACGAATCGGAAGGTCTAATATAAGAAGCACTTTTTTATGAAAACAAATTCTCTTGGAGGGTACTTCAATTCTTCCAAGTGGCAGTATCTCATGCTTCGAAAATCACAAAAATATAGAAACGTATTTAATTTTTTTAAAAAACTTTAAACTCAATTATCGCCTAAGCTAAAGCACAAAGAGGTAAAAATTTTCGTGACTGTAGAAGAAAGCTCTTTGTTAGATTTAGTGAATTCTAAAAACTACAACCCTTTGCGAGGGCTCGTTGCGGAAATATTGCCATCAGAATCAGATTTGACGTTGTGTTGAAAACAAGAAGAATCACTTTGGATTGCAATATTTCGAGAACCAGACCATCCAAAAGCTTTTGGTTTGCACGTGTATACAGGAATTGAACAGACCTTTCGTTTGATGTATGTCTCGTTGTGCTGGGGCAACATTGAGAAAAATGCTGATTTTTGTAGACAAGTGGTTAGTCCATGATTTTTTTCAAAAACAAAAAAAAAAATAAATTTTTCAATATGATGCGCGGCTAATAAATGGAAAGGCATATCAATTTCCTATTCAGAACTGAAAACTAAAGCGTCTTACAAGTCTTGGTTGCGGAAATATCTCCATTGGAAGACTTTGTTTTGTTTGCATCGATATTCAGTTCAAAATTCACTTTGGATTGAAATATTTCCATAACCAGACCTCGCAGAATTTTTTGGTTTTCAGCAATAGAAAGCTCTTTGTTAGAGATAGTGAATTCTGAAAACTGCAACCCTTTTCAAGGCTTCGTTGCGGAAATATCGCCATCAGAATCATATTTGGCGTTGAGGTGAAAGTAAGAAGAATCACTTCGGATTGAATTATTTCGAGATCCAGACCTCGCAGAAGCTTCCGGTTTTCATCTATCGATAGCTCCTAAAAAGTTAGCCTGCGAGTTTTATTACCGCAACCTATGACAAGACTTGGTTTCCGAGATATAGCTATCCAAATACATTTTTAGGTAGTGGGAGGTCGAAAATAAGAAAAATCCCTTTGGATTGCGATATTTCGAAAACCAGACTATGCAGAAGCTTTTGGTTTGCACATGTGTACAGTAATTGAATAGATCTTTCGTTTGATGTACACTGCAGGCCAAAAGTTTGAGTTCACTCTCATTTTTCGAAGGAAAACCAAATTTTGGCACCGAAAAAGCCTTTTTAGTAAAAAATGAGTGTAGAATTTATGAGGACCATAAATAAAGACAAAATAAGGAGACAAATATTATGTTGTTTACAAATAGGAATATATTTAAAAGAAGAAAAAATGATTTAGACCGATTTTTTGTCGAAAAAGCCTCCTTTACACTCGCTTACTTTTTTGAATTTTTTCATTTGGTATATTGTTCCAGCAATCCTGTGATGTATTCCACAGCGCAGTTTCCGATGAAGGGCATTGATTCCGGACTCTGCTATCCAGCTCCCCCACAATAATTCTTCGTCTTCTCTCTGCGTTAGGTAATCCTGGCAAAGTCTCGACGTGTGTTTAGGGTCATTGTCCTGTTTGAATACGAATCCTTCACCAATCAATCTTAGTCCAGAGATTCATTTCATTTTTCCAATAATTCGAGTAAAATCTCCCACTCCACTTGAAGAGAAATATCCCCAGACCATCACAGAACCACCTCCATGCTTGACGGTTAGAACTATACAGTCGGGTAGCATCTTTTGTTCAGCGCTGCGTCGAACGAAAACCCTCCGTTTTGTGCCAAATACCTCGAACTTGGATTCATCGCTCCAAAAAACTCTACTAAAATCTTCTTCCGTCCAGTCTCTATGCTTTTTGGCCCACTCTAACCGTTTCAGCTTGTTTTGTGGTCGAAGAAGGGGTTTTCGAACAGCAACAGGTCCAAATAGTCCAGCATCTCTTAGCCTCCGTTTGACGGTTGTCAAGGACAGCGGCTTATTCCGTGTTGTATTTATTTCAGCACGTATTTCCGGTGCTGTTTTTCGCCCATTTCATTTGCTTGTTGTTACTATTAGCAGATGCTCGTGTTTAGTTTTTTTTTTTTTTTTTTTATAATCAACTCACGCTCAAGGGAATATGATTACCCTTTAAATGTTTTAACACAGCGCGGGCGTGAAGTTACGGAAGAGAAAGAAGGATAGGAAGGATGTGTGGCACGATGTTCTGAGACTGAAGGTGGTTGTCTCAGATTTTTTATCTCCAGGGATGGCGGTTGAACTAAAGCGGAGAATTGCCGTGTCTTATTTCTATATCTCTTATAATTCGCATTATTTTATTCGTTTTCTTTTTCATCCTTGTTGGGCATACTAGTTTAACTCAATCACATGTTGTTAGTGTTATGCCTATACAACATGTAATGAGTAAACCAGCAACCCATTGATGACAATTTTTAGAAGGTTTTAATGGAATTAAAGACAACATAGACGACGGCAGGGATCGAACCTGTGATACTGAGGTTGACAGGCGAGCACACAACCATCGCGCCACGTCCACGATCTAGGCCCTCCTGACCGTGGTTTATCCTCAAGAAGTCCGGTTTGAGCGTGTCGCTCAATGTCACGTTGAACGCAGCCCTTCGATATCTTCAACTGCGAAGCAACTTCCCGCTGCGATTCGCCTTCTTTAATAAGAATGATGATTGCAGAACGTTTTTCAATCGTGGTTTTGGCAACTTTTCCCATTTTAAACTAGTTATTTACTCAAAAGATGAAGAATTCCAAATAAATGCTTATGACTTCAAAACGTGGGATTTATATAAAAAACTTGCAATCCAGGTCTAAAATGTTTTAGTTTTGAAATATTTTTATGTTCGGCGTCATAAAAAAATGCTGAATCAACAACCAAAAGTCATAAAAATTTATAATTATGAAAAACCCAAATCCATATAATCGGGTTTTCCACATTTATTAAAAAAAGACCATTTTAAAAAAAAAATCTGGATTAAAAATCCAACTTTTACTACCTGAAGGTGTTGCGTATTGTTCACGTTAAAAACCCAATCTTTAATTCAAAAAATCAACCCCAAGGCATTAATGAAGTCAGTTGACTATGTTGGACTCAACTTTTGGCCTGCAGTGTATGTCTCGATGGGTTTGGGAAAGATTGAGGAAAATGGTGATTTTTGTAGACAAGTGATTAGTCCATGATTTTTTCAAAAAATCTAAACATAGTTTAAGCATCCTGCCACTTAATTACTACATGTAAAAAAGAAGAAGATTTTCAATGGATGTACGTATGCAATTAAAATCGATTAGGCTTATAAGACATGGTTTATATTAATTTTACACTAATTTGGAATAGGGGTATATAAGTACATACATATGTACCATGATTTGCAATCTTAAATTCATGAGCACCATAAATGCTTTCTGTTGTCTATATAGATCAATTTAGTCTCAAAGAAAAAAAAAATAATTTTATTGAGTTTTAATCGGCGCAGTACCTAGACTTAAATCCAGCCTAATCCGATGTGCATAGTTCCTTTTGCTGTTAACAAGTACCAAACATGCTTCCAAAAGATGTATGACTAACACCAAACAAACTCTCATTCACATCCCCAAATTGACATTTAAATTGCGTGAGAAAGAAGTTAATTAAAATGTCTACAAAAAACATTTGACTTAAACAAATTCAACTTCTGAGTAAGTTCATAAAAAAAAAGAAGAAACATTTATGTACCTACCATTTGCGTGCGTCAATTTGCGCAAAATGATTTAATCCGGCAAAATTGAAACCCCCAATGACACCTTGTTTTTCGTCCAGACCTAGGTTTACTCGTAGGAAACCTGTTCGAGCAGAATGCATATGTTGCATTGCCCCATAATGCCGCTATCTCTCTCCAAAGAGTCTATGCTATCGAGTGTTTCGAGAACTGTCGACCGACAACGCCAGATAGCCAACTCGTGACTAATTATCTTGCCATAGAGGTCGCTCTGGTGCCATTAGCCTTTTCAATGCAGCCATGCAATTTGTTGTCCGTCTCTGTACAAACGGTTTTCACGACAACTAAGATATATGTAGGTATATGGCGTTATTACGGCCGGCGCGGCGCACATCGAACAGTGATCTAAGTTAGATATAGAATCAAGTCCATAAAACCTACAGGCACATCAGGCATGCCAAATGGTTAGGTTATGCTGTTCATTTTGAGCCTTTCATTTCGCCTGCGCTGCGCATGCGCAACAGTACAACAAAACTACTAAAATCGATTGCACTTTCTATTTTCTTGTGATTTTGCAAACTTGTGCGCCTGCCTTAAGGTTCGGGGCGCGGCCGGCGGTCGGCGCACAATGAAATCCAGTTTAAAAGTTCGTTTAGCTTAAAGCAGGTTGTTGTTGTTGTTGTTGTTGTTGTTGTTGTTGTTGTTGTTGTTGTTGTTGTTGTATATGTATATCTGTCTTTCGAGCTCTAGCTACTAGATCGAGTAACTGTTAAGTGAGAGAGAGAGAATGAGAAAGGGAAGATGAACAAAACCGAAAACAAAACACAGTTGTATTGCCATTAAATTGGAGTTCTTTAGGGGCTTTCGTTGCACGGTTCTTTTTTTTGCTGTCAGCTTAGGTGGGTAATTTAGGTGGCAGATACTTTTGCCCATCAGCCTCTCATAGTTGGGAAGGTAATTGCGATGTTGGCCGGGCTTAAACATTCTTCTACTTATTTTCGATAAATCCTCAGATGTTTCTCTTTTCAAATAAATTACCGGGTTTCTCAGTTAAACATCTAAGTTTACTCCTCAGGATGAAGCATTAAGGCCATGTTTTTTTTTCTCGCGGGGCATCTTTGATGCGAGGAAACCAGTCGGGGCTGAATGTGAAGATCAGAAGATCTTCCCCGATTGCCCGATTGTGCCGGCAAGATCGTGATTGCGTGATGGATGTGATTTACTCGAAATGAGCAATTGCTTTTTCTTTCCTCGAAAAAGATGCGCTTCGGAAGAGATGAGAATTATTGAAGAGCATGCTTGCGAGGAGTCTCGCATACAACGCAATAGCGAAGGGAGAACTACGTAAAATTAAGTGGATGAAGATTGATAGGTAAATTGATTGTTTCGTAAAATTACACTGTTACGTGTTGACCTTCTTCGCGCCAAATCAAGAACGAAACATTTATTTTTAGATAATGAAGACAGTCTTGATCAGTCAGTTAGTCAATTGGAGTCGCAGACAAAGGAGGCTGTTTTTTCTGTTGAATTTTTAAGAACTTGTTAAAAAATGTTGACAAGGGCTTGCTTACATAAGGGTTCGTGTATTTCGAGGTGGATTTTGTTATGATACTCACCTAAAATGGATAAGTCAGTTGGGGCGTCTTAAATCAGTTTTGAAAAACATGAAATGAAAATTTGTGTCAATCATGTCAAACACGAGTTTAATGATTTTGGGCAACACGAAAATAGTAACCCCCGAAAGGCATTTTTGCCGGTCACTTTGTGGGTATAATGTATAATGTCTATTGTCTATCTCTATCTCTCTACATTCTTATAACTTCTGAAGCCAATTTTTTAAATTTGATACAAAGAAGTGATAAGTGATTACCTAGAAATAAGTAATTAAATTCGTTTAGCTATAGCAATAAGGAAATCTGCTATACAACTGCTTGACACTATGTCATGTTGATCAATTTTCAGCTCGATGAGCGATAGCTTCTTATAACTCACAGTACAGCTTTCGTTGCAAAAAATTCACTGGTGATTTGATGGTATATCTCACCCAACATAAATCTTACCATCATTTTGGCGAAAGAATGTAATAACTTGATATTTCAAAAGCCATTGATACGGTCGGTTATCAAGCTCTCTTTCTCTGAAATGTATGCCTTTGGTTTCGATGACTCGCTTCTTCGATGTATTACTTGACTGATTAAGATTGATTCCCACAAAATAAATGCTGGTGTGCCCCAGGGTTCCGTTTTGTTTCCGATCCTCTTCCTGGTTTTTATTAATGATCTTCTGTCTGAAACTGCTTATCCATTAAATTGTTTTGCTGACGATTGTACCCTCAGCTCTTTACATTCGTTTGAAGACTTACACATTAATACTTCGGATGTGAAACTCCAATGGAAAAGTATGATAAGATCATTGAATTTTGATACTGAAAGCATTGTCCAATGTGGAATAAGAAACCGCAAAGTACTTAATGCTTGAAAAATTCAATGCTGTCCCTGTTCATGAGTGGTACTTGCAACTAGAAAACATTTAATTTTTCAGTCATCGGTAAGTGTATTACCAATCCCCATTTGCGGAATGAGCACATTCGTGAAGTCGCAAAAAGTAGCGCGGCGCAAGGTGTTGGGGTTTCCTTCTTCGGTGCAATAAATTGTTCTCGCCTTCTGATCTGGCTATTATAAAGGGTGGTTAAATTTTAAGGGCCGATGTTGAATGTGAACCACATCTAAACGTCGAGTTTTTTTCTGCATTTCATTTGACATTTCTCAATTTTAGGCTAACTCAATTTAAACCATGGAAAGATACGCAATCGAGTAACGCGGATTCGTGTGTTTTTGTCCATCAGTCAGGGAAAGAGAAGGTCTTAATGGCGTTATATATCGACGATGGACTCATTGCTGCAAGTGATGGAAAACTTGTGGTCCAGCTCATCGAGTATTTAAAAACATATTTTGAGATAAAAGTATCTGATGCGGAATTTTATCTGGGACTTCAAATCGAGCGTAAGAGGGATGGGTCTATTCATCTTAACCAATCCAGTTATTCTGAAAGATTGCTGCAGAAGTTTAATATGTCAGACTGTCATCCTGTGTGCTCGCCTGCAGAAACATCAAAACTTGCATCTTCAGACATACCTGTCGGCAAGTTTCCTTTTCGAGAGACTGTAGGGAGCCTAATGTACTTAGCAGTAGCGACAAGGCCGGACATCTCCTATGCTCTAGGAGTTGTGTCAAGACATTTAGACAAACCGTCTGGAGAGCATGTTAATGCTGTTAAACGTATTTTTAAATACATTAAGGGGACTACAACTTATGGTATACTCTTAAGAATTAATTTAAAACTTAATCTTGATTCTTATAGCGATGCTGATTACGCCGGAGATATTCAAACTCGGAGATCTACAAGTGGTTTCGTTTTTTTAATAAATGAAACACCAATTAGCTGGGCCTCGCAAAGACAGAAAAGTGTTAGTCTGTCGACAACGGAGGCCGAATATGTCGCTGCATCTGAGGCCGTAAAGGAACTAGTTTGGGTCAAGTCGCTATTCCAGGATCTCCTTCCTGGAAGGGAACTTAAAGCAGTTCTTTTCATGGACAACCAGAGTGCCCTTAAGTTGGTGAAAAATCCTCAATTTCACAAGAGGACCAAGCATGTGGACATCCGGTTCCACTTCATCAGAGAGAAGTTTAAAGAAGGCCTTTTTGACTTGGTTTATGTGCCCACACAAGACCAGATTGCAGATGTTTTTACGAAGCCATTGAGTAAAGTGAAATTTGAATACTTTTGCCAAAAATTAAATACCATATTGTGCCTAAATGAATTTGAAATTAATTTTCTGTAATATTGAATAATTGATTTAGTAATGAATTTAAATTTTTGTCTTGAAATTTTGTTTAATGGATAAATATTAAGAGGGAGTGTGAAAATTGTAATATTAATCTTGAGAATCACTGTACAATACCTCAATTGTACCAACTGCATAATGCAGATAATTTATTTATAACTATTGACTTTAACTTTCTGTTAATAAAATCTTCCTCCTTTTTATACAAACCATCATCAAGTAAAGATCGTCTCTTATTTAATCAGGCTCAACACGGCTTATTATGAAAATGGGCCTTCAAATCAAAACGCATATCGTCGGTCAATTTAATCGTCCAAATGTGAGTACAATGGGAAAAATCGTGCAAAAATTTGAGCAAACCGGGTCTGTAGGAGATGTGAAAACACCAGTGCATGCTCGTACAGCTCGTACTGCAGAAAATATTGCTGCTGTTCGCGATAGTGTGGCTAAAGAGCCGTCCACTTAAACTCGTCGTCGTGCCCAACAATTGCACCTCTCACGCTCGTCGTTGATGAACATTATGCATAAAGACTTGCATTTACACACGCTTACAAGGTGCAATTGACTCAAGAACTAAAGCCTCTTGATCATTTCAAGCGTCGTCAATGATCAGAATGGTGGCAAGAAATGGCAACAGTGGATGATCAATTTTCGAAAAAAATCATCTTCAGTGATGAGGCACATTTTCACCTCAGTGGATTCGTCAATAAGCAGAATTGCCGCATTTGGGCGAATGATAATTGATAATCCAAGAGTGATTGTCGAAAAACAAATGCACCCACAAAGAGTGACTGTTTGGTGCGGTTGATGGGCTGGCGGCATCATCGGGCCGTATTTTTTCCAAAATGAGGCTGGTCAGGCAGTTACTGTGAATGGTGTTTGCTATCGTGAGATGATAACGAACTTCTTATGGCCCGAATTGGAAGATATGGATGTGGACGATATGTATTTTCAACAGGACAGTACCACTTGGCACACAGCTAACGAAATAATTGCTCTTTTGCGCGAAAAATTCAATGGCCGTGTTATCTCACGTGGTGGCGATGTCATTTGGCCGCCAAGATCATGTGATTTGACACCGTTGGACTTCTTTTTTTGGGGTTGTTTGAAAGAAAAGGTGTACGTCGATGAGCCAGCAACAATTCAAAAGCTAAAGGATGAGATAATTCGGCACATTAACGGCATAGAACCTCAATAATGCCTCAGCATCATCTAAAATTTGGACCATTGGATGGACGTGTGCCGCCAAGGTCGCGGCGGCCATTTGGCCGATATTTTGTTCATTACATAATTGAACCATACCAATATCATAATAAAAATAAATGACAATCATTTCCTAAATAATTTGTGTTTTATTTAAAATCAACATCGGCCCTTAAAATTTAACCACCAAATCTTATCTTATCTTATCGTTTTTTTAATAGTCAGTGCTGTAATGAAATTGGTAGTTGCTTTAGCCATAACACTCGCGCTTATAAGAATGTTAATTAATTTACCTTCACGTCCAATTTTCTACGTACTGTTATGTACGGCCCTACAACAAGAATGTTGTTGCCTCTCATTGTGATATACAGAAATCCAAACTAATGTTCATTGGTTCCTCCTTCTTTTTAATCCTCACCACTTTTAATCCGCGCACTTTAGGGCGCGTTCATTATGAATAAGTTATACTTCTATCAATTTCTTGAGTACACCTTGGCCACCCAACAATATTGGTGTTAGATTATCACACTGAAGTCCTTCGTTCAATATCCAGCCACTATCTAAAAACAAACATTAGATTTTCCAAGGATACTGCTTCCATTACATCCGAACGACCATAGGGAACGCCGTCTTGAGGTCGCTAATTGAGCCCTGGATATCTTCGAACTGTGGTTCCAACAAGACAACGCTTAATACTACGACGCAAGGCTCCAAATTTATTTTTAAAGGGGAATTTGGTTGGGGCCGCGATTTGACCCCATTTTATTATTTTTTCACCCACCGCGGCACGCCCGCCGACGCAACTACTTAGCTACTCACCTAAAGCAGCCTTTTCTGCCGAACCACCTAACATACCAAAACCATTGCATACCTTTAGGTGTCCACGGAGATGTACATACAACATACATACATTGAAGTTTAGTCGTCTGTGGTACAACAACAAAATATGAGGAGTACATTTTGTTTAATTTTATGTATTCACATTTGCTGATGGCCATGGATATGATATAGGAAAGTGGAAAATCGATACAAAATCGTATTTCTTCACGCCTATTGTTGTTAATGTACCAATATCGAGCACCAAGGTTGTAGATTATCCCTTGAAACACGCTGATAGAGTAGATTTAGATTTAGATTTATTTATTTATTTCGTATTCTTATACACATTAAGATACAATAATCTTATAAATTAGTGCTAAGTTATAATTAGTTTTTATTCCAATGAAAACAATCTAGTAGACGGCTTTTGTTACAATATAAAAAAAAAAAAATGAATTAAGTATGCAAACAAAAAAAAGTAAAATAAAATAAGAAGCATTTATTCACATATTTATTTAAAACAAAAATCAAATTAATAAATGTGCCTTGAGCTCTTTTTGAAATCTCCTCTTACCTGCAATATCTCATATGCCGTGGCAGAGAGTTCCAGAGACGGATAGTGTTAACGAAGAACTGACGTTCAGATGTCAAACAAGAAGCCCGCGGTTTAAGGATCTGCGATGTTCTAGTTGAAGCACAGAACGTAATTCTATTGAAAATGCTAGGAGGTTGTTGGGTTTTGAGTACGTTGAAGAGCATGGTTAGCGATCGAAATTTAAGCAATTCATCAAATTTTAAATCACACACTATCTTTGAAAAATGAGATATTCTATCAAACCTACGAAGGCCAAAGACGTATCTGATGGCGTTGTTAAAGGCAACATTGAGTTTTCTTTTACAGGAGGCATCACACTTCCCATAGACTTCGCATCCGTAGGTTAAGATTGGAATAATTAGTGATTTAACAAGAATAATTCGAGTTTTTATTGGAGTATAGTACTGAGATGTCCATAGGGAGCGAAGTACACCATAAACTTTTCCTGCGGCTAAGCTGATATGGTTACTCCAAGTCAACGTATTATTAAAAGTCATTCCAAGATTCTTTGCAGTAGAGACATATTCGATACGTGCATTATAAAGGATAACTGGCGGAAAGTAAGAAGTGGACACAGGTTTTTTTGAAATAACAATACACTTAGACTTTTTCAAGTTAAGTAAAAGAAAATTTTTCTTGGACCAGTTAGCGATGTTCTCAAGATCAGAATTGATTCGGCTTACACAATCTTCAATAAGTCCTAGAGGACAACTTATGTGTAGTTGAGCGTCATCTGCATAAAGCTGAATAGAGGAATTGGTTATAACAGATGGCAGTTCGTTGATATATAGGGAAAACAGAATGGGCCCCAAGATAGAACCTTGAGGTACCCCTGAAGGTACAGCTATGAAATTTGACAAAACATTATTTATGAAAACAGCTTGTTCTCGACCGGTAAGATAAGAGAATAAAAGTTTGGTAGCAGTAAGTGAGAAATTAAATTTATTTAAGAGTTTGCAGCAGAGAACAGAATGATCGACGGTATCAAATGCTCTTGAAAAATCAAGTAGAGTACGTAGTGTACTGACCAGAAGTTTCTAAGCTTTTTGGCTCTGGCCGTTAAATTGTGTGTGTGTTGTTTTGCCTTCTCGGTACCTCCCCTTTATTTTGTCTTGAACTTTGTTTGAGGCTAAGGATTTAATCCTACTCCGTTTGTACCCTGCTGCGATTTGAGCCGAGGCTAGAGATTAATCCCACTACCGATTTTGCCAGGCAGTTCAATCAAAGCTAAGGATTTAATCCTACCGTCTGACCGTGCCTTGTCGCTGCCTTAGGCTAAGGATCTAATCCCACTGCGTTCTGCCTATAGCTTCAGTCAAGGCTAGGGAAGTTATCCCACTTTCTGTCATAACCGCCCCCTTGTTTTGCCCCGAACTTTTGTTTTGAGGCTGGGGATCTAATCCCAAGATTTAAACTTTGCGACGATTTGAGCTGGGGTTGGAGATTTAATCTCACCAACCGTTTTGCCCGGCATTCACTCCAAGCTTCCGTCCGTGCCCTGTCGTCGTTTAAGGCTAGGGATTTAATCCCACCTGCGTTTTGCCTAAAAGTCAGTCAAGGCTAGGGATCTAATCCCACCGTCTCGCCCTGGTATATGAAATACCGTGTTAACTATTTAGGTATATGAAAAATTGTGAACTATATGAAATACCGTGTTAGTTAGTTAAAAATTTGAAACTAGTGTATGAGTATATGAAATAAATTGTTAGTTAGAATTAAGTTAAAACTGAATAAAGTCGGACATTATTTTGAGTTCTGAACTTTCAAAAACCGAGTTTTGTGCTTTCTTCGGACTAACCCTGGACAAGCTGACGCTACCTCAGCCTTTGAATAAAAAAGCATCACAACGTCAAGTACTTTTTTCTACGCTTACAAGCCAACCACTTTTGACGAGCACTAGGTTAAAATTCGGGACGCTATTCTCTTAGTAACGCCGCTTCTCATCAAACATTTGACCGACCGCTTGAAGTACTTAATTGCTAGCGAGCCCGAGGAGTCCAATTTAAATGTTGTGTTTTTAAATACATAAGGACATGGGCCTAATTTCAAAATTAATTGTATACCTCACACCCCTATTGTTTTATTTAAATTTTCTTTTCTTATAGTTCTTATCTGGTTATCCTGTATTATGATGCATTTATTTTTTAATACTTTGTTTTCCAATTTAATTCATTGTTAAAAAATCGTCCATCCCGATTAGACGTGAGGAAAAAGACTATCCCTTCTATAGTATAATGCATGTTTATAATACAATTTAGGAAAAAACACACTATATATTTAAAAAAAAAAACAACGAGAGCTTATTTATTCGAATCGCATTGACACTTTATCACATGACATTTTGCTTGAGTCGATTTCGACCAATAACAATGTCGTCCATCTTTCGACTTGAGTGCACTCTAGAGCCGTCACAATTTGAAATAAAGATTTGAAATTATATCAAAAATAGACGGCGCCAAATTGGGGAGCATCCCCGTTGGATTTAAGGATCAATAAAATAATGATAATTCTAAAATTATTGAGATTCCTCTTTAAGAATATTGTAAAGTCTAAGAAAAAGTGCCTATACAGTTAACGCCGGAATTTTCGATTTTTTTCTTCTTATGTAAGGCAACACCAAAAATAAAAGAAATATTAAAAGAAAAAATTCTAAATCTTTGTGCTGTATTTTTCCAAAGACAACAACAAATATTCGTATATTAGCTGCACTTACCACCGAAAACAGAATGCACGTCTAGGTCGCACGAACTTGCTCTTGCTATAAGGAGACTTAAAATTTTAAAAATGAATGTTACTAGAGGAAAATATTTCTAACTTTCTAAATGGCTTAAATAACTCCTTTAGTAGTTGGAGCTTAGAACAGATCTTAGTTCTTTGTATTTTATAATTCTAAAATACCACAACAGACAATACAAATTTACAATTTGAAACTTCAAAATTTCAAAGAAGGCAATTGATATGTCAAAATACATTTTAAAATGTCTTTAAGTGACCTTTAAACGCGGTAGATGGCGTAAGAGGTGTGAAAATTGATTATACAAGTAGATACCGATTTTATACTTAAGAGCTGTTTGGAGGTATTTTAAAGTTAAGCAACCTTTAAAATTTCTTTATAGATTCGGCTGTAGAATTTTACTTGCGACTTATATCTAGGCATCTACTATACTATATTTATGTATATATTTCAACAAAAAAAATCAAATTGATATATTACCGACTGCACCAAACAACAGAATCATTTTTTCGAATATTGAATTTCTCATTATCGACGTAACGGGTTTTAATGATTTTTTTTTATAGAGGAGCTTCTAAAAAGTTTAAAACACATTGGATTTTAAAAGTTTAAAGAAAATATTTTTTTTTTAATTTTTGAAGCAAAGAAAAAATAGTTTTTTGAAAATCCAATATATCAAAAAAAAAAAACAACTCAATATTAAAAATTGTTTTAAAAATTTTGTATATAAAAGCTTATTTTTTTCAGGAACCGCTACAACGACTTATAATTTTTGTTCTTGCATGGATTCATATTTGTTTATCACAATGGTATTTTCTTTTTAACGCCCACTACTAAAAGAGTTTCAAAAATGTATTTCATTAAATAAAAATATTGATCTGCTTTTGAAAACTCGAACTTTCAAAAAATATTAATTTTTTTTTCGAAAATCAAAAAAATATATGTATTTGTTTTTTTGGCGGTCAGCCATCAGACGAATAGGGGGAATAACATGTAGCATACGAAAACATGCACGTGCCGTAACTATTCGGGACTGGTGGAAGTCTGATCATAGCCTCTCCGTGGCGGCCGCTAGAAACAAGCCTTTAAAAGGGTTTGGCTAATATGATCAGGCTGATTCCTCAGGTTGGCGACAGGTTAATTCCCTGTCCCGTAAAACTTTATGAATTACGAGACCGACAACAAGCCTCGGAAACGGACTGATCACACGACGACAACCAACGCAACGAAAACTGAAAAACGATTTACGAATTTTCTTATGGATTGTACGATAGATCTATAGAGCTCGAGCTGCTCAGCAGCTAGCCAATGCCCTGTCAAAATATAAAGCTGACATAACAGCTCTTCAAGAAATCAGATGGACCGGGAATGGTGTTCTACAGAAGAAAGAATATGACATATACTATAGCTGTCATACAAAACACCATGTGCTCGGGGTAGGCTTCCTAGTCAGCGAAAAAATGAAGTCTACCATCATCGGCTTTAACGCTATAAGCGAAAGGCTATGCACCCTTCGCGTGCGAGGCAAATTTACGAACATCAGCCTCATTAACGTTCACGGACGTACGGAGGAGTCCTCAGACGAAGAAAAAGAGACTTACTACGAACAAGTCGAGAGGGCCCTCAATGCCTGTCCAACGCAAAAATAGGTCGGGAGCCGGTATTCAGGCATTACGCAGGTACCCATATTTTGCATGAGAACACTAATGACAATGGACTTCGAGTCTTAGAATTGGCAGCATCGAAAAACATGGTCGTTGCGAGTACCAGGTTCCCGCGTAAAGATATCTACAAAGCCACCTGGGTATCACCTGATGGAGTCACTCGTAACCAAATAGACCACGTGTTGATAGACCGTCGCCACTACTCGAACTTGATGACGGTACGAACGTACCGAGGTGCCAATATCGACTCGGATCACTATCTTGTTGGTATGGTTTTCCGAGGGCGGATTGCCTTGCGAAGACGCATTGCATCCGCCGATCAGGTTCGAATCAACACAATAAACAATATAATATAATATAAACACCAGTAACACCTTTGGTAATGCGTTAGGACTCGCCCTAGAATCACTTGATTTAGGGAGAGTAAGTCCTGGAACCAGTATGCTGGGCGTAAATAAGAAGTGGACACGCATTAAGAATACTGTCATTAGTACTGCCAACTCCATCTTAGGCAGCAGTCGTAAAAATCGGAACGACTGGTTTGATGATGAATGCAAGCAACGTAAGAATGTTGCGTACCGAGCAATGCAACGATCTCATAGAACGCGGGCACGCGACGAGGAGTATAAAGAGCTCAGAAGAATAGAAAAACGGCTTCACAGACAAAAAAAATCAGCCTGAGAGAAGAACCTAATCTGTGAAATAGAAAATAGCCGAGAGCGAGGTCCGCACCAGGCGCGGAAGTTCTACTACTCAGTACACACCACGCTGCACATACTGCAAGGACGGAGAGGGAAATCTGATCACCGATCCTGAAAGCATACTGGAGCGATGGGAAGTGTACTTTAATGAATTGCTAAATGGTCAGCTCACTGCAGAAGTGGAGGCTCCACTACTTCAAGAAGAATACCCTATGTTGCCGCCACCAAGCATAGAAGAGGTTGAGAAGGCAATAGGCCGGCTTAAACAGAACAAAGCCCCGGGATCCGATGGCATACCAGCCGAATTATTCCATCACGGCGGGCCAGCCTTACGTCAAGCAATTCATGATATTATAGTACACGTATGGGAGCAGGAAGAAATGCCAGAAGACTGGCGAAAAGGTTTAATATGCCCCATACATAAGAAGGGAGATGTCACAACGTGCAGCAATTATAGAGGTATCACGTTGTTGAGTACCGCCTATATGATACTCTCCTCTATCCTACAAGACCGGATAACCCCATACGCTAAAACCGTTATCGGACAATATCAGTGTGGTTTCATTCCAGGCAAATCAACAACTGATCAGATCTTTATCCTTAGGCAGGCGATGGAAAAATGTCTAGAATTTAACATCCCAACATACCATCTGTTTATAGACTTTAAGGCCGCCTATGATAGCATAGCCAGGGTAGAACTTTACAAAGCCATGAGAGAATTCGGCATCCCAAATAAATTGACACGATTATGTAGGTTGACCATGACCAACGTAACAAGCCAAGTAAAAATAGCCGGATTGCTATCCAGACCAATCAACATCTTTAATGGACTCCGACAAGGGGACGGTTTGGCCTGCCTCCTCTTCAACCTGGCGTTGGAGAAAGCAATCCGTGACTCTGGCACGGCAACAAGAGGGACCATCGTCAACAGGTCCAGCCAGTTACTGGCTTACGCAGACGACATCGACATCATCGGAAGAACCGAACAAGCTGTACACGATTCCTTCATCCAGATCGAGCAGGCGGCACAAAATCTGGGGCTGCACATTAGTGAAGGTAAAACAAAGTACATGGTGGCGTCGAATGCGAGAGGAACAGTTGGTCAAACAATCAAGGTTGCGGAGCACGAATTTGAAGTGGTGCAATCCTTTAAATACCTTGGGTCAATAGTAGCAGCCGATAACAATATAGAAGAAGAAATACGCGGGCGGCTTCTCAAATCCAACAGAGCCTACTCTAGTCTGTCAAAGCTCTTCAAATCCAGAAATCTCACCATAACTTCAAAACTGCTGCTGTACAGGACCATGGTCCTGCCAGTACTCACATATGGATCCGAGACTTGGGTGCTTAGCAAAAGGCACTCCGACCTCTTAGCTGCGTTCGAGAGAAAAGTCTTAAGGAGAATTGTTGGCCCCATATGTGAGGAAGGACGTTCCGGAGACGGTACAATCATGAATTGTACGCAATCTACCTTGAAGCAGATATCGTGACAAAAATTAAGCTCGGTAGACTCCGATGGGCACGGCACCTAGTTCGCATGAGCGAAGAGGAACCTGCTCGGAAAGTTCTTTGTGGTACATTCTATGGTAGACGACAGCGTGGTAGACCATGCTTGCGCTGGAGAGATGGCGTATACCAGGACGCCCGAAGCCTTGGGGTGCGCAACTGGATGGCGTCGGCTAGAGACCGGGATAGGTGGAGAGACTTGTTGAAAGAGGCCAGGACCGGAACCCGGTTGTCGAGCCGATGAAGATGATGATTTGTTTTTTGTGTTTTCATGTGCAATAATTTGCAAAATTTTCAGAAACTTCTGTATAAAAAATGTCATTAAAATCCGTTATGCCAAAAATGAGACCCAAAATTGAAAAATGGTGCTATGTTAAGTACAGCCAATAATTATAGACATTATGCGAGAAAAAAAAATGGTTATCAAAACTCTAGGCTCAATTTTCGAGAAAAATACGATTTTTTAACTTTTGTATGGTGGGTAGGTACCGTAATTAAAATAAATAAACTCGTGAGTTGTTCCTTGATCTGCAAAATGTGAGTAGGTAGACTTTTTCTTCTCCTCCCCTAGTATGGCATATAGTCTGTCCATTTATTTTTTTTTTTTTAAATATTGTAATTGCATCTATTTGTAAGAATTTCCTGCTACTTGTACTAAATTTTATTAAAAAAAAAAACAAACAACTCTTAAAGAATTGACTGTATCAAATAAATTTGCATAGACAAATTTCGAGAGCGAGACCTCAAAGATATATTCATTTTCTTACACTGATAAGGATAACAATGCACATCTGTATTTCAGTATTTTTGAAATAAACGCATTTTACTGTTTCGCTGCGTCTTCAAATTGAATAATTTTGAGAATTATTGAAAATATTTTTAGTTTACGAGCATTTTTTCAGCACTTTGGTGATTAAAAAAATGCACTTGCGGCTCTTTTAGCTTGTATATGTAGGTACGTAAACAAATCGCTTGAAACTTGTAATAAAATTTGCTTGGAGCTTTCCTACAAAATCTAAAAATCGAATATGAAAAACTCGTATTTCCAAATTAATACACACCACCATTTCACAAATGGTTTTTTTTTAGCATTTAGGATTTTTATTACTCCTTCATGAAATTGGGAAAAGACTTCGGAAGCATTATTTGAAACAGCCGATTGAAGGCATTTGAGGTTTGAGCGAAGAAAAGGACTACTCTGAATGTCAAAACGACATAAATATAAAATTGCAAGAATTTTGAAAAGCAGAAAAAATAATAAAATTGTGTATTTACACACAGACTTTACAGACTTTTAAAGCCCAATTTGGCCGGGATCCCAATTAATGATTAGTATCTATTACTAAATTTATTAATAATTTAAATGTATAGAAAATGAATAAAACAAACAAAATATTGCTTTTTAATTTTAAATGTAGGAGTTTTGAGATTTTTCTCCAAAAATTGTGTTGCTTTGGTAAATTCACTTCAATATTGTTTTATGTTGTAAATGGTTTATTATGTAACTTAAATTAATCTGAGTTTTTCTAAAAACGAAGAGAAAAGGTAGATTTAATTTTTGGAATTTTTTTGAATTCATTTACCTGGTAATAAAAAGGTAATTAGAGGGAGAGATATTCAAATAATCCTTCTAGCTTGCCAATCATTTGAATATTGTATACTTCTTCATTAATTGATTTTGTCAACACAAATTTACATGTGTCTACCTGAATCACTTGACAAAAGAAGATCCCTTATTTGGTATAAGAACACGTTGCATTGTTTTTATAGATTCAGTTCAATTTTACGAATAGATACCGAAACAACATCGAACTCTCAAAATGTCTGCAGATAATAGCAGTGATGAATATCTCAATGATTCGAACGATGAATTTTGTGTAAACGAAGAAATTTCCTCAGTTGTTTCTAAATTGCCAAGCTTATCGTCACAGTGGAAACATTTTCTAGATGATATGCTTTATTCAAAATCAAAATGTATCGAAAGGGTGCGAAGAAGATCGGAAACGATAAATGAATTTATGGATCGATTTCCCCTATCCAGTGCTGATGATGATTCAACCAGTTAGAACACTAAGGAACAACGAATGATGACAAGGAAGATTCATCTGGTAACAAACTGATGAAATTTGATTGTAATTGTGTACTTTAAATTATGCTTTATTTGTTTTTTTATATGAAAATAAATTTAAAAACAAAATTTTGAAAATATTAAAATTTTATTTTACAAAAATACTACAAGAATAAATATTGAAAATAAGGGTAATTAGTTTTTATCTATACATATATGCAAATATTCAAAATTCAAAAAAAATGATGAAAACTGATAAATCATCGCGAAATAAAAAAGAAACTATTTTTAATAAAATAAAAGAAATATAAATTTTGGTTTTTAATAAAGAATGTGTACGTTAAATTTCAATTCGTTCAATTGCAATCGATTTAATTTTTTCTTAAGAAACTCGAAATAAAAATGTATTTAGTAAACTTTCGCTTTTTTCTTCTCTTTTGGGAATTTCTGTTTTTGCATAATCGTTTTCTAATGTCATAATTTAAAAAAAAATTTCAAAGATCTAGTTTCAGTTTTTTTTTTTAATTTATTTTACATATGTAAACTTTTGCGGAAACAAAATGCTATAGAGAGGACAAAAACACAATTTAAACATCTGCCTTGTGAGATAACAGATCCGACGAATGCTTGATCTGAAACGCTCAAGTGCATTATAGATAAGCACGGGATGAGGCTTGGCGTTTATTCAAATGATTTTTGCAGAAGCTGTATGCACGAGTAAGAGGTAGAATCAGTTCCTCATTTTTTATGTTTTTGGTATAACAATAGATCAACCCATATTTTACTCACTTTTTTACTTTTAAATAGTTCGACAGAGTCATTGACGTACCTGAAAAAAAAGAAAACAAATTAAATGTTTGTATTTTGTTTAAAAATCTTAACAACAAACAAAAATAAATATGTCGATTCCCATGTTTTACAAAGACTAATAGTAAAATTATTTTTAGAGTTCGTGCATCAGCTCTTTTGTTTAAAGGGAAATATCTATACTGAAGCATAGTAAACGTCTAATAAAAGTACAGTAATATAGAAATATATGTTTAATAAGTAAGGAATACGATTATGAAGATATATTCATGAGAAAACCATAAGAAACAGAGTTGCCTAACGTCAATTTTTCAAG
Source organism: Chrysotoxum bicinctum (assembly GCA_911387755.1). Classification (NCBI taxonomy): domain Eukaryota; kingdom Metazoa; phylum Arthropoda; class Insecta; order Diptera; family Syrphidae; genus Chrysotoxum; species Chrysotoxum bicinctum. Next base: position 202,953,741 of record OU426987.1, on the reverse strand, counting down.
ATTAAAATAGTTTTTGGAATGAAGAAAAAACATTATTTAATTTTTTCGAACGTTTTTACTGTCTCACTTATATGTCTGTCTGTTTATCTGGTAAAATTGTTTCAATTGATTTTGAACGAACTTCTTGATTGTCGGTAGACTGGGTTCTTTAAATAGAAGTTTTGTTAGTCAGTTTTGATTAATGAATATTTAAAGTATGTAATACTTGAACTTTGTTTAAAGTAAAAGTTTCCTGATTTCGTAACATTTTTTACAAATAATATGTCGTTAATATGCCCACTTAGGGACATATTATATTTCAAGTATTTATTTCATAGGCAAGTTTGCTTAAAATGTATTAAAATGTTAGGGAATAAGCAATCTCAGTCCCCGCGGCGACGAGGAAAACCGAACCTCCGATTAAAAGACCAAGCCATCGCGAATGCCACAAAACTTGGCCTAGATGAATCCAAGCAGCGTGAACTAGATCGCAGAGGATGGAAAGCTGCCGCGTCTCAGGTAAAAACCCTTTATGAATAAGGAGCCGATTAAGTTAGTAAGTAAGTAAAAGGGGTTATGGCCTCTAATTTATAATATTTACTGGACAATGATCAGGGAAATTTCGTTGAGGTTTTTTGGAGTTCAATGAAGAGAACATCAGCGAAAAAGTGATTTTATAATCCCTAAGGCTAGAAGTAACTGATCTGAAGGATGAATCGAAATGAAGCCAAACTGTACTGTTTATCTAACATTGTAGGTAAAGGTGAGCGTCTGCTTACTGAGGTTTGTCGTTCCTCGCAGCAGTAAGAATGCCAAGACACTGGTAGAAACTGGTAGAGTATTACAATCTTATCCCTACAGGCATCTGCACGCTTGATCTACAAAAGAGGATATTCAAATCAAGTCTTCAAACAAAAACTACATTAATTGAGTACGCTAAGTATAAAAACCAAACAGGAAAACATCGGACATATAATTGGCATGGATTTTGAAAACTTCTCCAAAATGAATGAAGGAAAAAGTATTGAACAATACTGAAGAACCTTCAATAACTGTAATATAATTGTGCAGGTGTGACTGTAGTAGCTTACGTTGAAGGTAGTTTTGAAAGCCAGACCAGGGCTCTAACGAGCCTGTCCACCAATAACTTATTATTGGTGGCACGGAATTACTACTGGATGCGTAAGTCTATTTGAAGTTAGGTTCCTATCGACCTCCTCGTGGTGCCTGTGGATAGGTTACGAAAGTAACCGAACTAACTAGATAGGAACATTCTGGACGGTATCCATAAAAGTCGGAATCCGCTAAGGTGTGCGTAACAACTCACCAGAGGGGTGCACACTCTTAGTTGTTGGTTTCTACTTCGATCAATTGCTGGGTGTGTGTATTTTAGGGCTGACAGGCCCAGAGTTTTGCGGAACTTATCTGAAGTGACCTCATGGTTGCGAAAGCTTACCAGAAGCTATATTCTGGAACCATGAGAGATAGTGCCCAGGAGGTAGAGGGCTGTTGCGTCTTGTATGCTTGGCTTGGCTTGTACCTATGCCTACTCCTCTGCCTCAGACTATATATGAGGTAGGCCCCCTACTGGGAGTATCATGGGGGCTCTGGTTACTCCAAAGGTGGAGGCATAATGATTTCCAAGTTTACCGGGTTTACTTGATTTACTTGGATCCAAGAGGTGCGTGGTAGGCCGCGCTCTAAAGCAAAGTGTATGTTAATGCCGCAAAATGTCACAGAATTGCTACTGATATGGCTTCGGCTATATCAGAGATCATGGTCAGCGCTTAATCTGACTCCGATGTGAGTAGACCCACCGTGGAATTAAGTCTTAATTGACAGGTGTCCACGTTAAACACAATACGGTTCTGTCATCTAATTGTAAAACTAATCACTGGTTTCCTCACTGGTCACTGCCAACTGAGAAGATACCTCAGTTTTATTGGCTTAGTGACAGTGTTACATGCAAATACCGGACTATTTAATCACTAGATGTTATTCAGTCGTGCATAAAAGTATTAGGTATCTGGAACTAGAGAGAAAAGAGTGAGAGTGGGGCACAATAGATCTTAAGTTCGCAGTGCATTTATACCCCAAAAATTATCAATTAATTCAACAACAGTAATGAACAACCTATACTCGTAGTATCACAATTAATCAGAGAATAACCGAATCTTTTCGGGTAAGCAAAAATATTCAAAATTTGAACAACACTTACTTCTTGTAAGTAAAATTCAGTTAATATCTATTATCCGCCCTTACCTTAATTTTGTACACAATCAATTCTAACTGCAATTTATATATTAAACCTTTGCGTTACATGATTTATCCATGGTTTGAAGAATACAAACAACAACCATTACACAAAAATAATAAAACTATCCAGCATCATCATTATTTAAGGCTCTTGATCTGACAGAGATACAAATACCTAAGTATTACTTTATTCCCCAGCCCCCATCATACACATACAGCTCGTACTTATGTATAAAAGACTATAAGCTCTTAAAAATGATTACATGCGCTCCAACAAGAAGGCTGATCTATAAAAGAACAATCAATCCAATGACGCGTTGACCGGTTCTGACCCGCGTAGCTTGCCCCTGATGCATCCACATTGAGGCCATAATTTGACTCGGTGCACCTAATAGAGCAGAAATTATGGCATCACGAAATGAAAATTTATAGGGCCCGACTTATAAGAGTATGGTGCTTAAGTGTGCACGTATCCGAATCCAAATCCAAATCTGAGGATGTACGTCGTCGTCGTCGTACATGTCCAACAATAGGTTCCTCTCTCTAACCGCCAATGAAGTTGTGCGTTATTCCACTGATCGGCATGCTACAAGGTATACAGGTCCAAGTCCAACAGCAACAAGGATCTGGAATGGATGATGCTCGTAGGTGTGTTCTTAGAAGACAAACAACAGATGCCACATCGTGTGTTCTGAAATGGGCAAACTTGAAAATGGTGAAATCGTTTGAGCCATTAAGATGAATTTACGACGTTTGATTGTGCGAACCTTTGAGGGAAGTCCTGTCAGGTTTTTTTTTTTTATTTTTCATTTCTTTTGCGAAATTTCCTAACGAATTTATGACTAACGAATTATATGGTTGAGGTTATAAACATTGAAATGTGTTATTAATAAATAGATCGTGCCTTGGGAAGTACTTTGAAGGCACACGATTAACATTATTTAATTTTGGTCATGATGTTAGCTTTAGTTTTGAGTTGTAAACGCCTAGACAATAAAAAGTAATCTCGTTTCAGCAGGCTTAGGATGAAATCTGTGGATTCTTTAATTAACCTTAAAATAGACGAGAGATTGTGAAAATTGTTCAATTACTTGTTTAAAAATATATTTAAATCTTTTAGTTGATGAAGGTTCTATTACAAAGTCGTTAATACAACGAAGTGTATTAAGGTCGAGATTAGTAGGAAATTGCGGGAGAGATGCCGCACGTTTTTCGAGAAGAATGAAATGTCAAATCTGATATAAATCCCGAGTTCGATTTTTTTCAAATATATAACTTGCCATATACTTAGTTCCCATATATCGCAAGTAAAAACCACAAGTATTAGGAATGTTATGAATTTATTTCTTATTTAAAATAAAGATTTTCATATTAATTTACAATTAGGTGCTTTACAAGTTATAATAACTAAACAATTTTCAAACTGGTAGATGATCCTCAATTTCCAAAGATGGAGTTCCACACGAAGTTCTTGTCTTTCTTTCTTCATTGATCTTTCATTCAGCCAGGGGAAATCTTTCCAGAAAATCGTCTATCGTTTCGGTTGATTGTTTCGATCTTTTGATGCATCCTTCTTTAGTTTGTTCCATATCGTTCAATACATGTTTCCAATGAGACGACGTACTATGCAGGAAATTGCTTAAAAACGTCTCCGAGCTGAATTCTTTCACATAAATGTTGTTGTTTTCGTCATTTGTAGAATATTCAAATACCATGTTGAGATCGTGAGGAGCTTGTAAAATAAACTAATGTATGGTCTGACGTCAATACTTCCTTTTATATATCACTTTCCTTAATTACTTTAGTTAGAGGCAGGTAGAATTATTTTAAAAAATTTAATTATCCTTTGGATTAGCGGACATTTTGACTTTATTTGCTAATGATTTAAAGGGAAAGGTTTTTAATCTACCTGAGTAAAATACGTTAGTCTAATAATATTTCCAAGTAGGAGAATATTAATATCTCAAATATCGTGTTAAAATTAGATTAGGAAATCCTAATATATACATTTTTATTGGAATTGAGGTTTATATGAGAGAATTTATTTATGATTTGTAATAATTACCTTGCTTCGCTAGTAACTAGTAAAAGCGATACAATCTTTAAATATTTAATTCAATTCTACTTTTATTCACTTCAACACATACACAAACATTGAATTTATTAAATTTAAAAACATGTATTCAAAAAAACATTTGCTACTTGGTACTTTAAGACCCTCTAACTGATATTTTGATAGATCTTCGATTTTCAGCGGATTTTTTTATAAAAGTATTATCTTACAAAAGAAGTCTACTGAAACAGCTAAACACTCAATAAATCTTTAAATCTGTTGTTAAGAAATTAACATTTTTCTTATATAAAGTTTTAAACAGAATGAAGCTCAAAATGCTTAAAATTTGATCACTTGTAAACATTTTACTAACTTTTTCTTAATGTTACACATTTTCAAAAAAATGCCAATTGTAAGTATTTCACAAATAGACTGTTGATAGCTTATATATCAATGCGTTTGGGGAACTTTGAAAATTTGGTAATTTTTTTAGATTTTTTCAAAATTCTCAAAAATTCAGTAAAATCACTTTGGTAACAAATAACTCGGTTTTCACCTGTGGATAGCTGCTCTTACAAGGCTTGGTTCCGGAAATAGCACCAACCAAAGACATTATTAGGTAGTTGGGGCTCGAAAATCCATAACATCTTTTTGGAACCGCATATTTCGGAAACCAGATGACTCAGAAGCTTTTTGTTTCGATGAGTTTAAAGGAATTGAATAGACATTTCATTCGATGTATGTCTCGATGCGTTTGGGGAACTTTGAAAATTTGGTGATTTTTTTAGACAAGTGGTTAGTCCATGATTTTTTCAAAATTCTCAAAGATTCAGTAAAATCACTTTGGTAACGAATAACTCGAGAACCAGACCTCGCAGAAGCTTCCGGTTTTCACCTGTGGATAGCTGTGGAAAATTTAATCAGGGATTTTGAAACCCGGAGCCTCTCACAAGGCTTGGTTCCGGAAATAGCACCAACCAAATACATTATTAGGTAGTTGGGGCTCGAAAAACCATAACATCACTTTGGACCCGCATATTTCGAAAACCAGATGACTCAGAAGCTTTTTGTTTCGATGAGTTTAAAGGAATTGAATAGACCTTTCATTCGATGTATGTGTCGATGCGTTTCGGGAACTTTGAAAATTTGGTGATTTTTTTAGACAAGTGGTTAGTCCATGATATTTTCAAAATTCTCAAAGATTCAGTAAAATCACTTTGATTAGAAATATTTCGAGAACCTGGGCCCGCAGAAGCTTCCGGTTTTCACCTGTGGATAGCTGTGGAAAATATAATCAGGGATTTTCAAAACCGGAGACTCTTACAAGGCCTGGTTCCAGAAATAGCGTCAACCAAAGACATTATTAGGTAGTTGGGGCTCGAAAATGCATATTACACTTTGGACCCGCATATTTCGAAAACGAGACCACTCAGAATCTTTTTGTTTTGATGAGTAAAAGGAATTGAATAGACCTTTCATTCGATGTATGTCTCGATGCGTTTAGGGAACTTTGAAAATTTGGTGATTTTTTTAGACAAGTGGTTAGTCCATGATTTTTTCAAAATTCTCAAAAATTCAGTAAAATCACTTTGATTAGAAATATTTCGAGAACCAGGGCCCGCAGAAGCTTCCGGTTTTCACCTGTGGATAGCTGTGGAAAACATAATCAGGGATTTTGAAAACAGGAGCCTCTTACAAGGCTTGGTTCCGGAAATAGCGTCAACCAAAGACATTATTAGGTAGTTGGCTTGGTTCCGAAAATAGCGCCAACTAAAGACATTATTATAGGTAGTTGGGGCTCGGAAATCCATAACATCACTTTGGAACCGCATATTTCGGAAACCAGATGACTCAGAAGCTTTTTGTTTCGATGAGTATAAAGGAATTGAATAGACCTTTCATTCGATGTATGTCTCGATGCGTTTAGGGAACTTTGAAAATTTGGTGGTTTTTTTAGACAAGTGGTTAGTCCATGATTTTTTCAAAATTCTCAAAGATTCAGTAAAATTACTTTGGTAACGAATAACTCGAGAACCAGACCTCGCAGAAGCTTCCGGTTTTCACCTGTGGATAGCTGTGGAAAATTTAATCAGGGATTTTGAAAACCGGAGCCTCTTGCAAGGCTTGGTTCCGGAAATAGCGCCAACCAAAGACATTATTAGGTAGTTGGGGCTCGAAAAGCAATAACATCGCTTTGGACCCTCATATTTCGGAAACCAGATGACTCAGAATCTCTTTGTTTCGATGAGTATAAAGGATTGAATAGACCTTTCATTCGATGTACAGTCTCGATGCGTTTGGGGAACTTTGAAAATTTGGTGATTTTTTTAGACAAGTGGTTAGTCCATGATTTTTTCAAAATTCTCAAAAATTCAGTAAAATCACTTTGATTAGAAATATTTCGAGAACCAGGGCCCGCAGAAGCTTCCGGTTTTCACCTGTGGATAGCTGTGGAAAACATAATCAGGGATCTTGAAAACCGGAGCCTCTTACAAGGCTTGGTTCCGGAAATAGCGCCAACCAAAGACATTATTAGGTAGTTGGGGCTCGAAAATGCATATTACACTTTGGACCCGCATATTTCGAGAACCAGATGACTCAGAAGCTTTTTGTTTCGATGAGTATAAAGAAATTGAATAGACCTTTCATTCGATGTATGTCTCGATGCGTTTGGGGAACTTTGAAAATTTGGTGATTTTTTTAGACAAGTGGTTAGTCCATGATTTTTTCAAAATTCTCAAAGATTCAGTAAAATCACTTTGGTAACGAATAACACTAGAACCAGACCTCGCAGAAGTTTCCAGTTTTCACCTGTGGATAGCTGTGGAAAATTTAATCAGGGATTTTGGAAACCGGAGCCTCTTACAAGGCTTGGTTCCGGAAATAGCACCAACCAAATACATTATTAGGTAGTTGGGGCTCGAAAAACCATAACATCACTTTGGACCCGCATATTTCGAAAACCAGATGACTCAGAATCTTTTTGTTTCGATGAGTATAAAGGAATTGAATAGACCTTTCATTCGATGTATGTCTCGATGCGTTTGGGGAACTTTGAAAATTTAGTGATTTTTTTAGACAAGTGGTTAGTCCATGATTTTTTCAAAATTCTCAAAGATTCAGTAAAATCACTTTGGTAACGAATAACTCGAGAACCAGACCTCGCAGAAGCTTACGGTTTTCACCTGTGGTTAGTCCATGTTTTTTTTCAAAAATCTCAAAGATTCAGTAAAATCACTTTGGTAACGAATAACTCGAGAACCAGACCTCGCAGAAGCTTCTGGTTTTCACCTGTGGATAGCTGTGGAAAATTTAATCAGGGATTTTGAAAACCGGAGCCTCTTACAAGGCTTGGTTCCGGAAATAGCACCAACCAAAGACATTATTAGGTAGTTGGGGCTCGAAAATCCACATTACACTTTGGACCAGCATATTTCGAAAACCACATGACTCAGAAGCTTTTTGTTTCGATGATTATAAAGGAATTGAATATTTTTTAAAATTTATTTATTTAGTAAAATCACTTTGATTAGAAATATTTCGAGAACCAGACCTCGCAGAAGCTTACGGTTTTCACCTGTGGATAGCTGTGGAAAATATCAGGGATTTTGAAAACCGGAGCCTCTTACAAGGCTTGGTTCCGGAAATAGCACCAACCAAAGGCATTATTAGGTAGTTGGGGCTCGAAAATGCATATTACACTTTGGACCCGCATATTTCGAAACCCAGATGACTCAGAAGCTTTTTGTTTCGATGAGTATAGAGGAATTAAATAAACCTTTCATTCGATGTATGTCTCGATGCGTTTGGGGAACTTTGAAAATTTGGTGATTTTTTTAGACAAGTGTTAGTCCATGATTTTTTCAAAATTCTCAAAGATTCAGTAAAATCACTTTGGTAACGAATAACTCGAGAACCAGACCTCGCAGAAGCTTCCGGTTTTCACCTGTGGATAGCTGTGGAAAATTTAATCAGGGATTTTGAAAACCGGAGCCTCTTACAAGGCTTGGTTCCGGAAATAGCACCAACCAAAGACATTATTAGGTAGTTGGGGCTCGAAAAACCATAAAATCAATTTGGACCCGCATGTTTCGGAAACCAGATGACTCAGAAGCTTTTTGTTTCGATGAGTATAGAGGAATTGAATAGACCTTTCATTCGATGTATGTCTCGATGCGTTTGGGGAACTTTGAAAATTTGGTGATTTTTTTAGACAAGTGTTAGTCCATGATTTTTTCAAAATTCTCAAAGATTCAGTAAAATCACTTTGGTAACGAATAACTCGAGAACCAGACCTCGCAGAAGCTTCCGGTTTTCACCTGTGGATAGCTGTGGAAAATATCAGGGATTTTGAAAACCGGAGCCTCTTACAAGGCTTGGTTCCGGAAATAGCACCAACCAAAGGCATTATTAGGTAGTTGGGGCTCGAAAATGCATATTACACTTTGGACCCGCATATTTCGAAACCCAGATGACTCAGAAGCTTTTTGTTTCGATGAGTATAGAGGAATTAAATAAACCTTTCATTCGATGTATGTCTCGATGCGTTTGGGGAACTTTGAAAATTTGGTGATTTTTTTAGACAAGTGTTAGTCCATGATTTTTTCAAAATTCTCAAAGATTCAGTAAAATCACTTTGGTAACGAATAACTCGAGAACCAGACCTCGCAGAAGCTTCCGGTTTTCACCTGTGGATAGCTGTGGAAAATTTAATCAGGGATTTTGAAAACCGGAGCCTCTTACAAGGCTTGGTTCCGGAAATAGCACCAACCAAAGACATTATTAGGTAGTTGGGGCTCGAAAAACCATAAAATCAATTTGGACCCGCATGTTTCGGAAACCAGATGACTCAGAAGCTTTTTGTTTCGATGAGTATAGAGGAATTGAATAGACCTTTCATTCGATGTATGTCTCGATGCGTTTGGGGAACTTTGAAAATTTGGTGATTTTTTTAGACAAGTGTTAGTCCATGATTTTTTCAAAATTCTCAAAGATTCAGTAAAATCACTTTGGTAACGAATAACTCGAGAACCAGACCTCGCAGAAGCTTCCGGTTTTCACCTGTGGATAGCTGTGGAAAATATCAGGGATTTTGAAAACCGGAGCCTCTTACAAGGCTTGGTTCCGGAAATAGCACCAACCAAAGGCATTATTAGGTAGTTGGGGCTCGAAAATGCATATTACACTTTGGACCCGCATATTTCGAAACCCAGATGACTCAGAAGCTTTTTGTTTCGATGAGTATAGAGGAATTAAATAAACCTTTCATTCGATGTATGTCTCGATGCGTTTGGGGAACTTTGAAAATTTGGTGATTTTTTTAGACAAGTGTTAGTCCATGATTTTTTCAAAATTCTCAAAGATTCAGTAAAATCACTTTGGTAACGAATAACTCGAGAACCAGACCTCGCAGAAGCTTCCGGTTTTCACCTGTGGATAGCTGTGGAAAATTTAATCAGGGATTTTGAAAACCGGAGCCTCTTACAAAGCTTGGTTCCGGAAATAGCACCAACCAAAGACATTATTAGGTAGTTGGGGCTCGAAAAACCATAAAATCAATTTGGAACCGCATGTTTCGGAAACTAGATGACTCAGAAGCTTTTTGTTTCGATGAGTATAGAGGAATTAAATAAACCTTTCATTCGATGTATGTCTCGATGCGTTTGGGGAACTTTGAAAATTTGGTGATTTTTTTAGACAAGTGGTTAGTCCATGATTTTTTCAAAATTCTCAAAAATTCAGTAAAATCACTTTGATTAGAAATATTTCGAGAACCAGGGCCCGCAGAAGCTTCCGGTTTTTACCTGTGGATAGCTGTGGAAAATATAATCAGGGATTTTGAAAACCGGAGCCTCTAACAAGGCTTGGTTCCGGAAATAGCACCAACCAAAGGCATTATTAGGTAGTTGGGGCTCGAAAATGCATATTACACTTTGGACCCGCATATTTCGAAACCCAGATGACTCAGAAGCTTTTTGTTTCGATGAGTATAGAGGAATTAAATAAACCTTTTATTCGATGTATGTCTCGATGCGTTTGGGGAACTTTGAAAATTTGGTGATTTTTTTAGACAATTGGTTAGTCCATGATTTTTTCAAAATTCTCAAAGATTCAGTAAAATCACTTTGGTAACGAATAACTCGAGAACCAGACCTCGCAGAAGCTTCCGGTTTTCACCTGTGGATAGCTGTGGAAAATATCAGGGATTTTGAAAACCGGAGCCTCTTACAAGGCTTGGTTCCGGAAATAGCACCAACCAAATACATTATTAGGTAGTTGGGGCTCGAAAAACCATAAGATCACTTTGGACCCGCATATTTCGAAAACCAGATGACTCAGAAGCTTTTTGTTTCGACGAGTTTAAAGGAATTGAATAGACCTTTCATTCGATGTATGTCTCGATGCGTTTGGGGAACTTTGAAAATTTGGTGATTTTTTTAGACAAGTGGTTAGTCCATGATTTTTTCAAAATTCTCAAAAATTCAGTAAAATCACTTTGATTAGAAATATTTCGAGAACCAGGACCCGCAGAAGCTTCCGGTTTTCACCTGTGGATAGCTGTGGAAAACATAATCAGGGATCTTGAAAACCGGAGCCTCTTACAAGGCTTGGTTCCGGAAATAGCGCCAACCAAAGACATTATTAGGTAGTTGGGGCTCGAAAATGCATATTACACTTTGGACCCGCATATTTCGAAAACCAGATGACTCAGAAGCTTTTTGTTTCGATGAGTTTAAAGGAATTGAATAGACCTTTCATTCGATGTATGTCTCGATGCGTTTGGGGAACTTTGAAAATTTGGTGATTTTTTTAGACAAGGCATGATTTTTTCAAAATTCTCAAAGATTCAGTAAAATCACTTTGGTAACGAATAACTCGAGAACCAGACCTCGCAGAAGCTTCCGGTTTTCACCTGTGGATAGCTGTGGAAAATATCAGGGATTTTGAAAACCGGAGCCTCTTACAAGGCTTGGTTCCGGAAATAGCACCAACCAAATACATTATTAGGTAGTTGGGGCTCGAAAAACCATAACATCACTTTGGACCCGCATATTTCGAAAACCAGATGACTCAGAAGCTTTTTGTTTCGACGAGTTTAAAGGAATTGAATAGACCTTTCATTCGATGTATGTCTCGATGCGTGTGGGGAACTTTGAAAATTTGGTGATTTTTTTAGACAAGTAAGTGGTTAGTCCATGATTTTTTCAAAATTCTCAAAGATTCAGTAAAATCACTTTGGTAACGAATAACTCGAGAACCAGACCTCGCAGAAGCTTCCGGTTTTCACCTGTGGAAAATTTAATCAGGGATTTTGAAAACCGGAGCCTCTTACAAAGCTTGGTTCCGGAAATAGCACCAACCAAAGACATTATTAGGTAGTTGGGGCTCGAAAAACCATAAAATCAATTTGGAACCGCATGTTTCGGAAACCAGATGACTCAGAAGCTTTTTGTTTCGACGAGTTTAAAGGAATTGAATAGACCTTTCATTCGATGTATGTCTCGATGCGTTTGGGGAACTTTGAAAATTTGGTGATTTTTTTAGACAAGTGGTTAGTCCATGATTTTTTCAAAATTCTCAAAGATTCAGTAAAATCACTTTGGTAACGAATAACTCGAGAACCAGACGTCGCAGAAGCTTCCGGTTTTCACCTGTGGATAGCTGTGGAAAATATCAGGGATTTTGAAAACCGGAGCCTCTTACAAGGCTTGGTTCCGGAAATAGCACCAACCAAATACATTATTAGGTAGTTGGGGCTCGAAAAACCATAACATCACTTTGGACCCGCATATTTCGAGAACCAGATGACTCAGAAGCTTTTTGTTTCGATGAGTTTAAAGGAATTGAATAGACCTTTCATTCGATGTATGTCTCGATGCGTGTGGGGAACTTTGAAAATTTGGTGATTTTTTTAGACAAGTGGTTAGTCCATGATTTTTTCAAAATTCTCAAAGATTCAGTAAAATCACTTTGGTAACGAATAACTCGAGAACAGAACGTCGCAGAAGCTTCCGGTTTTCACCTGTGGATAGCTGTGGAAAACATAATCAGGATCTTGAAAACCGGAGCCTCTTACAAGGCTTGGTTCCGGAAATAGCACCAACCAAATACATTATTAGGTAGTTGGGGCTCGAAAAACCATAACATCACTTTGGACCCGCATATTTCGAAAACCAGATGACTCAGAAGCTTTTTGTTTCGACGAGTTTAAAGGAATTGAATAGACCTTTCATTCGATGTATGTCTCGATGCGTGTGGGGAACTTTGAAAATTTGGTGATTTTTTTAGACAAGTCGTTAGTCCATGATTTTTTCAAAATTCTCAAAGATTCAGTAAAATCACTTTGGTAACGAATAACTCGAGAACCAGACGTCGCAGAAGCTTTTGGTTTTCACCTGTGGATAGCTGTGGAAAACATAATCAGGGATCTTGAAAACCGGAGCCTCTTACAAGGCTTGGTTCCGGAAATAGCGCCAACCAAAGACATTATTAGGTAGTTGGGGCTCGAAAATGCATATTACACTTTGGACCCGCATATTTCGAAAACCAGATGACTCAGAATCTCTTTGTTTCGATGAGTATAAAGGAATTGAATAGACCTTTCATTCGATGTATGTCTCGATGCGTTTGGGGAACTTTGAAAATTTGGTGATTTTTTTAGACAAGTGGTTAGTCCATGATTTTTTCAAAATTCTCAAAGATTCAGTAAAATCACTTTGGTAACGAATAACTCGAGAACCAGACGTCGCAGAAGCTTCCGGTTTTCACCTGTGGATAGCTGTGGAAAACATAATCAGGGATCTTGAAAACCGGAGCCTCTTACAAGGCTTGGTTCCGGAAATAGCGCCAACCAAAGACATTATTAGGTAGTTGGGGCTCGAAAATGCATATTACACTTTGGACCCGCATATTTCGAAAACCAGATGACTCAGAATCTCTTTGTTTCGATGAGTATAAAGGAATTGAATAGACCTTTCATTCGATGTATGTCTCGATGCGTTTGGGGAACTTTGAAAATTTGGTGATTTTTTTAGACAAGTGGTTAGTCCATGATTTTTTCAAAATTCTCAAAGATTCAGTAAAATCACTTTGGTAACGAATAACTCGAGAACCAGACCTCGCAGAAGCTTCTGGTTTTCACCTGTCGATAGCTGTGGAAAATTTAATCAGGGACTTTGAAAACCGGAGCCTCTTACAAGGCTTGGTTCCGGAAATAGCACCAACCAAAGACATTATTAGGTAGTTGGGGCTCGAAAATCCATATTACACTTTGGACCAGCATATTTCGAAACCCACATGACTCAGAAGCTTTTTGTTTCGATGAGTATAAAGGAATTGAATAGACCTTTCATTCGATGTATGTCTCGATGCGTTTGGGGAACTTTGAAAATTTGGTGATTTTTTTAGACAAGTCGTTAGTCCATGATTTTTTCAAAATTCTCAAAGATTCAGTAAAATCACTTTGGTAACGAATAACTCGAGAACCAGACCTCGCAGAAGCTTCCGGTTTTCACCTGTGGATAGCTGTGGAAAATATCAGGGATTTTGAAAACCGGAGCCTCTTACAAGGCTTGGTTCCGGAAATAGCACCAACCAAATACATTATTAGGTAGTTGGGGCTCGAAAAACCATAACATCACTTTGGACCCGCATATTTCGAGAACCAGATGACTCAGAAGCTTTTTGTTTCGATGAGTTTAAAGGAATTGAATAGACCTTTCATTCGATGTATGTCTCGATGCGTTTGGGGAACTTTGAAAATTTGGTGATTTTTTTAGACAAGTGGTTAGTCCATGATTTTTTCAAAATTCTCAAAGATTCAGTAAAATCTCTTTGGTAACGAATAACTCGAGAGCCAGACTTCGCAGAAGCTTCCGGTTTTCACCTGTGGATAGCTGTGGAAAATTTAACCAGGAATTTTGAAAACCGGAGCCTCTTACAAGGCTTGGTTCCGGAAATAGCGCCAACCAAAGACACTATTAGGTAGTTGGGGCTCGGAAATCCATAACATCACTTTGGACCCGCATATTTCGAAAACGAGACCACTCAGAGTCTTTGTTTCGATGAGTATCATCATCATCATCATCATCGGCTCGACAACCGGGTTCCGGTCCTGGCCTCTTTCAACAAGTCTCTCCACCTATCCCGGTCTCTAACCGACGCCATCCAGTTGCGCACCCCAAGGCTTCGGCCGTCCTGGTCTACGCCATCTCTCCAGCGCAAGCATGGTCTACCACGCTGTCGTCTACCATAGAATGTACCACAAAGAACTTTCCGAGCAGGTTCCTCTTCGCTCATGCGAGCTAGGTGCCCTGCCCACCGGAGTCTACCGAGCTTAATTTTTGTCACGATATCTGCTTCTAGGTAGATTGCGTACAATTCATGATTGTACCGTCTCCGGAATCGTCCTTCCTCACATATGGGGCCAACAATTCTCCTTAAGACTTTTCTCTCGAACGCAGCTAAGAGGTCGGAGTGCCTTTTGCTAAGCACCCAAGTCTCGGATCCATATGTGAGTACTGGCAGGACCATGGTCCTGTACAGCAGCAGTTTTGAAGTTATGGTGAGATTTCTGGATTTGAAGAGCTTTGACAGACTATAGTAGGCTCTGTTGGATTTGAGAAGCCGCCCGCGTATTTCTTCTTCTATGTTGTTATCGGCTGCTACTATTGACCCAAGGTATTTAAAGGATTGCACCACTTCAAATTCGTGCTCCGCTACCTTGATTGTTTGACCAACTGTTCCTCTCGCATTCGACGCCACCATGTACTTTGTTTTACCTTCACTAATGTGCAGCCCCAGATTTTGTGCCGCCTGCTCGATCTGGATGAAGGAATCGTGTACAGCTTGTTCGGTTCTTCCGATGATGTCAATGTCGTCTGCGTAAGCCAGTAACTGGCTGGACCTGTTGACGATGGTCCCTCTTGTTGCCGTGCCAGAGTCACGGATTGCTTTCTCCAACGCCAGGTTGAAGAGGAGGCAGGCCAAACCGTCCCCTTGTCGGAGTCCATTAAAGATGTTGATTGGTCTGGATAGCAATCCGGCTATTTTTACTTGGCTTGTTACGTTGGTCATGGTCAACCTACATAGTCGTGTCAATTTATTTGGGATGCCGAATTCTCTCATGGCTTTGTAAAGTTCTACCCTGGCTATGCTATCATAGGCGGCCTTAAAGTCTATAAACAGATGGTATGTTGGGATGTTAAATTCTAGACATTTTTCCATCGCCTGCCTAAGGGTAAAGATCTGATCAGTTGTTGATTTGCCTGGAATGAAACCACACTGATATTGCCCGATGACGGTTTTAGCGTATGGGGTTATCCGGTCTTGTAGGATAGAGGAGAGTATCTTATAGGCGGTACTCAACAACGTGATACCTCTATAATTGCTGCACGTTGTGACATCTCCCTTCTTATGTATGGGGCATATTAAACCTTTTCGCCAGTCTTCTGGCATTTCTTCCTGCTCCCATACCTGTACTATAATATCATGAATTGCTTGACGTAAGGCTGGCCCGCCGTGATGGAATAATTCGGCTGGTTTCGATGAGTATAGAGGAATTAAATAAACCTTTCATTCATTGCATCGAGACATACATCGAATGAAAGGTTTATTTAATTCTTCGATGAGTATAGAGGAATTAAATAAACCTTTCATTCGATGTATGTCTCGATGCGTTTGGGGAACTTTGAAAATTTGGTGATTTTTTTAGACAAGTCGTTAGTCCATGATTTTTTCAAAATTCTCAAAGATTCAGTATAATCACTTTGGTAACGAATAACTCGAGAACCAGACCTCGCAGAAGCTTCTGGTTTTCACCTGTGGATAGCTGTGGAAAATTTAATCAGGGATTTTGAAAACCGGAGCCTCTTACAAGGCTTGGTTCCGGAAATAGCGCCAACCAAAGAAACTATTAGGTAGTTGGGGCTCGAAAATCCATAACATCACTTTGCTTTGGACCCGCATATTTCGGAAACCAGATGACTCAGAAGCTTTTTGTTTCGATGAGTTTAAAGGAATTGAATAGACCTTTCATTCGATGTATGTCTCGATGCGTTTGGGGAACTTTGAAAATTTGGTGATTTTTTTAGACAAGTGGTTAGTCCATGATTTTTTCAAAATTCTCAAAGATTCAGTAAAATCACTTTGGTAACGAATAACTCGAGAACCAGACCTCGCAGAAGCTTCCGGTTTTCACCTGTGGATAGCTGTGGAAAATTTAATCAGGGATTTTGAAAACCGGAGCCTCTTACAAAGCTTGGTTCCGGAAATAGCACCAACCAAAGACATTATTAGGTAGTTGGGGCTCGAAAAACCATAAAATCAATTTGGAACCGCATGTTTCGGAAACCAGATGACTCAGAAGCTTTTTGTTTCGATGAGTATAAAGGAATTGAATAGACCTTTCATTCGATGTATGTCTCGATGCGTTTGGGGAACTTTGAAAATTTGGTGATTTTTTTAGACAAGTGGTTAGTCCATGATTTTTTCAAAATTCTCAAAGATTCAGTAAAATCACTTTGGTAACGAATAACTCGAGAACCAGACCTCGCAGAAGCTTCCGGTTTTCACCTGTGGATAGCTGTGGAAAATATCAGGGATTTTGAAAACCGGAGCCTCTTACAAGGCTTGGTTCCGGAAATAGCACCAACCAAATACATTATTAGGTAGTTGGGGCTCGAAAAACCATAACATCACTTTGGACCCGCATATTTCGAGAACCAGATGACTCAGAAGCTTTTTGTTTCGATGAGTTTAAAGGAATTGAATAGACCTTTCATTCGATGTATGTCTCGATGCGTTTGGGGAACTTTGAAAATTTGGTGATTTTTTTAGACAAGTGGTTAGTCCATGATTTTTTCAAAATTCTCAAAGATTCAGTAAAATCACTTTGGTAACGAATAACTCGAGAACCAGACGTCGCAGAAGCTTCCGGTTTTCACCTGTGGATAGCTGTGGAAAATATCAGGGATTTTGAAAACCGGAGCCTCTTACAAGGCTTGGTTCCGGAAATAGCACCAACCAAATACATTATTAGGTAGTTGGGGCTCGAAAAACCATAACATCACTTTGGACCCGCATATTTCGAGAACCAGATGACTCAGAAGCTTTTTGTTTCGATGAGTTTAAAGGAATTGAATAGACCTTTCATTCGATGTATGTCTCGATGCGTTTGGGGAACTTTGAAAATTTGGTGATTTTTTAGACAAGTGGTTAGTCCATGATTTTTTCAAAATTCTCAAAAATTCAGTAAAATCACTTTGATTAGAAATATTTCGAGAACCAGGGCCCGCAGAAGCTTCCGGTTTTCACCTGTGGATAGCTGTGGAAAACATAATCAGGGATCTTGAAAACCGGAGCCTCTTACAAGGCTTGGTTCCGGAAATAGCGCCAACCAAAGACATTATTAGGTAGTTGGGGCTCGAAAATGCATATTACACTTTGGACCCGCATATTTCGAGAACCAGATGACTCAGAAGCTTTTTGTTTCGATGAGTATAAAGAAATTGAATAGACCTTTCATTCGATGTATGTCTCGATGCGTTTGGGGAACTTTGAAAATTTGGTGATTTTTTTAGACAAGTGGTTAGTTAGTCCATGATTTTTTCAAAATTCTCAAAGATTCAGTAAAATCACTTTGGTAACGAATAACTCGAGAACCAGACCTCGCAGAAGCTTCCGGTTTTCACCTGTGGATAGCTGTGGAAAATATCAGGGATTTTGAAAACCGGAGCCTCTTAGAAGGCTTGGTTCCGGAAATAGCACTAACCAAATACATTATTAGGTAGTTGGGGCTCGAAAAACCATAACATCACTTTGGACCCGCATATTTCGAAAACCACATGACTCAGAAGCTTTTTGTTTCGATGAGTTTAAAGGAATTGAATAGACCTTTCATTCGATGTATGTCTCGATGCGTTTGGGGAACTTTGAAAATTTGGTGATTTTTTAGACAAGTGGTTAGTCCATGATTTTTTCAAAATTCTCAAAAATTCAGTAAAATCACTTTGATTAGAAATATTTCGAGAACCAGGGCCCGCAGAAGCTTCCGGTTTTCACCTGTGGATAGCTGTGGAAAACATAATCAGGGATCTTGAAAACCGGAGCCTCTTACAAGGCTTGGTTCCGGAAATAGCGCCAACCAAAGACATTATTAGGTAGTTGGGGCTCGAAAATGCATATTACACTTTGGACCCGCATATTTCGAGAACCAGATGACTCAGAAGCTTTTTGTTTCGATGAGTATAAAGAAATTGAATAGACCTTTCATTCGATGTATGTCTCGATGCGTTTGGGGAACTTTGAAAATTTGGTGATTTTTTTAGACAAGTGGTTAGTTAGTCCATGATTTTTTCAAAATTCTCAAAGATTCAGTAAAATCACTTTGGTAACGAATAACTCGAGAACCAGACCTCGCAGAAGCTTCCGGTTTTCACCTGTGGATAGCTGTGGAAAATATCAGGGATTTTGAAAACCGGAGCCTCTTAGAAGGCTTGGTTCCGGAAATAGCACTAACCAAATACATTATTAGGTAGTTGGGGCTCGAAAAACCATAACATCACTTTGGACCCGCATATTTCGAAAACCACATGACTCAGAAGCTTTTTGTTTCGATGAGTATAAAGGAATTGAATAGACCTTTCATTCGATGTATGTCTCGATGCGTTTGGGGAACTTTGAAAATTTGGTGATTTTTTTAGACAAGTGGTTAGTTAGTCCATGATTTTTTCAAAATTCTCAAAGATTCAGTAAAATCACTTTGGTAACGAATAACTCGAGAACCAGACCTCGCAGAAGCTTACGGTTTTCACCTGTGGTTAGTCCATGTTTTTTTTCAAAAATCTCAAAGATTCAGTAAAATCACTTTGGTAACGAATAACTCGAGAACCAGACCTCGCAGAAGCTTCTGGTTTTCACCTGTGGATAGCTGTGGAAAATTTAATCAGGGATTTTGAAAACCGGAGCCTCTTACAAGGCTTGGTTCCGGAAATAGCACCAACCAAAGACATTATTAGGTAGTTGGGGCTCGAAAATCCATATTACACTTTGGACCAGCATATTTCGAAAACCACATGACTCAGAAGCTTTTTGTTTCGATGAGTATAAAGGAATTGAATATTTATTAAAATTTATTTATTTAGTAAAATCACTTTGATTAGAAATATTTCGAGAACCAGACCTCGCAGAAGCTTACGGTTTTCACCTGTGGTTAGTCCATGTTTTTTTTTCAAAAATCTCAAAGATTCAGTAAAATCACTTTGGTAACGAATAACTCGAGAACCAGACCTCGCAGAAGCTTCTGGTTTTCACCCGTGGATAGCTGTGGAAAATTTAATCAGGGATTTTGAAAACCGGAGCCTCTTACAAGGCTTGGTTCCGGAAATAGCACCAACCAAAGACATTATTAGGTAGTTGGGGCTCGAAAATCCATATTACACTTTGGACCAGCATATTTCGAAAACCACATGACTCAGAAGCTTTTTGTTTCGATGAGTATAAAGGAATTGAATAGACCTTTCATTCGATGTATGTCTCGATGCGTTTGGGGAACTTTGAAAATTTGGTGATTTTTTTAGACAAGTGGTTAGTCCATGATTTTTTCAATGTTCTCAAAGATTCAGTAAAATCACTTTGGTAACGAATAACTCGAGAACTAGACCAAGTAGATGCTTCTGGTTTTCACCTGTCGATAGCTGTGGAAAATTTAATCAGGGATTTTGAAAACCGGAGCCTCTTACAAGGCTTGGTTCCGGAAATAGCACCAACCAAAGACATTATTAGGTAGTTGGGGCTCGAAAATCCATATTACACTTTGGACCAGCATATTTCGAAAACCACATGACTCAGAAGCTTTTTGTTTCGATGAGTATAAAGGAATTGAATAGACCTTTCATTCGATGTATGTCTCGATGCGTTTGGGGAACTTTGAAAATTTGGTGATTTTTTTAAATAAGTGGTTAGTCCATGATTTTTTCAAAATTCTCAAAAATTCAGTAAAATCACTTTGATTAGAAATATTTCGAGAACCAGGGACCGCAGGAGCTTCCGGTTTTCACTTGTGGATAGCTGTGGAAAATATAATCAGGGATTTGAAAACCGGAGCCTCTTACAAGGCTTGGTTCCGGAAATAGCGCCAACCAAAGACATTATTAGGTAGTTGGGGGCTCGAAAATCCATATTACACTTTGGACCCGCATATTTCGAAAACCACATGACTCAGAAGCTTTTTGTTTCGATGAGTATAAAGGAATTGAATAGACCTTTCATTCGATGTATGTCTCGATGCGTTTGGGGAACTTTGAAAATTTGGTGATTTTTTTAGACAAGTGGTTAGTCCATGATTTTTTCAAAGTTCTCAAAGATTCAGTAAAATCACTTTGGTAACGAATAACTCGAGAACTAGACCTCGCAGATGCTTCTGGTTTTCACCTGTGGATAGCTGTGGAAAAGTTAATCAGGGATTTTGAAAACCGGAGCCTCTTACAAGGCTTGGTTCCGGAAATAGCACCAACCAAAAACATTATTAGGTAGTTGGGGCTCGAAAATCCATATTACACTTTGGACCAGCATATTTCGAAAACCACATGACTCAGAAACTTTTTGTTTCAATGAGTCTAGAGGGATTGAATATACCTTTCATTTGATGTATGTCTCGATGCGTTTGGGGAACTTTGAAAATTTGGTGATTTTTTTAAATAAGTGGTTAGTCCATGATTTTTTCAAAATTCTCAAAAATTCAGTAAAATCACTTTGATTAGAAATATTTCGAGAACCAGGGACCGCAGGAGCTTCCGGTTCTCACTTGTGGATAGCTTTAGAAAATATAATCAGGGATTTGAAAACCGGAGCCTCTTACAAGGCTTGGTTCCGGAAATAGCGCCAACCAAAGACATTATTAGGTAGTTGGGGCTCGAAAATCCATATTACACTTTGGACCAGCATATTTCGAAAACCACATGATTCAGAAGCTTTTTGTTTCTTTGAGTATAAAGGAATTGAATAGACCTTTCATTCGATGTATGTCTCGATGCGTTTGGGGAACTTTGAAAATTTGGTGATTTTTTTAGACAAGTGGTTAGTCCATAATTTTTTCAAAATTCTCGAAGATTCAGTAAAATCACTTTGGTAACGAATAACTCGAGAACCAGACCTCGCAGAAGCTTCCGATTTTCACCTGTGGATAGCTGTGGAAAATTTAATCAGGGATTTTGGAAACCGGAGCCTCTTACAAGGCTTGGTTCCGGAAATAGCACCAACCAAAAACATTATTAGGTAGTTGGGGCTCGAAAATCCATATTACACTTTGGACCAGCATATTTCGAAAACCACATGACTCAGAAGCTTTTTGTTTCAATGAGTCTAGAGGGATTGAATATACCTTTCATTTGATGTATGTCTCGATGCGTTTGGGGAACTTTGAAAATTTGGTGATTTTTTTAAATAAGTGGTTAGTCCATGATTTTTTCAAAATTCTCAAAAATTCAGTAAAATCACTTTGATTAGAAATATTTCGAGAACCAGGGACCGCAGGAGCTTCCGGTTTTCACTTGTGGATAGCTGTGGAAAATATAATCAGGGATTTGAAAACCGGAGCCTCTTACAAGGCTTGGTTTCGGAAATAGCGCCAACCAAAGACATTATTAGGTAGTTGGGGCTCGAAAATCCATATTACACTTTGGACCAGCATATTTCGAAAACCACATGACTCAGAAGCTTTTTGTTTCGATGAGTATAAAGGAATTGAATAGACCTTTCATTCGATGTATGTCTCGATGCGTTTGGGGAACTTTGAAAATTTGGTGATTTTTTTAAATAAGTGGTTAGTCCATGATTTTTTCAAAATTCTCAAAAATTCAGTAAAATCACTTTGATTAGAAATATTTCGAGAACCAGACCTCGCAGAAGCTTCCGATTTTCACCTGTGGATAGCTGTGGAAAATTTAATCAGGGATTTTGAAAACCGGAGCCTCTTACAAGGCTTGGTTCCGGAAATAGCGCCAACCAAAGACACTATTAGGTAGTTGGGGCTCGAAAATCCATAACATCACTTTGGACCCGCATATTTCGGAAACCAGATGACTCAGAAGCTTTTTGTTTCGATGAGTATAAAGGAATTGAATAGACCTTTCATTCGATGTATGTCTCGATGCGTTTGGGGAACTTTGAAAATTTGGTGATTTTTTTAGACAAGTGGTTAGTCCATGATTTTTTCAAAGTTCTCAAAGATTCAGTAAAATCACTTTGGTAACGAATAACTCGAGAACCAGACCTCGCAGAAGCTTCTGGTTTTCACCTGTGGATAGCTGTGGAAAATTTAATCAGGGATTTTGAAAACCGGAGCCTCTTACAAGGCTTGGTTTCGGAAATAGCGCCAACCAAAGACATTATTAGGTAGTTGGGGCTCGAAAATCCATATTACACTTTGGACCAGCATATTTCGAAAACCACATGACTCAGAAGCTTTTTGTTTCGATGAGTATAAAGGAATTGAATAGACCTTTCATTCGATGTATGTCTCGATGCGTTTGGGGAACTTTGAAAATTTGGTGATTTTTTTAGACAAGTGGTTAGTCCATGATTTTTTCAAAGTTCTCAAAGATTCAGTAAAATCACTTTGGTAACGAATAACTCCAGAACTAGACCTCGCAGATGCTTCTGGTTTTCACCTGTGGATAGCTGTGGAAAATTTAATCAGGGATTTTGAAAACCGGAGCCTCTTACAAGGCTTGGTTCCGGAAATAGCGCCAACCAAAGACACTATTAGGTAGTTGGGGCTCGAAAATCCATATTACACTTTGGACCAGCATATTTCGAAAACCACATGACTCAGAAGCTTTTTGTTTCGATGAGTATAAAGGAATTGAATAGACCTTTCATTCGATGTATGTCTCGATGCGTTTGGGGAACTTTGAAAATTTGGTGATTTTTTTAAATAAGTGGTTAGTCCATGATTTTTTCAAAATTCTCAAAAATTCAGTAAAATCACTTTGATTAGAAATATTTCGAGAACCAGGGACCGCAGGAGCTTCCGGTTTTCACTTGTGGATAGCTGTGGAAAATATAATCAGGGATTTGAAAACCGGAGCCTCTTACAAGGCTTGGTTCCGGAAATAGCGCCAACCAAAGACATTATTAGGTAGTTGGGGCTCGAAAATCCATATTACACTTTGGACCAGCATATTTCGAAAACCACATGACTCAGAAGCTTTTTGTTTCGATGAGTATAAAGGAATTGAATAGACCTTTCATTCGATGTATGTCTCGATGCGTTTGGGGAACTTTGAAAATTTGGTGATTTTTTTAGACAAGTGGTTAGTCCATGATTTTTTCAAAGTTCTCAAAGATTCAGTAAAATCACTTTGGTAACGAATAACTCGAGAACTAGACCAAGTAGATGCTTCTGGTTTTCACCTGTCGATAGCTGTGGAAAATTTAATCAGGGATTTTGAAAACCGGAGCCTCTTACAAGGCTTGGTTCCGGAAATAGCACCAACCAAAGACATTATTAGGTAGTTGGGGCTCGAAAATCCATATTACACTTTGGACCAGCATATTTCGAAAACCACATGACTCAGAAGCTTTTTGTTTCGATGAGTATAAAGGAATTGAATAGACCTTTCATTCGATGTATGTCTCGATGCGTTTGGGGAACTTTGAAAATTTGGTGATTTTTTTAAATAAGTGGTTAGTCCATGATTTTTTCAAAATTCTCAAAAATTCAGTAAAATCACTTTGATTAGAAATATTTCGAGAACCAGGGACCGCAGGAGCTTCCGGTTTTCACTTGTGGATAGCTGTGGAAAATATAATCAGGGATTTGAAAACCGGAGCCTCTTACAAGGCTTGGTTCCGGAAATAGCGCCAACCAAAGACATTATTAGGTAGTTGGGGGCTCGAAAATCCATATTACACTTTGGACCAGCATATTTCGAAAACCACATGACTCAGAAGCTTTTTGTTTCGATGAGTATAAAGGAATTGAATAGACCTTTCATTCGATGTATGTCTCGATGCGTTTGGGGAACTTTGAAAATTTGGTGATTTTTTTAGACAAGTGGTTAGTCCATGATTTTTTCAAAGTTCTCAAAGATTCAGTAAAATCACTTTGGTAACGAATAACTCGAGAACTAGACCTCGCAGATGCTTCTGGTTTTCACCTGTGGATAGCTGTGGAAAATTTAATCAGGGATTTTGAAAACCGGAGCCTCTTACAAGGCTTGGTTCCGGAAATAGCACCAACCAAAAACATTATTAGGTAGTTGGGGCTCGAAAATCCATATTACACTTTGGACCAGCATATTTCGAAAACCACATGACTCAGAAACTTTTTGTTTCAATGAGTCTAGAGGGATTGAATATACCTTTCATTTGATGTATGTCTCGATGCGTTTGGGGAACTTTGAAAATTTGGTGATTTTTTTAAATAAGTGGTTAGTCCATGATTTTTTCAAAATTCTCAAAAATTCAGTAAAATCACTTTGATTAGAAATATTTCGAGAACCAGGGACCGCAGGAGCTTCCGGTTTTCACTTGTGGATAGCTGTGGAAAATATAATCAGGGATTTGAAAACCGGAGCCTCTTACAAGGCTTGGTTCCGGAAATAGCGCCAACCAAAGACATTATTAGGTAGTTGGGGCTCGAAAATCCATATTACACTTTGGACCAGCATATTTCGAAAACCACATGATTCAGAAGCTTTTTGTTTCTTTGAGTATAAAGGAATTGAATAGACCTTTCATTCGATGTATGTCTCGATGCGTTTGGGGAACTTTGAAAATTTGGTGATTTTTTTAGACAAGTGGTTAGTCCATAATTTTTTCAAAATTCTCAAAGATTCAGTAAAATCACTTTGGTAACGAATAACTCGAGAACCAGACCTCGCAGAAGCTTCCGATTTTCACCTGTGGATAGCTGTGGAAAATTTAATCAGGGATTTTGAAAACCGGAGCCTCTTACAAGGCTTGGTTCCGGAAATAGCACCAACCAAAAACATTATTAGGTAGTTGGGGCTCGAAAATCCATATTACACTTTGGACCAGCATATTTCGAAAACCACATGACTCAGAAGCTTTTTGTTTCAATGAGTCTAGAGGGATTGAATATACCTTTCATTTGATGTATGTCTCGATGCGTTTGGGGAACTTTGAAAATTTGGTGATTTTTTTAAATAAGTGGTTAGTCCATGATTTTTTCAAAATTCTCAAAAATTCAGTAAAATCACTTTGATTAGAAATATTTCGAGAACCAGGGACCCCAGGAGCTTCCGGTTTTCACTTGTGGATAGCTGTGGAAAATATAATCAGGGATTTGAAAACCGGAGCCTCTTACAAGGCTTGGTTCCGGAAATAGCGCCAACCAAAGACATTATTAGGTAGTTGGGGCTCGAAAATCCATATTACACTTTGGACCAGCATATTTCGAAAACCACATGATTCAGAAGCTTTTTGTTTCTTTGAGTATAAAGGAATTGAATAGACCTTTCATTCGATGTATGTCTCGATGCGTTTGGGGAACTTTGAAAATTTGGTGATTTTTTTAGACAAGTGGTTAGTCCATAATTTTTTCAAAATTCTCAAAGATTCAGTAAAATCACTTTGGTAACGAATAACTCGAGAACCAGACCTCGCAGAAGCTTCCGATTTTCACCTGTGGATAGCTGTGGAAAATTTAATCAGGGATTTTGAAAACCGGAGCCTCTTACAAGGCTTGGTTCCGGAAATAGCACCAACCAAAAACATTATTAGGTAGTTGGGGCTCGAAAATCCATATTACACTTTGGACCAGCATATTTCGAAAACCACATGACTCAGAAGCTTTTTGTTTCAATGAGTCTAGAGGGATTGAATATACCTTTCATTTGATGTATGTCTCGATGCGTTTGGGGAACTTTGAAAATTTGGTGATTTTTTTAAATAAGTGGTTAGTCCATGATTTTTTCAAAATTCTCAAAAATTCAGTAAAATCACTTTGATTAGAAATATTTCGAGAACCAGACCTCGCAGAAGCTTCCGATTTTCACCTGTGGATAGCTGTGGAAAATTTAATCAGGGATTTTGAAAACCGGAGCCTCTTACAAGGCTTGGTTCCGGAAATAGCGCCAACCAAAGACACTATTAGGTAGTTGGGGCTCGAAAATCCATAACATCACTTTGGACCCGCATATTTCGGAAACCAGATGACTCAGAAGCTTTTTGTTTCGATGAGTATAAAGGAATTGAATAGACCTTTCATTCGATGTATGTCTCGATGCGTTTGGGGAACTTTAAAAATTTGGTGATTTTTTTTAGACAAGTGGTTAGTCCATAATTTTTTCAAAATTCTCGAAGATTCAGTAAAATCACTTTGGTAACGAATAACTCGAGAACCAGACCTCGCAGAAGCTTCCGATTTTCACCTGTGGATAGCTGTGGAAAATTTAATCAGGGATTTTGGAAACCGGAGCCTCTTACAAGGCTTGGTTCCGGAAATAGCACCAACCAAAAACATTATTAGGTAGTTGGGGCTCGAAAATCCATATTACACTTTGGACCAGCATATTTCGAAAACCACATGACTCAGAAGCTTTTTGTTTCAATGAGTCTAGAGGGATTGAATATACCTTTCATTTGATGTATGTCTCGATGCGTTTGGGGAACTTTGAAAATTTGGTGATTTTTTTAAATAAGTGGTTAGTCCATGATTTTTTCAAAATTCTCAAAAATTCAGTAAAATCACTTTGATTAGAAATATTTCGAGAACCAGGGACCCCAGGAGCTTCCGGTTTTCACTTGTGGATAGCTGTGGAAAATATAATCAGGGATTTGAAAACCGGAGCCTCTTACAAGGCTTGGTTCCGGAAATAGCGCCAACCAAAGACATTATTAGGTAGTTGGGGCTCGAAAATCCATATTACACTTTGGACCAGCATATTTCGAAAACCACATGATTCAGAAGCTTTTTGTTTCTTTGAGTATAAAGGAATTGAATAGACCTTTCATTCGATGTATGTCTCGATGCGTTTGGGGAACTTTGAAAATTTGGTGATTTTTTTAGACAAGTGGTTAGTCCATAATTTTTTCAAAATTCTCAAAGATTCAGTAAAATCACTTTGGTAACGAATAACTCGAGAACCAGACCTCGCAGAAGCTTCCGATTTTCACCTGTGGATAGCTGTGGAAAATTTAATCAGGGATTTTGAAAACCGGAGCCTCTTACAAGGCTTGGTTCCGGAAATAGCACCAACCAAAAACATTATTAGGTAGTTGGGGCTCGAAAATCCATATTACACTTTGGACCAGCATATTTCGAAAACCACATGACTCA
Organism: Chrysotoxum bicinctum; assembly: GCA_911387755.1. Classification (NCBI taxonomy): domain Eukaryota; kingdom Metazoa; phylum Arthropoda; class Insecta; order Diptera; family Syrphidae; genus Chrysotoxum; species Chrysotoxum bicinctum. Next base: position 202,926,148 of record OU426987.1, on the reverse strand, counting down.
GAAGCTTTTTGTTTCAATGAGTCTAGAGGGATTGAATATACCTTTCATTTGATGTATGTCTCGATGCGTTTGGGGAACTTTGAAAATTTGGTGATTTTTTTAAATAAGTGGTTAGTCCATGATTTTTTCAAAATTCTCAAAAATTCAGTAAAATCACTTTGATTAGAAATATTTCGAGAACCAGACCTCGCAGAAGCTTCCGATTTTCACCTGTGGATAGCTGTGGAAAATTTAATCAGGGATTTTGAAAACCGGAGCCTCTTACAAGGCTTGGTTCCGGAAATAGCGCCAACCAAAGACACTATTAGGTAGTTGGGGCTCGAAAATCCATAACATCACTTTGGACCCGCATATTTCGGAAACCAGATGACTCAGAAGCTTTTTGTTTCGATGAGTATAAAGGAATTGAATAGACCTTTCATTCGATGTATGTCTCGATGCGTTTGGGGAACTTTAAAAATTTGGTGATTTTTTTTAGACAAGTGGTTAGTCCATAATTTTTTCAAAATTCTCGAAGATTCAGTAAAATCACTTTGGTAACGAATAACTCGAGAACCAGACCTCGCAGAAGCTTCCGATTTTCACCTGTGGATAGCTGTGGAAAATTTAATCAGGGATTTTGGAAACCGGAGCCTCTTACAAGGCTTGGTTCCGGAAATAGCACCAACCAAAAACATTATTAGGTAGTTGGGGCTCGAAAATCCATATTACACTTTGGACCAGCATATTTCGAAAACCACATGACTCAGAAACTTTTTGTTTCAATGAGTCTAGAGGGATTGAATATACCTTTCATTTGATGTATGTCTCGATGCGTTTGGGGAACTTTGAAAATTTGGTGATTTTTTTAAATAAGTGGTTAGTCCATGATTTTTTCAAAATTCTCAAAAATTCAGTAAAATCACTTTGATTAGAAATATTTCGAGAACCAGGGACTGCAGGAGCTTCCGGTTTTCACTTGTGGATAGCTGTGGAAAATATAATCAGGGATTTGAAAACCGGAGCCTCTTACAAGGCTTGGTTCCGGAAATAGCGCCAACCAAAGACACTATTAGGTAGTTGGGGCTCGAAAATCCATAACATCACTTTGGACCCGCATATTTCGGAAACCAGATGACTCAGAAGCTTTTTGTTTCGATGAGTATAAAGGAATTGAATAGACCTTTCATTCGATGTATGTCTCGATGCGTTTGGGGAACTTTGAAAATTTGGTGATTTTTTTAGACAAGTGGTTAGTCCATGATTTTTTCAAAGTTCTCAAAGATTCAGTAAAATCACTTTGGTAACGAATAACTCGAGAACCAGACCTCGCAGAAGCTTCTGGTTTTCACCTGTGGATAGCTGTGGAAAATTTAATCAGGGATTTTGAAAACCGGAGCCTCTTACAAGGCTTGGTTTCGGAAATAGCGCCAACCAAAGACATTATTAGGTAGTTGGGGCTCGAAAATCCATATTACACTTTGGACCAGCATATTTCGAAAACCACATGACTCAGAAGCTTTTTGTTTCGATGAGTATAAAGGAATTGAATAGACCTTTCATTCGATGTATGTCTCGATGCGTTTGGGGAACTTTGAAAATTTGGTGATTTTTTTAGACAAGTGGTTAGTCCATGATTTTTTCAAAGTTCTCAAAGATTCAGTAAAATCACTTTGGTAACGAATAACTCGAGAACTAGACCTCGCAGATGCTTCTGGTTTTCACCTGTGGATAGCTGTGGAAAATTTAATCAGGGATTTTGAAAACCGGAGCCTCTTACAAGGCTTGGTTCCGGAAATAGCGCCAACCAAAGACACTATTAGGTAGTTGGGGCTCGAAAATCCATATTACACTTTGGACCAGCATATTTCGAAAACCACATGACTCAGAAGCTTTTTGTTTCGATGAGTATAAAGGAATTGAATAGACCTTTCATTCGATGTATGTCTCGATGCGTTTGGGGAACTTTGAAAATTTGGTGATTTTTTTAAATAAGTGGTTAGTCCATGATTTTTTCAAAATTCTCAAAAATTCAGTAAAATCACTTTGATTAGAAATATTTCGAGAACCAGGGACCGCAGGAGCTTCCGGTTTTCACTTGTGGATAGCTGTGGAAAATATAATCAGGGATTTGAAAACCGGAGCCTCTTACAAGGCTTGGTTCCGGAAATAGCGCCAACCAAAGACATTATTAGGTAGTTGGGGCTCGAAAATCCATATTACACTTTGGACCAGCATATTTCGAAAACCACATGACTCAGAAGCTTTTTGTTTCGATGAGTATAAAGGAATTGAATAGACCTTTCATTCGATGTATGTCTCGATGCGGTTGGGGAACTTTGAAAATTTGGTGATTTTTTTAGACAAGTGGTTAGTCCATGATTTTTTCAAAGTTCTCAAAGATTCAGTAAAATCACTTTGGTAACGAATAACTCGAGAACTAGACCAAGTAGATGCTTCTGGTTTTCACCTGTCGATAGCTGTGGAAAATTTAATCAGGGATTTTGAAAACCGGAGCCTCTTACAAGGCTTGGTTCCGGAAATAGCACCAACCAAAGACATTATTAGGTAGTTGGGGCTCGAAAATCCATATTACACTTTGGACCAGCATATTTCGAAAACCACATGACTCAGAAGCTTTTTGTTTCGATGAGTATAAAGGAATTGAATAGACCTTTCATTCGATGTATGTCTCGATGCGTTTGGGGAACTTTGAAAATTTGGTGATTTTTTTAAATAAGTGGTTAGTCCATGATTTTTTCAAAATTCTCAAAAATTCAGTAAAATCACTTTGATTAGAAATATTTCGAGAACCAGGGACCGCAGGAGCTTCCGGTTTTCACTTGTGGATAGCTGTGGAAAATATAATCAGGGATTTGAAAACCGGAGCCTCTTACAAGGCTTGGTTCCGGAAATAGCGCCAACCAAAGACATTATTAGGTAGTTGGGGGCTCGAAAATCCATATTACACTTTGGACCCGCATATTTCGAAAACCACATGACTCAGAAGCTTTTTGTTTCGATGAGTATAAAGGAATTGAATAGACCTTTCATTCGATGTATGTCTCGATGCGTTTGGGGAACTTTGAAAATTTGGTGATTTTTTTAGACAAGTGGTTAGTCCATGATTTTTTCAAAGTTCTCAAAGATTCAGTAAAATCACTTTGGTAACGAATAACTCGAGAACTAGACCTCGCAGATGCTTCTGGTTTTCACCTGTGGATAGCTGTGGAAAATTTAATCAGGGATTTTGAAAACCGGAGCCTCTTACAAGGCTTGGTTCCGGAAATAGCACCAACCAAAAACATTATTAGGTAGTTGGGGCTCGAAAATCCATATTACACTTTGGACCAGCATATTTCGAAAACCACATGACTCAGAAACTTTTTGTTTCAATGAGTCTAGAGGGATTGAATATACCTTTCATTTGATGTATGTCTCGATGCGTTTGGGGAACTTTGAAAATTTGGTGATTTTTTTAAATAAGTGGTTAGTCCATGATTTTTTCAAAATTCTCAAAAATTCAGTAAAATCACTTTGATTAGAAATATTTCGAGAACCAGGGACCGCAGGAGCTTCCGGTTTTCACTTGTGGATAGCTGTGGAAAATATAATCAGGGATTTGAAAACCGGAGCCTCTTACAAGGCTTGGTTCCGGAAATAGCGCCAACCAAAGACATTATTAGGTAGTTGGGGCTCGAAAATCCATATTACACTTTGGACCAGCATATTTCGAAAACCACATGATTCAGAAGCTTTTTGTTTCTTTGAGTATAAAGGAATTGAATAGACCTTTCATTCGATGTATGTCTCGATGCGTTTGGGGAACTTTGAAAATTTGGTGATTTTTTTAGACAAGTGGTTAGTCCATAATTTTTTCAAAATTCTCAAAGATTCAGTAAAATCACTTTGGTAACGAATAACTCGAGAACCAGACCTCGCAGAAGCTTCCGATTTTCACCTGTGGATAGCTGTGGAAAATTTAATCAGGGATTTTGAAAACCGGAGCCTCTTACAAGGCTTGGTTCCGGAAATAGCACCAACCAAAAACATTATTAGGTAGTTGGGGCTCGAAAATCCATATTACACTTTGGACCAGCATATTTCGAAAACCACATGACTCAGAAGCTTTTTGTTTCAATGAGTCTAGAGGGATTGAATATACCTTTCATTTGATGTATGTCTCGATGCGTTTGGGGAACTTTGAAAATTTGGTGATTTTTTTAAATAAGTGGTTAGTCCATGATTTTTTCAAAATTCTCAAAAATTCAGTAAAATCACTTTGATTAGAAATATTTCGAGAACCAGGGACCCCAGGAGCTTCCGGTTTTCACTTGTGGATAGCTGTGGAAAATATAATCAGGGATTTGAAAACCGGAGCCTCTTACAAGGCTTGGTTCCGGAAATAGCACCAACCAAAGACATTATTATGTAGTTGGGGGCTCGAAAATCCATATTACACTTTGGACCAGCATATTTCGAAAACCACATGACTCAGAAGCTTTTTGTTTCGATGAGTATAAAGGAATTGAATAGACCTTTCATTCGATGTATGTCTCGATGCGTTTGGGGAACTTTGAAAATTTGGTGATTTTTTTAAATAAGTGGTTAGTCCATGATTTTTTCAAAATTCTCAAAAATTCAGTAAAATCACTTTGATTAGAAATATTTCGAGAACCAGACCTCGCAGAAGCTTCCGATTTTCACCTGTGGATAGCTGTGGAAAATTTAATCAGGGATTTTGAAAACCGGAGCCTCTTACAAGGCTTGGTTCCGGAAATAGCGCCAACCAAAGACACTATTAGGTAGTTGGGGCTCGAAAATCCATAACATCACTTTGGACCCGCATATTTCGGAAACCAGATGACTCAGAAGCTTTTTGTTTCGATGAGTATAAAGGAATTGAATAGACCTTTCATTCGATGTATGTCTCGATGCGTTTGGGGAACTTTAAAAATTTGGTGATTTTTTTTAGACAAGTGGTTAGTCCATAATTTTTTCAAAATTCTCGAAGATTCAGTAAAATCACTTTGGTAACGAATAACTCGAGAACCAGACCTCGCAGAAGCTTCCGATTTTCACCTGTGGATAGCTGTGGAAAATTTAATCAGGGATTTTGGAAACCGGAGCCTCTTACAAGGCTTGGTTCCGGAAATAGCACCAACCAAAAACATTATTAGGTAGTTGGGGCTCGAAAATCCATATTACACTTTGGACCAGCATATTTCGAAAACCACATGACTCAGAAGCTTTTTGTTTCAATGAGTCTAGAGGGATTGAATATACCTTTCATTTGATGTATGTCTCGATGCGTTTGGGGAACTTTGAAAATTTGGTGATTTTTTTAAATAAGTGGTTAGTCCATGATTTTTTCAAAATTCTCAAAAATTCAGTAAAATCACTTTGATTAGAAATATTTCGAGAACCAGGGACCGCAGGAGCTTCCGGTTTTCACTTGTGGATAGCTGTGGAAAATATAATCAGGGATTTGAAAACCGGAGCCTCTTACAAGGCTTGGTTCCGGAAATAGCGCCAACCAAAGACATTATTAGGTAGTTGGGGCTCGAAAATCCATATTACACTTTGGACCAGCATATTTCGAAAACCACATGACTCAGAAGCTTTTTGTTTCGATGAGTATAAAGGAATTGAATAGACCTTTCATTCGATGTATGTCTCGATGCGTTTGGGGAACTTTGAAAATTTGGTGATTTTTTTAAATAAGTGGTTAGTCCATGATTTTTTCAAAATTCTCAAAAATTCAGTAAAATCACTTTGATTAGAAATATTTCGAGAACCAGACCTCGCAGAAGCTTCCGATTTTCACCTGTGGATAGCTGTGGAAAATTTAATCAGGGATTTTGAAAACCGGAGTTTGGGGAACTTTGAAAATTTGGCGATTTTTTTAGACAAGTCGTTAGTCCATGATTTTTTCAAAATTCTCAAAGATTCAGTAAAATCACTTTGGTAACGAATAACTCGAGAACCAGACCTCGCAGAAGCTTCTGGTTTTCACCTGTGGATAGCTGTGGAAAATTTAATCAGGGATTTTGAAAACCGGAGCCTCTTACAAGGCTTGGTTCCGGAAATAGCGCCAACCAAAGACACTATTAGGTAGTTGGGGCTCGAAAATCCATATTACACTTTGGACCAGCATATTTCGAAAACCACATGACTCAGAAGCTTTTTGTTTCGATGAGTATAAAGGAATTGAATAGACCTTTCATTCGATGTATGTCTCGATGCGTTTGGGGAACTTTGAAAATTTGGTGATTTTTTTAGACAAGTGGTTAGTCCATGATTTTTTCAAAGTTCTCAAAGATTCAGTAAAATCACTTTGGTAACGAATAACTCGAGAACTAGACCTCGCAGATGCTTCTGGTTTTCACCTGTGGATAGCTGTGGAAAATATAATCAGGGATTTTGAAAACCGGAGCCTCTTACAAGGCTTGGTTCCGGAAATAGCACCAACCAAAAACATTATTAGGTAGTTGGGGCTCGAAAATCCATATTACACTTTGGACCAGCATATTTCGAAAACCACATGACTCAGAAACTTTTTGTTTCAATGAGTCTAGAGGGATTGAATATACCTTTCATTTGATGTATGTCTCGATGCGTTTGGGGAACTTTGAAAATTTGGTGATTTTTTTAAATAAGTGGTTAGTCCATGATTTTTTCAAAATTCTCAAAAATTCAGTAAAATCACTTTGATTAGAAATATTTCGAGAACCAGGGACCGCAGGAGCTTCCGGTTTTCACTTGTGGATAGCTGTGGAAAATATAATCAGGGATTTGAAAACCGGAGCCTCTTACAAGGCTTGGTTCCGGAAATAGCGCCAACCAAAGACATTATTAGGTAGTTGGGGCTCGAAAATCCATATTACACTTTGGACCAGCATATTTCGAAAACCACATGACTCAGAAGCTTTTTGTTTCGATGAGTATAAAGGAATTGAATAGACCTTTCATTCGATGTATGTCTCGATGCGTTTGGGGAACTTTGAAAATTTGGTGATTTTTTTAGACAAGTGGTTAGTCCATGATTTTTTCAAAGTTCTCAAAGATTCAGTAAAATCACTTTGGTAACGAATAACTCGAGAACTAGACCAAGTAGATGCTTCTGGTTTTCACCTGTCGATAGCTGTGGAAAATTTAATCAGGGATTTTGAAAACCGGAGCCTCTTACAAGGCTTGGTTCCGGAAATAGCACCAACCAAAGACATTATTAGGTAGTTGGGGCTCGAAAATCCATATTACACTTTGGACCAGCATATTTCGAAAACCACATGACTCAGAAGCTTTTTGTTTCGATGAGTATACAGGAATTGAATAGACCTTTCATTCGATGTATGTCTCGATGCGTTTGGGGAACTTTGAAAATTTGGTGATTTTTTTAAATAAGTGGTTAGTCCATGATTTTTTCAAAATTCTCAAAAATTCAGTAAAATCACTTTGATTAGAAATATTTCGAGAACCAGGGACCGCAGGAGCTTTCGGTTTTCACTTGTGGATAGCTGTGGAAAATATAATCAGGGATTTGAAAACCGGAGCCTCTTACAAGGCTTGGTTCCGGAAATAGCGCCAACCAAAGACATTATTAGGTAGTTGGGGCTCGAAAATCCATATTACACTTTGGACCAGCATATTTCGAAAACCACATGACTCAGAAGCTTTTTGTTTCGATGAGTATAAAGGAATTGAATAGACCTTTCATTCGATGTATGTCTCGATGCGTTTGGGGAACTTTGAAAATTTGGTGATTTTTTTAAATAAGTGGTTAGTCCATGATTTTTTCAAAATTCTCAAAAATTCAGTAAAATGACTTTGATTAGAAATATTTCGAGAACCAGGGACCGCAGGAGCTTCCGGTTTTCACTTGTGGATAGCTGTGGAAAATATAATCAGGGATTTGAAAACCGGAGCCTCTTACAAGGCTTGGTTCCGGAAATAGCGCCAACCAAAGACATTATTAGGTAGTTGGGGCTCGAAAATCCATATTACACTTTGGACCAGCATATTTCGAAAACCACATGACTCAGAAGCTTTTTGTTTCGATGAGTATAAAGGAATTGAATAGACCTTTCATTCGATGTATGTCTCGATGCGTTTGGGGAACTTTGAAAATTTGGTGATTTTTTTAGACAAGTGGTTAGTCCATGATTTTTTCAAAGTTCTCAAAGATTCAGTAAAATCACTTTGGTAACGAATAACTCGAGAACTAGACCAAGTAGATGCTTCTGGTTTTCACCTGTCGATAGCTGTGGAAAATTTAATCAGGGATTTTGAAAACCGGAGCCTCTTACAAGGCTTGGTTCCGGAAATAGCACCAACCAAAGACATTATTAGGTAGTTGGGGCTCGAAAATCCATATTACACTTTGGACCAGCATATTTCGAAAACCACATGACTCAGAAGCTTTTTGTTTCGATGAGTATAAAGGAATTGAATAGACCTTTCATTCGATGTATGTCTCGATGCGTTTGGGGAACTTTGAAAATTTGGTGATTTTTTTAAATAAGTGGTTAGTCCATGATTTTTTCAAAATTCTCAAAAATTCAGTAAAATCACTTTGATTAGAAATATTTCGAGAACCAGGGACCGCAGGAGCTTCCGGTTTTCACTTGTGGATAGCTGTGGAAAATATAATCAGGGATTTGAAAACCGGAGCCTCTTACAAGGCTTGGTTCCGGAAATAGCGCCAACCAAAGACATTATTAGGTAGTTGGGGCTCGAAAATCCATATTACACTTTGGACCAGCATATTTCGAAAACCACATGACTCAGAAGCTTTTTGTTTCGATGAGTATAAAGGAATTGAATAGACCTTTCATTCGATGTATGTCTCGATGCGTTTGGGGAACTTTGAAAATTTGGTGATTTTTTTAGACAAGTGGTTAGTCCATGATTTTTTCAAAGTTCTCAAAGATTCAGTAAAATCACTTTGGTAACGAATAACTCGAGAACTAGACCTCGCAGATGCTTCTGGTTTTCACCTGTGGATAGCTGTGGAAAATTTAATCAGGGATTTTGAAAACCGGAGCCTCTTACAAGGCTTGGTTCCGGAAATAGCACCAACCAAAAACATTATTAGGTAGTTGGGGCTCGAAAATCCATATTACACTTTGGACCAGCATATTTCGAAAACCACATGACTCAGAAACTTTTTGTTTCAATGAGTCTAGAGGGATTGAATATACCTTTCATTTGATGTATGTCTCGATGCGTTTGGGGAACTTTGAAAATTTGGTGATTTTTTTAAATAAGTGGTTAGTCCATGATTTTTTCAAAATTCTCAAAAATTCAGTAAAATCACTTTGATTAGAAATATTTCGAGAACCAGGGACCCCAGGAGCTTCCGGTTTTCACTTGTGGATAGCTGTGGAAAATATAATCAGGGATTTGAAAACCGGAGCCTCTTACAAGGCTTGGTTCCGGAAATAGCACCAACCAAAGACATTATTATGTAGTTGGGGGCTCGAAAATCCATATTACACTTTGGACCAGCATATTTCGAAAACCACATGACTCAGAAGCTTTTTGTTTCGATGAGTATAAAGGAATTGAATAGACCTTTCATTCGATGTATGTCTCGATGCGTTTGGGGAACTTTGAAAATTTGGTGATTTTTTTAAATAAGTGGTTAGTCCATGATTTTTTCAAAATTCTCAAAAATTCAGTAAAATCACTTTGATTAGAAATATTTCGAGAACCAGACCTCGCAGAAGCTTCCGATTTTCACCTGTGGATAGCTGTGGAAAATTTTATCAGGGATTTTGAAAACCGGAGCCTCTTACAAGGCTTGGTTCCGGAAATAGCGCCAACCAAAGACACTATTAGGTAGTTGGGGCTCGAAAATCCATAACATCACTTTGGACCCGCATATTTCGGAAACCAGATGACTCAGAAGCTTTTTGTTTCGATGAGTATAAAGGAATTGAATAGACCTTTCATTCGATGTATGTCTCGATGCGTTTGGGGAACTTTAAAAATTTGGTGATTTTTTTTAGACAAGTGGTTAGTCCATAATTTTTTCAAAATTCTCGAAGATTCAGTAAAATCACTTTGGTAACGAATAACTCGAGAACCAGACCTCGCAGAAGCTTCCGATTTTCACCTGTGGATAGCTGTGGAAAATTTAATCAGGGATTTTGGAAACCGGAGCCTCTTACAAGGCTTGGTTCCGGAAATAGCACCAACCAAAAACATTATTAGGTAGTTGGGGCTCGAAAATCCATATTACACTTTGGACCAGCATATTTCGAAAACCACATGACTCAGAAGCTTTTTGTTTCAATGAGTCTAGAGGGATTGAATATACCTTTCATTTGATGTATGTCTCGATGCGTTTGGGGAACTTTGAAAATTTGGTGATTTTTTTAAATAAGTGGTTAGTCCATGATTTTTTCACAATTCTCAAAAATTCAGTAAAATCACTTTGATTAGAAATATTTCGAGAACCAGGGACCGCAGGAGCTTCCGGTTTTCACTTGTGGATAGCTGTGGAAAATATAATCAGGGATTTGAAAACCGGAGCCTCTTACAAGGCTTGGTTCCGGAAATAGCGCCAACCAAAGACATTATTAGGTAGTTGGGGCTCGAAAATCCATATTACACTTTGGACCAGCATATTTCGAAAACCACATGACTCAGAAGCTTTTTGTTTCGATGAGTATAAAGGAATTGAATAGACCTTTCATTCGATGTATGTCTCGATGCGTTTGGGGAACTTTGAAAATTTGGTGATTTTTTTAAATAAGTGGTTAGTCCATGATTTTTTCAAAATTCTCAAAAATTCAGTAAAATCACTTTGATTAGAAATATTTCGAGAACCAGACCTCGCAGAAGCTTCCGATTTTCACCTGTGGATAGCTGTGGAAAATTTAATCAGGGATTTTGAAAACCGGAGTTTGGGGAACTTTGAAAATTTGGCGATTTTTTTAGACAAGTCTTTAGTCCATGATTTTTTCAAAATTCTCAAAGATTCAGTAAAATCACTTTGGTAACGAATAACTCGAGAACCAGACCTCGCAGAAGCTTCTGGTTTTCACCTGTGGATAGCTGTGGAAAATTTAATCAGGGATTTTGAAAACCGGAGCCTCTTACAAGGCTTGGTTCCGGAAATAGCGCCAACCAAAGACACTATTAGGTAGTTGGGGCTCGAAAATCCATATTACACTTTGGACCAGCATATTTCGAAAACCACATGACTCAGAAGCTTTTTGTTTCGATGAGTATAAAGGAATTGAATAGACCTTTCATTCGATGTATGTCTCGATGCGTTTGGGGAACTTTGAAAATTTGGTGATTTTTTTAGACAAGTGGTTAGTCCATGATTTTTTCAAAGTTCTCAAAGATTCAGTAAAATCACTTTGGTAACGAATAACTCGAGAACTAGACCTCGCAGATGCTTCTGGTTTTCACCTGTGGATAGCTGTGGAAAATATAATCAGGGATTTTGAAAACCGGAGCCTCTTACAAGGCTTGGTTCCGGAAATAGCACCAACCAAAAACATTATTAGGTAGTTGGGGCTCGAAAATCCATATTACACTTTGGACCAGCATATTTCGAAAACCACATGACTCAGAAACTTTTTGTTTCAATGAGTCTAGAGGGATTGAATATACCTTTCATTTGATGTATGTCTCGATGCGTTTGGGGAACTTTGAAAATTTGGTGATTTTTTTAAATAAGTGGTTAGTCCATGATTTTTTCAAAATTCTCAAAAATTCAGTAAAATCACTTTGATTAGAAATATTTCGAGAACCAGGGACCGCAGGAGCTTCCGGTTTTCACTTGTGGATAGCTGTGGAAAATATAATCAGGGATTTGAAAACCGGAGCCTCTTACAAGGCTTGGTTCCGGAAATAGCGCCAACCAAAGACATTATTAGGTAGTTGGGGCTCGAAAATCCATATTACACTTTGGACCAGCATATTTCGAAAACCACATGACTCAGAAGCTTTTTGTTTCGATGAGTATAAAGGAATTGAATAGACCTTTCATTCGATGTATGTCTCGATGCGTTTGGGGAACTTTGAAAATTTGGTGATTTTTTTAGACAAGTGGTTAGTCCATGATTTTTTCAAAGTTCTCAAAGATTCAGTAAAATCACTTTGGTAACGAATAACTCGAGAACTAGACCAAGTAGATGCTTCTGGTTTTCACCTGTCGATAGCTGTGGAAAATTTAATCAGGGATTTTGAAAACCGGAGCCTCTTACAAGGCTTGGTTCCGGAAATAGCACCAACCAAAGACATTATTAGGTAGTTGGGGCTCGAAAATCCATATTACACTTTGGACCAGCATATTTCGAAAACCACATGACTCAGAAGCTTTTTGTTTCGATGAGTATACAGGAATTGAATAGACCTTTCATTCGATGTATGTCTCGATGCGTTTGGGGAACTTTGAAAATTTGGTGATTTTTTTAAATAAGTGGTTAGTCCATGATTTTTTCAAAATTCTCAAAAATTCAGTAAAATCACTTTGATTAGAAATATTTCGAGAACCAGGGACCGCAGGAGCTTTCGGTTTTCACTTGTGGATAGCTGTGGAAAATATAATCAGGGATTTGAAAACCGGAGCCTCTTACAAGGCTTGGTTCCGGAAATAGCGCCAACCAAAGACATTATTAGGTAGTTGGGGCTCGAAAATCCATATTACACTTTGGACCAGCATATTTCGAAAACCACATGACTCAGAAGCTTTTTGTTTCGATGAGTATAAAGGAATTGAATAGACCTTTCATTCGATGTATGTCTCGATGCGTTTGGGGAACTTTGAAAATTTGGTGATTTTTTTAAATAAGTGGTTAGTCCATGATTTTTTCAAAATTCTCAAAAATTCAGTAAAATCACTTTGATTAGAAATATTTCGAGAACCAGGGACCGCAGGAGCTTCCGGTTTTCACTTGTGGATAGCTGTGGAAAATATAATCAGGGATTTGAAAACCGGAGCCTCTTACAAGGCTTGGTTCCGGAAATAGCGCCAACCAAAGACATTATTAGGTAGTTGGGGCTCGAAAATCCATATTACACTTTGGACCAGCATATTTCGAAAACCACATGACTCAGAAGCTTTTTGTTTCGATGAGTATAAAGGAATTGAATAGACCTTTCATTCGATGTATGTCTCGATGCGTTTGGGGAACTTTGAAAATTTGGTGATTTTTTTAGACAAGTGGTTAGTCCATGATTTTTTCAAAGTTCTCAAAGATTCAGTAAAATCACTTTGGTAACGAATAACTCGAGAACTAGACCTCGCAGATGCTTCTGGTTTTCACCTGTGGATAGCTGTGGAAAATTTAATCAGGGATTTTGAAAACCGGAGCCTCTTACAAGGCTTGGTTCCGGAAATAGCACCAACCAAAAACATTATTAGGTAGTTGGGGCTCGAAAATCCATATTACACTTTGGACCAGCATATTTCGAAAACCACATGACTCAGAAACTTTTTGTTTCAATGAGTCTAGAGGGATTGAATATACCTTTCATTTGATGTATGTCTCGATGCGTTTGGGGAACTTTGAAAATTTGGTGATTTTTTTAAATAAGTGGTTAGTCCATGATTTTTTCAAAATTCTCAAAAATTCAGTAAAATCACTTTGATTAGAAATATTTCGAGAACCAGGGACCGCAGGAGCTTCCGGTTTTCACTTGTGGATAGCTTTAGAAAATATAATCAGGGATTTGAAAACCGGAGCCTCTTACAAGGCTTGGTTCCGGAAATAGCGCCAACCAAAGACATTATTAGGTAGTTGGGGCTCGAAAATCCATATTACACTTTGGACCAGCATATTTCGAAAACCACATGATTCAGAAGCTTTTTGTTTCTTTGAGTATAAAGGAATTGAATAGACCTTTCATTCGATGTATGTCTCGATGCGTTTGGGGAACTTTGAAAATTTGGTGATTTTTTTAGACAAGTGGTTAGTCCATAATTTTTTCAAAATTCTCGAAGATTCAGTAAAATCACTTTGGTAACGAATAACTCGAGAACCAGACCTCGCAGAAGCTTCCGATTTTCACCTGTGGATAGCTGTGGAAAATTTAATCAGGGATTTTGAAAACCGGAGCCTCTTGCAAGGCTTGGTTCCGGAAATAGCGCCAACCAAAGACACTATTAGGTAGTTGGGGCTCGAAAATCCATAACATCACTTTGGACCCGCATATTTCGGAAACCAGATGACTCAGAAGCTTTTTGTTTCGATGAGTATAAAGGAATTGAATAGACCTTTCATTCGATGTATGTCTCGATGCGTTTGGGGAACTTTGAAAATTTGGCGATTTTTTTAGACAAGTCGTTAGTCCATGATTTTTTCAAAATTCTCAAAGATTCAGTAAAATCACTTTGGTAACGAATAACTCGAGAACCAGACCTCGCAGAAGCTTCTGGTTTTCACCTGTGGATAGCTGTGGAAAATTTAATCAGGGATTTTGAAAACCGGAGCTTCTTACAAGGCTTGGTTCCGGAAATAGCGCCAACCAAAGACACTATTAGGTAGTTGGGGCTCGAAAATCCATATTACACTTTGGACCAGCATATTTCGAAAACCACATGACTCAGAAGCTTTTTGTTTCGATGAGTATAAAGGAATTGAATAGACCCTTCATTCGATGTATGTCTCGATGCGTTTGGGGAACTTTGAAAATTTGGTGATTTTTTTAAATAAGGGGTTAGTCCATGATTTTTTCAAAATTCTCAAAAATTCAGTAAAATCACTTTGATTAGAAATACATATTTCGAGAACCAGGGACCGCAGGAGCTTCCGGTTTTCACTTGTGGATAGCTGTGGAAAATATAATCAGGGATTTGAAAACCGGAGCCTCTTACAAGGCTTGGTTCCGGAAATAGCGCCAACCAAAGACACTATTAGGTAGTTGGGGCTCGAAAATCCATAACATCACTTTGGACCCGCATATTTCGGAAACCAGATGACTCAGAAGCTTTTTGTTTCGATGAGTATAAAGGAATTGAATAGACCTTTCATTCGATGTATGTCTCGATGCGTTTGGGGAACTTTAAAAATTTGGTGATTTTTTTTAGACAAGTGGTTAGTCCATAATTTTTTCAAAATTCTCGAAGATTCAGTAAAATCACTTTGGTAACGAATAACTCGAGAACCAGACCTCGCAGAAGCTTCCGATTTTCACCTGTGGATAGCTGTGGAAAATTTAATCAGGGATTTTGGAAACCGGAGCCTCTTACAAGGCTTGGTTCCGGAAATAGCACCAACCAAAAACATTATTAGGTAGTTGGGGCTCGAAAATCCATATTACACTTTGGACCAGCATATTTCGAAAACCACATGACTCAGAAGCTTTTTGTTTCAATGAGTCTAGAGGGATTGAATATACCTTTCATTTGATGTATGTCTCGATGCGTTTGGGGAACTTTGAAAATTTGGTGATTTTTTTAAATAAGTGGTTAGTCCATGATTTTTTCAAAATTCTCAAAAATTCAGTAAAATCACTTTGATTAGAAATATTTCGAGAAACAGGGACCGCAGGAGCTTCCGGTTTTCACTTGTGGATAGCTGTGGAAAATATAATCAGGGATTTGAAAACCGGAGCCTCTTACAAGGCTTGGTTCCGGAAATAGCGCCAACCAAAGACATTATTAGGTAGTTGGGGGCTCGAAAATCCATATTACACTTTGGACCAGCATATTTCGAAAACCACATGACTCAGAAGCTTTTTGTTTCGATGAGTATAAAGGAATTGAATAGACCTTTCATTCGATGTATGTCTCGATGCGTTTGGGGAACTTTGAAAATTTGGTGATTTTTTTAGACAAGTGGTTAGTCCATGATTTTTTCAAAATTCTCAAAAATTCAGTAAAATCACTTTGATTAGAAATATTTCGAGAACCAGGGACCGCAGGAGCTTCCGGTTTTCACTTGTGGATAGCTGTGGAAAATATAATCAGGGATTTGAAAACCGGAGCCTCTTACAAGGCTTGGTTCCGGAAATAGCGCCAACCAAAGACATTATTAGGTAGTTGGGGCTCGAAAATCCATATTACACTTTGGACCAGCATATTTCGAAAACCACATGACTCAGAAGCTTTTTGTTTCGATGAGTATAAAGGAATTGAATAGACCTTTCATTCGATGTATGTCTCGATGCGTTTGGGGAACTTTGAAAATTTGGTGATTTTTTTAAATAAGTGGTTAGTCCATGATTTTTTCAAAATTCTCAAAAATTCAGTAAAATCACTTTGATTAGAAATATTTCGAGAACCAGGGACCGCAGGAGCTTCCGGTTTTCACTTGTGGATAGCTGTGGAAAATATAATCAGGGATTTGAAAACCGGAGCCTCTTACAAGGCTTGGTTCCGGAAATAGCGCCAACCAAAGACATTATTAGGTAGTTGGGGCTCGAAAATCCATATTACACTTTGGACCAGCATATTTCGAAAACCACATGACTCAGAAGCTTTTTGTTTCGATGAGTATAAAGGAATTGAATAGACCTTTCATTCGATGTATGTCTCGATGCGTTTGGGGAACTTTGAAAATTTGGTGATTTTTTTAAATAAGTGGTTAGTCCATGATTTTTTCAAAATTCTCAAAAATTCAGTAAAATCACTTTGATTAGAAATATTTCGAGAACCAGACCTCGCAGAAGCTTCCGATTTTCACCTGTGGATAGCTGTGGAAAATTTAATCAGGGATTTTGAAAACCGGAGCCTCTTGCAAGGCTTGGTTCCGGAAATAGCGCCAACCAAAGACACTATTAGGTAGTTGGGGCTCGAAAATCCATAACATCACTTTGGACCCTCATATTTCGGAAACCAGATGACTCAGAATCTCTTTGTTTCGATGAGTATAAAGGAATTGAATAGACCTTTCATTCGATGTATGTCTCGATGCGTTTGGGGAACTTTGAAAATTTGGCGATTTTTTTAGACAAGTCGTTAGTCCATGATTTTTTCAAAATTCTCAAAGATTCAGTAAAATCACTTTGGTAACGAATAACTCGAGAACCAGACCTCGCAGAAGCTTCTGGTTTTCACCTGTGGATAGCTGTGGAAAATTTAATCAGGGATTTTGAAAACCGGAGCTTCTTACAAGGCTTGGTTCCGGAAATAGCGCCAACCAAAGACACTATTAGGTAGTTGGGGCTCGAAAATCCATATTACACTTTGGACCAGCATATTTCGAAAACCACATGACTCAGAAGCTTTTTGTTTCGATGAGTATAAAGGAATTGAATAGACCTTTCATTCGATGTATGTCTCGATGCGTTTGGGGAACTTTGAAAATTTGGCGATTTTTTTAGACAAGTCGTTAGTCCATGATTTTTTCAAAATTCTCAAAGATTCAGTAAAATCACTTTGGTAACGAATAACTCGAGAACCAGACCTCGCAGAAGCTTCCGGTTTTCACCTGTGGATAGCTGTGGAAAATTTAATCAGGGATTTTGAAAACCGGAGCCTCTTACAAGGCTTGGTTCCGGAAATAGCACCAACCAAAGACATTATTAGGTAGTTGGGGCTCAAAAAACCATAACATCACTTTGGACCCGCATATTTCGAAAACCAGATGACTCAGAAGCTTTTTGTTTCGATGAGTTTAAAGGAATTGAATAGACCTTTCATTCGATGTATGTGTCGATGCGTTTCGGGAACTTTGAAAATTTGGTGATTTTTTAAACAAGTGGTTAGTCCATTATATTTTCAAAATTCTCAAAGATTCAGTAAAATCACTTTGGTAACGAATAACTCGAGAACCAGACCTCGCAGAAGCTTCCGGTTTTCACCTATGGATAGATGTGGAAAATTTAATCAGGGATTTTTAAAACCGGAGCCTCTTACAAGACTTGGTTCCGGAAATAACACCAACCAAAGACATTATTAGGTAGTTGGGGCTCGAAAAACCATAAAATCAATTTGGACCCGCATGTTTCGGAAACCAGATGACTCAGAAGCTTTTTGTTTCGATGAGTATAGAGGAATTAAATATACCTTTCATTCGATGTATGTCTCGATGCGTTTGGGGAACTTTGAAAATTTGGTGATTTTTTTAGACAAGTGGTTAGTCCATGATTTTTTCAAAATTCTCAAAGATTCAGTAAAATCACTTTGGTAACGAATAACTCGAGAACCAGACGTCGCAGAAGCTTCCGGTTTTCACCTGTGGATAGCTGTGGAAAATATAATCAGGGATTTTGAAAACCGGAGCCTCTTACAAGGCTTGGTTCCGGAAATAGCACCAACCAAATACATTATTAGGTAGTTGGGGCTCGAAAAACCATAAAATCAATTTGGAACCGCATGTTTCGGAAACCAGATGACTCAGAAGCTTTTTGTTTCGATGAGTATAGAGGAATTAAATATACCTTTCATTCGATGTATGTCTCGATGCGTTTGGGGAACTTTGAAAATTTGGTGATTTTTTTAGACAAGTGGTTAGTCCATGATTTTTTCAAAATTCTCAAAGATTCAGTAAAATCACTTTGGTAACGAATAACTCGAGAACCAGACGTCGCAGAAGCTTCCGGTTTTCACCTGTGGATAGCTGTGGAAAATATAATCAGGGATTTTGAAAACCGGAGCCTCTTACAAGGCTTGGTTCCGGAAATAGCACCAACCAAATACATTATTAGGTAGTTGGGGCTCGAAAAACCATAAAATCAATTTGGAACCGCATGTTTCGGAAACCAGATGACTCAGAAGCTTTTTGTTTCGATGAGTATAGAGGAATTAAATAAACCTTTCATTCGATGTATGTCTCGATGCGTTTGGGGAACTTTGAAAATTTGGTGATTTTTTTAGACAAGTGGTTAGTCCATGATTTTTTCAAAATTCTCAAAAATTCAGTAAAATCACTTTGATTAGAAATATTTCGAGAACCAGGGCCCGCAGAAGCTTCCGGTTTTCACCTGTGGATAGCTGTGGAAAACATAATCAGGGATCTTGAAAACCGGAGCCTCTTACAAGGCTTGGTTCCGGAAATAGCGCCAACCAAAGACATTATTAGGTAGTTGGGGCTCGAAAATGCATATTACACTTTGGACCCGCATATTTCGAGAACCAGATGACTCAGAAACTTTTTGTTTCGATGAGTATAAAGAAATTGAATAGACCTTTCATTCGATGTATGTCTCGATGCGTTTGGGGAACTTTGAAAATTTGGTGATTTTTTTAGACAAGTGGTTAGTCCATGATTTTTTCAAAATTCT
Organism: Chrysotoxum bicinctum; assembly: GCA_911387755.1. Classification (NCBI taxonomy): domain Eukaryota; kingdom Metazoa; phylum Arthropoda; class Insecta; order Diptera; family Syrphidae; genus Chrysotoxum; species Chrysotoxum bicinctum. Next base: position 202,906,981 of record OU426987.1, on the reverse strand, counting down.
CAAAAATTCAGTAAAATCACTTTGGTTAGAAATATTTCGAGAACCAGACCTCGCAGAAGCTTCCGGTTTTCACCTGTGGATAGCTGTGGAAAATTTAATACGGGATTTTGAAAACCGGAGCCTCTTACAAAGCTTGGTTCCGGAAAAAGCTTTAACCAAAAACATTATTAGGTAGTTGGGGCTCGAAAATCCATAAAATAACTTTGGACCCGCATATTTCGAAAACCAGATGACTCAGAAACTTTTTGTTTCGATGGGTATAGAGGAATTGAATAGACCTTTCATTCGATGTATGTCTCGATGCGTTTGGGGAACTTTGAAAATTTGGTGATTTTTTAGACAAGTGGTTAGTCCATGATTTTTTCAAAATTCTCAAAGATTCAGTAAAATCACTTTGGTAACGAATAACTCGAGAACCAGACCTCGCAGAAGCTTCCGGTTTTCACCTGTGGATAGCTGTGGAAAATTTAATCAGGGATTTTGAAAACCGGAGCCTCTTACAAGGCTTGGTTCCGGAAATAGCACCAACCAAAGACATTATTAGGTAGTTGGGGCTCGAAAAGCCACAACATCGCTTTGGACCCTCATATTTCGGAAACCAGATGACTCAGAATCTCTTTGTTTCGATGAGTATAAAGGAATTGAATAGACCTTTCATTCGATGTATCTCTCGATGCGTTTGGGGAACTTTGAAAATTTTGTGATTTTTTTAGACAAGTGGTTAGTCCATGATTTTTTCAAAATTCTCAAAGATTCAGTAAAATCACTTTGGTAACGAATAACTCGAGAACCAGACCTCGCAGAAGCTTCCGGTTTTCACCTGTGGATAGCTGTGGAAAATTTAATCAGGGATTTTGAAAACCGGAGCCTCTTACAAGGCTTGGTTCCGGAAATAGCACCAACCAAAGACATTATTAGGTAGTTGGGGCTCGAAAAACCATAAAATCAATTTGGACCCGCATGTTTCGGAAACCAGATGACTCAGAAGCTTTTTGTTTCGATGAGTATAGAGGAATTAAATATACCTTTCATTCGATGTATGTCTCGATGCGTTTGGGGAACTTTGAAAATTTGGTGATTTTTTAGACAAGTGGTTAGTCCATGATTTTTTCAAAATTCTCAAAGATTCAGTAAAATCACTTTGGTAACGAATAACTCGAGAACCAGACCTCGCAGAAGCTTCCGGTTTTCACCTGTGGATAGCTGTGGAAAATTTAATCAGGGATTTTGAAAACCTGAGCCTCTTACAAGGCTTGGTTCCGGAAATAGCACCAACCAAAGACATTATTAGGTAGTTGGGGCTCGAAAAGCCATAACATCGCTTTGGACCCTCATATTTCGGAAACCAGATGACTCAGAATCTCTTTGTTTCGATGAGTATAAAGGAATTGAATAGACCTTTCATTCGATGTATGTCTCGATGCGTTTGGGGAACTTTGAAAATTTGGTGATTTTTTTAGACAAGTGGTTAGTCCATGATTTTTTCAAAATTCTCAAAAATTCAGTAAAATCACTTTGGTTAGAAATATTTCGAGAACCAGACCTCGCAGAAGCTTCCGGTTTTCACCTGTGGATAGCTGTGGAAAATTTAATCCGGGATTTTGAAAACCGGAGCCTCTTACAAAGCTTGGTTCCGGAAAAAGCTTTAACCAAAAACATTATTAGGTAGTTGGGGCTCGAAAATCCATAAATTAACTTTGGACCCGCATATTTCGAAAACCAGATGACTCAGAAACTTTTTGTTTCGATGGGTATAGAGGAATTGAATAGACCTTTTATTCGATGTATGTCTCGATGCGTTTGGGGAACTTTGAAAATTTGGTGATTTTTTAGACAAGTGGTTAGTCCATGATTTTTTCAAAATTCTCAAAGATTCAGTAAAATCACTTTGGTAACGAATAACTCGAGAACCAGACCTCGCAGAAGCTTCCGGTTTTCACCTGTGGATAGCTGTGGAAAATTTAATCAGGGATTTTGAAAACCGGAGCCTCTTACAAGGCTTGGTTCCGGAAATAGCACCAACCAAAGACATTATTAGGTAGTTGGGGCTCGAAAAGCCACAACATCGCTTTGGACCCTCATATTTCGGAAACCAGATGACTCAGAATCTCTTTGTTTCGATGAGTATAAAGGAATTGAATAGACCTTTCATTCGATGTATCTCTCGATGCGTTTGGGGAACTTTGAAAATTTTGTGATTTTTTTAGACAAGTGGTTAGTCCATGATTTTTTCAAAATTCTCAAAGATTCAGTAAAATCACTTTGGTAACGAATAACTCGAGAACCAGACCTCGCAGAAGCTTCCGGTTTTCACCTGTGGATAGCTGTGGAAAATTTAATCAGGGATTTTGAAAACCGGAGCCTCTTACAAGGCTTGGTTCCGGAAATAGCACCAACCAAAGACATTATTAGGTAGTTGGGGCTCGAAAAACCATAAAATCAATTTGGACCCGCATGTTTCGGAAACCAGATGACTCAGAAGCTTTTTGTTTCGATGAGTATAGAGGAATTAAATATACCTTTCATTCGATGTATGTCTCGATGCGTTTGGGGAACTTTGAAAATTTGGTGATTTTTTTAGACAAGTGGTTAGTCCATGATTTTTTCAAAATTCTCAAAGATTCAGTAAAATCACTTTGGTAACGAATAACTCGAGAACCAGACCTCGCAGAAGCTTCCGGTTTTCACCTGTGGATAGCTGTGGAAAATTTAATCAGGGATTTTGAAAACCGGAGCCTCTTACAAGGCTTGGTTCCGGAAATAGCACCAACCAAAGACATTATTAGGTAGTTGGGGCTCGAAAAGCCACAACATCGCTTTGGACCCTCATATTTCGGAAACCAGATGACTCAGAATCTCTTTGTTTCGATGAGTATAAAGGAATTGAATAGACCTTTCATTCGATGTATCTCTCGATGCGTTTGGGGAACTTTGAAAATTTTGTGATTTTTTTAGACAAGTGGTTAGTCCATGATTTTTTCAAAATTCTCAAAGATTCAGTAAAATCACTTTGGTAACGAATAACTCGAGACCTCGCAGAAGCTTCCGGTTTTCACCTGTGGATAGCTGTGGAAAATTTAATCAGGGATTTTGAAAACCGGAGCCTCTTACAAGGCTTGGTTCCGGAAATAGCACCAACCAAAGACATTATTAGGTAGTTGGGGCTCGAAAAACCATAAAATCAATTTGGACCCGCATGTTTCGGAAACCAGATGACTCAGAAGCTTTTTGTTTCGATGAGTATAGAGGAATTAAATATACCTTTCATTCGATGTATGTCTCGATGCGTTTGGGGAACTTTGAAAATTTGGTGATTTTTTTAGACAAGTGGTTAGTCCATGATTTTTTCAAAATTCTCAAAGATTCAGTAAAATCACTTTGGTAACGAATAACTCGAGAACCAGACCTCGCAGAAGCTTCCGGTTTTCACCTGTGGATAGCTGTGGAAAATTTAATCAGGGATTTTGAAAACCTGAGCCTCTTACAAGGCTTGGTTCCGGAAATAGCACCAACCAAAGACATTATTAGGTAGTTGGGGCTCGAAAAGCCATAACATCGCTTTGGACCCTCATATTTCGGAAACCAGATGACTCAGAATCTCTTTGTTTCGATGAGTATAAAGGAATTGAATAGACCTTTCATTCGATGTATGTCTCGATGCGTTTGGGGAACTTTGAAAATTTGGTGATTTTTTTAGACAAGTGGTTAGTCCATGATTTTTTCAAAATTCTCAAAGATTCAGTAAAATCACTTTGGTAACGAATAACTCGAGAACCAGACCTCGCAGAAGCTTCCGGTTTTCACCTGTGGATAGCTGTGGAAAATTTAATCAGGGATTTTGAAAACCGGAGCCTCTTACAAGGCTTGGTTCCGGAAATAGCACCAACCAAAGACATTATTAGGTAGTTGGGGCTCGAAAAGCCACAACATCGCTTTGGACCCTCATATTTCGGAAACCAGATGACTCAGAATCTCTTTGTTTCGATGAGTATAAAGGAATTGAATAGACCTTTCATTCGATGTATCTCTCGATGTGTTTGGGGAACTTTGAAAATTTGGTGATTTTTTTAGACAAGTGGTTAGTCCATGATTTTTTCAAAATTCTCAAAGATTCAGTAAAATCACTTTGGTAACGAATAACTCGAGAACCAGACCTCGCAGAAGCTTCCGGTTTTCACCTGTGGATAGCTGTGGAAAATTTAATCAGGGATTTTGAAAACCGGAGCCTCTTACAAGGCTTGGTTCCGGAAATAGCACTCACCAAAGACATTATTAGGTAGTTGGGGCTTGAAAAACCATAAAATCAATTTGGACCCGCATGTTTCGGAAACCAGATGACTCAGAAGCTTTTTGTTTCGATGAGTTTAGAGGAATTAAATAAACCTTTCATTCGATGTATCTCTCGATGCGTTTGGGGAACTTTGAAAATTTGGTGATTTTTTTAGACAAGTGGTTAGTCCATGATTTTTTCAAAATTCTCAAAGATTCAGTAAAATCACTTTGGTAACGAATAACTCGAGAACCAGACCTCGCAGAAGCTTCCGGTTTTCACCTGTGGATAGCTGTGGAAAATTTAATCAGGGATTTTGAAAACCTGAGCCTCTTACAAGGCTTGGTTCCGGAAATAGCACCAACCAAAGACATTATTAGGTAGTTGGGGCTCGAAAAGCCATAACATCGCTTTGGACCCTCATATTTCGGAAACCAGATGACTCAGAATCTCTTTGTTTCGATGAGTATAAAGGAATTGAATAGACCTTTCATTCGATGTATGTCTCGATGCGTTTGGGGAACTTTGAAAATTTGGTGATTTTTTTAAACAAGTGGTTAGTCCATGATTTTTTTAAAAATCTCAAAGATTCTGTAAAATCACTTTGGTAACGAATAACTCGAGAACCAGGCCTGTGGATAGCTGTGGAAAATTAAATCAGGGCTGTTTAGAAAGGAAGAACTTTAGTTTGAAGTTAAAATCAGAAAATGTTTTATGCTTTAAGTGCTTTATTTGAAAAATATTTTTTTGTCATTAATGTTTGAATGTGATTTGGGACATTTAGCAGCCGTAGCAGCCGCGTTCATGCCGTTATCTGGAGGTTCAATTCTCGCACCCTCTTGAGCAGATAACGCGTCGAATATTGGCTTCAGATTGCTCAATTGTTTCTGGTTTATGGACATGCGACTTTAGATATTCCTAAATAAAGTTATCTAATGCCGTCAAATCACGAAAATAATCCACCTTCACTCGAATCATTCGCTCTGATTGGCGAGCACCATAAAACGCACCGAGCACCTGATGTGTCTCTCAAATTGAGCCATGTTTTTCAAAATAAATTTCTACAATTTGCAAATCCTGTTTCAGCGTGAGTATATTTATTATGAATTGCCAAACTTAAATAATCTCAAAACAAGCAAAAACTTTCTAACTCACTGTCTCAGAAAACAGTGTTGCAAATTTTAAGTTTTCCGCCCGAAAAAACGCCCGTTACCATCGGTCAAATTGAGCCTATGTGTCAGTCATTAAAAATTGGTTTTTTGAGGCACAGTTTTCAGTAAATCCATGACTGTATTTGAACAGTCCCAGATTCCACATTATTATGTCTTTCAAAAAAAAAAATAATTCGTTGATGTCGTACATCATTCAATTTTTACATCTCCTCCCAATATTCGAAATTCAAAGGCTTTGCTGTTAAAAAAGAATACTGCAATACTTCAAAAAACTGAAAAGCCTCCATTTTTGACATAACGAGTTTCATCTTAGTACGACGAATTTATTTCCAGCATGAATTTTATTTAACAGCATCATGCAGAATTTTCTACCACGTAGTCGCATCGCGTCCACTAAGCATTTATAGAACAAATATTTTTAAGGTCCTGATCCCAATCCATTTGCTGCCGCACCAACATTAATTTGGGTTGACCCCTTTAACGTTCATTCGCATAAATGTAAATTATAGCTAGTAGTTTAAGGTCGACCTTCTTGCTCAGCCACCGAGGAAACGTTTAATCTTTCAGCGCCTCGCACCGTGTACACAATATATTCCTTCATTCACTGTTACACAATCCTTGTCGTGCAACAATCTTCCGGATGCAGATACCTACATATATGCGAAATGCCCCAAACAACATATCCACGCAAGACCTCTTTCCAGATCGTTGCATCGTTTACTTCTTCAAGCCCAGCAAATGCATTCGTATCTTTTACACTCACCATCAGCACTCAATGTGCAACTCTCAATCGGGGCAGAGGATTACATTTTTTTGTGTTTGCTGTTTCATCAGCAAACTGGATTGCTTGCAGTCAGATGCGAATAAAAACCGGTGGTAACGCCGCCGCTCCGATGCCGGTCAAGTCAAGAAGTGTCGGATCCGGAGCTTGATGTATGCAACAACGAATTGGAAGACCACAATTCCACAATGTGTACCGAGACCACGCCACAATAATATGAGGATTAACAGCGGCAGCATGTACGTTTGTACGTGTACGTGTACATTTGGAACTAATCCGAACGCGCCACTCCGCTCCGTGCCGGCCGCGTTGCAGCTGAATCATTGCTTATATTCGTCATGGTTCATTAAGTGCAGCTTATAGAAAGGCTCTGCCATCTCAATGGGTGGTGTAGTTGTGCACTGAAAACTTCAGCACTTTGTGGATCATTTCCAATCGTTTCATACACAACTTGAAGATAAAAATAGTTTGGTCTAAATGTCAATCGAAGCACGGGCACCTACTTGTGTTTGGTGTTTGCCGTTTGGATTGTTGGGTTGGGCAGCTAAGCTAACAAGCCCAAAACCAAGTAGCTGTTTTTGGTTGCAATAAACGTTGATCTCCGGAGAAGAGTTGCAGATCAAATGAGTTCAACTTTGACATTCACTTCAAGTTTTATGGCTATTTTTCGTTGTGTAAGAATGGGCAGTTTCAGTTCTGTTTGATTAACATAAACCGTATGAGTTTGGCTTAGGTAATGCAAATGGGCAAGCACATCGTTTCGGGGAATCAATTTGAATTAATCAATTGAAGAAAACCTTTAGGACCGTTCGTACTTTTTGTATTAACATGGGCTCGTTTGCACCCATTGCTGAAAAGAATATTAGGTCTTAGCCAACCGACAGAGATATTAATATACGAGCAGCTCCTGGGACTTGAAATTCTATAACTATATTACGAGTATGTCCTTCAATATTTACATGGTGTACTTTCAGATGTTTATCAATCCCTTTTATCTATACATCTTAGTTCTAGGGCTAAAATAGGTTTAAAGCCACGATGTTAAACATCTTCGGTTTTTAATGCTTGTCCAAGTTTCATCTATTAGCATCTTTAATCGTTGACTTTCAATTAGCTACCGCCGCCTGAGGTTACACTGGCGCCACACTAATGCACAACTTTTTGCATCATTGGGTATATATGTGTATTATTTTCTAAGCGCAGGAACCCAGTCCTTCTTTACAACCAGAAATTATAAATCCCTCTCAAAACCTGCCAATTTAGTGTAAACTATTGATTAGGGCTAAATCTATGCTCAGTTCATACAAAAAAGGCACAATCGATCAGCTTAGAATGTATGATTAATCTATTGATAGACATTTCAGACTTCTTCCTTTAAGAGTTTTGTAAGGAAACACTATCCTCGTGGAAATATAAATATGACTTGATAAATTTTTAAAGTGCACTTTATAAACATTCGACAGCGATGTAGGGAAAGAAAACTGCTTAGTGGTTTAACTTTGCAATAGGGTGTTCCACAGGTTGATGAAAGAACAGAAATATAAAATTAAATCTTTAGCGCCCTTAAAATAAAAACAAAAACCATTTTATCGGCTTTAAACCCGCATATATGATAGTATTCATTGTTAGCAGATTTATATGGCGATGAACGACCTTGGGATCCTGGGAAAACTAATCCAGCTGTATCGCATGATATTGGAGAGAATAACTCCTTAAAACTTTTCCAAAAAATGCACAGGGCTTGGGGAAGTAGATGAACTATTATGTGATTTATGGAATCGCGTTCTGGAGGTGGTGCACAAGTCAAGCGTTTACACGAAGGGCACTTTTTTTCCAAAAAAGGTGTCCTTCCTGGCGATTGAAGATCAGGCAATAAGGAAAAGACAAAGACAGAACAATTAACAAACAAACATCTGTCTACCGACTAGAACACTATTGCTAGCAACAACTTTGAAGTATAAGCTAGTAGAATCCAACGAAAAATTACCCCGGGATATAGCAGCTATTTCATTTTGGTGAAACAAATGGGCTTAAAACCTTTCACACGTAAGAGGAATTGAATGCTCTTTGAAACTCTTTACTACCGGAAAGCCGAAAGACTTTCCCTAATGAATGAACAACAATTCTCCAGCCAAAAGAATTTTCGAATCCCAGCGCCCAGCCCTTGAGTTGGTGGTTTCGAGAAAGACAGGATCTGCGATGTACAGACCAAGCCAAACCGAATGCTAAAGTGCTTGGTCGAGAAGACTGGAAGCAGCGTGATCGGGATCGTGTGTAATGGAAAACAACGCTGTCTCATTAAGCATCCCTTCAGGGATCATAGGCAGATTAAACCATTAAGAAGTGTCAGATTTCAACTGCCATGTTGGATCTGCGAATTCGTGATCTTCAGCATAGGAAGGTTAAATATTAGCTGTGAGTGGATATATAAACATCATTGAAGCCATCTCAGAGTCATTGGGTATATAGTATTTCTGTTGAAGGGACTAAAAAAAAGATTAAAGAATTCTTTATTAAAAGAGGAGACCGTACAAGAAGCAGATAAGATCATGAATCACACCACTGACTTAGGCAGCAAGTCGATCATCATCGATGTTCAACAAGAAGTAAGCTGCTGCTTTTTATGTATACTTCTTAAATGTTCATCTTCCATTAAAATAAATGTTTTTAAAAACTTATTTCATAAATCAAATAGCTTGCAAATGTCTTCTAAAGAATACATACATTTATCAACAATATGATTGTACAAAGTTTATCTTGAATTTGGAGTACCAATATTTTTTTGGTGATTTTAAATGACCTATATGAAAATTTCTTCAAGTGATTTTGGTGACAGGAAAACATGAATTTATGCAAATAAATTTTAGAAAAATCTTTTATTATTAAAACTAAAATTTTATAAAAAAAAATAATTTAACATCTTTCTAGGGATTTTAATTTTTTAATACTAATTTTTAAAAAATACAAATTTTTGATTTTTTTTACAAGAATCCAAATCATATTGTTTTTGAAAATTTGTATATAAAATATTATTGCAATTCAAAGGAATTCTTGTATGTTGGTCAAAATCGTTCAAACAATTGATGAGAAAGCCAAAATCAAAAAACGGTGGGAGTTTATGGAAACTCCTTTGAAAAATTGGCGCATCAACCCCTTTAACAGGGCCTGAGCCCTATCCCAACATAGTAGAAAATGTCATCACTACTAGGCAATTAGGAATATTTCGAAAACTGCATTAACTTAAGTAGAAATAACCTGAGAATAATAACAGGTATCCTTACTGGTAACTGCAAACTTAGAAGGTACCTAATTTTACTTGGTATGGTAAGCAGTGATTCTGCAACATGCATGAGCAAACACAGGAACACATACTAGGAAGATGCACCAAAAGAAATCAAAAGGGCAATACCAGGTGGAAAAGAGTGACCTATTCTCTCTATAAAGGTGCCCCAAATACTAAGAGCAATAGATTTGAAGAAGGAACTGTAGGATGAGCGAGCTCACTAATTTTTTGAGTGGGTCACATTTGCTCTCAAGATCGCAGTGCAATACCTCCAATATACATATAATTTATTCATTCAATTATTTCAATCTATTATTTTATAGATTTTCATGATTAAAGAAAAAATTCAATTACTATTATTATTTGGTTTTATTTAATGTTAACGAGTTCATACAATGTATAGTAAAGTGGCTTACAAAATACAAAAATTCAACAATTTTCAAACTATAAAAGATGATCATCAATTTCCAAAAATATTGTTTCACACGAAGCTCCTTGGGCTTCCTTCATTTATCTTTCAGTCATCCAGGGGAAATCTTTCCAGAAAGTCGTCTATCGTTTCTGTTGGTTTTTTCGATCGCTGAATGCATCCCTTTTTAGTTTCTTCAATATCGTCCAAAACATGTAATGCAGAACTCGGGATATTGTGGAAAAAAGTGCTTAAAACTCTCTCCGAACTGAATCCAGTCACGTAAACGTTCTCGTTTTCGTCAGTTGTAGAATATTCAAACATCGTGATGAACTTGTGAATTAAACTAATGTATTCTCTGAGTTCAATACTCTCTTTTATACATTACTGTCTTAATTACTTTAGTTAGAGGCAGGTAGGAGGATTTAAAAAAATTCTATTATCCTTTGGATTAAAGGACATTTTGTATTTATTTGTAGATGACTTAAAGGGAAGGGTTTAAAATCTACCTGAGTAAATTACATTAGTCTTATAGTTTTCTTAGTAGATTTTACCATTAAGAATTTTATTATTATAGCATTATATAGTTTTAAGTACCATTTTACCAATTCCATTTTAATTTTCATTATCATAATTCATTCATTCATTCATATGTGCGAGAGGCCAAGGAAATGGGGTATAATTTTTGAAGAACAAGAGTTCAATTTTTCAGCTTTAAAAAAAAAAACTGTTGAGAAAAAAGTTATATTTGAAAAAGAAAAGCAATGTGGTTCGAAGTCGACTGATATAAACGTTGCACGCCCGCCGCCGCACAAATTTCCAACTCCTTTCCATTCTCTTTGCAGATACACTGTATCACGTAAATAAACTCTTAGGAATTTGACATATTATACATTACATTATAAAGAAGTGATTGATATTCACGAGCTCAGTGAAGTGGTGCTGAGCTTAGTTGAAGAGTAGATTCAAATTTTCTTGCAAGCCCATGATTGTAGAGCTCTTTTAAACACCCACTTTCGTTAACTCTAAATACTTGTAAAATGTTGAAAGGGAGCTTCAAAAGAAACTGTAGCTATTTTTTTCCTGGAATTCTCTGGTCCATGTTATTAATGAATCTCCCAAAAAAGTGAAAATCATCTTATCGGAAACGATTATGCTTCGTAACCGGCCGTTGGTGTGTATTTAAAAAAAAATTACAAATTGCTGTTTCAATGCCATGATTTATATTTATGTTGGTTTTGATCATCCCACGGAAAATTTGAAGTATCAAGGAAACAACAAAACAAACCGAAACGTAGTGAAAAATTGCTGTGCTACATTCTTAATGGAAGCAGTCAGCATCAAAAACAGTTTAGTCACATATTATTCCGTGCACGCTTTTGAGAGAAAAAGTGCTGTCAATAGGAATGACAAAAAATCATTAAAAATAAGTGCATATTTGGCAATCAATCGGTTCAGTAGATCCGGAGATTAACTGTCCGCAATGGGACAATGTGTTTTTTGATAAGTCGACATTGGTGTCCTCTATAATTTAGCCAGATGTTCCAATCTTTCGGAACGGCTGTAAAATTATACAAGGAAGTATTAACAACGGCTTCCTAAACACAAAGCTGTCTTCTGTCGACCAAGTGAAATATAGAACAAATGCTATTATTCATCAATAATAGTATGTCTGTTAAATACTACTACTATCATATATTCGACGTGGCCAAAAACATACCGAAATGCCTAGGTTTTATTAAGATATGCAAGAAATGTTTGTATCCTCTTCTGATCTGACTACGATCTATAAGAATACATCCGCTCAAAACTTGAGTATAGCTCTAATAAATAGTTAGGCTGGTTCCCCCATTACTCATTTGGACCTGCTGGATAGAATTGAGAATAGAGCCCTAAATCTTATAGGATGGATGTGCCATTACGGAAACTTTTTTTTTCAATCCAACACAATCTAAACGTTTCCTATGTTTCATTGTTTTTCCGCTTATTCTATCGACAATGTTCAATTGAAATAGCCAGTTACGTTCCTCCCCACAAACAATTCCAACGTAATACTCATCTGGCTGGGAATGTTCATCAGTTTACCCTTCAGCCTAACTACGGACGCATACTTTTAAATATAGAGATTCTTTCCGCACTACTAGAATGTGGAGTACTTGGCCCCTCTCGATTTGCCCTCCTTATTGTGATATGTGATGCATAGGCTTTCAAGACCAATGTAAGTCGACATCTTTTAAATCCTATCCACTTTACCTAAAGCAGGCACCGTGTTACATCGTAAAAATGCAAAAAGTGCAAATTATAAAAAAAAATGTAAGACACACTAGGCATTTATTTTTGATAAAAAATTTGTTAAAATTGAGACACCCTGTTGCAATAAAAAAAAAAACTGCCTTGACCGAACACCTTCATTAATCATGATTCGTTACGATGATGGGTTACGGATGCGCCGGGGCGCACACTTCAACTCAGCTGCTTTGATCTTCGACCAACACTTGATGAACGAGTACTATTCGAAACGCTTAGCTAGGTCTTTTTTTTATGTCTTAAGACATTTTCAAAAAAAAAAAAAAAAAAGCTGCCATTCAAGACGAATCGGATGGTTCTCCAGGCATATTACGGCACATTCAATTGACTGGCAAGACACATAAAGAGTTATTACTTCATTTATGACTGCTGCACTTTTGCTTTGCCAACTAAAGAAGCCATTTCAACACAAAATATGGGTCAAAATGGAGGTAATAGAAAAAGAATAAAAATGTAATTTGTTTCCTAACTGTTTCTGTGCAGCTGGAACTGGAAAAACGGAATGGAAATCACGGTAGTAATGGACTCTTAAAAAGTATTATACAAGAGCCTGATGAACGTACAGTCGTAGATACGAGTATGTTTGTATATTGATGCTGAGCACTTTTGGCTTGATCACTTCTTGAAAAGTTAAGATTTTGTTCGTTTTATGACCAACAACAACTTCTTACTAATAGCTGCTAAGGCTTGAGTTGAAATGACTCATTTATCATTTTATGGAATGGTAACGAATAATCGTTCGCCCACCTGCTATGTTCAAGGCAATGTGATTTAAGGTCGTGTAGTTCTGTTGGATTCGTTTTTATTGGTCTTGAGATTGTTTGTAAAAAAAAAGATACAATACCATTTATAATCACATATTGCCTGTTATGAGGCATTAAATCAGACGGATTTACACAAAATTAAAGAGAATCAGATAATCTGAAAACGAATTTAATTTTAAAATAAATAGCTTAGCGCTTATTTTGGGGGATGGTCTACCTTATTTGAATGAAAAGTTACCTGTACTTATCGTTACTTTGTATGTAGGTAAGATTTGTTTTTAATGAAAACTAATTTGGTGCTTAAGAGTTCAAGTTCAAAACACAAAAATGATTAAAATTCTTGAATTTACTTGAACTGAAGGTATTCCATCATTTAATGTTTCGCAATTCTCACGAGATTATAGATCAACGGAATTTACATGAGCGGATTAAGCGCCGTTCTGAGCTCCACTTGGAAACAAATAAACCTTACCAATTAAAAGTATCACAATTCTCGGTTTAAACATAATTTAGCATCACATATTTGAAAAGAAATAATATTTTAAGTTGTGTTCAGGCGTGTGATTTAATTTGAATTTATTCGGGTTTATTAACAGTTTCTGGTAAATGTGTCAGCAGTACCACAAGCAATGGTACAAACAAGTCGAAATAATTTAGATCAGAAATAGGTGTTCCTCAAGGTTGCATTTTGAGCCCGTTCATGTTCACATTGTATATTGATGAAATTGATCACTTTCTGGAGGTGTCTGTTTTGGTGATTTATAAGTGAGTGAAGTTTTTTCTTTTGTGCGGATGACTTAGTGATCTTTTCTGATAACTCATTGACAGCTACAGAGAAACAAACTGAAATAATCTTCTGATGCATGATATCTTAAAATCAATAATGATTTTCAAAACTCAATACCTATTTGATAATAATGCACAGAACTAGAAGTTAGCTGAAGCATTTATTAAAGTTCTTCTTTATTAACTAGTTGGATAGAAATCAATGTTATCTTTTTTAGGGAGCTGGCAAGCCCAATTACACTGAACCGAAAGATTTCAGGTCAATAAGCCTATCCCCCTTTACTCTCAATACACTAGAGCGACTATAATCGAAACCCATATTCGACTTAGACTAAATTATAGTGTAATAGAAAATTCTATAACCTTCAAAGAATTTACAGTGGCAGAATTCCTTTACAAAGAAGGGGCCCGTAATAATATTGAAAAAAATGCAATTCGACAAACCCTTAACTCCATCAATTTCGATCAGGAAGTGACGAATTTGGATTGACTGCATGCTTCAAATGAAACTTATTAATGCAAAAATGAGTGACAGTAAGTTAAAGGTTAGGTCGTGTAGAAGTACTTCACAAGGTGGAGTCATATCTTCTCTGCTTTGGACCCTCGTCGTTAATTAGACCTTAGTTTAACTAAGTTCGGGCGGTGTGAAGGTCGGTGCATACGCCGATGACATTGTGTTAATGTCCTCGGCAAAATTTGTCCTCAGAGAATTGGCCCTTAATAATCTCAGTAATTTGGCGAGAAGCTGGTGTTGTTTAGAAAGTAACTCAATGTTTCTAACATGTACCTACCAAACATTAACGGAATTCTCTTGAAGGTTGAGGGCACTGCCAAATATCTGGCTGTAAACAAATATTATAAAAATAGGGAAAATAGCGTAAATTGCTTTCTACACTTCCAGTATAATTTTTGGTAAAAGATGGGCTCTCAATCCTAAAACCATTCATTGGATGTATGTATACAGCCATAATATGGCAGTTCTATGTAACGTACGCATGCTTGTTTGGTGGCCAGCCTTTGATAAGGAAATCTTTCAAAAAAACATGACAAAAATTGAAAGACTTGCATGTATTGGCACAACCAGTGTTATTAGAACAACATCAATGACAGCCCTAGAAACTTTGCCTTCACTAGTCCCGCTGGATCTATTTGCGAAATAATAGTCGATCAAAAAAGCTTACAAATTGCAGTTCAACCAGAAAAATGCCAATGTGGAATAGTGTAGTTACAGTGCAGTTTCATGAAAACTGTCAGAGCAAATTCAAGCAAAAACGTCATACGTCAAATGTTCAAAAGAAGAAAATAAATTAAGTTCGGCGCAAGTAAAATGCCAAATTCCTGTTCTGAAGTCGATGTTTAGAATGTTTGATACAAAATGTCTTCCTCCTCTTCACCTTTTTTCATCGAACTTTTAAACACTTGCGTTCGGAATTCTTCGTCTAAATATACATAGATAATTAAGAAATTATTGGATTAGTTGAAGAACACTGAATCATCAGAGATTGCCCTTCATTAGATGTTAGCTCTAATCTATGCATTATTTAAAAATTTAAATAAAAAATACAATACGCAGAAAAAAATCAACTTTTTTCGTTTATAAAAATATAGTCGAATAATGACATAAACTGATTTTGACAGTTTCACCAACCTGCACGAGCTGAAAAGGTAGTGCAGAATATTCAGAACTAGAGTACACTAGTTCAGCTCAATGAACGTTAGTCCGTGCAGAAATTTTCTCAATGAACACCAAGAAGCTACACTTTTCTGCCCAGAGTAGTCCAGTGCAGCTGGTTGAACAAAGCTATTAAGTGAAACGAGCTAATAGATAGATAGATTTTATTTTTTCGGTATTGGATTTACATTTGGTAAACTACCGCGCACAGTTAATATACAGGGATTTGATATTGTGTACATTATATCTTTCAACTGAATAAGTATTTTTATTACATTGGATTTATTACATTTTTTAATAGAATTTAGAATTTTCTGAAACAAAATACAAAAAAAACCTTCAATATAAGATGAACAGGCAGGAACATTGTGACTAGAATTAAAAATTGTACTTTAAATGGTACCAGGATTAGTAAAGCTGTGTTAGACAATAATAGAATAAAAACTTATTTTATGAGGTGTATTAGTACGGGTTAGTATATAGATATGTATGTAATAAATAAGTTATTCATAGAAAAAAAAAACATAATATGTAAGCGTCTTATATGACACATAATCATAAACAAAAACATTTCTTAATGCAAACAGGTGAGTTTAAAAAATAAACAATATTTATTCAATAAATATATAGATACAAAAAATAAGCAAACTATAAATTAATATGTAAATAGATAGAAGTTTATAAAAAAATAAATAAATAAATAATTAAGTAAACAAATAAATTAACAATTAACAAATCAATAATCAAACAATAAATAAACAAGTTCTAAATTTATAAAAAATAAATAAATAAATATTAAAAAACAACAAATAAATAAATTATAAATCAATAAATAAGTAAATATATACATATAAATAAATAAATAACAGATAAAATAAATAAATAAAAATGAGTAATACATAAAACAGAAATATGGTTATGACACTATTTGATTGATTAAGGGATTATCGAAAATTCGCACTTTAGCAAAAATGAATTATAAGGTTTTTCGATTGTATTAAAGATCATTTCAACATTTGCTCTTTCATGCAAGTTACTGGTGGAATGGTAGCGAGAGAGGTTAAGCATCATTTTAAGTAATTTGTTTTGAGATATTTGCAATTTAGTAACATGACATTTTGCGCATTTTCCTCACACTTGACATCCATACAGAAGGATTGCCTGAAAAAATACCTTATGAATTATGATCTTATTATCATTGCTCAAACCAGACTTTTTATTAATAAAAGGAGAGTATTTTTATAGCAATACTAACTTCTTGTAGTGTTTTAGCGACATGTTCCTTAAAGGTAAGTTTTTGATCTAAATACACCCCTAAATATCGAACGTTTGATTCCTATTTAACATTAATGCCATTAACATTAAGCCATCATCCGTCAACAGCTTGAGTACAACTCCCAAATATGAAGAGTTGCTCCAATTTTCCACTTGCGTCTTTTGTATAGAATCCAAAAAAAGTTTAACTAGGTATAACAGAAACGTTCACACCTCTTGAGAACCGAAGCAACGTTTCCTGCCTATCATTATTAAATCGATATTGTTGCAAACAGTGTTATAATGAATTAGCACTAGTTGCATTCCACCCCTTAAACAATTGAACCGCAATACACGCGCTTTAGGAAATACCCATTACCTTTGAGCCTAACTTCGGACGTTCTTTTAGATTCAGAGATTCTTTCTTTAGCCAGTCCACACGAATGTGGAATGCTTTACCTGTCTCTGTATTACCCTCCACTCTCAAAATTCAAAACTTCAATGTGCATCGATACCTCCTATTAAGTCCTTCCTTAATTCCTCAAAGCTCGCGATATTCATGTTAAGAGTAGAGTTAACCCTTTTGGTGCGCGCTCATTATAAAAAAAACTTTGCTTATATGTATATGGGTTTAAGGAAT
This sequence comes from Chrysotoxum bicinctum, assembly GCA_911387755.1. Taxonomy (NCBI): domain Eukaryota; kingdom Metazoa; phylum Arthropoda; class Insecta; order Diptera; family Syrphidae; genus Chrysotoxum; species Chrysotoxum bicinctum. Next base: position 202,889,643 of record OU426987.1, on the reverse strand, counting down.
TACCCCATAGGGCTATATATGTATATGTTGTCATATAAGTAAATATGCCAACTACACTAACTTGTGTGTCATATATATTTGGTGAAACTTGTCATATTTATGTATAAATTTTAGGAATAAATTGAAGATTCTAATCTTTCCTATTTCATCCGATCAAAATGGAATGAACCTTTAAATCTGTCAAAAATCATTCTTATATTTATTTTTTAATCGAAAGATTCTGTTTTTAACTTTCCTTATAATAAATTTTTGGAACATCTGACTCAATGTTCAGTTTATGTTATTATTTTGATGACTTGAAGCCTTATAAAAAACCAAGATAAAATACTAGGAACAAGGTTTTTTTCTGACCCCGGAAACATTTGGCATTTTCTGTTCCGAAGATTTGCCCAAAACTTGATTTAAATATTTGTTTAATTCCATTTTTCTGTGAATCCTAGACACACTATAGCCCCGTTCCCAAGAAATACCTTTCACAAAATCGTGCTTACTAGACCAATATTCCGTCTTATAAAATTCAAGTTCAACATCATCACCCTCAGAGATCAATGTCTCTGTGCAATTAAACTTGAGAAATTGTTATTAAATGTCAGTTGTCAATTTATTAACGCAAATCATACGGCAATTTTCTATCACCCCGCAGAGAGCGAAAGAGAAGAAAGACGAATCTCCCCATGAATTCCGTCAATAAAACTCACACAAATAAAAGAGTCTTTTAAGAATCAGGAAATAGCTACAAGGATCCCACTCTATCGTGTTCTTCTTGACTACCGAAGACGGCTACGTCGTCGTCGACGACTTCTTCGTGTGGGATGTCGTTGTCATGGCTCCAGATTTTACTTTCATGTCTCTCAACAGGGCTTCCAGTCTATACAGATATAGGTATGCACCTAACCTCTCGAGCACATGACCAGAGCACAAAACAGTGCAATGCAGCCAGCTCACGAACCGGCCAATCTTCATCTCTATTAGAAAAAATATCCTAAGGCTGTCATTTGGTGACTTAAAGATTTCGTGCAACCGCAAAGCCCTCCAACCATAACTCTTAACCGATGAAGCAAAGCTCCTGACGCTAGTGCCGCTGCCGCCTGCCTTCCCTAACTCCATTCAGGAGCAGCAGAGTCAGAAATAAAAATCATAATCATTGATTGTTCACTCTGTATAGTTCCAGAAAGTGCTACTTGTCGTCTCTCTACTTTTGGCCCCGTGTGGAACGTGCTTCCTTAATGCATGAACGAGCAACTGGATGTTGTGGCGACACTCGGTTCAGTTCAGTTCAGTTTGGATTTTTGTTTTTTATTTCTCACAGATGATGTTGGAAGATTCACTGGATTGTTTTTCCAATCCATCTATGTTGTTTCAATCGGAGGTTTTTGTATGCCCTGCTTCGACTTGGACAGAGGACCACGACTTGTCTGGATTAGTGTATTGGAATTGGGCATTGCTCTGGCTGCGGCAGGTTGGAGACCTCTTTTTATCGAAACTGTATAATGTATGGATGGGTAGGTATTTCCTTTCCGGGGCAAGGCGCGCGATGTATAAAGATTCTCCAAAAACCTGATGGTCTTCTATCGCATTTATCTCTGCTGTCAATCTATCGCCTGTCCGTCTTCGTATCTTGTTTGCTTATATTTTCGTCTAAACTTGAACGATACGTGGTCAAAATAAACGCCTCGACCGATTCCGATTCGATACGTCTACGTGGTCATGTGCGATCGTGAAGATATCTCGCGATCGATGAAAGCCCGTCTTCTGAACCCTTCGTTTAAATTGTTCGAAGTTCTTTTTTATTCAAATTTGAGGATTGTTAAAGAGACGAAAAATACGTTTATTGTGGATGGCAATGGCGTTAGAAACGTAATTTGTTAGTTGTGTCAAAAGGGAAGAACAGTTTTTTTTTTTGCATAAATTATGGTTGTTTTATGGTAATTATAGAGTGGCATACCAGGTTTTAAATTATTTGTTGACATTCATTTGATAAAGATGATGTCGTGAAATGGTTTCGGATTAATTATAATCTTTAATCATTCGGTTGAGGAAAGGTTTAGTCTCCATTTTAAATATCATCAATTTTATTCAAACAGTTTTTCGAGAGCTTCCTAAATTATTTTCTTGGAATAGAATATATTTTTGATCTCCACGCAAAATGGTCATATTTTAGATTCTTTGAAGTATCTTTTATTCGCTTGGAAGATTTTTAATTTATTGCTTGGTAAGTTGGGCTTGGTTGACATCCTATTAACATAACGAGCTTTTAAATCGCTGTTGTTGATAATTTGATCGATAAATCAAATCAACGCTCACAGTTAGCACGTTTTGATAGATACTTTAGACATTTTTCGAGATATTTTTAATTCTTTTAATTTTTAATTTATTTCAGCAACTATATATGTATCTTTTCACCTAGAAAAAGAGCCTACTGAGTTCGAAATAAGGCCTTACTGAGTTTGATGGAGTCCATATCTTTTTTTTTATTTTTTTTTTTAGAGGTCGCCAGTAATAAGGTAGAAAAAGACCTTTTAAGTTAAAAATGATAACTATGAGACAGTAGACCATATCTAACTATTTTTTTAAGTAAATAAGATAAGTTGTGGCTGATATATTCTGTTAACTGTGTTAAATATGGCATAAAATGTCGTTCAAATGGTTCAGTAGTCACAACTTTCCTTGGTGGCATGTGTTTTTTTTTAAACATTTTTGCGCGCAATAAATGACTATTCTTATTAAAAGATGAAATGTGACCTTTTTTAGTTATCCAATTAATGTTGATAGAGTGGGCTTCAGGTCAAATGAAACAATGTTTTACAATGTCACAACGTTTCGTCCATGTATATGGACATCATCAGGTGCGATCAATGGTTTAATAGATACATTTATATTACATTTAAAATTTGAATGGAAACAAATACTGTTCACATGAACAGAAGTCTATGTATATGTATTGTATATACACTTGCTGTAATTTACTTGTCAGTTTCACTTTTCCTTGAGTTTAGACTTCTGTTCATGTGAACAGTATTTGTTTCCAGCTTATAGATTATACCCAAAACAGAGGGGTGAAAAATGTCCTGCATCTTTGGAAGAAACATAAGCATTTACTCGTAGCAGCGTTTTAGACAATGCACATGAACAATTTTGTCATTTCATTATCGAGATCCTCATTGATAGCGGCATGAGGTTTACTTAGGTTCCGATATGATGAAAAAAGACAGTTGTGAGTTTTTGAAGCATTAAATTTTTCGCGATTTTGTTTCCCCATTGGACAATGCTGTAAAGATCAGAAATTAATGTGCTTATCACACGCTGCCGTTCTGTAGAAATTAATATGAAAAGCTTATAGTGCTGTCTACTGAAAATAAATTTAATGGATTAGAAGTTTAAGACTGATGATGAATGATGAATATGAGAAAGAGAATCGTAGACAAATTGGAGCCCTGGGTTACGTCAGCGTTTATTGTATGAAACCATCCCAAACGATTTACATTGGACGGTTCGAAACATTATTTCTGATCTATTGAAGAAGAGATTCATCGATACCGAATACACGCATTTTTGATTAGAGAGCTTGTTGCCAAACTCTATCAACAAAAAAAAAAAAAAAAACATCATATAACCAGTGCCTTACTGCCGATCATATAGAAGCGTTCGTTCTTCAAGAGGTGATAATTTATCAGCGTTTGCATAGCTTTGGGAAGAAGGGACGTAAGTGCAATTGGACGATAGTTAGAGGGGGAGGATGATTCACCTTTTTTACGGACAGGCTGGACAAATACTGTTTTTCATTTACTCGGAAACTCGGGTACTATCTGGGTGAGCGGTAGTTCGTATATTTTTACATTTTTACAAATGACGTAAAATGTTTACTTCTTTTGGGGCTTTGCTTACACTACTATAGTATTTATCGAATCTGATGCTAGAGATGCTCGTAACTACTGCCGCCGAAGCTCCATTGGGTCAGTTTACCCTACTCATACTATTCATAGGACTCAAGACTAATTAAATATAGAGTGAGTTTTACGGATTTTATACCGTTCTTACTCATTTTTTCTACCCCCTACTACGCCTTTTACAAATTAAGGTTTAAAAGTCGGGTTGCAAAATGTAATCAACTTTTATAGATACATATATATTATGTTAAATTAGCTAAGTAATTATTAATACTAACAGGGTGTGCATTCGAAGCTACTTAATAAATTTCATCGCATCACCCCCTAATCCAAAGAAAATTTAACATATTCGAATTTTTCATCATCGATCTATTCCTATAAATTTATAAAACGGTACTTTTAGCTATAATAATAAAAATCTTAATGGTAAACCATTCTAAGAAAAACTATAAGACTAACGTAATTTACTCAGGTAGAATTTAAACCCTTCCCTTAAAGTCATTAGCCAATAAAGTCAAAATCTCCTCTAATTCTAAGGACAAATATTTTTTTTTAATCCATCTACCTGCTTCTAACTAGAGTAATTAAGGACACTGATGTATAAAAGCTAGTATCGGACTCAGAGGAAGCATTAGTTCAATTCACAAGCCCATCACGATGTTTGAATATTCTACAACTGACGAAAACGAGAACGTTTACGTGACTGAATTCAGTTCGGAGAGATTTTTAAGCACTTTCTTCCACAATTTCCCCAGTTCTGCATCATATTGGAAATATGTTTTGGACGATATTGAAGAAACTAAAAAAGGATGCATTCAGCGATCGAAAAAACCAACAGAAACTATAGACGACTTTCTGGATAGATTTCCCCTTGATGACTGAAAGTGAAAGATCAATGAAGAAACCCAAAGGAGCTTCGTGTGAAACACCGTGTTTGGAATTCTATGAGCAACTACCAGTTAGAAAATTTCTGTATATTGTGAGGCATTTAACTATAAATTGTATGAACTCGTTAATTTTAAATAAAACCAAATATTTCTAATAATTGTCTCTTTGCCATTACAAATGTGTTAACTGTTTTTCTTTTTAACATGAAAAGCTTTTTACAGCAAACTAAACCACTGCGCTTTTTATTTTGAATTATTAACTTCTATAAAAAGAAAACAGATTTATTATAAGAATTGCATATTTTTAAAAATGGGTAAGTTTAAATACAAATTGCATGTACTGTATTGAGCATCTTGCAGGTAGATAAATAACTGTAAAAAATATTCATTGATCTTACAGTCATCCAGGGGAAATCTTTCCAGGAAGTTGTCTATCGTTTCTGTTGGTTGTTTCGATCGCTGAATACATCCTTTTTTAGTTTCTTCAATATCGTCCAGAACATATTTCCAATTTGATGCAGAACTGTTAAAATTGTGGAAGAAAGTGCTTAAAAATCACTCCGAACTGAATTCAGTCCTGTAAATGTTCTCGTTTTCGTCAGTTGTAGAATATTCAAACATCGTGATGAGATCGTGAATTGTAAATTAAAATAATGCTTTCTCTGAGTTCAATACTCGCATTTATATATATATACATATAGCACTGTCCTTAATTACTTTAATTAGAGGCAGGTAGATGAATTAAAAAAAATATATTTGTCCTATGGATTAGTGGAGATTTTGACTTTATTTTCTAATGATTTGAAGAAAAGGGTTTAAATTCTACCTGAGTTAGTCTTATAGTTTTTCTTAGTAGATTGTACCATTAAGAATTCTATTTTCATTCCTTTATATGGTTTTAAGTAAAATTTGATAAGTTAGACTTCATTTTTTCAGGATTTAAAAAACCTATTGAGAAAAAAATCATATTTAAAAAACAAAAGCAAATTTTTGCAAACAAAAACAACAATGAGAAAAATAACAACAATAAAGACTTTAAATTCATCTCAATGGAATACACAAACATACTACCACACTATATACAAAACGAATTGAAAAAACATAACATAAACGTATCATTTAAAACGAGTAACAACATTCAAAAATTGACACAACCTAAAAGAGAAAACGGCATAAAAACTTCCACCGGAGTTTGCAAAATAAAATGCGATGATTGCGAAAAATACTACATAGGATAGACAGGTAGAGCTTTTAATGAACGATTCAAAGAACATTTACCAAGACCCAACTCAAAATCAAACTACGCTTTACACTTAATCGACAACAAACACAATTACACGAGCTTCAACAACAATTTAAGCCCAATGCGTTTTTGCAAAAAAGGGAAAATACTTGACACGTTAGAAGAGTACGAAATCTATAAATCAACAAAAATAGAACATGACAAATTACTAAATGACAAATTAACTTTAAAACCAAACGCACTATATGACACAGCACTTACATTCAACACAAGATGAAAAGAGACAAACACAAATTATATAATAATTAAACATGTAAACATAAATGACAATTGAAAATCAAATAAAAAAACGCCCGAAGATGGAAACATAGTTTCCGAAACGCGTAGCGATAATAAAAAATAATTTACGTTGTGATATTAGTTTAATAAAGTATAAAATAAGTTAAAACTAAATTTTTGTTTATTTTATCTTTTCATATATATAAAAATTATAAGTTGTTAAAGTGGTTTCTTAATAAAATAAGGTTTTATAATAAAATTTTTAAAATATAAAAAAAAACTCGTATGTCAACTTTAGGGTTTTATTACTGTACGAATGAAAACTAAATTTCCAAAAAACAATATTGACCCATTTTTGAGATATCGAATCTTCCAAAAAAAAAAAAATGATTTTTTTTTTCAAAAATTCAAAAAAAAAATTTTTTTAAGTCTTGAAATACAATGTTTCTTAAAGTTTTTAGAAGCATTTCTATAAAACAATTCATTAAAATCCGTTATGTCGATAATGAGAAATTTAATTTTTTTAAAAATCGTTCTATGGTAGGTACAGTCAGTGATGTCTTGTTTTCAAAATTTTTTGTATGTAATAATAGATCTTAAAAATTAATCGAAAAACTAAAAATTTAAGCAAAATTCTGTGAACCGTTTTCGAGAAAAATACGATTTTCGAAAACCATTTTATTAACATTTTTATGGAGGGTACCGTTATTTTTAGATAAAATAAATTTTTTTTCTCATATCTTGTAGATTATTTTAAGAAACTTTTATTTATCAAGTTTTAAAAAAATCGTGCATAGGGTTTTTCAAATATTGATCCAAAAAAATTGGTTTTGAAAATTTGAATACACAATAACATTGAAACTGCTGGGGAGCCTTAACATAAAAAAAATTATCAAAATCGGTTTTACCGTTTTTGAGAAAATCAAAAACAAAAAAAAATGGTTCCAAAGGGGTACCAAAAATAATAATTTTTTGGAATTTTTTTTTCATTCATTAGCTAGCTTTAACTAAATGAAATTTTATGATTTTTTTTTTTAAATCTGTGGGACAGTTTTTGAGAAAAAAAAATATTTATAAAAAATCGTATGGCAGGTACCGTTATTTTTGGTCTTAAAAAAAAAAAAAAGAAAATCGGCCGAACCGTTTAGTCTATAGTCGAAAAGACAGACAGACAGAATTGTGAGACCTACTTTTTTGGTCTTCGCTATTATCGTAATGTCAACTTTGATCAAAATCTCGAGTTCGATTTTTTTTTCTGAATGCAAAACTTGCCTTATAGTACATATAAGTCGCAAGTAAAAATAAATAAAATAAATTAGAGGCCATTACGGGTTAAAGAGAGTCTTAGCCTGCCTAGTGATTTACAAGTCCTAACCATTCCTGTTTACGTATTAACAGGAATCGATTTTCTAACGATTGTACACACTTCAATCCCGTTCGTCCCTGTATTAATGTATCCAATATTCTGAATTTAAGAAAATGAAAATAAGCGGCTATGTTTTTACTGAGGCCTATTCCCATAAAATGAGTTTGGAAAGGAAATATTTAACGTTAAGAATCGGCGCCTATAATTTTCTTATCAAAGTTATGACACTGATTTGATCTTCCTCTGAACAAGAGTTTCTATGAAATTTCAAAATTAAAATTTTTGATAAATATCAGTCTCCTATCACCTATATAATTAAAGTTTTTTTTATTAGTTTCACACAATTATTATTCTATAGATTATTTTTTTGAATAGCTTGGCCTAAGTTATAAATTTTTTTTTTTTTTATGAGAAACTGCAAATATTTTGTGTTTCATTATTAAAAAATTCAGGATTTAGACTTTGAAAACGCCAGCACGGGTCTTCTAGTATTTGATACATATAATATTATAATTCGATACCTAAAATTATATATAAATCAATCCCCCTAAATAATAAACAATGGAAGTTCAAGGATATTAGTTGTTTCTTAAATCCGTCTACCTGTGTAAAAAGTTATTAAAGACAGAGTAAGTAATTAAGGACTGGGTAAGTAATTAAGGAGAGTAATATATAAAAGCAAGCATTGAACTTCGGGAATGCATTAGTTCTATGCACAAGTTCATCAAGATCTCATCATGCCGTTTCAATATTCTACAATTGACGAAAATGAGAACGTTTTCTTAAGTGAATTCAATTCGGATACGCTCTTAAGCACTTTTTTACAAAATCTTCCCAGTCCGTCATCTTATTGGAAATATGTCTTGGACGATATTGAAGAAAGTAAAAAAGGATGTATTCAGCGATCGAAGCGAAGGACAGAAACCTTAGATGAATTTCTGAAAAGATTTCTCGTGAATGACTGAAAGATCAATGAAGAAACCCCAAGGAGCTTCGTGTGAAAAACCATCTTTGGAAGTCGATTATCATCTACTAGTTTAAAAATTGTTTATTTTTTGTCTATTGTAAAGCACCTTACTGCAAATTCTATAAACATATCGTATTTTAAATAAAACCAAGTAATACTATGTAATATGTACTCGTGTTTTTAAGTAGAAAAGTTCCTACTTAAATATAATTTTAAATAAATACGTACTAGTCTTAAACTATTCAAATTACCAATTTAATTTATTTGTTAAGTTGCTTAGAAAAAAAAACACATAACATTTAGAAAAGTAGATACACATATTAGCCGTGTTATTTTGGAAAGCTTTTCCATGATTGCAATGATTTTACACGAAAAACAGATACAACATCGACATTAGTTTTTGACCTTTGTTTAAGGACCGAATGGAATTTTTGTGTTTTTATGTCTTGGAGCGATAAATAGTTTATGTATGTATATCGATGGCTGTGTTCATTTAGTAGTCTTGCTTTTTACTTGGGATGTAGCTTCGAAAAAAATCGAACTCGAGATTTTGATCAAAGTTGATATTGCGATGATAGAGAACACAAAAAAGTGGGTCCGGCAAATCCGTTTGTCTCCAAAACTAACGGTACCTGTCATACGCTGTTATGCAAAATCTTGCAAGACTTGGGGAATATAGCAGCGCAAAATTTTTAATTTTATTTAACAGCTCACCAAAATGTCATTTCGTGCTGTCAGCTGTCATTCATGTCTGAAATTGTGTGAACCAATAACTTAGTTCCTTTCTAAGGTGCTGCGTTTTCTGTGTAATTAATAAGAGATGGAATTAACTAATATCAAGTTTTGACATTTCATTCAGTATTGCGGCAGATTATTAGAAGTGTGTTCACGATCTAATCAAAAGGAAATAAAATTTACAATTTTACTAGACGTGTTGTACAAGATCGTAATACAACCGCCAAGCCATCCGATAACGCCATGAACGACGACATTTTACGTTGACCATAATCTACGAACATACCCCAAATGACTTAAAAAATTTCTGATAATTATATAAAACCAAATGTGAGATAAAGTAAAATGCACCACTGTGCCTGTTAATGTAAAAGTACTTTGGAATTTAAAAATTGTTTATAAAGATAAAAGCATGGATTCAATTACAGAAAAATGTTCAAATGCATAAAATTGCCGTATTGTTTCTAAAAAAGTATTAAAGTATATTGATTTTTCATTTTTTTTTTCCAAATCTAAGAAATATTTTTTCGAAAATTCTTATAAACAATTATTATTTAAATTCAATGGAGCTCCTGTATACAAATTTTGGTCAAAATCGTTAGGTAAGGTTAGGTTAGGTTGGTGGGCTGACAGTTGATTTTGTTACCGTCACACTTAGATCAATTTAGATCCGTTTTGATACCCTAGGGTTTGTGACCCCTTGTATTCAAACCTATGATAATCCTATGTCGATCAAGCCCGTTAAGGGTGTAGATGGGTGACAGCAAGCTACAAAGAGGATTTTACCAATCTTAGGTAGAGGTGGCCCCATCAATCCAGTGAAGCTCGTGTTCAACGTAAGAGTGGCAATCGCAGGTGTATAGGCGAGGTGCCCATTCTCCGTTGGTGCTGCTCCTACAAGGAATAGGTGCGTCGTTAAGTCGTGTTCGTTCGTACTACACTATCGTACTGCAGTTAAAGGCGGTTTTCAGAATTTAGGAATTCTCAAGCCATTTGGTATCGTTAACGAATTTTAACAAAATTTTGCTTGGAATGTCAGAGAGCTCCTCCAAGTCGCTGAAGAAGTGTCTCCCTAGATGTCTGTTTCTTAGATGATATAGCGCAGGGCAGTGACACAGGTAGTGAGGAGTGTACTCATGTATCTCCTTGTCACCGCATCCTCTGCATAAGTCGTCCATACTGAGTTTCATCTTTTTCTTGTAGTAACCGAGTTGGTTGCGACCTGTGATGATGCTCACGAGAAGAGAAAGAGACTTTTTATTCAGTTGGATGATAACATCGGTCTTTTTTTCAACTGAAACTATGCCATAATTTTCTGGTTGTAAGACAGGAATCGAGAGAGTCAAAATCGTTAGAGCCGTCAATGAGAAACTCGAAAATCAAACAAACTGTTCTATGACAGGTACCATCATTAATAACTTTTTTTCTTAAAATTTTTGTTTGACCAAAATGAAGTCCATGCATATAATACAACACCTAATTTCTTATCAAAATCGTAAGAGTAGCTGTATTCTATATATATATGATTTTGTATAACGACTGTACCCTAAAAAATCACTGGGTTTCGATGGGGGTCTGGATTCTTGGAGCTACAGGCTCATCCGGTGACCTGATGTTCCTCGCGAAGTGGTTCGATAGGGACGAGGCGAATTTAGTACCGAAGAACCTTCAGCGGATTAGGCGGTAGGTCGAGTTGTAGACATACAATTTCGTTGTAAATTACTGAGGAAACGAGAATTCTGATGAGCTTAACCAGTGATGTTATAAACTGGGTTCAGAACATTTATTTATTATTTATTGAGAACTAGGTTATGACATCCAGAAGGGTTTTAATATCCTCTGAAGCTCTAAGTTCTTTTTAAAACACTTAGCTGTCTACTTTTTTTTGTAATTCCCATCTGATATTTTATTCTGAGCTCATAAACCGCACTCTGAACACGCTCACAACATGCTCAGAACCAAAAATGAAACACATATTCGAAGCTCTGAACACTCTGAACTGATAAGGAAACACAACTTATTTTTTGACAACTCAAATTCTGCTCTAAATAAAAATCGCATTTTCTGAGCTCGTAGAGCGTACTCCAACTAGGTCTGATTAAACAAAAAAAACACAACCTGAGCGCTCTGATGTGTCTTTCGTAGAAAATATACAGATCATTTTTTGACAGCTCAGTTCCCTATTCTGAGCTTAAAAGAAAAACGCTTGATGCCATTGATATACCTCTCGAAAAATAAACGTCGTAATGTGTTGCGATATATTTTATGCAATTCCTACATCTACAACCCTCCACGAATTCGTTTAGAAATATATTCACAACTTTCTTTAGAGCTTATACAAGAGACATTATGCACCTGTACGCTTAAACTTAAAAAGTCTGCAGGAACCATCATAACAATTGGGTGTTGCTGCCCAGCATCATCAAATCTTATGATAAATGCGAGTCCTAACGACAGAGCCCGGTTTCCCTATTCTTAATTTTGAAATATTTGTTCGGTTTTTGTATTTTCTGATGCAATGTGAAAAAACAAACAAATTTTCTAACCAATTTTATCCCAAACAATAAATCAAACAATTAAACCTACGCAGTTTGTCCGTTTTGTCTTCCTGTGTGCCCTGCCATAACTAAAGAGTAATCACTCCGGGTAAAGATACAACATCCAAGAGATTATCGGGTCAATTTTCTTTCACTTTTTCGAAAACATTCTTATTCATGCCTCAATTCTAGACACTCTCATTACTCAATTGCACGATGGCTGCTTGCTATACAGCCAGCAAATGCGGCTTATAAATTGGACAAACGCCACGAGGAAGTGCAGCGGGCTCTCGTTGAATAGCTTGTAATTCTGAACGTGCATGAATTTCAGCTGCAATTACATTTGATTTATGCCCTCTAATACACCGTTATAATGTTTTTTATGGATACATAAAATTTGAATGCCATTCCCCGCCTCTTCGGATCGGCCGTATGGTGTTCGTTGCGTCTTCCACGACTTACCTCAAGACCTCCGATGTGCCTCAATAAAATAACTCATCTCGCAGCATTTAAAGTACAATTGGAGCCCACAAGGACTCTATGTAGCGCTATCACTGCTGCAGCGCTACTGTCGTGTGAACAATAAAAGAAGCAGAGATTACAAAACTGTTTGGATGTGAAGTGGGGATTATGTCTCGTCATTCGATTGTCCATTAGCACTCAACTAAATGGCATTTAAATTATTGTAAGACGATAAATTCAATGCAAATTACAAGCTGGAGCATGTATGCAATGCCATCGACGGCTCGGCTTAGAGAACGCTCTCTCTGAAGCTGGGAACAAGCCGATTCGAACGCCTTACAATTTATGCACATAATCGCCGACAGCCATTTAATTAATTGATCGACATTTGCGCCAAACACACACAGCATTGAAAATGATTTATTGCCACAACTTGTGCGACAACATCAATTAAATCCTGAATTCAATTCTGAGTTAATCAGATGTGAACATGCGTGAAATGAGGTCATGTTTATTTTCAATTTAAGATACAAAGATACAAAATGCAGTGGCACTGGCGATATAAAATGCAGTAAAGTTAATGTGTTTGCTAAGGGAGAGAGATAACGTGTGTGGAAGTCGGATGTGGGTAGAGGAATAATTTGTGGGAGAGCAAACAAAATAAAAGTGACAAGATTTGTTGACACTACCGTGACATGCAACATGTAGTTGGAAGGTCTTTATCTGCAGCTTGCCAGACTTGGTGTAAGTAAACCACTTTTATTTTGGTGCTGGGAGACTTGAGGAGTTGGAATTCGAAGAGCTTTGACTCCGCAGCATGACGGCGTTACGTGCCACATAAACAGTGCATGCGAGTTGGATTTAAAAATCCCGAAAAATCAAAATGGAGGCAAATAATATTAAATCATTACAATACAGTAGAATCTCGAAAAGATGAACAGATATAAAACTGGACCCGTTCATCTTTTCGAATTATTCATCTTTCCGAGCATCGAGAGTTAGAATAAGAAAAACATATAACTGTACATAAAAACAGTGCATCTAACAAAATCACAATTCATTTTATTTTTAAAAAACATAAAACATAACAAAAATAAAAAAGTTTTTCATAGGAGTTAAACAATATAGACTTATTTAGACCTTTTTCTTAAAAAACTGCTCCATAGTAGTCTGTCGCCCGGAAGCAAGAAGTCTCGTTATTGCTTTCACTCGTAAATTTCTTAAGCTTACAAGTGTCGATATATCAGCCTCACATTGCTCTGCAAACTTCAGGCTGGTGTTGATAGCTGAAATGGCCTCTGCTGGTCTTATTGCTTCTATAACCTCTGCCACACTATCTTCTGAGGAAAGTTCTTCTGTATCAGAAGGCAGTTGAACTACATCTTCATTCCATTCTCTTATATCGTTGGAGGAACATGGAACCTTTAAATAAATTTAAATGTTGACATTCGTTTCAATAAATAATAAATTATGTATTGACTTACGTCAGGAAAAACTTCTTGTAGCATATTCAGTGCTGTGGTGGAAACCTGGTTTATTTCCTCCAGTTGCATTCTTTGTTGTAGTACAGCAAGAGGGACATCTTCTTCCTCATCACTAGAAACAGCTTCAAATGCAAACAGTTCATGCCAACACTTTTCAATGACTTCCGGTGTAAGTTTGTCCCAAGCTCTTTGAAGACATGTCAGAGCGTCACGTAAATTAAATTTTTTCAACATCTTTTCAACATCTCGCCCTTTAGAGATAACATCTGACAAAAGGCTTGTTCGGTAGTGCAACTTTGTGAGCCTTATTACATTCTGATCCATTGGTTGTATGAGTGGTGTTGCATTTGGAGGCATGAACATTGTACGAATGCAGCCAGGAGTTGCTGTATGTCATTGGAGGCCTAAAATTCTTGAAGCACCTGGGATTTTTTGCCTTTCCAATGGTCAGAAGTTTTAACTTGTGCTCACCAGTGCTGTTCGTACATACCAAAAATGTAAAACGATCTTTTGCAATTTTTCTTCCGGGAGCTGATCTTTCACCAGAGTGGACAAACGTTTTGCTTGGGATCATTCGCCAAAATAAACCACTTTCATCTGCATTATACAATAATTGTTGGCGGCTGATACCGAAGTAGGCCATCGTCTTCCTTAATTTTTGTTTAAAGGGCAGGACAGCATCTTCATTAGAGCTCAGTTTTTCCCCACTGATTGCTAGAAGCCGAACTCCAAATCGAGCCTTGAATTTATTTATCCATCCATCACTCGCGTTAAATAAATTTGTTTCCTTGAAAATAGCGTGCAATTGTTTGGCCTTCGTTTTCATCATTATCCCTGACACGGGAACATGTCGGTCTCGTAGCTTCAGGAACCATCTATACAAAGCTGCTTCCATTTTCGGCATTTCTGATTTGTGCAAAGTTTTACGTTTTTCCGCTCCAGAAATTGAAGTGTTGCACACTCTCAAGGTTATTTCCTTACCTTTTTTTTTATTCCAACAATCGTGGATATAGCTATCCCATATTTTCTTGCAATGCTTCGATAAGATATTTGTTTGTTTATGTCATCTAACACAGCACACTTTTGTTTTAGGTTTAGAAACTTAACTCTTCCTTTCACGGGAGGCATCTTTCCTCTTCAAAATCCACTTTTAACTGAAGAATTCACACAGACTGTGAGTAAACAATGCCCAAAAGAACCGTTACCAAAGTTAATACAGTTAATACGACGAAATAAAGCGGAAGAAGTAGAAAAAAATGGTATAAGAAATAAAGCGTTCATCTTTTCGAGTACCCAGATTTCAACCCGTTCATCTTTTGGAACGCTGCCATGGTGAGAATTGTTCATGTTTCAGAACCGTTCATGTTTTCGAGATTCTACTGTATAAGTCCTTAAGTCGGCCTTTAGTCAATTGTATTCAATATAGATTTTCAATAATAGAGCTGTAATGTGTCGGGTGTTTTTACACCCTTCTTCAGGCAACTGAAGGAAACGTTGCAGCTCTATTGATTATTGGCCGAGTAACTGATGGACTCGACGTAATGACAGCAATTTGAAATTGTAAAAACGAAGCAGCAAAACTTTCTTGTGACTTTGTGTTGATTCTGGCCTTGGGTATTTACTTCCTTTTGGCTCAGTCTTGATTTAAAGAAATATACGGCCTTGTGAATAAAAAAAAGCTTAAGCTAAAACTTGGTTTTTTTAGTAAAAGCTGAATTTTAAGTGAATAAAAATAAGCTTAATCTATACTTAAAGATGTTTTCTAGTAATAGCTACACAGCTGGTCAAAAAAATAGGTGTGATTCAATTTTTGCTCACCGCTGTTGTCTTTGACTGTTTTTTTAGGAGCTAAGAAATGGCGTAAAGTACTCTGGAATGACGAAACAAAAATTAATTTATTCTCATCGGATTCGGGGCGTAATGTCCGACGACAAAAAGGAAAGGACTATCACCCACGCCTATACCAAAAAAAAAAAACTATTAAACACAGTGGAGGTAATATTATGGTCTGGGGCTGTTTTTCCTGGTATGGTGTGGGCCCTATATTCCGTATCAATAACATCCTGACTAAATACGGGTAAAGGGATATTTTGGAAGATGTTATGCTCCCATTTGCCGAAGAGAATATGCCTCTCCGATGGAAGTTTCAACAAGATAATGATCCGAAACATACGCTGGTCTTGTGCGAGATTGGTTTCGAGAGAAAGAAGTCTCCATTGTTTCATGGCCAAGTCAATCCCCAGATCTCAACCCGATTGAGAACTTGTGGAATGAGCTTAAGAGAAAACCAGGAGGCCAATATTTTACAAATGGGGATAAATTGTGGGATGCTGTTCAGAGGGAATGGTATTCTATACCTTAAGAAACATGTAAAAAGCTTGTAGAGTCAATGCCACGCCGACTTCAAAAAGTTTTGGATAATAATGGCGAACACTCGGGCTACTAGAAAAAGGTAATCGAAAATGATGATACTCGTAAAACGCATCAAAATGTGTATACAAACGACCATTATTGATATTTTAGGAAGACCCACCTATTTTTTTGTCCAGGCGCAAATGTCTATACCGACGGTTTTGTTCTATAAAATGTATAATAACTTAATTTAAAAAGCGTTAAATTTTAATATTTTGTTAAATATTTATAGTCCAATAAAAACTATTGTTAAAATAATATTTAAATATGAAAACATATGAAAAAATTGAGTTTATAATGAAAAAACAATAATTGCACCTATTTTTTTGGCCAACTGTGTATATTAAAATAGCCAACGCTAAATTCGTTTAGTTTAAGCTTGTTTTTCAAGCTTAAGCTTCAATTTGTGTGAATAAAAATAGCTCAAACTAGAATATTTTAGTTAAAGCTACAAAAATTTCAAGATTTGTTCGACCTGCCTAGAAAGCTTTGACTAGGTCTTATTTTCAGAATTCTATGAAGGATGTACTAAAAACTTGTGCGAGCAATATAAGGGAATAACTCAAAAATAGGACAGTAAACGTATAGACGCAGAGACTGACGTTTAAGCTATTTTTATTCACACAAATTGAAGCTTAATCTTGAAAAACAAGCTTAAACTAAATGAATTTAGCGTTGGCTATTTTAATATAGCTATTACTAGAAAACATCTTTAAGTAGCCAGTTTAAGGTTATTTGCACTCATTAAAAATCCAGCTTTTAGTTTGAAATCCAAGTTTTTGCTTTAGCTTTTTTTTATTTTCAAGGCCCAATTCCTCATTTGATTGAACCGATTAGTGATGGTCAAAATAACACTGACTGTAAATTGTTTTTAAACTGAATACCAATTTGGTTAAAACAACCAATCAGATTTATTGAATTAGTTGATAAAATAGACTCGTGTAATTTCAACCGGTTAAGTTTGAAGCATATTCGCAGTCCGAATGGTTTTATTTTACATGAGTCTCACGAACATTTTCTGTGTGTAGAATGGGTATGTCTCAATATGTAGAAAATTTACATTGATTGATGCACATTTTGGGATGATTTTTGAGGCGTATGTGTCAGCTACACAGTATGTCAGGAGAGATAAGAAACTTGAAAATTTAAAGCTGTGATTTTTAGTATTTTTTAATTTAAGTTAAATATCAGCCCTTTTGTTTCCAAAGTTTGCGAAAAGCTTAAGCTGAAACTATGCTAGGGGGATCATAAAGCCTACACATTTTCGTATTTTCAAATATATCTGTGTTTTGCTATATTCATATCGAAAACTCAAAATTCTCAACAAAGTGAAAAGTGAAATTCGAAATTCTGTTTTTCTGTTGGTTTGCGCTGGGTTACTACTTGAGTTCCTTAAATTTGGTAGCTAATAGGATTTTTGAATATTTTTGACAGACGGTGGCATAGGCCATTATTATTAAATCTTTTGAAACTTGGAAAACTCGAACTTGGTCAAATTATATTGAAAATATTGGAAAATATGGAAAATATTGTTCGATATTAATTTTTTTTTTTATGTTTTAAGCTTCTGGAAAGTTCAAATAGACAATACTATTAGATACTATCTAGAAGTATATCTCCAAGCACATATTTTTTGGTTTAAGAAAAATAAAACAAAATAGTTTTTTAGAACTCAATATTTTGGTTTTTTTAAATTTAGAATAGAGTTAGTTTGTTTTTTTATAAAATATTCAAACATAAATTAAAAACTAACTGGACTTTGTATACAAAATTTAAATAACTTTTAGTAGTTGAAGATAAAAACAGAACGTCTAGTGATTTCTTATGCAAATATTGTTGTAGTGTTTTTTTTTTTAAATAAAGTACATTAATTTTTTAAATAAAGTACATTAATTTTTTAAAACATTGAACATTGAATTTTCGAAAAAAAAATGTTTATTCCAAAATCAAAATTAAATGTTATTTTTTTTAGTCTTGATAGCATTTTCAAACGTTTTAGGAACTTCTGAAGAATTTTTTGTATTAAAATCTGTTATGCCGATAATGAGAAAGTCAAAATTCGAAAAAATTATATTATGGCAAACATTTCTTATTAAATCTTAGATCAAAAAAATTAAGCAAGAGAAAGAAACTTTTATCAATATTCTAGGTGTTGTTTTCTAGAAAAAAAAAGATTTACGAAAACCATTTTTAACATGTCTGCAATTTTCTGATAAATCAATTTTTTTTTCATACATCATGTAAATACTACGAGTATCTATTAAAAAAACGTTATTTGTCGAGATTTAAGAAAATCAAGTACCTATGTATAAGGTTTTCAGAAAAAAATTTTAGTTTATTTTTTAAATTGCAAAACAAAAATTTTTCGAAAACTTAAAAAAATTGATTAAAATCTGTTGTATTGTTTTTGAAAAAATCGTAAGCAAAAAAAATGGTTTTATGGATTGCCAGATTATACTTAACCATTTAAAAAAAAAAAATTAAGCATCTTTTGTTGAGAAAAAAATTTGTATAAAATGTCGTAAAATAATTGCATGGCAGGTACCGTTATTTGGTTTCAGAAAAGAAAAGAAAAGAATCTGTGGGTGGAATTTAATAATAATAATCAGTAGTAGTCGAATTGACAGACAGAAATGAGAGGCCAACTTTCTTCATCTCCCCTGTCGTTCCTCTTGACAAATCTGATCAAAATCTCTCAAGTTCAATTTTTGTACGAATCCCTAACTTCCCATTGAGAATCTATGTATATATTGCAAGTAAAAATCGATTCTGGATTAGATTTGAGAATTTAAAAATTCGATATAAATATAAAAAAAAATCAATTTGTTTGTTTAACCCGCAAAACTATTTTTGTAGAAATATTGCATACATTATATTATTTTAAATTCAAAGAAGCTCCTGTACCAAGTTTTAAAAAATTGTATAATCGGTTGGCCTTTAAAGCTCAAATTGCAGGAATTGTGGGACCCACTTTTTCGTGGTTTCTATCATTGGAATGTCAAGACTGATCGAATTCATGAGTTCAAAAACATAGGTCTAATGTATATACGTTTTGTGTAGTCTGTTACTGTTACATATTCCTCCGTGTAGCTTGTAACGGTAACACGTTCTGTTCAGCAACTTACCTTACGAAAGATAACATTTAAGACCCTGTTTGCAGTGTAAATGTTGCATACTTACTGCATCGTGTTTGCATTGGAAACTTTGAGGCGCTTCAAAAAGAGTGTGCCTATGGTGCTATTGGATTAAAATAACGATTTTAGTACTTTCCATTGATAGTTAAAACTAAATATCTTCATTCTCCAAACATTTCTTTACCTCTCACTCAAAATGTCAAAAAGACGAAAGACGAAACAACTGGTGTCAAATTTCATTGCAAGTTCATTCAATTCTTTAAAACGAATACCCTTCACGTTAGTGATGGAAGATTGCATTTTATTTTATGCTCCGAAAAAACGTATTTTCAGAGTTGCCATTTAAAAAATCCAAAAAAATTGGTTTTTAACTTTTGCTCCAAAAATGCATTTTCAGGACAATCGGTTGGCATTTGCAAAGATACGTGTCCTTTATCTGTCAAATGCCAAATTTCGAATTAATATTCTACAAACGTCAAAATATAGATTTTTCTCCATCTGTCAAGCTATGAAGCTACGATGCCAAAAATTTAAAAAAAATTAGTTTTTTCCGCTTATATTTACTTTGATAATTTCCCTTAAAAGATATTATATGAATCTTTGATATGGTTTATGAATCTTTGACAGAAGGAGTGAGATAAAGTACACAAACGTCACAAAAAGTCGGATGATTTAGTGAACACCGTCTATAGCAGAAAAAAGACTTCGAGAGTCAGATTAAACGATTCTTTTTTTTTCAGTTGTTTCGTCGTCTTTTTGACATATTTGGTGTGAGGTGAAGAAGCCGAAAAGATGAAAGATATTTTCGTGTATCTTTAGTGACGTTCACATTCTCGAAATATATTTGACAATCACGACGATGAACGCTCCATCCAACGGCTTGTCAAGCATGCTGTATAGATTTTAAAATGTTTTGATATTTTGTTTGCATCTCATGCATGTTTGAGAATGTGAATGAATGCTTGTCTAGTCTTATTTTCCATGAAGTGCACATCAAACTCCAACATACAACGTGCACCCCTATAAGACTTCAAACCAAACTTTCTAAGAGAGAGTTATTTAATTTTTATAAGCACAGCGAAATTAATTCTCTTGGTCAGAAAATGCCTAAGGTAGATCAGGAAATTCAAGAAAAAGCAAGTTCAAACTGTTAATTGGAAGTACTATGCTCAGTGTATGCAACCCAGCAGAGGCTGCCCATCCCTGGTTCTTTTTTTTAAAATGCGAAGCGCGTTACATGAAATTTAAATTTTGTGGAAATACCAACCCACAACCCACTACAATACTCTTTTCCTCAAGCAACGCATAGTAGCAGGTAATCTAATTGTTATAAACATGATACTGTACTGTACATATCACCTCCAATAAATGGAAAGACCAACATTTTATCAATTCAGCACAATAAATAATGAAATCCTCAAAATTGGTATCGTGATAAATGCAGACAGTTTGTCGGTGCTTTGCATTCTGCATTTGGATCGTCCTGGTTACAGATTTTCTTGTCTGCACGAACAAATCTTATTCCCTGGTATATCTTGTGTGCTGCAAAGAATGCAGTATTGTATGGCGCGAATTTGTTGACAGAATTCCTTGCCTTAGCGCTTAGCGTTCCATACCGGCTGAGACTGACTAATTTTAGAAGAAAAAACAAAAAAAAAATACCCAATGAATTCTATAGCCGAGGAGGGCCTATACCTAAACCTAGAGCTTCATATAGTCATAGTCACACAAAGATAAGACAAAGGTATTCAGTTACTGGCATGGCACATAAGCATAGGCAAAGGTGTGACAAAATGGCAAACGGCTTTGCCCGGTGGCACAAAGAAAAACTTGCCAAACAAGAACTTCCTACCACACGAAGACGTTTTAATTTAAGTTCTGGTTTTTTTTTTCCATTCTATTCGTCTTATTGTTTTCCTGTTTTGTTGAAGCTAGTGGAAAATGAATTTCCTTGAGAATGGATTTGTTTTTCTATTCCTGGAAACTCTTTAGACTATCCATAAAGCAGCACATCAGAGTGGACTGAGTCTTGCAACGCAATAATTAAAAAGTTGTGAAAGACTTTTAAACTGGTTTAAAATGATTAGGTAGCTCTGCTTTATATCCCACAATTATAACCAAAGTTAGCAGCTACCAAATAACAGTCAAAGTCGTGTCTATTAAAATTTATCGACCCATCAAAATTTTTAAATAGCTTGATACAGCGATGCACCTCATCATTGTTAAATACATTTAAGCCCTCTTTCTAATAAAACTTCATCAAATTGCCCAAAATCTTCATTTCAAACAGCAGCGTTTTAAGGTCGTAAACTTCATTCAGTCTCACGGAGTTCTCTATCATTCCAGATTTGATAAAAACATAGAAGTTGATGAAGATGCATGAAACGTATCAGAAGTATTTTTTTCCGATCAATAATTTCTTTTGTTATACAAACGGGGTTTTATGACTTTTCAGAAGTAAAAAAATCTTAAGATTAATTTTACAACTTCAGCCTACAAAGTGGCTACTCCTATTACCATATTTGCATATAGATTCGATTTCATTCTTCAAAAATTTATTTGGTGTTTTAGTTGGAAAAAAAAACTCGAAAAACACCTAACAATAATCCATCTCATAAACTCTTGAAGATCAAATTTTAAAACTACCTTTTATTTTTTTTTTTCATTTGATAAACCAAATCTGGTCACTCAACTTTTTTCAACACTGAAAATCATTTGCATTTGATTTTGATCTAAAATTTAAATTGATTAAAGTGTGATATAGTCGTAAAGTATTCACATGCGTTTTATGTCTTTTCGATTGCCCTGAATGAATTCGGGTAACAGTTTTGTGTTGTCATTTGTGGTATTTATCGATTTCTCACATTGAATATTATTCCATCTATAAGTTCGCTATAATTTGTTGAATTTTTTATGAATTTTGAATTTTTTTGCTTTAAAAAAAAAACACACAATATTAGGTTGAATGTACTTCCCCCTTAGAAACGAATGAATTTCAGGTGGGATTAAGGAGAACATATTGGAAGAAACGTATGCTAGTGGGTTAATACTTACTTACTCAATTAAAGTGGCGCTTTAGTCCGGGGCGGACCAGGGCCTCAACTAGCTCGGTCCCTAGCTAGCTGTCTCCAGTTTTGCACGTCATGTTGGTTGAGGTCCTCTCCCACTTATGTGCGCCACCTGAGTCGCGGTCTTCCTCTGCTGCGCCGTTCCTCGGGGTTGGATCCGAAGACTTGGGCCGGAGCATTCGGTCCGTTTGACTAGGTCAGTTTCGCTATACAGCCCGTACAGTTCGTGGTTATATCTTCGTCTCCACTCCCCGTCTATACTGGCGGGACCGAAGATCACACGAAGAATTTTCCCACTTTCGACAAAGTCCATGGCTCTGGACAAGGACCGGGATGATGAGGGTTTTATAGAGGTACACTTTAGTTGTCAATAGTACTGCCAACTCCATCTTAGGCACCAGTCGTAAAAATCGGAACGACTGGTTTGATGCTGAAAGCAAGCTAGCGACTGAACGTAAGAATGTTACGTACGAGCAATGCAACAATCTCATAGAACGCGGGCACGCGAAGAGGAATATAAAGAGCTCAGAAGAATAGAAAAACGGCTACACAGACAAAAAAAAAACAGCCTGAGAGAAGAACCTAATCTGTGAAATAGAAAATAGCCGAGAGCGAGGTCCGCACCAGGCGCGGAAGTTCTACCAATCTGTCCGAAACATGACGCAGTACACCACGCTGCACATACTGTAAGGACGGAGAGGGAAATCTGATCACCGATCCTGAAAGCATGCTGGAGCGATGGGAAGTGTACTTTAATGAATTGCTAAACTGCAGAAGTGGAGGCTCCACTACTTCAAGAAGAATACCCTATGTTTCCGCCGCCAAGCATAGAAGAGGTTGAGAAAACTATAGGCCGGCTTAAAAAGAACAAAGCCCCGGGAGCCGATGGCATACCAGCCGAATTATTTCATCACGGCGGGCCAGAAATTCATGATATTATAGTGCACGTATGGGAGCAGGAAGAAATGCCAGAAGACTGGCGAAAAGGTTTAATATGCCCCATACATAAGAAGGGAGATGTCACAACGTGCAGCAATTAAAGAGGTATCACGTTGTTGAGTACCGCCTATAAGATACTCTCCTCTATCCTACAAGACCGGATAACCCCATACGCTAAAACCGTCATCGGACAATATCAGTGTGGTTTCATTCCAGGCAAATCAACAATTGATCAGACCTTTACCCTTAGGCAGGCGATGGAAAAATGTCTGGAATTTAACATCCCAACATACCATCTGTTTATAGACTTTAAGGCCGCCTATGATAGCATAGCTAGGGTAGAACCTTACAAAGCCATGAGAGAATTCGGCATCCCAAATAAATTGACACGACTATGTAGGTTGACCATGACCAACGTAACAAGCCAAGTAAAAATAGCCGGATTGCTATCCAGACCAATCAACATCTTTAATGGACTCCGACAAGGGGACGGTCTGGCTTGCCTCCTTTTCTACCTGGCGTTGGAGAAAGCAATCCGTGACTCTGGCACGGCAACAAGAGGGACCATCTTCAACAGGTCCAGCCAGTTACTGGCTTACGCGGACGACATCGATATCATCGGCAGAACCGAACAAGCTGTACACGATTCCTTCATCCAGATCGAACAGGCGGCACAAAATCTGGGGCTGCACATTATATTTATATTTATATTTATATATATTTATTTACATCAATTAGATTACTTAATCTATTAGACTATGATAAAAAGTACATAATTTTATTGTTGATGGGGACTATACGAATGTTTATAAAACATCTAAAGTATAAAAATAAAATATTCTACTGTCTTACATTAAATAAGCATATATAATTACAATTAGCAACAATTTATTCAAATATTATTTAAAACATTTGATTTAAAAATGTCATGCCTAAAACCTTTTTTTCCAAGATCTGCCGTAATGTAAATATTTAATCGATGGTGGACTTTCCTTGTCTAAAGCCGCACTGATATAGACCTATCAGGTTGTTGACGAAAGGCTTCGGACGTTCACATAATACGGGAGAAAGGATCTTGTACGCGATGTTAAGGAGACTTATGCCTCTGTAGTTGACGCAGTTCAGAGGGTCTCCTTTCTTGAGGACCGGGCAGCTACTGCTGAGGTTCCATTGGTCCATACTTCCTTCCGACCATATTTTGCAGATGAGCTGGTGCATATTCTCAACCAAGTCATCGCCAGCGGCTTTGAACAGTTCGGCAGCAACAGTAGGTTCATCCCATTTTCATACAGTTTTGAAGATGAAGCTTTTTCGGAAATCACTCTGAAGATCACAAAGTCTTTTTATATGACTTCTTAAAAGTAATCGGTTTATAATCATTTTAAATAAACTCTTGTATTTCCAGATCAACATGTTCCCACGTTATGAAAGTTTAAGTCAAGTTCTAGAGTTTTTAAATGGAAGTTTGACACAAGTTATAATGAAAGAATTCAATTACCTTAGCAGTGTCCACTTAGTGTACAATCATCTTCTCGCGCTCAAAAATGTCATGGTTTCCTTCTAAAAATAAATTTCCTCTACCAAAGCCCCATGAATCATCGTCCAAGTCCAAGATAATCTCATCTCATTCGACGGTTAAGAAAAAAATAAATTAACAAAAAAAAAACACCATACAATTATTTAAGCATCATCATAGTCGGTAAGACTCGGCTTTGCTGTAGGTCTCTACGAAATCTAATTTCGTTCGATTCAGCGAATAAAAGATCTCGCGCAATAAGAAACCTTGTCCAAAGCGAGTACCTGCCCACTCAAACGAGATCACTTCTACTATTTAATAGTTTGCTTGATTATTTTCGAGTACCTTCCTGTTGTTATTACAATACAAACCTCTACCTACGTCTGTTTCGGGTTGAGCAATTAAACCGCGCGGTTAGGTTTAGGTTGGTATAAGAATTGGGCAATGGGCAGGGGCACCTCCTAAATTACCTCCTCTCGTTACTGGGCTCGGGCTGTATTTGGTCGATAGTTATCTCTGACCGTTTGGTATTTATTTTGTAGTCTGTAACTTGAAGAAGTCGAAAGAACGTACCTATTTAATCAGATATAATTGTAGGTTCATTACAAAGCTGTTTGAAATGCCTTCGCCCAGATATGGACCTAGCCAAAACACTTAAATTTCAAGGCTTCCCCTATTTTGTGTTTTGATTCAAACGTTTATTCTCAACAACACTAATTGTACTCGTACATTGCAACATGCGGTGATGTTGGGGTTCAATTCCTTTGATTGTTTATGATTCGTTGCACATAGAGATGATCTTAATGCAGTGAAAAATGATTGCCTTCGTGGGGAGTATGAGTGCGAGTATGTGGGGAAGTTTTGCTTTTAAGATTGCACTGTTGAGTGTTTTACGTTTTCTTTGAGGTTTTCCGATGCATTAGGCGTCTTGTTAGATGGAGAAGTGGTTTTCTTGAGAAACAAATGTGTTTATTGTCAAAATTTGAATATTTCCAATTGGTTTATTAATGATGAGAGGAAATAATATTTCGGCAATCATTATAAAAATGAACTTGTACATATTTGGCAGGTTTATTTTGTGCTTTGCCTTCAGGTCAGATTATTATTTGCAAATCTGTAAGAAGTTCAAAATGAAACTCATTCTATATAAAAGACTGGACTCTTCTTTCTTTGCTTCCATTTAGGCAAAAGTCGATAAGTTCTTCTAGAGCAGATTTTGATATAGAATGTCGACCACCCCATAGTACACAAAGTATTTTTTTCAATTTAAAGGCCTAAAAGCACTTTTTCAAATTCATAATCCTTTGACTTGCGACTTATAGGTACTATAAGGCAAGTTATGCATGCGTAAAAAAATCGAACTCGAGATTTTGTTCAAAGTTGACATTAAGATGCTAGCGAAGACTAAAACAGTGGGTCTCGCAATTCTGTCAGTCTGTATGTCTTTTCGACTAGAGTCTAAACGGCTCGGCCGATTTTATTTAAACTTGGTAGATAGTATTTTTAATTTTTTCCCCCACACTTTTTTTCTAAAGAAGTGTTTGACAGATTTAAAAAAAAAAAAAAGATACAAGAAAATTCTATTTAGTTAAAGCTAGATAATGGTTGAAAATTTTTTTCTAAAAAGTGGTTATTAATAGTACCCCCCTGCAACCATTTTTTGCCTTTGATTTTCTCCAAAACTGTACAACCGATTTTGACCAATATTTTTATCCTAAGGCTCCCCAACAATTTAAATTGCGTATTCAAATTTTCAAAAAAAAAAAAAGTTTTGGATTTTTAAGAACAGTTCCATTTTTTTTTAAACTCAATATTTCGAAAACCCATTGCTAGATTTTTTTTTAATCCTGATTAATAAAAGTTTCTCAATATATTCTACAAGATGTGAGGAAAAAAATGATTTTACCTTAAAATAAGGGTACCCTCCATACAAATGCTAAAAAATGTTTTTTTTTTAAATCGTATTTTTTTCGAAAACGGTTCCGAGAATTTTGATAATTTTTTTTTCTTTCAATTAATTCTTACGATCTTAATTTAATATACAAAATTTTTAAATTAAGATACTGCTGAACGAACCTAGCATAGATCCATTTTTCCAGATATAGTATTTCTCATTATCGACATAACGGATTTTATTGAAATTTTTTATAGAGATGCTTCTAAAATTTTTTAAAAACATTGTATTTCAAAACTTTAAAATAAATATTTATTTTTCATTTGAATGAAAATTCCATATCTGAAAAAACAGCGCAATATTTTTTTGGAAATTTAATTTTCATTCGTACAGCAATAAGATCTTTAAGCTAGCGTATCAAATTTTTTTCTTAAAAATGTTTGAAAAATTCTGTATATAAAAGCTTTTTTCTATAAAACAACGACTTATAATTTTTGTTGTCGCATAAATTTATATTTCCGTAGCATTTTGTTTTTATCTCTTTCTTCTAAAAGAGTTTAAAAAATAAATTTTATCCTTATGAAGAGTTTTCTCTAATAGCATTCGTTTTTAAAATTCCTTGTATATTACATAGGAGCAAGTTCGTGCGACCCAGTCGTGCATTTTATTTTTAAAGGCTGTGTGGCAGCTATCGTTTTTTACTTGCGACTTATAGGTACTATAAGGCAAGTTATGCATTCGTAAAAAAAATCGAACTCGAGATTTTGATCAAAGTTGACATTACGATGATAGCGAAGACCAAAAAAGTGGGTCTCGCAATTCTGTCTGTCTGTCTGTCTGTCCGTTCGATTGCAGCTAAACGGCTCGGCCGATTTTCTTCATACTTGATAGCTCCCCCAAGGCAGCCACCTCGGCCCACTTTTGTTTATTCTTGCTATTAATGATATTGATAGGGTCATCAAACATTCTTCTGTCTCTCTGTACGCCGATGATACCAAGTTTTTTAAGACCATTTCCTCAACACATGACTCTTCGCTTATTCAAAAGGATCTAAACAGTTTTTCAGTTTGGTGTCTAAAAAATTGCATGGAGCTTAATGTCGTCAAATGCCAATCAATTACTTTTTCACGCAAACGTAACAAATCTCCTCCCCGTCTCTACCTGCTCCATAATCAACCCATACCTACAGTTGATAATATTCGTGACCTTGGCATTTTATGTGACCCAGAGCTTAATTTTTTCACTCACATAGACGATATCATTCTCAAAGCAAACTCAGTGCTCGGTTTCGTCAAAAGATGGTCCAAAGAATTCTCCAACCCCTATGTAACCCGGTCCTTATACATATCGTTTGTTCGTCCACTGCTAGAATACGCCTCTCAAGTTTAAAGCCCTTACCAAATTACTCATATTTCCAGAATCGAAAGCATCCAACGTCGATTCCTACGCTTTGCTCTTCGAGGTCTATCATGGAACAATCCTCTGATTCTGCCTCCCTATCTAGATCGACTTAAACTAATCAATCTGAATTCGTTGGAAGAACGAAGAGAGATATCTGACATTCTCTTCATTCATCGACTACTCTCGGGTTCCGTTGACTGCATGTCGCTCTACAACTCCATCTCTCTCAATACTAATCCCCGTAATACACGAAACCCTCGTTTCTTTTATATACCCACCCACCGAACCTCTTACGGCTCCAACGAACCTGTCTTTCGCATGCTACGGGCTGTTAATTTAAACATATGCTTCTTCGACTTTAACCTGAGCACTCTTTCCTTAAAACTCCGGCTTCTGAACCGTCCTCCCCCTCACTAACCTTAGCTTAAGTTCTTAGTTTTTAAGTTAGATTAAGAATTAGCTTGTATTAAGCCGAATAGATGGGGGTTTTGCCCCCACCAAAATTAAAATTAAATTAAATTAAATTATGGGTTTTAATTTTTTCCCCCCGGACGTTTTTTTCTGTTTTTTTTTAAGACCAAAAATAATGGTACCTGCCAAACGATTTTTTTCGAAATTTTATAAATATATTTTTTTCTCAAAAACTGTCCCACAGAATTTAAAAAAAAAATTGTAAAATTTCATTTGGTTAAAACTAGCTAATGGTTGAAAAAAATTTTACAAGAAATTGTTATTTTTGGTAGCCCCCCTGGGTCCATTTTTTTTGTTTTTGATTTTCTCGAGAACGGTACAGCCGATTTAAATCATTTTTTTTTGTGCCAAAGCTCCTCCAATGTTTGAATATTATTACATATTCAAATTTTCAATTTGTTATTTTTTGGATTTAAAAAAAAAATAAAAATTTTTTTTTGGAAACTCAATATTTCGAAAATCCCATGCTCGATTTTTTTCAAACTTGACAAATAAAAGTTTCTTAACATAATCTACAAGATTTGAGAAAAAAAAAAAAAACTAACGGTACCTTCCATACAAATTTTAAAAAATGGTTTTCGAAAATCGTATTTTTCTCGAAAACAGTTCCGAGAATTTTGCTAATTTTTTTTTGTTTTCATCAATTTTTACGATTTATAATTTAATAAAAAAAAATTGAAATCTAGATATTACTGACTGTACCTACCATAGAACGATTTTTTCAAATTTTGAATTACTCATTATCGGCATAACGGATTTTAACGAAATTTTTTATAAAGAAGCTCCTAAAAAGATTAAAAAACATTGCATTTAAAAACTTAAGAAAAAATGTTTTTTCAATTTTTAGAAAAAAAAGTAATTTTTTTTTTGAAAAATTCGATATCTCAAGAACGGCTTAGTATTTTTTTTGGAAATTAGACTTTTATTCGTACAATAATAAAAACTTAAGGTTGGCGTACCAAAATTTTTTCTTAAAAATGATTTAAAAAATTTGTACATAAAAGCTTATTTTTTTAAGGAACCACTACAACGACTTATAAATTTTGTTCATGCATAAATTCATATTTGCATAGCATTCTGTTTTTATCTCTTACTACTAAAAAAATTTAAAAAAATCATTTTATCCTTATGAACAGTTTTCTTTAATAACATCCGTTTTTAGAATTCCTAGTCTATTACATAGGAGCAAGTTCGTGCGACCCAGTCGTGCATTTTATTTCCTTTAGGTTACCTTTGACTTAAAACCTTGAAATACCAAATTTGAAGAAATTCGTTTCAGTGATTAAGGCTGTTGTTCGAAATTTCTTAAAACATTTAATTTTATAAAATAAAAAGAACTACCAAATTTTAATGAAACTAAAGATTTCAATGTATAAAGATCTCGAAAACAGCGGATGTCGCATTTCTATCTGTATACCTCGACCTACAAGTGAAACGATTGTTTTCAAACTTGGGGCTCAGGCGAATTTCTAGAGCCTACTGGTTAAAACTTTATTTTCAAAAATAATTTTTAATGATACCTCCCACAAAACCATGTTTTGTGTTTTCGATTTTCTCAAACACGGTACGATTGATTTTGAAAAAAATGTTTATACTTAAGCTTCTAAGAAGTTTGTATTTTCAAACAAAATTCTTTAGGCTTTTTAAAACAGTTCAATTTATTTTTGAAAGCTTAATTTTTCCAAAATTACATGCTTAAAATTGTAGAAACTTGACGATAAACAGGTTTTTAATACTATCTAACTTTACACGATGTTAACGAATTTGTCATTTTATCAAAAAAACAACGGTATCTATCATATAAATGTCAAAATATGGATTTCGAAAATTTTTATACATTTTTTCTGTTTCGCTTAATTTTTACAATCTACATATAATATAATACAAAAAATGAAAATAAGACATTCCTGATTGGACATATGAAATTGCCATAAATTTTTGATTATCAATATCAATTTTTCGGATAGTTTTTATTTCAGCATTTACAAAATTAAATTTTTTTATTTTTTTTTTTTTTCAAATCTGTAGAACAATTTTTGAGAAAAAAAAATGTTTACAAAATTTCTAACACAAAATTAAACGGTAACTTATTTTTGGTCTTAAAAATAAAATGCATGACTGGGTGGCTTGATCTTATGTAAACGACTAAAAATTTCAAAAATTAGAGAAAAACTGTTCATAAGCATAAAATTCAAATAGAATTTTTAAATGACTAAAAAAACTCCTTTAGAAGTGGAAACAAATTATAGAATGAAATGTGATTCAAGCAAATATATTTAATTATAGAAAATAATTAAACAAAAGAATAAACATTTTATCAAAATTCTCAGAAACGTTTTCGAGAAAAATACGATTTTCGAGAACCATTTTTTAACATTTGTTTGGCGCTATTTTTAGATAAAAAAAATTATTTTTCTCAAATCTTGTAGATTATATTAAGAAACTTTTATTAATCAATTTAAAAAAAAATCGAGCATCGGGCTTTCGAAGTATTTAATTTTAGAAAAAAAATTTGAAATGTTTTAAAAAAATCCAAACAAAATTTTTTCCCAAAATTTGAATACACAATAATATTCAAACTTTTGGGGAGCTTTAGCATACGAAAATGGTCAAAACCGGTTTTACCGTTTTTGAGAAAATCAAAAAATAGTAAAAATAACCATTTTTTTGAATTTTTTTTCAACCATTACCTAGCTTTAACTAAATGAAATTTTTGGTCATAAAAAAAAACGTGTGGGGGAAAATATAAAAACGATATCTACCAAGTTTGACGAAAATCGGCCGAGCCGTTTAGGCTGGAGTCGAACAGACAGACAGACATTTTTGCGAGAGTCTTCCCTATCATCGATATCTCAAGTCTGATTAAAATCTCGAGTTTGATTTTTTTGCAAGTGTATAACTTCTTGCCAAAAGAACCTATGTATAGTTTCATATAGTTTTTAAGATTTCTTGATTAGTCAAAAAAACCCAAGTCTTCTCTCTCTTTCCGCACTTGCGTACGCCCTTGATGATATTATTCTTTAATTTTTTATTTCGGAATATTTTAAAAGAAGAAAAATACAAAATAGGGACCGATATCGGCGAAGATGTTCAGATGAAAATCCGCACTTCTAGTCGACCATCAACTTGTTTTGTTATCCTAATATTCAAGCCCCTCCCAAATATTCAAAAAAGGTTTGTCCGGAATTGCCCGTATCTAATTCTAATGGATAATAACCTAAAAACTAATACGGAAGCCATAATATTAAATATTCTTAAATTCTTACTCAGATGAAATCTTTAAAATTATTCCGTGAAGCTTAAACCCAAAGCTGTAAATAAATACCGTAACTAAACTAAACGTTCCTAAAGGTGGGCTAGGTACCTATAATCCTATGAAGATGACTGGATTTGCATACAAAATTCGCTCGGCTTTGTATTAATTTTATTCATGTTTCTAATTCTCTAAATCGATGCCATGCGTGCGGTGATTCGCAGGAAAATGTAAATCTTGTTCGTCACAATCTAATCATTCATCAAAAATAGAAAAATATTTAAAAAAAAATGCTTAAACCCAAGCGGCTTCAATCTTCTTCAGGAAAAATCACAGTCAATAGGAAAAATAATTTTCACGATGAAAATCACGTATAGAAATATTTTTTTTTTTTTCTGCATGTCAAATCAATGTTCAATTGAAGACATCTCACAGCCCACGTAGTCAACCTCCTTCCTCTTTGGCAATCTTCAGCCAGCGCCCGAACAAGCGACGTCCTCGTCGACTACAACGACCGACGCCACCATCGCACCATCGACGACATAGCCAGACAGTTGAGCGTGCGAGGAGTGGCGCGGCCGGCGCGCACAAAGTTTGAGGTAGGTAGGCATGTTCCATAAAGGAACATTCAATATCTCTCTTCTGCTCCCCGAAGCAACAAATCCGACCTGAGTGAATGTAATGTTGTTGTGTTATTTTTATTTTTTATTCTCAATGTTATGATTATGATTGTTACTATCGTTATGATTATTTTCTGTTATAAAGTTTGCATTACGTACAAAGTAAACAGCTTAACTATGGTTGAACCGGCCCGGCCCGAACCCAAAGCCAGGCAAGAGGTGGCTATAGTGGTTCTGCGGCCATGAGCTACATGTTGAGTGCCAGATTATCCGTTGCCCTCCGCCTCGGTTCGGGTGAATTCCCTTGCCAAGGATGGCAATAAACTTCGTATAGACTCCACTTATGGTTTGGCTTAAACTCAAAAGCAAGTAAAGATAAAAATATATTACATTTTAGATTAAACTACCTCAAACCCTTGATATGGACTGATGCACTGCACTTGCTGCTTTGTTCTTACGGTGATGAGTTTCTTTATGTTTATTGGAAATCAAACAGCGTTGTTATAATAACAATGAATTGCTTGTTCGATGAGTGTGATAAGAGGGGGTTGGGTGTTGCAGGAACTATGCAAATTATGATGACGTAAACATGTCGATGTCCAAAGAAAACTACCAAACTGTGCTTATTTTGATAAAATCTTGCAGGTACCACAGGGCTCGGTTTTGTCTCCGGCTCTCTGTCTTATATTCATCAATGATCTTTTGTGTGAAACTTCTAATCCAATATAATTTTAAGAATTATCTAATATATGTAGTTCTTGGGCCGAAAGGCATTATAATTAGGTTTTGACTTAGAGCACCCTCCAAGATCAATAAGAAAAATAAGATTTTGCATTACGGGTGTATGGGGGGTACTCTTAGTTTTGGAGCTAAAAAAAAAATTTCAATTTCTCCTCTATGGAATCACCAAAGACCCTTAACTACCGAGATTGAAAGAAATAGGTCCAGGGGTTTAGGCTGTAGTGAGAGGTACAGACATACAGACACACTGAAACATGTTTCTTGTGTACTAAATTTTCCTTAAATTTTTTATAAAAAAAAATTGATATGCAAATTGTTAGTATTTAATAAAATACATTTTAAAACGTAATTTAAAAATTTAATCGTGTATTGGTTTTCAAGATATTGAATTTTCAAAAAAATAATTGTATTATTTTTTTAAAAATCCAAAAACTATTTTTTCGAAAAAGTTTTTAGTTTATATTTTTTCAAATGCAAAGCAGCTCCTGCATAAAAATTTTGGTTAAAATCGTTAGAGCCGTTGGTGAGAAATTCGAAAATCAAAAAAAAACGGTTCTATGGCAGGTACCCCTAATAACATTTCCCCCCAAATTTTTTTTCACAAAAATATAGTCCATGTCCATAATATCACACTTAATTTTTTTTATCAAAATCGTTAGAGCCGTTTTCGAGATAAATAAGATTTTGCATTACGGGTGTATGGGGGGTACCCTTAGTTTTGGAGCTAAAAAAAAACATTTCAATTTCTCCTCTAGGGAATCACCGAAGACCCTTAACTACCAAGTTTGAAGAAAATACCTCCGGAAATTTAGGCTGTAGTTCGAGGTTCAGACATACAGACATACAGACAGACAGACGGAATTGTCGGACCCACTTTTTTCGTCTTCGCTATCATCGTAATGTCAACTTTCATCAAAATCTCGAGTTCGATTTTTTTTCCAAATGCAGAACTTGCCCTATAGTACCTATATCGCAAGTAAAGATAATAATTGGCCTTAGGCCAGTGTGTGATGGCATGGCTGTAAACTGTATCAACGCCATTTTTCAAAACACAAAAGGAAGACACTACCAAGAAGCAGTTTTAGCGCCTCCTAAGGCCTCAGCCACGCACTGAGCGACGAGCGACTGAGCGATTGAGCGACGTCGCTCTGTCGCTTAAAACAATGACAAGTCGCTCAGGGTGTACGTGGCCACCTCTATACAATTTCATGTGTTTTAATTTTTTTGCGTCGCTCAGCGACTCGTCGCTCAATCGCTCAGTCGCTCGTCGCTCAGTGCGTGGCCGAAGCCTAAGGCGAAAATTTCTAAGGTATAGCGTCAAAATTGTGTTCCGGGACTTAAGTGACGAAAAGGAAACCATCTTGGATGAATTGATTTGTGATAACAGTTTCAACAAAACGACAACAAAAAATGGATTCCTATTAGTTGATTTTGCAGTGGTTGGTAATACGTTCATAAGTAGAACTAGGTTGCCAAGAATATCGATACGAACTGAAATCTAGGGCTCCCAAGGAGAACCAAATCAAGTCAAGCTTATAGTTCTCTACTGATTCTTAATTAAGGATGAATTTTTCTTTTGAATTAATGAAACAAATACAAAATTATAATAATTCAACCACAAAAAAAAAAAAAATTAATCGGATTGAATTCGCCGCAAAAAAAAATATTTTTTTTCACTGAAATTGAGTTTGCCAATGGAAAACCCCATTAAAGTCAATGCTCTTGAGAATGTTATTCTTCGATTGTTGAAACCATTAAACACTCACCTGGGTTCGTGGAGTACTTTGCATATTTTAAATTTACAAATGGCGAGTTTATAAAATAAATTTAAATTTATTTGGGACTTTTACTTTGTTTAGCTGTTTTTTCAAAAATATTCTTGTTCAAATCGATAATCTATGCATAAATAAAAAATCCCCAATCTTCAGGTCCAACCTACCACTTTTTTTGATGACCTATTTCGCAATATTTTTTCGCTGATCCGAATCAGCCAGAGCCTAGAGGGATCATACGAGCGATCAACTCTCCGCTGTGCATTTCTCTAATCTCTAGCAATCATTAAGCTAACAATCAGTGCAGCAAACAAAACCACAAAATTTTATAAGAAATTCAGTGAAATTGCTGCTCGTTTTAAGACTTGGACGCTGGGTCTATGCAAAATCGAATGAAATCTAGAATTTGAAGTACAGGATAAATATCGTAAAGTATATGCGCTTAAACTGGGTTACGACAGCTGCTATAAAAGCACCATGAAGTGCAAGTGATAGTCAAGAAATTAGCCTAATAACTATCATATTAGCCATTATAGAAGGTTAGCTGCGAAAAAGCTTAGAAACAACAAGCCTGTCAATTTTAAAGGCTTTCCAGTAGAGCAATGAGTAATGTTTCGGTAGGTGTGAAAGAAAACATGCTCCATGACTTATCTATCAGCTCCAAATTCCCTATTTAAAAAAAACTTCTTCGTTCGTCCTGATAGGACTATCAAGGCGTGTTCCTGCTAAACATCACATACAAAATAATATCCATCGTGGTATGTGAATCAGTTCTAGAACATTTCTATCGGCAAATACCAATTTGGTTTCCATCCGGGCAGATCGATCATGACCCAAATTTTCACATTAAACCCGCATATGAAAGCATTTCTTCGACAGAAGCTCTAAGTGGCGATGATCAAACTATGAAAATACGTGTTGAAATCTGCAAACTAGGGAATAACACCACCAAATATTAACAGGATTTTCTGAACATATTCGAGTAGTGTGGCATGCACTATGAGCTTGGAATAATTTTAAAAAATAAAAATTTTGGAAAAGTGGCGATTTATTTCTCAACACAGTCTCCTTTTAGCTCGATACACTTGATCCAGCGATGCTCCAACTTCTTTAACCCATCCGAAAAAAATGAGGTCTGCAAAGTAGGCCTCTGTGGCCTCATTCGACTCAAATTTCTGCCCGGCGGCGGCGCACAGTGCGTCGACTAGTGGACAAAAATAAAAAAAAAAATAAAAATGCAAATACTCGTACTATGTTTATGCTCTAAACCTGTTTTAAAACATCTTGAACTAGTTAAATTTAATTTTGTTTTGTTCTTGTTTTTTTGTTCTTCCTGGATTAGCGGGGCTTTTGTGAGCAATTGATATAGGTACATATTTTAAGCTGCAATGTAATTGAAAGTTGCAATTTTGTGCGAATTAGCTTAGCTCGCGTAAGAAAAATATTTTGGCTGTATACATTTTCTTGTTTGAATATTAATAATGGATACTTTGAACGCAGGTATGAGTTGTTGTTTCGAATTTTTTTTATAAATTTGAATTTTTGTGATTTTTTGAAAAATACTCTTTTTTGAGGCTTACAAATTGTATAAAGTTAAGCTTTTAAAAATATTAGCAAGCTGTAGCAAAATAATGTATGTCATTATGTTGTGTTGTTATTATGCTTTGAAAAAATGTTTACTTTTTTTGCTACTTCTTGCTAACCTTCAAAATATTTGACTTTTTGTAGGGCAAGGTCAACCCATAAAAAATAAAAAAATGGATTTCTTTGATAAAAACACAAAAGTTGAAGGTGTATTTGAATTTATATTGAATGATTTAAAAATTAAAGGTTGTCCGGTCACAGCTAAGAACGATTTTGGTCGAAAAAGTATGCCTTCTTTTCAAAAATCTTGGACGTTTTCATTTTGCGAGACACCACGGAGTCTGGTTGAGAAGTTCTTTTATTTTTCCAAATATTATTCTTAATTTTCTGGAAAATTCATCATCTTGTAAATAAACTGTTCTAAAATAGATTGGGTCTCATTGTTGACAAGCCTAAGTTGGGATTTGGGTCAACAAATTATGGAATCACGACAGGAAGATTTTTTCAGAATTCAAAAATAACTGCGGAAATAATAAGACTTGATGAACAACTTATACATGAATTTTCAATCGCATTAAGATTCTTAGCTTCAGGATTTTCTATCTAATTTCGTCTTTTAAAATACCTAGACACTGTCTGAAGAAGCACTAGTGGCAAGTCATAAAGAATTACGAAAAATCACCGCTTACACAAGAAAATCAACCCGGATACAAACGAAAACCTCTGGACAACATTACTTTTAAAGTCTGATCCTTTTATTTCGAATTTCAAACAGATTTAAGACCTTTAAAACCTGACCAAAGCGATGTCAGGCCATATATCAAAATCTTTCTTCGTAATTGTTTATTTTTCAGTGTTTCCTTTTGTTATTAGTTTTTTTATGAATAACTATTTTTGTCAACAATACAAATATTCATTCTATTTTGCAAAATCTTTTATGCCGATATATTCCGTGGTTTTTGTGCTTTGGGAACATGTATAGTCCACATTCCTACTAACCTTTAAAATATTAGAACTTTTATGTAACGTACAAATCATAAATCTTTTGAAATATTTGGCTTCCAACTAATAATAATAAAATTGTGGGCGTGGCAGTGGGTGGATTTCGGTTCAAATTAATTTTTTTATCACACATCAATTCTGGACACTATTTTTTTCAATATCGTACGAGAAGTTTAAAAAAACACAATTTATATATATTATAGAAAAAAACGATTTTCTTAATTTATAATTTCTTAACTAACCAGAATATTAATACTTGAGTTCACTATCATACGGAAGGTTCCGTTTAATTAATTTTTTGTCAACAGTGGGCGTGGCAAGGGTCGTGAAAATTCCTCAAATTGAGTAAAATCTCTTATTTATTGCATTTACCAACCAATTTTTGGGCACAGTTACCTTACTTCTGAAAAACAGATTTTTGTCCACCACTACCACCATACAATATCGACGCACTGTGCGGCGAATGATTTTTCGAGTTTGCAAAAAAAAAAACAAGTTGCACGGGGCCGTATCTGGAGAATACGGTGGATGGGGCAGCAGTTCGTAGTTCAATTCGACCAATTTGGCCATGGCGACGGCATCGGGCGGAAGTGTGAGCCGGTGCTTGTTGTCCGGAGTGAGCAAACGCGGCACCCATCGCCCCAACAGCTTTCTCATACCCAAAGTTTCATGGAGGATATGAGAAACGCGGTCTTTTGAAATGCCTACTGTTTCAGCTATCTCGCGCACTTTCAATCGGCGGTCTGCCAATACGAGATCATGGATTTTTGACACGTTATCCTCCGTGGTAGCTATTTTCGGGGCACCTCGGTGGGGTCCATCAAAAACCGGCGACCACGTTGAAACTCGTTATACCACTTTTTGACGGTTGCCATCGAAGGAGAAGAGTCACCTTAGAGTCACCCATCCAAACGCTCTTTGATTTCGCTGTGCGATTTCCCTTCCAAAAACAAGAATCGAATCACCCACCGATATTGCTCTTTTTCCATTTTTCTAAAATTCGCGGACAAGCTGGCTTCGACATGGTTTAAGAGAATGTACTAGACAAAAGTAAATCTCTCTTGCGATACTGGCATTATCGGGCGGTGAAGCCAAGTACTTATCGGACCGCCCTCGTAATCTACCCTTTTCAACGTTCCGTGATAGATTTCTTCACTATTATTGAAGAAGTAAATATTTACCCCATGAATGATTTTGAGCGTAAATATGATGAACCAAAAGTCTTTAAAAGAGAAGAAATGAAAGGTGAACATAGGAGAAGACTGAACCGAACTCTGTAAACTTTAGCAAGATGTACATGTAGTCCAAAGAGGCTTTTAAACATCGACCGAATGAACTCCAGTGAAGAAACCCTTCGAAAACCAGCCTCCAAATTCCAAAGTCGTAAAGAAAAACAGAACCTGTGTTGATACAACATATTTGGACCCCTTCTAATTTGTCTATAATCTATAAAACTTATACTCGTCCAAAGGTTTAGTAGAATTCACATATTTTTAGCGAATAATCACCTTGAGACTCTTGGTTGCGATCGATAAGAAAGTTTAAAAAATTATTGATCAGGGATCATGGTCAGGTAAGGTTAGGTTAGCATGGTTGTCAGCATAAATACTTGACACACTTAGACCAGAAGTTGGTTTATTGAATCAAGCAGACTTTCCTCCTAGTCATTGAATCACTAAGACAGGTCGCTAGGATCATTATAGTAGAACTCTCCTAGATGGACCCTACATCTTTGAGATTGAGAAGGGCATGCACAGAGGAGATGTGGAATCGATTCTTCGTTATCCATTCTTCTTATGTAGAAAGGGTTTGAAGATATTCCAAGCCTCGTTGCAGGTTAACCTTTTAGACAGTGTCCCGTCATGATACCTATTACGAAGCCGAGGTGTAATCTGCTAAAAGATAACAACCACTTAGAACGCTTCAGATCCAGCTGTGGCCAGTTTTCTTTGCCGCCAGCAAGTGGTAATGAATGGATGATTAAACTGTAACGAACAAATTCCCATCTCTGGCAATGTTTCATGACTTTCATTAGTTTTTCGTTATTTCTTATAACCAGTGTTCCAGTTGAATAGTCAGTTACATTTCTTGCGAAAAAAAAATATTAGACTTAATAATTGTAGCTTATGGAACACCCAGCAGTTTACCCTTGAATCCAACTTCGAAAATACTGTTCAGAGATTCTTTCTTTGGCTCCACTACACGAATGTGGAAAGTTTTACCTGTGCTCAATATTTCCCATCAACATTCAGACTTTCAAAACCATTGTTCACGGGAATCTGCATTTAAATCTTTTCCAACTTTCCTAAACACTCGCACTGCTCTAAAAGCTCTTAAGGGTGGTCATAATCTGTTTAGTGGATGACTTGACACAACATGGATCAAGTTTCTCAGCCAGAAACTGTTCCCGTGTCAGAGGAAAAGGGTTTAGTAAAACGAAGCACAATTTAGATTAACCGATGTGAATTAATACGCCTTTATCATATAACAACGCTGCTTAAAAGTAAGGGCTATCCTCACTGCGCCCATCTTTCTTTCTTCCTTAACTCCCATATTGTCTTTTTGAAAATCGCATAGGTATTTCAATATTTGCATAATGTAAAGGGAACCCATAACATACCTGTTAAGCTGCTGTTCCATGCTGATATGATGATAGAGATGATGGTGGTGATAAATTCTGGCAACTTTACTTATTTTTTAATCCACAAAAGGTAAGTTGAGTGACGAGGAGTGGCGTTTGGTAATCCCAAAAAATGTAATCCAATGGCAATATCAAGAATTAAAATGTGAGCCTTTCTCGAAAAATATTTCACTTTTAAATTATTTCCTTTGGGAAATTCCACAAACACACATACACAGACTATAACACTGGTTTCGATATTCTCTCACTCTCTGGATAAGATCTACCCACGACTCTTGAGTATCCGTATCCGTAATGCACATTAATTAATAAACGTAACTCTAGAACCACATTCGCATTCGTTAACAATTCACAGTAATTTATTTAAATTAATTTTGCGCCTCCTGAAAACGTCAACGTTTCGGCCCCGCCAAAACGGTGATCATGAAGGTTTCTGCTGCTGATCCAAACGTTCTTGTCGACATTTCAAGAGGATCCGCGCCACGCCACGCCGCGCGTGTGCGCGGTTGCCTTAGGTATAAGTATCCCGAGACACGCAACTTGGATTGGGACGCGAAAGAACGTTCGACGACGCGAAGACTCCTCGTTGAATTTATTGAACGAGGAAATGCACGAAGACGACAGCGACGACGATGAAGACGACGACGACGGATGAGGACGATTTCAACGGCTATGGAACTATGAAACCAACGAAGACGCCCAGACGAAGCTTCGAACGCGATTGTTTGCCGCAGATAATGAGTGGCAATAACTTAGAAATGCAAAATTATGCAGCGCTTTCGGGACACCAATGAGTTGGGTGTATAAATCCGCACAGCAAAAGGTCGGTCGGGTTCGATTCGAGTCGAAGCCGAACTCCCTAAGTAGCACGGACACACGAGTGGGAGGACAATGCAGCCGGGGCCTTACCGGTCTCTTATTGGGGAGCGAATTAAACCGGCAAAGCAAAAACGTAGGTATCTACTGATCCGAAATACGCCCCATGAACCATCCAACAAGAAGTCAAATGAGAACTAAAAGATCACTTTGGCTTTGAGTTGGACCCGAAGTGATCTCCACACTTTTTGCTCCAATCACTTTGAGTAGAAACTAATTCAGTTGAGTGGAATCCAATCGACTCCAAAAACTTGTAGCTCTTGAGTAGAGTGTATGTGGAATGTGGAACGTAGTACAGGTGCATTAAGGTTCTCTTAAGCGACAGCAACAACAACAGCGTCAAACCCAACTCCACCTAGAGATTGGCATCAGTTATAGAGAGAAAGACAGGTTTTGCTGGTTCGCTACAGTTTGAGTTTACCTCCACGGCGAAGTGCAGCGGATAATGCACAAAGAATGGTTCCGATACGGCATACGGCAGAGGCAGATAAAATAACTCATTCGGTGTTCCTTTTTATCTCGGGGCAGGCAATATTTCGGAACATGATGCAATGATTTCAAATGAATGATGATGTTGATCGTGGGGGAAAGGTTTACGAGTAAACAACATCTACTGGAAATCAAGTAGCGCATTTGCGCTGATGAAGATGAAACGCAGGGAGAGAAGGTGGTGAAGGAATTTTTCTTCTTTTGTTTTATTTTTTTTGTTTTGTTTTGCTTACAACTTTTAATGTTTACAACGAAAGGTGACCTGATGGAGGAGTCGAATCTATTTCTGGAAGACTTCATGGGCCTAGGGTAGGAAGGTGCCTATTTGAAATGTTTGGATCTGGTCTTGTGTGTTTGTTTGCTTACTCTTGGTTGTTGCTTCGGACGGAATACAAAAAGGAAGTAATTAAAACGGAGCAGCACTGTGAGGTTAATGTAAACAGTTTCCTTTTAGATTCTCAAAGTGTTGGCAATCTAGGGTATAAACGGAATATACATAGATAGGTATCAGTTTGAACTGCAATTTTTTTAATGCTCAAAGTCCGCGGTTAGTTTAATCGTGACGGAAAAATTTATGAAGAACAAGGAAAAAACTAAGCTAAAATTACATTTCTCAGTTTATGTCTGCTAAACATTTCTCACGTTTAAAGCAGAAAAAACTTAACGAATACATAAGTACACCTATAAAGCGTTTTCCACTTGAAATTTTCAATTTTTGACAGGTGATTTTTAGCAGTGTTATTGAAACTACATCTGTCAAATTGGATTACATTTTATTAACCCTGTTTTGCCTAACTAACATGGAGAGTTTGACGATTGAAGAACATGTGGAAATGATTTAATTGTTTTATGAAAGCGGGTCTTCAGTTGGAGCAAAATTTCACGC
The DNA here is from genome assembly GCA_911387755.1 of Chrysotoxum bicinctum. Lineage (NCBI taxonomy): Eukaryota > Metazoa > Arthropoda > Insecta > Diptera > Syrphidae > Chrysotoxum > Chrysotoxum bicinctum. Next base: position 202,847,097 of record OU426987.1, on the reverse strand, counting down.
GCTTCGCTCATTTTACAGTTGCCATAATTGTCCTACCAAGAGGAATGTCCGTAACGTGGTGGATAAATTCGAATCGCTCGGTCTAGTGAACGATCCATTAAGCCTCATACGTCAAGGTAATTCAATATCTGCCGAAAATACGGCCCCTGTCCGAGAGAGTGTGCAGGAAAATCCGAGTTAATTCCACGCCGCGGATAAGAACTCGGACTTTCGCAGACGATTTGAATGACGATAATATGTTCCATATAGATATAATGACATAAATGGGCGATAAGTAAATAATTTCAATGATTCTCCACTGACAGTCTGTTTTATTCAAATTTAAAGATAGAAAACACCTACTAGAAATCCCTTTGTCAACAATGTACTAATAGATTTTTGAGGGAAAGCATTTCCTCAATGTTTTGAAATTTAACTTATGTTGGCTTTGAAGTCATGGTTAGACCTGGGTGAAAATAAACGTAAATTAGTGGCTATGACCATTCAACCACTTCTGTGTGGGTGTTCTGGAGAAATGGACGAGACCTACAATAACTTGCCGATTCTGAACGGCTAATGAGCAGCACTTTTCATGAAAAGAGATAATCTTGGAAGATTTGTAAATTCCTCACAAGAAGTAGTACACCCCTGTACAACTAAACGGCTGTGAATTGAACCAAAGACCCTCTGCATGACAGTCCAATGTACTGACTATTATGCCAAGGCATAATCAAATCGGTCATGTGCATGTCTACCATATTGGCCACTTAAGTGTCACTTAGTCAGACAGTTAAACTGGATCTTAGTTGTTTGAGGTCCCCCCTAGAGTTCCTCTGGAGCCTTCTAATCTAACCAGAGAGTAAGAAAATAAACGCACTGCCAGGAAGCTGCTTCAACATTGTTCTTGAAAAGGTAGTACGCGATACATCAGGCACTATTTTTCACAGATCAAATCAACTTCAAAAATTTATAGACGATATCAAAGTAATTGGAAGGGTAAAGGGAACAGTATCCGACATGGAGTCAGCAGGAAACAGAATGAGCCTGGTCATTAACGAGGACAAGAAGAAGTAAATTTTTCATCAACAAGAGCCAACTTACACGACAGGTTTGGTATACCTATATATCTTCAAGGAAGTCAAGAAATCAGAATTGGCAGTTTTATGGTTGTGTCCACCCATTGAATAGTTTTTTGCTTCAAGGCCTATAATTTACCAAAAACTCTAACTTACTGCAAGCTTAGAATGATTTTTTACAGTACCCGAAATCTGAAACGAAATTCCTTTAATTGTAGGCGATTACATATGTTGGAAATATTGCGTTTCTTTGTGAACAACACCAGTTCGGTCTTCAGTGGGATAACGTTAAGTCCCACAGCTTCACGACAAGTATGCTCAATTCATTTATGAACTTGCAAAAGGTAAGAACAAATTTTTTTCGATGTCATTAAATAAATGCCATCGATGTATGCACAGAACTTGACACCGCCCGGACTTAGTTTAACTTATATTTGGTTAATGACGAGAAGTCAAAGCTGAGGAGATATGACTTCACCTTCCGGAGTACATTTACACGAGCTTTCTTTTTACATTCTATCACTCCTTTCTGCATTTATGAGTCTAATTTGAAGGATGTAGTCTATTCAGTTTGTTGAATGAATGAATTTTGTATTGGAGGTTATTGCACTGCGACCTGGAGATCTATTTTGCCCCCACTGAAAAATGATAAGCTTGCTCATCTTACCGTTCTTCCTCCAAACCTATTGCTCTTAGGAATTTTAGCACCTTCAGAGAGAATTCGTTGCTATCTTCTACCTGGTATTGTTCCAGACAGTTTTTCCTTCAATTTCAGTTTGTAACTGACGGATCAACGTTGATGTACTTAAGAGCTTGCCTTATTGCATTGTTTTCAACATTATTGAAGGCCCCTTCTGTGTCCAGGAATTCTGACACTGTAAGTTCTTTACAGTTAATTGAACTTACGACTATGGCCTCAATAGATTTGCCCTTCGTGTGTGCATCTTGGGCTTGCACACCATCATTGTGTTTAAGTTGAATATGGGTTTAAATTAGTTTTTCTAGGGTCTTGAGAAAAAAGGAGGATAGACTTGTTGCCCTGAAATCTTTCGGTTCAATGTGATTGAGCCTTGCAGCCTTCGGAATGAAGATGATATTGGCTTTTCCCTTATGAATAAAGGCATCTTTAATATCTCTACTAGAATTGTTAAATCTGTTGATTTGTCCAATTTTTCAAATGATTTTATTTCATAAAAAATACGGTAAATGTATCAATCATTTCTTTAACTTGGCCTACGCCTTCTTTCATTTGGCAATCATTAATACATTTTGTATTGCTTAATATACTGTAATATTTTTACTAGGTTCGTTAAATGAAACTTTTTACTCTTTCTAGTATTTCTTCTTTATTTTTACTTTCCAAATCACAACAATCTCAATTTATAATCAACTCAAATACTTTATTCAAATTAACACCTTAACTGTCCCCATACAAAATGATTTAAAACCACCTATACGTCCATTATTTTTTCAAGACATCAACGATAAGTCCCATGTATCATATTTGATACACAAAATTTTCTTTTTCTACGTCCATGTATCATTTTTGATACATGAGCAAAATTCAGCTTCACTGTCCCCATACAAATTGATTTAAAAAAACCCATACGTCCGGTACTTTTTTTCAGAGAAAACATTATTATTTAGTAAGATTCAACATATAAGCCGTTGTTTACGTAAATAATTGGTCACTGCTGTTAAAAAAAGGAATTTGGTTTTGTGGTCATTTTTGATACATGGGCTTATGCGAACTTCATATCATGTCAATAAGTCCCATGTATCATATTTGATACACAAAATTATATTTTTGTCGTGCCTTCTAAGTCCATGAAGTGAAGGCTTCCTCAGGTTCTCTTGTTTCTTATTCAACACAACACTTAGTGAAAATATTATTTTTTAAACCCTCAAGTCATTCTTTGATTTTTGTGCATTTCTGTCAAATTAAAAAAAGGAATAAAAATATAAACGTTTCTAAGTCCCTAGCTAAAAAACTTATTTGTAATACTATTATGGATAGTGAAAGTGAAGATTTTAGCTACGGAAGTAATAGTGCATATAGACCATCTGAAATTGACTCAGGATCTTCTTATGAGCTTTCAGAAAGTGAAGCAGGATTGCTCGTTTCAAATGCAGCGCATTCTGGTATTCTATAATATAAAAAATAAGAAATAAGAACAGAGGATGATTTAGTACTTTTTATATATATGTAAATCCAGGTAATGACAACCTCAACCCCGAGTACCAATACCAACAATCGGTCCCACGGAAAGTTTCAGAGCAACAACATTATTTAGCTTGGCGTGATGAAATTCTTCCCATTGGGAGGGAACAATTTACTGGCATCTCTGGTGTGCATTATAAATTATGTTTTACCTGCTTTTCAAAATAATATAAAATTTGTTCATAAAAAGTAAGGATTTACTTTTGAAAAAAAGTTTTTTACTTAAACATTTGGTAAAGTATCAGACATTACCTATACACGTTTATATGAAAATTAAATTTTTAGGTAATTTTGTTCACATAAAGAGGATACATGTTTATGTATCAAAAATGATACATGGACGTAGGCGGCACAAGAAAAAAATAATTTTATGTATCAAAAATGATACATGGGACTTATTGTTGATGTATTTTATTTCTAAGACAAAATTATGGACGTGTGAATATTTCTATATCAATTTGTATGGGGACAGTGAAGTCGAATTCCAAAATGTATCAAATATGATACATGGACGTAGGTGGCACGAGAAAAAATTTAATTTGTGTATCAAAAATGATACATGGGACAGTTAAGGTGTTAAAATCACACTTGTTTTACACTTTCCACAATCCAATAAGCAGAGTTTTGCACACTTCCGTAATCAAAAATCAACTGTCTCGTGCTCACCGCGAACACTCCTTTATATACCCAAGTTAGTTGCTCTCGAAAATTCGCGAAGGTTCTCGTCTTGGAATGTTCTAGATGGTTGGAATAAGGGGAAATACATGTGACATTGGAAAAGAGCTTTTTGTTTCTTACATAAAGTAGATATGCAATTTTCCAACAGATGGCGCTGTAGGAGTATAAAGCTCTGTTCGCAACAATACGAAATTGCAACATTCATTTAAAATAGTTCATCTAATATTTGTACCTATGATTTCCTCTTGACTGAAAAAGTTTTTTCCTTCCAGTTTTCACCAAAACAGGACACTCTCCCAAGAAATGAAACACATTTTAACGTCCTCTCCAACTGAAATAATTATTTATTTGTTATAGTTGAGCCTTCTATATACGTCCTTTTGAAGTGAACTTCTGACTTTCAGAGTGTAGTCCTCCCTCTTTCTTTTCCACGTGTCCATTCCATCACTCCGGAGAAGTAGAGTACGTCCACAGTACCCGGTTAAATCACTCCACGACTCAAACTCTGATATTTGTTTTTGAACCACTAGCATTGTTTTTTTTCTTTGGTAGGCTCCTATCCATTGCGATCGTCCTCAGAACGTAGCCTATCTGTAGTTTTAGAGTTGTAATAGATGAAGCAGGAAAATCTGTCTCAAGCATTAGTATATGATTCGCAGTACTATTAGGAAGACTCAAGGTTCTATTTAAGAAATAACGCTGCTCATCTTCATCAAACTCTTTGTGGCTTCAAGCTTTAGCTGCATAGCACATGATCAGGTTAGCTGTTGTTATTTGGATTCGTAGTCAACATTTTTATAGTCAGCCAAAGTCGTCCATGTTACAGTTATAGCGTGTTTGGATTTGGCCAACTTATCAACCAAACTTTTTTTCCAATTTAGGTTTCTAGATATCCGATATTCATTAACGACTTCATTGCTTTGAGCTCAAAATTTCTAAGTTTCACTGCGACAGTTTGGGCCTCCTACGTTTCAGATATTCAAGATTTTGGGCTTGTCTAGGTTCACCTCCACTTGTTTCAGTACTCAAACAATCTATTGATCATAAACTCCAGATTTCCAGGCAACTCTGCTAGTACCACAATATCTTCAGCGAACATAAGTAAAGGTACATCGAAACACGAGCTCTACCTTGTAATATCTCTTCTGAGTCGTCTATGAATAAAAAAAATAATACGGGACTCAAATTGCATCCTTGTATCAGTCCTTTTTCTACTTCGAATTTTTCGGACATTTTGCTTCAAAAAGCGCCTGCAGAAGTTGTTCAATTATAGAGATGCTCTAAAAATTTGACGATACTCCTTTAAGAGAACAACAACAAAATTGCCCAGAATTCTAAGTAGGTACTGTTTTCGAGAAAAAAAAAAACGATTCTCGAAAACCATATTTTAACATTTATACAGTGGGATTTTTTTGTTAGATTAAATTAAAATGTTTTCCTATCATCTTAGAGAAAGTTTTAAAAAACTGTAGCTTTCAGTTTTCGAAATATTGAGTTTTCAAAAAAAAAAAATTAATTTTTCTAAAAAATCCAAAAAAATATTTTTGAAAATTTAAATAAACAATAGATACTATTCAATCTTTATAGGAACTTAGGCATACAAAAATTAAAACAAAAACCGTTTTAAAGAAAACTGAAAAAAAAAACAGAAGTTGCCCTTTATCAATTTTGTTTGAAAAATGTAAAAAGCTAACTTTTACTAAATGATATTTCTTGTTTTTTTTTTTAACCGCCAAACAGTTTTTTTAGACAAAAAATTGTTTCTAAGATTTCTAAAAGAAATTAAGATGGCAGGTACCGATAATTTTAGTATCGCAAAATAAAAGACGTGTCAGAAAAAAAAATTTAAAAAAACGGCCAAGCTCTTACTTATCATAGTAATATCAAATCTGATCAAAATCTCAGGTTCGAATTTTTTAGAAATGCATTACTTGTCATATAGTATCTACATATGTATATGTATGGCAATTAAGAAACATAAAAACTGTTTTTCCAAAGTATTAAATGAAATATCCGGTGTTCCTCAAGGTAGTCATATTGAACCACGACTATTTAAATTATTAATAATGACTGCTGTCAAAATTATAATAAAAAAAAACTAAACATCTGCCGATGGTTTTAAGCTAGTAAATGCGGCTTCACAAATCCCCTAGAATACTTGTTCTTAAAAAATAATATTTTGGGAGTTTTGGAATAGTGCCCTTCTACTGGAATAGAACTAAATACAAAACAATGCCCCACCATGCTCTGTTAAAGATGGAGAAAACTGCTTTTGTATTCCTATTTTATGGAAGATAGTTAAGTTGACCGAAGAGATACATTTGGGAATTTTATTTGACAATAATACAATGTTCCTGAAAAAACGACATCCTTGATTTCAACTGAAAAATTTTGAGATTTCAAATTAGTGAAGATTTTATTGAAATCCAGAGTTTCAATTCATTGAGGTTTGGTTAAAAACTTCGCATTGCCAAGTAAGGCAAGAAGCCACCTGGACTAAAGAATAGGTTTTCGAGAGAATTCAATGATCCTCATAGTTTAAAGATCCAGTACTGTTCAATAATCCACGCCATATTTAAATATTGCAGTTGCATGTGGTGCCCTAGGGCACAGCTGTTTATATTGTTTCCATTAGTGTGACCATTTTTTTCATTTGATTTTTAAAAAAATAATAACAAAGTTAGAAGTTTCTGAAACATAAGTGGTCCCACTTGCTCCGTCCCCCTTATCAATGAATATCGTGTATCGTATTTCATTGATTTTTCGATTTTGAACCTTAATGAGCAAAAGTAACAAAAAATTAAATAAAATCTTTTTTTAAAGATCTCATCTACTGGAATTTCCCTTTTTTTTTTGGACAAAACTCATGCGGTTGATGGGAAAAACAACAATTCTCAAATTAATATTAAGATATCTTCCTTCTGCCCACAAAAACTTTACTCAAAACTATATCTTGTCATTGTTAAGAATGAGCTTCATTTTTAACCATTTTATACACTGGAGTTACTCTTAGACTGTACAGAACCCACGGAACCTCGCGTGTCACAATATTTCGAAGTGTCAGTTTTAAGACAAATTATCTTGATCTACGCCTGTGAAAACTGTCAACCAAAATCTTAAAAATAAAACAAATATCTAGGAACACCGAGATTTTGTTGCCACTGTGCCAATCCGAGAGACCACAAAATGGCAATTGCTTAAGAAGACAGCTCTCAACAGATAGCGTCCATCGTCCATACCAATCCAGTCAGACAGCTCCAGGTCTAGCTCCAGCCGGAGTGTTAGCAATTGAAAACAAATGCCACAGATATTACTGTGGGTTACATGAGCCGTAATTAAGGCGGTGGCACTTACACACATCAGGCTAAACGCTCCTTCGTGTAATGCGAGTTGTATGCGGCTCATTAATCATTTTCCACTGGTAGTTACTCCGTCCAGTGCCATCAGGCCGGCAGACCAGAAGGGTTTTTAATTTTTTTTTGTTGTTGTTTGCCTTTTCATCATCCTTCCGAGAATTGTTGGTGGAATAGTGAAGCTTTCTCTATCTCGCTCTTTTGTTTGTGTGTATTGTGTTATTGTGGAGGCTTAAAAGGTTTTTCCTGTTCTGGCATTTTTGCACATTTCTGTCGCCGGTCACTGTCTTCTTGGTTATATCACAGATAGCGTGGCCAGGGCCATCTTATGGCAGAAGTCCAATTGCCCAGTAGTCCTTTAACGACGACTACTGGTTTTTATTTTGCAAAGTTCCACCACACAAATTTGCTGCTTTGTGTGGCTCTTGCTCCTTCTGACTTATTTGTGTATGTTTTTTTTTTTTTTGTTGGAACTACGATAGTGAACACGAAATTGTTTAACGATGCTCCATGAGCACAGGTGGATTTCTTATAATATCCCCTGTCGCGTGGGCTTCTGGCTTTTGCTTCCTTCGACCATTCAACATCAACATTGCCATCATCATCGGCCCTTCCTTTGTTCGAAAGTGTAGGGTAGCATTGGTCATAACATTTTGCTCTGTCATCTGTGTCCACTTTGTCCATTTGGCTGGACATCTTGTTGTGACAGATTTGTGAAATGTGTGCATTTATTAAGGAATAGAAGTCGAGGATACATTCTTTTAATTATTTTAATGTAAAATAGGAGATCTTCCCGGTGTCCGTTTGGACTATGCCTAGGTCGCGGATTTTTTTCTTTCACTAAGTATGTCTGGAGGAAGCTTGTCGCCATCATCGTCGTCGTCGTCATCAGATACAAACAAAGTTGAGTGGAATGATGTCGGCATAATCACGCCCATGTACTTAGCGGCTGCTGCATTGCCAAGGAATTGTCTAATTAAGCGAGATATTCGTGTGATCATCCAACACACATCGTGAAGCTCCTATAGAGATACGAATGCGATATAATTTAACTCCCAAGCTTAAGGTTGCTATTGATGCACTTGCACCTCGCATGTGTTGCATACTGAAGAAGTTAGGCTATTTTTATAGAGGAACAATCCGAGGTAACTCTTGTTCAGTGTGTTAAAAAAAGAAAACATAGATTATGTGAACCACCCCTCGGTGGATACGTCTTGTGTGGCGCAATTACATATACAGTGATTTGAGGAAGAAGTTTAAACTTTCTTGTCATAACTTTCTGTGAGCTGTTTCACTATTACAATTTTTAATCACATAGTTTTATACAAGTCTCTCGCTAATGAACAAATCTTAATCCGGAATCTGTGTTTGTCTGGGTCTGTGGAAAATAGGGCTTAGGCACGTTGCGCATATAACTCTTACCAATACTTGATTGTGCATCGGTAACTACTCTAACTGAACAGGTTATGAAGATAAAAAATTTGATATCTTTTCTCAACGCGACGAAATGGTTCTAGAATAAATTTCGGTCACTTCTGTGCCGTGCCCTCCGTTTAATTCTTTAAACCTCGACTGAGGGTTTTCACGAAAGTTTATGGCGCAAGTATAGTATAGTCGCTGCTCCAACATCAGTCAACAAGAGGCCTAGATGGACTCAATGTAAATGTCCTTAGATGCGGGTGGTGGTCTGGTTGAGTGAGTGATCCGATTATTGCAAGCACAAGTCATACCACATAAATAAGACACACCAAAACGAACTACCTGCTTTCTTTTTGAACACAATCCAAACTGAATGACATTATGAGAATGTCCAAAATTTCCCACATCAATTCTATTCACTGCACTGTGGTTCCACCGTAGGCCAAAATTCTAAAAAAAATACTGTAGCGATTATTATATAAAACGGTTAAAATGAGCTGAGAACATTCCAAACTAATTAGAAATAGAAAAAGAAAAACCGTTAGATTTTTATCTTCAGAGTAATAACATTGCAAACACATGGCATTTGAGTTTTAGTGCTCTAAGAGTAAGTGCGACTGCATTTGTTTAAATAAAATTTTTTCATCTGTTTGCGTTATTTTTTTTATAATGGATATATTAGTGGAAGGTAAGATATTTGTTATTTATTTTTTATGATTCATTTTTCGACTAAGCATAAGAGTCTATAAATTGGGTCTAAATAAAATAAAAATAAAAATAAATTAGCTTAATGTTGTTTGTTTTAAACTTTTAACTGTTACGCCCCGTTACGCCCCCACAAAGTTATATATTACCAGAAAGGTAATTTCATGTAATTTTTAATGCACGTTGACTTAGCTGCGATTACTTGCGAATTTACTTTTAATTAATCTTTGAGCCACCTAAAGTCTCATTTTTTGTACTTCAGGGCTTTTAACTAAAATCTCATTTACGAGAATGTTTCTGCTTCAGCATTGGTTAAATGCTGATGGAACCGAAAAAAATAATTCCCATTCAATATTAGACGTCATTTCCAAGTCCTTAGATGACATTCCAATTGCAGTATTGGAAACTAGAATCGCATATGTTTGTAAAAAACTTACTTGCCGAAAGAGATGCCTTCTTGTTAAAAATTATTCAGGATGGCTTAATACAAAGGAAGTAAGTATGTATCATTTCCGAAAATAACAATTATTTGCCATATTCAACTTCTGCGGAGCGACCTTCAACTTCTGCGGGGCAACCTGCAACTTCAGGGCGACCTTTCAAAGATTTTGCCAAGAGCAGTGAATAACATTGCAAAATGTTTAGAGAAGCCAGTTAATGAATGCAAATATGAATTCGGTCTTTCCCCACTCCACTCATGGATTCGTTTCTTTGAATTTTTTATTCACGTATCGTACAGATTACATATAAAATAAAATGCAAAAAATATTTTTTTTTTAAGTTTTGAAATGCTATGTGTTTTAGACTTTTTAGAAGCTTCTCTATAAACATTTTCATTAAGATCCGTAATGTGGATAATGAGAAATGTAATATCCTATTTTCAAATTTTTTTTTCTTAAATTAAAGATCGTAAAAATTAAAAATTATCAAAATCTTAGGTGCCGTTTTCGAGAAAAATACGATCTTTGAAAACCATTTCTTTTTATTTTTTAACATTTGTATGGTGGGTACCTTTATTTTTAGGTAAAGTAAATTTTTTTTCTCACATCTTGTAGACTATATTGAGAAACTTTTATTTATCAAGTTTAAACAAAATCTAGCATGGGGTTTTCGAAATATTGAGTTTTGAAAAAAATTTTGAAGTTTTTTTTTAAATCCAAACAATTTTTTTGAAATTTTGAGTACACAATTCTATTTATGGTTTTGGGGAGCTTTAGCAAAAAAAAAAAATGATCAAAATCGGTTGTACCGTTCTCCTTGCTTTAATTAAATGAATTTTTGATTTTTTTTGTATTCAAATTTTTCAAATCTGTCGAACAATTTTTGAGAAAAAAAATGTTTATAAAATTTCGAAAAAAAATCGTATGGCAGGTACCGTTATTTTTGGTCTTAAAAAAAGAAAAAGAAAAAAACGTGTAAGGGGAAAAAATTAAAAGTGATATCTACCAAGTTTAAAGAAAATCGGCCGAGCCATTTAGCCTGTAGTCGAACAGACAGACAGACAGAATTGCGAGACCCACTTTTTTAGTCTTCGCTATCATCGTAATGTTAACTTTGATCAAAATCCCGAGTTCGATTTTTTTTACGAAAACATAACTGGCCTTATAGTACCTTTAAGTCGCAAGTAAAAAATTATAAATATTTAAATAAAACTATATTAAACCGATCTTCAACCCTTTTATCGAACGTATCTCAAAGTCGTGACGAGATAGTTTAAAACTGATTGCAGATTCGAAATCAGAGAGCTCAAAACATTTTAGCACCAATCGTTTTAAGATTTTATCAAGTGAGTTAGTAATTATGGCCGCCTTTGTTCGGGAGTGGAACCACTGTGCACTGGTTCAATTGATCTGTAGTATAGTATAAGGCGTATTTTACAGCCCTAATTGGGTAAAGGGGCTTCACTGTCAATGGTCGGCATTTCTACCTTTCTAGCGTAAGCTCGGGCGATTATTATGGGGGAATACCAATGGTCATGTTTCTTGAACCTACACTGAAAATAAAAGCTAGGTATATATGATAAAAATCTAGGTTAATTTGACAAAAATTTTGTCAATATACGTCCAACAAAAAGTTTTATCAAATTGACAAAAAACTATAGAATTTTGTTGAGGTAACAAAAAATATTTTGTTGTATCCACAAAATTATTTCAACAGATAAATTTGTTGAAATAACAAAAACATTTTGTCAATATGACAAAATTTCGTAGAATTTACAAAATTAATTTGTCATATTAATAATTTTTTTGTTGTATTAACAATTTTTTTGTTAGTGTTATTGTTTTCTTATTGTTATCGGATTAACAAATTTTTTTTGTTAAATTAACAAAATTGTTTTGTTAAATTAACAAAAATGTTTTGTTACATTAACATAATATTTTGTTAAATTAACAAAAATTTCTTGTTATATTCTGTTAAATTAATAATTAATAATTCTATTACTATGGTTATTTAAGTGAGTTCGTAGCTTCCCAGCGAAAACTGCTATTTCATCTTCAACAGTTGGTAATCGTAAGTCTCTGTGTAAATCACTGTTTCTAATGTACCACGGAGCATTATCGATTTCTCTGAGAAATTTGCTCTGAAAAGATTGTAGTATTTGTCTATTGCTTGGTTTAGTACAACCCCAAAGTTGTATACCGTATGTCCATACTGGTTTTATCACTTGCTTATAGATAAGCAATTTATTGTAGATGCTGAGTTTGGAATATCTTCCAATAAGCCAATTCATTTCACGTAATTTATTTTCAAGTTGATCTCGTTTCTTTTTAACGTGAGTTTTCCATTTAAGCTTAGCGTCTAGTGTCATTCCTAGGTACTTTGCTTCATTAGCATATGGTATTTGCACCGAATTAATGTAGGTGGGCAGATTGGTAATTTTTTTGTAAGTAAAATTAACATGTGTTGATTTGGACTCATTAAGAACAATTCGCCATTTCTTAGTCCATACCGAAATTTTTTCTAGAGCTCGTTGGAGCTTCTCGGTTGCAGATTCAACTGAATCGGATATTGCAAGTATAGCCGTATCGTCGGCAAACGTACCTATTATGGTATCTTCTTCTTGAGGAATATCGCTTGTGTATAGTACGAATAGAATCGGACCCAGAACACTTCCCTGGGGAACACCAGCATTGATTTCCTTAAAATCCGAATATTCCCTCCCTTGCTTAACTCGAAATAGCCTATCTTCGAGGTACGACTCAAGGATGTAATATATTTGATCCGGAAAGACCTGTCGCAGTTTAAACTTAAGACCATCGTGCCAGACCTTGTCAAAGGCTTGAGAGACGTCTAAAAATGCGCTTGAACATACATTTTTTCCCTCTAGTGATTTCTCAATTTCATTGGTTATCCTGTACACCTGATCAATTGTTGAGTGGCTTTTCCGGAAACCAAATTGATGGTCAGGAATAAGCCGCTTTTCTTGGATAATAGGAAGCAGTCGCTTTAATAAGATTTTCTCAAATACCTTCGAGATCAGTGGCAAGAGGGAAATTGGTCTATAAGATTTCTTTTCGTTCGGAGACTTTCCCGATTTTGGAACCATTAAAACTTTTGCGACTTTCCATTGACGTGGAACGTATGAAAGCCTTAATGCCGCATTCATAAGGTGCTGAAGTTTAATTTCTGCTTTTCTGGGTAGCTCTTTAAGCACGCGAGCATTTATTAGGTCGTACCCAGGAGCTTTATTATTTTTAGGATTTTTAATAGCTTGATGAAGTTCTGATAACGTGATATTCCGAATAACAAAGTTTTCAGATGGCCATTGGATATCACCATGTTCATTTATCAACGCATGACCGTCAAAAGGTTTAAAGGTTTCCTCTAGATGTTCAGCAAATAAATCGGCTTTTTCTCTATCGGACTTAGCCCATTCACCATTATTTTGTCTGATTGGTGCTGAATGTATTTGCGGCTTTTTAACATCTTTTTATAATTCTGTTAAATTAACAAAATGTTTTGTCAATTCAACAAAATATTTTGTCAATTCAACAAAATATTTTGTCAATTCAACGAAATATTTTGTCAATTTTACAAATTTTGTCAAAATACGAGTAGTTTTTTTTTTTTGGATTTAAGTTCACAAAAATTGGCGTTTCGTCCCTACGATCTCATATGCAACAATCTGTGAGGGCGTATGGACAATACGCATTTTTTGTTAAGTTCAGCTAATCTTACATCGATTTTTTAACAAAAACACAAAAGAAATTTTTTGGTTTCCTTACAAAATAGTTTTATCTATCTGATAATATTATTTTATCAATATTACAAAATAATTCAACCCCAAAGCAAAATATTTGTCATTTTAACAAAAATGTTTTCATTTTTTGTTAAATTGACAAACAAAAATTAACAAAAACTTTGTGATATTGACAAACATTTACAAAACAAATTTTTTGTAGATACAACAAACATTTTGCAAAAAAGTTTGTCGATGTGACAAAAATCTCTGTTTTATTTTGTTATATTAACAAAACTTGGTTTGTTTAACTGAAAATAAATATTATTTGTAGTGCATATTTTGTTAAACTGACAAAAAATCATGCTGGATTATAAAAAATTTGTGAAGTCAACAAAATCATTCTTTCGTATTGAAAAAAATTTTATCAAAACGATAAAATTGTTTTGTTAAAGGTCAACAAAACGTTTTTGTCAATATTACCTAGGAATTTATTTTCAGTGTAGCTTGACCGTCCATATAATTTTAGGTTGACCTCCTGTTATGAACCTATGCTTTCTATTTTTCGTTCTTATTTTCAGAAACCTCGTGTATGGGAGACGTTCTTTAGCTTTTATTGCTCTTTCGCCCTCTTTACCCAAATTTATAATAAATTGTACTACATGTAGATACCTTTAATTTACGACGGTGGGTCAGTAAGTTCCTAATGGCGTTGCCACCTGAAATCAGTCATTTTGTTTGTCAAGAAGCATTTTTCAAAACATCGCACCCGACAGATCTGTCAAATAGTTTCGTTGGGGCAGCCATTTTATGTAAAAGCCTACGATCATTTTCGTTTAAATGGAAAATGGTGAATTTCGAGTGCTTGTTAAAAACTATTTCGCACGTTAAAACCCCATCAAGCAAAGCAAACAAAAGCTTAATGGGATCGATGGAAACCATTCACCACCGGTTAACTTAATATTGGCGTTGCCGTTCCCGTTCTCTATGATCGTTAACTCTGAGCTCCTGGGTCAGTTAAAGTTCGTACGGATATAGGCACCCAATTTAAGATGCAAAATTCGTCAAATTGAGGTCTGCAAAACCCGAGTTCTTGTGCGGGGCACGGACTTGACTGTCTTGAGTTCTTAGGCCCATCTTGCTTTTTTTGTACGTACGATGGTTGACAGCCAACTCAAATTTATCCACCACTTTGGGAATAGTCATCTGGGAAGGACGATTCCGGAGACTGTAAAATGGCCGAAGCCCACGAAAAGGTGCTCTAACAGAAGACCAACTTTCATAAAACAATTTAACCATTTGCACATGTTGTTTAGGCAAGTCTATTTGCACATGTTGATTATTGAAGTTGGAATAAAGAAAACAAATTAGAGTCAATTTGACAAATATACCTTCAACAAAAATCAATCTTTTTGATAAGGTAGGGTAGAATAAATAATTGAGAGGCAATTTGACAGACATAACTTCAACACTTCAACAAAACGGCCGCAATCACCTGTCATAATTCAAAAATCCTTATTGGAAAACACTTTAAGAAGTTGAAATCTTTTTCAGTTTCTTAGGTCAAAACATGAAAAACTGTTTCTGGGAACTTTACGCCCCTTAAAGTTTCTGGAAAGCTAAGCATTTTATCTCCGACCAACGTGGAACGTGTGCATCTTATTGAGGCCATAAACGGTCCATTATTTATTTATTTATTTATTGGCAAGCTTGCATATTAAGATACAATATTTATAAACTAATACAAGCATTGATTTGTTAATTTATCATAGCTTTATACAGATGTAAAAGATAATTGAAATATCTGATAATTAATTAATTCAAAAAATGATTGCAATTACAAAATTCTTATTTAAAATTAAAATTTTACAATTATTATTTATAAAAACAATTTATAAAAACATTTATAAAAACATTTATGGTCTGCAGGTCTTACTGTAAGGAAAAGTGTGTCTTTTGTTCATTTTTAAAACACTTCAAGGTTCTTATTACCCTCATTTTTCGTGGAAAATTATTCCATAGCCGCGTAGCATGGACGAAAAATTGTCGTTCGGACGTTAAGCATGTGAAACGAGATTGTAAGATTTGTTGAGATCGAACTGATGAGGTCATTTGTATTCTGGAGAAAATGTAAGAAGGTTGGTGAGTGAGCATAGTCCGAAACAACAAAATTAACCTTCGATAGCGGATTAGATTATCAAATGAAATACCATATACAGATTAAGAGAAGAAGGAAACATGATCAAATCTTTTTAGACCATATATTATGTATCTAGCGATACTATTAAATACCACATTAAGTTTGCTTCTGCTAACTTGGTCGCAATTGCAGTAAATTTCACATCCGTACAAGAGTATCGGTATGATCATGGTTTTAGCAAGCATTAGTCTTGTTTTAGGTGGGGTATAATAATGTGTTGGCCACAGTCTGCATAAACTTTCCCAATGACTATGTTTATATGCGTTTCCCATGTTAGTGTCCGATTAAACGTAAATCCTAATGTAGTCTCAACATATTCTATAGTAGCCCCATCTAGCTTAATTTTTGGGAACTGAGAAGGGTCAAGAGGTTTCTTTGAGATAATAATACACTTAGGTAGGGTTCAAGAAAAGTCCATTACTCTTAGCGAAATGTGAAATATTATGTACGTCATTGTTGATATGGATGACACAATTGTCAACTTGTCCAAGAGAACAACTTTTATAAATTTGAACGTCGTCAGCATACATTTGAACAGTTGATTGAAAAACTGTTTGAGGGAGTTCATTGATATAGAGGGAAAATAGAAGAGGACCGAGAATCGAGCCTTGTGGTACGCCTCTCGTTGTAGGGAGAAAGTTTGATAGGTTTCCGTTTAACATTACAGCTTATTTTCGACCTTGGAGATAAGAGTTAACTAGTTGAACTGCTGAGTTTGAAAAATCGTACAACCATTAAGGGGTGAAATACAATTAGAAGTTCCAAAAAATCGATTTTTTTTGTTTGTCTAAAAAAATCGTAAATTTTATAGAGAATTCGATGGTCCAACTCTGAATTTGAAATTCGAGCTCCATCTTTTTTTCTAACGTTTTTTTAAGACGTTTTGCGGAGCGCGCAACAAGTATTTTTGAAAAACCGAAGAGGGAATCCGTTTTACTCGTATATTGAATTTTTTTTCTTAATTTCTAGCTACAGGGGTTATTTATGTGTATGTGCATAATATAGATTCGCGTCGAAAACCGATTAGTAGGTAAACATCATTTTGCAACAATTAAAACATTGAACGCGTTTTTCTCGAAACAGCATTTTTGAAATTTGCGTGCACGATAACTCAAAAAGTTCTCAACCGATAGGTATTGCTCTAATTTGGAGGCTGCTTTCTTTATATAATTAGCATCTATTAAAAATAAAAATATTTGTGGTTGGACTTTAAATAATGTAAAAATTCATGGAAAAAAGCTCGAATTTTCCATCGATTTTTTGACATTTTTCGATAAATCGGTGCCAATTTTTAATTTCTCCACTTTTCTTGATTTTTTTTTAGTCCCAAATAGAAACTTATGTATCATCACATAATATAAGATTTTTCCAGGACTATGGCAGATAAAAATTGTGGCCTCCAGAATGCACGCAGATCGATGTTTTACCTTCGACCCTAGTGTTTTCGAAGGCCTATAAATCTGACATGCTTCCATGAAAAAAATAAACAAAAATATGAATTAGTAGCTTTAATATGTTGTAAAATTCAGGTGAAGATTAGTCAATTTTAAATAAAAATTTTTGAGTTAAAAATATATTAAAAAATGCTTGATTATTGCCATCTTAATTGTATTTCCCCCCTTAACACTTCATTGGTATTTTTTATAATTTTTTGTTTGTATGTATTTCAATACATAGTTGATTTCGTTGTTAAATTATGTCTATCATCTTTTGCTTTTATTCTATATTTATTCCACTGATACATAAAGTATATTTCCAAAGAAAAAACATATACGCGATTCAATCAAAAGCATCCTTAAAAATAAAGTTCACCTTGAGGGCAACTTGTTGACTTTAATATTTTGCAAGTAGTCGGTCCTAAAAAAAATTCGCTTTATATCGAAAGACTGATCTCATATTCTCTCTGTCTTTCTAAAGGTACCAACTTTATAACATCATAAATAACAAAGTGTGCACATTAGCAAATCAATTTTAGACTGATCTGAACGGACCTATTTTGTTATAAGGCCCACAATTAAGAGCCACAAATTTAACACCACAATCGTGAACACAGTTTTCTCTAACATGCCTTTTTCGTAATTTATATGTCATGTGTGGCAAAGCCCCTGATGTATATCCAATTTAAATTAATATAAACGGAAAGCCAAATTGATCTCGTTCCAATGGTTGCCAGATGAGAATTTTAATTTATGTTGAAATGTAACTATTCTGCTAAGTCTCTTGTTTCGTTGTTAATCAAAAAACAAAATGCAATGAAGAAGTTTCAAGACTGCATTGGCATGGAACCTCTGCTGAAAATATAAATTTTAACTTTAAAATATGTTTTACAAGATAAAAATAAAATATCAGTTTCGTCTAAGTTAAAACAGCTTTTAAACAGGAACTAAAATGCTTGTTGCTACAATTTAAATAAACTGCACGACTGGATCGCACGAACTTGCCCTTATGTAAAATAACTTTGGAATTTAAGATACATTTTATAAATATAAAACTTGGATTTAATGAGATAATAATGTTCAAATGCATAAAATTGTCGTCTGGTTTCCGGAAAAGTATGAATTTATGCAAACAAACTTTAAAAAATCGTTTTATTATTAAAAACATTTTTTATATAAGAAATTTCTTTCAAATTTTTCAAGAAAAATGTGGGATGCAAATTTTAAGTATTAAATAATATTGATTTTAGGAAATAATTTCAAAAAATAATCGTTCATAGGTTTTGAAGATATTGATTTTACAAAAAAAAATGTTTTTCAAAAAAACCCAACAATTTTTTTTCTAATATTTTTATATACAATATTTTTTTAAATTTAAGGGGACTTCTGCTGAAAATTTTTGGTTAAAATCCTTAGAGCCGTGTCGAAAGAAAATCGTAGAGAAAGTCGAAAATCAAAAAAAACGGTTCTACGACAGGTACCGTTAATAACATTTTGCCCCAAAATTTTTTTTGACCAAAATATAGTCCATGTTCATAATATCACACTTAATTTTTTTTATCAAAATCGTTAGAGCCGTTTTCGGGATAAATAATATTTTGCATTATGGGTGTCTCTCTAGGGAATCACTGAATAGGCGAAGACCCTTTACTACCGAGATTGAAAGAAATAGGTCCAGTGGTTTAGGCTGTAGTGAGAGGTACAGACATACAGACAGACAGACGGATTTGCCGGACCTACTGTTTTCGTCCTCGCTATCATCGTAATGTCAACTTTGATCAAAATCTCGAGTTCGATTTTTTTTTCAAATGCAGAATTTGCCCTAAAGTATATCGCAAGTAAAAATGAGGCCATGATTGAGGTGACTAGGTAATTAAGTCACCAGCGCTCCGGCCTTGAAAAATGTTGATTCTAACCCCGAGTGATGGCTCAGTAGAGGAAGAACGTACACAAGTGGAAGGGGATCTCAACCAAATTAACGCACGAAACTTGAGGCAGCTAGCGATTGTTGTTGAAGAAGCTTGATAGTCCAAGAGAATACAGCAATTTTTTTTTGGTTTAGAGGTATAAACAAAATATGAGTAGAGGCAAAGAAGTCTCCAAAAAAATTCGATAAGGTTGGCGTAAATAGCTTATATCTTGAATTCTATTATTCGAGATCGAGAAGTTTAGGCTTTGGGACAGAACATCATTTTCTCTGACACAAAAATAAGAAAAATCGCTGTTTTTAACCCTTCACACACAGCAATGGCAAAAAAAAAATCTGCTAGACATTTGTATTCGATATCATGACGGATACACTCAGAAACTATCATGCTCGTATTTTGGTTAAAAAAAATTTGCTGTCAGATTAAGTAAGTTAAACTTCATTTTTAAATTGCTGTGAGCTGGGGTGTTTTTAGGATTTTTTCCCAATTTCTTAAATTATTAAAATTTTCAGATTTTGATAAAATTTTCCGTCTTCATCGCTGTTCTAACTGCCTGTGGTCTTGCAAATGTTATATTGTTTTTTCAAATGTTTGGCAACAGTGACGGCTTACAAGCCATACGCCAGCAAGAGCAAGACAAACTCAACATCTCTACCAACCAGAAACCGCTCCTAATCTTTGTGTAAGTAAATATAACTCGACTTCCTTGATCACACTCTCTTGAGCCTTTGTTGTCGGCTTCTTAAATTACCTTCGCGTGGTATCGTTTCGTTTGTGTTGTTTATATTTCTTTCCTGAAAATTCAACTTTTTTGTTAATTAAATATATTTTTATATATTATTTCCGAAGTTGCTTATTTTTTTGCCTTTTTATAAATTTTGAACTTTGAACAAAGATTAAAAACGGTAGCCGGCAAAAACATACAACAAAACAAAAAAAAAAAACTGAAATGTTTCTTGCGTACAAATTACGTTATTTTCCTTTGCAATAAATATTTTTATTCAGAGGAGCAAAAAATGCAGGATAGTGCAGCACATTTTAAAATTTCATAAAATAATGTTGCGGTTCATTAAAAAAATTGATATATTTTACCTCGGTTTTTTGTTTGGCGGACTTATAAATGTATATATTTGACTCACTAACATACGAGTATCTAGATGAATTCATAAATATTTAAAAATGATACCTAGAATGTTTATAAACGTTAAGTGGTTTTCACGTTTTGTCATACTATTTTTTGCTCTATAGACCTGACCGAATATCTAAACATGAAGCTACATCTATAAGGTCAAAATCTCATCAGAAAATGTACATATGTCTCCTTAAGACAAGTACCTGCTTGTTTTGTGTCTAAAAAATAACAAGGATTTAATAAAAATTAACATTACGATTATACATTTATGTCCACAAAAATGGGTTTCGTCTTTGTCTCTGCTCGTTAAGGTATTAATACACAGAGCTAGATCCGAAATGGATAACATGATCAGATTAAATTTTACTACAGTGCTTTCCTTTGATTACCAAGAAAGTTGGAAAGTTTCCTTCAACAAGCAATTTGGCGAAACCTATTTAACCACGTTTTAAAAAACTGGTATACAACTCTGTTGCAATTAAGTCGCTTGGTAGCTAAATCTTTAACAAAAATAGGCTCAATGGGGCATGAGCTGCGGAATAGGAGAAAACATGATTAAAAAATAAATCAAAACAAAAAAGGAGGCTTAAAGACTGGAAATATTGGGAAGAACTTCTGAGCTGCGTTAGGCTGAACAATAACCAAGATTGTTTCATGAACTGTATTAGCTTAAGTAGGAACAACCTAATAATACTAATGGCTTTCCTGATGGAGCATTGTAAAATAAGAATACACCTAAGCCTGCTTGGTCTAAGAAACAGTCCGATATGGTGATTCTTCAATACTCATGATGAAATGAATACCAGACAATTTATAAGACGAAGATGGTAGGAATTATGCATAAAAAAAAGAGAATTCGGCCGTCTGGGACGCTATCAGGTAGAAGAGAGTAAATTATCCTCTCTGATGGTACTCTAAATACCTACCCAAATTTCTTCAAGGGATACACTTGGCGGAAGAGCTGTAGGGTGAACACCTAATATAGCTCTGGAAGGTGCACACTAGATCTTTAAATCGCAGGGCAATAAACGTTGGAATTAAGGTCGAGAACCGAGGTCTTCCTTTTCTATTCGATAAATGCATAATTCATAGTGATAGAAAATAAAATGCACGACTGGATCGCACGAACTTGCTCTTATATAAAAGTACTTTGGAATTTAAAATACATTTTATAAATATAAAACATGGATTTAATGAGATAAGTATGTTCAAATGCATGGAATTGTCGTCTGATTCCCGGAAAAGTATGAACTTACGCAAACAAAGTTAAAAAATAGTTTTATTAAAGTAATTTTTTATATAACAAATTTCTTTTAAATTTTTCTAGAACAAAATTTGGGATGCCAATTTTAAGTGCTTAGTAATATAGATTTTAGGAAATGATTTCAAAAAATAATCGTTCACAAGTTTTCAAGATATTGATTTTTCAACAAATTAATTGGAATTTTTTTTTTTTCAAATATTTTTCGAATATTTTTATATACAATATTTACAATATTATTTTAAGCTTAAGGGGGCTCCTGGTAACAATTTTGGGTTAAGATCGTTGGAGCCCTTAATGAGAAAGTCGAAAATAAAAAAAACGGTTCTGCAGCAGGTACCATTAATAACATTTTGCCCCAAAATTATTATTCAAATGATATGCAAAATGATAATATTTAATAAAATACATTTTAAAACGTAATTTAAAAATTTATTCGTGTATCCGTTTTTAAGATATTGAATTTTCAAAAAAAAATTGTATTATTTTTTTAAAAATCCAAAAACTATTTTTTCGAAAAAAAATGTTGGATTATATTTTTTAAAATCCAAAGGAGCTCCTGTTTAAAAATGTTGGTTAAGATCGTTAGAGCCGTTGATGAAAAATTCGAAATTCAAAAAAAACCGTTCTACGACAGGTACCGTTAATAACAAATTTTTTTTTTACCAAAATGTAGTCCATGTCCAAAATATCCCACATAATTTTTTTTTTTTCAAAATCGTAAGAGCCGTTTTGGAGATGAATAAGATTATGCATTACGGGTGGTATGGGGGGTACCGTTAGTTTTATAGGTAAACAAAAATTCAATTTCTCCTCTAGGGAAGCACCGAACACTCTTAAGTACCGAGTTTGAAGAAAATACCTCCAGTAGTTTAGGCTTTAGTTCGAGGTACAGACATACAGACATGCAGCAGACAGTCGGTATTCACATACAGTAGCTGTTAATTGTCAAGTTTCTAAAAAACCGAGCTTGTGATTTTCCAAATATTGAGCTTTTAATATTTTTAAGAATAGAAACATTTTTTTTAACACAAAATACTATTCAATTATTTAAGTAGCCATAGTATAAAAAAATTAGAATAAAATCCGTTGTAATCGAACCATCAAACAATCGTTCTATGGAAGGTGCCATTGATAGGTACTATTTTTTTTGGCAAGTTTGCTTACAATGAGCTAGAACCTAAACGGGTTAACTGATTTAAAATTTAAAATTTGAAACATAATATTTCACAGAATATTTTCAGTTTAAAGAAAGATATATGTACACTCTGACAAAAAACAGTTAACCCGTTTAAGCCCCTAGCTTAATGTAAAGTGGACGTAAAAACGCAAAATATTTGTTTGAACATAATTTACGTATATTCCTGTCATTACACTAGAGCTCCTAGCTTCAGAAGCCTTGTAAAAACTTATTTCTTAAGAAAAACTGAAGAAGTGTTTTCGGAGAGTCTTTAGATGAAGAAATGCAGGGTTAGGGTCTTTCGTTGTAGTTTCTACGAACTAAAATAATGCCCATGATAATTTTTAAGTTGGATTTCAATAAGACGTAAGACAATCAGTTCTGAGTTCGAATCCAATTCTAACCGATTCGATCTAAAATGTTTGTTCTTTGATACTGCCTTTGTGAGTAAGTTTAAAAATCTTCCAACAGTCATATCCCTCATGATAGAGGGCTTTTAAGCACAGCCTCTCGAATTCGGCAGGAAACTGTCAGTCTCTTACATTACTGCCAACTTACAACATGCACACAGAAGAGATTGAGAGTGTCAATATTGTCAGCTCTGACATTCATTGTACTTATATAATTACAAGTTAAAAAGTATGGATATATATTCCTTAATTAAACAGAGGCGTGTAATGAAACCGAGGAAAGTTCTAGCTAATAAACTAAGACCCAGCGAGTATTTTTGAAGAAATGTTAAGCATTGGCTTTTCTCTTTTTTCTGAATTCACTCAACTCGCAGAATGTAAATCAGGCTTAGAAAAGTGAAAGAGAAAGAATTTTTCCTATTAGTGCATTTCATGATCATAAACCTATCAATAGGGAATTTATGATAAATGACACCACTCACTCTTCCTTATGTTTCTCCAAATATGCGATTTTTCATAGAACTATTAATCAATCAAAAAAAAAAGTTGTAATTTAGGGATATTTGTTTAATCAATTTTTTATACCAATTTTTGGTCTCCGTTTTTCTAAGTAAGTGGCTCTAGCGGCAGAAATACGATTTCCCAGCAAATGTTTAAAAACCTCAAAGAAAAAGGTAAACATTTAATACAATCACTACCTTTGCTGAGACCTCTTCTTATAATTCTTATTCTACAAGGAAATAAACCGAGTCATTTGAAAATGATTTAAATGTGCTTTTCTTGAGCTCCTGTGTCCACGTCCATGATGCCAAAGAACTGCAAAAACGTTTGCTTCCACTTGTTGAGCTGCAACAGTCCGATTTAAATCTTCTTGCATTTTTTCAGGTGCTTTCGACATACGTTCGTACATTTAATAAGTTTTGTTTTATTTCTTGTCCCTTTTTTTGTTCCTTGGTTTTTTTTTTGTTCAAAACAGTTTTTGTTTTATTTTTTCCTACACAGATGGAACACATATGTACATAGTTTAACTGGACGAAGAAAACGGACTCACAGAAGATGAATGTCTAGAGGTAAAAGTTAAACCACATGGTCTACCGATGCCGAGTTAAACTCGATCTTTGAAGGATTTATGTCTTAGCTTGGCGATTTAATGTTTGCCATGGTAAGTGGTCACTTTAAAGTTTGAGTATCTACATGTATGTATGTATATACAGGTCTTAGAATGGGAAAAGGAATGGGTTTCTTTTTGTATACTGCTCTTAAACCTTTATTCAACTTAAAAGAAACGCAAGTTATTTGGTAGATGGGGTAGTGTGAATTTGTAGCCATTATGTAATTTTGAAAAAATAATTTTTGATATCAGATCTTTTGTTTGTATTACGTTTTTTTCTAAATTAAGTTATAATGTTTTAATAATTATCTTACCATTAAGTGCTAATGAACACATAAAGGTTGGTCAACGAATTTCTTGGTTCGAGTTTAGATTCTCTGGCCCAGATAATAATACCATTGTATGGGAATTTAAAAGTGATATTTATAGATATGGGTTATCCATTTTTTTCTCAAGTCATTTTTAGAAAAAAACGAGAAGATACTTGTTCTTATCTTTCATCATTAAAACAACGCGGATATAAGAAAGACATTTTGTTAAATAAATATGGAAATCTCTAAACTTTGACGGGTGATTGCAGCCATATTGTTGAAGCTAGATCAGAGAAATCGGCGCTATTTAATTTGTTCGTCAACATGGAGAGTAATAGCGTTCTATAAAATGTGCAAGTGATTAAATTGTTTTATGAAAGTAAGTCTTCTGTTCGAGCAACATTTCACGAGCTTCGTCCATTTTACGGTTGCAATGATCCTCTTTCGAAGAGGACTATTCGCAATGGACAAATATTATGGTGTATTCAAATTTTCAAAAATTTGGCTCAAGGTCAATTATTATTGATTCTTTTTAGTTTTTGAGTTGTTACGTTTCGGGTGTGATTACAGCCTTCTCCTTATTAACTGCAGTTATCTGAAAAAGGGTGTTATCACACCCGAAACGTCACCACACACAAAAATAAAAAGAATCAATAATTGACCTTGAGCCCGGTTTACGACAAATATCAAATTTAGAAACTATACTGAACGACATATTTTGAAATGGCAATAATCCTTGATCGTAGAATATAAAGTGTTTCAACTTTTTTGTTTTGTGGAAAATCGCAGGATTACCGAGTTTGGTATGGAATAACTAATTTAAAACTTTTTCAGCTGAAGAGCTACATAAGAAAATCCAAAACTTCCCAGATCTTGGTTTTGATGAACACTCGATTTCACATTACAGTTCTTATAAAGTATTTGTAATGGCAAAATATAAATAATTAAACTTAAAAAAATGACTTTTTCGTTTTCGTGCATATTGATTTTTTTTGTACATATTTTATACTAAATGGACTAGTGGTCTCGTATTGAAATCCAAATTCAATTGAAAGTTAAACATCACCTGACTATATGGACGTAATCAAAAATTCAAAATAGTCATTCCTTAGGAAACAACAAATGCACATTCACCTCCCATTCATGCGACAGATAATCTCCGTTTGTCGTTCAGAATTGTTAAAACCCCGTACACACAGAAGGTACAGTGAGTATGTTATTTGATATACAAACAAAATATAATTATTATACTGCATTTTTGATTTCCAAAAGTATTGTAAATAGTTTTTAAAGGGGTCACTTGAACTTTCAATTGAATTAAATCGTTCCACTTGACCAGAAGTAACTTTTTTCATCTTGTTCGTTGATTGAGGTTTAAGTATACTGCGACAATATAATTAATTGTACCCCCATTCTGAGTTCGATGAAATTTTTCATCCAATAGCTCTTCCTCTAAATTCGTTTCTTGGAGAAACTTAAGTTTTCGCAGTCATTTCAGAGATGACATATATAGTGGTTTCTTTTTAAATCATAGGTTATTCTGAAACAGACAGCTGCTCCCCCGCTCGAAATCTTGACAAAAAGTCCATACCATAGCTCCGCGGAACGAATCGAGTAGAAATATTGAAAACTTATTTCCAAAATGATTTATGTGTAGCCCAAACAGTGCGTGTTTTGAAAAGATCTCAAATTATTCGCTTACAAGGTCCAATTGACTCAGCAATTGGCTCGGCAATTCACTTCGTTATCGCTTCGCAGTTTGGGCTTGGAGCAGCTTGAATTGGACAACGATTTCTGGCAAAACGTTATCTCTTCTGACGAGGCACTTTTCTATCTCGACGGCTACTTTAACAAAAAAAAAAAAACACATCTGGGGCTCGGAAAACCCGCAGAAGCCTGAAGTCAGAATCCAATGCATCCACAGAGAGTGACAGTTTGGTGCAGATTTTGGAGTGGTGGTATCATTGCACCATTTTCTTTCGAAATTGAGGCTGGTAACAAAGTTTCGGTCAACGGTGAACGTTACAGACCATTTTAACCGCCTGTTTTTTTTCACTGAAGTTGAAGACATGGATTTGGGCGGCCTCTAATCATTTCTCAATCGATCTTTTTCGCACCAAATTCCCAAATGTTATCAGTCGTCTTGGCGATGTCAATTGTCTCTGAGCTGCGATTTGACCCCTTTGGACTTTTTTTGTGGGTAACCGTGAAAGACCGATGTTATGTCAATAATCTGGAAACGATTGAAGCACTTAAAGCTAATATTATTCAAGCAATTTGTAAGCTACAGCCCGAAACCATCAACAAGGTCTTGGAAAATTGGAGTGACAGAAGGCGTTACTGCGAAGCCCTCCGAGGCTTCCATAAATTAATAAGAATGTTTTCTCTTACTAATAAAGCCATAAAACTCGTACATGGGAAAATTTTAATTTTGTTCATTTTATTGCGTTTTTATAAAGAAGCTTGTATTTGACCAACCCTCTATATGACATCTGGGGCCTATTGCACCAACTACAAATTACAAGTACAAATTTGTGATTAAAAAAAATTACATATAAAAAAACTCTATTTTTTACAAATTTGTTAAAAAAATGCTTGTAATCACAATATGTCTGTTGTACTAGTTCATTAAATCTACCTAATACGAGTATGTGGTCCGGTCCGGTGTAGAAGTTGTATATAACCAGACCAGCCCATGAATTTTGGGGTGCCTTCTAAGCTTACAGTGATCAGTAATGAGACCCGTCATTATTCTGAAGTTGTTCCTGTTTAAGCTTATAGGATGTAAAACGTTCTTGGAAGTAGCTTCTAAAAAGTAGTCTGGTCAGTCCCAGACTTAGGAATTCTGCCTTTATCATTATTATTATTATTATTATTTCAGAGTTTCTAAATTTCTCAACCTCTATGAGGTTGGAAAATACCTATCCCGGGCTATGCCAAGGGATTAGGCTCTGTGGACTTATTTTTGTTTTGGTGAAGATTTTTCTATTATTGAAGTTGTAGGAAGCGTCGGACTATATTGCAAGTGCTTAGAATTACGGCCTTCTGCATTTATTCCAACTCAGAGCTCAGTTTTTCTTTTTCTAGCTGCACGATAAGGGATTTCGTGATCACACCAGTCGCCGAGATCACAATTGGGACGATGTTGACCGAGTCGGCTCGGTACATTGCTTTCATCTCGTGTGCCAATTCGGTATATTTCCCGATTTTCGTGCTGTATGTTGCCTGAAGATTTTGTGTCAGCGGGATCGCAACATCATAGATAGTGATCTTTTTCGAAATTTTGTCAAACATTACTATATCCGGTCTGTTAGCTCTGATGGTTTGGTCTGTCACAATTGACCTATCCCAATACAACTTAAAAGCACTGTTTTCCAAAACAGCCGGAGGATTATATTTGTAGTAGGGTTGTTTTTCTACTACCAACTTAAGATCTACGGCTAGCCTAGTATGAACGATTTTGGCAACTTGGTTATGCCTAGACGTATAGTCGTGTGTCGCCAAGCTTGTACATCCACCCAGTATATGATCTATAGTTTCCGAACTTGCTTGACATCGCCTGCAGAGGTCATTCGGCATAATGTCGTGGAGTATTATCCTCCTGTAGTTTTTGGTTGCAACAACTTTATCTTGGATCGAGATTATAAATCCTTCGGTTTCGGCAAATAGCTTTCCACGTGTTAACCATAGGTTTGAAGTGGGCTTATGAATCGTTTCTTGCTCCAAAGATTTGCGATGCGTTCCGTGTAGGCTTTTGTTTTTCCACGTATCTATGAGTGCTGCTTCAGTTTGCACGTTAGGTGGGATGTCGTATGTTTGTGAGCGCAAGTTAAGTGGCGTATGGTGTTTGTCTGCCAGACATATGGTGTTTAAGAAACATGATGTTCGAGACTTTACTCCAAAATAAGACCTTAAGCTGAGAATTTGCTTGTGATGCAGTTGGGGGATGTCAATTAATTTCTTTTAACTTAATATACCAATTGAATCCATTAACTTTAAGAAAGTAGTTCATGGCTTCCGGTACCCACACTTTCTTTCAACTGAACTTTTTCGAAAAAATTTCTTCATACCTCTTTCTTGGATGTCAGTTATTTTGGTATGTTTGTTCCAAAGAAGCTCCTTATCTACTGTGATTCTTTCCTCTTCATTTCGATAGCTTTGTCAGCTAACAGTAAAAATTGCATGCATGGCAGAAACCTTTCCTTAGTAAACTGTGTAATAGCCGTCTTGCAGAAGTGAGACTTTGTACCAGTTTACCCATTACAAGACTCATCAGGGAGCTTGATAGCAAGACTTCCTGAGATTAGCCTTTCAGCCCAACTTTACAGTTTAAGTCGTCCAGAAGCTTCTGTTCTTCAGTTGTTGCCATATTGGCCGCATTAGCAGCAAAGTATGCTATAAACATCTTTCATGGAGAACTCTCTACGTAGATTTGAGCCTGTGTTGTTTCCAAGTCCCGCTTCATAAATCCCAAAATGCATATAAAATGCAAGGTATCTTTTATTTAAAGGTGAGTCTTTTTAGCTGTTTCATATTAATTAGGAATTTTCACTTGTAAGGTCTTGCTCCCGTGGTCCCTAAATATCTAGGGTTCTTGGATCAAAACTAGCTCTATGTAAAAAAGTCGTCAACATCTTACCAACCCAGTGGACAAACCGCATTTGGAGTAAATGTCATTTACAACTTAAATTTATTTTTAATTTCTCAAAATATAAGTTACAAATAAAGCGATCAATGATGCTTGAAAATGGTAGCTGTAACTTCCTCTTAATTAAAAAAGGTTAGATCTCAGGAAAAATGCGGACTTTTTTACCTTTTTGCATTTTTTTTTCGAGCAACATAAAACAGGATGAATGGAGAAAAAAAGTTGAATGAATGTCCGAAATCGATGGGGTCCTAATACCTTCTGACCACCAGTAAAAATGAGTTTTTGCCTTTACCAACGAGCTATTTGTTCCATCTAAAGCCCTCATACACGTCAGCTTGACTGTATCTCCACCTACCAATGGATTTGTAAGTATTTATCTGTCTATATAGAAATATAATCTTCTCTTTTCTGCACCACACTGGCCGAGTTCGAAATCTAATTTAAATTCAATTGATGCAATTCTGTCATTTGCGAATATACATACGTTACTCCTCATCGAAGCCAGCATAAGTGTGTCCCCATCGTCATGCGAAAAAACGTCTTTTATTCAAATTACCTTGAACCATTCTTCCGCACAGGCTCCGGCCGGTGATACGTATATCCATGATGCCATGGCCATAGCAAAAGGCCGAAGTGACATTTTTCCGGTCGAGCGATCGATCTTAGGCATCATTCCATTCAGATTCTCAAAACCAAAATCGAAAGGATTCGCTGATGTTCGTATCGCAGATAGCAAAACGCTTCATGTCGTTCACTTTGGGGATTCACGATGCTGGATGGCCTCACTCCATCCCACTCACTCCTCGTGGCACCAGCAAGCTGTATTACGTTGCTTTATATGCTAATTTGGATGTCAGGCTGGCGGCGTGCATCGCGCAAGTGACATTGCCGGACAACAACTACCTGTTCGATATCTTTCAATATTTTGAAGGGAATTACGTATCTAAGCCGATTCCTGGTCGTTTTTTGCATCTTAAACATCCGAAACGAGCCTAATGGGGCACACAATCACATACTTTTTCCGGGACATTCCACAACAATGTGTGTTTGAAAGGTTATGGAGGAGGATAGGCTCGCTAGACCTATATAGGTTGGTTGTGATGTCCAGTGGACGAAGTCGCAGCTTGAGAGAGGGAGGAAGTAAATTGATCCTTCAATTGGCAGAACGTGACAATACCCGGGGAGAGATATATATCGTCACCTCTGTGCGGCCAATGTGTGCTGATTGTCCTCTCTCTAGCCCAAAATGGTAACACAGTTAGTAGCTGCGCTGGGAATCACGATTTACAAATTAATGATCTTCCAGCGATGTTAAGTGCGATTATTTTCCTCTGCAGACTGTGCGGCGAATAGACGCCAAGCCACCTTCTGATGGAGGTTCCTTTCTGCCGATATGCTTAGAGGTGAATGAGAGTCAATGAACCGTATCCGAGGATTCAGCTCGGATGGTTGCACTTGTCATTGAGGATTTTGCGGAGATATGGAGCAGGAGGCAAACTAGCTTTCCGAGTAAGGAATTTCGACTGCGTGTGACATCACTAAGGCCAGGTTAACGAACTCCCGGTGTTATCTTAACAAAATTCCTGAGTCTTGATGTCCCATAAATAAAACTACAGTTGACAATCGAGCTCAGAGGCGATGCTAATGGTTTATTATGATGGGAATCCGAATCCGAATCCGAATGAGCGACCTCCATCAACGTTTAGCTTCATTTGCATAATACGCTCATTAATGCCTGACCCCAAATGGTTTTTCCCTTCTTCTTGATAATTTGTAATCAGACTCTCCAGAATGATGCCCATCATCGACGCGCTTCTTTGTTCGATATAAAATTAAATTAAAAATAAATAAATTCGAAAGTTTTTAATTTTTGTTAATAAATCGAGTTTTGGGGTTATTTAGTTTAGATACGGGGAGTTTACTTTTTGTCTTCCTTTTTTTTTGAGTTCCTTGTCATTAGTCTAAAACTGGCAGGGTGCGTGGTTTTTGGTATGTAAATATTTATTTTACGAAATTAAAGATTCAGTTTGTTTGACATTCGCTTTTCCAAAAATTTGCCTTCTACATTCAATGCCCTAAGGGACTTTAACCAAATACCGGAAAATTGAATGAAATTTTTGAGGGTTGGGATATCGGGTTTAATCCTTTGATGAACTTAAATAAACTTTTTTTTTTTTGTTTTCAAAACGATGAATGCGTGAGGAGGGGGTTGGTGAATGATGAAAGAAAAGGATATTATTTTGAGTTGAAGTTTGTAAAACTTTTAGTTTGAAAAGAGTTTTTGAAACATTTAAGAAAAACATGAATTTTATTTTAATTTTTGGCATTGCTTTAACTGTTTCTCACGACTTAGCAAATTCTAATATTTCGCATGTTAAAAAGTGAACTTGGAAAAAAATGATAGACACAGTAGTGCCTAGTGCAAACCATTCCTCTATGGGTATTATGTCGGCCAGAATGTATGGGACCCACAATTTTTTTTCGAGTCAGTTCGAGAAGCACTTTTCACGACAGAGATACATTGGATTTTTTACATCATCTCAAAAGGCGGTACACCTAAAAAAATAATGTTTGTATTTGAGATGGCAACGTCTAGAATCGACCCCAGACCACCGGCATGACAATCCAATATACTAACTATTATGCAAGTTGGTACCACCTTTAAGTTTTAGTAAAAATGAATTACAAATTATAAAGGGTAGTTGTTGAACTCGAATCAAACAAGCTGTGTTTGGGGCATTAAATGTTTCCGAAATTTCAATTGAAATGATAAATTTTGTTTTTAATATCTGACTGCAACAACATTTTTGTTAGTAGCTAATATCGCCATGCGTTTGGGGAACTTTGAAAATTTGGTGATTTTTTTAGACAAGTGGTTAGTCCATGATTTTTTCAAAATTCTCAAAAATTCAGTAAAATCACTTTGGTTCGAAATATTTCGTGAACCAGACCTCGCAGAAGATTCTGGTTTTCACCAGTGGATAGCTGTGGAAAATTTAACCGGGGTTTTCGAAACCGGAGCCTCTTAGAAGGCGCGGTTTCGGAAATAGCACCAACCAAAGACATTATTAGGTAGTTGGGGCTCGAAAATCCATAACATCATTTTGGACCCGCATATTTCGAAAACCAGATGACTCAAAAACTTTTTGTTTCGATGGGTATAGAGGAATTGAATAGACCTTTCATTCGATGTATGTCTCGATGCGTTTTGGGAACTTTGAAAATTTGGTGATTTTTTTTAGACAAGTGGTTAGTCCATGTATTTTTCAAAATTCAGCAAAATCACTTTGGTTGGAAATATTTCGAGAACCAGAC
Source organism: Chrysotoxum bicinctum (assembly GCA_911387755.1). Lineage (NCBI taxonomy): Eukaryota > Metazoa > Arthropoda > Insecta > Diptera > Syrphidae > Chrysotoxum > Chrysotoxum bicinctum. The sequence goes on along the minus strand of OU426987.1, from coordinate 202,814,554 downwards.
CTCGCAGAAGCTTCTGGTTTTCACCTGTGGATAGCTGTGTAAATTTAACCGGGGATTTTGAAAACCGGAGCCTCTTACAAGACTTGGTTTCAGAAATAGCGCCAACCAAAGACATTATTAGGTAGTTGGGGCTCAAAAATCCATAAAATCACTTTGGACCGGCATATTTCGATAACCAGACCACTCAGAAGCTTTTTGTTTGGATGTGTATATAGGAATTGAATAGACCTTTCATTCGATGTATGGCTCGATGCGTTTGGGGAACTTTGAAAATTTGGTGATTTTTTTTAGACAAGTGGTGATTTTTTCAAAAATCTCAAAAATTCAGCAAAATCACTTTGGTTGGAAATATTTCGAGAACCAGACCTCGCAGAAGCTTCTGGTTTTCACCTGTGGATAGCTGTGGAAATTTAACCGGGGATTTTGAAAACCGGAGCCTCTTACAAGGCTTGATTCCGGAAATAGCGCCAACCAAAGACATTATTAGGTATTTGGGGCTCTAATATCGATAAAATCACATCGGACCGGCATATTTCGATAAGCAGAACACGCTTTTCCTGCACTTAAACTGTATACATTTTAGGCGAAAAACTTGTGTAGAAGCTTCATTTATGAGCTTTTCATACATTCTCATTTTTATAGGAACAAGTTCCGGTTAGAGTTTTTATTTCAAGCTTGCATTTAAATGCATCGATATCTCGAACGCACTCAATATTATAGAACTTTAATTGAAAATCAATTAGCCTATTTTGGAATATTTAAATACAAAAAAAAACTCTCCTTGTTAGGGAAAAGTATACCTAGCTCTAAGAAAGTCTCATTAAGAATATACTTTACCTTACTAAGGCAAAATCGAAACTCCTGATACGTATAAATCCGCTATAAGAAACTTGTTAACTTTTTATTGAGATAAAACAATCCGTCATCGGTCTTTAAGTAGTCGTTCCTCTACAAAAACTCTTCTTTATATTTATTCTTACATAAGCATAGGGTATCATAATGCCATTTAAAAAATCAATTCGTCCATTAGGACTCAAATCAAAGTGCATCGATCTCTTTCTCAAAAATAGAAAAAAACAAATCCTAAAAAGTAAAAACACTAATTAATAAAATTCAACCATCACGTTTCATCGTATTACGTGCACATCACGGTTTCCACTATTATTGAATTTCTTAATGTCACTGTCACTCACTCGAATCGGACTTAAGCTGCATATCTAATGCAGCAGCAGCATCATCTCCTTAACATTGAAGATGCCATTCGACCAAATCAGGTAACTTCTCATTTAAACTTGACATTTAAAGCCATGCAGTTTGCTACAAGCACCTGGCTTCTTAAGGCACAAAGTACTCAAACAAACACAACAAGCTAGAAAAGAAATTTGCCCAGAATAAAAAAAAGAAGAAATATACCTATCCTTACTTATTTAAGTTAATTAACTTAGACCTACGCAAAGGTATTCTTGTCGCACATTTTTTTTTCACGCAGAAAGGACAGAATGTAAAGTGTAGGAATTCTGTTGATGATGCATCGTTTGTACGAGAAAATACAGAGGAATCAAGGAGAATTTCAACGAGAGTCTTAAGTGATTCCTGCATATCCCTTAGAATAAACCTTTGATCAGTTACAATATCGAGTGAATAAGGTTCTGCCTGATTTGTTTGACAATATAGAAAACCAATCAGTCCAAAATCTGGTTGAAACATATCTGACAACACGTTTCTAATCTTACTCTTTCTATTTTATTTAACTTTTTTTCTTAGAAATTTCGGCCAACCGAACCAGGGTAGATAAACCCACAAAAAATTAGGCTTTGACTTTGAGAAAATTTTCGTCGAAGCTGAATTTTGGTGTAATTCCTTACTTAAGCCCAATCAGTCGCAATAAGTATTTTAAAGTTATTTTTTATTGAACACTCTTCTTTCAGAATTTATTGAAGGGTGTCATCAGGAGTACCTAATATATATGGTGAATTTTGGGAAAAATATTCTGAAGCTTAAGCCGCCATCTTTAATCTGACAAAAAATTAGTTTTAAGTGAATAACTCAATCATTTTTCACATTTAAAAAAAAATGGTTGAAAGTTACCTTCTTCCAATTTATAAAGGAAAGGGTGATACTCGAAGCTGTGATAATTACCGTTCGATTAAGCTGATGTCACACACCATGAAGGTCGTTGAGCGAGTCTTGGGTAGCCGACTGCGAAAAATAATTAGGCTATCTGATGACCAGTGCGGGTTTGTCGGGGGTAAGTCAACCACGGATGCAATCCAGAGTATAAGAATAATTATGGAAAAACATCGGGATTCTTTGGAGGATTTGCATGTCGTATTGGTTGATTTTGAAAAAGCATTCGATCGGCAACCACGAGATCTAATATGGGTGGCCCTCAGGCAACGAGGAGTTCCAGAAACCTATGTGCGGATAATTATGGACATGTATGATGGAGCAGTTACTAAAGTAAGATGCGCAGCTGGAGTCACCGAAGAATTCGAAATCACAGTAGGTGTACACCAGGGAAGTGTCTTGAGTCCCCTGCTCTTTATTACAGTTCTTGATTACCTGCTTGAAGGCAAAGTGACGGATCCAAAAGTACATCAGTTATTCTTTGCTGACGATGGAGCCATCATAAGTGAAGACCCGATATCCCTACAACGAGCACTTGACGTATGGGTGGATGTTCTAGAAGGAAGTGGGTACCGCATAAGCGCGAAAAAGACAGAATACCTATGCTGCCCATTTTCTGATCCACACAGGCCTACTCCAGACATTTATTTGAATGGAGTAGTGCTTCCCAAGTGTGAAAAGTTTAAATATCTGGGGTCTATGATAAATAACGAAGCTACTTGTGATGACGATATCAATCATCGCGTAAGCGTAGGGTGGATGAAGTGGCGGGAAAATTCTGCTATCTTCTGTGACCGAAAAATGCCCCCTAAGCTGAAAGGAAAGCTCTACACTTCAGTTGTGCGTCCAGCACTCACATACGGTTCACAATGTTGGACAATGTACAAAAAGTATGAGAGTAAGCTAACGGCAGCTGAGATGAAGATGCTTCGTATGACAGCAGGAGTTACAAAGCTTGATCGAATTAGAAGTACGAAGATCCGAGGAAGCCTTCATGTTAAGAATACCATTTCCCAAAAAATTGAATACGACCGACTCAGTTGGTATTGCCATGTTCAAAGGAGAGATCCTGAGAACCCCGTCAAAAAGGCAATATCATACAACGTTCCAATTCGGAATAAAAAGAAAGGTAGGCCTAAACACTCCTGGTACAAACAAATGCAAAAACACCAGCATTCAGTTGGCCTCAGAAATGGAACAATACAAAACCGGGAGGCTTGCCGCCGATTTCTGAGGTCAACCCGGCGAACCCCACAGGCGGATCACTAGTGTGAAGCAGATACGTGGGAGAGTTATGATCCCCTCGACATCGAGATCATAACAGCGCCGAAGAAAAGGAAGAAGAAGAAGAAAAAAAAATGGTTGAGCAAAATTGAAATTGAATTTGATTTTGTTCAACTTTACCATAAGCGTCCGTAAGTTGGGGTTCAGAAACATTTCTACGTGTGGTGTGCCAATGAATTTAAGTTTTGGTAATTTTTTCTCTGCCATTTCTCTACTTAGTTAAATTTGAAAAAAAAAATCAGTTTGAGCCCCCTTCAGATTTAAGACAACAAATATTGTTTTAAGAGGACTTTTGTTCATAGGTACCTTTAAAATCTTAGGACTTTTACATATCGAATATAGAATATCCAAGGAACCTTTATTGGATCAAGAACAGAAAAATATATGAAACTGGCAGTGTGTTATAGTCTAGAGTAGGTCTCAAGAATGCCTGTGTTGAACCAAATCAAATTGAATTTTAATTTTGCCTCAAGTTATTCACTAAAAACTAATTTTTCGTCATATCCAAGATGGTGGCTTAAGTTCCGGAAAATTTTTCAGGAAAATCATCACATATTTATCTCTGAAGACCTCCTAGAAAGTGAAAGAAAAGTGTATTAAAAAACTTTTTCCCTTTTAGATTTATTTTTTTGGAAAAAGCGAATAGTCTATTTGAGGCTTGAAGCTTGAGACTATACTTTAAGTTTTGCGGGTTCAAAAGGAAAAGATTATTTTTTTGTGTGAATTTTTAGAGTTCCGCAATCTATTGTCTGCCATTAGACCAGGTCTTCGAGGTATTCCTGTTAATAAATTCAAAAACTAAGATATTTTTCCGCAGTTTATTTGGTTAAATATTCCAAACACAAGAATTTCGATAAGTGATTTCTCAGAGAAATACGAATAAATAGAGAAATAACCCTCAAATCGTCCATGCAGATTGTGCATTTTAGCTTTTGTTGTGTGGCACAAAACTACATGTTGTTCACGTCCCTACCTATCATTTCAGGCTAAAAGAAATTGGTTATCATTAATCTGGAGCGCTCACAGCCGACGGTGATAACCTCAATAACGTTCATTTTTGAAGAGGAATATACCTATGATGTCGTCGGCCAAAAATCCATATTATGGACATGGACTGCATTTTGGTCAAAAAAAATTTTGAGGAGAAATGTTTTTAACGGTACCTGCCATAGAACGGTTTTTTTTCGAATTTCTCATCAACTGCTCTAACGATCTTAACCAAAATTTGTATGCAGGAGCTCCTTTGAATTTGACAAAATATAACGTAAAAAATTTTTCAAAAAAATATTTTTTGAATTTAAAAAAAAAAAAAAAATTTTTTTTTTGAAAATGCAATATCCTGAAAACGGATACACGATTAAATTGAAATTGAAATGCATTTCATTGAATACTAACAATTTGCATATTAATTTTTTTTTATAAAAATTTTAAGGAAAATTTAGTACCTACACAAAAAACATGTTTCAGTGTGTTTTTGTATGTCGGTACCTCTTCCTACAGCCTAACCCACTGGATCTATTTTCTTCTTGAAATTTTTGTTTAGAACTAAAACTAACGGTACCCCCATACACCCGTATTGCAAAATTTTATTTATCTCGAAAACGGCTCTTACCATTTTGATAAAAAATATGTGTGATATTATGGACATGGACTATATTTTTGTAAAAAAAATTTTTGGGGCGAAATGTTATAAATGGTACCTGTCATAGAACCAATTTTTTTATTTTCGACTTTCTCATTAACGGCTCTAACAATTTTAACCAAAAATTTTTACCAGGAGCGCCCTTAAGTTTAAAATAATATTGTTTATAAAAATATTTGAAAAAAAAAAATATTTTTTTGTTTCTTAAAAAAATAAATTCCAATTTATTTTTTGAAAAATCAATATCTTGAAAACGTGTGAACGATTATTTTTTGAAATTATTTCCTAAAATCTATATTACTAAACACTTAAAATTGGCATCCCAAATTTTGTTCTGGTAAAATTTGAAAGAAATTTGTTATATAAAAAAATATTTTAATAAAACGATTTTTAAACTTTGTTTGCATAAATTCATACTTTTCCGGAAATCAGACGGCAATTCCATGCATTTGAACATTTTCATCTCATTAAATTCATGTTTTATATTTATAAAATGTATTTTAAATTCCAAAGTACTTTTACATAAGAGCAAGTTCGTGCGATCCAGTCGTGCATTTTATTAACTTCCCATAGGGAGTTATTGTAATCGGTCCGATTTGTCAAATTGGAATTTTTGACATTTCTCGACGTTTCAAGGTCCCTTGAGGCTATATCAATCATTTTTAGAGAGATGTCTGTGTGTGTGTGTACGTACGTTCGTACGTTCGTACGTCCGTACGTTCTGGTACCATTTTTCGTCGTCGATATCTCAAGAACGAGTAAAGATATCGACTTCAAATAAATTTTGTTTAATAGACAATAACTTCGAAAGAGGCTGAAAGGGCGTTTATTAAAATTCAGTGAGTAGTTTTTTCACTATAACGGTTTGAAAAATTTTGGTTAGTTTCAAATATCTCACGAAAAAATGATGCTATTGATTTCAAATAAAATTTAATGTACTCATTATAAGGTCATACAGATTTTGTTTGAATTTGGAAAAAAATTAAAATACCGTTATTTTCTTAAATAAAAAAAACTGAAAAAAAATTCATAACCCAGATATTCTAAGAACAGAAAAAAATCTGAAACTCAAAATAATTTTATTTTACGAAAAATAATATGTTTGACAACTGGTGAAAATTTCAAAAAAAAATCAGTTTACAGTTTTTTTTACAAAAAATAAAAAAATATATAAAATTCTATTGAAAATTGGTAAAAATTGTTTTTCGACTCAAATTTCTCGAGAACTAGTAGTGATATTGACTTCTAATTTAGTTTATTTTATACATAGTATAATTTTGTACAATTGGGAAAATGTTGACAAATATTGAATTTATAGTTTTTTTTTTAAACAAATGGGAAGTTATCAGTGTGGGTCGCACCCAGCCTCTTAAGATTCGGTGTAAATATAACTTCTAGTTACTTAATCTCCTGTACAATTTCAACTGGCTGGCCGTCGAAGGTCAATTTTTCATTTATTGCATGCCCATACCATCTATTGTTTCCGCTTGCCAATCTTATGACTTGGATTTTTTTGATTATATTGCGTCAAAGTTGTGTTGTTGTTGTTTTTGATTCCTGAAACTTTTTCAGTCCTTATTTCTTTTATTCCAGTGCATTTTTGGAACAAGATTCAGTCGTTTTGCCCCAATTGGTATTTCAGTTCAAGTACATGGCGATGAATCGACTATCTCTGGTGCTCCTTCACATTTCCACCGATAACGTGCCAATTTGACGTTTCTTTGTCGTACGAGTGTTGGCTAATTGCTTGCCAAACCGATCGTTTCGAATAATGCAACCCAACGTTCGGGGGATCGATTTTGAAGGCCTGCTGCATCTGCCGTAAAATAGATGCAACGTTCTCATCACATCACTAGCGAGCACTCATTTTGAATATAAATTCCTTCGTGTTATACTTGGCATTGGGATTCGGCATCAATGGCTGAATAATAAATGACAAAAAATTTGATGGTGCAACAGCTCGAAGTGAAGAGTGACCTAGTGACTTACAACTTTCAACCATTTCTGTGTGCGTATTAACAGGAACGGAGGGGACCTTCAATTTTCTGCCGATTCCGAACGGCTAATGAGCAGCACTCTCCATGACAAGAGATATACTCAATATACAATTCCGCGCAAGAGGCATGTAAAACACTTAAAAACTTTTAAGCAACGCAGCGGCTAAGAATCAAACTCGAGACCTTCCGCATGACAGTCCAACGCACTAACCATTATGCCAAGGGGTACTTTCATCTAATTAATTCTCTTAGAATACTATACTTTTAGCAATTTTAACAATTTGACAGACATTTTAGAAGAATCTCCAGAAGCTTGTAAATCGGTATCATTAAGGGCAAATATAGAACGATTAGTAGAAAAAGAATGCTGATAATGCACACATTTGAAAGAAATTTGTTTGTGGTATATTGAGTTCTATTTGAGAGAAAGAGCCACAGTAATATTAGATACAATCGCAAACTCCATAAGCTGTACATTTTACAAAGATGTTGTTCTTAAAGAAGTAAAAATACGTTGATTATATTGGTTCGGGCACATCAAACGAACGGATTAAAGTGCTAAAGGTTTTACAATAACGATTTCCGTCATTTGACAGGTGGTTTTGGCCATACTGTTGAAGCTACATCTGGCCAATGTCATTTAATAAGTCAACACACATGAATTCGATTTAATTGTTTTATGACACGGGGTCTTCTGTTCGAGTAAGATATAGAGCGATTAGTCCAATTCACGGTTGGCCATCGTCCTTCCGAAAGGACCATTCGCAACGTGGTGGATAAAGTCGAGTCTACCGGTTCAGTGTCCAATCCACCATGACCCGTATTTAGAACTAAACGGAAGATTTACTAAAAATATCACCACTGTCGGTGAGAATGTCTAGAAGAATTTCGCACCGCCCACAAGAACTCGGTGAATTTTCCATCATGACTACATCCGTACAAACTTCATCTGAACCAAGAGCTCAAAGCTAACGATCATAGACAACAACGTGTATTTTCTAACTGGGCTCTCCATCAGTTAGACGTTGATCCAAATTTCGGTCGAAAAATCATATTCAGCGAAAAGGTCCGTTTCTGTATGAATGGGTTCGTCAACAAGCAAAACTGTCGAGCTTGGGACGATCACATTCCATATGGGATCCACCAAATTGCAATGCTCCTGTTTGGTGTGGATTTTGAGCTGGCTGCATCATCAGTCTATAATTTTTTGATAACGACTTTGGCCAGGGCATCACCGACAAGGAGCACTATCGGTCGATGATAACAAGTTTCTTTTGGCCTGAATTGGATGATATGTACATCGACGACATGTGGTTTCAACAGGACTACGCTCTTCGTACCACACAGCTTCATTTACACTGCTACTTAACAGCGATGTTATAAGTGGCCACCGAGATCGTGCGATTTGAGCCTCTTAGAGTTTTTTCTTGTGGGGTTTCCTTAAGTAACATGTCTATGCCATTGAACCAGAAACTACCACTGCCCTGAAAGCCAAATTGATCAATGCCATTGGTCAAATTCAGCCTGATTTATGCGCCAGAATTATGTAAAATTGGACGTTTTACCTGCCCGTTACCCAGGAAAGCCGCGGCAGACATTTTAATGATGTTATATGTATGTGGGCTTACAATGCTTTAACTTGTCCCTAAGTCCGTCTTCTTCATCATCATAATATGTACCGCAATCGCATGATTTTTAACACACCAAGACAAACAACAAGAAACGGGAAGAAGAAAAACAACTTAAGAGGACATACGGAGGTTGAACCCGGTACGAACAACACGCCACGATTAAGAGCTACGTAAAGTCACGGAATAGGAAAAAACAAAATCGAAATTAACTGATAAGATTGTGTTAATAAAACTTAAATCCTAGAAAAATTAAACTTATTATACTATTAAAATTAAACTTAAAGCTAAACTTAAAAAAGAGAATTTGAAATAGAAGTGTTTTTTTTAGTTTTTTTTTAATTATTATTATTTTTTTTATTGTGAACTAATTAACTTCATTAAAATTGAATCAAAACTTAATTTGATGTGTTCCCTGTTTTACCCTCCCCACAAGTATAGTAGTATAGTATACATATAAAGGGTTTTCCAATAAGAGGTGTTATTTTGAATAGCCCGCTACTTCGGTAGCTGTCACTTTTGAAGCTGTCATTTTTTGACATTTGACAAGTAGAAACTACGCTATTAATAAAAATGGAACGATACACGCTTCAACAACGCATTGAAATTATTAAAATTCACTATAAAAATGGTGAAAATTTGGCAGAGACGGTTCGTAAAACTAAAACATTTTTGGGTCGTCGTGAAGCACCTTGTCGGACCGCAATACAGAAATTGGTGGACAAATTCGAGCTGTTGGGACAAGTTAGTGATGTGAAGAATAAAACCCGTGCACGTCGCTCAAGAACAACTGAGAATATTGCTGTTGTAGCCCAAAGTGTTGAAGAAAACCCAGGTTTGTCCATTCCTCGTCGTTCTTTGGAATTAGGCATTCCACAAACGTCATTACACCGTATTTTGCATAAAGACTTGGGTCTTAAGGCTTATAAATTTCAGTTAACACAAGAACTCAAGCCGGCTGATCATCAACAACGTCGTGTCTTTGCTGATTGGGTCCTTGAAATGCATGAAAATGATCCGGATGGAAATAATCATCGAAAAATCATCTTGACTGATGAGGTCCATTTCCACCTCGGAGGCTACGTCAACAAGCAAAACTGTCGCATCTGGGGCTCGGAAAACCCAAGAGTTATTGTTGAAAAGCCTCTCCATCCTCAACGCGTGACTATTTGGTGCGGTTTATGGTCCCGCGGGGTCATTGGACCTTACTTTTTCGAAAATGAGGCTGGAGCAACAGTTACGGTCAATGGATTGCGCTATCGAGAGATGATTAATGATTTTTTATGGCCTGAATTGGATGGTATTGATCTGGACAACGTTTACTTTCAACAAGAAGGCGCTACGTGCCACACAAGCAATGAAACCATCGATCTTTTACGGGAAAAGTTTCCGGACCGTGTTATCTCTCGAAGAGGTGATCACAATTGGCCACCGAGATCTTGTGATTTAACACCTTGCGACTTCTTCCTTTGGGACCACGTGAAAGATAAGGTCTACGCCAACAGCCCAGCGTCGATTCAAGACCTCAAAGATGAAATTCGTGAGGCTATCGAGAACATAGGGCAGCCACTTTGCGATTTGGTTATGGAAAATTTCATGAAAAGGATATGGTCCTGTAAGCGTGGTCTTGGCGGCCATTTGGCTGATGTTGTGTTCCATTATTAACGGCATACCTTCCTCTTTATAATGAAATAAACATCCGATCATTTATCTCCAAAAATGCCATTTTTCTTTGAATATCAAAATAACACCTCTTATTGGAAAACCCTTTACATATTGACCCACATGGGCCTTTTAAATAAATAAAATGATATATATACGTTAGTTTAAAGATAAGAAACACTTAATGGAACCGTTTATAATGATTAACTATGTATTGGAGTAAAAATTGACGAGGAAATTGAACATTTTAGGCCAAACTTATATAATAAATCGGCCCGAAATTAAACCCTTTCTTATTTTTGCTCTATTTCACAAAAAATCTTGAAATTTAAGAAAGTTATCTGTTGAAATTCACCTTTGACTCAAGTTTGGACAGATGATTTTGAAGTTCAAATAAGTAATTTAGATCTAAGATTGAATAAGAATTGCCTTCCTTAACGCCCGCCTGTCCAATGAATCTTTCATTTAAATTAGTTTTCTCTAAGTCGGCGCTAAGGTTTTATATATTTTGACAACATTAAAGCCATGCCATTCTAAACTTCTATTACCTATCTGTTATATTCTTTCTTCTACACCGAAACCCAAACCAAGTTCTTCCTTTGGGGACTGTGAGTGTGACCAAAGTATTTCGACAGTTGACAATTCTGCGCGCTGTTCTCGTCTGTTTTGTTCTCGTCCGGCGTTGTCGTTGTCGTCTTTCATATCCCAATATGGTAGTACCGCGAGACAATGTCCCCTGACGTGGAAAAAATTGAAAGTGTGACGAGAGCTAGCTATAGAATAGCAGCAGATGAATGTAGAATGGCTCTTATACGGATGTTGGTAATGAGCTCTTTTTGAAATTAAAAGGAAATAGACAAGCTGCACTAAACAAAGTCAAATAAATACAAAAAGAAAAAAACGGGAATCACTGTCACCAAACATGGCAGCATCTACAAGGAATTTTTAATTTATTTTCCGCACAATGCTGTCTGCGCTGAGTATCCCCTCAAGGGACACACTGACAATATTATGGGCTATTATGGACATTCGAGAACACAAAAAATGTGTTTACGTTTTGATTTTATGTAATTCTGTAAATATTTTTTTTTTAGATTTTTTTTAACGTTCAGTTCGAACAATGGGAAAAATATTTACATTTAAATTCGCAGCTATGCATACCTGGGTAATTAGATGGTATTTCGGAATGGGATCTAAGTATTGTTAACATTTATATAATGTGTTTTTACAACCGCACCTGCTCATTTTCCTACTATTTCATCCAAGGCCTCCCATGTTGTCTATAGCTTCCGCAACGTTGGAGACTTGGAACTAGACTAGACTAGAAACAAACAAATTTTTAGATTTTTTGTATTAATTATCTGCACCAAGTTTGGAAGGAGAAGAAGTATCATCATTGTGGGTATAATAGTTTTGGAGGTTTCTGTCTCCTTGTATCTCAAATGTCGGCTATGTTTTAGGTATGAAAGGTATAATCATTTGTTTATAGTTAAGTGGGTTACGAGTAGTATGTCAATGGAAAATTAAACAAGGGTCACTCTTTACAGTCACTCGTCACATTCATATGGCTAAATCTGGGGAACAAGCTGGATGATAGAGGAACTCGTAACCTAACTAATACAATTTTGCCATGGTGACTGTGGACTTGTGGGCGCGCGCCGCGGCGCGCCGGTGTGTTGTCCTGTTGGAAAAGAACTTTTTTCTTCACTCTGAAATTGTCATTACGCGCGATTTCAATGAAGGAAATTTTACTTGGCTTCGCTTGTCCGAACATGCCGAGACCGTTGCTGGTTTGAATCAGCTTTCACCGCTGGTTGACGAGCCTACTCCAATATAAGACTTTAATGGTCGAGCAGATAACACCTTTAGATTTGTTCCTAACCTCTGAACCTGATAAATATCTTCAAACTTCTCGTCATATCTTCAAACTTCTCGTGTCAACAAAATTCAGTTTACGAGAAAATTCCAATGAGAACCGTATGGCATTACGAGAATGCGAGCTGGGACGGCCTTAATTTAACTGGTCACTATGCTCGATAGTGACAAAGACTCCAGTGGTAACAAATTTAATTGTTTTGGACTTTTCCCGAAAAGGGTTGAAAGTTTCAGAACGAAAGAAAATTCATGGTTTGATTTGAGGTGTGACGTATGCTTCTGATGTTTTTAACCAAACCCCTGTAAAAAAAAACCGAAACAAATTTAAAGAAGCTAGAAAGATTTGTAATGCACATGCCCATCGAACTTATCTTTAACATGTCCAAAAACTAATACAAAAATACTATAATGTCGCAAGGATAATGAGAATTGTTAGTCATTTGTAAAAAAAAATATTAGAAAATAGTCTTCAATGACACTCCCTTTGTAAGATCTATCGTAAAACCTAATCGTCTAGCGAGCCAGTTCGCTTCAAATTCTACGCTCCAAGAAAGTGATATTACTCCTCCGGTACTTGAGCGCGTTAAGGACTCCTTGGGACCAATCTTCATTTGCACTCATGCTGTTGCAAGAGTTTTAAGAGATCTTGACGTACATATACCTACATAAATCAGCTAGTCCGAATAGTATCCCCACCATTGTTCTGAGATTTTCTTGCATGATGGCAAAACCACATTTTAAGCTTTTTCATCTTTCCTGCTCTACAAGTCTATTTCCGAGTAGATGGGAAACTGCATTTGTCGAGAAAGTTACCAAAAAATGGGAATCGTCTTCCCCTTCCAAATATTAAACGATTAGACTGACGTCCCTTCTTTTCAAGGTCATGTAATTTCTGATAAATTTTCAGCTCAAGAAAAAGCTCGAAAAACGAAAGGTTATTAATGACCGTCAGTACGGCTTTCGTAGCAATAGGCAATAGGTCCACTGGTGACTTGATGGTATATCCCACTGACAAGTCTCAATGATATTACCTTTTTGATTGATTGCCAAGCGGCAATAAAAGCTATGTCTGCCATTGAAATCAAATCGAAGATTGTAACTTGCTGTCGCGAAGAGCTAGGGGTTCTTGGTGCACTCCACAACATAACACTGATGGTTAAAGTGTCGCAGTTATGTCCCAAGTAATGGAAGCGCTGACGAGATGCTTAGAACAGGATCAATACTTAATCTCAATCTCAGGTTGCACCTGTGATCTTAAACGGGTAATCGAGAGCAAATTTCTAGCTATAACAAACAAGAGATTGAACTTGCTCGATACGTGTATAATGACCAGAAAACTATGGCCTAGTTTCAGCAAACAAAAGCCGGACATTATCATCTAACTGAGTAAACAGTCTCTATCTCTTCTTGTGAGCATCATCACCGGCAACAACCAACTGGATTATTACAAGAAAAAGATAAAACTCAGTATGGAAGAATTGTGCATAAGATGCGGTGACAAAGAGATACATAAGGATACTCCTCACTATCTGCGGCACTTCTCTGAGCTTTATCATTTGAGAAACAGGCTCCTAGCGACACACTTCTTCAACTACTTGTAGGAACTCTCTGACATTCCAAGGAAAAACATATTGAAATTTATTAATGCTACCAAAAGGCTTGAAAACCCCTAAGCGCTATCAATCAGCGAACCACGAGCCTGGAAAACGACTTCAATCATAGTCAAAACACAATCAAAATCTAGACACCATTACTACAGTGAACACTATCATCAGTGAGTTGATAACGCCACCTCTCCCGAAGACTGGTAAAATCGGCAAATTATTCAGCAATTCTGATCAAACAAACGAACCTGTACACCAACCACGGAGCTATCAAACTCATCTAACAGTCTTTGCACGGACGTACATGCTCGTGAGGTTCTGGTGGACAGATGATTATTAGGATTGTCATAGGTTTCAATACATGGGAGTCACAATCACAGCAGATTTACATTGATTATGTGTGACGGTAACAAGATCAACTGCTAGCCCATTAACTTAACCTATATTGCACTTTTGGTGAAAGTAAGATAGATAGATTCTGGGATCCAGCTCTCTTATCGAAATTCCTTCCTTCGTTTTCGTTTACTCTAGAATTAACCTTTCAAACCGTCTAATAAAAGAAGCACTGGACGCACTTACATCTAATACCCACAAAATAAATGCTACTGGGCCTCAGGGCTCCGTTTTATCACCGAGTCTATTTCTCATATTAATCAATTAATCTGAAACTTCTAAACTATTAAATTGTTTTGCTGATAGTACCATCAGCTTTTCAAATTCGTTTGAAAATTCACACCCCAGGCTGAATTTGACCAATGGCAATAATAATGTTGGCTTAAGCAAACTCCATAAGAAGAAGTCTAACGGGGTCAAATCTCTAAATTTCGGTGGCCATTCATATCGCCTCCGTTTGAGATAACAATGTTCAAAAATCGCTCGTGCGAATTATCCATTTGTGGCACAGGATGCGTGGCACTTAGTGCCGTCTTATTGAAACCACATATCGCCGGTGTCCATATCATTAAATTCGGGCCAAAAGAATGTGATTATCATCGACCTATACCGCTTGCCGTAGATGGTCTAGTAAACGTCATTCTCAAAGAAGTATGGATCGATGATCCATCCATCCAAAAAATTAAACCCCATACCGTGACTTTTTGTGGATGCATTGAAATTTGGTGGATTGTGATCATCCCAAATTCGATAGTTTTCCTTGTTGACGAAACCATTGATCAACAATTGGGGTCAGCTTCCAACTGCTCGGGACCCAGTTAGCGAACACACTTCGTTATCTATGGTCATTAACTCTGAGCTCCTGGATCATTTGAAGTTAATACGGGTGTTGACCAAGTCATGAAGCAAAATTCGCCAATTTGTATTGCGAATTGTTCGCGCCCAAAATTGCCTGCCTCGGATGCTCCTGCACTCTCTCGGCAGATCATGAGTTAAGATGACGTACGGGTCGAATCGAATATATTCATCACTTTGCGAACAGTCCTTTCGGAAGGACGATTATGGCGGCGCGCAGTAGATTTGTCGAAGCCGGCCAAAAAGTCGTCGAACAGGGGTGCCAGCACGTAACTTGATACAATCGAGTCTAGTCGATGTAATCGACTATAAGGAGTTCCTTATTTGATTCAATCGAATCGAAAACAATCGGCTGATCATAAGAAAGAACTGCCTGTTCTCGATTGTATCGACCTAACTCGATCGTATCAAGTTACGTGCTAGGGCCCCAGAAAACCCACAATTTAATCAAACTTATTGGAAGCTATAACTCTTTAACTTCATAAATAACTGTCAATTTGACAGATAAAGCTTTAACAATGTGGCCAAAATCATCTGTCAAAGTTTGGAAATCTCTGTTGGAAAATCTTTTAGTTACATTCAAAAAAAAAATAAATATTTTTTCTTATAAATCAACATATATTTGATTTCTTAAATTTCTTTTGTTCCTAAACAAATTGCCGTAAATTTTGATCTTCAAATTTTACCCAAATTATAGAAAGTAAAAGTTCCTGTCATCTAGTCACGAATTTTATTTTAATTAATTATTAAATTGGTAAAAATTCTCTTCAATGTAAAATCATATTTTAATAAATTAAATAGAGACAAGTTGGACTTGTATTTTCTTAAACTATACCCATATGAAACGGTCCACTGTTTACCACATCCACATGCCTAGAATGCATTTCACATCTCACCACTACTGCAAACAAGTTTATCTATTTATTCCAACAGGAACCAGAACGATTAGAAAGCTTTCTAAATAACTTTGTATTACAAAATCATTATAGCCAAAGCAGCATGTCATTTCAAACTTTATTCAGTTTCAAACTTTTCTGAAACTACTTCCGCAACACATGTTCCTAATCGTATAACACGAGAATAATTATCGGTTGAAAATGTCTGCAACCATAAAATCTAACGGCAAATGCTGTCGTTGTTTTTGCAGTTCCTCTATGAGCAGCATTAAAGGCGATTTAGGTTTTTTTCTGACATAGGTATAACTCTCTACCATCTGAGGATGCGTGATTTTATAACAACTCTTTAAACAGGAGACACCCTGTAGAGACACAGAAAAACAAGTAGAGTTTACACTTAATCCATATAAATTCTTAAATTAAAAACAAACATGGCTGCACTCCCATACCTCTCCTGCACCTAAGCAAACAAATCTCGACAGAATTTTCCGCTCTCATATTGGGGCATGTCCCAAATTTGTTTCCAATCAGATTCACCCTGCCATCAGTTTGTGTTATGAAATTTTTCAATTTTACGTTTATTTACTTTGCTTCGTCGTAAATCTGTGGTTTTGAATAATTGGCATACAGAAGACGAAGACCCCATCGCTCATCACAAACTCATCTCAAAACAAGGAATCTGTCATTTATATGCTCCCCCTATCCTTAGAAACAGACACTAAACTGATGTATGCACAGTAGAACCCATTCCAGATTTTATTCGAATATGAAAAGGAGTTGGAAAAAAATCCAACAAGCATAACCGGTAGCTTGGGAGAGTTGGGGATCACCAGCAACCCTTATTATTACCGCAGCCGCATAAGGAATATTTAAAACCCAAAACGAGGACAACATTTGTCTTATAATCCCAAGAATCTGTCTTGTAGATTGGTTGGAGAATACAGATACATACCCTTGGGCTATTTCCAGGCCTAAACTTATGTTTTTTCCTCTGCCCCCAACAAGCTACATCAATATTGATATTCATATAAGCTACATTTAGGATTAAGATGGAAAATGGGGACCGTTTGACAGAGCCAATATTTAAAAATAGGGTTACATCATTATTATACTCCTAGCAAGTAAATCAAAGCCCACATAGACTCTTCCTCTAAATCCCTATACTCATATCAAATTAAACTCTTTAAAATGGCTTTGCTCTAGGCACAAAGAGCTTCTTTGGACTTTTCGACAAATTGCGGTAATTTTCGTATTCCTTATCATCGCCCCGCTTAAAGGAAATAAATTAGATGATACTATCTGGGCTTGACGAAAAAATCGTTTAAGATCGAAGTAGTTATCGTTCTTCAGAAGAAACAAAAAAAGGAAATCTTGGCCCTGGAAGAAAAAAAAAAAAAGAAAAACGTAAATATAAAACCGAATGACATTTAATAGGGATTTACGCATTCAATAGATTGGAGCTACTGATTCCAAACCCAGAGACGCCCCCGAATTGTAAATCTTCAAATGATATCAACTGCTCATTGCCTAACCTAGTAGGGATTTGGCCAAAGGAATAAAATGATAATCCTCAATAAAACGAATGGAAGTTTTACTGTCTAAAGTATGTACCTTTTTTTTTTTTTTGCTTCTTTTGGGAAAACCAAATGAGGGTGTAAGGGAAAAAATATGCTCGCTGACGGTCATACACAAGCATGAAAATGTTCTTTGTGTTAAGGTCAGCTTTAGGCGATAAGCCATAAGGACATAATCCCACACTAAGAGCTCTGAAAATGGATCCTTAAGCAACGAAATACTCATACTCTTCTGAGGGTAGATTTAGTTATATAAAATATTTCCTTGCTCTCTAAGATTTCTTTAAGGTTTCTTTTTTTAGTTTTTTTGTGTACAAATGGATTGGGGGATTTGATTTGTAAATTATTTAAATTCTGAAATTTTAGAAAAAGAAATATTGCTCAGTATTGATTTCAACTCATAAACATAATAGTTTGTTATTATTCGCTTGGCCTATAAATTTGAGATAAGAAAGTGCTTACATTCCTGAGTGAATCAAAGCTACTCCATGCAGTTATCCTTATGGTTCAAGGGTTTAAGGAAAACCTGCAATATTCTTATTCGAAGAACAAAATTCTAATATGACCAAAATCTACGGCAAATATACTACATTGCCCCAAGGGAAGTAAAAACTTTTGATCTTTTTAAAAAAAATTAAAAAACACCTCCAAATAATCGGTTACGGGCATTCGTTTTCAATAACACTCCTTGTAGGCTCGCTAGAAAAAACAAATCTGATTCCAGCGCAGTTTGATCCAAATTCAACTTTGCCTAATAGTGTTATGACTTCCCCCTTTACTAGAGAGCGTAAATGGTTCTATGGGACAAATGTTCTTTCACACTCTTTACAGTCGCAAGATCTTAACATACACAAATTTGCTAGTGCAGATTGTATATTTCCATTAGTTCTGAAGAGCTGTTCTTCAATGCTGGCAAAACTATTGGGTAAGCTTTTACATCTGTCCTACTCTTTGGAGCTCTTTCCGAATAGATGGAAAACGACATATGTCCAGCTGATCCCTAAAAAAGGCAAATCTTCTTCCACCCTCCAATTACAGACCAATTACACTAACATCCCTTCTTTCCTAGGTCATTAAAACGCCGATCAATAATCATCTCAAGAATTATCTCAAGGAACGATAACTCTTCAATTACCGGAAGTACGACCTTCGTAGCAATAGATCAGTCGGGGGTTTGATGGCATATCGCACCGAAAAGTGAAACCAATCCTTACATCATTTTGGTGAAACAAAGGTTATTGACAATCTTAAGTCTGATAAAAAATAAATACTGGCGTGCCTCAAGGCTCTGTTTTCTCGCCGAAACTCTTCCTTATTTTCATCAATGATCTTTTATCTGAGAATTATAATCCACTTCATTGTTTCGCTGACGGCAGCACCCTCATCTTTTCATATTCGTTACCAGACTTACAACACCTCCCTAAACAACCCTAACAAACTCAACAACCCTCAAATGATTTTGAAGAAGAAGAGGAGTCAGTCTCTCACCTCCTAGTGATCTAAGAAATTCCGACATCTAATGTCTCAAACGTTTCATTGCTAGCTCCAAATGGTTTAACGAGTAAGGGAGATCTTTGGATCTTCGTGGTATCACAACGGACCAAATGTTGTTCTAAGTGTGTTGGCTTTTCCGGTCAGCAGCCACCTAAACCTAACCCCTCCCTTCGGATGTAGAACTCATACGTCAGCGTATGCTAAGCTCATTAAATTCTGATCTCGACAGTATTTTAAAATGTGGAATTAAAATCATCTGGAATTTAATGCTTCGAAAACATAAATCTGTCTTCTGTCGGCCAAGCGAAATATACCACCCTTGTCATTATCCATGAATGGCACTTGTATTAAAGAAACCGAAAAGTTTTCTTTTGTCGGTATGTTTTTTACTGACCATCTCTAATGGAATGATAATATGTATAATAATATACTTAAGTACAACTCTCATATCTGGTCTGGTGCCTCCATTACTCTTTTGAACCTGTTTCCTATTATCCCAACAAGAGCCACAACTTATAGGAGACAGGTCAATTACGGAAAATCTCTTTTGACCACTGTCGAAAAATTTCCTGTATTTTGATATTGTAGCTCTTTTTCTATCAACAGAGTGCTCAAATGAAATAGCCAGTTGCATTCCTCCCCTCAAACAATTCCACTGTAATACTCGTGTACCTATGAATGCACATCATTTTACCCTTGAGCTTAACTTCTGATGTACTGACAAAGAAAGAGGTTCTTTCTTTAGCGGCACTACAAGAATGTGGAGTACTTTGCCCTTCTCGATTTTTTCTCCTCGTTACGATCTACAAGCGTTTAAAACCAATGTGCATTGATATCTCCTATTAAATCCTCTACACTTTTCCTAAACGGTCACACTGTGTTACATCATACTATTATAAGAGACATAACACATAACATAACCCCTTGTGTGTGTGCAAATTATAAAAAAGCCCCTAAATGACTTGCCTGTGGTATTCCAGAATTAACTTTAAAATTATTTAATTCGCAAAGTATCCAGTATTATACAGGGTGATTTGCATAAGGTGTGACAAAAAGCTAGGGCGTGTAGGTTGGACTTAGAAAAGAAAAAAATCGTATGGGAGGGGGGGGGTCTATTTCCCCCCGTTTAGGCGGGAGGGGCAATTTAAGAAAAAAATCACTTAAAACAGAAAAAAAATTATTAAAAAATAACGGTGATACATACAGAGTAATGCTATAGAATTTTGAAAAGCCAGAAATACATTCTTTAATTTTGTTTTTAAATAAAGTTGTTCGAGTGAATAGTTTTTAAAAAATTAATTTTCAAAATCAAAATTTTGAAAAAAAAAAAATGAAAATTTTTTTTTAAACAAATTTTTTTTCAAAATTTTACGTAATTAAGTATTATTTTTGTATTCAATATTCAATGCTCATATTAAGTTTTGATCAAACACAAAAAACCGGATGTCAAAATGTTTTGTAGTTTTTGAGAAAATCAAAAATAACAAAAACTACTTTTGTTCTAAGAAAAGCCTTTTATTTTAGTTTTTACGTTTTTGGATTCTTAGGTGAATTTACGATTGGAAGGATTAACTTTCTTTTTACTATTTTTTTAATTATCGTCTTATAAGCATACAATAAACGGGGGGAAATAGACCCCCCCTCCCATACGATTTTTTTCTTGTCTAAGTCCAACCTACACGCCCTAGCTTTTTGTCACACCTTATGCAAATCACCCTGTATATCGAATGAAGATTGAAACAAACATTCCAAAACTTTCTATAAATTCCAACTTCTTTAATTTAGTAAACAGCCTTCGATTTGAAACTCTGCTAGTTTGACAAACGCCTTAATTAAATCTGTAAGGACGACACAATTAAGTTATATTTTATTCTGTATGACCAGTTTTGTACATTAATCAAAAGATCTGTATGACTACAGTTTTGTATTCCATAATTTTTCATATCCAAAATTCTATAAATCCATAGTTCTGCGTTTTTTTGGCATTTTATTTGAGTTTTTTTATTATTCATAAATTTCCAAAATATGTTGGTTTTTTTACGATCAAATTAAAATAATAATAATGAATGTTAGCATTTATTCTGTCAGAACACTAATGCATTCATTTTCCCGAATTCGCCGCAATAACGAATCTACTCAGTCGGCTTAAGTGAACCTGAAAGCATGCAATAAATACACAGAAAAGCAAACAAAGCCTATCCCAAGGAAATTAACAAGATACAAATTAAAATATTGTTACAAGATCAGGAAATAAAATTTCAAATTTAAATATTTGTCGGTTAGTAACGATATTCTTATTACGATTTTATTGACTCAACATCGGTATTTTTGTTTTCAACTTGTAAATTTGTTTTTATTCCCTCACAGATTTTCAACTCTCGAGTTGATCAACTTTAGATTTTCTCAACTCACAGAAATAGTAGAAGTTAAGGGAGAAAATCTAGGTTTTCTCTCTATTTTTGTTTATTAATCAAAGTTGTTGCTAGGTTTATTTTAAGTCAAAAGTCAAAATAAATTTCAATTACATAATAAATGAAATGCACGACTGGATCGCACGAACTTGCTCTTATGTAAAAGTGCTTTGGAATTTAAAATAAATTTTTTAAATATAAAACATGGATTTAATGGGATAAAAATGTTCAAATGCTTATAATCGCCTGCTGTCTGATTTCCGGAAAAGTATGAATTTATGCAAACAAAGTTTAAAAATCGTTTTATTAAAGTAATTTTTTATATAAAAAATTTCTTTCAAATTTTTCGAGGACAAAATTTGGGATGCCAATTTTAAGTATTTAGTAGAATAGATTTTGAGAAATAATTTCAACAAATAATCGTTCAGACGTTTTAAAGATATTGATTTTTTTTTATGAAACCTAAAAAAATATTTTTTCGAATATTTTTATTTACAATACTATTATAAACTTAAGGGGGCTCCTAATGAAAATTTTTGGTTAAGATCATTGGAGCTGTTAATGAAAGTCGAAAATCAAAAAAACGGTTCTATGACATGTACCGTTAATAACATTTTACCACAAATTTTTTTTTCACCAAAATGTAGTTCATGTCCATAATATAACACCTAATTTTTACTTGCGAATTAAAGGTACTATAAGGCAAGTTATGCATTCGGAAAAAAAATCGAACTTGAGATTTTGATCAAAGTTGGTCTCGCAATTCTGTCTGTCTGTCTGCCTGTTTGCTTGTCTGTGGGTTCGACTACAGCCTAAATGGCTCGGCCGATTTTCTTCAAACTTTGTAGATATAGGTTTTGATTTTTTCCCCCTACACATTTTTTTCTTTTTTTTTTAGACCAAAAATAACGGTACCTACCATACGAACTTTTTTCGAAATTTTATAAATATTTTCTTTCTCAAAAACTGTCCCACAGATTGAAAAGAAAAAAAATTCAAAAAAATTCATTTAGTTAAAGCTAGGTAATGGTTGAAATTTTTTTTCCAAAAAATGGTTATTTTTGGTACCCCCCTAGGAACCATTTTTTTGTTTTTGGTTTTCTCAAAAACGGTACCACCGATTTTGATAATTTTTTTATGTTAAGGCTCCCTAGCAGTTTCAATATTATTGTGTATTCAAATTCACAAAAAAAAAAATTTTTTTGATTTTTAAAAAAATTTTCAACATTTTTTTTTGAAAATTCAATATGTATTTTGAAAACCCCATGCTCCATTTTTTTAAAACTTGATAGATAAAATTTTTTTAATAAAAATTATATGATGTAAGAAAAAAAAAATTATTTTTGCTAAAAATAACGGTACCCTCCATATAAATGTTAAACAATGGTTTTCGAAAATCGTATTTTGCTCGAAAACGGTTCCGAGAATTTTGCTTAAAGTTTTTTTCTTTTGATTAATTTTTACGATTTACATATGTATAATCAAATAAAAAAAAAAATTGAAATCAAAATATTACTGACTGTACCTACCATTGAACCATTTTTTCTAATTTAGAATTTCTCATTATACGAAACGGATTTTAATGAAATTTTTATAGAGAAGTTTCTAAAAAAGTTTAACATTGCATTTCAAAACTTTAAAAAAAATAATTTTTTTGTTTTTGAAAACAAAAATCTATTTTTTTTTTTTTGAAAAATTCAATATCTCAGAAACGGCTCAATATATTTGTTTGTAAATATAATTTTTATTTGAAAAATATTAAAAACTTTAAATTGGCGTACCAAAATTTTTTCTTATAAACGTTTTAAAAAAGCTTATTTTTTTAAGAAACGAGTACACACTTATAATTTTTGTTCTTGCATAAGCTAATATTTGCTTGAATCACATGGCGTCCTGTTTTTAGCTCCAACTACCAAAGAAGTTGTTTTAGTCATTAAAAAATGAATTTTATGCTTATGAACCGTTTTTCTCTTAGTCTTCTTAGTTCTTAGTCGTTTACATAAGAGCAAGTTCGTGCGACCCAGTCGTGCATTTTATTTGTATGCAAATCGTTATAGCCGTTTCCGAGATAAGAAGATCTTGCATTACTGGTGTTTGGGGGGTACCGTTAGTTTTAGAGCTAAAAAAAAATCAATTTCCACTCTGGGGAATCACCGAAGACCCTTAAAGTACCGAGTTTGAAGAAAATAGCTCTAGTGGCTTAGGCTGTAGATCGAGGTACAGACATACAGACAGACAGACGGAATTTTGGGACCCACTTTAAACTTTTTTCGTCTTCGCTATCATCGTAATGTCAACTTTGATCATAATCTCGAGTTCGATTTTTTCCCTTCAGTACCTACATATGTATATCGCAAGTAAAAATCTAAGTTTCTATGAAAAAAAAAACGTAATTGAGTTACAAAAAGTGCAACTGCAGCCTAAGCGGCTCAGCCGATTTTTATTGAATTTGGTAGATAGCATTTCTAAATTTTTCCCACATACGTTGTTTTTTTTCTTTTTTACGACCAAAAATAACGGAACCTGCCATACAATTTTTTTTCTTTTTGAAATTTTATGAGAATTTTTTTTCTCAAAAATTGTTCAATAGATTTAAAAAAAAACTTCATAAAATTTCCTTTAGCTTAAGCTAGGTAATGCTTAATTAAGAAAAATGTTTTTTTTTGTATTTTCAAAAGCGTTACAACCGATCTTTATAATTTTTTTTATGGTAAAGCTATCCAAAATATAGTATTCTGCATTCAAATTAAAAAAAAATCGAATTAAATCAATTTTTCAGCGCTAAAAAAGAGAGAGGCCCTGAACCAAGAGTCTAGAAATGTTCACCTTTTCAAATACTGCGAAACACAAAATAGAATCTTCAGAAAATCAGCTCCGCAAAGGACTTGGATCTACTTAGGTATTTCCTAAAAATTATATTAGTCGTTAAATCTCTCTTCTGAATAAGCCAAGGCAAATGTTAATCATCAAAATGTGTCCTTTGAATTCAACATAATTTGGATTAATTTGTGAAGGTATGCAAAAACAACATTTTACATATAGCAAAGCTCCAGAAGCATATTTATACCTTAATGCGATGTCATGTCAACTACAGGACGATTTTTCACTTCCAACGCTTGACACCTAAATCCGTATGGGTTCAGTCTCTGGTGCCGTTGTGATGGAATGCCACAAAAGTTTTCTCCTTTCGTCCTGTCAAACTCAAACCCAGTGAGCTTGAGTGAAAAATGAAAAAGGGGTCCAAATACTCCCACACTGCGCCGAAAACAAAAATACACAAAGCACGTATAACAGACTACATTTGCCATCGTGTGTGCCAACTGATGAGACAATTTGTCATCGTTGCGAATATCAAGGGAGTGCCTCATTATTGCCGCATTGCCATTACATCACATGTGTTAAACCTTACAATAGCTCGGAGTGCAGAAGTCTCGTATTTTAACACCTGTGACCGAACAAATAAAAACCAATCTATCACATTCAACCTTTATGTGTATTCCATACAAGCGAGAGAGCTTTAAAAAATCCTTCAAAAAGGATGCCAGTGATGGTGGAACTTAGTCAAATTAAAAATGACAAATCGTCCGACACATTTCCCTCATTTCCATTCCGGAGCAGCAAAGTCATAATTAGGATTATTTTGTCTGTTATTCGTATGATAGAAGCAGAAGGGTGGAACACTCCGAGTTCCAATGCATCCTATTTACTCTGACTTTGAAGGTGACTCCTTGCGTACGTGTTAACGAGCCTTCTAATTGAATAGGAGTTTAACTTTTGAGTCAAAGTCGGTTTTTCTTTTTTAAATTAAATGAATATTTCTGGCAGCAGGGATTCCTGAATTTTGTTCTTGTTCCTTTAGGGGAGTGTTGTGTTTTGGCGGCCAAATTAGATGTGGGACGAGCTTCGGTGATCTAGTTTGAGTTGGAGAGCGATTTAAAATTCATCTGATGTCGTTAATGTTTTTGCTCAAAGCTGCTTTTTCCTTTTTGCTGTCTACAAGAAGAGAGCCTTTGGCTGATGTAAGGCCCTCATTTGCAATTCCCTTGGCATAATGATGGTAGGATTCAGATAGAAATCCTCGAGCATCGTTACGGCTGATGTGTTTAGTTAAAGGATATGCTATACTTTGTGTACGTGCTAAGAGACAAGACTTCCATTTCCGTTCCGTTTCTGGCATGGGTTTATTCACAAAAAGAATCCGCCTCAAACAAGAAAGTTAGTCTCTAATTTTGAAGGAATCAATATTTTTTTTTTTGCAAAAATGATGACGAAAATTCAAATTCTTAGCTATGTACTTTCTTGGGTCAATAAAGATTAAAAGTAATAGAAACTCTCTTGGATCTTTACATCACGTTGGACTCAATTTAAAGATAAAAATACAAAATTTATGTATTACTAGAAATGAATTTCCGAATTGGACACAAATTCCTTGAGGGTTGCGCAGACTTTTGATATGATACACCGAAAGAGCCAGTAGAGGATTTAGTATTTGGCCGTGGAGGGCGATCTGTAGGCTGCAGGTACAATTTTGTTTTTTGATTTTGCGAGCTCTAAAGAGATTATGACTCTCTTAAATTGTTTGAACACAGTCGTTTGGATGTGTATGTAGCAATTATTGAATAGACCTTTCATTCGATGTATGGCTCGATGCGTTTGGGGAACTGTGAAAATTTGGTGATATTTTTAGACAAGTGGTTAGTCCATGATTTTTTCAAAATTCTCAAAAATTCAGTAAAATCATTTTAGTTAGATATATTTCGAGAACCAGACCTCGCAGAAGCTTCCGGTTTTAAACTGTGGATAGCTGTGGAAAATATAATCCGGGATTTTGAAAACGGGAGCCTCTTACGAAGCTTGGTTCCGGAAATAGCTCCAACCAAAAACATTATTAGGTAGTTGGGGCTCGAAAATCCATAAAATAACTTTGGACCGGCATGGAGGAATTGAATAGACCTTTCATTCGATGTATGTCTCGATGCGTTTGGGGAACTTTGAAAATTTGGTGATATTTTTAGACAAGTGGTTTGTCCATGATTTTTTCAAAATTCTCAAAAATTCAGTAAAATCACTTTGGTTAGAAATATTTTGAGAACCAGACCTCGCAGAAACTTACGGTTTTCACCTGTGAATAGCTGTGGAAAATCTACTTAGGGATTTTGAAAAGCGGAGCCTGTTACAAGGCTTGGTTCCAAAAATAGCGCCAACCAAAGACTTTATGTTAGGTAGTTGGGGCTCGAAAATCCATAACATCACTTTGGACCCGCATATTTCGAAAACCAGACGACTCAGAAGCTTTTTGTTTCGATGAGTAAAGAGGGATTGAATATACCTTTCATTCGATGTATGTCTCGATGCGTTTGGGGAACTTTGAAAATTTGGTGATATTTTTAGACAAGTGGTTAGTCCATGATTTTTTCAAAATTCTCAAAAATTCAGTAAGATCACTTTAGTTAGAAATATTTCGAGAACCAAACCTCGCAGAACCTTCCGGTTTTCACCTGTGGATAGCTGTGGAAAAATTAATTCGGGATTTTGGAAACCGGGGCCTCTTACGAAGCTTGGTTCCGGAAATAGCTCCAACCAAAAACATTATTAGGTAGTTGGGGCTCGAAAATCCATAAAATATCTTTGGACCCGCATATTTCGAAAACGAGACCACTCAGAAACTTTTTGTTTTGATGGGTATGGAGGAATTGAATAGACCTTTCATTCGATGTATGTCTCGATGCGTTTGGGGAACTTTGAAAATTTGGTGATATTTTTAGACAAGTGGTGATTTTTTCATGATTTTTTCAAAATTCTCAAAAATTCAGTAAAATCACTTTAGTTAGAAATATTTCGAGAA
This sequence comes from Chrysotoxum bicinctum, assembly GCA_911387755.1. Taxonomy (NCBI): domain Eukaryota; kingdom Metazoa; phylum Arthropoda; class Insecta; order Diptera; family Syrphidae; genus Chrysotoxum; species Chrysotoxum bicinctum. The sequence continues at coordinate 202,787,267 of OU426987.1, read as the reverse complement.
CCAGACCTCGCAGAAGCTTCCGGTTTTCACCTGTGGATAGCTGTGGAAAATATAATCCGGGATTTTGAAAACCGGAGCATCTTACAGGGCTTGGTTCCGCAAATAGCTCCAACCAAAAACATTATTAGGTAGTTGGGGCTCGGGATTTTGGAAACCGGGGCCTCTTACGAAGCTTGGTTCCGGAAATAGCTCCAACCAAAAACATTATTAGGTAGTTGGGGCTCGAAAATCCATAAAATAAATTTGGACCGGCATATTTCGAAAACCAGATGACTCAGAAACTTTTTGTTTCGATGGGTATGAAGGAATTGAATAGACCTTTCATTCGATGTATGTCTCGATGCGTTTGGGGAACTTTGAAAATTTGGTGATATTTTTAGACAAGTGGTTAGTCCATGATTTGTTCAAAATTCTCAAAAATTCAGTAAAATCACTTTGGTTAGAAATATTTCGAGAACCAGACCTCGCAGAACCTTCGGGTTTTCACCTGTGGATAGCTGTGGAAAATTTAATCCGGGATTGTGAAAACCGGAGCCTCTTACAAAGCTTGGTTCCGGAAATAGCTCCAACCAAAAACATTATTAGGTAGTTGGGGCTCGAAAATCCATAAAATAAATTTGGACCGGCATATTTCGAAAACCAGATGACTCAGAAACTTTTTGTTTTGATGGGTATGAAGGAATTGAATAGACCTTTCATTCGATGTATGTCTCGATGCGTTTGGGGAACTTTGAAAATTTGGTGATATTTTTAGACAAGTGGTTAGTCCATGATATTTTCAAAATTCTCAAAAATTCAGTAAAATCACTTTGGTTATAAATATTTTTAAAACCAGACCTCGCAGAACCTTCCGGTTTTCACCTGTGGATAGCTGTGGAAAATATAATCAGGGATTTTGAAAACCGGAGCCTCTTACAAGGCTTGGTTCCAAAAATAGCGCCAACCAATGACTTTATTAGGTAGTTGGGGCTCGAAAATCCATAAAATAACTTTGGACCCGCATATTTCGAAAACCAGATGACCCAGAATCTTTTTATTTCGATGGGTATAGAGGAATTGAATAGACCTTTCATTCGATGTATGTCTCGATGCGTTTGGGGAACTTTGAAAATTTGGTGATATTTTTAGACAAGTGGTTAGTCCATGATTTTTTCAAAATTCTCAAAAATTCAGTAAAATCACTTTAGTTAGAAATATTTCGAGAACCAGACCTCGCAGAACCTTCCAGTTTTCACCTGTGGATAGCTGTAGAACATTTAATTCGGGATTTTGAAAACGGGAACCTCTTACGAAGCTTGGTTCCGGAAATAGCTCCAACCAAAAACATTATTAGGTAGTTGGGGCTCGAAAATCCATAAAATAAATTTGGACCGGCATATTTCGAAAACCAGATGACTCAGAAACTTTTTGTTTTGATGGGTATGGAGGAATTGAATAGACCTTTCATTCGATGTATGTCTCGATGCGTTTGGGGAACTTTGAAAATTTGGTGATATTTTTAGACAAGTGGTTAGTCCATGATTTTTTCAAAATTCTCAAAAATTCAGTAAAATCACTTTGGTTAGAAATATTTCGAGAACCAGACCTCGCAGAACCTTCGGGTTTTCACCTGTGGATAGCTGTGGAAAAATTTTAAAACCGGGGCCTCTAACGAAGCTTGGTTCCGGAAATAGCTCCAACCAAAAACATTATTAGGTAGTTGGGGCTCGAAAATCCATAAAATAACTTTGGACCCGCATACATATTTCGAAAACCAGATGAATCAGAAACTTTTTGTTTCGATAGGTATGGAGGAATTGAATAGACCTTTCATTCGATGTATGTCTCGATGCGTTTGGGGAACTTTGAAAATTTGGTGATATTTTTAGACAAGTGGTTAGTCCATGATTTTTTCAAAATTCTCAAAAATTCAGTAAAATCACTTTAGTTAGAAATATTTCGAGAACCAGACCTCGCAGAAGCTTCCAGTTTTCACCTGTGGATAGCTGTGGAAAATATAATCCGGGATTTTGAAAACCGGAGCATCTTACAAGGCTTGGTTCCGGAAATAGCTCCAACCAAAAACATTATTAGGTAGTTGGGGCTCGAAAATCCATAAAATAAATTTGGACCGGCATATTTCGAAAACCAGATGACTCAGAAACTTTTTGTTTTGATGGGTATGAAGGAATTGAATAGACCTTTCATTCGATGTATGTCTCGATGCGTTTGGGGAACTTTGAAAATTTGGTGATATTTTTAGACAAGTGGTTAGTCCATGATTTTTTCAAAATTCTCAAAAATTCAGTAAAATCACTTTGGTTAGAAATATTTCGAGAACCAGACCTCGCAGAACCTTCGGGTTTTCATCTGTGGATAGCTGTGGAAAATTTAATCCGGGATTGTGAAAACCGGAGCCTCTTACAAAGCTTGGTTCCGGAAATAGCCCCAACCAAAAACATTATTAGGTAGTTGGGGCTCGAAAATCCATAAAATAACTTTGGACCCGCATACATATTTCGAAAACCAGATGAATAAGAAACTTTTTGTTTTGATGGGTATGGAGGAATTGAATAGACCTTTCATTCGATGTTTGTCTCGATGCGTTTGGGGAACTTTGAAAATTTGGTGATATTTTTAGACAAGTGGTTAGTCCATGATTTTTTCAAAATTCTCAAAAATTCAGTAAAATCACTTTGGTTAGAAATATTTCGAGAACCAGACCTCGCAGAACCTTCGGGTTTTCACCTGTGGATAGCTGTGGAAAAATTTTAAAACCGGGGCCTCTTACGAAGCTTGGTTCCGGAAATAGCTCCAACCAAAAACATTATTAGGTAGTTGGGGCTCGAAAATCCATAAAATAACTTTGGACCCGCATATTTCGAAAACCAGATGAATCAGAAACTTTTTGTTTCGATGGGTATGGAGGAATTGAATAGACCTTTCATTCGATGTTTGTCTCGATGCGTTTGGGGAACTTTGAAAATTTGGTGATATTTTTAGACAAAGTGGTTAGTCCATGATTTTTTCAAAATTCTCAAAAATTCAGTAAAATCACTTTAGTTAGTAATATTTCGAGAACCAGACCTCGCAGAACCTTCCGGTTTTCACCTGTGGATAGCTGTAGAAAATTTAATTCGGGATTTTGAAAACGGGAGCCTCTTACGAAGCTTGGTTCCGGAAATAGCTCCAACCAAAAACATTATTAGGTAGTTGGGGCTCGAAAATCCATAAAATAACTTTGGACCGGCATATTTCGAAAACCAGATGACTCAGAAACTTTTTGTTTTGATGGGTATGGAGGAATTGAATAGACCTTTCATTCGATGTATGTCTCGATGCGTTTGGGGAACTTTGAAAATTTGGTGATATTTTTAGACAAGTGGTTAGTCCATGATATTTTCAAAATTCTCAAAAATTCAGTAAAATCACTTTGGTTATAAATATTTTTAAAACCAGACCTCGCAGAACCTTCCGGTTTTCACCTGTGGATAGCTGTGGAAAATATAATCAGGGATTTTGAAAACCGGAGCCTCTTACAAGGCTTGGTTCCAAAAATAGCGCCAACCAATGACTTTATTAGGTAGTTGGGGCTCGAAAATCCATAAAATAACTTTGGACCCGCATATTTCGAAAACCAGATGACCCAGAATCTTTTTATTTCGATGGGTATAGAGGAATTGAATAGACCTTTCATTCGATGTATGTCTCGATGCGTTTGGGGAACTTTGAAAATTTGGTGATATTTTTAGACAAGTGGTTAGTCCATGATTTTTTCAAAATTCTCAAAAATTCAGTAAAATCACTTTAGTTAGAAATATTTCGAGAACCAGACCTCGCAGAACCTTCCGGTTTTCACCTGTGGATAGCTGTAGAACATTTAATTCGGGATTTTGAAAACGGGAACCTCTTACGAAGCTTGGTTCCGGAAATAGCTCCAACCAAAAACATTATTAGGTAGTTGGGGCTCGAAAATCCATAAAATAAATTTGGACCGGCATATTTCGAAAACCAGATGACTCAGAAACTTTTTGTTTTGATGGGTATGGAGGAATTGAATAGACCTTTCATTCGATGTATGTCTCGATGCGTTTGGGGAACTTTGAAAATTTGGTGATATTTTTAGACAAGTGGTTAGTCCATGATTTTTTCAAAATTCTCAAAAATTCAGTAAAATCACTTTGGTTAGAAATATTTCGAGACCCAGGGACCGCAGAAACTTCCGGTTTTCACCTGTGGATAGCTGTGGAAAATATAATCCGGGATTTTGAAAACCGGAGCATCTTACAAGGCTTGGTTCCGGAAATAGCTCCAACCAAAAACATTATTAGGTAGTTGGGGCTCGAAAATCCATAAAATAAATTTGGACCGGCATATTTCGAAAACCAGATGACTCAGAAACTTTTTGTTTCGATGGGTATGAAGGAATTGAATAGACCTTTCATTCGATGTATGTCTCGATGCGTTTGGGGAACTTTGAAAATTTGGTGATATTTTTAGACAAGTGGTTAGTCCATGATTTTTTCAAAATTCTCAAAAATTCAGTAAAATCACTTTGGTTAGAAATATTTCGAGAACCAGACCTCGCAGAACCTTCGGGTTTTCACCTGTGGATAGCTGTGGAAAAATTTTAAAACCGGGGCCTCTAACGAAGCTTGGTTCCGGAAATAGCTCCAACCAAAAACATTATTAGGTAGTTGGGGCTCGAAAATCCATAAAATAACTTTGGACCCGCATACATATTTCGAAAACCAGATGAATCAGAAACTTTTTGTTTCGATAGGTATGGAGGAATTGAATAGACCTTTCATTCGATGTATGTCTCGATGCGTTTGGGGAACTTTGAAAATTTGGTGATATTTTTAGACAAGTGGTTAGTCCATGATTTTTTCAAAATTCTCAAAAATTCAGTAAAATCACTTTGGTTAGAAATATTTCGAGAACCAGACCTCGCAGAACCTTCGGGTTTTCATCTGTGGATAGCTGTGGAAAATTTAATCCGGGATTGTGAAAACCGGAGCCTCTTACAAAGCTTGGTTCCGGAAATAGCTCCAACCAAAAACATTATTAGGTAGTTGGGGCTCGAAAATCCATAAAATTACTTTGGACCCGCATATTTCGAAAACCAGATGAATCAGAAACTTTTTGTTTTGATGGGTATGGAGGAATTGAATAGACCTTTCATTCGATGTTTGTCTCGATGCGTTTGGGGAACTTTGAAAATTTGGTGATATTTTTAGACAAAGTGGTTAGTCCATGATTTTTTCAAAATTCTCAAAAATTCAGTAAAATCACTTTAGTTAGAAATATTTCGAGAACCAGACCTCGCAGAACCTTCCGGTTTTTACCTGTGGATAGCTGTAGAAAATTTAATTCGGGATTTTGAAAACGGGAGCCTCTTACGAAGCTTGGTTCCGGAAATAGCTCCAACCAAAAACATTATTAGGTAGTTGGGGCTCGAAAATCCATAAAATAACTTTGGACCCGCATATTTCGAAAACCAGATGACTCAGAAACTTTTTGTTTTGATGGGTATGGAGGAATTGAATAGAACTTTCATTCGATGTATGTCTCGATGCGTTTGGGGAACTTTGAAAATTTGGTGATATTTTTAGACAAGTGGTTAGTTAGTCCATGATATTTTCAAAATTCTCAAAAATTCAGTAAAATCACTTTGGTTAGAAATATTTTTAAAACCAGACCTCGCAGAACCTTCCGGTTTTCACCTGTGGATAGCTGTGGAAAATATAATCAGGGATTTTGAAAACCGGAGCCTCTTACAAGGCTTGGTTCCAAAAATAGCGCCAACCAATGACTTTATTAGGTAGTTGGGGCTCGAAAATCCATAAAATAACTTTGGACCCGCATATTTCGAAAACCAGATGACCCAGAATCTTTTTATTTCGATGGGTATAGAGGAATTGAATAGACCTTTCATTCGATGTATGTCTCGATGCGTTTGGGGAACTTTGAAAATTTGGTGATATTTTTAGACAAGTGGTTAGTCCATGATTTTTTCAAAATTCTCAAAAATTCAGTAAAATCACTTTAGTTAGAAATATTTCGAGAACCAGACCTCGCAGAACCTTCCGGTTTTCACCTGTGGATAGCTGTAGAACATTTAATTCGGGATTTTGAAAACCGGAGCATCTTTCAAGGCTTGGTTCCGGAAATAGCTCCAACCAAAAACATTATTAGGTAGTTGGGGCTCGAAAATCCATAAAATAACTTTGGACCGGCATATTTCGAAAACCAGATGACTCAGAAACTTTTTGTTTTGATGGGTATGGAGGAATTGAATAGACCTTTCATTCGATGTATGTCTCGATGCGTTTGGGGAACTTTGAAAATTTGGTGATATTTTTAGACAAGTGGTTAGTCCATGATTTTTTCAAAATTCTCAAAAATTCAGTAAAATCACTTTGGTTAGAAATATTTCGAGAACCAGACCTCGCAGAACCTTCGGGTTTTAAACTGTGGATAGCTGTGGAAAATTTAATCCGGGATTGTGAAAACCGGAGCCTCTTACAAAGCTTGGTTCCGGAAATAGCGCCAACCAAAAACGTTATTAGGTAGTTGGGGCTCGAAAATCCATAAAATAACTTTGGACCGGCATATTTCGAAAACCAGATGACTCAGAAACTTTTTGTTTTGATGGGTATAGAGGAATTGAATAGACCTTTCATTCGATGTATGTCTCGATGCGTTTGGGGAACTTTCAAAATTTGGTGATATGATTTTTTCAAAATTCTCAAAAATTCAGTAAAATCACTTTGGTTAGAAATATTTCGAGAACCAGACCTCGCAGAACCTTCGGGTTTTCACCTGTGGATAGCTGTGGAAAAATTTTAAAACCGGGGCTTCTTACGAAGCTTGGTTCCGGAAATAGCTCCAACCAAAAACATTATTAGGTTGTTGGGGCTCGAAAATCCATAAAATAACTTTGGACCCGCATATTTCGAAAACCAGATGAATCAGAAACTTTTTGTTTTGATGGGTGTGGAGGAATTGAATAGACCTTTCATTCGATGTTTGTCTCGATGCGTTTGGGGAACTTTGAAAATTTGGTGATATTTTTAGACAAGTGGTTAGTCCATGATTTTTTCAAAATTCTCAAAAATTCAGTAAAATCACTTTGGTTAGAAATATTTCGAGAACCAGGGACCGCAGAACCTTCCGGTTTTCACCTGTGGATAGCTGTAGAAAATTTAATTCGGGATTTTGAAAACGGGAACCTCTTACGAAGCTTGGTTCCGGAAATAGCTCCAACCAAAAACATTATTAGGTAGTTGGGGCTCGAAAATCCATAAAATAACTTTGGACCCGCATATTTCGAAAACCAGATGACTCAGAAACTTTTTGTTTCGATGGGTATAGAGGAATTGAATAGACCTTTCATTCGATGTATGTCTCGATTCGTTTGGGGAACTTTGAAAATTTGGTGATATTTTTAGACAAGTGGTCCATGATATTTTCAAAATTCTCAAAAATTCAGTAAAATCACTTTGGTTAGAAATATTTTTAAAACCAGACCTCGTAGAACCTTCCGGTTTTCACCTGTGGATAGCTGTGGAAAATATAATAAGGGATTTTGAAAACCGGAGCCTCTTACAAGGCTTGGTTCCAAAAATAGCGCCAACCAATGACTTTATTAGGTAGTTGGGGCTCGAAAATCCATAAAATAACTTTGGACCCGCATATTTCGAAAACCAGATGACTCAGAAACTTTTTGTTTCGATGGTCATGAAGGAATTGAATAGACCTTTCATTCGATGTATGTCTCGATGCGTTTGGGGAACTTTGAAAATTTGGTGATATTTTTAGACAAGTGAGTCCATGATTTTTTCAAAATTCTCAAAAATTCAGTAAAATCACTTTGGTTAGAAATATTTCGAGAACCAGGGACCGTAGAAGCTTCGGGTTTTCACCTGTGGATAGCTGTGGAAAATTTAATCCGGGATTGTGAAAACCGGAGCCTCTCACAAAGCTTGGTTCCGGAAATAGCTCCAACCAAAAACTTTATTAGGTAGTTGGAGCTCGAAAATCCATAAAATAACTTTGGACCGGCATATTTCGAAAACCAGATGACTCAGTAACTTTTTGTTTCGATGGTCATGAAGGAATTGAATAGACCTTTCATTCGATGTATGTCTCGATGCGTTTGGGGAACTTTGAAAATTTGGTGATATTTTTAGACAAGTGGTTAGTCCATGATTTTTTTAAAATTCTCAAAAATTCGGTAAAATCACTTTAGTTAGAAATATTTCGAGAACCAGACCTCGCAGAACCTTCCGGTTTCCACCTGTGGATAGCTGTAGAAAATTTAATTCGGGATTTTGAAAACGGGAGCCTCTTACGAAGCTTGGTTCCGGAAATAGCTCCAACCAAAAACATTATTAGGTAGTTGGGGCTCGAAAATCCATAAAATAACTTTGGACCGGCATATTTCGAAAACCAGATGACTCAGAAACTTTTTGTTTTGATGGGTATGGAGGAATTGAATAGACCTTTCATTCGATGTATGTCTCGATGCGTTTGGGGAACTTTGAAAATTTGGTGATATTTTTAGACAAGTGGTTAGTCCATGATTTTTTCAAAATTCTCAAAAATTCAGTAAAATCACTTTGGTTAGAAATATTTCGAGAACCAGACCTCGCAGAACCTTCGGGTTTTCAACTGTGGATAGCTGTGGAAAATTTAATCCGGGATTGTGAAAACCGGAGCCTCTTACAAAGCTTGGTTCCGGAAATAGCGCCAACCAAAAACTTTATTAGGTAGTTGGGGCTCGAAAATCCATAAAATAACTTTGGACCGGCATATTTCGAAAACCAGATGACTCAGAAACTTTTCGTTTCGATAGGTGTGGAGGAATTGAATAGACCTTTCATTCGATGTATGTCTCGATGCGTTTGGGGAACTTTGAAAATTTGGTGATATTTTTAGACAAGTGGTTAGTCCATGATTTTTTCAAAATTCTCAAAAATTCAGTAAAATCACTTTGGTTAGAAATATTTCGAGAACCAGACCTCGCAGAACCTTCGGGTTTTCAACTGTGGATAGCTGTGGAAAATTTAATCCGGGATTGTGAAAACCGGAGCCTCTTACAAAGCTTGGTTCCGGAAATAGCGCCAACCAAAAACTTTATTAGCTAGTTGGAGCTCGAAAATCCATAAAATAACTTTGGACCGGCATATTTCGAAAACCAGATGACTCAGAAACTTTTTGTTTTGATGGGTATAGAGGAATTGAATAGACCTTTCATTCGATGTATGTCTCGATGCGTTTGGGGAACTTTCAAAATTTGGTGATATGATTTTTTCAAAATTCTCAAAAATTCAGTAAAATCACTTTGGTTAGAAATATTTCGAGAACCAGACCTCGCAGAACATTCGGGTTTTCACCTGTGGATAGCTGTGGAAAAATTTTAAAACCGGGGCTTCTTACGAAGCTAGGTTCCGGAAATAGCTCCAACCAAAAACATTATTAGGTAGTTGGGGCTCGAAAATCCATAAAATAACTTTGGACCGGCATATTTCGAAAACCAGATGACTCAGAAACTTTTTGTTTTGATGGGTATGGAGGAATTGAATAGACCTTTCATTCGATGTATGTCTCGATGCGTTTGGGGAACTTTGAAAATTTGGTGATATTTTTAGACAAGTGGTTAGTCCATGATTTTTTCAAAATTCTCAAAAATTCAGTAAAATCACTTTGGTTAGAAATATTTCGAGAACCAGACCTCGCAGAACCTTCGGGTTTTCAACTGTGGATAGCTGTGGAAAATTTAATCCGGGATTGTGAAAACCGGAGCCTCTTACAAAGCTTGGTTCCGGAAATAGCGCCAACCAAAAACTTTATTAGGTAGTTGGGGCTCGAAAATCCATAAAATAACTTTGGACCGGCATATTTCGAAAACCAGATGACTCAGAAACTTTTTGTTTCGATAGGTGTGGAGGAATTGAATAGACCTTTCATTCGATGTATGTCTCGATGCGTTTGGGGAACTTTGAAAATTTGGTGATATTTTTAGACAAGTGGTTAGTCCATGATTTTTTCAAAATTCTCAAAAATTCAGTAAAATCACTTTTGTTAGAAATATTTCGAGAACCAGACCTCGCAGAACCTTCGGGTTTTCAACTGTGGATAGCTGTGGAAAATTTAATCCGGGATTGTGAAAACCGGAGCCTCTTACAAAGCTTGGTTCCGGAAATAGCGCCAACCAAAAACTTTATTAGGTAGTTGGGGCTCGAAAATCCATAAAATAACTTTGGACCGGCATATTTCGAAAACCAGATGACTCAGAAACTTTTTGTTTTGATGGGTATAGAGGAATTGAATAGACCTTTCATTCGATGTATGTCTCGATGCGTTTGGGGAACTTTCAAAATTTGGTGATATTATTTTTTCAAAATTCTCAAAAATTCAGTAAAATCACTTTGGTTAGAAATATTTCGAGAACCAGGGACCGTAAAAGCTTCCGGTTTTCACCTGTGGATAGCTGTGGAAAATTTAATCCGGGATTGTGAAAACCGGAGCCTCTTACAAAGCTTGGTTCCGGAAATAGCGCCAACCAAAAACTTTATTAGGTAGTTGGGGCTCGAAAATCCATAAAATAACTTTGGACCGGCATATTTCGAAAACCAGATGACTCAGAAACTTTTTGTTTTGATGGGTATGGAGGAATTGAATAGACCTTTCATTCGATGTATGTCTCGATGCGTTTGGGGAACTTTGAAAATTTGGTGATATTTTTAGACAAGTGGTTAGTCCATGATATTTTCAAAATTCTCAAAAATTCAGTAAAATCACTTTGGTTAGAAATATTTTTAAAACCAGACCTCGCAGAACCTTCCGGTTTTCACCTGTGGATAGCTGTGTAAAATCTAATCAGGGATTTTGAAAACCGGAGCCTCTTACAAGGCTTGGTTCCAAAAATAGCGCCAACCAATGACTTTATTAGGTAGTTGGGGCTCGAAAATCCATAAAATAACTTTGGACCCGCATATTTCGAAAACCAGATGACCCAGAATCTTTTTATTTCGATGGGTATAGAGGAATTGAATAGACCTTTCATTCGATGTATGTCTCGATGCGTTTGGGGAACTTTGAAAATTTGGTGATATTTTTAGACAAGTGGTTAGTCCATGATTTTTTTAAAATTCTCAAAAATTCGGTAAAATCACTTTAGTTAGAAATATTTCGAGAACCAGACCTCGCAGAACCTTCCGGTTTCCACCTGTGGATAGCTGTAGAAAATTTAATTCGGGATTTTGAAAACGGGAGCCTCTTACGAAGCTTGGTTCCGGAAATAGCTCCAACCAAAAACATTATTAGGTAGTTGGGGCTCGAAAATCCATAAAATAACTTTGGACCGGCATATTTCGAAAACCAGATGACTCAGAAACTTTTTGTTTTGATGGGTATGGAGGAATTGAATAGACCTTTCATTCGATGTATGTCTCGATGCGTTTGGGGAACTTTGAAAATTTGGTGATATTTTTAGACAAGTGGTTAGTCCATGATTTTTTCAAAATTCTCAAAAATTCAGTAAAATCACTTTGGTTAGAAATATTTCGAGAACCAGACCTCGCAGAACCTTCGGGTTTTCAACTGTGGATAGCTGTGGAAAATTTAATCCGGGATTGTGAAAACCGGAGCCTCTTACAAAGCTTGGTTCCGGAAATAGCGCCAACCAAAAACTTTATTAGGTAGTTGGGGCTCGAAAATCCATAAAATAACTTTGGACCGGCATATTTCGAAAACCAGATGACTCAGAAACTTTTCGTTTCGATAGGTGTGGAGGAATTGAATAGACCTTTCATTCGATGTATGTCTCGATGCGTTTGGGGAACTTTGAAAATTTGGTGATATTTTTAGACAAGTGGTTAGTCCATGATTTTTTCAAAATTCTCAAAAATTCAGTAAAATCACTTTGGTTAGAAATATTTCGAGAACCAGACCTCGCAGAACCTTCGGGTTTTCAACTGTGGATAGCTGTGGAAAATTTTATCCGGGATTGTGAAAACCGGAGCCTCTTACAAAGCTTGGTTCCGGAAATAGCGCCAACCAAAAACTTTATTAGGTAGTTGGGGCTCGAAAATCCATAAAATAACTTTGGACCGGCATATTTCGAAAACCAGATGACTCAGAAACTTTTTGTTTTGATGGGTATAGAGGAATTGAATAGACCTTTCATTCGATGTATGTCTCGATGCGTTTGGGGAACTTTCAAAATTTGGTGATATGATTTTTTCAAAATTCTCAAAAATTCAGTAAAATCACTTTGGTTAGAAATATTTCGAGAACCAGACCTCGCAGAACATTCGGGTTTTCACCTGTGGATAGCTGTGGAAAAATTTTAAAACCGGGGCTTCTTACGAAGCTAGGTTCCGGAAATAGCTCCAACCAAAAACATTATTAGGTAGTTGGGGCTCGAAAATCCATAAAATAACTTTGGACCGGCATATTTCGAAAACCAGATGACTCAGAAACTTTTTGTTTTGATGGGTATGGAGGAATTGAATAGACCTTTCATTCGATGTATGTCTCGATGCGTTTGGGGAACTTTGAAAATTTGGTGATATTTTTAGACAAGTGGTTAGTCCATGATTTTTTCAAAATTCTCAAAAATTCAGTAAAATCACTTTGGTTAGAAATATTTCGAGAACCAGACCTCGCAGAACCTTCGGGTTTTCAACTGTGGATAGCTGTGGAAAATTTTATCCGGGATTGTGAAAACCGGAGCCTCTTACAAAGCTTGGTTCCGGAAATAGCGCCAACCAAAAACTTTATTAGGTAGTTGGGGCTCGAAAATCCATAAAATAACTTTGGACCGGCATATTTCGAAAACCAGATGACTCAGAAACTTTTCGTTTCGATAGGTGTGGAGGAATTGAATAGACCTTTCATTCGATGTATGTCTCGATGCGTTTGGGGAACTTTGAAAATTTGGTGATATTTTTAGACAAGTGGTTAGTCCATGATTTTTTCAAAATTCTCAAAAATTCAGTAAAATCACTTTGGTTAGAAATATTTCGAGAACCAGACCTCGCAGAACCTTCGGGTTTTCAACTGTGGATAGCTGTGGAAAATTTTATCCGGGATTGTGAAAACCGGAGCCTCTTACAAAGCTTGGTTCCGGAAATAGCGCCAACCAAAAACTTTATTAGGTAGTTGGGGCTCGAAAATCCATAAAATAACTTTGGACCGGCATATTTCGAAAACCAGATGACTCAGAAACTTTTTGTTTTGATGGGTATAGAGGAATTGAATAGACCTTTCATTCGATGTATGTCTCGATGCGTTTGGGGAACTTTCAAAATTTGGTGATATGATTTTTTCAAAATTCTCAAAAATTCAGTAAAATCACTTTGGTTAGAAATATTTCGAGAACCAGACCTCGCAGAACATTCGGGTTTTCACCTGTGGATAGCTGTGGAAAAATTTTAAAACCGGGGCTTCTTACGAAGCTAGGTTCCGGAAATAGCTCCAACCAAAAACATTATTAGGTAGTTGGGGCTCGAAAATCCATAAAATAACTTTGGACCGGCATATTTCGAAAACCAGATGACTCAGAAACTTTTTGTTTTGATGGGTATGGAGGAATTGAATAGACCTTTCATTCGATGTATGTCTCGATGCGTTTGGGGAACTTTGAAAATTTGGTGATATTTTTAGACAAGTGGTTAGTCCATGATTTTTTCAAAATTCTCAAAAATTCAGTAAAATCACTTTGGTTAGAAATATTTCGAGAACCAGACCTCGCAGAACCTTCGGGTTTTCAACTGTGGATAGCTGTGGAAAATTTTATCCGGGATTGTGAAAACCGGAGCCTCTTACAAAGCTTGGTTCCGGAAATAGCGCCAACCAAAAACTTTATTAGGTAGTTGGGGCTCGAAAATCCATAAAATAACTTTGGACCGGCATATTTCGAAAACCAGATGACTCAGAAACTTTTCGTTTCGATAGGTGTGGAGGAATTGAATAGACCTTTCATTCGATGTATGTCTCGATGCGTTTGGGGAACTTTGAAAATTTGGTGATATTTTTAGACAAGTGGTTAGTCCATGATTTTTTCAAAATTCTCAAAAATTCAGTAAAATCACTTTGGTTAGAAATATTTCGAGAACCAGACCTCGCAGAACCTTCGGGTTTTCAACTGTGGATAGCTGTGGAAAATTTTATCCGGGATTGTGAAAACCGGAGCCTCTTACAAAGCTTGGTTCCGGAAATAGCGCCAACCAAAAACTTTATTAGGTAGTTGGGGCTCGAAAATCCATAAAATAACTTTGGACCGGCATATTTCGAAAACCAGATGACTCAGAAACTTTTTGTTTTGATGGGTATAGAGGAATTGAATAGACCTTTCATTCGATGTATGTCTCGATGCGTTTGGGGAACTTTCAAAATTTGGTGATATGATTTTTTCAAAATTCTCAAAAATTCAGTAAAATCACTTTGGTTAGAAATATTTCGAGAACCAGACCTCGCAGAACATTCGGGTTTTCACCTGTGGATAGCTGTGGAAAAATTTTAAAACCGGGGCTTCTTACGAAGCTAGGTTCCGGAAATAGCTCCAACCAAAAACATTATTAGGTAGTTGGGGCTCGAAAATCCATAAAATAACTTTGGACCGGCATATTTCGAAAACCAGATGACTCAGAAACTTTTTGTTTTGATGGGTATGGAGGAATTGAATAGACCTTTCATTCGATGTATGTCTCGATGCGTTTGGGGAACTTTGAAAATTTGGTGATATTTTTAGACAAGTGGTTAGTCCATGATTTTTTTAAAATTCTCAAAAATTCAGTAAAATCACTTTGGTTAGAAATATTTCGAGAACCAGACCTCGCAGAACCTTCGGGTTTTCAACTGTGGATAGCTGTGGAAAATTTTATCCGGGATTGTGAAAACCGGAGCCTCTTACAAAGCTTGGTTCCGGAAATAGCGCCAACCAAAAACTTTATTAGGTAGTTGGGGCTCGAAAATCCATAAAATAACTTTGGACCGGCATATTTCGAAAACCAGATGACTCAGAAACTTTTCGTTTCGATAGGTGTGGAGGAATTGAATAGACCTTTCATTCGATGTATGTCTCGATGCGTTTGGGGAACTTTGAAAATTTGGTGATATTTTTAGACAAGTGGTTAGTCCATGATTTTTTCAAAATTCTCAAAAATTCAGTAAAATCACTTTGGTTAGAAATATTTCGAGAACCAGACCTCGCAGAACCTTCGGGTTTTCAACTGTGGATAGCTGTGGAAAATTTTATCCGGGATTGTGAAAACCGGAGCCTCTTACAAAGCTTGGTTCCGGAAATAGCGCCAACCAAAAACTTTATTAGGTAGTTGGGGCTCGAAAATCCATAAAATAACTTTGGACCGGCATATTTCGAAAACCAGATGACTCAGAAACTTTTTGTTTTGATGGGTATAGAGGAATTGAATAGACCTTTCATTCGATGTATGTCTCGATGCGTTTGGGGAACTTTCAAAATTTGGTGATATGATTTTTTCAAAATTCTCAAAAATTCAGTAAAATCACTTTGGTTAGAAATATTTCGAGAACCAGACCTCGCAGAACATTCGGGTTTTCACCTGTGGATAGCTGTGGAAAAATTTTAAAACCGGGGCTTCTTACGAAGCTAGGTTCCGGAAATAGCTCCAACCAAAAACATTATTAGGTAGTTGGGGCTCGAAAATCCATAAAATAACTTTGGACCGGCATATTTCGAAAACCAGATGACTCAGAAACTTTTTGTTTTGATGGGTATGGAGGAATTGAATAGACCTTTCATTCGATGTATGTCTCGATGCGTTTGGGGAACTTTGAAAATTTGGTGATATTTTTAGACAAGTGGTTAGTCCATGATTTTTTCAAAATTCTCAAAAATTCAGTAAAATCACTTTGGTTAGAAATATTTCGAGAACCAGACCTCGCAGAACCTTCGGGTTTTCAACTGTGGATAGCTGTGGAAAATTTTATCCGGGATTGTGAAAACCGGAGCCTCTTACAAAGCTTGGTTCCGGAAATAGCGCCAACCAAAAACTTTATTAGGTAGTTGGGGCTCGAAAATCCATAAAATAACTTTGGACCGGCATATTTCGAAAACCAGATGACTCAGAAACTTTTTGTTTCGATAGGTGTGGAGGAATTGAATAGACCTTTCATTCGATGTATGTCTCGATGCGTTTGGGGAACTTTGAAAATTTGGTGATATTTTTAGACAAGTGGTTAGTCCATGATTTTTTCAAAATTCTCAAAAATTCAGTAAAATCACTTTTGTTAGAAATATTTCGAGAACCAGACCTCGCAGAACCTTCGGGTTTTCAACTGTGGATAGCTGTGGAAAATTTAATCCGGGATTGTGAAAACCGGAGCCTCTTACAAAGCTTGGTTCCGGAAATAGCGCCAACCAAAAACTTTATTAGGTAGTTGGGGCTCGAAAATCCATAAAATAACTTTGGACCGGCATATTTCGAAAACCAGATGACTCAGAAACTTTTTGTTTTGATGGGTATAGAGGAATTGAATAGACCTTTCATTCGATGTATGTCTCGATGCGTTTGGGGAACTTTCAAAATTTGGTGATATGATTTTTTCAAAATTCTCAAAAATTCAGTAAAATCACTTTGGTTAGAAATATTTCGAGAACCAGGGACCGTAAAAGCTTCCGGTTTTCACCTGTGGATAGCTGTGGAAAATTTAATCCGGGATTGTGAAAACCGGAGCCTCTTACAAAGCTTGGTTCCGGAAATAGCGCCAACCAAAAACTTTATTAGGTAGTTGGGGCTCGAAAATCCATAAAATAACTTTGGACCGGCATATTTCGAAAACCAGATGACTCAGAAACTTTTTGTTTTGATGGGTATGGAGGAATTGAATAGACCTTTCATTCGATGTATGTCTCGATGCGTTTGGGGAACTTTGAAAATTTGGTGATATTTTTAGACAAGTGGTTAGTCCATGATATTTTCAAAATTCTCAAAAATTCAGTAAAATCACTTTGGTTAGAAATATTTTTAAAACCAGACCTCGCAGAACCTTCCGGTTTTCACCTGTGGATAGCTGTGGAAAATCTAATCAGGGATTTTGAAAACCGGAGCCTCTTACAAGGCTTGGTTCCAAAAATAGCGCCAACCAATGACTTTATTAGGTAGTTGGGGCTCGAAAATCCATAAAATAACTTTGGACCCGCATATTTCGAAAACCAGATGACCCAGAATCTTTTTATTTCGATGGGTATAGAGGAATTGAATAGACCTTTCATTCGATGTATGTCTCGATGCGTTTGGGGAACTTTGAAAATTTGGTGATATTTTTAGACAAGTGGTTAGTCCATGATTTTTTCAAAATTCTCAAAAATTCAGTAAAATCATTTTAGTTAGATATATTTCGAGAACCAGACCTCGCAGAAGCTTCCGGTTTTAAACTGTGGATAGCTGTAGAAAATATAATCCGGGATTTTGAAAACCGGAGCCTGTTACAAAGCTTGGTTCCGGAAATAGCTCCAACCAAAAACATTATTAGGTAGTTGGGGCTCGAAAATCCATAAAATAACTTTGGACTGGCATATTTCGAAAACCAGATGACTCAGAAACTTTTTGTTTCGATGGGTATGGAGGAATTGAATAGACCTTTCATTCGATGTATGTCTCGATGCGTTTGGGGAACTTTGAAAATTTGGTGATATTTTTAGACAAGTGGTTAGTCCATGATTTTTTCAAAATTCTCAAAAATTCAGTAAAATCACTTTAGTTAGAAATATTTCGAGAACCAGACCTCCCAGAAGCTTCCAGTTTTCACCTGTGGATAGCTGTGGAAAATATAATCCGGGATTTTGAAAACCGGAGCATTTTACAAGGCTTGGTTCCGGAAATAGCTCCAACCAAAAACATTATTAGGTAGTTGGGGCTCGAAAATCCATAAAATAACTTTGGACCCGCATATTTCGAAAACCAGATGACCCAGAATCTTTTTATTTCGATGGGTATAGAGGAATTGAATAGACCTTTCATTCGATGTATGTCTCGATGCGTTTGGGGAACTTTGAAAATTTGGTGATATTTTTAGACAAGTGGTTAGTCCATGATTTTTTTAAAATTCTCAAAAATTCAGTAAAATCACTTTAGTTGGAAATATTTCGAGAACCAGACCTCGCAGAACCTTCCGGTTTCCACCTGTGGATAGCTGTAGAAAATTTAATTCGGGATTTTGAAAACGGGAGCCTCTTACGAAGCTTGGTTCCGGAAATAGCTCCAACCAAAAACATTATTAGGTAGTTGGGGCTCGAAAATCCATAAAATAACTTTGGACCGGCATATTTCGAAAACCAGATGACTCAGAAACTTTTTGTTTTGATGGGTATGGAGGAATTGAATAGACCTTTCATTCGATGTATGTCTCGATGCGTTTGGGGAACTTTGAAAATTTGGTGATATTTTTAGACAAGTGGTTAGTCCATGATTTTTTCAAAATTCTCAAAAATTCAGTAAAATCACTTTGGTTAGAAATATTTCGAGAACCAGACCTCGCAGAACCTTCGGGTTTTCAACTGTGGATAGCTGTGGAAAATTTAATCCGGGATTGTGAAAACCGGAGCCTCTTACAAAGCTTGGTTCCGGAAATAGCGCCAACCAAAAACTTTATTAGGTAGTTGGGGCTCGAAAATCCATAAAATAACTTTGGACCGGCATATTTCGAAAACCAGATGACTCAGAAACTTTTTGTTTCGATAGGTGTGGAGGAATTGAATAGACCTTTCATTCGATGTATGTCTCGATGCGTTTGGGGAACTTTGAAAATTTGGTGATATTTTTAGACAAGTGGTTAGTCCATGATTTTTTCAAAATTCTCAAAAATTCAGTAAAATCACTTTGGTTAGAAATATTTCGAGAACCAGACCTCGCAGAACCTTCGGGTTTTCAACTGTGGATAGCTGTGGAAAATTTAATCCGGGATTGTGAAAACCGGAGCCTCTTACAAAGCTTGGTTCCGGAAATAGCGCCAACCAAAAACTTTATTAGGTAGTTGGGGCTCGAAAATCCATAAAATAACTTTGGACCGGCATATTTCGAAAACCAGATGACTCAGAAACTTTTTGTTTTGATGGGTATAGAGGAATTGAATAGACCTTTCATTCGATGTATGTCTCGATGCGTTTGGGGAACTTTCAAAATTTGGTGATATGATTTTTTCAAAATTCTCAAAAATTCAGTAAAATCACTTTGGTTAGAAATATTTCGAGAACCAGGGACCGTAAAAGCTTCCGGTTTTCACCTGTGGATAGCTGTGGAAAATTTAATCCGGGATTGTGAAAACCGGAGCCTCTTACAAAGCTTGGTTCCGGAAATAGCGCCAACCAAAAACTTTATTAGGTAGTTGGGGCTCGAAAATCCATAAAATAACTTTGGACCGGCATATTTCGAAAACCAGATGACTCAGAAACTTTTTGTTTTGATGGGTATGGAGGAATTGAATAGACCTTTCATTCGATGTATGTCTCGATGCGTTTGGGGAACTTTGAAAATTTGGTGATATTTTTAGACAAGTCCATGATATTTTCAAAATTCTCAAAAATTCAGTAAAATCACTTTGGTTAGAAATATTTTTAAAACCAGACCTCGCAGAACCTTCCGGTTTTCACCTGTGGATAGCTGTGGAAAATCTAATCAGGGATTTTGAAAACCGGAGCCTCTTACAAGGCTTGGTTCCAAAAATAGCGCCAACCAATGACTTTATTAGGTAGTTGGGGCTCGAAAATCCATAAAATAACTTTGGACCCGCATATTTCGAAAACCAGATGACCCAGAATCTTTTTATTTCGATGGGTATAGAGGAATTGAATAGACCTTTCATTCGATGTATGTCTCGATGCGTTTGGGGAACTTTGAAAATTTGGTGATATTTTTAGACAACTGGTTAGTCCATGATTTTTTCAAAATTCTCAAAAATTCAGTAAAATCATTTTAGTTAGATATATTTCGAGAACCAGACCTCGCAGAAGCTTCCGGTTTTAAACTGTGGATAGCTGTAGAAAATATAATCCGGGATTTTGAAAACCGGAGCCTGTTACAAAGCTTGGTTCCGGAAATAGCTCCAACCAAAAACATTATTAGGTAGTTGGGGCTCGAAAATCCATAAAATAACTTTGGACCGGCATATTTCGAAAACCAGATGACTCAGAAACTTTTTGTTTCGATGGGTATGGAGGAATTGAATAGACCTTTCATTCGATGTATGTCTCGATGCGTTTGGGGAACTTTGAAAATTTGGTGATATTTTTAGACAAGTGGTTAGTCCATGATTTTTTCAAAATTCTCAAAAATTCAGTAAAATCACTTTAGTTAGAAATATTTCGAGAACCAGACCTCCCAGAAGCTTCCAGTTTTCACCTGTGGATAGCTGTGGAAAATATAATCCGGGATTTTGAAAACCGGAGCATTTTACAAGGCTTGGTTCTGGAAATAGCTCCAACCAAAAACATTATTAGGTAGTTGGGGCTCGAAAATCCATAAAATAACTTTGGACCCGCATATTTCGAAAACCAGATGAATCAGAAACTTTTTGTTTTGATGGGTATGGAGGAATTGAATAGACCTTTCATTCGATGTATGTTTTGATGCGTTTGGGGAACTTTGAAAATTTGGTGATATTTTTAGACAAGTGGTTAGTCCATGATTTTTTCAAAATTCTCAAAAGTTCAGTAAAATCACTTTGGTTAGAAATATTTTTAAAACCAGACCTCGCAGAACCTTCCGGTTTTCACCTGTGGATAGCTGTGGAAAATATAATCAGGGATTTTGAAAACCGGAGCCTCTTACAAGGCTTGGTTCCAAAAATAGCGCCAACCAATGACTTTATTAGGTAGTTGGGGCTCGAAAATCCATAAAATAACTTTGGACCCGCATATTTCGAAAACCAGATGACCCAGAATCTTTTTATTTCGATGGGTATAGAGGAATTGAATAGACCTTTCATTCGATGTATGTCTCGATGCGTTTGGGGAACTTTGAAAATTTGGTGATATTTTTAGACAAGTGGTTAGTCCATGATTTTTTTAAAATTCTCAAAAATTCAGTAAAATCACTTTAGTTAGAAATATTTCGAGAACCAGACCTCGCAGAACCTTCCGGTTTTCACCTGTGGATAGCTGTAGAAAATTTAATTCGGGATTTTGAAAACGGGAACCTCTTACGAAGCTTGGTTCCGGAAATAGCTCCAACCAAAAACATTATTAGGTAGTTGGGGCTCGAAAATCCATAAAATAACTTTGGACCGGCATATTTCGAAAACCAGATGACTCAGAAACTTTTTGTTTTGATGGGTATGGAGGAATTGAATAGACCTTTCATTCGATGTATGTCTCGATGCGTTTGGGGAACTTTGAAAATTTGGTGATATTTTTAGACAAGTGGTTGTCCATGATTTTTTCAAAATTCTCAAAAATTCAGTAAAATCATTTTAGTTAGATATATTTCGAGAACCAGACCTCGCAGAAGCTTCCGGTTTTAAACTGTGGATAGCTGTAGAAAATATAATCCGGGATTTTGAAAACCGGAGCCTCTGACAAAGCTTGGTTCCGGAAATAGCTCCAACCAAAAACATTATTAGGTAGTTGGGGCTCGAAAATCCATAAAATAAATTTGGACCGGCATATTTCGAAAACCAGATGACTCAGAAACTTTTTGTTTCGATGGGTATGAAGGAATTGAATAGACCTTTCATTCGATGTATGTCTCGATGCGTTTGGGGAACTTTGAAAATTTGGTGCTATTTTTAGACAAGTGGTTAGTCCATGATTTTTTCAAAATTCTCAAAAATTCAGTAAAATCACTTTAGTTAGAAATATTTCGAGAACCAGACCTCCCAGAAGCTTCCAGTTTTCACCTGTGGATAGCTGTGGAAAATATAATCCGGGATTTTGAAAACCGGAGCATTTTACAAGGCTTGGTTCTGGAAATAGCTCCAACCAAAAACATTATTAGGTAGTTGGGGCTCGAAAATCCATAAAATAACTTTGGACCCGCATATTTCGAAAACCAGATGAATCAGAAACTTTTTGTTTTGATGGGTATGGAGGAATTGAATAGACCTTTCATTCGATGTATGTTTTGATGCGTTTGGGGAACTTTGAAAATTTGGTGATATTTTTAGACAAGTGGTTAGTCCATGATTTTTTCAAAATTCTCAAAAGTTCAGTAAAATCACTTTGGTTAGAAATATTTTTAAAACCAGACCTCGCAGAACCTTCCGGTTTTCACCTGTGGATAGCTGTGGAAAATATAATCAGGGATTTTGAAAACCGGAGCCTCTTACAAGGCTTGGTTCCAAAAATAGCGCCAACCAATGACTTTATTAGGTAGTTGGGGCTCGAAAATCCATAAAATAACTTTGGACCCGCATATTTCGAAAACCAGATGACTCAGAATCTTTTTATTTCGATGGGTATAGAGGAATTGAATAGACCTTTCATTCGATGTATGTCTCGATGCGTTTGGGGAACTTTGAAAATTTGGTGATATTTTTAGACAAGTGGTTAGTCCATGATTTTTTTAAAATTCTCAAAAATTCAGTAAAATCACTTTAGTTAGAAATATTTCGAGAACCAGACCTCGCAGAACCTTCCGGTTTTCACCTGTGGATAGCTGTAGAAAATTTAATTCGGGATTTTGAAAACGGGAACCTCTTACGAAGCTTGGTTCCGGAAATAGCTCCAACCAAAAACATTATTAGGTAGTTGGGGCTCGAAAATCCATAAAATAACTTTGGACCGGCATATTTCGAAAACCAGATGACTCAGAAACTTTTTGTTTTGATGGGTATGGAGGAATTGAATAGACCTTTCATTCGATGTATGTCTCGATGCGTTTGGGGAACTTTGAAAATTTGGTGATATTTTTAGACAAGTGGTTGTCCATGATTTTTTCAAAATTCTCAAAAATTCAGTAAAATCATTTTAGTTAGATATATTTCGAGAACCAGACCTCGCAGAAGCTTCCGGTTTTAAACTGTGGATAGCTGTAGAAAATATAATCCGGGATTTTGAAAACCGGAGCCTCTGACAAAGCTTGGTTCCGGAAATAGCTCCAACCAAAAACATTATTAGGTAGTTGGGGCTCGAAAATCCATAAAATAAATTTGGACCGGCATATTTCGAAAACCAGATGACTCAGAAACTTTTTGTTTCGATGGGTATGAAGGAATTGAATAGACCTTTCATTCGATGTATGTCTCGATGCGTTTGGGGAACTTTGAAAATTTGGTGCTATTTTTAGACAAGTGGTTAGTCCATGATTTTTTAAAAATTCTCAAAAATTCAATAAAATCACTTTGGTTAGAAATATTTCGAGAACCAGACCTCGCAGAACCTTCGGGTTTTCAAC
This sequence comes from Chrysotoxum bicinctum, assembly GCA_911387755.1. Taxonomy (NCBI): domain Eukaryota; kingdom Metazoa; phylum Arthropoda; class Insecta; order Diptera; family Syrphidae; genus Chrysotoxum; species Chrysotoxum bicinctum. Next base: position 202,763,904 of record OU426987.1, on the reverse strand, counting down.
TGTGGATAGCTGTGGAAAATTTAATCCGGGATTGTGAAAACCGGAGCCTCTTACAAAGCTTGGTTCCGGAAATAGCGCCAACCAAAAACTTTATTAGGTAGTTGGGGCTCGAAAATCCATAAAATAACTTTGGACCGGCATATTTCGAAAACCAGATGACTCAGAAAGTTTTTGTTTCGATAGTCATGAAGGAATTGAATAGACCTTTCATTCGATGTATGTCTCGATGCGTTTGGGGAACTTTGAAAATTTGGTGATATTTTTAGACAAGTGGTTAGTCCATGATATTTTCAAAATTCTCAAAAATTCAGTAAAATCACTTTGGTTAGAAATATTTTTAAAACCAGACCTCGCAGAACCTTCCGGTTTTCACCTGTGGATAGCTGTGGAAAATCTAATCAGGGATTTTGAAAACCGGAGCCTCTCACAAAGCTTGGTTCCGGAAATAGCTCCAACCAAAAACATTATTAGGTAGTTGGGGCTCGAAAATCCATAAAATAATTTGGACCCGCATATTTCAAAAACCAGATGACTCAGACACTTTTTGTTTCGATGGGTATAGAGGAATTGAATAGACCTTTCATTCGATGTATGTCTCGATGCGTTTGGGGAACTTTGAAAATTTGGTGATTTTTTTAGACAAGTGGTTAGTCCATGATTTTTTCAAAATTCTCAAAAATTCAGTAAAATCACTTTGCTTAGAAATATTTCGAGAACCAGACCTCGCAGAAGCTTCCGGTTTTCACCTGTGGATAGCTGTGGAAAATTTAATCCGGGATTTTGAAAACCGGAGCCTCTTACAAAGCTTGGTTCCGGAAATAGCTCCAACCAAAAACATTATTAGGTAGTTGGGGCTCGAAAATCCATAAAATAACTTTGGACCCGCATATTTCAAAAACCAGATGACTCAGACACTTTTTGTTTCGATGGGTATAGAGGAATCGAATAGACCTTTCATTTCGATGTATGTTTCGATGTGTTTCGGGAACTTTGAAAATTTGGTGATTTTTTTAGACAAGTGGTTAGTCCATGATTTTTTCAAAATTCTCAAAAATTCAGTAAAATCACTTTGCTTAGAAATATTTCGAGAACCAGACCTCGCAGAAGCTTCCGGTTTTCACATGTGGATAGCTGTTGAAAATTTAATCCGGGATTTTGAAAACCGGAGCCTCTCACAAAGCTTGGTTCCGGAAATAGCTCCAACCAAAAACATTATTAGGTAGTTGGGGTTCGAAAATCCATAAAATAACTTTGGACCCGCATATTTCAAAAACCAGATGACTCAGACACTTTTTGTTTCGATGGGTATAGAGGAATCGAATAGACCTTTCATTCGATGTATGTCTTGATGCGTTTGGGGAACTTTGAAAATTTGGTGATTTTTTTAGACAAGTGGTTAGTCCATAATTTTTTCAAAATTCTCAAAAATTCAGTAAAATCACTTTGCTTAGAAATATTTCGAGAACCAGACCTCGCAGAAGCTTCCGGTTTTCACCTGTGGATAGCTGTGGAAAATTTAATCCGGGATTTTGAAAACCGGAGCCTCTTACAAAGCTTGGTTCCGGAAATAGCTCCAACCAAAAACATTATTAGGTAGTTGGTGCTCGAAAATCCATAAAATAACTTTGGACCCGCATATTTCAAAAACCAGATGACTCAGAAACTTTTTGTTTCGATGGGTATAGAGGAATTGAATAGACCTTTCATTCGATGTATGTCTCGATGCGTTTGGGGAACTTTGAAAATTTGGTGATTTTTTTAGACAAGTGGTTAGTCCATGATTTTTTCAAAATTCTCAAAAATTCAGTAAAATCACTTTGCTTAGAAATATTTCGAGAACCAGACCTCGCAGAAGCTTCCGGTTTTCACCTGTGGATAGCTGTGGAAAATTTAATCCGGGATTTTGAAAACCGGAGCCTCTTACAAAGCTTGGTTCCGGAAATAGCTCCAACCAAAAACATTATTAGGTAGTTGGGGCTCGAAAATCCATAAAATAACTTTGGACCCGCATATTTCAAAAACCAGATGACTCAGACACTTTTTGTTTCGATGGGTATAGAGGAATTGAATAGACCTTTCATTCGATGTATGCCTCGATGCTTTTGGGGAACTTTGAAAATTTGGTGATATTTTTAGACAAGTGGTGTCCATGATTTTTTTAAAATTCTCAAAAATTCAGTAAAATCACTTTGGTTAGAAATATTTCGAGAACCAGACCTCGCAGAAGCTTCCGGTTTTCACCTGTGGATAGCTGTTGAAAATTTAATCCGGGATTTTTAAAACCGGAGCCTTTTACAAGGCTTGTTTCCGAAAATAGCGCCAACCAAAGACCTTATTATGTAGTTGGGGCTCGAAAATCCATAAAATAACTTTGGACCCGCATATTTCGAAAACGAGACCAACTCAGAAAGTTTTTGTTTCGATGTGTATAAAGGAATTGAATAGACCTTTCATTCGATGTATGTCTCGATACATTTTGGGAACTTTGATAATTTGGTGATCTTTTTAGACAAGTGGTGTCCATGATTTTTTTAAAATTCTCAAAAATTCAGTAAAATCAATTTAGTTAGAAATATTTCGAGAACCAGACCTCGCAGAAGCTTCCGGTTTTCACCTGTGGATAGCTGTTGAAAATTTAATCCGGGATTTTTAAAACCGGAGCCTCTTACAAAGCTTGGTTCCGGAAATAGCTCCAACCAAAAACATTATTAGGTAGTTGGGGCTCGAAAATCCATAAAATAACTTTGGACCCGCATATTTCAAAAACCAGATGACTCAGAAACTTTTTGTTTCGATGGGTATAGAGGAATTGAATAGACCTTTCATTCGATGTATGTCTCGATGCGTTTGGGGAACTTTGAAAATTTGGTGATATTTTTAGACAAGTGGTTAGTTCATGATTTTTTCAAAATTCTCAAAAATTCAGTAAAATCACTTTGGTTAGAAATATTTCGAGAACCAGACCTCGCAGAAGCTTCCGGTTTTCACCTGTGGATAGCTGTGGAAAATTGAATTAGGGATTTTGAAAACCGGAGCCTGTAACAAAGCTTGGTTCCAAAAATAGCGCTAACCAAAGACTTTATTAGGTAGTTGGGGCTCGAATATCCATAAAATAACTTTGGACCCGCATATTTCGAAAACCAGATGACTCAGAAACTTTTTGTTTCGATGGGTATAGAGGAATTGAATAGACCTTTCATTCGATGTATGTCTCGATGCGTTTGGGGAACTTTAAAAATTTGGTGATATTTTTAGACAAGTGGTTAGTCCATGATTTTTTCAAAATTCTCAAAAATTCAGTAAAATCACTTTGGTTAGAAATATTTCGAGAACCAGACCTCGCAGAAGCTTCCGGTTTTCACCTGTGCATAGCTGTGGAAAATTTAATCCGGGATTTTGAAAACCGGAGCCTCTCACAAAGCTTGGTTCCGGAAATAGCTCCAACCAAAAACATTATTAGGTAGTTGGGGTTCGAAAATCCATAAAATAACTTTGGACCCGCATATTTCAAAAACCAGGTGACTCAGACACTTTTTGTTTCGATGGGTATAGAGGAATTGAATAGACCTTTCATTCGATGTATGTCTCGATGCGTTTGGGGAACTTTGAAAATTTGGTGATATTTTTAGACAAGTGGTTAGTCCATGATTTTTTCAAAATTCTCAAAAATTCAGTAAAATCACTTTCGTTAGAAATATTTCGAGAACCAGACCTCGCAGAAGCTTCCGGTTTTCACCTGTGGATAGCTGTGGAAAATTTAATCCGGGATTTTGAAAACCGGAGCCTCTTACAAAGCTTGGTTCCGGAAATAGCTCCAACCAAAAACATTATTAGGTAGTTGGGGTTCGAAAATCCATAAAATAACTTTGGACCCGCATATTTCAAAAACCAGATGACTCGGACACTTTTTGTTTCGATGGGTATAGAGGAATCGAATAGACCTTTCATTCGATGTATGTCTTGATGCGTTCGGGGAACTTTGAAAATTTGGTGATGTTTTTAGACAAGTGGATAGTCCATGATTTTTTCAAAATTCTCAAAAATTCAGTAAAATCACTTTGGTTAGAAATATTTCGAGAACCAGACCTCGCAGAAGCTTCCGGTTTTCACCTGTGGATAGCTGTGGAAAATTTAATCCGGGATTTTGAAAACCGGAGCCTCTTACAAAGCTTGGTTCCGGAAATAGCTCCAACCAAAAACATTATTAGGTAGTTGGGGCTCGAAAATCCATAAAATAACTTTGGACCCGCATATTTCAAAAACCAGATGACTCAGACACTTTTTGTTTCGATGGGTATAGAGGAATTGAATAGACCTTTCATTCGATGTATGCCTCGATGCGTTTGGGGAACTTTGAAAATTTGGTGATATTTTTAGACAAGTGGTTAGTCCATGATTTTTTTAAAATTCTCAAAAATTCAGTAGAATCACTTTGGTTAGAAATATTTCGAGAACCAGACCTCGCAGAACCTTCGGGTTTTAAACTGTGGATAGCTGTGGAAAATTTAATCCGGGATTTTGAAAACCGGAGGCTCTTACAAAGCTTGGTTCCGGAAATAGCTCCAACCAAAAACATTATTAGGTAGTTGGGGTTCGAAAATCCATAAAATAACTTTGGACCCGCATATTTCAAAAACCAGATGACTCGGACACTTTTTGTTTCGATGGGTATAGAGGAATTGAATAGACCTTTCATTCGATGTATGTCTCGATGCGTTTGGGGAACTTTGAAAATTTGGTGATATTTTTAGACAAGTGGTTAGTTCATGATTTTTTCAAAATTCTCAAAAATTCAGTAAAATCACTTTGGTTAGAAATATTTCGAGAACCAGACCTCGCAGAAGCTTCCGGTTTTCACCTGTGCATAGCTGTGGAAAATTTAATCCGGGATTTTGAAAACCGGAGCCTCTCACAAAGCTTGGTTCCGGAAATAGCTCCAACCAAAAACATTATTAGGTAGTTGGGGTTCGAAAATCCATAAAATAACTTTGGACCCGCATATTTCAAAAACCAGGTGACTCAGACACTTTTTGTTTCGATGGGTATAGAGGAATTGAATAGACCTTTCATTCGATGTATGTCTCGATGCGTTTGGGGAACTTTGAAAATTTGGTGATATTTTTAGACAAGTGGTTAGTCCATGATTTTTTCAAAATTCTCAAAAATTCAGTAAAATCACTTTCGTTAGAAATATTTCGAGAACCAGACCTCGCAGAAGCTTCCGGTTTTCACCTGTGGATAGCTGTGGAAAATTTAATCCGGGATTTTGAAAACCGGAGCCTCTTACAAAGCTTGGTTCCGGAAATAGCTCCAACCAAAAACATTATTAGGTAGTTGGGGTTCGAAAATCCATAAAATAACTTTGGACCCGCATATTTCAAAAACCAGATGACTCGGACACTTTTTGTTTCGATGGGTATAGAGGAATCGAATAGACCTTTCATTCGATGTATGTCTTGATGCGTTCGGGGAACTTTGAAAATTTGGTGATGTTTTTAGACAAGTGGTTAGTCCATGATTTTTTCAAAATTCTCAAAAATTCAGTAAAATCACTTTGGTTAGAAATATTTCGAGAACCAGACCTCGCAGAAGCTTCCGGTTTTCACCTGTGCATAGCTGTGGAAAATTTAATCCGGGATTTTGAAAACCGGAGCCTCTTACAAAGTTTGGTTCCAAAAATAGCGCCAACCAAAGACTTTATTAGGTAGTTGGGGCTCGAAAATCCATAAAATAACTTTGGACCCGCATATTTCGAAAACCAGATGACTCAGAAGCTTTTTGTTTCGATGGATATAGAGGAATTGAATAGACCTTTCATTCGATGTATGCCGCGATGCGTTTGGGGAACTTTGAAAATTTAGTGATATTTTTAGACAAGTGGTCCATTATTTTTTCAAAATTCTCAAAAATTCAGTAAAATCACTTTGGTTAAAAATATTTCACGTACCAGGCAACGCAGAAGCTTCCGGTTTTCACCTGTGGATAGCTGTGGGAAATATAATTAGGGATTTTGGAAACCGGAGCCTTTTACAAGGCTTGGTTCCAAAAATAGCGCCAACCAAAGACTTTATTAGGTAGTTGGGGCTCGAAAATCCATAAAATAACTTTGGACCCGCATATTTCGAAAACCAGATGACTCAGACACTTTTTGTTTCGATGGGTATAGAGGAATTGAATAGTCCTTTCATTCGATGTATGTCTCGATGCGTTTGGGGAACTTTGAAAATTTGGTGATATTTTTAGACAAGTGGTTAGTCCATGATTTTTTCAAAATTCTCAAAAATTCAGTAAAATCACTTTGGTTAGAAATATTTCGAGAACCAGACCTCGCAGAAGCTTCCGGTTTTCACCTATGGATAGCTGTTGAAAATTTAATCCGGGATTTTGAAAACCGGAGCCTCTCACAAAGCTTGGTTCCGGAAATAGCTCCAACCAAAAACATTATTAGGTAGTTGGGGCTCGAAAATCCATAAAATCTTTGGACCCGCATATTTCAAAAACCAGATGACTCAGAAACTTTCTGTTTCGATGGTTATAGAGGAATTGAATAGTCCTTTCATTCGATGTATGTCTCGATGCGTTTGGGGAACTTTGAAAATTTGGTGATATTTTTAGACAAGTGGTTAGTCCATGATATTTTCAAAATTCTCAAAAATTCAGTAAAATCACTTTGGTTAGAAATATTTCGAGAACCAGACGTCGCAGAAGCTTCAGGCTTTCACCTGTAGATCGCTGTGGGAATTATAATTAGGGATTTTGAAAACCGGGGCCTTTTACAAAGCTTGGTTCCGGAAATAGCTCCAACCAAAAACATTATTAGGTAGTTGGGGCTCGAAAATCCATAAAATAACTTTGGACCCGCATATTTCGAAAACCAGATGACTCAGGAAGTTTTTGTTTCGATGGGTATAAAGGAATTGAATAGACCTTTCATTCTATGTATGTTTCGATGCGTTTGGGGAACTTTGAAAATTTGGTGATATTTTTAGACAAGTGGTTATTCCATGATTTTTTCAAAATTCTCAAAAATTCAGTAAAATCACTTTGGTTAGAAATATTTCGAGAACCAGACCTCGCAGAAGCTTCCGGTTTTCACCTGTGGATAGCTGTGGAAAATTTAATCAGGGATTTTGAAAACCGGAGCCTCTTACAGAGCTTGGTTCCGGAAATAGCTCCAACCAAAAACATTATTAGGTAGTTGGGGCTCGAAAATCCATAAAATCTCTCTGGACCGGCATATTTCGATAACCAGACCACTCAGAAGTTTTTTGCTTGGATGTGCATGTAGGAATTGAATAGACTTTTCAAATATAAAAATAAAATACTGGGTTTTAAGTAAATTTAAAAATTGATGCATTTAATAGATTCCTGAAAAGTGTGACGTTGGATGCTGTTACCAAATACTTTTTATAGAAAGCAGCAATGCGTTGAAAAAGACCGCACATACAAATCTCGCCAATATAATCTCAATATCGAAATTGGATGGTAAACCCGAAACCGGACACGGATATCGTCGCTTTATCAGCGGTAAAGCTGTATATTACGCCAATACTTTCAAATATCTTGGAATTTCTTTGGATGCCAACGTGAAAGGAAAAGACTACATCAAAAAAAGAGAAGAACTGAGCTTGAGGTACAGACAAATTTTTCAGAAAAATCAACCCTAGATATCCACAGCAAAATAATGTTAGATATGCAAGCAAGTGGTGAAACTCGTTTATGGTATTTACTATGAGGCTGTACGAAGAAAATAAATGCTAAACCTTTTCGAATATTCTAAAACACAATCCTTCGTAAACTCCGTGGTACGTAAGAAAAAGTGACTAACACCGTGACCAATAAATTAGAAATGGTTACAGAAGTGGTTAAAAACACAATCAGCGACTACAACGTAATACCAACTCCAAGCTGGAAACCGTCGTAAATTTACGATTCAATGTTCGGAGACATAGAAGAACCAAGCTTCTTAAGCTGATGGTATTAACAGTTTAAATGCCTCCAATGTGATTTTAAATAAAGAAAGAAAAATCATCTTAGATCTTTTATATATTGGTCCTAATTCCGGTGTTTTTTTTTCGCCAAGAGTCCTACACTACTTGTAACTTTTAACCCATGATTTCCAAGTGACTCTTTTAAAATTCCATCAAAAAAATAAAAAACGAGCATTTCTTGATCAATCTCTATTTCGTGTTGATATTAAGGAATTTTACCAAATAGTTACCTAATCAAATAATCTCGCTTACACCCCTTTAACCGCCATTTACGCACATAAGCTTCAATATTTGGTTAGCTTAGACCATAATTTCCTTATTGCGTGCCTCTGAATACTTATGGTGAAAAATTACTATTCTTCAACCATAACCGATTGGAATTCTGCTATGAAATACTTACCTTACGAATTTACTAATAAAAGTATCAATCTCAGCATTATTTCGATGACGGTCAAACGCGTGTGCGAGTCACATTAAAGAACGGAAAAAGGTTTTCTGCCATCTACACCCAGATTTTTCAAAAGTTACCTCCTTCTAAAACCAACAAAAAAAAAATACTAAAATTTTATTAATGAAATTTTGCTTCATGGAATGTTAATTAAAACACAAAACTTTAGTGCTTTTTTTTATTCCACCCAGAATGACCCCCAAGCAGACGATATGATTTATGGCGTTGACTGACATACAATCCCTTTAAAACAAATAGGGAAATTAATTGCCGCACCAAGTGATGAAAGGAGAACATAAGCACTTAAAGTTGATGGCCGACATACTGCCTAATGTTTTTTTGAGAAACGAAGTTAGTTAATGTTTTCGCACGAAAATAAAAATAACAAGAAAGTGAGTCCTTCATACGAATCAGAAATACAAAATCCCTAAAAATACACATTAGAGACAGAAAATTCCTTCAGAGTACAAATATTATCCGAGAATCTTTAAACAAAGAAACATCTTCTATACGTGCTAGAAATATCCTGTTTGTAATCGGATGAATTCTTCAAAGCAAAGAGCTTATTTGGCTTTAATAAATAAATAATACCAACGAAATATTTGTACCGCCACCCTCTCTGGTTGTCGCATTGGATTGGTGCCCAGGTACGAGTATCTATCTTGAGGATGATGAAGGAAGAAAAATACATGAAATGGGGAAAACTTTCAGGATGATGGATGGATTCCTTCACCTGCACCGGCTTAGGATTAGCAACAGGAGAGAAAGTTTTCCGAAAGTATTTCTGTTTCTTGGCAAATGGAATTAGGGATACGTTATTTCTTTAAGGACTTGGTTTTTTTTTTGTGGACTTAGGGACAACAGAAAAGTATACCGAAAGTATGAAATGCTGAATTTCTGCCAGAAAATAAACTTTGACCACATTATTTGAAGAAAAGAAACATATACAATGGGAATGGGTCTAAGCAACTTGAGGAGTATGCTTCTGCTGCTGGAATGGGAGATTTAACTTAAATGATGATTTCGTTTTTGAAGGAAATTGTTTTTAAAGCTGCGATTTGGAATTAAAGTAGGGATGTTCTTTGATTCAATTTCTTAGTAAAATGATACTTTTTGAATCAAAACATTGTTTTGATTTAACTTGATATTATTTGCCTCAAACACTGTGGCTCTGCAATCTCTAGGATCTCGAGCACGCTGCATCCATCCATCATCTTCACCATACTCTTACATGTACGATGAGTTGGTCTTTTAACCGGATGTTCGGTGTTCCTGGTCGCCTTGAACCCAGGGGTTAGGATTAGAATACTCTCTTCATTGGAACATTGTTGTCCAATTCCATTTGCTCGATGAAGCCAAGCTAATGTTGTCAACGAGTTTTGGCTTTTTAGACTCCGTCTACATTTTGTATAGCTTATAGAGTTCGCTAACAGCTTCTTCTCCATTCGCCTTCCTTGCACACAAGAATGTTTCTTTTTAAAGATCTGCCTTTCTGCTAAGTGTCCAACACTTGGTGCCGTAAACTGAGACTAATAGTATAAGGGTTTTGTTGAGAGTGTTCTTTGTCTTCCGCGTAAGAAGTTTTTAACCGAAGTAGCGACCGCAATTTTCTTGTTGGATCTCCAATCAGTAACATGACTACGGTTTGAAATACTTCTAAGAGCCAGGAGTGTCGTTTCTTTAAAACCGGAGGTATGGAATTTTTGAACCCAATACCCCATAAAACCCGGAGACCAAGCTATCCCCAAATCTATTAACCCCACAAACCCGAGGCGCAGCGAGACCAAGGTCTCGGAGATGGGAGATAATGCCATGGTAACTCCAAGCTTTGGGGAGAGCTGCTTGGATTTTGTATGGCATCGTCTCTGAAAGCTTGGTCTTGCTGTGCCCCAGGTTTGTGGAGTTAACAGCTTTTGGGCGAGGGCGAGGTAGTTGCTTTTGTTCATATTCTTAAGTCTGGAATAGCATATCTGTTAAGGTTGCAGATATAGAAGTGTCCAGACCTTCCATAGTGAAAACGACACCCCTGTTAAGACCAGATTTCACAGAAGCTTTTGATCTTTCATACTAGATAAATCTTGAAAAGTTGTTCGATCTTGTTCACGGCTGATTGATGAGGAGATTTCCATGCCCGCCTTGCAAATATTGGGGTGAAAAAACTACGGGTTCTAGCTACCACAATTGTTAGCCTTGCAGCAAAGTTGATAACTGTGAAGGTTCTATCGGAAGAAGTGGCACGAATATGTATTCTCTTCCTTGTTTGCAGTTAAAATCTTCTAAGACAATTCCAATGTGGTAGTTACGGAACTGCTCATAGTCCAGGGACTGCAGTGATTTGGCTGAACGTACCGATATAAGGTTCATTACGGCAGTTCACACCACCTCCGGATTAGATAATCATTTTCGGAAAACTATCTTATTTAGTTGTGTCACGGACTGTGTGGCATGTAGTGAAGAAGCCGTCCAGTTGAAAGACACATGTCATCTATTTTCATATCAAACAATTCGGGCATTCGACTGAAAGGGTTCACTTTTGACGGTGATAGCTTGACAATGTCGCTCTTACAGAAGTATGAACCGATGTTGCCGCTAGTCCAAAATCCACAATTAATAGTGACTTTCTCTGGATGCACTGCACCAAGTTCGACAATTTTGTTTCTTGACAAACCCATTCGTCTAGAAATGGGCTTTTTTCTGCATATGAAATTTGACTTAACTGCTAGTGAACCCAATTAGCAAACACACGTTGCCTATGGTCATTAACTCTGAGATTTTGAGTCGGTAGAGGTTTTTACGGATGAAGGCCAAATTCATGAAGCGAAATTCGTTAAGTTGTAGGTAGTCTGCGGAAGGCCGAGGTCTTGTGGGTGAAATATACTGCCTCGGATTCTAAAGCACACTATCATGGATAGTGACAATATTTGTTGGCGAGTGTTGGCGGATTGTTCACTGAACGTTGCGAATAGTTCCCTCGGAAAGATGTTTATAGCGACCATAAAATGGTCGAATACCGCAAAATGTTACTCGAACAGATGATCCATTTTCATTAAACAAGTGAATCATTTAAACACATTGATGAGCGCTATAACTCTCCATGTTGATTATTACAGACTTAATAAATGACAGCCAATGTGAATGTTCAGTACTGGATGCACATTTGCCCAACATAACAAATAATACCCTATATTATTCTATGTTTTCACTCAATTTAATCTAACGCTGTCACACTCTTTTTATTAATAACACTGTAACTTGAGTTTATCTTTTAATCCGCTTTGTGCTCATTTTTCTTATCCGCTATGCTAATTATTAACTTGCTTAAATCTTTCTTTTTCAATTTGGACCATCGGACAGCACACATCATAAGTATAACATTGTATTGACATATATAAAAAACATTACACATTTTATTAAATTATTTCATTACAACATTACACAAACATTTTTTCATTATTCAACATAAAACAATACAAATTAATCTACATACAGTCCATTCTTATTAAACAGTGAAGACGGTCCCACTCTCCAGTCAAAGCTTTGGAAGCTTTGAATATGAGTCGCAACTTCCTCCAACTCTTGCCTAGTTGGGCTGACTCCTCCTCGACTGTCCTTCTCCATGAACTTCTCGGTCGTCCAGCTCTTCTTCCTTCTTAAGTGAGCGGATTCCACTGCATTGCATGGGTCGCAATACAGTTGTCGCCTTTTCGAAGCGTGTGCAGTGCTGCCACTCAGAAATTTAAAAAAACATAGTAAAAAAACATGATTTTAGTTCAAAAAACATGATTTGCAGTTCTGAGTTGGAAAACAGTAAAAGAGATATTAAAAACCACATCGTAACAAGTAAAACAAATATTTTCAAAAATTAACTGAGAGCATTTATTAAAAAAATACAAAAATGGACGGAATAAATAAAAATAAAATAAATTATTAAAATTTATACATATTCATGTGTGCTATATTATTTTTTTCACAATTTCAGGTACATAGGTATTATATAGCACATTGAAAATCAAAAATATAAATAGTATAAATATTTAGTATCCATATTTTACACATTAGGTAATATTGTGTTTCTAAACAATAAAAACTTTACAAAAGAACATTTCAACATTCAACATTCATTTTTAATTAAACAAAAACATACCTTTAATAAATTGTCAAGACAAGCCAATAGCCGTGTTTTTTGGAAAAGTTATCCGTAGTACAGTAGGATTTTATATGAAAAACAACATCCGCAGTAGGATCACTGCAGATAACATCCGCAGTAGGATCACTGCCGATAAAAAGAGAAGTGAAATCCTGCTGCGGATAGAGACTTGACGTTTATTCGAGTATCGGCAGTGATCCTACTGCGGATGTTGTATTTGTTTTTCATATAAAATCCTACTGTACTACGGATAACTTTTCCAAAAAAGCACGGCTAATATTGCCATCGAAAAAATTATAAATAGTGAAATGCCAAAAGCCAACGAGTAAGTTAGAAACTTGAATTTGGAGCATGGAGAAATGAAAAGAAGCATAATCTCTGGATTATTTTCGCTGAGAAAGTATGTGTGTGTGGTGGTGAGTAGCTAAAATGATGAGCTGTATAATAGTATGTATTCCTTTCTTTATGAATTTCTGTATGGTGAATTCACATATATTCACAGACAAGAAATTATATTACAGACACAAAAATCTAGTTTATGCATTTGAGTCAAAGGATCATTTTAGCTGTTTGTGTTTGTAATGTTTTCGATTTTCGTCGTTTCAGGTTATATTGTAGCTTAGACATGTTTTTTTTAAGCGATTATAAAAAATAAAATTTTTTTTTTTTGAAACTAGAAAAATCATGATTTTGGACTCGAAATCATTTAATCATTTTTTGGGTCCAAAAAACATGAAAATCATGATAAATCATGATTTCTGGCAGCCCTGAGCGTGTGGCCGATCCACTGCCGCTTTCGACGTCGTATAATAGAGTCAATAGGTTCCTGACCCGTTTTCCTGAAGAGCTCTGCATTTGATATACGATTGAGCCAGAAAATCCTAAGGATGTTTCGTAGACATCTATTAATGAACGTTTGCAGCTTCTTAGTGACACCTGCTGTTACTTTTCAAGTGCCATAAAGTAACACAGATTTGACGTTGGATCGAAACAGCCGTAGCTTGGTTATTAAGCTTAAAGAGTTATTCCTCCATATATTACTTAGCATAGCGAAAGCAGCCTTTGCCTTCCCGATTTGACTGCTGATGTCTTGTTCGGTGCCACCTTCGGTAGAGATGATACTTCCAAGTTATTGGAAGCTCTGTACTTACTCTACCGGTTGTTGAGAAATATTTATAAAAGAAGATGACTGATGGGTTCCTAGGCTGATCATCTTTGTTTTGTCGGAGTTGATTTTCAGCCCCACGATATCTGTTTCTCTCTCCACCCCTGTTATCATTTGGTGGAGATCCATGATCCTATGAGAGAGCAAGCATACGTCGTCCGCATATTCATGATATTTCAGGTGAGACGTCAGAGTCCATCGAATTCCTCCGTTTTCCGTCAAGGCCGCTCGCAGGACATCGCTTATCACCAACAGAAACAATATTGGTGACAGAATGCAGCCCTGTCTGACTCCACTTTGGACTTCAAACTCTTCTGACAGCCTCCCTTCGTGCAAAACCTGACATTTGGATTTGGATCCATCATAAGTTGCCTTAATAATAGCTATTAATTTATCCGGGATACTCCTCCTGCGTAAAGCATGCCAAATAAATTCTCTATTGACGCTATCGAAAGCCTTTTCAAAGTCGATGAATAGCAGGTGGAGTGGTGATCGATATTCGACGCACTGCTCAATTATGATCCTTAAGGTAATGATATGATCAATGCATAAGGATCCAGTGCGGAAACCTGCTTGTTGGGCATCGAGTGTGGCTTCTAGATGTTCCCTGATGCGTTCCAGTACTATTTTCGCTAATATTTTGGCAACGGCAGACAGAACGCACATCCCCCTCCAGTTTTCGCACTGTGTTAAGTCTCCTTTTTTTAGGGAGCTTGACTATCATTCCCTTTTTCCACTCATTCGGGTGCCATAGGCCATAAACCGATAAGCCTCCTGTGGCGGTGGCGCCATGGCATGACCATCGACGCACTTATCATCAACCAAAATGTTTTTTTTCTTGTATCAGGAATGTATCTTGTATTTTTTGGGTATGTCCAAAAATCATCACCAAAGACAAAGCTCATGCAATCCCGTTTTATGTTGGATATCTCCACAACATTTGAAATTATATAGCTTCTGAAAAATCATACTGCCTCATAAAATATTATTCAAAAAACTTGAAGTACGGGCATTATGATATAAATTAAATGTTTTCAACCCTCTTGTTACAATTTGAGAAATTACAAAGCTTACAGCAACGGATTACAAGTGCTTGCTTACCGAACAGAAAAAAAAAAAGTTCTTCCGACTTACCTTCATTCATCCCCATGTTGAGTTTTATTGCACACTTATATTTAACGAACGTGCTCCAACAGTCCTGCAGGTTATGAATAATTACACCTTTTAAATGTGAAAAGTAAGGCTATTTTTCATGGCGCAATTAATTATATTGCGTGGCAAAAATGACATCCGAACTGGGAACTTGCCTATTCAACGCTTATTTAAAAACGAAATCCTCAAGGCTCCACTCGTGCACGAATAAATTCATCGTAAATTCTTTGGGGACAACATTGCCAGAGTGTAGAACAATCATTAACTCAAAAGTAAATTATTTACCACCCCCAGCTGTTACAAAAAAAAAAAACAACCTTTTATTGAAGTGATGCACTTGAAATACTCTCAGGGACTCATCAGGCACCAGTTTGGATAATTGCATTAAGCTTACACAAAGTCAGCTTTGTTATCCTTTTGGATGAGGAAATATTCTTGTTCGAGAAGATGGAAGATGCTTTTGTGCAATTTTAAATGCATGTATGAATATTATTGTATGATTACTAGCTTTGTATTGTACTCGTATATGCACCAAATGATTTGATATAGGTATTGTTTTTAAACTTTGCAAACAAACAACAAGCGCTCGAATTGAAGATGGAACTTAAATCACTACATCATATTTCAACTAATAGATAGACTCTGCTACTTCTTCTTCCAATTTATAAAGGAAAGGGTGATACTCGAAGCTGTGATAATTACCGTTCGATTAAGCTGATGTCACACACCATGAAGATCGTTGAGCGAGTCTTGGGTAGCCGACTGCGAAAAATAATTAGGCTATCTGATGACCAGTGCGGGTTTGTCGGGGGTAAGTCAACCACGGATGCAATCCAGAGTATAAGAATAATTATGGAAAAACATCGGGATTCTTTGGAGGATTTGCATGTCGTATTTGTTGATTTTGAAAAAGCATTCGATCGGCAACCACGAGATCTAATATGGGTGGCCCTCAGGCAACGAGGAGTTCCAGAAACCTATGTGCGGATAATTATGGACATGTATGATGGAGCAGTTACTAAAGTAAGATGCGCAGCTGGAGTCACCGAAGAATTCGAAATCACAGTAGGTGTACACCAGGGAAGTGTCTTGAGTCCCCTGCTCTTTATTACAGTTCTTGATTACCTGCTTGAAGGCAAAGTGACGGATCCAAAAGTACATCAGTTATTCTTTGGTGACGATGGAGCCATCATAAGTGAAGACCCGATATCCCTACAACGAGCACTTGACGTATGGGTGGATGTTCTAGAAGGAAGTGGGTACCGCATAAGCGCGAAAAAGACAGAATACCTATGCTGCCCATTTTCTGATCCACACAGGCCTATTCCAGACATTTATTTGAATGGAGTAGTGCTTCCCAAGTGTGAAAAGTTTAAATATCTGGGATCTATGATAAATAAAGAAGCTACTTGTGATGACGATATCAATCATCGCGTAAGCGTAGGGTGGATGAAGTGGCGGGAAAATTCTGCTATCTTCTGTGACCGAAAAATGCCCCCTAAGCTGAAAGGAAAGCTCTACACTTCAGTTGTGCGTCCAGCACTCACATACGGTTCACAATGTTGGACAATGTACAAAAAGTATGAGAGTAAGCTAACGGCAGCTGAGATGAAGATGCTTCGTATGACAGCAGGAGTTACAAAGCTTGATCGAATTAGAAGTACGAAGATCCGAGGAAGCCTTCATGTTAAGAATACCATTTCCCAAAAAATTGAACACGACCGACTCAGTTGGTATTGCCATGTTCAAAGGAGAGATCCTCTGAACCCCGTCAAAAAGGCAATATCATACAACGTTCCAATTCGGAATAAAAAGAAAGGTAGGCCTAAACACTCCTGGTACAAACAAATGCAAAAACACCAGCATTCAGTTGGCCTCAGAAATGGAACAATACAAAACCGGGAGGCTTGCCGCCGATTTCTGAGGTCAACCCGGCGAACCCCACAGGCGGATCACTAGTGTGAAGCAGATACGTGGGAGAGTTATGATCCCCTCGACATCGAGATCATAACAGCGCCGAAGAAAAGGAAGAAGAAGAAGATAGACTCTGCTACAGCTCGTTATACTAGTTTTACTTTTTTTAGTACGCACTCTAGAGGTTCGACTCCGTAAAAGAAACCACCCTGGTGGACTGTAGAACTCGGTAACTTAAGAAAAGAAACGAGAAGACTATTCAATGCTGCCAAATACACTAGAAATGATAATGACGGGGAAGTATATAAAACAAGTCAGCGAAAATTTAAAGCAGAAACGCAACGAGCGAAACGAAGCTCATGGAGAACTTTCTGCAGTGAAATCGAAGGTACAAATGAATCTGCTAGACTAAGAAAAATTCTGTTCAAGGATTCAATCCCTCTGGTCTCTCTTAAAATTCCCACTTGTTGCTGGACCAAATCCTGCAATGAGACTCTTGAGCACCTGATAAATACTCAAATGACAGCAACCCGGAAACAGAGTCCTACACGGAACACAGATTGAGAAGACACTGAGCGACAAAGAATATACCCTTGCTGCGTTTCTTGATATTAAAGGAGCTTTTAATAACGTGAACAATAAATCAGTAAAGGTAGCTCTAGTAGACAGTAAAAGCGATGATTCGATAATATGTTGGGTTATGTGCATGTTAAAGAACAGACAAGTTACCTTGGAACTGGCAGGGATACAAATGAGAGTATCCACATCCAGGGGTACCTCACAGGGGGGAGTTCTCTCACCACTACTTTGGATGCTGGTTATGAACACAATCCTCCTTAATCTGAAACATTGTAGTATATATGTATATATGGACTATAAAGTGTGGCGTCATGGTTAACCCGTCAAAAACAGAATTTTAGTCCTTTTTACAAACAGAAGGAAAACACCAAGCTTCAGAATACCTTCAATTGAAGGCACCCCGCTGAAGATTTCAGATCAGGCAAAGTATCTTGGTGTGATTCTAGATAGGAAATTAAACTGGAGTTTTAACACTAAGGAAAGAACTAAAAAAGAAATAATTGCTTTCTACTCCTATAACAGAATCTTTGGAAAATCCTGGGGACCGAACCCAACAATAATCAGGTGGATGTATTTGGCGATAATCAGACCAATACTAACTTATGGTAATTTGGTCTGGTGAATGCAACTGAAAAAAGCATTAACCTCAAAACTCTGACAAAAGTACAGAGATTTGCTGGGATTACGGGGACGATGAGATCCAATCCAACTGCAGGGTTAGAAGCGATACTCAACCTGATGCCCCTAGATATTTTCGTACAAGAATCCACAGCATATAGCGCCTTAAGGCTAAACCAGACTAATACCTTGAAAAAACAGCACAATAGGACATGCTCAAATTCTTCAGAAATATTTGGGTGATTATATCATTACAGATTATACAACACCCGAACTTGACTTGAAGAGTGGTTGAACAACCAACCCTACACCAGTGAATCAGCAATAGCAATCTATACTGATGGCTGCAAAATGGACGCGGGTGTTGGTGCAGGCTTTTTCTCAGAACCTCTTGAGCTAAACAACTCACTTAGGCTCCCAGATTAAAGTAGTGTCTTCCAAGTGAAGGTCCTGGCAGTGCGACAACAGCTGCTAGACAGATATCAATGATGGCGATACCACGAGCTGATATCACCTTTTACATTGATAGCCAAGCGGCAATAAAAGCGATTTCTGCCACTGTGATAAAATCGAAGCTTGTTTCTTGCTGCTGCGAAGAGCTTAAGGTTCTTGGCACGCAGCACAATATTAGACTCTGCAAGTTTCCGGCATACCAGGTAACGAAAATGCCGATGAGTTGCCAAGACAGGGATCAGCGCACGCTAGCCAAGCAGAGCTGGTCAATATCCCACCCTGCAACATTAAACAGATTTAATCTTAAAGGAATCCAATGAAAAGCGGAGTCTACTTGACACATCTGATACTATTAGGAAAATATGGCCTTATTTTAACAAGCATAGTACGGACAAAATTATGCTCTCTTAAGAGCATAATCACCGGACATAATTTACTGAAATATCATAAATTTATAATTAAACTCAGTACAGATGACCTATGCAGGGAATGTGGTGAGGAAGAGGTGCATGAAGACACGTCACACTTTCTCTGTCATTGCCCTTCACTATGCAACCAAAAAAGGAAATGGCTTGGTAGTCCAATATTTCAGGAATGCAATTATTGAAATTCAGAAAAGAGTGATTACAATCACGGGTAGCACAATGGATCTTCATTGATCTAAGTGTGACGATAACGACATTAATTGTCAGCCCAACAACCTAACCTAACCTAGAACATGACTGAAAAGAATCACCGAAGGAATATACCGTCCCTGGCCATATTACTAGACCCAGTGTAAATTGTATTTAAAATCAAAAATAATAACTGTTTTTTGACATTTGACTACAGTATATAAAACACCATAAAAATTACAAAATTCTTATATTTAGTTAAGCGACATGCTATCAATGCAACACTAAACTATCTGCGTTTTTTGTTTACTAAACTATTTTCGTTTTTGTTCTGATCAACTCTTTGGTGACTTCTTCTTCACCAAACCAACAAGCAGATATGAGCTCCTTGTAAATAAGTTTTTACTCTTGTCGGCTTGTATGATATGGAGCCCAAATTTTTACCATTCGGAAATATAACCTGGGACAACATTAATTTTAGTATGCCTAGTAAAAAACAAATGCCTTTAAACTAGTACAATCGATAAGTTTCTGAAAAATCCATAGTGCGTCTATGGCCAGGGACTGTTTAGCTAATACCCATAGAACTGGCTGGATGAAGCTTTTTGGTTGAGGGCTTGATCCACTCCGAGCTTCCATGTTAAGTACATAAGTAACATATGTACGTAATGCTTTTTAAAATTTTTCTCTGCAAATATACAATTGGTGGTGCAACAGCTCGAAGAGAACCAGGATCTAGTGACTTACAACTCTCAATCATTCCTATGTGAGCGTTACCAGGAATGAAGGGGACCTACAATTTTCTGCCGATTGCAAACGCATAATGAGCAGGACTTTTCGTGACAAAAGAGATACTCCTAGAGGGAGGCTGAAAGTCGAACCTAAACCTTCTGCATTCTGCATGACAGTCCAACATATGGTACTTATCATTATATCAAGGGGTTTTGAACTTATGTAATGTACATATATACAATTTCTGTCATATTACCATTCGATACGGTTATTGAAATATTAAAGGTTTTCAGACGATGTTAACAAGTTGCACAATGAATCCATAAATGGGCCTAATATTACTTTAAGCCCGTAGCAACAAGCACTTGGTAACCGGCTTCTGACTAATTTTTGTCTGGTATTTTAAGTAATCGTATCTGATGGTTCTCATATAGAAACACTTTGCATTAAAAAATTAAGTTTCATAGCTCGAATATTTTTATAAGATTTTGATTTTAAATCAGCCGTCAACTGAGTTTTTAAATTAAGCTTAATGAAGGTTTTGCTTATTTTAAAGTAAACCACATCTTGTCAACTTGTTTTTGAGCTTAATAAAATCTTCTTCTTTCATCGCCAGCTCACAATCCAGTTTTACCCGCCAAAAAATATTCGCAAAGAAGCTCAATTTTGCAATTTCTAAAATGCAGCACCGAAATTTCCAAATATTTCTAAATTGAAATTTCAAACTTTTTCAATTTCTAAACACAGCATTCGCCTTAACTTTGTGCGGCTTGCCATAAAAATGAATTCTTCTCGCACTCCAAACTCCTTTAACACCAAAAACCACAACACAGAAAATCCAACCGAACATTCAAGCTCCCGAAACTTTTGCTACCGACGCTCTTCGAGTAAGCAATTTTATCATCCAATGGAATTTAATTACCGAAATTACCATGCCAATTCCATTCCATCGAAAAGATGCCATTATAAGCTGAACAGAAGGGAAAAGCGGTTAAGGATGACGATAACTATATCCATCAGCATTTGCATTAGGCTAGTCTTTATAGAATGTGAAATAGGAAATGCAGCTAAACATACATATATCTACAGCTAAGCCTTTAAAATCATAATAATATCCCGTAGGAGTAAGGGACTTGAGTAGGCGGAAATTATTTTCATCTCGAAAATACAACCCTTTTGGGCGCTGCTGGAAGGACCTCTTTAGGCAGTGAATAAAAGCGGAAAAGAAAATCCATTACAGTAACAGGAATTGAACTCTTTTTTCCATTCTCGTCCTTAAAATGAAACATCAATTTTGCTATTTTGAACATTTCGATTGTTAAAAGTGTCGATTGGTTTCACACTTCTCTCCACAAGGATGGAATAAGGGGTATAGTCCTAGATGCAGAGAAAGTTCAACAAAGGGACGGAAGCACTTTGGGTTTTTTTTTTTTTAAACTCCACCTCAAACATTTCTTTTCTTTTCTATTGCGTTTCTCTAAAAGTTTAATGGAGTTCTTAGGAGTGTTAAACTTAAAAACATTTTAACCGTTATTCACTAAAAAAAAGTCCTTAAGAAGAAGTCCTTATAAAATATAAAATGTATGAGAAGTGTTGAGAAAGAAGCATATGTGGGCGGAATAACAGCAGTTATGGTAAGTGGCTGACTTTTAAGTTCTTCCCCGTTTTATGGACTTGGGTGTGATTTTAAAAATCATTGTTGTCTTGACGATGAAAGATTGTTTTGCGTACTTAACTGATTGCGATAAGCCTGGCAAGGGAATTTAAATAGAAACGTTCTTACATGGGGTTTTGATTTCTTCAAAATGACTGGCGGATTTTTTTCTATTTTAAAAGTTTAACTGCGAATTATGGTTTTGGTAGACGCATTAGATGGATTCAAAAGGTTATAAATCACTTTTAAGAGTTACTTAGGCATTTTGCAGAAAAATTGAAAGAAATAAAAAAAATGCACGATTGTATCGCACGAACCTGTTTATATGTTTAAAATACTTAGAATTTTAAAAATGAATGTTATTAATGAAAAATTTTGTTGTTGATTTAGAGTCTATAGGTCAAAGGCGAATGGCAAAATATAACAAGCGAAACAGGTTTTAAAACATACAAATTAGTGAAAAATATTGAGAAGAACAAAATAAGATTTCAGAACGCTAAAACTGCTTTTTTTTAGTAGTTGGAGATAAACACAGAACTCCATAAGCATATGTATATGAATTTTTGCAAGTATAACAACTTTTTTTGGTAAAATTTCATAAAAAATGTATCAAAGTTCTGGGTGTTTTCAAATAGAATAAGATAAAATTGAATTGCTTTTTCTACATCTTGTAGTTAAAAAAAAAAAATTAAATGTGTTGGGAGATATTAATATTGATATTCTTAATGAGTTCAACATTAATACGGAAAGCTACTTGCTTACAATGGCCCCGAATAGTCTCAAGAGTTTGATAATGGAAGATACCCGTTTAACCGATTCTTCTCACAAAAAAAAAATATTTAAGAAAAATATAAATAACTATTAACTTTTCAAACTGTTTAGAGTTTAAGAATAGAAAATTAATCAAAATCCGTTGATTAGATTTTGAGAAAATCGGAAACGAAAAAATATGGTTGATGTTTCAAGGATAACCTCTTTTTTTTTAAATTTATTAAACCATTATATGCTTAAACTAAATAAAATGCTTGGAATTTTTTGTATTCTCTGGAAAAGTTTTTGAAAATTGTATTGCAGTTATTGAAGTTTTTGAAATTGTATTGTAGTTATCGTTACGTTTAGTCTTGAAAAGTCCTAAAAAAAATTTAAATAAAATCGGCCGAGTCGTTTAGGCTGTTTTCGAACACTTTTACAGATAGACAGACACTTTTTTAGTCATACATTTCATAGTAATGTTAAGTGTGAACAAAATTTTGAGTTCTATTATTTTTACAAATACATAACTTGATTTATTACTTTTATGTGGCAAGTAAAAATATTTCTTTTAAATAAAAATTTTTGGTTGTGTTTACTATTGGAGTCTGTTGTCGGTATTTAAATTGGCGGATTCAATTATTTTTAAATTAAATAGAATGAGGGATATGTACATTACATATATACTCAGAACATTAGTACATTTACACATCGCATAGATTTCTGCACACATAACTTATGAATTTCCTCATTACATCCTGAATTCTGTAATACCAACATAAATGTATGTAGCCAGTAAATAATTGTATTCTATTGCAATAGCCAACAAACTTATAGTATGATACTCAGTGTTCATCCACGTCCACTTCATTCAATGATATCAGATAAATATCACTTTTTGTGATGTGAACTTGATTATGTAGTGGGTACAATTGCTCAATATAACAGAGGGTTAGCTGACATGAGTAACATGATTAGGACCTGAGTAAAGCCTTAATGCAATATTCTGTGTACACAATACAAACATTTAAATATTGTATGCACTGTATTGCTAGGAGGAATTTGTAGTGAGCACAGTATCAAGAACTCACTACAAATTAGTCCATTTGTTTATGAAAATGTTTCGGTATGAACTTATCAAAAGGAGGAGGAGAAATGCATTCTGCTGGTTTTATGAAAATATGTCTATTTACACGCCACTTTGTCTTCTACCCAAGTAAAATCGTTGGAGCTAAATGTTATTTAAATGTTCTTTATTAATTGCTAAGCCCTAGCTCTATTTTAAAACTGATTACAGCTCTTGGTGAACGAATTTAAAAATCTATCTCTGTAAAAGAGTTTCTTAACAAGCTTTAGCTCTGTTACGTTTAAAAGCTTTCTGCTTGGTAAATGTGTTCCTTAATAATGTTTTTATGAGCTGAAAGAAAACATAAATGCTTCAAAATGGGCTAACCCCTTAAAATTGCCCTTTGAGAGAAGAAGTTATTTTCAAGGTGTTCTTAGAAAGCTAAGAGATAGAGCTTATCTTCATGAATGTTTGAGAAAATGGCGAATATTTGAGAATTTTTATAAAACAGAAAACAAACTATTTACAGTTCTGTGACTGCATTTTCATAATAATCAAGAAAAACACAGAAGCTTTATCCAAAAAAGTACACGAGAAAAATATTTTTTTTCTCAAGTTCAAAATTAAAATAAAAAAAAATATTATCTACTTAAAACAAATTATTTTAGAACAGCGTTGTAATATTTCGAAGTACAATATCAACATTTCTGATAAATATGATATCGCACTTAGAAATCACCCCACGTTGAACGTTTTACAGTTTTTAATTATCACGGTTACTCATTGTTTTATGTAAATAAAAGTAAGTTCTGAGACAGATTTTGATGCTAAAATAATTTATCAATACTACTAATAAACTGTTTTAGGGTTTAATATTATGATTTGTATTTCCTAATACTAATACAAAAAATATAATTTATAACACTACGTAAAGGCACACAGCTCTATCGTGAATTATCCCCAAAGTGAAAAAGAGCCGTAAAATGCACTATTAAGGAGCTCAAAAGTGCTCTCAAACTTAATGAATTAGCTGCAACTGAGCTCCATCACGAATCAAGAGCGTGTTTTTTAATAAACTAGCTTCAATATTAGCTCTCAAAGCGCTTTTTAAGCTTTTATACAGCTAAAAATGTTTCTTGTGTTATGAAATGTTCTTTAAAGCTTAACATTATAAATCAGATATTTTAAGCTTAATCAAACTCGTGACTGCTTAAAATTGACATTATGACGATAGAGAACACGAAGAAAGTGGGTTTCAAAATTCCATCTGTCTGTTTGTCTATACCTCAACATACACCTTTAACTGCTTAACTCGGTACTTAATGGTCTTCGATGGTCCAAATTACAAATTGAATCTTTTTTTTCGTTATTGGCGACCGTATAATGGACAAAGCGTACGAAATGTTTCTGGAACAGAGGACCCACTTTCATACAACATTTTAATCACTGTAACTTGATGTTAAACGCCACAAATATCCATTTGAATTTGGCAAGACAGACTAAATAAATGACAGATATAGCTTCCATAACATGGCAGCAATCACCTGTCAAAGTTCGGAAATCATTATTGGAAGACAAGAAGAAGGAAAAACGAAAAATATAGTTTTTGTTTTTGTATCTATGACATTTGCAATCGTTAAAAAAGGTTTTACATACATGTTCAGAAGTAATATATTAAATAAAAGGCACGACTGGATCGCACGAACTTGCTCTTATGTAAAAGTACTTTGGGATTTAAAATACATTTTATAAATATAAAACATGAATTTAATGAGATAAAAATGTTCAAATGCATAGAATTGCCGTCTGATTTCCGGAAAAGTATGAGTTTACATAAATAAAGTTTAAAAATCGTTTTATTATGGTAATTTTGTATATAACAAATTTCTTTTAAATTTTTCTAGAACTAAATTTGGGATGCCAATTTTAAGTGCTTAGTAATATAGATTTTAGGAAATAATTTCAAAAAATAATCGTTCACAAGTTTTAAAGATATTGGCCCTGAGTAATAGATCCGAATCTAGCCTAAGTTCGATTTTAACCAAACATTCGTAGAAATAAAACAAATTTCAATTATAAATACTTAAAAGCTGCTTTCCTGTAACTAAGTTAAATTTAAAATGATAGAATCACAATAGAACTTTACGAATCTGGTTAATAGAAATCTGTTTGTGTATCAGTTCACAATAACGAAATTATGAAAATGAGTCACAATTATTGGTATAAATAAGACTTTTGTAAATTTGATCTGTTACTACGAAATTTTAAAAGCAACTTTTCTACATCTAACAAAAAGTGACTTTAAAACCGATTCTATGAATGTCTATTACTAAGGGCCATTGATTTTTCAAAAAATAAACTGAAATTAAAAAAAAAAAAAAAAAAAACAAAAAAAAATATTTTTTTTCGAATATTTTAATATACAATATATTTTTTTAAACTTAAGGGGGCTCCTGCTGAAAATTTTTGGAGCCGTTGATGAGAAAGTCGAAAATCAAAAAGAACCGTTCTATGACAGGTACAGTTAATAACATTTGGCCCAACATTTTTTTTTACAAAAATGTAGTTCATGTTCATAATATCTCACCCAAGTTTTTGTATCAAAATCGTTAGAGCGAGATAAATAAGATTTTGCATTACGGGTGTTAGTTTTAGAGCTAAAAACGAATTCAATTTCCTCTCCAGGGAATCACAATCACCGAAGATCCTTAAGTGCCGAGTTTGAAGAAAATATGTCTAGTGGCTTAGGCTCTAGATCGAGGTACAGATACACTGAACCAAATCGCGTAGGTGATATTGAAGAAAATATTTTGTTAATTTTTGAAGAATCAATTATTCAAATCAACAATTTTTCATAGTATTTTTCTTCATATTGAAGACTGAATATTTAAAATGAATAAGGTTTCTTCAAATGATGAATGATTTAGTAATTTATTCAAACTAATGAAATTTTGTCATATCTATGAAAACAATTTGTTAATTTTTGATTTAACGAAAACACGAGAGAGATATTTGAGTAGCACTTTGAGACAAGATATTTTATGTATTACAGTGGCACAATAGGTAGAGCACAAGCACGGCAAGCGAGAGGACTCGGGTTCGAATTTCAGTGGAAGCACGGAGGTAATTTAAAAAAAAAACTTTTAAAATTCTTTCGTTCCAGCAAAAAATCACATAAGGAATCGAATATAGGGAGACAAGGAAAAAATGGAGAGAACTCGAAAATAATCAACAATAATAAAAAAACCAAACAGTTAATAAAAAACTTTATTTTTATTTATATAATTTCAAGAAAGAAGGATGAAATTTAATCAATTTCACAAAATTTTGTGGATTTAACACCATAACGAAAAATTTTATGCATTTCTTCAAAATGACAATATTTCTTCAATATAACAAAATTTTCTTCAAAACAACGGATAGGTTTCATTGACCGTATATTGATCACCCTTTCTTCAATTCTACCTACTTTTCCTTCAATATGACTACCAAATTTGGTTCAGTGTATACAGACAAACAGACAGACAGACCGACAGAATTGTCGGACCCACTGTATTCGTCTTCATTAAACTTTGATCAAAATCTGGAGTTCGATTTTTTTCCCTTTACTAATCGCATGTAAAAAATATGCACCGATGATGCCGCCTGCCCAAGATCCAAACAACAAACATTCTCTGGTGGATCTCGTGTGGATTGTGATCGTCACAAATTTGACAATTTCGTTTATTGACGAACCAATTCGAGGAGCCTCGTCATTGGCCACCGTAAAATATTGCTCGAACAGAGGACCGACTTTCATAAAACATTTTTATCATTGCAACATGATTTAAACGCCTTAAATATCCATTGTTAAAAAATAGCTTTAGCAAAAAAAAAAAAAATAAACGCATTTCCAAAAGGAATTTTCATGCTTTGGCAGGTGATTGCTGACAACTGCTACATGTGTCAAACTGGCGGCATTTATTGAATCTGTCTTGCCAAAATAAGCCTAGAGAGTTATAGCGTTCGACCACAGCTGAAAATAGTTAAAATGTTCTATAAAAGTAGTACTCCTGTTCGAAACATTTCGCGTGCTTCACACATTTTACGGCCGCAATAATCGTCATTCCGAGAGGAATCTCCGCAACGTGGTGGAATTCGAGTCAACCGCCAAAAACCGTTGGTCAACGAAACACAAGATCTGCAGAAAATATCGCCGCTTTCCCTGAGAGAAGAATCTGGTACAGTCAATGCCGCGCCGCCGCCGCGCCCCCCATACACTACAACTTGGCCTTTCGCAGACCACAATTTGACGAATTTTGTATTGTGTTCCTACATTCCTTCAAACTCAACTAAGTAATTGGAAATGGACAACGACAAGTCTCAAGTTATCAATAAACAGACATCTAAATATGTATGCATATTTTCAATTGAACCAAATGAATAACATTAAAAGTGCTTTGAACCTTTGAAGTTAATCTACCCCCTGTATAAAACAGCAATTTGTTGAACCATCGATAAACGTTCAGCTGATCAAATTATTTGCTCCATTACAAACGCCAGGACTCATTCGGGCGAATCCAATTCCGGAATTCCGAAATTCTGTCGACTCAATTTGAAAAGTTTATCGAAAAATTACAATCGGAAATTTCCATTATGACAGAATAATAGATCACACAGTACTGTGGTGGTGCACGGGTTTGTATGCTCTCTCATTCAGCTTGCCACAAGCCCTAGGTTTCATATAGCCATCATCATGATATAGCGCAGACAAGAGTCGGTAACAAATTAGATTTCTCGTTGCTGATACGTCAACCGCATGAGTCTGCAAGAGAATGCACCGACTGGTTGTCAGTTGCCAAGGATATCCTTTGCCCTCGCCGGACCTGCTAAACAAAAGCTTAACCAAGCGAGTTACAAAGTTACAAACGAGAATTCGTTGCCATAAGAGACTCCGAAATGATTTTCACATATACCCTCGGAGTATAGATGTACATAGGTATATTAGTAATGGTCAAGGGAAGTCAGTCAAGTGGACCTAACATTTGAACAACAAGAACAACAACAATTGACGAACGGGACGAGTTTACTGAAGAGTTGAGAAGTCTTTATGCGGTTTGTGAATTGGCCTTTCAATAACAAAACAATTTGATTGACCCCAGTCAGCCGTTCCCTCGAGGTAGGGCGTGCCATAAAGTCAGAGAAGCTATCGAAAAGGAATATTTATTCATTTCATATTTCGTTCTGGAAGCTAATTAAATTTGTCATCATTCCTGAAGAGCTAACTAAACGAAGAACTCGCATCACGTTTAACCAATTGCGTTATGAAGAGACAGTCTTCCGCCCGCAGATGAAATCACGACATCTTTGGAAATTGCCTCATAAAATATTTACTTTCCACTTTCGGAAGACGATGACGAGGAGTGTATAAAAGAATTTATCCTCCCCCATCGTCATCGTGCTCATCATCGCCTTCCTTGCACACTCACACTCACACACTCTGTCGACTCTGGAGCTGTTATATAAAGGAGGTATCTCTCCAGCACCGCCTGACATAAAGTATCTCTCTGGTGATTCCTGTAGACACACCATCCATACCTGGTGAAAAGGTGTAATTTATGACCTTGTGGAATTCACGCTGACACGCAAGTTCGAGGTTCGAGATGGTTTAACTTGGCCCCAACAACGCCACCCATTTCTATCCGCCTCCTTCCCTTTTCTGGCACTCCTGTTGCAATGCCAACATCAACTTGGCCAAGGAATTATTGATTTCGTACTTCAAAGTAATGGCTGATAATTCTATAGGGGTGGATGTGGAATTCCTCTCTTCGATAGTCGTCATTGAGAATAAATCTTGTTTTTACGACAACTTTAGGAGCTATATGAAAAAGCACACGAAGTTGCTAAAAGATTTGATAATGTCGACAGTTTAGATATATAGGGATGGGAGGGCTGATAGAAATCACCCCAGGTGTTTTACGACATTTTTAGAATCTCGACGTTTTAAGTGTTGTATGATATTCTGATCAAAGCTCGCCAAGCAGAACATTAAGTGAACACTGAAATTGTCCCATCTGCGAGTGATTGGGCTTTAAGCCATGAATTACCTTTTTGAAATAGAAATTTTCAACCATACACAGTAATAGAGCGCGATTTAATCGCGGATCTAGGTCAAAGCCATCTGTACTTAAATATTAAATTCGAATAAAAGATGAAGCGTACGGATTAGTAGAAAATCCGAAAATACTGGGTCTTATGAAATAGGCTTAGAATGTTTAAAATGAATATTATTAGAGAAAAAGGTGCATGAGCCTAAAATTTATCTTTTTAAGGCTAAAACAAGACTTATTAGTAGTTCAAGCTACAAGCAGAATTCCATGTAATTTTTTTAAGGAAATATCAATATGCAAGAACAAAAGTATACATATATCGTTGTAGAGTTTTTATTTAAAAAAATAAGTTTATATATTTAAAATCCTTGAAACATTTTTGAGACAAAAATTTGGTACGCCAACATTAAGTTTTTATATAATAAAAATAAAATAAAAAAAATTAAATTTTGATTTGAACAAAAAAATAAAAGCGTGTTTTTAAGAAATCGATTTTTACAAAAAATTGATTTTTTTAAAGTTTGATACGCAATAATTTTTAAACTTTTTAGAAACTTCTGTAGATATTAAAACTTTCATTAAAATCCGTTTTACCGATAATGAGAAATTAAAATTTCTAAGAAATGTTTCTATGGTAGTTACAGTCAGTTGTATGCTTATTTCAAAATTTTTTGTATAGAATTATAGATTCTAAAAATGTATTGAAAGAAAACAAATTTTATTAAAATATTATGACTGTTCCGTTTTCGAGAAAAATACGATTTTCTGAATCCATTATTTAACATAAAAATAAATAAAATCCTTTTTTTTAGATGTTGTAGATAGTGTTTTAGACCCGTTAATTATGAAGCTTCGAAAAAATCGAGAATGTATATTTTTCGAAATATTGAGTTTTCAAAAAACAATTTTGAATTTTTGTTTTTTAAGCCCAAACTAAAATTTGAGAAAATTTTAAAACAAAATACTATTCCAAACTTGTATTACCTTAAAAAGAAAAAAATGGATCAAAATCGATCAGCAGTTTTTTGTGAAAGTTGAAAACCAAAAAAATTGTTCTATGGGAGTTATCTATAATATTACTATTTTGGAAAAAAATAAAACGGTGTTCTAGCTTTTACCAAATGAAATTTTGGAATTTTTTAAAATTTTGTTGAACAATTTCTGATAAAAAAAAAATATTTTCTAAAATTTCGAAAAATTGTATATTATTTTTGGTCTTAAAAAAAAAAAACAAACAAAAAACAGTTAGATAAGGTTGAAGTGGCTTCCAATGTCGCTGCTGACAAACTTAGACCAGAGTTCATTGTGTTACCACATGAACTTAGACATTTTCTCCCTACTCATTGAACCATTTGGGGCTCCCTATGAATAGAGAGGGACTGCAAATATCTATATTTATTAGATTACTAGTTTCTTTGAAGAAAAATTCTCAGTGATGGAGCTTACGTCTATGGGTTAGACAAGGGCATGTATATAGAAGATAAACATTTGTTTCGACCTCTTACTCGTCCTTACATACAGGCAAATGTATAAATGTCACAGGGAAAGGGAATGGTAAGCAAAACAGAAAACTGCACACTCAAGGCCAATGCCAATAAGTGTACACGGATGGTTCAAAAACGACAAATGGTAGAATTTTTGGGCCTAGAACCAAACTTTCTATATCAATGAGACAATCCACTAGCTTTTTCCACTCGGAAGTCAATACAATAGCGGAATGCGCAGGTCGAAATCTCAAAAGGAATTACCGAAAGCAAAACATTGCCATTATTTCAGATAACCAAGTCGCACTCAAGGCACTAAGCTCATAAGCCATCACGTCTTAGATGATGTGGGGCAGGCTTACCGAACTTGGAAAGAACAATAATGTGTCACATTTTTGGGTACCTAGTACCTAGATATGTAGGTATCCAAGGAAATGAGGAGGCAGACTCGCTAGCAAAAATAGGCGCAATAACTCCTTTAATGGGTTCAGAGCCCTACAGCGAAATAGAAGAAAACAGGATTAAAAATGGGATCAAACTAGAGGTGAAGACTAAAAGATCCAAAAACTGGAAAGAACTCCCAAAATTGAGGTAGCCCGAAATACTCCTTGGGAACCATAACCAAGATCGTTTCATGAACTTTAAGTAGAAATAATGTACGAAAAGTAACGGGACTTCTCACGGGTCACTGTAAACTAAGAAGACACGAATATTTTTGGTCTGGAAAACAGCCCAACAAGCAAATTCTGCAAAAAGTATGACGAAACGCCGGTACACATACTAGACAAATGCGAAGCACTATAATGCTTAAAAAAAAACAAATATCTGGGACGCTACCAGGTAGAAGAGACTGACTTATCCTTTTTGAAGATACTCCAAGTAATCAAAGAGCTGTCGGGTTAGCAACTCATCTAGATGGGGGCATAATTGATCCTTAGGTTGCAATGAAAACCCCCTCTAAATATTCATTCATTCATTCATATGAAACCAGTAAAGAAGCTGGTCTTCAATGACTTAATGATATCAGACACTAAGAGTGTTTCAGATTATGCATTGGCCAGATCTGTTTTATCATCAGACAGATTGATATAGTATTCTATCTTATAATGGAAAAATGATATCTACCAAATTAAAAGAAAATCGATCAAGCTCCTTAGAATGAGACACCATTCAAATGCCCGCCTTGGCTTTTTACGGTGGCACCGTTCCAATGTGGTACAATTGTTGTAATTGGTTGTAACTCACTCGGTCCTGATTCCTTCCGAGCTGTTGCACCACCAACTTTAATTTAATTTCTTTTTCCGCATAGATCCGGCAGAATTTGAGCATTGACCTATGTTATGTTCATCTTAAGGGAATCGTTCCAAGAAAAAGTCTATCAGTGTACAATTCACGTCACCTCTGAGAGAGATAACCTAACCTTCAAATCGTTCATGTAGAATGGCGTCGACAAAATGTTAACTTATTGAGGATGCATTATCACCTGATGAACCTCATGTGGATTTGTGTCTTCCTATATACGACAATTTTGCTTGCCAACACAGCCATTCATCCAAAACTACCTCGTCGTCGCTAACGATGATTTTTTGTCAAAATTGGGGTCCTCTTGCAAATTCTCCAAAGTCCAGTCATCGAACAAACGGCATTGTCTATGGTCATGAACTTTGAGCTCCTGGGTCATTTGGATCTTGTAGCGGTTAAGGCGTAAATCGCGACGCCAAATTCGCCAAGTTGAAATCTGTGAAAAGTCGAGTTCTTTATGCAGGGCGAGGAATCGACTGGCTTGGCTTCTGCTGTACAATTTTACGGCTTGCGTCGATGTTCTCGTCCGATCTTGCTGTCCTTTGAGTTAGCTGATTGATTACTAAACCGGCTGTCTCAAATTCAACCACCAAACTTGGAAGAATCGACTGTGAAGAGCCACTACGTTTTCCATTAAATAGGCGCAACACACGCAGCGTTTAATTTTTAAGTTATATCATTTGGAGTGGTTTTTCAATTGTGTTTCTTGCCATGGTAATCTGGCATCAGTAACTGAATAATAGACAATAGATTTGACAGATATCACTTAAATAACATTGCAGCCAGTGAGATGAGCACTCTTCCACCTCTTCGTCCTGACACTCTCTACGTAAGACAGATGTGCTGATACCCATTCTGGTCATGTGTGTACCTATTAAGTTGTGACCCGTACGTATCCCAACCAAGAGAGGCAATTGAGGGCTGCTAAGCTTCAGTAGAAACTATATTTTTTTTTCTTTATACATACATCTGGCCAAAGATTCCTTGAAACCCGACAGGTGTCAATTGTTGACCGTCTGTCATTTGCGGTCTTGAAGAAACTTTGGTGAATTCTATTCTTTTCCTGATCCAGTGGGTACAATTTGGCTGGGTTCAACTGATGAACCGTTTTGGGCCAGTTCATCATTCTTTTCATTTCCATAAATGTGACTGAATTTGTTTCGCCGAGCAGTCTTAAGGTGTGTCCAGACCAAAGAAACATTTTTGGAACATTTCAGAAACATTTAAGAAACATTTCAGACACAGAGAAACATTTCTGAAATATTTCTTAAATGTTTCTGAAATGTTTCAAAAATGTTTTTTTGGTCTGGACGCTCGCGAAACATTTCTGAAATGTTTATGAAATGTTTTTCTGTTTCCCATTCCGAATGGGAAACTTTATTTGTTTCCCAAGCATTTAGATAGGTAGAAAGTGCGTGAGTAGTTATTAATATAAATATAAGATGTCGCGAAAAGTGTGGAGCAACAAGAATGTTATCCAATTCATAAAAAATTATGAAATAAAAAAGTTTTGTGGGATCAACTTGTCAAAAATTTTAAAAATAAAATCAAAAAAAGCCGGTGAAATATATGAAATTTACGAAAATATAAATTGTGATAAAGATAAAGTAGAAAAAAAATGCATGCGGTTAAAGTGCAACACAGGCGAGAAAAAAATTACAGAGAACTCAATCTGGAAACCTGGAAACAATGGGAAACAAAGAAACATTTCATAAATGTTTCTCAAAGTGTCCACACCAAAAAAACAAATCAGAAACATTTCTGAAATGTTTCTGCAATGTTTCTGAAATGTTTTTTTAAACAAATGGGAAACATTTCAGAAACGTTTTTTAAACAATGTTTCCTGAAATGTTTCTTTGGTGTGGACACACCTTAAATTAACTAAACTACGGCAACGAGCAACCAGTTTTGACTTCGCTTCGTGACAATTGACGAAATAGCTCTGATTTCCGCCTGGCTATGTATGAAGATACGAGTATCAATGTTCTTGTTTGACAATTTGAATTTCCGCTTGGAAAACACTCAAAAGTTTGGGACTTTTAATGACATATCTATGGGTGGGTAATCAGAGCAGATGTCTGACCCTACCCCAGCTTCCATTTTGAAATCGTCTGTAAAGAACGATACATGATTTGCATTTATGAACCGGTTTTCTATCCATATCTGCCTTGTTGGAATATTTGACGCTTCTGCTTAAGATATATCACCGAGAGCCAATCTCCCTCTATATTTCAAATTTTGGACATGCTTTTGTTAAGACCGTAATTCTCCTCCCACATAATCTCTCCAACACAATCTCTACAAATAAAACAAAATTTTAAAATTTAAACATTCATTTTATTTGCATTTTTCTTATTAAGTTTATTATCAAAAATGATGTTTTTATATCGTGTTTTAAATACTTGTACGCGTTGTGACAATTCCTTTACAATTATTATTATTATTACTTACAAATTACAATAAAATTAATGCATTCAACTGATATGGATTCTTTCTATTAAATCAACGTTATATATGTAGGATTTCCTTAAGAACAAAAACCCTTATTTTACAACCATTGTCCTGGTAGATATAATTAATATGATTCTTTTTTGATGATGCTCGATTTTTGTGCGATATGAGGTTAACAATGATAAAAAATATTGGAAGCATTCTTATTTCGTTCGTTTTGGTTTATGGAATAATCGGATCCATCTTAAGTCTAAAACATGAATATTTAAATATTTATTTTGTATTGTACAAGGACCTACAACGGTTACAAGAACACATACACAAATATGAATACAGATATTGCCTACATTATGTGTTATTTGTACATTTACATGATCTTAAATTAAAAAAGTAACAGTTTAAATTTTTATCAACTAAATTTTCTTAAAAAATATATTTATAAGTAATATTTACAAATCGATTGATATGACGAGTTGTTGTTGTTTTTAAACCGAATGTATTGGATCGCAGGGTTTTTGAAAAAGTTTGAGAATTCCCTTGAAACACCCTGTACGACAGGAACAGGGTTGCTCAAGAGGTGTTTCGGCCAGAACAGGTTGTCATGATATGATGCAATTTTTGTTGTCCACGTCACTCGTTGAATTTTGTTTGCGCTTGCGTTCATATGCGATGGCGTCATTGGGCACATACGACACTCGAACTCCGCCATAGTGCTTCCTCGCTGGAATTCTATAGAGATATTCGTCCAAGCTGGACGAACTGGAGGAACAAGTCGAGCAAACACTCGAAGCATCGGTTGCATTCTCGTAGACTGGGCGTTCATGCTTCGGTTGTGATATGTTCTTTTGATTGATCTGCATTTCGGAAGCGCTTCGGTTTTGGTTCCTTCTTCGTCTACGCCGGCGTGAACTTGAGTTATCGGTGTAGCTCTTGGATCGGGACATGGTATCATGCCCACTGTGGAATCGCACTTCTTTGGCAAGGTTGTGGGAATGCTGGTGATGGTTGTGATGTGGATGGTAGTTATTTTCGTCATCGCCTTCGTCATCGTCTTCAAGAGGGCTACCGCGTGGATCGTTTTCGTTGTTGGCATTTTCGTTGTCTACATCTTCGTTGTCATTTTGAGTTAGCTCCTGGGTGCTCTGCGTCAATTCAGAGGCACTGGGAGAGTTGATTATTATCTTATCTATACTTTGGTAGCTGTGGGAATCTTCTGCCTTCGATAACAACAGTTCGGGGAGAGACGAGGTTAGGTTTTGATCAGGAAAATCAGTTCGTTCACTTGATCGCAGATTATCCAGACTCACTCCCAACTCGGACAGATCGATGGGCTCTCTTCGATGGTCCTTGAGTGGAGAATCATGATCCAGAACTACCTTTTCCATATTCCGTTCGAGTATCAGTCTATCGAGGTTTCTGTTTACGGAGTCTTTTTGGTTTGCGTTGGATCTTTTGCCAGCTCGAGGAGACTTTGCCCCTTCGGTATGGGATGAAGAGCGTTTCGTCAGGCGAGGTCCGGGACCTGAACTGTCCGATGGTGTTGGTGGTTCACCCTTGCTGCATGCAATAGAACAGTAGATTGTTCCTCTGCGGGGCAAAAACGGTCTCCCAAGTAGCGAGCAGCGGCACGTACAACACGAGAAACACTGGTCCGTGGCATGCCAATGCTGACCATCGTGGCTCATTTGACCTTGATCTACGCCGATGACTTCCCCACAATAATCGCAATACTCGGCAAACATGGTGTCGAAGCAGGTTAAGCAGAAAGGCTTCCCATCACGCATTATGTACCGCTGTCCGCCAAGCTGATGATCACACTCGAAGCAGGCAAAGTGCTTCATATGCCAAGTATTCCCTTCGGCCTCCGTGCATTCATCGGAGAAGATTATCTGTAAGAGAAAAAGTTGTTTCCAAATTTTGTTTCAAATGGGATAAGATTTTATGAATATTTTTCAAGACTTACCTCATCACAAGCTGAACACCGAGGTTTCATGGTTTCTGCATGATGCCTGCCACAAAATAAGCTGCCATCCTTGTAAAAATATATCAAATCCACAAGGATCTCCTTGCATACTGAACACACGAAGCATCCCGGATGCCAACAAACATTTGCTCCAAGCCGCTGGGCAAATACAACTATATCACCGGGTGAGAGTTGGTCTTCACACTGTAAAGAGAAAAAAAAAATCCACTTTAAAGAACCATTTAAAAATAAAAGAAAACTTATAAAGGACCCCCCAAAGGAATCACAGTCCCCAAGCTTGTTAACTGTGCCATAACTTAAATCCATTCAAAAATAAACAAAAGGTCTTTCCTTAAGGCAACGAATGAGTAATGTATTCAAGAGCTGCGCTCCCAGAAGTCCAATTCTCCTTAACCTATCTAGATGATTATTTTGTTCTTTATTTAAACTTTCATTCAAAAATGTAAAATCTTTCTTCAAAATCCAGCGAGAAAATGAATAATGTCTAATAGCTGCTAATTAACAAAAACCTTCCGAAAAGTTCGTATGTAGTTAACAAACAAAAGTTAATTGAGTCCTTGTCCAGGATACTTACTCACCATGGCCTGCGCTACCAACAAATGGGCTGGGTGATTACCCTTAACCTGCGAATGGCTTCATTGAATGACCTCTTACCTTGCACGGAGAGGTTTTCGTAATGTAAATAGCCTCAAAGATTTCCAGACTATTTAACCTAAGTCATTTAGGCTGTTGGCACTAAAGTTTACTCTATAGATGCATACCCAAAGATCTACCCGCCTAACGAAAGTAATTTACTCCTTAAACTTTAATAGGGGGTTTGAATGGCAAACTACTTAGTGTTTTCTTTTCTCGTCCTCCTTTGTTTTAGTCCCTTTTCACTCAGTGCTCCATCCACTGTTATGCTGCAGGGATGTGCATGTAAATAAAAAATGACTATTCGGGATCGAAGGAAAGCTGGGATGAAAGGCGGAAACCGCTTTCGAGGCTTCCGTATCCGCTATTAATTTTTTTTTTGCTTGCCAGGATACGATTTCACTTTGTGATAAGACAAAAGGAAGAATTGTTTTATGTTTTGTTCTTGGACGTGGAGTGGAGGGTTAAGGGACGAAAGGCAGTTTGAAGTTTCAAAAGATTCGTTTTTTATATGGCATTTCTTGTGAAGTTAAAGTCAATGCTTTTGTATAACGTTGATTTCAATGCAAATTGCTTTTTACCTATATGATGTTGAAATGAATATCTGAAACAGTTTAAGGACCTTTGCTGAAACTTGGCAAGCTACGTATTTCCTAGCATTGACATACAAATTATGCTTAAAAGATAAACTAGTTTTTCAAAATGAAACCTTTTTGAAGGTTAATTAAATTTAAAAAAGCGCACAGCTAGATCCAAGGAATCGCTTTTCTGGTTAAGCATTTATGTATGTAACAGACTAAGAATTTCAAAAATGAATGTTATTAGAGAAAAACTGTTCATAAGCATAAAAATTAATTTTTTAAACGACTAAAACAACTTCTTTAGTAGTTGGATGTAAGAATAGAATGTCATGTGATTCAAGCAAATATAGGTTTATGCAAGAACAAAAATTATAAGTCTTTATAGTGGTTTCTTAAAAAATAAGCTTTTATATACAAAATTTTTAAAACATTTTTAAGAAAAAATGTTGGTACGCCAATTTAAAGTTTTTATTATTGTTCGAATAAAAATTAAATTTACAAAAAAAATATTGAGTCGTTTTCGAGATATTGAATTTTCAAAAAAAATAACGATTTTTTTTTTCAAAATTCAAAAAAATATTTTTCTTAAAGTTTTGAAATGCAATGTTTTTTAAACCTTTTAGAAGCTTCTCTCTCAAAAATTTCATTAAAATCCGTTATGCCTGTAATGAGAAATTCAAAATTTTAAAAAATCGCTCTATGGTAGGTACAGTCAGTAATATCTTGTTTTCAAATTTTTTTTTTATTAAATTATAGATTTTAAAAATTAATTGAAAGAAAAAAAATTCTCGGAACCGTTTTCGAGAAAAATACGATTTTCGAAAACCAATTTTTAACATTTGTATGGAGGGTACCGTTTTTTTAGGTAAAACAATTTTTTTTTTTTAAATCTAATAATTTATATTAAAAAACTTTTATTTATCAAGTTTTGAAAAAATCGAGCATGGGGTTTTCGAAATATTGAGTTTTAAAAAAAAAAAAATTGAATTTTTTTTTTTAAATCCAAAAAATTTTTGAAAATTTGAATACACAATAATATTGAAACTGCTGGAGAGCCTTAACATAAAAAAAAAATGATCAAAATCGGTGGTACCGTTTTAGAGAAAATCAAAAACAAAAAAATGGATCCAAGGGCGGTACCAAAAAAAACCATTTTTTGGAAAAATTTTTTCAACCATTACCTAGGTTTAACTAAAAGAAATTTTATGATTTTTTTTTTTAAATCTGTGGGACAGGTACCGTTATTTTTGATCTTAAAAAATCAAATCAAAAAACATCCGGGGGGAAAAAATTAAAACTCATATCTACCAAGTTTGAAGAAAATCGGCCGAGCCGTTTAGTTGCAATCGAACGGACAGACAGACAGACAGACAGAATTGCGAGACCCACTTTTTTGGTCTTCGCTATCATCGTAATGTCAACTTTAATCAAAATCTCGAGTTCGATTTTTTTTCCGAATGCATAACTTGCCTTATAGTACCTATAAGTCGCAAGTAAAAAGTTGAAAAATAGACGAATCCGTTTTATAGAAGCTAGCCGTTCTACAAGGACTAAAAGAGCAATTCAATTTAATTTCTGTAGGTTCTAGATTCAAATGGTCCCTAACAAACTTGACACGGTTACGTTCATCGTTTTAGGCTCTACATCGATGAAATAGTCTCAAAAACCGAAATAATCATTTTTAGTATGGAATTTTAGACATTTAGGACCAGAAAGAAAGGAAAACTTTGACATTTGTTTCAAGACAATTGAGTTAAAAACTAAATTTTGTATTGTTTTCGATCTACAGTTTGGAGTTGTCTAGGCCTCAAACAATAAGCCTGTTAAGCCAGCTAGCTCGGCCTCAAGCTATATAATAACTATATCGAGTTTTACATGCCAAGTTGGTTGACCATGGTGGTCTATTCGCTCTAAGGGACTTAACTATCCTATTCCTTTCTTGTCGACATTATAGAATCGTTTTTTTTCTCATTGACTATTTTTTTTTATAATTAACGAACACTCAAGGGATTATGTCTTTCCTTTAAATGTTGTAAATGTTGGATTAGCACAGTTCGAACATTTAGGAAACAGTGGGAGGATTGAGTAGGAGAATCCAATGTAGATTCGTATTAAATGTCTGTACATCGAAATGGGGAGGAAAAACAGATTCGGTGAAGGAATTCCACATTCGTATCGTACGGCAGAAGAAAGAATCTCTTTCCTTAACTGTACCTCCGAAGCTTAGCTCAAGGGTATGCTGATGAGCAGTCCCAGCGGCACAAGTATTACGGTGAATTTTTTTTAAGGGGGGAATGCAACTCGCTATTTCAATAAAATATTGCTTAAAAAAGTAACGATAAAACATTGATAGACAAGAGACATTTCGACGATGTTCCAACGAAACAATTATTTCGGAAATTGCTCTGTGACCTATCAGCCCTTAAGCTCTATTCTGGATTCTGTCTAGTAAGTACAAAGATGTTTTTGATGAGCCAGACCAGGTATAAGAATTGTATTCTAGTTTAGGACGTATGAAAGCCTTATAAATTGTTGCCAGATCGGAGGGGAAAAAATGTTTACATAGTCTTAGGAAACGTAAGCATTTTGCCGCATTTTATATATTTCCGTTTCAATTCCACATTCGCAAAACAAGGAATTGAATCAAGAAATGAATATGAAAAGCTGAGGGTGCTGTCATTAGCAAAACAGTTAAGTGGATTAGTAGTTTCGGATAAAAGATCATTTATAAAAATGAGAAAAAGAGTCGGAGACAAAACAGAGCTTTGGGGGACACCAGCATTTATTTTACGAACTTCAGACTTGAAACCGTCCAAAACAACTTGAATTGAACGGTCAGAAAGGTTATTACTAATCCAACGAATAAGAGATACATAAATACCAAACGCACCCATTTTTGATAAGAGAGCAGGATACCAGACTCTATCGAATTCCTTAGAAATATCAAGTGCAATGATCTTACTTTCCTCAAAAAGATGTAAGGATTGGTTCCACTTTTCAGTGAGATATGCAATCAAATCACCAGTGGATCTATGTATTACTGCGAAAACCATATTGACGGTCATTAAAAAGATCATGTTCTTCAAGATATATCTTAACCTGCCGATTGATCAGTGTTTCCATGACCTTAGACAAAAGGGACGTCAGTGCGATTGGCCGATAATAAGAGTGTCTTCAGCCCCCGCGCCTTTTTTGGGGACTGGTTGGACAAACGCTGTTTTCCAACTCTTCCTGTAGAATAGGAAAGATAGAAAAGTTTGCGCAGTGGTTTTGCCAATGTGGAAGAACACCTCTTCAGAACAATGGATGATATGCCATCTAGGCCAGCAGATTTGTGAATATCGAGATCTTTTAATATTCTAGCGATTGCTCGGGTGCGAAAAAATTGTTCCCATTGAGAAGTTTACATTTTCAAGAACTCATGTCACTATAGGGCAGAGAAGAATTTTCTGCAAATAGTTCTACAAACAAGTAAGCCTTATCTATGGAACTAAGAATAGGGTTATGATTGTAGATGAGCGTGGGAACCAACGAAGAAGTGGAGTTTTTAATTTTCTTTACGAATGACCAAAAGTTCTACTGCCTTTAGGGCACGGGATTATTTTCTATCTTACTTGCGTTACAAGCATTCCTTGCTTGCTTAAACTTGATGTGATTTTCCTCCGAAGGGTTGGTTTTTTTTCTTTACAGCTACCATCAAACCAAGAGTTTTCTTTTGGCTTTAAACTCTTTGATCTGTAAGGAATAAACATTTTCAAACCATTTATGATTATGTTTGTTATCATTCGCGTTGTCTCATCTACAATAAGTTGAGTGAGATGGTTAAACTCAGAAAAGATTTCTGCATAAGCACCTTCTGGTGTTGACTGGTCCGAATATCGAAGCCAATTAGGATTATGCACGTTAAAATCGTCCGTAATAACGATTTCGGTGCTTGGATTATAAGAGATAATTGTTTGTATGTAATCCGACAGCGCATCAAATTGGTTCAGTGTTAAGTTACTGTCTAAATTTGGGCTTCGATACAAGAAGCAATAATTATGGATAACTTGTTTATTGACTTTTAACTTTAGCCACATAACGTTAAAGTCCGTGCGCGAACAATGGCTGAATTGAGGAAGAGTTTGATAAGCAAAGTCATTCCGAAAAAAAATGGAAATGTCGTAGTGAAGAATAAATAATGGTACTAAGCTATGTATATCCAGGGAAGTTTAACTCAGAAGTATCAGACCTTTCACCTAACTGTGTTTCGCTGAGTGCCAGAATAGCTGGTTTGAATTTTTCAGCGTGAACGAACACAACAAA
The DNA here is from genome assembly GCA_911387755.1 of Chrysotoxum bicinctum. Classification (NCBI taxonomy): domain Eukaryota; kingdom Metazoa; phylum Arthropoda; class Insecta; order Diptera; family Syrphidae; genus Chrysotoxum; species Chrysotoxum bicinctum. The sequence continues at coordinate 202,721,792 of OU426987.1, read as the reverse complement.
AACATTGTTTCTGAGCCCACAAACATTGGACACATTGACTCTAAAATTACTAACCATGACAATAAACAAAACACAAAAATCCGACGATGACCTTCAGAAGACACATAACCATAGGTGTTATGCCCTTATGGCATGTGCTAAAAGTTTTCCACAGTCGGTATGTGTGTTAAAGATCATTTCAAATGCGATGATCATGTATTAGACGCGACACAACGCTCAAGTTTTTCTTAAAGACGCAATCCATCGGATCGGATTACCACCTATGTGGCATATATTCTATTATAACTTGAGTATAACTCTCATATCTTTATATATGGCCTTTTACTCATTTAGGTTGAATCTAGAAGGCATTCGTCTCATTGTCTTTTCAGGCGACAAACAATTGCCAGACCCCACTTCCTTAAATTTCAATAAACAATCAATACAATAGGTCTTCCCTTTAACCTGTTAAAAAAGCATCGACACTTTGTGCTTCACCCGACACCCTCGCCTTTCCGCAAAGTTTCTGCACGTTTTCTTGTTTCCATTTTCAATCCCCAAATTCGGCCGAATTATTAATGAGACTCGTTATCGTGCCTTTCGGTACATAAAGTTCGGTTCGGTTCCCAAAAAGAAAAAGAAAAAAAAAGAACACATCGACCCTGGCCCATTGACAATGCTAAAGGGCTACTTAATCCAACCACCACCACCAGGGACTTTTTCTGTTCTTACTTTCGACATTGGGCTCTTAATTTTCTTTATGGATTCTTCGTCAGTGGATTCGTGGCCAAACCGTTCTTATTCTTATCTTCATTGTTCCAAATGACAGCGTCTTCACTCCAGTACACATGAGTGCTCAATTGAAAGAATGAGAGAAAAATGTATTTAACGAGGCAACCGTTTGGTTGGTATGGTTTCGGTCGGTCGGTCCCTTTTCCTGTCTTTTTTTTTCGATTTTTATTGCTCATTCCTTAAGAAGATTACATTTTCTTTAAAAAACAGTTTTAAATCAAAGCAGTTAGAGGCAGGGATTTATTTGTTGGAAAACGAAAAGACCGAGACCCGCATTTATTTGAATTCCTTGGAAATCATTTTTTAGTTGAGATGTAATAGAAATTGAAGACAAAATGTCAAAATAATCATTGTAGTGTTTTTCGGAAACGTCAAATATGTTGTTCTTCAGAAAGTGATGAATTATACACAAAATGAAAATAATACACACGATTGTCACTGATGAACAGCGACTTTTTATAGGCTAGGCTCCACTATACTGAGATAAGACAGCATTGGGTTTATCAAGTTTTAATTTCTATGTACACGTTTTTTTCTTCTCTACTGTATTGTACACTGTTGTTTCACATCTAAAGAACATGGATGTCAATCTTAAGACGAAATGACGCATTTTTCAAAAATATGGAATTTATTTTAACGAAATTTTGTATTACAAATAAAATGCACGACTGGGTCGCACGAACTTGCTCATATATAAAAGACTAAGAATTTCAAAAATTAATGTTATAACAGAAAAACTGTTCATAAGTTTAAAATTCATTGTTTTGTTTTGTAGTTGGGGCTAAGAACAGGATGCTATGTGCTTCAAGCAAATATTAGTTTATGTATGAACAAAAATTATAAGTCGTTGTAGTGGTTTATTATAAAAAAAACTAAGCTTTTATATACAAAAATTTAAAACATTCTCAAGAAAAAAATTTGGTACGCCAACTTAAAGTTTTTATTATTTTCCGACTAAATTTTAAATTTACAAAACAAATTAATATTCAACCGCTTTTGAGATATGGAATTTTCCAAAAAAAAATTAAAAAAAAATTCGAAAAAATGGTTCTATGGTAGGTACAGTCAAAAATATCTTAATTTCGAATTTTTTTTTATTAAATTATAGATTGTAAAAATGAAACTAAAGAAAAAATTATCAATATTCTCGGAACCATTTTCGAAAACCATTTTTTAACATTTGTATGGTGGGCATCGTTATTTTTAAGTAAAACAATTTATTTTTTCTCATATCTTGTAGACTAACAGCCATATTTATAAACTCATTATAGTGAGTACATAAGACTATGCAACCCTTATAATGCCTCTAAACGCAAAATCGTTATTTATAACACTTATGTGACGTTGAATAGAGGCATTATAAACTAAACGCGTTTTGAGGTTGAATAGTGCCTACATAAGGACATTTTAGTATTGAGCTGTCACATTCACTTTGACATCACATTGAATGATAAAGATTATCAACAAAATAAAATGCCTTTGACTTGATATTGAAACTAAAACTTTGTGTTATTTCTATTTATTGAAACACAAATGTTATACTAATATATTAAAAACAAATTGAATTGAAAATTGTTTAGAATTAAATAGATAAATATACTTGTTGGTGATCTTTCTTCACGCATCCTTCTTCATCCGGTGTTAGTGTTGTAATTTTTATTTTGCATTATTGAATTTTATCCTCAAGTACTTGTCTGAGGAGTATTCCAGCTAGGATAAAACGAATAATAATTTGATTTCCAGTATGTGCTAGTGATAATTACATACCTACCTTATTTGATGAATCAAAGTTAATTGTTCGAATTCAATTAGCTTTTGGTAGTTCCATTTTTGTATAATTCGATAGACAGGATGTTTTTTTTTTGTTTTTGACAAACAGCTGAGTTTTATGAAGGCTAAATGTAATAGATTCTTACTTTTTGGTACTTTATTTGACACAAGCTCATTATAACTATGCAGGGTAGGCAAATGTTTTATAAATATGAATTTGCATAGTGGATGAATAAGTCCTTATGCATTGCATAACTATTCACGCGTTCAGAGAATTCTAATAAATAAGGCTGTAAGTTTTTAGTTTAAAAAAAATCGATCATGGGGTTTTCGAAATCTCGAGTTTTGAAAAAGAAAAATTATTTTTTTTAATAATGCAAATTTTTTTTTTTAATTTGAATGCTCAATACTATTCAAACTTTTGACGAGCTTTAGAATAAAAAAAAATGATCAAAATTAGTTGCACAGTTTTTGAAAAAATTAAAAACAAAAAAAGGCTCTAAGGGGGGTGCCAAAAATAACCATTTTTCGGAAAATTTGTTTCAACCATTATCTAGCTTTAACTAAATGAAATTTTTGGATCTTTTTGTTTTTTTTTTAAATCCGTGGGTCAGTTTTTGCGAAAAAAATATTTATAAAATTTCGAAAAAAATCGTGTGGCAGGTAACGTCTGTACCTCGATCTACAACCTACCTAAGCCACTGGAGCTATTTTCTTCAAACTCGGTACTTAAGGGTCTTCGGTGATTTGTTAGTGGGAAAATTTAATTTTTTTTAGCTCCAAAACTAACGGTAATGCACAATTTTATTTATCTCGAAAATAGCTTTAACGATTTTGATAAAAAAATTAGGTGTATACTAATATGAACCTTGAACATGGACTACATTTTGGTCGAAAAAAATTATCGGAAACTGTAATAGAACCGTATTGTTTTATTTTCGACTTTCTCATTAACGGCTCTAAAGATTTCAACTAAATCTTTTAAGCGGGAGCCCCCTTAAGTTTGAAATAATATTGTATATAAATATAGTGGAAAAATATTTTTTGTGTTTTTTTGAAAAAAAAATCCCATTTTTTTTCGAAAAATCAATATCTTCAAAACGTGTGAACGATGATTTTTTGAAATTATTTCCTAAAATCTATATTACTAAATACTTAAGATTGGCATCCCGAATTTTGTTCTTGAAAATTTTAAAGAAATTTCTTATATAAAAAATTACTTTAATATTAAACGATTTTTTAGTTTTGTTTGCATAAATTGAAACTTTTCTGGTATTTAGATGGCAATTTCATGCGTTTGAACATATTTATCTCATTAAATCCATGTTTTATATTTATATAATGTATCTTAAATTCCAAAGTACTTTTTCATAAGACCAAGTTCGTGCGGTCCAGTCGTGCATTTTAGTTTTTATCAGTTTGTGTAATGGCACCTTAACAAAAAGTGCATCGATTTTTATCGATAAAGGAGGAACTGAAAAAAAGTTCCAGTAATGTGAATCCCTCTAAAATCCGAAATAGCCTTGTTTTAATTAGTTTACATTATCGAGGGACTACTGTATTTCGAAAAAAAACCATGATCGATTTTTTTAAAACTTGACAGTTAATAGTTTTAAATACAATCTACAAGATGGTAGAAAAAAATTGCGTTTTATCTAAAAGTAACGGTACCCATCATACAAATGTTTGAAAATGTTTTTTTCTCAAAAACGGCCATATAGAATTTTGATAATTTTTTTTTCTTTCGATTAATTCTTAGGATATTTAAATCAGTGAAAAATATTTTGAAATCAAGATATTACTGACTCATTCTACATAGAATCATTTTTTCGAATATTGAATTTGTCAATATTGGCATAACGAATTTTGATGAAATTTTTTATAGAGAATCTAAAAGTTTGAAAAACATTGTGTTATAAGACTTAAAAAACAAAAATATATTTTGAATTTTTGAAAAAAAAATCAATTTGTATTATTTTAAAATTCGATATCTCAAAAACGAGTCACAAGGAAAAGATATTTTTATAGCATTTCTGTAAAATTTAAGGAAAAGAATTGATCTTGACAATGATTTTTTAAATTAATTAAAACATATAAGGCCAAGCTTGGTAGTATAAGGTGAATTAAAAAAGTACTAACTGATTTTGAAGAATTGAAATAATTTAACTACCTACTACATATTCGAATTCTGCACTGAAGTAGGTCAGATCAGATTAAAAATGAATGTAATAAATATTTGTCTACTCGAAGCGTTTTATCAATTGGACATTTATCAGCAAATATCGAAAGAATGTTTTCATTTCAAAATACTATAAAATCAAATTTTAGAAATTGCTTACATGTTGAAACCTACCTTTTCTGCTCTAATTCAAACAAAGAATTTAATACGAATTATTCTTGGCACAGTTTTAACATAGATAGTTAAATGTATTATCGATTTTTCATCCCTGGTCTAAAGACACAATAGGTATGTGTTTAGAGAAAACTTGCTTCATGCTCCAAAAACCCATTTTTTTTTTTTAATTTGAATTATTCGGTCTACGATTTCTTAAACGTTCTTTGAAATCTTTGAATAAAATTTCTTAACAGTATATTCTCTATAACATATTCTCCACAAACATATTATTAGATATGTATGATTTTAACAGATGTTTGGAGAGAAATGTGAGACCTTAAATTTAGCGCGATCTACGTACTGAAGTTAAGCTAGAAGTTAAATTATTTGCTCTCTATACGAGCTATCAGAACTTTCCTAAAATCGAAATCCCAGAAAACTGTACAAAATGAAAAATATGGAGAAATGCTAGTATCTTGGGATTTCGTGATTCTCTTTTACGGGATTTTGGATTTCTGAATATTAGGTTTTCTTTAAATCGAGGTTTGTGGTTTCTAAGTTTTAAGCATTTTGGGATTTCGGAATTCTGACCCCAACCCAGTGAGAAAATCATAGCTCGCATGTGAATACATTAATAAATCAAGTCAATATAAAAACCACTGCTAATATGAAACCTTAAACGTGAAGTGTTACTCTTGGAAGCAGTATTATCAGTTCAAGGTTGTCCCAGCTTGGGAGTATAACTCAAAATCTCGGAAGCTCCGTTAACCATTTCTATTTATATCTCTAAGTTAGGCATACTTACTCAAAAATTCTACTTGAAAAGTGTATTTTATAACTAAAGCAACCTGAAAATCCTTGGCTGATGTACGTATATGTTTGGACTAAGGCTAACGGCAGCATCCTCTTTTGCAAAAACCAGAGATATTGGGGTAATCTTATGGTCACTATCCTCATTAATATCGGAACTTAATAAACTTTTTTTCTTATAAATGATCACACTGCCTCTGCTTAAAAACAAAAACAAAAAGGAAAACTACCCTGCATAATTTTTTCGCTGATTTGAAGAAACCTAATCTTTGCGAATCTTTTAACAAAAGGTTTCCTTCAAGTCCTGTTTTAAAATATGCACCAACTAACAATGCAAAATGAAATACCCAACTCCTACCTTCTGCAAAAATGCCGCAGAACTTTCAAAAAGCAGCTCTCAATACATTAAAGTTTTCCTCTTTAATCAAATTTGCATTGTTAAAAGTACCAGACGCAGTCCTTGCTAAAGGAAGGAAAAGTTATTAAAAGTTTTTCCTTCCTTTCCCAAACAACAACAACCAAACAAAAGGAAGCAAAATTTTATAAGTTGGAATTTAGTCTGCTCTAGCTCTTACCCCTTTGCATGGTCTCTCATCCGAAAGTAATCGCACCGCTCCACGGCCAAGAGCTTCGCGTTTTCTTTGTGCTGAAAATATCCGCAATTCCTTTCGTTCTTCATCGCTCAACGAATGGCAATATCGAACCTTTTGAAAATGAAAAAAAAAAAAAAACAAAAATACTTTAAAGGATTTTAAGGATTAACAATTGTATGCGCGACGCGCCATTCTTTTTCTTTGTAGAACTGAGAATGCTTATAAAAAATACAATGGCAAGTTAAGATTACAATTTTCGAGACTGCCATACTCACTTCGTTATCTTGCGGCGGAAGTTGATGCAACAATTGCTTCACCCGATACTTTTCGCCAGCGCTATTAACGTAAGGAACTTTATCGTCCGGAAGTTGCGAGAAATACAATCGAACCTGCAAAGAGAACAAAAATTATTTGTATGTGTATAAAGGGGTTGGAAGTTAGAAATGGTCCAAATTAGTAAGTTGCCTCTATCGGGCGTTTAATGACGCGAAAACTTTCTCCACACCAAAAACAGTGGGAGGATGAATTGAATGTTCAAGAAAGAGGAGGACTTAAAGTAGAGCAATTAATTTTCCCCGAACGAGGAATACTTTTTCCAGCAGCGGCGTGCCGCATCAGCCACCATCCATCCAGTCAGTAGGGGGCATTGCTTTGGTCGCATGGTCATGAAGAAATCCGACTTTAATGTGAGGCGCTTAATCAAGTACTCTGATGATGACGTGATATGGGGTGGATATGGTTGCAAGCAGTTATACACAATTTGAATCTGAATGCTGCAATACTTTTTGCTGCTATTTCAGTGTAGCTTTATACTTTTTCAAGTTGACATGTTGATTGTGTAGACTGCATGGGACTTGAGCGTCTAGCCAGAGGCACTTTGTTTGGCCTCACGCCCAAAAGAAAGTTAATAGCACTCAATGCAGCCATGTGCAGGATTTTGATTTCTCTGACCAAATATTAAATGCCCGATGGCAAGTCGGTTGATCACATCATGTATCGTGTTGTCGAATGAAAAACGGGCAACGTTTGCTGTGTGTAAACAGTTTAATGGCCTCGGTGGGCATTTTTTGTTGAACTTTCGTGGTTGAACGCTAATCCGATGCACTTTGGTGTTTACCTATTTCGGAATGCTCATGCCAATTTAAAGTTATATAAGAGGTTACCTTGAGTACCTTTAATAGGTTTGAAAAATTGTATTTTTTGAGGGTATAATTACGGGGTAAGAGGATATAAGTCTGTACAAAAAATTGAATTTTAGATAAATAGCTTCCTTCACCAGTTCTTTTTCGGGAAGGAAATTTTAACCAAAATTGGAAAGCTAATGATTTTGAACCAAAGAATCTGGAAGTCAAACATAAAACTTAAGAATTTTAAAGGAATCCGAACAAGAAAGCAGACTCTTAGAATTATATTTCAAGCAAGAGTTATCGAAACTAGCTATTTCTGCTGAATGACGCATATGAGTTTTTAAAGCCGTTCTTCAATACTGTAGTCGGTAAGTACAATGTGGCTTCCAGTCCGGTAGATCCACCCCAGACCAAGTCTTCAAAGTGAGGCAAATCCCGGAAAAGACCAACGAACTTCAAGTGGATACTCACCACCTATTAATCGACAGGAGCTCTATAAGGTTATGGTGGAACTTGGGACTCAGAGGAAACTGCTCCAGTTTTATCGTGTGATATTGTAAAAAAGACGATGGAGTGTACAACTAGTGGATAACGCCGTCGAACTATTCTAAAAAAGCATAGGGTTTCAGAAAGGAGAAGCACTATCATTTAATATATTCAATCTCCGTCTGAAGCAGATAGTGCCCGGTATAGACGTTAATACCGATGGTACTAATTGTCAGCATCATCGGACTTTCCAATGCTCCGTATTTAAGTCTTCTTTGACGATTGAAGAAGAGGGAAGCTTGTTGGTCTTATAGTTAACGAGGAAGACATCAAGTAAATGCTATCAATGAACAAACATACATTTATCCTACAAGTATGGAAAAACGCCACTACTCATAGAAACTACTTCGAAGCAGCTCATATTTCTTGGAGTAAATAATTAATTCTATGATTGACACTTTAGTAGAGTTTAAAAAAAATAAGCTTTAAACCCACAAATTTCATGTTGTATGTTGTAGCTTAGTTTGTCTTGTTGTCAGCTATGCACACTTGTCAAACTATTTGTGTTGAAAACTGTCATTATTTTCTTGGGATTCTAATTGATGAATAGAGCTGTTTCTCAATTGTTTCTATTTCGCATTTACAGAAGAAAATGTATGCCACAGAGCTTGGTATGGCGCAATCGGAACACTAGAGATTTCGACACAACTTACAACTCCGCACCATATCACAGCATAGATCAGACAAATATGGCAACATTCGAGAGGATTGTGAAGAATTTTTGTGATGCATACATCCATACTGTGTCATATCTGCAAATTTTTCAAGCCAACAAAGCCTAGTTAGAAGACAAACCCCTAAAAAAATAGTTTGGCAATACGAGAAAGCCAATTCGAAATGTCTCAATGTTTTCGTCAGGCACTTTTAGGGGTCACTTTATGCTTCCTCAATAGTGGCGAAGACTTCAGGCCAGATATGATTTCAAATGCAATACTTTTTCGACGAACCAAATTTTGGAATGACCAAAAATTAGGGCAAAAAATACTACAATATCCCAAATGAAGTCAAAATTGCTGAACATACGGAAATTTACTACGTCAGTTAATTCAGCTTTTAATTCAACACTGCCAGAAAGTGTCATAACTCCCCTTGTTCTTGAAAGCGTGAAGATTTTTATGGGACAAATCTTCTTTCACACTAGCGCAGTTGAAAGAGTACTGAAAAATCTCGACGTGTACAAATCCGCTGACACGCATAGTATCCCTTCCATTATTCTGTTCTCAAGAGGTATTCTTTAACCCTGGAAAAATCATTGCATTAGGTTTTCCATCTTTCCTATTCTACTGGTTTATTTCCAAGTGGATGGAAAACAGCCTGTCCCTAAAAAAGACAAATCTTCTCCCCCCTCTGATGATCGTTGAATTACAATTACGTCCCTTCTTTCCAAGTTCAAAGAATCCCTAATAAATTATCAGCAATCTTAGCAAAAGTTCCACTCGTGATCTAATGGTATATCTCACCGAACAGTGGCACAAATCTTTACATCGTTTTGAGGAAAGTAAGATTATATTTCAAAGGTCTTTGATAGGGTTTGGCATCAAGCTCTCTAATCGAAAATTCGTGCATTTCATATCTATGAATCTCTTCTTCGTTGGGTTAGAAATAACCTTTCGAACGTCTATTGGATGGCACACCAGCATTTATTTAATGAACAACAGCATTAAGTAAATGCTGGTGTGCCGCAAGGCTCCGTTTTGTTTCCAACTCTCTTTATCATATTCATCAATTATCTCTTGTCGATTTTATTGTTTTGCTGAATACAGTACTCTCAGCTTATCATATTCGTTTTGAAATTAACTATCTCGTCCTTGAGATGTGGAACTAGAACGGCAGCGGATGATGAGCTCATTCAATTCTGAACTCAACAGCATTATCCAATGAGAATCAAAGACAGTGTAGAATTTAATTCCTAAATAACTCAATGTCTCTTCTCCTAAAACAATTCAACCATAATATTCGCGCTTTAGGGAATGCCCACAGTTTATCGTTGATCCCAATTTTGCATGTACTGTTTAGTAAAGAGATTCTTTCTTTTGCTGTACAACACGAATGTGAAATGCTTAACGCAGTTCTATATTCCCTACAATATTCAGACATTTAAAGCCAATATGCATCAGTATCTCCAACTTTCGTAAACGCTCACAGTATGCTGAAACTTTTAAAGGGTAGCTGTAACCCTTTTAGTGTTCTCAAATTATTAAAAAATACATTTGAGTAATACCGACAAAACACACCACACGAGAAAAATTTGGTTCCCGTTTTACATTGTGAAACTACTGATACTTTGGTTTTGCGAGACGAATTGGTTCGAAACTCCTCATACGTAAGGCGAAGTGCTCATTCTACAAAACCTATATACAATGTGTCTCAAAAGTTGTCACTTGATATTCTCTGGCCTTAATTTTTTTATAAATGAAAAAAACTATGGGTTTGCTTTTGAATCGTGTTTATTTGAGGTCTTTTTTCCATTTACTCGAGAAAATGATATCGACTAAAAAGCCATCACCAAAATTGGTTATCACTCGGGCCCAAACTATGACATTTCCCATAACACTGCCTAGAACTTCCGGCGATAGGTTCTCAAATTTTTGACGGATATTGTCTTTGAAGGCTTCAAGTCTCTGAGCCTTGACGACATAGACTTGTGAGTGCAAAGAATTCCACAAAAAGAAGTTTGAAATAGAAAAAGTGCGCAACCAGTGAAAAATGCCAAAAACAAGAAATTAGACAATCCGGAAATGGAGCCCTCATAATTTCACATGTGGCTTGTGAGTTATGCGTACATGCTCTATCCTGTTGGAACCGCATGCCCTCTAACCCCAAAGGAGAAAGTCGTTGTCCAAGACTCTGTAGCGGTTGCCGTTCACAGTAGCCGTTTGGCCTAAGACGTTTTAAAAAATAATGTCCGATGAAACCTCCAGCGTAACCAGCACACCATGCCGTAATTTTGAGAACGTGTAATAGTTCTTCGTGGGAATCTTCACACATCTACAAAGATGGACCTTGTCTATAAAAAGTTGTCTCCCTCGTGGTTGAGATACAGGATGGTTTAAGGATAGGTTACACACATCTGGCCGTCAACATGTAACATCTGATCCACTGTCTGCGCTATAAGGGAACATCTTCATGTCTTTCAGCAAAATTCTCTGTAAAGATCGCCGACTGATGCCCAATTGCGCGACACGTCATCGTCTTTTCGATACTTCGGGGTCCTCTTCGAGCTGCGACATCTTCAATCACAGCTGCCTGGTCTGGTCAATCCTGAAGTCCGTGGAGCATTTCTTCTAGGCGAGCAGCTTAACATCGTATTGTTGGCGCAGTTAATATTGGACGACCGGGAAATCTGCATGAAATTCACGCTGTGCCAATATCACCCTCAAATTATTCCGCGAAAAAAGTCGAAACAGCTATTCCAAGGTCTTTAGGAGTATAACAATTCATGTCGTGTTGTTGACGTATATTTTGTATCTGTTTACTTCACAAATGTCAAAGTAGAAATGACATTTGCTGCCATTTGCAAAAATTATAGCATCTTCTGATAGAGTGACTTTTGCGCGTTGTAGTTTCAGTCCTGCTTTACGGAATCAAATGTTGGGCGAAAATCTGATATTTTACTCTTTCGAAAGAAAAATTCTTCGACGGTTAATTGGCTTTGAACGCAAGGAAGGTAAATGGTGTAGAAGATTCTACCGCGAACTATATGAGCTATACTAAGATGTTACGTATAGTCCAGAAAGTCGGACTATATTAACTCGGACCCATCAAGGGAATGAACAACAATACTCCAGTTAAGAGAGTCTTCGAGAGGTTCGAAATACAAGGGAGATCGAAATTCCGGTTGAACGACCAAGCGTTTAAAGATGACAGATGCCAGAGTGCTTGGTCTGGATGAGTGGTCGCATCTTTTCCGAGAATTGTGGAAATGGAATCTATGGTCGTGTCTCAGGGAGCAACACTTTATGGATCGAGTGTTTAATAATGAGGTAGCTATAAATATAAGTAAGGAAAAGCCTATTTTCGCCTAAAGAAAACGAAGTTATCAATGGTCAACCGGCTTGCACGAAAAATGAGCGACAGGTCTAAAAATCATTAGCAGCATTATTTTTTATTATTCTGTACAAATTCCAGTAGATCTTTGTTTTTACTTAGAATCACTTTCTTTCTAACTTTTTTTGGGAGAAACCCATCAGTCAAGAGTTCAAATTAGAAAGTTCGATAGAAATTCGATTTGATAAATCAATCAAGACAATCACTTCTGTTGTTAAATTTTAACTACCAGTGAACCAGATTCCAGTTTTTAAATTATTTCAATCACCTTTTGACTCAATGTTCGCAGCGACAAATTAGACTAAAAGCCTAAGCCCACATAAATATTTCGTGAATTTTATGCAAACAATTTAAAATATGGAATACATTAAGAAAGATTAGAGAACATAAAACCCATTTCGAAGTTTAAAAGCCTACAGCCTATAAACCAAGTTACCTTCTATTAAAACTTGATTTCTTTGTTTTTGCGAAATAATTAAGGAAACAGAAATATTTGATGCGGTAGGCTTACCTCCAGTCAAGGTCATTAATCACAAATTAAAGAAAATATTTTCAATATTTTAACCAAGAGAATTCTATAGGAAAGAAGGTATACACATTTCATGGTTGGAAAGTTTTTCTCACCTGATCTGGTCTCAATCCTGGCGGCACCCATGTATACTCCTCGAGGGCACATCCACTGTCATCGTCCGACTGTGAATTCCTCTGAAAGTCTATCTGGTGATTGTGATGATAACTTTTGTAATTGCCTCTAAGTGGCGACGATGTTGCAGTTAGGGGCAGATTTGGTGGCGGCAAGCATCTTCTTTGGAGTGGTGGCAAAAAATGTCCCGACACAGACGTTGTCGTGCTGTTGTTTGCACCACTGCTGAAACTACTACTGTCCAGAGATCGCAAAAGTAGTTCAGGGTTATTGTCGGTACATTGTTGGGATTCTGGCTGAAGTTGGTCCTCAAGTAGTGATGATGGTGTTTCGTTGAGTCGGTGAAGATCTTGTTCGCTTTGAGTGTAAAAGACTGTTGATTCCATGGCATTTACTTTGGCTTGGTTAGAACTGGCATAAAATGAAAGAAAAAAAAATAAGTTTTATAATTAATGAGCTTTGTGTGAATTTATTTGCATAGGTAATTTTATAGAGAGGAACTGAAGATTTTATTTTAGCAAAATGTGTTATTAAAGAAAGGCAAGTATTTAAATTAAATCTAGAATTTAAATTAAATCTAGAGTCCCGAGGATTTTACGGCCTATAAAAGTGAAGAAAATATGCATGCATTTAAAAGAACTAAATAATTATAGTTATTTTATGTTAATGAGGTTTGCCATTTTGAACTTTCAATGGAACCTTTGTTTAAACAGGTAAACCTAGAAAACTTAATTTTTATCATAAACAGGTAAACATACACAGGTAAAACTAGAAAACATAACTTTTATCACCTTTTCCAATGATCGCTAAAAATATCACCAAATTTGTTTTCAGAATTTTAAATTCATATTATTATTCCAATGTCTTTTTACTAGAACTTGAAAATATTTTTAGGTTTTTTTGTAATTTAAAAATTTGTTTTATTTAGATACCTTTGTTTTTATTTTCAGAATTACACTTGAAAAACTTGGAAAATGTGTAATGCAAAGACTCAGTACAGAACAGAGAATAAAAGTTGTTCTATTTCTGATATTACATAAATATAAAAAATATTGTAAGTAAACAATTTGAAAAAGAAGATTTACAAAAAAAACAGAACAATAAAAAATAAAATCGAACCGAATTGAAAAAAGTGTTAAAAAGAATGTAATCTCGTGTAAAAACTGCCCAGGTATGTTGCTAAAAGTAACGTAGTTAACTTGATTAAATGAAATTGTTTTAAATAAACAACTAAGCTTGTTAGTTTCATTTTAAAATTGAGTCATATTTATCGAGAAACTAGGCTTTAATTTGCTGTTTCCAAGATTTTTTTACTTTAAACGAGTAACATGTTTAAATCAAATAAGTGTACTAAATAAATTTGACATATTTCGTATTTAATTTTCAAAAAAATGTTCTTGGTTAAATTTATCTTTTTGCTTTGCTGCTCAAATTAAATGAGTATACCATATAGCCTAAAACAATAAACCAGATTTATTTAATTTTACTAGGTAAATGGGTTTAAATTTCTAAAACTAAATAATTTCTTGTTTTATTTAACCGATTGGTGATGGTCAAATTAACTCATTGGTTTTTTTCTTTTAACTGACTGAAGATTATTAAAATTACACACCAATTTGGTTTAAGCAATCAGTCAGATTTATTTAATTAATCAGCCTAGTTGATTCGTGGAATTTTAACCGTGTAAGTTTGCACTTTTTATATGATCAATCTCACTTGTTTAATTTTAAACGAGTCTTACGTTTTTTTTAACCGATCAATTTTTTGCGTGCAGAAAACTTAAATAAAACAGGGATTAACGAAATAAAATCGAACAGTTCTGATCAAAAATAATACTTATCAAAGAGCATGATTAGTTCTGAAATATGAGATAACTAGTTTTTATTTTTTCAGATAAAAACTACATACATTAATTCAGAAGACGTTCTAAAGAAACACCCCTAAATTCAATTGAAACAAAAAAGTTATGATAAAAATCGCTTTTCTTGCGACCATTTTAAAACAGTCATTTTTAAAAATTTGCATAATTTTAATCTTGAAACCAAATGAGCTAAACCATGGGCGAACACACTATTTCTTTGAAACGGGGTTGCCAACACAAAGTGACCATTTGAGACTATATTTCTCGATTTATATTTTTTGATTTATATAAGTGATCTCTATACATATATATTGAATGTGACTTGAATTTTAAATCTTATTTTCTAAGTTATGATCGAAAAAATGGAAAAGGAAGTGGACTCAAACCTCACATGAGCAAAGTGATTTGATATACGGCTCATGGCTTATAATGCTCGATAAAAAATCAAAGATCTTTATTTCAAATGGAAAACTTACAAATATTCTTTATTTCCAAATTTTTGAAACATCTGTTAACTTAAAAAAAAGTCTTGAGTTTTGTAGTTTTGACCAGTTTCTAAACTAGTATCACAATATGAGCATTAAGAAAATAAGCAATGCCCATGGATGTTGGTTTTGATTTCCTGAATATTGCAATATAGGAGGAGAAAATTGGACTGCAAAGTAAGGCATTATATGTGCATTCGTGAAGTGTAGCTTAAGAGAGGATATCTGTACACTCTTGTCTGAAATTGTATTCAAGTGTAAGTTGATGAGAATTTATAGCATTACAGCAAAATCGTTTTTGAAGACACTGAAACAAGCTATTTCATTTCCAAAATACGCACGACAGAATCGCTACAGAAAAATCTAGATAATTTATCAGAATAGTGAGACTTAAATTCAATTACTTTAAATACAAGGAAATTTAAGATCATGTCTTTCACACGTAAAATACATTGTATAGCTTTTAATTATATACTGGAATTGAATTAACAAGAGATCTTTGAATTACGTTTGGTTCTAAACTTTTATTGGATAAACATTCCACTTTTCTAATAAATAAGATTCGAAGAAAAATTTTATTTAAAAAACGGAAGGTTTTTAAAGAATCAGAAACTTTCATAACACATTTTAACTCACTAGTTCACAGTATTCTCGAGGATCCTCATCATATCATACATATCATGATAAAATTAATAACTGCAAAGGAATTCGTATTCCACCTTTAAGGATTTAACTTATTCCAGATGATTTCTTTGTTTCAACGCAGGTGCCTTTTAGATGAACTTTTTCTATACAAGATTATTCGTAGAAAAATGTAATGTTAATTATTATTGAATGGTATAAATATTCACTCGTTAAAATCGAAATAATTTTATAACATTTAGAACATTACTTAATCGTGCTACTGTATTACTTAATTGATCAAAATAGTATTCTTCAGCTGATTATTTTCCATTTTCTTCGAACTCCGACTTATGTCCGTTCAGCATCTAACTAGATGTAAAGTTGTAATACAGAACACAGACACAGAACACTGAAGTACATTATCAGGAAAACCACTTTCGATTGAAAATAGCTTTTTTGGGCTTTAGTCCACAAAAATTGGCGTTTCGTCCTGGCGATCTCACGTGGACTCATCAGTTGACAATGAGGGCCTTGTCAATATGCAACTTTTGTTAAATTAAGTTCATCTCACATCGATTTCTTGACAAAAATCCAATGTGAACCATATCCAACCAAGATTGAAATTCTAATCATTAACGCTGGAAGATCTTGCCCGTGGCCTGGCCAAGTCCAATAATAGTGCTAAGTCTTCTACTGGGCTGATTGATTTCAGTAGTATATACAGTTTGTTTTATAAAATCGTTAATATCAAAGACACTTTCTTCCACTTTTCAATCATAACCATAGTAAAGTCTTTAATTTGATTAAAACCTCGAGCACGGAATCAATACTCTCTCTATAAACCATATGCCTTTCCCGTATAAGATTAGTTTTTTAAGGCCAGATATACTATCACTACTTTAATCGAGTTTGTCTCTGGGATTATGTGATGCTACTGAAGTTGATGTAATTGCAACAAACCTCAAAGCCTTTGACAAAACCTGCCACTCTCTGATCTTGTGCTCTAGGTTTTAAACTGACAATTCTTCAACTGTTGGGTAATATCAGATAATCATTAAATCCAATTGTTACAAGGCAACCCATTTGGTGTTCCGCAGAGAACCCAACTTGGCCCTTTAATTTTTATTTTCGCGATCGATGACGTCGGCCGTATCATAAAGGACTCTACACTGTAGCTGCAAATTCCCTTCTGTTGACATCTACTGCAAAATGACATTAACTAATTTTTAAAACTTTTTTCAACTTCAACTAGGTCCTCTTAGGACATTTCAAACAATGGAATTATATGTGATTACGTAAAGAAACAATGCAAAGTCACTGGCAACATATTACAGTTATAATGATGAAGAATTTATGTTTTGATTCACATTGAAATTTTGTCAAAAAATCTATGTTAGATGATCTTAATTTAACAAAACTTGCGTACTTATAAGCTCATACCTGTAACTCAACGAAACGCAAGATTTGTCGAAAATATCGCCACTGTCCGCAACAGGAGAAGTCGAGGCAATCAATTTCACGCCGCGCACATGAACTCACAGACCATAACTTGACAAATTTTGCGTCATGACTTGGAACTACAACCGTACAAACTTCAACTGATCCAGGAGCTCAAGGTTAACAACGATAGATAACGACGCACGTGCATTTTCTAACTAGGCGCTCGAGACGTGGGAAGTTGACTCCAATTTCAGAGGTCAAGGTCATTTCTGGATGGGTTCCTCAACAAGCAGAATTGTTGAACTTTAGACGGTCACAATCACGGTCACTGTTAGATATGGATTTTGAGCTGGCGACGTCATGGGTCTATACTACTTTAAGAACGTAGTTGGCCAGCCTCTCACCGTCAATGACGAGCAATATCGATCGATAATAACCAATATCTTTTAGACCTAATTTAATTATATGGCCACCGGCGATATGTGGTTTTAACAATTCGGCGGCGCTACGTGCCACGCAGCCCGTGCCACAATGGAAATTTTACACCAGCGATTTTCGAACATTGTTATCTCACGCGGAGATGATGTGAAGTGGCAACCGAGACTTGTCGCCGTTAGACTTCTTCTTATGGGGAATTCTTAAGTCACAGGTCTATGTTAATAAGCCACGAGCCACCACTGCCATGAAAGCCAACACAATTAAATGCCATTAGTCCAATTCAGTCTGATATACATATGTAGATACTAAATTTAAGAAAGCTTTGGATGTGTGCTATCCAGCAAAGTCACGGCGGACCTTTGAATGACGTTGAAATTCATACGTAATAGCATACATGGACCTTCTAGGTTAATGAAATAAATGTCAATGATATCTCCCTCACAGTTTGTTTTATTTAAATTTAAAGATAAGAATTGCTTAATGGAAAAACCTGTATGAAGAGTTGGCATTAAAAAAAAAACCTTCATATTTGAATTAATAAAGTTAAACAAACTCTTGGTGGCAAGATAGTATCATTTCCCTGTACCTATGAGTGTTTCTATAAATTCTGAGTCAAAAATATTTCTCTTGGTCAATGGCTTGAAAATTCTTTTACTTAACGCAATCTACCTTAGTAAGCGTGTGACACATTTAAAGTAGGTTATCAAACAAAAACAATTATTTTCAACTTATCAAATTTATATAAGGATTTTCGAGCCTACATACATACACAAATCAATTAGGCAAAATATACTGCAAAGAAAAATTCAAATTGATTATTATAATTCAGTCATCATAAAATTAGAAATGATCCAGACTTGCTTAATAGCACTTTCAATGAATACATTCAAAAGGTTTAACTTTATGAGGCTACTTTATGAGGCTATTTGGAAGCAACAACAAAACCATGCCATGTTGACAACAATGTATTCCATATTAAAACATAAATTTTCCGCCAAATCCCAATTAATAACACATCTAATTATATAAACAGCCATTTAATAACAAAAGACTCTCGCTTAACACATCAAATTAATTATCTTAAATCATCGGATTTTCGTATCTTTACCTGCCCAGTATCTCTTTTGTGATTGTGGGTTTTATACTATGTGAAGCTTAAATTGTTTGGATTCAATTAACATAACCCGAAAAAAAAACAAAAAAGCCTTATAAACCAAAAGTCTATGCAAATTGTTATAAACAAAGAAAAACCTTAAGATTCATGTTGTGTTATGACCCACAGCGTTTGCCTTGATTTTGTTTCAAGCAATAAAAAGTATCCAGTTTCTATCTTTGCCATCGAAACATATTTCATATTTTTGTCTAAAAAATATATAAATCTTACTTTCAGTTTTATTTTATTATTTAACTTTCGCACAGACCAAATATATATGTATATAAGTATCTATCGAAATCCCAAAAAAATAAATGGCCATTATTCCCAAGCGTCCACATGGATTTGCATTTGACATTCCCCGAAACACACAGAATAATCCAAAGAATTTCACTTTTCATTCAAATACTTTTCAATTGGACCCGGGAAGTTGTGTGATATACATTTCAAACTGAACTCGGAAGGTCCGATTTTTGTCGATGAATAATTCAGTAGTTACGAAGTAGAGAAAGAGCGGACTCAGCTGAGCGATGCGGTTGGAGGAAAAAATGGAAAGTTCAGAAAAAAAAATTTTGTATTTCATTTCGGTGAATATGCTTGAGCATGAGAAATTTATTTGGGGAGAGTGCACAGGCACACCAAGGAAAATCCACGAAAGTATATCTCCAAAGACCATAGATACCTACTTTCACAATTTAAGCACAGTCTTCTGCACATGTAGAACAACGACACCAAACTGTTCATAGCTGTGAGAGAGTTTGCAAAAGTTTTACTTCGAAAATTATTAACTTTTATCCATGTGGTTATGGCCCAATTACGATTTTGTGGTTTGCATGTAGCTCCTTCGGATACAAAGTTGCAATATATTGATTTGCGGGGTGGCATGGTAAGTCTCAATCGGTGTAATGAGTTTTTCCGCAGAAATTGGCCGCAAATCAAAAAAATAGATATTTTTTCAACTCGGCAAATGGACTCCCATTCAAATTATTGTGTTGCTATTTTGTTCGATGATCGAGAATAACTGGTTGCATAAGGAAGCAAACTTGGGATAGTATTGCTACTTGTGCGCACTCCATCTTGTGATGGCACGAGAATCTTAACTGTGCTCACTGACATCAGAGCCGGATTTGAGGGAACACAGGCCGCAGTAGTGAATGATGGTGATGATGTGATGCGACCTCTTGCGAGAAGGTGACAAATTCTTCAAGAGTATCTCTTGAGATGAAAAAATGCATATCCTCGGAGTC
Organism: Chrysotoxum bicinctum; assembly: GCA_911387755.1. NCBI lineage: Eukaryota > Metazoa > Arthropoda > Insecta > Diptera > Syrphidae > Chrysotoxum > Chrysotoxum bicinctum. The sequence continues at coordinate 202,701,902 of OU426987.1, read as the reverse complement.
TGCAGAAAATTATAGGTTATTTTTATAATTTTTTTTAGTGAAAGGTTGCCTTCGGGAAGCTTCTTATATTTTGATACGCCAGGTCCAAGAATAATATATTTGGCCTGAGCCAGTCTACGATCCCGAACACGTTGCTTCCAGCCGTTTAGACTAAACGAGTTTTGGTCTTCCTTGTCGCTCCGAACCTGGGGTCTAGGATTAGCGTTGCCAGTTTACCCGGGACGTCCCGGATTTCAGACATAAAATCTTCTGTCCCGCCGGGACAGTTCTTTTCCCGGGTTGGGGCTTAAACTCACAAAATAATGCCAAATGTGCCTAAATATCTTGCAGTGATAAGAAACAATCGCTGCATTGTGATTTTACTTTAGGAAATTGCTTTTGAAATTTCAATAAAACAAACCTTACTTAACGAAGAATGTATTTTTGCAAACTGACATCTGTCATTAAAATTGACAGATGACAAAAAAGTCATTTAATTAGTAGAAAGAATTTATTTATTTTGATCTACATGCCTATTATGATTTCTTATTTTGTCTCGGGCAATATGTTGAAATAACGGGATTTTTCATTATTTTAGCCATTTGTCCCGCCAAGGTGTAAGAAAAATCTGGCAACCCTAACTATAATAGAGCTGAATAGATCGCGAATTGGTGCTTGTGACCCGTTCACCAAAAAGATTGATTGAATTCAATTACAATAGACCAAACAATTCAATCCTAATGTCAATCTCCTGCCATTGAAACGAATGAACATAAAGTGAACGAAACGAACGAAAAAAAAGTTACGTTTCGTTCATTCAACTTCTTCTCAGTCATTTTACGATACCAAAGAAATAAAACGAAATGTATATTTTTCATTTTATATACAATGGAAGATAGCGTGAACGAAGTCGAAAAGAAGTAGATAAAGCCAAACTTTCGTTCATTTTCAGATTTGTTCGGTATCAGTTAGAACGAAACGATTGGAAAAAATATTTCAGTTGAATGAACGATTGAAAACATTTCGTATCGGTCTTGTTCTTGTTCGGAACAAAACGGCTGGATAAAAAATTAAATTGAATGAACGATTGATTGAAAAGATCGAATCCTTGAACCAATCAATCATTGATTGATTCGATCTTTCAAAATGAACGATTCGTACAGCTGTAGTCTCGCATTTGAAGACAACCTTTTCTATAATGAACTTAGGCATATGAAAACACTTTATAATTAAAGCAAAACTGTGCCACATTGGCTATGTATTTTCGTATATCACAATGAGAGGGAAAACAGAGCATAACACATTCGTGTAGTGCGGCTGATTAAAGAGTCTCTCTGCTTAACAGTATGTCTAGCTGAGCATAGTTACGTAGATGATGTCTTATAGCTTTATGGTACAGCTCATAGCTAAGGTGGATTTTATCTTCTTCTCCATTCACTCACTTCATTCACACGCAAACGTCAAAATGATCTTCGGACAAGTTTTCTTTTGAAAGTCGACAGTATAAGATATTTTTCCCATAATGAAAGACTGCCAGTTTGAGGGTATTATAAGGTGTGAGCTTTATCTTACGCGTTATGTATTATGAATCCATTTTTTCAGGTAACTTCGTCGGATCTCCACTAAAGTTCTAATGACGAATACTTGCATATAAGGCTTTAAAGTAGATTTCACAAATTATAGTCATGGTGCATGCTTATTTCCCTCCATGATTGGCTGATAATGATGTCCATTCAAAACTTAACATCCGTATTCAAAGAGCTCTGCTAGAATCCATCAGACCCTGAACACTTACTTGTACTTGTTTCAGTACTGGGAACTGTAAAACTGGATCTTCATTGAATGGTAGTGTTTTCGCCATATTAATCGCTTTATATGATGAACACTTTTCAGCAGTTTTAAATGCTGCTTGAAAGTATCTGATATTCCCTGAAAGTCAATTACTAAGTAACCTGCGTTCCCAGTTCTAACACCAGCAGCCTGTTTCTTAATTTTATTTAAAAAAATTCAGGGTGTAGGTTTATCATAGGACTCCTAGATTTCCTTGCTCGTAAGCCCTCTTCTTTCTACACAGGGTGTTTACCCTTTTCTCTCACTGCTCTTTGCTTAACACTCCAGCATTTTTGCTTTAGAATCTTCTGTCACTTGTTTCAGTTGAACACATTCATCGTCATTTATCACGGGGATGATTGGAAGCCTATGGTGGCATCGACTGCCTTCTTGATGATATCACCATATTGGAACAGCTGATTTTTGGCTTCTTCTGTTCATTTGGTTTCTAAGGTTGATAAGGCATTTAATGTCGAATTTCTTCTGCTAGATGGTTCACAATTTCTTTTCGTTCGAAAGTCTAGATGAACGATTTGAGTTCAGAGCCCAAAAGTATTCTAAGAAACACTTTTGTCTTCTCGTTTCCAAAAGTTAACCGAATATTTCAGTGGCCATAAGCCATAACCTCTAAAGTTCACCTTAGACGAAATTGAGATTTTGATTTTTAGCTGTTTTTCCTTGCGACCAGAGATTTATGTTTGTGATGTGGAATGTTTGCCATATGCTTAGAACCATATTTCGCTCGTGAATTGTGTGTGTGTTGTGTCGATATCTCTCTTAATCCTATTGCGCAATACGAAGGAAGAAGTTGAAGTACATCTTGCGTTTGACTTCCATAAAGACGGTATTGGGTTCGATTCCCAGCTGCAACAATAATGTTTATCAGAGCCGTACTGCTTCTTGCGAGGAAGTGACAAATCCCCAAGAGTATCTCTTGTCATAAAAAAGAGATGCTCATCTTAGCCGTTCGAACTCGGCAACAAATTGAAGGTTTTCTATATTAATGATAAACACGCAGGAATGGTTGAGAGTTGTTCATAATTTACTAGGTCCTGGTTTTCTCCGAGTTGTTGGAACACAAAATTTATTTTTTTATGTAAAAAGGAGACGATAGAGTCCTCTTAAGCACAGTCCAGGCCACTTTTGTCATAATTTTTGTTATTGAAATTTTAGAAAATATTTTTTTTTTCAAACAAAATTTCACAGACTTTTGTTCGGTTTTCAAAGGATTTTGAAAAAAAAAATTCTTAAGCTCTTTAAAAATATAAATAGTATTTTGTGTTCAGATGCTTAACTTTTAGTTTTTTACCGTTATTTTTAAAAACATTGTTCTAGTGATATAACTAGTTGCATTACTTCACTTAAACAGTTCAACTTTTATACTCGGGCTTCAGGGAGTTTCCCTTGAACCCAACTTCGAACATACTGTCAAATTCAGAGATTCTTTCTGTAGCCGAACAAAACGAATGTGGAATGCCTTACTTGACGCTATATTTCCTTCCCATTATGATATTTAGGCATTTAAAACCAATGTGCATCGTTACTTTCCAAAAAAGCTCCTACTGTACACAAACATTTCAAGAGTAGTCATAATTCCGCGCAAAACTAAAAAAAAATGTCATTCAGTTTTTTTTTAGAAAAATCAATATGTATTTCGAAAAAAAAAATTATCGTTTTTTTTTAAACTTGAAAACTAACAGTTAATTAAGGCTACCTAACAGTTGAAGGAAACAATTTTTAATTTTATTTAACAATGCCTGCCATAAAATAAATAATAATAATAATAATAAATAAAGGATTTTGAAAATTCTATTTTCTGGAAAACGGCATCCAAAATTCTGGTAATTTTTTTTTCTGTTTGGCTTAATTTCTACTATCAATGATTCCATAAAAAAAGCTTTTGAAATTAATATACTTCTGACAGCACCTACGGCAGAACCACCTTATAAATTTTTTTTTTTGTTTAAGCGTTTTAAGAACTAATTTGGTGCTTCAGAACATTTTTCGCTGATAACATCCATTTAAAAATTCTAAATCTCTTAAACATAGAAGCAACTTCGTGCCATGTTGTCGTGTCTTTTTATTTTGTATACAACAGAAATTCAGAAATAGTTTTGCCCCCATATGCGGTATTACCCACACTTCTCCTATTTGTTCACCAATTATTCCAAATATTTACATATTAATGATTTTTCATTTTTATATTTCTGTTGTTAGTAAAATTTATTTGTTCCGAGGATTTGCAGAGCCCCTTTGATTTCTGGACACACCAGATTGCTGCCCTTTCGTTGTCAACGGTTAAATACGGCACTGGTTAACATTCTTGGTTTGTCTTACGCATTTTTATGGCGGCTATGAGAGATCGTGTATCCGCCTCGACGATGATGGCTTCATAGATAAATTTCGTGCTATAAGCGAAGATATTTCAAATGGACCTGTTTTCCTATTGGGATCAGAGAAGCAGAACGAAGATGTTTTTCTCTGATGCTATAAAGTGAACAGAGAGGTTGCCCCACGATACTTAAGTTAAGAACAAGATTCATTTGTGGATGAGAATTATATTTTCTCGCACTAAGTCGAGTACACGAATTTTGTGTAGTCGCCATCGCCATTGCCATCACCGTGTCGTTGGTGTTGTTGTTCTTAGAAGACTTAAACCACCTGCTGAAATCTACTAGCTTGACTCCACTAAGTACCTACTATAGGCATCAGACATTTAAAATATGATGAAGAAAGATTCATGATCTCGTCGAAATGATTTAAACTGGTAATGTATTTCCTGCAAAGCAATGATGATTGGGGGGCATATGATTTCAATTGGCTTAGTTGCGCCTTCTTTTTCTTTTTTTGGTTAACGTTACGAAAATGCACAGCACCAGAGCAAACTTTATACAGAATAGAAGTTGGTTTAACTCGTTTCGTTAAATTTATCGTGAGCAGAACACGAAACCAAATGTATATGAAATTAAGTTCGACCATCCCATGGAAACAGAATTTAATTAACTTTGATTAAAGTTCAGTTGATAGTGTGGAATTGCGTTCAATTTAATGGATTTCACACTTTCACCGTATTCGTGATAGATAAGCATCAATTTGGACGCGTAACCTAAGTAGAGTTAGACTTGGACATGATGATTAAGTGTTGGTTTGGCATATATAGGCCTTGGAATAGTTTTGTTCAATTTATTTTAAATAGGGTTTGTTTGGGGGTATCTACGAAGTCTTAATGGGTAGATTGATTTTCATATACAACCGGTCTTCTATATTACTCTCGTTAGAAACTCTTGCAGGGTGAAGTGATAATATGGGATGAATAAATATACGAACGAATAATTTACACATAATCCATCTCCAAGAAATCTTTAAAGAGTTAGTCTGTTTTACCACTGTTTTGACTTTTGAAACTTTTTTTGGACACAGAACTTTTTAAAGAAAATATTTGAGTTTTTTTACTTGACTTTTTTTTATTTTAAATCCCTGAAAATACAAGGAAATAGCATCTTTCAAAAAAACGCACCCAAATTTTCAGACAGATCTGTTAAATAGAAACGTTTTGTCAGCCATTTAATATAATGTAGGTGCATGTCTAACAGCATTTTCGTACAAATGGAAAAGGTGAATTTCAACTGCTCATTAAACACCAATTATTACGAGAAAAAACCATCACGCCAACCAAATTAAAGCTTGACAAATATTTAGTGGACTCTTCGCCATTTATTGGAATCATTCACTGCTAGTTTACTCAATTTCGGTGCGGTGTATTCCAGCACAAGTGACACCGAACATTCTGGTCGCCTAACTGAGGTTACCACAGTAGAAATGGTCTATAAACCCACGGATTAATAAATAGACGTTCAACGACCACGGGCTTATCACATGAATTAGTGATATCGAATTTACATAAATATTTGGAAATGAAAAATCTTTCCACAAGATAGGTGCGACCTTTGATCACAATTGAAAGCAAATGCTATCGTTTGACAACTTCAGAGTAGTGTTTGGTGGTGTTCAAGAAAAATTCGACCAAGTTCTTCAGCCTTTTCGTGACGGTGGATGAAACATAGATTAACCACAACACACCAGAGACCAATAATCAGTGGTCAGACTGGTGAATCCTCGCTCGATACCTGTCTTACAACCATAAAATTAGGGCGTAGTTTCAACAAACAAAACACACATACATTATCGATTCAAAATAGCTTTTATGGCCTTTAGTCCACAAACATTGGCGTTTCGTCCCGGCGATCTCACATGGACTCATCAGTTGATTGTGAGGACTTTGTCAGTACGCAATTATCATATAACAGAGTAAAAAGTCTCTATCTCTTCTCGGGAACATAACCATCGAAAGCAACCAACTGGGTTACCACAAGAATAAGATGAAACTCAGTATGGACGAGTTATGCTAGGGCTGACAAGGAGATACATGAGGATACTCACTACCTGTGTCACTACCCTGCGCTATATCATTCTTCAACTACTTCGAGGAACTCACTGACACTCCAAGCAAAAATCTGTTAAATTTATTAACGCTACCAAATGGTTTGAAAATTCCTATATCAACCAGCCGACCCCGAAATTGGAAATTGCCTCCAACCACAGTCAAAAGTCATAAAAAGAGTCCAGTACGACAATGATAGAACGAACAAAACGACTAAACGACGACGCATGTTTCTTATAGGAGCAGCAACAAACGGAGAATGGGCAACTCGCCTATACGACTGCGATTGCAACTCCTCAGTACATCAGTGAGTTGTTGGGGCCACCTCTCCCAAATATTTTTAAAATCTTCTTGAGGAAAGGGACAACCCTTCGACTTATTAAGCAATTCTGACAAAATAAACGATCACTTACATCAACCACTGACCTATCAGAAGTTGCAAGGAGTCACATCTGGTGGAGTGATGATTTCTACGTCTTTGTCTCCGCAACCAGTTGATAATGTAACGACAAATATTTCTTCAATGACTAAGACCTTTCAGGCTATATCTAGCTAAAACTTCTAAACATCCTTAAAGGGCTTGAATGACATAGGATTTATCATACGTGTCATTACAATGGAGTCACCATCTCTAGAGTATCACAAAGGATCTACATTGATATAAGTGTGTCGGCAACAAGATCAACTGCCAGTCCATTAACCTAACCTAACCAATCGAAGTTGGGTTTTGTCAGAAAACAAGGTCAATCATCACATTAGTCCAGTCAAATTAGTATTTTATATCTACAAAAAATACTGCGTCGAATTTTTTTTTGTTTCTTACGCAGTACCTATTGGAGAGTGTAAATCCAAAAAGTTCGAACAAAAAGCGCCCATGCGTTGTCCGCCATTTTATAGAAGTGATATTGTTTGTGAAGTTTCAAGACCCAACCTATTAACTGCTGATTTAATCTGCTTAAATTTTTTAATATCTAACGTTAGTTTTTTGTTGGTGTATACCGATTACATCTTCACCCTATAAAGGCTTTTGTGGATGAATTCTCGGTGTTTTTGGATAATCTTCGCTGCAAAAATGTAGTTCTTTTGGGTGACTTCAATATTGATATTTTGTCTTACACAAATGATACTGAATATTTTCTTGCGGTACTTTCATCATTCGGTTTTACCTCTTTGATTAACATACCCACTAGAGATCATTCTTGTTTGGACCATATTTTTTTAAGATTGCACAGGAATAATAATATGTGCTACAAGACGGATGTTTTTGAACTTGGAATAACTGATCACAGATTAACTAGCATACAGTTTGAGTGCAGTTTACCAAGAATAAAACATCAACAAAAATGCAAATACTTTTCAAAAAATAAATTTCTCTGCTCTTAAATCAGCTTTGGCTTTTAAATTTTGGGATGAGGTTTATAGTGCTAGTGATCCATCTGCAGCTTTTGATCTTTTTCTTAAAAGACTTCAATCCTTAATTTCAAATAATAGTCAAGTTACTTATACAAATTTTAAAAAATTATGCTTCCTAAAACAGTGGATGAACTTATCATTACTCAAAAAAATAAATAAAAAGAATAAACTGTCTGCCAAAGTTAAGAAACATCCTCAAAATATAAGACTTAAAAAATGTTTCGATAACCTTTGTAAGGAACTTAAAAATGAAATTCCGCTCTGCAGAGATAATTATTTTAAGAGTAGACTTCTTGAAAATGTGGGTAACTCAAAGAAGGAATGGGAAGTTGTTAATGAAATTTTAAATAAAAATAAGCAAAAAGTTGATATTTCATTACAAAACGGTGACTCTTTAGTCAATCATCCTTCAGCAGTTGCCAATTTATTCAATGAATACTTTTGTAATATAAATCAAAACACTGATTTACCTTCTATTTCAAATGAATGTCATTGTTCAGAATTTATTGTCCAAGAAACTGTTTGTGCTGAAAGTTTTTTCTTTAATAATTTTTCCTCATTGGAAATTCATAAAATCATTATGTCTCTTAAAATGTCTAACTCTTCATCTGATGATATGATTTCAGCTAAGATTTTGAAAAATATTTCCTACTATGTTTCTGATGTTTTGAGTTTCATATTCAATCTTAGCATTACAAAAGGAATTTTTCCAGATTCGCTCAAGTTATCAATAGTTATTCCAATGTACAAAAAAGGGGAAACTACTAATTGTAATAATTATTATCGACCTATTTCGCTTTTGTCTGTGTTTTCAAAAGTTTTTGAAAAAGAAATAAAATCAAGGATGCTCTCCTTTTTAGACAAAACTAATCTTTTTAGTAATTCGCAATTTGGATTTAGAAAAGGAAGATCAACTGAAAATGCAGTCCTAAAACTTTGTAGTGAAATCTACGCATGCTTAAATGAATTTGACATTCCGGCTTCCTTATTTATTGATATAACGAAGGCATTTGATATGGTGGACCATGCATTGTTACTGGAAAAGCTTTATAAGGCGGGATTTCGTGGGTTTGTTAATGATTGGTTTGGTTCGTACTTAAATAATCGTAAGCAAAAAGTAAAGATTAAGGACTCTTTTAGTACGGAAAGTAGACTAAATTTAGGTGTTCCACAAGGTTCAGTTTTGGGCCCAATACTATTTTTAGTTTTTGTGAATTCGCTTTTTGTGCAAAAGTTCAAAGGCAAAATAACAGCCTTTGCTGACGACACTGCTTTATCCTACTCGTCTAAAAACTATTTTAATTTATTTGTTGATATCAATAATGACTTACAGTTACTTCGTCAATGGTTCTTTCATCATAAATTAATTATTAGTCCAAAAACTAAATTCATGATATTTAACCTTTCGGGCTCTATCTGTGATGATGTGGTACTGAGATATCATGCACCTAATTGTTCTAAGTATCATTTAAAAAATTTTTGTGAGCATTATTTTGACACAGAAACATATAGCTCTGATAAAAATTGTTGCATTGGCTGCTTTAACATTGAGCGTGTTGACAGTTTTAAGTATTTAGGTATCCTTTTAGATAATAGGTTGAACTGAAAAGTTCGTACAACTAGTTTAACACAATACTTAAATATCGTCATAAGACATATCTACCATCTCAGCCTTTATTGTAGTCAACCTGTCCTTAAATAAGTTTATAATGGTTTATTCAAATCCAGGCTGCAATATGGGTTGACTTGTTGGGGTGGTACTCATTTTAATAAAATTGAGCCCCTGCTCATCAAACAAAAGCATGCAATTCGTATTTTGTGTAAGGTTAATCGTAGAACGCATAGCTTTGAGCTGTTTAAAAGCCTTGAGATTCTGCCACTAAAGCATTTATACTTTTACAAAGTCTTAAAAACATTTTTTGTATGTTCTGGGTATTCGGCTTCGAGACTGTATGATTCTTATAATTTACGGGTGACTGTAACTGTACCCATTGTTAAAAAAACACACTTTTCTCTTTTCTATAATGTAACCGCACCTCACTTGTTTAATAGTTTGCCTGAAACATTAAGATGTGAGAGAGTACAATCAGTTTTCTTAAAAAATATTAAATCGTTGTTATTTACTTTTAACCACACTGAAATAAACACATTTATGAATATAATTATTTGATTTACTCTTTTCGATTATCTCTTAAACTGCACTAATATTGTACATATATATTTTTGTTTATAATATACTAAACATTTTTTTTTTTTATTTATTTAAATCTATATTTATATTGATCCCCATCAATATTATAACTAATGAATTTTTTCAATTAATGGTGCATTCGACTCTTACCTTTTGGTAATTGAATGCCCCTAACTATTTCATTTCCCTAATCATAGTAAGCATTTGTTTTGTATACTGAAAGTTTCTAATTAGACTTATGAAAAATGTTAGCTTATAAAGCTTTGGTTGTATGAAATAAAGTTATATGACAAAAAAAAAAAAAAAACAAAAAAAGGTTTGGAAAGCGTGAACTCGATTTTCTCGGCCTAGCCAAAAAAAGGAGATAAGAACGACATGAAAAAATTATGCCACATTGAGAGCTATCGATAGGCTGATATAGAAACGAAAACGATTGAATCGTGGATTATACCTCCTGGGGACACCACATTAAAAAAAATGCGCCGTAACTCTACCTCGGTGGTGGTGTGGAAAAGAGTTTGAACTGTTTCTTTAAATTTCATAATGAACATAATCAAATTTGAAAATTTTCAAACGTGAGTAAATTTCTTCTTTTTTTTTTTAATTTTCGCAGGATATTGGCCATTTTGACAGTTTTTGTCGCACATAAAATTTAAATATACCAAAATGTAGGAAATAAAGTGATCTATAAAAATCAACTTAAGTATTTTTTTGACCAGATGAACATGATGCGAGATAAACGCTAAAAATCATTTTTTACTTCAAAATCTCGACAGTTTTTCGTCGATAACTTTTTTTTGGAAAGAGGTTTTAAATGTTTTTCTCAACAAAAGTTAAAGAAGATATTTTAACGTACAAACCTAAACAAAAAATACAGCTCTATATATGATAAAAGCCGAGAAAATCGAGTTCACACTTTCCAAAGCTTTTTTCAAAATGGCGGACAACGCATGGGCGCTTTTTGTTCGAACTTTTTGGATTTACACTCTCCAATAGGTACTGCGTAAGAAACAAAAAAAAAATCGACGCAGTATTTTTTGTAGATATTTCGAATTAATTAATTTAATTTTACTGGACTACATTGATTACCTTGAAAAGGGTACAGCGATCACAGTCACAGGCGCATATTGCAAAAAAACTGATGGATCCATTCACTACCATTTTGAAGCAGAAACGGTCAAACTTAGAGAAGAAAAAAGTTCTTTTCCACCAGGAAAACGTACCCTTATCCAGCATAAATGTATAAATGGGTCAGAAGTAAGAAATTTGGGTTAACTGAATAGGTCATCGTTAAAGTAAACGCTTATTTTGAGGGGCTTAATTGACATCGTCACCACGTGAGATAACACGGCCATTGAATTTGTCGCGCAAAAGAGCCATTGTTTCGTTAGCTTTGTGGTAAGCGGCACCGTCCTGTTGAAACCACATATCGTCCACATCCATATCTTCCAATTCAGGCGATAAAAAGTTCGTTATCATCTCACGATAGCGAACACCATTCACAGTAACTGCTGCTTATTGACGAATCCACTGAGGTGAAAATGTGCCTCATCACTGAAGATGATTTTCTTCGAAAATTGATCGTTCACTGTTGCCATTTTTTGCCACCATTCTGACCATTGACGCCGCACGCTTCAAATGGTCAAGAGGCTTTAGTTCTTGAGTCAATTGCACCTTGTAAGCGTGTAAATGCAGGTCTTTACTTTATGCATAATATTCATCAACGACGAGCGTGAGAGGTGCAATTGTTGGGCACGAACGAGTTCAGGTGGACAATTAAATTGACCGAAAAAATCACGAAGTGCACGATATACATTTTGATTTGAACGCTCATTTTCATAATAAGCCTGAATAACTTTAACGCGTTGCTCGATTGTGTATCTTTCCACGGTTCAAATTGAGTTACATAGTCTGAAATTGATAAATGTCAAATAAAATGCAGAAAAAAACTTGACGTTTAGGTGTGGTTCACATTCAACATCAGTCCTTAAAATTTAACCACACCTTAGCATGGGTAAAATCGTACCTAGAGAAAAGTTGGTACCAGGTAAAATTCCAAAAATCTCTTTGAAACCAATTTTCTTCTCATTCAGGTGTACCTCAGGGAAGACATCTGGGTCCGCTTTTATTCATTTTCACTATTAATCATACTGTATCATGAAAATCCCTGAGACTCTTATATTTGGTATGAATATTTTGAAGACTATTAAAGCTAATCATAACCACAATGCTTTACTATTTAGTTTGATAAAACTGATCTTTCCCTTAACCCTGTTAAATGCACCGGAGAAGCTTCATAATCGTGATTGGATATAACTCCTTGTTAATAAATATTTGGTTTATTGTATAATTTTGTTAACAGTTTAATTGATATTGTTCAATTTTACATTCCAGTTAATTTTTACTCATGTGTTCGCTTAGATTACTTAACTAACTACTAAACACTAACATATGTGTTTGTAAGTGTTTCTACTTGCTCTCACCTCACTTAGATTAAGCAATAAGCAGGAACTGGTTAATTGCTGCTTCAAAAACCTTTTTAGACCAATCTTCTATAATCTTTATAACAATAGCAATACATTTATCAACTTTTAAACGAAAATTCTCATTTTCAAGCCCTAACAGAGGAAGCTCAGCACCGGTGGCAAACATTAATTTTAAGAATTTTTAGGGCTTACCTTCTCACCAATTTAAATCTCCAAGCAAATCTAATGAACAAGAAGCTTAAGAAGTAATAAAAAACAATAATGCGGAATTGCACACGCATTATAAAACCGCAAAGATGGTAAACATTTTTATTTTTTTGTTTTAATTCTAGAAATCTGCCTAATGGCCATTTCATTATAGCCGTCTCATTAAGAGATACTTCAACTGACAAAATAATGAATAAAACTACCAATTATGAGTACCATGGCCAATTAAATTTATCCCTTGTATCTACTTCTGGTTTTCCTGTCATATAAAATAATTCCATTCATCCAAGCTTGTTCTTAACTCAGAAGGTAACCAGATAATAGTGTGGATGGTAATGTTGCCTTAAGTGAGTAGTGGATAATTCGTTTATTTGTGTAAATTTTACGACAGGAATTGAATACTTTGAAATTTCCAATTATAAAGGATAATATATTTATTCTATTATAATACTAAAAAATCAAAATATAACATACAAATTTCTAAGGTGGATTAAGTATTTAATATTGAAACATCATTTTCGGAACTAATTGCTGGAACTAATTAACCAAAACTAAGACGATAAAACCACTCTTTAGTGCTTCTTATAAGAAAAAAATAAATTCACATACGGAAAATTTAATGTAACCGAATATTTCTTTAATGAAATTTGGTATGTTCCTTTATAATTTGTAGGATTATCAATTGCAAAATATTACGTTCTCGAGAGTAAGGAGATAGACACACAAAATACCGAGTTTCAACGTCTCAAGAGCAAAAGTTTATAAAATAATCTCTTTTAAGACTTAAGCGTGACATGTGTGTTACTTTTAAGACCCACATCCACATCCACGCCCACTTCCAATTCATTTTCTTTACCATTTAACTTAAGTCCATTTCTTTTTTTTTATTTTTTTTTTATAAGAAACAAATTTTTTCATTTATAAACTTTAATATTTTTTTTTTGTCGGTGGAAATTTTCAAAAGATACTTGGCAATATTCTGTACTAAGTATATAGTGTGGGTTCTTAATCGCAAGAAAGCCATCGGGTCTAGGACAAATCTATGAAAGATGGTTAAATGATTTTTGTTTATTAATTTAAAATTACATTGGGTTTTTTCAAGACTTTAATACTTTCTCATACCTCGTAGACCTCGTATAGGCTTGGTTCTTTTAAATCTCCGAAAATTGTCTCGTTCATTTAAAATGGCTTCCATTTCAAAGTTGGTATGAATTCAAAAGCGCTGATTGTGGGATACAGCGTGTTTTTCAACCTCTTCTTGTTCTTTAGTTTGACAAGAGTAGTACCCTTTGGGGTTATTGTAGGTAAGTTTTAGTTGGATTGCCGGGGGTCAGAGACTGAAATCTCAAATCTCACTAAAAAATAAAATATTTTTCCAGTAGTACTGCCACTTTCCCGAAAGTGACAAATCTTCTACGAGTATCTCTTTTGACATGAAAGAAATACCATCTGGGTCCTTCGGATTCAAAATATCAACAAAAAATTCTCTCTAAGTATAAACACAAAAACTTCAGCCAATACTCGTATCGTAACATACTCAACCCCAGCTGTAGGCAGTTTAAAATTTTAAATAATTTTTCACTTGCAACACTTTCTCGCAGACTATACTCGTAAGAAATTGTATGTTTTTCCTATTTTTCATGTTTGCCGTGTTGATTTACATTTAAGGATGGATGGGCTCGTTGTACATGCGACAAATCTTTTAAGACAAGATACAAAACCAGGTTTATAAAAATACTAACCAGAAATATGTGATAACGACCCCCAACGCCATCTGCATTGTCGCAGCAGCATTACAGTCAAAACCAGAGCTATGATGCAGAGGCGCATGTAAAAAGGTGCATTGGAATGCAAAAGGGGAGGCATCAAATCAAACACATGGGAGTGTTTGTGAATCTTCTTCACATGCTTGCTGGTGTTGTTTTGTTCGTGCCTCCAGCCGTCACCACCTAGAAATCTCTATGTCTCTATACAATATTGAAACGCTTCCAATTCATTAGAACGAACAAAAACACTACCTCGCGCGCCATTCTAATGAAATACCTAACTTCATAGATTGCGTGGTTGAATATTTTAAGCCCGGCTTGAATGCATTCAACATTAATTACGTTACCTAGGTATAGCTAGCATCAACCTTAGATGTGTAGCAGACGCATTGATGGGCTAGATGGGGTACCTCTTCTGAAATTGAAAAATCTGGATAAGAAGTCCCAGCAACAAGATAAACAACAACAACAACAACTGTTAGGAAGTTTGTTCAACTAACTGTCCATTAGACTTCCACCACCTGGAATATGGGAAGCCTTCTTGCAAATGGGAGCCGGGAAATAGATTCTTAGTCTTTTTTTTTGCCTTAAATTCATGCAGCATGGTATTGGTTGCATCTAGTCTGTGATAGTGAATCGGTTGGGTGATCGTAAAAGCACTTCTTTGGGTGGAAATTATATCACGTGGACGCCATCTTCATCTCACGATGGATGAGCGAACAATTTGCAATCTGCACAGATCATTGATCATGTTTAATTTCAGGTAATGCCTAGGAGTGCAGGATAACGATCGGTTTATAAATTGCTCCATGTCGTGATTAAAAATAGAAGTATCTACCTACCTGCAGTTTGGTAGATAGACTGGACGATCCACCGATGGCCGACCAACCGTCACAGGGCGAATTCCTACGGGCACTCGGTTGAATATGATGGAAGTCTTTAATTTGAACGGGAATGTGTGTAATTTCGTTGATGATTAGGATGTTCCTTTAAACTATAGGTTGCATGGTGTTGGTAGTTGTACAGATCATAATATCCAGACCAATCTAATTACGTTCAGTTTTTTGATTCCTTTAAATCGAAAAATAAATTGTTCTAAAAATATTGAAGGGCGTGTTCAAATGTTATCACATTTTGTAAAGATATTTAAACCTTTAACCACCCAATATAATTTTTTTTGATGGCAACATTATTTATCTGGGTGTAATTGTGTATGACCTTAAAGATAATTATTTATAATTATTGGAGATGAGAGGATGAACTTTATTATTTTAATCGTTGGGAATAATATAACTGATCATGTAATGGCACAGGGTGGTCCAAACAACACTCACCCAATGTGGTGTTGCTTTGTATTTTAAACGAAAGGACATTTAATTTTAAATTCACGAGTATGTCGGGCAATCATGGCATTTTCACTTCACAAATGTCAGACCAAAACTGACAGGTACCACCATTTTATCTTCGTATAGGGTAACACATTTGAAGCTACAGGGTAGCTAAGAAATAACTATAGGCCAATTTCTTTGAAACATTGAAACTTATAATTTTGTAGAATAACTTCGAAAACTGGAACGTTTTATAAAAAAAGTGAAAGAAGTGTAAACCCAGTCAGCAATGAAAGTGAATAAACAAGATCAATACAGCGATGAATTCAGTAGTTGGTGGAGAAATACTATAGATTTGTCAGCAGTAATATCGACTGTTTTGCTTTTACATCATCAAAACGAAATAAAGCTCAAAATTGGAAAATTGCAGGTTTTACAGAAAATATTGAAAAACCAACTGGGAAGCCTTCAATGCAAACCTGACCCCATCTTTCGATTATGAAGAAATTCAGTCTACCAATTATGTTAAGCAGCTCGAATATTGAAAAACATACCAATGAACTTACGTAAGTTATTCATGCTTATTTTGACATTCTCATGAATAGTCTATTCGTTAGAATGATTCTATTCCTTCGAATGAACTTTCTTAATTTTGAGATTCGAACGAATAACATTCATTTGCGAAAGATAGCATAAAATGAACTTCAAAAAAGA
Organism: Chrysotoxum bicinctum; assembly: GCA_911387755.1. NCBI lineage: Eukaryota > Metazoa > Arthropoda > Insecta > Diptera > Syrphidae > Chrysotoxum > Chrysotoxum bicinctum. The sequence goes on along the minus strand of OU426987.1, from coordinate 202,685,547 downwards.
TTCATTTTCATTATCAGCTCTTTGACATTTACTATATTTCTATTTGAATTAGTATGACCTTTTTACATTTTTTTTGTTTCTAAACATTTTATAGATGTTGGATAAATAATCAAGAAACAAAATAAATAATACACTTTTTCATTAAAAAGTAAAGTTTAACCATAAAGAACTACATATTCATTACATTTTTTGTGTCAATTCAGCTGTTTTGAAACTATTCTTAAAAAAAATTAGTTCTTCATGACGCGTTCTAAATTTTTATTTTTTTTCGTATACACTTGGTCACACTAAGATATCAAAAACAAAAGAGAAGTGTTTGTGAAATGTCAAAAGTCAAAACCAAAAAGTGAAATCTTTAGTTGTGATTGTTTATTGTTTAATAATTTAAATTTCTTTGATAAAAACATAACATAATAAATAAAAAATAAAAATATGGTATTTGTGTTCTTTATAAATGAAAATGGTGTTGAAGAAGTGCAGAGGAGAAGGATAGTGGATGCTTTCCGTATCAACGCGGGAGGTAAAAAAACCCTTTGCTACCTCCGGGTTTTCTTCCACTATTTTGATAAACTTTTCCTTTTGTTCGCGGTTTGTCCAGTTGGAATGCGATGTTTAAACATAAAACAACAAAAAAATTAATAAAAGTAATTTATTTACCATGAAATAATTAAAAACTTACATGTTTTGTTGCTTACTCGACAGAAAAATTCAAACGACACAAAAATGACATTTAATTCTATTCTTTCGAATGTCAAAATTGAATTAGCTTTCGCAAATGAATGAACTTTCTATGGATTGGGTGAACTTTCGATTTGTTCGATTAACATTCTAATCGCCGAGTCTCAAAATTGAGTTTCAACGAATTCGACTCACTTTCGAACGAAAGAGAATGTCAAAATAAGCACCATTAACTATGCTACAAACAAAGGAAAAAGCAGGCTCAACTCCGCATCTTTATACTTAAAAAAACACTGAAGGAGGTTCTTCAAAAGAGCAAAACAAAATCCTGACTGGAATATATTCAAGATTAGCTAAGCTAAATATAAAAACTGAAAGTAAATAAAAACATTGAGTCTTAAATAATACTGCTAGGCTTAGAAAACTCTATTTGCGTCGATCCGATTCAAACCAAATGCTTATCCATTAAGCGTTTGTATCTTCAAATATTGTTCAAACAGAAGACCCACTTTTATTAATCAATTTAATCATTTGCACATATGTATTTTTGAAGCCATTACTATCCATAGTGATTTGACAAGACAGACTTAATAAATGACAGTCAATTTGACAGATGCAAAATAAACAATATGGCAGCAGTAATCTCCTGTCAAAGTTCGGGAATCTCTATTGGAAAACTGCTTAGTATTGTTAACCCATAAATAGGTGATAGTAAAGGAAGAACGCTGGCTTTGGGCACTTATTTCCCATTCTTTCGTTTCTGATTGTGTTCTGCGTTGGTTAGGTGGTCTATTTCGATTCATCATACAATCTTTTTTTAAAATCCGCTTTTTTTGTGAGAAGAAGAACTGTCATTTTGCACAGTTCTGGATGACCAATCAAAAATCCCATAAATAGAATTTTTGCATCAAAAATTGTGTCAAAAGGGCGAAAATAAGGCAGAATAATAAAAATAATTTAACAAGGGCAAACTGTCAAAATTTAACAGTGAGTCCAATACAAACATCTTGAATTAATAAGCCTCACATACAATTTTAAGATGTGTCGATAATCTGGACACAAAATAATGCACAGTGTAGTGCGAATGTGTCGTCAAGAAAATCCAATACTTATTGAACGCATCCACTGGAATGAAAAGTGATTATTATGTCGTTTTAGTAGAACTTTTGTTAATGCTGCACGAGCTGCCTTTCTTTTGGGGGTGTTCAGAAGCAAATTAATTAAAAAATAGCTATAGAACGATCCTTTTTAGAAAGCACTTAAGATGAAGAAAAATTTAGTAAAGTACTTAAAAGTTAACAAAGGGTGTTAGGTGTTTAAAATTTTGCGCATGAGCTATATTCTACATCGATACATTAAAAAATAAATAAGAGGCACAACAGCTTGTAGAGAACTGTTCTACGAAAAAAATGCACGCCTGGGTCGCACGAACTTGCTCCTATGTAATAGACTAGGAATTTTAAAAACGAATGTTATTAGAAAAAACTGTTCATAAGGATAAAATTAATATCTTTAATTCTTTTAGTAGTAAGAGAAAAATAAGAATGCTATGCAAATATGAATTTAAGCAAGAACAAAAATTATAAGTTCTTGTAGTGGTTTCTTAAAAAAAGCTTTTATATACAAAATTTTTAAAAGATTTTTAAGAAAAAAAATTTGGTATGCCAACTTTAAGTTTTAATTACTGTACGAATGAAAATTAAATTTCAAAAAAAAATATATTGAGACTTTTTTGAAATACCGAATTTTCCAAAAAAAAAATGATTTTTTTTTGCAAAAATTCAGAAAATATGTTTTTTAAATTTTTGAAATGCAATGGTTTTTAGACTTTTTAGAAGGATCTCTACAAAAAATTTCATTAAAATCTGATATTTTGATAATGAGTAATTCAAAATTTGAAAAAGTGGTTCTATGATTGGTACAAGCTGTAATATCTTAATTTCAATTTTTTTATTATTAAATTAAAGATCGTTAAAATTAATTGAAACAGAAAAATTTTTATTAAAATTCTAGGCGCCGTTTTCGAGAAAAATACGATTTTCGAAAGTCATTTTTTAACATTTGTATGGTGGGTACCTTTATTTTTAGGTAAAATAAAACTTTTTTTCAAACATCTTGTATATTATGGTGAGACACTTTTATTTATCAATTTTGAAAAAAATCTTGTATAAGGTTTTCGAAATATTGAGTTTTGAAAAAAAAAATATTGAAATTTTATTTAAAAATCCAAAAATTTTTTTTTGAAAATTTGAATACACATTTCTATTTAAATTTTTGGGATAGCTTTAACCAAAAAAAAATGATCCAAATCAGTCGTACCGTTCTTGAGAAAATCAAAAACAAAAAAAAAGGTTCTTTGGGGGGTAGCCTCATTAAACAATTTTCCGAAAAATTTTTTTCAACCAGTACCTAGCTTTAATTAAATGAAATTTCTTTGCATCTTTTTTTTTTCTTAAATTTGTCGAACAGTTTTTGAGAAAAAAAATATACATATATGTATGTACTTATAAAATTTCGAAAAAAATTCTTAAAAAAAAAGAAAAAAACGTGTGGGGGAAGAAAATTGAAAATGATATCTACCAAGTTTGAAGAAAATCGGTCGAGCCGTTTAGGCTGTAGTCGAACCGACAGACAGACAGACAGAATTGCGAGACTTACTTTTTTAGTCTTCGCTATCATCGTAATGTCAACTTTGATCAAAATCTCGAGTTCGATTTTTTTACGAATGCATACATATGTAAGTCGCAAGTAAAAAAAGGAATAAGTGCCAAAAATCAAAATTTGAGTTGGAAACATATTTTGAATCTTAAAACAGGGTTATGTGCTTATGTTCCCTTTTTTCTTAGTGTCTTACGATTACATTTATAAATGCGCCTTTTATTATTTGTTTTTTTCTTTTGCTTATGCCATGCACCTGTTTTTTTCTTTATTTTGGTTTTTCAAAAACTCTTTTCAACTTATTCTATTAATTTTAAAGCAATTTTTAAGTGCATTCACTAAGCAAAAAAGATGAACCTTAGATATTTGTATACAAAGAAAATAAGCTGCAAGTCCATTTTCCCTAACAAATAACCAAAATATTAGTTAAGATCACGCATATCTTTAAATAACATACATAGTTCTTTTCGAAGAACAAATGATTTTTTAAAACATTCAAAAACATTTAATTTTGACGTGTGAAAACCAAAAAGTAGGTTTGAAATTTGACATTTCTTAATTTACATTACTTCACGATATTAAGAGTTTTGTTATTACGTACACATTCAACATTTCCAAAAACGCTGGCAAGTGTTTAGGTTTCCCTCGAAGATGCTAGACATTTTACACCCCTCCTGATCAGGCTCTTATCTGTTATATTCATTCAAAGCTTGAGTACGATTCCTAGGGGAAGGTGCTCCAAAAACCAACTTGAATAGTAGCTGATAGAACTATAACAGAAACATTTGAATCTCTCGAGCATTAGCGCACTGTTTCTCGTCGTTAATTATCGTTGCATTCCTTCCCCTAAAAAGTTCAACAGTAATACTCGAGCTTCAGAGAATACTGATCAATTTACCCTTGAGCACAATTTCGGACATATACTGTTTTCAGAAATTATTTCTTAACCTGCACTAAACGAATGTGAAATGCTTTACCCGTCTCAATAGTTCCCTCCCATTACGATATTCAGACATACAAAACCAAAGTACTTCTGCAGCTCCTTTTAAATCTTCTCAAACTTTCCTAAAACGCTCGCACTCTGGTCAAACCTCTTAAGGGTATTTATAATCCTCTTAGCGCTGAAAGGGAAAATTTAACTTGCGGTAATACTGATATTGACTTACAACTCTCAACCATTTATATGCCCGTTGTTGGCATATATAGAGGGGACCTACAATTATCTACCGAATCTAAAGATCTTAGATGAGAATCACTTTTCTACAACAAAAGATACATTTGAAGGATTTGTCACTAATTCGAAAGAGGTAAAACATCTTTAAAAAAAACATTCGTTTATGTAGCAACTGCTAGGGATCGAGCCCAGATCTCCGGTATGACAATCAAGTGAACTAACCATTATATCTCTTCTATCCCTTTCGACTTTTCCAGTGTGTCACATATCGATTTGGATAGATTTGTGACACGCAGCTGTCACAATAACCTATTCAGTTAATACCACAGTTAACTCACCAAATCTGATGTCAAATGCTTTTTTAATGTGAAATTGATTTAAAGCTCAGGCTGGTAACATGAACTTTGATGTTGCTCCAAATTCGTTTGTGGAATGCTTACTTGCCTATCTTACATGAATTTATAAAGCAACATTTACTTAATTACTTGAATTTAAAGTGGAATTTTCAAAAAGCATACATATACTCATATAAAGTTTAAACTAAATATTGTAAAACCAAAACCAAATTATCATAAAACAACTTCTAAGGATCGAGTAACAATTAAAAATTTCTATTCCTGAAGCCCTTAAAACTACACTTTTTGACACAAACACATGAAAATTAAACAAAATCGAACTCATCACCATAAAATAAAAAAACAACTAAAACTATCAAATTACATCATATATTGTGTTTTTTCGATATAAAACTTAGAATGTCAGTTGTATCGTTCCGATTGGAATCTCCCCTTTCCTGATTCCCATCTTAATTGTGTCCCATTGTGGAACTAGTTTTATAAAACGCATTATGAATAAATTACAAAGATACACATAAATATGTGAAAGTATTAAAAACAAATCTTTTATACATTATATACGAATAAGTTTTTGAGGAATTTAAATTTTCTTTAAATCTTACAAAAGAAATTTTCAACTTATCAAAGATGCCTTAAGAAATTAGAAAAAAAGAAAGATCTCTTTTCTGGTTTTTGTAATAGAAAATATTCCATTGAAAGTCAATTATCGATCATTGACAAATTTACCAGCGAAAGCAAAATAATTTTGTAATAGTTTGTACAAGCAATTATCTTTGACATTTGACAACTTGATGAGTTGGAATTTCGATACGATAAAATCGATTAATTTCAGAGGCCGATGATGGAATCAATCAGCGTAAAACTTTAATACAGTAATTGCCCGCCCGACTTATGCACAGGGAGATATTAAATAATTTATCTACATTGAATAACTGTCCGGTCGAATATAAATTGCTTTAATATCCAATTACAGAAATTGAGATAGACATTCGATTAATAAAGAAAAATTATTACGAAAGCAAATATAAAAGTTATGTTCCTATAGAGGTGCCCTGGCGATATAGAGCTGATTTTGCCATTGTAATCCCATAGCTACTTTTGTCAGTCAATAAATCAACCAATAAAGATTTCTTTAAAAAAAAATAGGTGGGTTGATAGTTTGGGAAGTTTTCAACAAAATTCACAGAGAACAAGATAAAAACTTAGAACTTTACCTTACATCTGAGCTTTGAAAATTAAGTTTAAGTTTGCATTGTTGAAACCTTTCGAGAGAAGTTTTCTATTAAGGGGCCAGTTATAGCTATCATTGAAATACATCATTGAACATTTGCGTTTCCATTTTTAAGACCATTAAACATTAACTTTAATGGCTTTAATTGGTTCCAAAATTAAGCTAATGGGTAGTAAATTTTTTTTACTTTAAAAAGTAAAATTTTAAACTTTCTTTTAAATCCACTTTAAGGAGTACCGTGAAAAGAGAAGGAAAAAGAAAAAAACCCTGCGCAGGAAGAAAAGAGCAGCCGCAGCTTCTCAGCTCAGGTATCTCTAGGATTCTAGCACCGCCAAAAATACTCGCCGCCGGTTCTACAAATCAGCCAAACAACTGGCATCAGGTTATAGGACCGGCACGCAAGCTCTTCGAAAGAGCCAAGGGAACCTAGTCACCGAAGCACAGGGAATTGTAGACGTGTTTAAACAGCATTTCCAGCAGTTGCTTAGTGGGCATTATTTAGAGGAAACCACAGGGGAGCAAAGAAACATAAGACCAGTCAATGAAGATCCAGTCTCACTACCCAGTACTGAAGAGGTTAAGAAGGCAATCCGAAAGCTTAAGAACAACAAATACGCAGGCGCGGATGGCCTACCTGTGGAACTCTTTAAGTATAGAGGAGATGTCATGATAGGGTGCATGTATCAGCTCACCAACCAAGTGTGGGAGGAGGAAAGTATGCCCGACGACTGGTCAAATAGCTTCATATGCCCAATCTACAAAAAAGGCAATCATATGTCCGGCAAAAACTACAGGGGCATATCCCTGCTTAATGTTGCCTACAAGATCCTATCCACCGTACTATGTGAACGTCTAAAACCTTTCTGCAACACTATAGTCGGCACGTACCAGTGTGGCTTCAGGCCCGGCAGATCAACGTTAGACCAAATCTTCACATTGAGGCAAATCCTGGAAAAGACCAACGAATTTCAAGTCGAGACCCACCATCTTTTAATGGACTTTAAAACCGCATATGATAGCATAAGTCGCTAAGAGCTTCTATTGGCGATGTCGGAACTCGGGATCCCGAAAAAAACTGTTCCAGCTATGCCGCATGACGTTACAAAATACGCGGTGCAACGTGCAAATGGGTATCAGCTCATCCGAGCTATTCCAGACATGTACAGGTTTTCCGACAAGGAGATGCGCTATCAAGTGATTTCTTTAACCACGTCCTGGAGCAGATAGATCGCAAGAGTGGTGTTAACCTGGAAGGCACTATCTTCAACAGGTGTTCCCAACTGCTTGGCTATACGGACGACATCCCAGCCCCAGGTTCGAGACAACGAGGAAGACCGAACCTCCGCTACAGGTTACAGACGCAAGAGCATTTGGTCCCGACGACTGGAGGGAGCTCGCGAGGGATCGTAATCGATGGAAGACCGCAATATCTCAGGCAGAGAAACTCCATGGATCGGGAGCCGGTTAAGTAAAGTAAGTAAGTAGTTAATTGTTTCACTGATAGAAATCACTTTCAATGAACAGCTGATTTTCGTTTCTTTAACTTGGAACATAATCGTTCCACTGAATGTGTTCAAGTCTCTTTCTATTCTAAATTGTCAGTTTTGCTCTTAATAACCAACTCTAACGTTGACAACCTAGAATTAGTTTTGGTTTTTGTCAGTCTTTGACAAGATCTTTTATTGAAACCAATTTTTCAATGATTGCTATAACTCGCTTGTCAACAAAATATAGTCAGCATTCAACTGATTGGTTCCAATTGCATTGATGCATTTCAATAAAAGCTATAACTGGTGCCTAAATTGTCTCAAATTCTGCGAAAATTTGAGAGAAAATTGGAACTGGACAGAGCTGAGTAAATTTTGATAGTTCATCGCGGCCATGTTGTTTTTTCTCTTGTTAATTTTACTATATTTTTTTTTAATTTTCAAAACACTTAAGACCTGAGCAAAGTTTAAGGTAACACTTGACAATGATAAAAATAATTACTATCTGGAATAGTTGAAAGCGGGCTCCGATTTAAGTAAGTGTCGTCCAGTTTTGGATAAACTTGTAAGTAAACAAGGTTAATTGCCTGTTTCGGACCGTTGCACAGTGCGGCCGAAGGCATCTTTTTGCGGCCAAAGGTCCAAAATAAAAGTTTTGAGTTAGGGGTTTCTTGTCATCAGGTTGTCTAAAGGAGACCCCTAGGAGACGAAAAATGTTCGCCGTAGTAGAGTCTCTTGCCTCAAATCCCCCCCATAATCTCAGTCTGAATGTGGCTGCTAAGTTAACCTAGTCACGCGTCGTTAAGATATGCTAATGGACACTTCTATCAAACACGTGTAAAAGTTTTCATTTCAAACAAATCTATTGCAATAAAATGGATTCAACAGCTGCAGGTGCGTAAAATAAGTTAAAGAATTTCTGAATAAAAAATCCTAAATAGTACATTGTTAGACAGAGATACATTATGTCAACACTATTTATTTACTTGAAAAAAAATTTGTTTGAGTGAAAACTTTTTTCTTGCTATTTCTTGTTCTAAAAGATAGTATTGTACCAAATAATATAAAATTCAGCTGGCCGTAGCTGCCCGTTGAGTTTTTTTGTGCATTAAGGTACTAGTACGGTCTAAAACGCCAAAAAACGCACGATTTTTAGGAATTTTTTTCTCGGAAACTTTATTAGATAAAAACATAATTTTTTTTTTAAATAATGAATACATGCGTGAAGAATACAAATTTTTTGAAATTTTGGAATTTTGGCCGAATTATAGAAGGCGCAAACGTCGACTCATCAAAAAATACATTGTCCCATTGCGGACAGTTAATTTCAGGATTGGCTGGCCTGAAACAAAAAAAAAAACAAAGTGGGTTATTTTAAGGAAGGTTTCTTACAAGACAATTTATCACAATTTTTTTTAAAAGTAAAAAAAAAAAACAAAAACATTTTTGGTCAAATTGCAGTAAATTGTCTTAGAAAACATAAAAACAATCAATTTGCAACAAGGTTTTTGAAAATCGGTTCAGTAGATCCGGAGATTAACTGTCCGCAATGGGACAATGTGTTTTTTGATGAGTCAACGTTGGCGCCCTCTATAATTCGGCCAAAATTAGAAAACTAAGACAAAAAAAAAATGTTCTTGTACTCTTGACACATCTATTCATTATTTAAAAAAAATTATGTTATTATCTAATATAGTTTTCGAGAAAAAAATTCACAAAAATCGTGCGTTTTTTGGCGTTCTAGACCGTACTTTACAACAATATCCCTGATATTATATGTCCACGTTAGTTCAAAAACTTTTAATTCATGGCCCCGAAATAATAAAATATTCAGTGTTACCTATCGATCAAATGTCCGAAGATGCACAAGAAGCCTGTAAATAATCAAACAGAAGATGAACAACAATCTTTTGACAGCTCTTCCGCTTCTGAAACAGATACAGATGTAGATGATTGTGACTGTTACGAGATGGGCAATGAAAAAATTTTTATGTAAATATCGGATTAACTTATATACCTATTGTTTGCTCATATTGCATTTTGTATTTCTAAATTTATGATTTATAAATTACTGTGTTCGATTTCAATAAAAATATATAAATAATGTGTTTCCATTTTTTTGTTATATAATATTGCCATATACAATTCCATCATTTGGAATTTGTTCATTTTTAATAAATTTTCAAGTACATGCCCTAATAATATCAAAACAAAAATTTTTAACCAACTATCAAAGTTATTTCATTTTTGATAAGTTTTTTCGTATGACATGACGCCATATTAGGTCGGCCATTTTGAATTTGCTGATTCTGATAACAGATTCGTTATCAGCGACCCCAAACACCCCTAAATACCAATTTGTGGATCATTGTCTACGTTTTTCGACTTTTGGCCGCACAAAGCGGCTTTGGGCCGCACTGTGCGATGACAATACATTTCTCAGCTGAGGCGAAAATGTTTTTCAGGGGTGTGCCGCTTGTTCCAAGGTAGTGCCAAACAAACGGATTCAATCGCCAAGGATCTAGTTCGACCGACACACACAGACGGCACGACGAGAATCTCTTTTTTAACTTCTCCATCATCGTAATGCAAAGTTCGTCTCTTTCCAAGTCTGATCGATCCTGGGCGGTTTGTCCATCTGAATCCCTTGAATTTCTATTGACGAAGTTTTTTCTCATATGCAAAAAGGGCAATCCTGAACGTCCTGAAATTATTGCCTGGCAATTGGCAATCAATACTTTTTCTCATTAAAAGTCTCTAGGCCCGATCAGCATACTACTTATTATGCTGCAGTTTCTTTCTAGAGATGATTTTCAAATGGTACCTCTATAACTAAATCATGTACTCCAGTCATGGAGACATTTTAGAGTAGTTTTTGTCTCTAAAGTCGTTATGCGAAGTCATGAATCCGCAAAGGATTTTGCAATAATTAGTTTAAAGTCTTTTCTGTTTTAAACTATGGAGCGCATTCTAGTCAAACATTTTAGAGCCAACCTAGATGGACGACCTCTTGAAAACTCTCAGCAGGCATATCTTAAAGGTAAGTCCATGGATACGGCCTTTCATGATAAATCCAACAAACAATCAACTTCAAATAATACACTCTTTGCTACCATCTTAAACGTACAACAAGGTTTCAATAACGTGCTTACCGAATCCATTTAAGAATTACTCTTTGACTTTGGTGTAAGGGACTATATCAGATATTGGATAATTTTCATGCTTAAGCTAAGTTACTCGTAGATAATACAAAATCAACTAAACACGTGAGTAGAGGAATCCCTCAGGGTGGTGTTATGTCTCCTCTTCTGGGGCTTTAAGTCATGAAGAAAATTCTCGTTAAGTTAAAAGATGTGGTGTGAAGGCAGTTGCGCACGCTGAAGATTGTATGGCAAGTTAACAAATGGGTCATCAGCTATGGTTTAATCAATCTAAAACTGAACTGATGCTCCTTACTACTTAAACTAAAAGACCGCTCGTTGCTCTACCACAACTCAGAGATAGAAATATTTCCTTGGTTTGCAGTGCGAAATATTTGGAAATTATCGTCGACCCTAAATTAAACTGAAAAATAAATATTGAAGAACGGGTTAAGATGGCCTGGGTGAAGATTTCTTTGCCTGTAGTAAAACATTTCTTAAAACGTGGGACGTATACACAGCCGTGGTACGTCTGATATTAGCTATGGCTCAATTATTTGGTGCACAACAAAGCGTATGACGTTAATAAATTTAAGAAAGTTCAAGGAACAAGTAGTACAACTTAGCACTACGAGGGCTCTGCGATTCTGCCAATCGAATGCTTTAAGCGTTTTTCTTCACATTTTACCGCTTGATTTACATATTAAATATCTAGGATCTTGAAGTGCGTGTTAAGAATCAGATTTTTGGCTTGCAAAGCAATACGGACACAGCAATATTACAAACCTGATTCCATCCGACATTACTGCACTTGATTTTAAATTTATTTTTCCATCTGGAAAGGACGTTGTGATGAGAGACTTCAACTCAAACATCTTTACTGATGGCTCAAAGATTAACTATGGTGTCGCTTCGGGAATTTTCTCTTAGTTTTGAAATATCTCTAGGTCTTTTCAGCTACCTGAGTTTTTTCAGTGATTTCTGCTGTCAGCTGAATTCCTAAATCATGCGAAAATGAAACTAGATCCAAATTAAAGATATGGAATATGGATATTTTTATAGATAGACATACGGCTCTTATAGAAATTGATTTGACTTTTTATCATCTAAATTGGTCCAGAAATTCCGCGATGACCTTACAAGCCTGAACACTAGCCCCAATGTCACTCTTATCTGGGCTCCGGTTCTTCCGGAATTTATCGGGCTGTTGAGCTAGCCAGGCAATGATCATAACTCACTTACGAAAAGAGTCAACTTATTGCCGTAGTTGTGGGGATTAGCAGAAAAAGGAAACACTCTTTCACTTCTTCTGTAAATGTCGTGCTCTGACCAGAATGAGAGCCCAAATATTTGGAAAGTTACTTCTCGACAACCTTAACGAACTATCTGACCTGAAGATCAAAGACTTGGTCTTTTTTCTGAACACGGTGAAGTGACTCTAAGACGAAGCACGACGACTTCTTTAAGGGTTACTGCTCAATCTTAAGACCCCGAGCTAATAAACTTCAGGTTAAGGAGAGCTCATGGATCCGTCAACATATCCCTGTAAATTCACAGCTCGAAAGAGTTTCTGGAATCAAAACGGCGCACTGCAGCGCTAATCCTCTAGACCACCATTTCTTTCTACTTTCATACCTTGATTAAAAACGCGAAACTTTGCTTTTATTTTATCACTGCATATTTAAAAAAAAATATCCACTCTCTTGGAAAAAACATTAAACAATTGTTTTATTTAAGAAAAAAAAATTTAAAACAAAATAAAAAAAAAATGAAAAAGAAAGCCATAGAAAGGTTCTCTCTGGGAAGGTTAAATAACGTATCTTCTTGGGCAGCACACATATCTCTCTTACCCATCTCATCGTTTGCTTGTAGGTTGATGCAACGTTCACAAAAAAATAACACGATAAGCATCGTTAAGATTATGTCGAGAAAATACCTTTTCTCGACTTAAAACCTCCTTTCGGTGTGTGTGAGAAACAAATTAGTGCCATCCAGTGGCTAAGGTGCTCAATTAAATTCAAATATTACGTTAAGATCTGCGTGTGGCTATTAACAGGTTTATGCTAAGCTTCTTAAGATGTCGGCAAATAATAATTAATTACATCAAGGCTCGAGTCTTCTGGTCTGAGGTCATTATTGAAGTCATCTTTGACTTGAGAATATGTTTTATAATCGATTCGGCCAATGGACGGGTAGGCTGGCTGAAAAGATGGCTTTAAGAATGCATAATGTTCAGATACTTGAGAGGGTAATTTTAATAAATTCCCTAATGGAATGTGGGTATGCAGGAAATAGTATGTAAGTAAAACCATATGTCGGCCGGTCGCGGTACATTATTTCAGCTGATGTAGAAAATTATGATTGTAAGATCGTTTTCAAAGCAGATCGCGGTTGAAGCGAATTGATAGAAATTGACTCTGCGGGAGTCTTAAAATAGATGGGAAATGGTATTCTTTTAAATTTTTCTTTAAAAAAAGGAAGATTTTATAGGTTTATTTTGTGCACGGTAACCCTGACAAAGATGATAGTATTTTTGGATTTTTATAACATTCATTTTTAAAAACTAAAGACACATTTATACCAATTTTAAATTATTCAGAGAGACTTTTTATCATTGGCTGTGGTAAGATCATCATCGGCTCAAGAATTTATCAAAGAAGCATGAAATATAAATTTATTTACGAATACCTACTGACCATTTTCTAGTTCCTTACAATCTTTTATGTAATCATGTTTTCTTATAGATATCTAGATGTATTTTATTTAAATATATTTATAAAGCTATGTTGACTGGGGTATCTATGAGGATCCACTTGATTCTTATGATTCTTTTTCTGAAGCAGAGATAAGAATGTCGTAATCTCTAAGCAATTGAAACCGAGGTACTCTTATTATTTAACAGTTTTATTTATAACATATTATTTCAACATAAAAGTGTTTCACAATCTTTCAATTTTATAAATTTCAAATTTCTTTATTGAAGTGAAGTTCAGAGATAAACTTTGGGGAAATAATTCGTAAACAAAATGGAAGAAATCTGTTTCCTTTTCAATACTTATCGAATGAAAAAATACTTTGTCCCGAGATCTTACCTAGAAAGACTGATCAGGGAAAATTAGCAGGAATCTTATTCAAGAATATCCCACTTTTATAAGGCCAATAAGATTTACGTTAAAAGGTACAGAAATGCGCCAAACATACAAATACAAACTTTATTTCAAATGAGATCAGTCGGAACCTTATTCTGCTACATTCGTACTTCTAAATCGTAATATCCAATATATTGTGAGTCGATAAGTACATGTGCATACACAGGGGTTAAGGAAACTTCTTCAAAAGATATAAAGGATTCGCGAGAATTGAATACGTCCAACATCAACTACCAGACATTATGTAGTAAGCTACAATGCGTTAGCATAATTTTTCGGAATTCCATCCAGTTCCACACCAACAACCATTTCCAGAAGAGCCTACAACCAATTGAACCTGGACCTTAAGCCTTCAAAATTGTCAACAGACTGATTGGGAAGAAATCTCCAATACCAGAAATAATCTTGACCAATATTTAAGAAGTGAATACATCAAAGAACAAATTTGAAGCATTTCTCGACAATTTCAAAAGAACTTTTGTCCCCAAAAACCATCAGCCGATGCAGTCTTTCTTGAGAAATTTGAGGAATATATCCAACAAACCATAGAGCCCAACCTAGATAGATGTACATTGAGCGATGCTTATCCGGCAAGTGGCACCATTGGTAGCTCAAATCAGAGCACCAAGCGAGGGCGGTCCGATAAGTTCTTAGCCTACAAAAGGAAAACAAAAATTTTGGAAAAGTCTGGATTTATTTCTCAACATAATCTCATTTTAGTTCGATACACTGGAACCAGCGATGCTTCAACTTCTTTAACCTATCCGAAAAATAGGTTTTCTCGAGGTGTATAAAGTAGGCCTCTATGGCCGCGATGACCTCCTCATTCGAATCAAGTTTCTGGCGGCGAGTGAAAATACGGTGTATGGGGCAGCAGTTCGTAGCGCAATTCGACCAATTTTGACACTGCTCTGAAGTGGTCTCACGATCGCACTTGTAGTCCGGAGTGAGCAAACGCGGCACCCATTGCGCGTGGTCTGCCAATACGAGATCGTGGATTTTTGACATTTATCCTCCGTTATAGCCATTTTCGGGGCACATGGGCGGGGCTTATCAAATTGATGTGCGGCCACGTTGAAACTTCTTTTTTGACGGTCGCTATCGAAGGAAAAAGAATCAAATAACCGACCGATATTGTCTTTTTCCATTTTGCTAAAATTCGACAAGCTGGCTTCCACACCATAGGCACCATAGGTCATGAGGCTAAATACTCTTGGACCGCCCTCGTACATGATACAACAGAGATAATTTATAACTAGAAGACAAAAAAGTCAGCTGGACCCTATGGGGCATCCAACTTCATTATTAAGAGGATTCCCACACACAGTTATTTTGACCCTTACCATCATCTTCAACAACTGTCTCAACAACAACTACTAATACAACTGATAAAATCGTAGCAATTCTTTAGAAAGGTGCCCTGATTAACATCTCCAACTACAATCGGATATCCTTCCTCAGCAACTTAAGCAAACCTTGAAAAAAAAATAATACTTAAGAAGTATTTCAGCGAAAACTCCATATTTTCTGATATGCAGTTTGATTTTCGGGAGATGCATTCATCACTCCATCCACTCCTAAAGTTCAAATATGACCCCAAACCTACACTACACACACGTAAATACCTCCTGGATATTCACAAAGCATTCGATAGTTTATAGTTTGAAGGCCTCTTCCACAAACACCACTTGCTTGGCTTTCCCATAGCACTTATTTAAATTATCAATTCCCTGTCCGTAATCCAGGAACTTTTTTGTACAACCGGAGAAATGCACATCGGCAATAAGGAACACCAGAGCTGTAGTTGTCCAAGGCTAAAAATTTGGACCGTTCCTGTACATCTGACATACATCTGTACTGACGTCCGATCAGCCTATTCCTGAGAACTTCGAGAACCTTCTCTTTGCTGATAACTAGCTGACCTCCTCGATGTCACCATTGATAGCTGTGAAAATAGTTGAAGCTCACATCAATAGACTTGTGTCGGTACTACAGAAAGTAGGGAATCAAAATCAAGGCCTCAAAGTCGGAACTAATATGCTTCAAGAGACTATTATCCCACAGCGGACGCAGGCAATTACCAGAAATATGCAGAAATGTAACCCTTAAACTGCCTGACGGATCAACATAGGCAACCAAACGAAGGGTGAAGTACCTGGGGATACACTTCGGCGTGCTACTAAGGTTAAATATTCATGCAAGAAAAACCAGCTGGTAGTTTCAAAATGTCCACCTACTGATGAAATGAAGTACCGAACTTAGTCAGAGCGAGATTTTTTTTTACAAGCAGCTCTTGAGACCACGAATAGAATACAACTTTCCCGTAAGATTTTCTATCTCTATGACCGTCATGCGACAAACTCAGTTTTTTGGAAGAAAAAGGTAAAAGATATGTACCGGATTTATTATGCACCGGGGCGGCGCGCCGGCAGCGGCAAAAATACTACACGAAGTTCTATACTCAGAAACTGGACTGATACCTCTAGAAAATGACCTTTTATTTCTAGCTAAGAAGCTAGTAAGAATCCATCCAAACCAGTTTATAAGAAGAACCCAACAGACTATCGCAGGCCAGATACCTCAAACATACTGGATGACTACATATTCCCAAATGACAACGAAGAAGCCGTTGCTCTCTAGGCTGACCTAAAACAGGTCGGCATGAATAAATAAAATTCTTGGATCGAAATTCCAAACACTTTGGACTCTAAAGAACTAAATTACTATACAGTATGCCATAGTAATTAACCGATTGAAATTGGACTAAATCTCAGGTCTGCGGAATGATAACACCTAACGTGCGTCACTACGCACCGGTCGGTGGTAATTTGAATACATAACTCAGATCCCATTAGAACCTTTTCCCTCAAACTGCCAATTCATAGTTAAGTCTATTCAAGTTTCTATTCTCGAAACCTACTTAGGTTATCATTCAAATCAAACTGCTCCAACTCGATCTCTATGCCAATTAACGTTATGTATCTCCAACAAAACAAAACCATACGACGAGAATAGCAGCCAAGTAGGAACCAATCTATAACCTCCTACCTATATACCTAGCAGTTAACTTGACATAAATCGACGTAATGTGTCTTCTATCGTGTTCTGGTCTTACTGTGAATAGAGTGAGTACTTACCTATACAAAAATAAAAACAGGAATGTTTATCGCTTTTCAATCTTTTTTAGACTAATTGGTGCACTAGATTCTACTTATTTATAAATTCAATTGAACCAACCAGGATGATGGGATTGTGCTAACCAGATTTGTTCTGGACAGTAATTAAAGAGTATCGATAAGTCGGTATACCGACTTGGAACTGAATTGAACACACATTACCGCACACATAAATACAGCTCCCTGTTTTCCATTTAGGGAAATTGCTTGATAAATAGTGTTATTGGGATGAAAAGTGACGCTAGATATGGTCGCCCCAGCTGGAATAGTTAATTTTAATTTATATGACGTGGCCTGATAATTATTGTGCACGCTTTAGCTCGGTGGGTAGTAGCAGTAGGAACTAATTGTTCAGCGGTTTAATTAATTATTTGATTTGTTAAGAAATTATTGAACTATCAATAACAACGAATTGGTATTCAGTTAATGGAGTCCGTCAGAGCGTATTTGAATGCCAACTGGCAGACATGTCTGACAGTTTTTCCTTTCAAAATTCAATTTCAAATGCTTCCCACTCTCATAAAAGACCCGAAAAAAACAACCATTCAATTTATGCTCACGAAGGTTGATATGTTTTGATTCAATATATCAATACCCTGTCGGTTTCTATCAACCACGCAGTAGCACCAAGCTCACTGGTGCATGTGTAATCGTCAAGAAATTTAAATTCAGCAACTCGGGTTGAATTCAACCTTTTCAATTTATTCTTCCAACGATCGACAAAAACAGAAACCGAAAAAAAAACACACAAAAAAATAATTCGAAAGTTGTACGCTTGATCGAGAGATAATTCCATGTGTGACAGAAAAACTGTCGAAGAAACAATGAAATGGTAGTGAAAGACACGAGACGTTAAGTAGAAATTGGTGCTGCTTCCATTAGGTGTTTTTTAATTGACATGTTTCAACATCCAATTAAACCAAATGTTACACGTTTTTTCTGTCTTTGAATGGGACTTTTAGATTTATAGCTTGTTTTGTATTCGTATTGAAATTTGGTTCTGCTTTAGCAACAAAAACGACGAAATTTTTGTTGTACACTATCAGATCACTTATTAGAAAGATTTGTCAACATAAATTTTATGAACACTGGATATTAGGCTCTTTACAATAATTATTTTTTAACATTATATTGTTTGTCCTCTTTCTATGTATAACTTCCCTCGCCAGGTAATAACTCATAGTTTCTCTTAGTGTTGGATATTTGCCCATGAAATGTTAGACATCTTCTATCTCCCCAAGGTAACAGATGCTGCATGTAATTGATAGGTCATCTCGGTGCGGCATATAATTAAGCTGTAGCAATGCAACTTGACGCTTTACCTAGCTTCGAGCAGGTTATGCTCTAAGATCTTGCAAGTTGCTCTGTGTACAGGGCTGGATACTTCATCTTGAAAACTTTCGCTGCTCTTTATATGAAGATTTCTAATCGATTCGTAAAGTATTGACTTCTAGATATATTGACATTCCACACATACCAGCCAGCTGTACCCATTCAGCATAGCAAAAAGCCTTGCTCCAGCTTCTTTTGGCAATCTTTTGTTTGACATGTTCATAACTTTCAAAATGTAGTCCACTTGAAGCTTAAGCGTTTTGATAAAAAGCGGAGATGGTTTCGAACCCAGAATAGTTTGGACTACAAAGAGGCACGTGAATGTGTTTGATGAAGAATCTAAGCTAATTCTGTATGGTATCAACCATTTTGGAACCTTAAACTTGCGCTGCTTACAGTAAAATAGAATCCGATACGGCTTCGAAAACTTGGAGCACCTTAAATTGATTCTTTATTTTTTATGTTCATTCCATTTAGCGCCTGAAAAATACATTCAATACCCTCGATGTTTTTTTTTTATATCCAAAATAGTGTTTGTCGAATTCATTACTTCTAGACTTAGAGTCCTTACTTTTTCAGCTGCATCTTGGCCCGTTTGTTTGTGTAAAGGCGCGATAAGTATTTTTTGATTGCCTTACGTTCTACCATTTCAACCTGTCCTTCAATTGAAGTACAACGCACTTCCATTTTGATCATTAGTTACTTAAGCCCTTTATTGGGGACTTCCAGTGTTCTTATTTCTTTCATTATACCTTCAATATTTTTCCCAAATTCTCCAAAGCTAAACCGATATATGAATTACTAATATCCATGCTCCATGAGTTAACTTCACTTCAAAACCTGGATGATCTCACACTGAAAAACGGGACTATAGTAAACACCTTACATGTGATATTCCGGCATGTAAAGCACAGGCCTAATGTGCAGTTTATCCATTTTCTGAAGTACTATTGGTATGATTTCCTCCCGAAGTAAAATTAAGAAGTAAGGTCAAGGAACTTCGGATCCTTATGCGCACTACCCTACTGAAAAGCAGATATCACCAATTTTATGAATTTAATGGAATGTGTTAGTCTGCACGAACCACCTTCGATAAGGGATTCAGGCTGTTCGAATTTTCTGCTAGGCGAAACATTTTGGTAGATAGTAGACAGGTCCCAAACTGTATAACCCAAAAAGATAAAAATTTCAATAGGAGGCTGAAGATTTCCAAAGCTGACTTTTTCATTATACGCTAGTCAGTGTGCTCCAGAACTAATTGAGGAGTCAGGATTTACAATTCCAAACTCGTTTTTTTTTTTCAGATAAATTGCCTCTCCAAAAATTCGAAATTAAATTGCTTGCAAAATTTCTCAAATCTACTTCATTTATTGCACAATTGGGTACCAAACTTTGAAGCTTTTGTCTGTGAATTTAAATATAGTGCTATATCTTTTCTAGGTGTAAGTTGTAAGAACTATCCAACTGCAATGGATTCCATTTTTTCATTATGACGTTTCTTCTCTACCAGTATTTTTTTAGCAATGGTAATATTGTTAATAGTTTTGAATACTTCAGCAGCGCCTGTAAGTGAACCTCACGATGACGAACCGAATGCTGCTTCCAGACAGATTGTACCATGTCATAGCTGCTTGAGCCAAAGGTCTTGCTGTCAAACTGTTCAAAACAGAGGATGATAAATTGATAATAATAATGTATCAGAATATATCTGCAAAATATTGATATATTGTTGAAAGAAATTCTGTGTTTTTAGCATCATCCTCAAGAAAGAAGAACCTCTGGACTGTGTCAACTATACAGGAGTATTTGTTTCTCTTTCCTAAATATTTGTTTCGCCTCCTAAATATTTTCTGCGGTGTTATGTGAACACCTGTAGCCAATCGTAATCCACTGACGACCAACTATTCGCTTTATGCCAGATCTTGAAGACGAGCTTTATTCAGCGATTTATAATTTTAGCATTCCTACCAAACTTGTCCGGTTGTGTAGGTTTAGGTAAGGAGAACACGGTACCTAAACAAAGTGACAAATATCACTGATACTAACAAAGTTCTAAGACCATGCAAGCGCTTTCTTGCGACTTCCTTAACATCCTTCTTGAAAGGATATTGCAAAAATTTTGAATCAATACTAGAGACAAAATCTTCTAAGAGTTCGTCCAATTAGCTGCATATACCGACAGTATTGCCATATTCGGAAGAACGAATCGTGGTGTCAATAACACTTTTGTGAGTTTTGGGAAGAAAACGAAGAAGATTGGTTTACCTATCTATGAGAGCAAGACAAAATATGTTTGCTGTCATCAAAAAAGGATAACCAATACTAGGCGACGTCAATACTAAATTATAATAATTCAATACTCGTTACTTTGGACAACAGTCATGTTGCAGTAAGAAGGGTCTTTGTCTACTTAGAGTGCGCTATTAATTCAGACAACAAAACAAAACAAGAACTGTTTCCAACTCACTGCCCCAATGACGGCTCTCGCTAGCCAAATAAAGTGTATTTTTTTATAAACTTTAGCCAAAGTCTTTATCAAAGGTGGAAGGGATACTTCGAGATGTTCTGTAATGAAAACTTTCCAGACGATTTTTGATTGTGTCTGCAAAAACGTTATGTAAAGGAGTAGATACAACAACGAAATGCTGAAGAGGAAGACCTTGTCTCAGTTGATGTACACAGACAAATAAGACTTAATATTCGAGTTTGATAGTAGCTATTTAGGGACAGAACTGGCTGAAGGAAACTTAGTCAGTTGAATCATTTTTTTCTTACACCTGGATGTGGCTCCAACTTAAGTAAGTAAATTAAATTGATTTAATTCTGTAGACATGATATTTTCCAATAGTTGAACTCTTGAGAAAAAGTAAGGAAATCGCACTTCTTCTGATGTCAATGTTTCGAAAGTTGAAATTTCCCATCGGGAGAATACTGTGTCATGTTCCATAGGGCAGGATATAACTAGACACGTGTTTCTTTAAAATTAAAAAAAAAAAAAAAACATTATCTATTGTCTATGGTCTCTTCTATTTTTGTAGAAGAAATTAAAGGAAACTGCTCGAATGCACTTTTCAAAACTCCTACAACTTATCGTTTCAATGGTATAGAAATTCTGCTAATTCTACTTTGAAATAATTCAGAATTTGACATTTGAAATAATCGAACTTTATATTTGTCAATATTCAATCATTGATCAAACAAATTTGGGTATCTCAGCATTTTGAATTTGTTTACATACCTTAATTGTAGATCTGACCATTAGATTCGGAATTTTCAAAATTTTGAATTTTTATACTAGATAATATCAATTTTTTTTGTTGAAAAATAGAGTTTAGAACTCCTACCACATTCCCATACATATGTGGTAGCATACAACCAATACAATACCTGTGTAGTCTTTTATTTTCTAAAGTTCTGAATTGGGTTATCAATTTTTGCTTACTGAAAAACAAAAATCAAACTGAAGGCAGAGTCAGCCATCAGCCTCAGAGACTTTAACATCTGACCTTTAGAACTGAAGTTATAAGCTATAAAAGCCATCGATTGATCTTGAATTATTTTGGTATGTAGACAGTTCGACAGATTGACTACTCAAAAGGTTACAATGAGGAAGGTTCTTATTGTTGTACCAGGGAAAGGTGTGACTCACAGCTTCGAGTAGGATATACTATAGATTTAGGCCAGTGAATTTTTGATTAATTAGCAGAACATCAGAAAGAATATGCTAACAGCGCGAAAGTAGGTGAGCAACAGTTCTATAAGAAATCGTCAAAATGAGTATTAAAAAGTAAATGTTTTCGATGTCTCACACATAAGAAATGTGTATATGTTGTGTCTCAGGTTAACTGCCCATTTAGTTCATAGATCTCAAATGAGAATGCTTTCTTTATGTCTCCTAGAAGATTACAACGTCAAATAATATGACCGATTTTTCCTACGATTATCGAAGATTAAAAGTTAGAAAAATTAGAATCTCAGCGTTTAATCACTACCGTAAAAATTTAATCTACATGGTTACCTTGTTAGCAACAACAGATCACTATATCACTAGACCATGCATGGAAAGTTGAATTCGATTCAAGAGCAATGATGTTTCTCTTATTTTCAAGTAAAGGGAGTAAGTAGCAGATCAGGCCTCCTACAATTCAAGAGAAGACCTATCCCATAGGTGCACTGAGTAATTGTATTCGATTCTCAGTTACATCAACTGAGCGCGTGTTTCTTTTAAAAGATTCATGAACGGTAGCCTACCTGTATTTGGAGAGAAAACATCATAAAATCCGTACTGTGGGCGTGGGTTTCCCTTCATTTACCGTCAGATATAGTCACACAATACGATTATGTAATAATTTACTCATCACGGTTTTCGCTTGTCATTTAAATTTACAGACATTCAAGACCAATGTTCATCGATACCATCTTTCTCTCTCGCCCTAATTTTCTCATCGTTCGTACTATGTTTATGCTCAAAAAACCTGTTGAGGGAATGCGAACTATAGAAGAAAAATTGGTTCCCTATGAAGATGGGATCTTAAGTGCTGGGTCATAAGAACGTGACAGAGATGGTATCTTGAATCTTTAGCAAAGGTGAAGTTTTTAAGCCTTGGAATTTTGTTTGATTTCGAGCCTGTACTGAAGGAACATACAACTTAGGCTTGCGAGCTGAGTTGTTTAAATATAACCTACAGACCCTGATGTCTTTGGTAGCTTAGTTTAGAAATGAAACAATAAATTATTCTAGTACTTTCAAGTTGGAATTCTTTTTATTTTCTTATATAAAAATATTCAGAAATGATAATTGAATGTATCTTAATTTGCAAAATCAAGTTATAATGTCGAAAAATTTCATAATAGTCGGTTTAATGTAAAGGCGCTATAGCCCGGTACCATTGCTAGTTGATGCGAAACGAAAAATGCTTCAATAAAGAAGGAAATCAAAGATGGAAAATCATCTTTCACTTACGAAAAAAATTCCACAGGTAGCTTATAGTTTTACAAAAAGACTTCTCCATAGTGAACTGTATTTATTATTCCTATAAATATAAATAATTTAGTACAAAAACGTAAGCAAATTCTATCAAACAAACTCCACTTTTTTCCACAATTTTTTTAATTATCTTTAATTTTTTTTTATTCTCTCTAAATGATGAGCAGCAAAGTCATCGAAGTGAAACACACGAAAACTTTATCAAAGCATGGGAATATAAATTTTTAAATACATCAAGTGAAGAAGAAAAAAAACTCCGAACTAGTGCACGAAGTTTTACACCCTTATTCACTAACCGCATCAGCAACAGGTGGCCATTCAAATCGAAGAAGGAAGTGAATTTCTTAAGAAGTGTCTTTCATGGAAATTGGTCTTCAAATATTTGATTCCCACAAAGGACCCCTTCCGATCGAATAAATAATAAAAATAATACATCGGAAGGCATCAATGTCTTGGGTAATTAAAGAAATTTGACACGCTTGACGAAGTTATACGAAAAAGATACAAAAAGGAATACAAACAAAAGATAGATTCGATCGGGGAGAATAATCATCGTTCATTTCTACGATCTCGATAATCTTCTTTTTCTCTCTCTCTCTCTTTAGGAAAGTCCTACAAGAGTAGTAAAATATCAATTACTTTAAACCATTATCGAGTTACCCAATCAATCTTTCGCTATTATTCCATTTAAATGTATCTTTAAATTCTTGGAGATGAGAAGCAGAAAAAAACACTAAGCCACAATTAATAATTGAATCCGCAGGTGTATAAAATGCCATCCTCACGATTATGATGACACAACAAAAAGCCATTCATCTCAAGACCTTTGTTTGGCAGAGGAACTACCTTGACATAACATATCCGTTGTCACTTCTGTAATCGGATTAAGCTGTGAATTTTGTTTTGTGAAGAAACATTTTTCCATTGCTTTAGGTCGGTGTTCTTCCAGATCGTTGGGCTGATGTTTCTCTATACAAATGGTATCTGATCGGTCTGGAGATTGTTCCAAGTCAAGGAAGCGTGGTCAGCACAGCTCATCAAAAATGGGTTTTATTTTGTTAAAGTGTGTGTCTTCCAGTGTTTGTGCTCATTCAATGTTTGTTATTCAGAACACAAAACCAAACGGTGACCGAAGACGGGATTGGAATGAAGTAAATGTATATCTGTGATAACAACTTGGGGCATCAGGTGCGCATTTTGAAATGTTAGAAGCCAGAGAAGAGGTGAAAATAAGTCAGACGTGACAGAGAACTCGCCAGGTTTAAACGACGACAACGCAGAATATATTTCGTTCATATAGGCTAAGATGTAGAGTTGCAAAATTTTTAAATCAAGGATTTACAACTCTTGTTTCATTCCGATACCAATCGAGTACAATATATGTAGTACAATTTTTATTATAATATTTTTACATATAACTATGGATTTGTTATAGTATAGAAGTAATATATAAAGTAAACAAATTCGTTTTCAAAATGTTTAAAGTAGCTTCCCACGTAGTTTTATTGTTCTTAAAACCAAGTTTGGAATTTTGTTATCATTAAAATTAATTTTAAATCATGAGTTTCACCACCCAAACAAAAACTAGCCCAAATGACTATCATCTCTAATGAATAAATAGACAATTTATGGTCATCGATCCAAAAATCAGTATCTCCAAAATAAAAATGCATCATTTCCATACGTATCTAACCCGGATGCCGGACTATAATATGTGTGCTGTTCCAAGCTTAAGATATTGTGTATACAGAGAGATCTGTGTGTACACTTGTTGAATGCTTTGACTTAAAGAATCTTTCGTTCCGGGAAAAAACGAGGTGATCCATGTTCATCAGAGACTCTTCTTTATTAGATTCATGTGCGATATGTCTGCTAGGGGGAATGATTTATGTTATGTCAGAACAAAAAAAAAAAAAATACTAACAAACATAAATTTATGAATCTCTTGTTGGTCTAAAGTCACGTTTTAAGACCATTTAACACTTCCTTTCTCGTTGAATTCTTTCCTATGCGCGATACCGTTTGAAGCATTAGACACATACTTATGTTGTTACTTCGATGTACCGCTGTACCTTTATTGGTAAATGGAGTTTGGTTTAAACTAAATTATCTTGTTCAATAGATAATTCAACTATATTTGCCATGCCATTGGATTGTCATTAGTTTTTCAAACATAAATTGTGTGTTCTCATTGTCTTTCATTTAAGGAACAAAAGAGCTGACACGCGAACTTTCTTTTATATACAAACAATTCAAATCGGTGCAGCCAGTTAGAAAGGTATTCTACAAAATTAAGACCACGAAATTCCTTTTAATCCGGAAGGTACTAATATATGTGGAGGAAATGAATATGTCAAGGAATTATGGTGGCTTCAATTTTCACCGTTTTTCATTTCAATGGAAATTTAAAATATATTCAAAATGATATTTATTTTTTTTCTTTAGATAAACTTGCGAACAATTTTGAAAACTAGTGAGATAATAACCTAAGACTAATAACCTAAGACTTCAAAACATAACAGGAAATCACTTTATTTTTCAGCTTACAATTTGGAAATAAGTCAATAACCGTTGTATGCGATGTTGGATTTCATTCCATTTTCTTGTTTTGATAAAAACATAGTAGGTATATTTTTAATATGGGTTTTTAAAGACTTTAAATCATTCGCCTTTTGCGGAATGTGTTTAGTTTTTTTTTGTTTTCAATAAAAAGAAGACAATGATGACTTTGTCTTCATCATTGTACGACTTAAATGTAAAGCTAAATCCGCAAATTTATACATGCAATTAATAATTTATAAAATGGACCAGTATTTCGAACATATTTTACTCTAGTCTTACAATTCGACGTTGTTTTCAATTTTTTTAATTTTTGGTTTGTCCTAAAATTTTCATTCTTAAAAACTTTTCACTGATTTTATAAGAAAAAATAAAAAAAAGTCAAACCTCACCCAGTGTTAAAAAAATATTTCCGAAAATGATTAGATCAATTTTTATGCAAAAACTTCTAAAGTGTTAAAGTGTTTTATGTAACAAAATTTTCAGATAATATATTTTGTATTAAAAAATATTTTTTTTTGTTGAAAACTCCTTAGATCGGAAACCACACGCTATTTTCTTCAACTTGACATCTAGTTGTTTATTAACACAATCTAGAAGCTTATACAAATGTCGAAAATTGTTGGGGATAATCTTTCCTCGAAAAAGGTTGAATTTGCGTAGTCTAGTAACAAATTTGAAACAATTTTAAGTAAAGAAGTTATAAAGATTACTTACTATTTTTTTTAGTTGATTTTTAATTTGGTTGAATTTCTCAATATTGGGTTGATTTTCTACATACAAAAACTCCTAAGAAACAATATTTTTAGTTAATCAATACTTTCAGTAAAATATTTTTTGGATTTAAAAACAAAATTATTTGTCCAATTCAACAATTTGGCAATTTTTTTTAAATTCGAAAATTATTATTTTACTGAAAGATCTGATGTGCAATTTTTTTTTTTTTATTTTTTAGGGAGTTCTGTGTATAAATTTAATTGAAATCGGGAACGCTAATAATGAAAATGTTAAAAACCAAAAAAAAAGGAGTTCCATGGTAGCGACTGTTCATAATGTGTTAATTTAAAAATGTTCTAGTAGATCTTTAAAATTTAATTATAAACAAAATATTTAAGGAAACTTTTTGGAGTCGGTCTTGAGAAAAATAAGTTTTACCAAACAAAACAATTTTTTGCTTATTTTTTTATATATAGTTATATAGTTTTATAAAACTGCCAGGTATCAAGTTTTAAATAAAAATCGATCTAGTGGTTTTCAAAAGCGAACCGAGTATATTTCAAAATTTAATGATATACCTTCATCTCTCGTCTCAATAGATTCACTCTCGAAAAATTTGGTTGAAAAGAGTCTGAACTCCGCCATTTGTAATTGCCAAATTTTGGAAAGGCATCGAACAACTTGATGAATTATTGAATATGTGTGAGAGTAAATAAGCCATAATCTCGTAACTGATGATCTTCAAAACGATTGGCTGGTTGAATGAAGAATGGAGTGACCGATCCGGAGATTGGTATAAGATGGGAAAGTTCAATCTTTGAAGAACATTTCAAGCGATAAGTTGCTTTGTTAGAAACTCGACGACAAAATTTGAAAATATACGAGAATTGAGAAAAGCTATTTGAGAAAAATTCTCGTTTTTTTTTTCTGTTTCTTCTTTTACATAAAAAAATGAAAAAATTACATTTTCGACAAAATCGAAAATCGAAATATGATTTTAACGGAGATAGAATTAATAACCATTTTTGGGAAGCAAACATTTTTCTTTGAATATTTGAATAAGTTTGAAAAAAATTTACATATACGTATATGTATATACATATATTGAGCAACATTAATTTTTAGATGTAGGAAATTTAAAAAAGAAAGTGTCGTGAAAATCCACCTAGCTATTTAGACTGCTGCAGAAAAAAAAAAGAATTACGAATCATACTTTTTTTGTTTTCACTTTCTTCTTAATGTCAAGTTTGATCAAAATCTTGAGTTCTACGAATGTAGAACACACTCAATCACTCACTGTCCTAAGCAAAATTATGAGGAACTTTCTTTTACCGTAAATCGTTTTATTTTTAGAACAACGCTAATTCTCGTGATGCATACTTTGATAATTTTTGTGTTTAGGAAACGAATCCTTAAGCTTTCAAATAATTTAATTTATAATTCAAGATTTATTGATCTAGGCTTATAAAATACGTCTAACTCTAAGATGAGATCTAAACAGAAGGTAAGATTCAATTATACTCCAAAATGGATCTTAGTATGATATACATTGATTGGTATAATAATTAAGTTCCACCAACATTTACAATTCAATTAAGGTATTACCAATCCATAATAATAGTATCCCTGTCATATTTCTCAAAAAATGATATTTCACACATTCTCTGCCTTTCTCAAAAATTTTCAATTTTGGTTTCTCAAGAAAAATTCTCTCAGATATTTAATATCCTTTTGAAACTCCAATACATAAAAAGAGTCCAAAGTGTTTAGTTGCAAACTATCGTCTAATTTCTTAACTTTCACATTCTCGTATTTCTAAATTCTTTGAAAGCTACGAAGTTTTAAGATTTCATACAAAACTTCCTCTAGACAACACAGCTTTTTTAAAGGTCCTCCATTGTTTTTGAACTAATATTCGTGAGATGGATTTTCTCTTGTCTGAGAAACATTAACTAAAAAGTTCGTTCCAGATCTACCTACTTCAATAATTTCTTAATTTCCTCCAAGGTTCCACAAGGCAGCCATTTAAATTCTTTTCTTTTTATTCTTACTATTAACGATTTTGTAATGGTCCATCAAATATTAGCATATCTCACTCTATGTTTTCCAAGACCATTTCTTTCACACACGATTCTGCTCTTTTTCAAGTAACTTGATCGCGACAGTTTTCCTGTCTGGTGCCTAAAAAATTGCTTAAAGCTTTACATTGCCAAATGCCAATCAATCACTATTTCACGAAAACGCATTCAATATCCTTCTCTATTATCAACCCATAAACACCGCTGAGTCAAAGCAAGACCTTGGCGTTTTATGTGATAGAGAGATCAACTTCGTCACACTTCCAATTCCCGAAATCTAAGAAATTCTCGTCTTTTTTACCTGCCCACCCACCTTAATGGATCCAACGAACCTGTTACTCGTATGCTACGTACCATTAATTGTAACAAAAATTGTTTCGACTTTAACCCTGCCTAAAACTCCGTCTACTTAATCATCCTCCAAGTTCGCCTCAATCCTAGTTTCTTGGTTTTACGATATAATAAGAGCTATATTTAAGTTAAATTAAGAATAAACATGTATTACGTCAACTAAATGGAAGTGTTACCCCCACCTAAATTAAAATGAAAAAAAAAAACCTGTATGTAACAAGTCAGCCGTGAAAAGTTATGGGGTTATGGCGCACTCTAAGCCAATTTCTAAGTTTAGGGAGGTTAAATGTCAAATATTTTAAGTAGAGTGATAATTATGCGTCAAGTTTGTAAATAAATGATTAATCAGCAGAATTTGATAGGTTCACTGATTGAATTTTCAATAAATTTTAAATTGGTGTAATTTAAGTTTCTTCAAGTCTTTAAATATGTTTCGCTTCCATTTAAGGCCAGATTGGAGAAAGGCAATTGAGATAAAATCACGATAGAATAACCAACCAACGCAGCAATTATTTTCATTCAAAAAATCAATATAACATACATACTATTGTTCTTAAATATTTTTTATTAAATGGAAAGTTTGGACCAATTTAAACGGTACCTTAAACAGAAAATAATTTAAATTCCCTCCGCATCTTTGTCTTCTCCATTATTTATAAAAGATGAACTTTCGATTAAGATGTTTGTTGTTTTGTTTTTTTTTTTTTTTTTTGAAAATTTGAAGCCCACAAACAATCCGAAATATTTATGTAAATGAATGAAACAAGTTCAAAATTTGATCTAAATATTATTAAACGATTGTTTAACCAGTTCAAATGTTATGTCTATTTTAGAAAATATATCAAAATACAAGTTTCAAATAATTTCTTTACTAAAATGGAATGATCGGGCTATTTTATTAAAACATGAGTAATTTTTCAGACAAAGTTACACAAGGAACTTCTCGCTCAAAATATGTAAATTGAGTGTTTATTTGTTGATAATACTTATTTATTTAAATTCACAAAATTGGGAAAACTGAGGCTTACTAAATGTGGGATGAAATGAGCTGATAACGATATTCGAATACTAACCTTAGGAGTAGTACTGATATTAGCATTGAGACTGTGTGAAGAAGTTGGCTGTTTGAGCGTTTGACTTAGAATTTCTTAACAGAAACTAGTGCTTGATAACATTTAGGAAATAAAACTTTGTATTAATAAACCCTAGAATTTTAATTAATTTCTTATGGTTGGAAACAGAAAGTAGACTGTGAAATCACTTAGGTAAGAGATTTAAAATGTCATAAAATCGATTGATACTCCAAAGAAAAATGAAATGCACATGGGTTACCAAGCCAATTCTGCTAGCATGGGGTCATTTTTGTTGTATTTTCACGACGCCTATGTTCATGGGTTGGTGCAAAATATAAAACAGTACTAAAAGCAGAACTATAGAATTGACACTTTCACATTGGGAGCTTATACTTGCCAACCTCATTTAAAAGAAGTCAATAAACACGTATGTACATATGTCATCAATGATGTAATTACGAGTACATACATTGTAGTCTTTTAAGATCTAAGCTGGAAGAATACAAGTATAACTACAATATTACAAATCATTCATATTTGCGCATAAAATCATTCAGCATATATTTTAAAGATAGAAGAGATTCTAAGCAATAGTAAAGAATTTAAGCTTTAGGTGTATAAAACTGTATACATTTTTTGCAGACATTTGAATTTAAAAAAAAAATGGTGGCCATTAAAGCTTTCATGCATGGAACCATTTTTCACTCGCTATAAAGGTACTTTTGAACGAGTTGTGGATTCGTTAAAAAATCAACAAAAAGATTTTAACCACACTTGACATAAATGTGATAGACAATACCACAAAAGTGGGTACCGTTTTTGAGTCTGCTTATTTTTCTATTAATTGAATTCAACTATTCAGTAGTAGTTGAACCACTTTCGATAATTTTTAAACTTTTTTAAGTCGAAGTCCAATTTTTGAATGGCTCTAAGATATTTTTTTTTGTAAATCCGAATCAAGTTAGGAATTAAAAAATCACAGGGTTTTATGTAAGATTTAAGCTGTACGGCGAATATGTGAGAAATTAGTTTGCATCACATTCGTTTCGTAAAAATATGACCGTTTTTGCTTCAATTCGGCTTAGAATCGATCCGGTGATCGGTTGGCCTTTTTAAGTCAATCGATTTGAATAACACCGCGCGCATTCCAAAAAGCTGTCGCCATTGCCTTGTTTGCTGACAAATCCACTTTGGCCTTCTTCGGCTTCGATTCACCAGAAATCCATTGCTTCAGCGCAAAAACTCCGTTGAAGTTGTCAAACGATTGCGTTTGTTGTCGATTGTGGGAAACGAGGCTCACGGCACACGCATCTTGCCGAAAAATTTTAATATCCAAATATTAATGTAAAATCGAATTTACTGATCCATCTTATAAGCCTGTGGCCTCCCCAACTAACATTTCAGTTTCTATTAGCTTAGAAATATCGACATGCTGAAGACACAGAAGACTAGAACCAATTTTTCGGATATGGTTTTATAAATGAAAGTAGAGAAGCTGAAACTTGTATAAAGATTGCAATGTGATCTGATTTCCAAGTTTGTGTCAATGAGTTTTCAAAAGGTTTCTGTAACAATTTCCTAAAAGCTATAGAATACTTCTCTTAAGCCTAGCAGACTTTAACAAACAGGCTTTAAGGAAAATGTCACGGTTCAAGCTTTTAAGAACCCTGTAAATGAAACTTAACAGAAACTGATACATTTAATCTTAATTAAAGTTAGGAATATTAAATTGATGTATGTAAACTAATTATTTGTACACCTTTATTGTTATCCATCTACTTTTTATATATTACTCAAGCAAGTATAAGTTTGTAATGTAACCCGAATATCCGAGAACTTTTTTGTAAACTCCGCAAAATATTAAGATACAAACAATAAATGATGGAGAGCATTGGCGCAATGGCTTAAAATTTTTATTAAAATAACTTTTCAATATTTCTGTTACAAACCCATCAATGTTTCGTACCAAAATATGTTTTTTATTAGTTCTGTTTGTAAGTATTAAAAGTGTTCAAACTTTTTGTTCTCAAGCATATAATATAGCTGCATTTATATGATTATCTTCATTTTGATCTTCTGTGCCCATATATTAGATATAAATTAGAATTTTTTGGAAGAAACATATGTAAATCCAGCATGATATCTCTACATTCCTCAAAGTGGAAGAGAAAAATGCATAAAACTATAGATGGGTAAACTGACGAAAATGTTTGATGGTTTTATTTGTAAATATTAAAAAAAATATTACATGAAAATAATTCACGACATTGTCTAAAATGGAAATTTGGATTAAATAATACGATCTTTCGTGACCTGATAACAAAATGAAGTTTTGCACATTTGAAGAAAGACATATACTTAACATATAACAAATGTCAAACGAAACGGAATAGAAATATTTTATAAGAATAAATGAATCGTTATTAATAATTAATAGAAGAACACAAATCAAAACAAAGAAAAAGTGAAGTAGAATATAAAACAAATCACCATGGTCAGCAATTTAAAGATACATATTTTGTACGCTCCTTCTAGGTATGAAGATTAGGCCTCAATACTGAAAATTAAATAAATATTTTTTAAGTAAACCCAACAAAGGAAATTTAAGACATCTGTTTAGGTTCTGTTTTTCTTGTGTGAACGTGGCCTTAGTAAAATTTTATATCGCAGTCCTTTGTCAATTTTGAAGTTGGAGAAAAAAATAGGCTGATTAAGTTTTTGCATCTTCAAATAATATTCAATATGGCCCAGTGCGTAGGTAGAGGAACTATTACACAAGAGATGCCGAGTTCAATCCCTAAATAAGTTATATTATATACAGGGTGTCCCACAGTCACCGCCCCAAATGAAAACCATGGATTCCTGAGGTCATTTTAAGTCGAAAAACTTATGAGGTAATTTTCTCGTTTTCGTCCCGTTTTCGAGTTATAACGGTTTTTATGATTTTTGCTCTCTTTTCCCTTAATTGCCATTATCTTTGCTAAACTACGTCCGATTCGTAAGATTTTTTTTATAACCAATCAAGAATTTATAACAGTTTTAGTTTGTCTCAGAACTTTTTTTTCTGTGGGGAACCGTTTCTCCGCAATTTTGCATCAAACCCAATTTTTTTCGTTTTTTAAGTTGTTGTTTTTACTTCGATATCATTTTTTTCAAAAAAACACGTTAATGAGTATTAATTTTTTTCGTTAATTATTAAAGCCTAGTTCATTTTCTTAAAAATAAATATTTTTTTTCCTTAAAAAGAATACTAAATGTAATTAACAACAAATAAACAAACTGAGTGAATTTAAAAAAAAAGTAATTTTTAAATACAAAATTAACTTTTTCTGAGCTATTGTGGTTAAGAAAAGGACAAATAGATAAAGTTGTCCCATTTCAGCGTATATTAATAACATTTCCAGATATTCTTGATTAGTGTAATCCATTGTTCGCAAATAATTGAAAAAACTACAACTTGAATAACAAATCCAAAATGGAGTATCAAGTGAAAGAACACGACGCGGACACTAGTTCACGCGAGAAAGACATTTACAACCATCAAATCATAATGCAAATTTTTACTGTTTACATTAGTTAACGGTCTTACTAATTAACTTTATCTATTTGTCCTTTTCTTAACCACAATAGCTCAGAAAAAGTTAATTTTGTATTTAAAAATTATTTTTTTTTAAATTCACTCAGTTTGTTTATTTTTTGTTAATTACATTTAGTATTCTTTTTAAGGAAAAAAAAAATATTTAATTTTATAAAATGAACTGGGCTTTAATAATAAGTGAAAAAAAGTAATACTCATTAACGTGTTTTTTTGAATAAATT
The DNA here is from genome assembly GCA_911387755.1 of Chrysotoxum bicinctum. Lineage (NCBI taxonomy): Eukaryota > Metazoa > Arthropoda > Insecta > Diptera > Syrphidae > Chrysotoxum > Chrysotoxum bicinctum. The sequence goes on along the minus strand of OU426987.1, from coordinate 202,651,582 downwards.
GATATCAAACTGAAAAAACTACTTAAAAAACGAAAAAATTGGGTTTGATGCAAAATTGCGGAGAAACGGTTGTCCGCAGAAAAAAAAGTCTTCGGACAAACTAAAACTGTAATAAATTCTTGATTGGTTATAAAAAAAATCTTACGAATCGGACGCAGTTTGGCAAAGATAAAGCCAGTTAAGGGAAAAATAATAAAAACCGTTATAACTCGAAAACGGGACGAAAACGAGAAAATGACCTCTTAAGTTTTTCGACTTAAAATGACCTCAGGAATCCATGGTTTTCATTTGGGGCGGTGACTGTGGGACACCCTGTATATACCAATTAATAACAATTCCAATACATAGTTTCAGGTTTAAAAGTCGCAAAAACGTCTTCAAAGAAATATAAATTTAATTTTTTTTTAATTTTTCAGGCTCGGTAAAAGTTCTAGTGTAAGCTTGTAATAGACTTAAAAAGCCTTGCGTTTGTAATTTTTGCCAAGCTTTATTGAAACCTTCTGTCAAAACCTGAACTTCAGTTCAATTTCGAATAGGACTCGGTTAAACTTCTTATAGTTCATACAAGAAACTGGAACTTTTATAAGATCTGTGCATGGTTCTTCGAAGAGGTTTTTCAGAAATCACTTATAGAAGTGCATAAAAGGTTTTGTAAGCTTGTGTAATATTCTCCTTTTTGTTCTTAAACAACCTTTACAAATGTCTTAGGGAACTTCGAAAATGTATTTAGTTAGACCGAATCGAAGCTGAGATGTTAGTTGGGTCTTCAATCTCTTGCACATTCACTCGCATAATTCTCATTATCTAATCTAGTCCTGTATTTTATAGACCATTTTGCCTGTAGTGACCTTGATTGGGCGACAAGAACGTTCCGTGTCAATTGTACTGGAGCCCGGCAGAAATTGAATAAATCTCTGGTATATGGGTTCAAGCGATTGTGAAGAGTCCCCATAATATTTGTTAGAAATTTTTGTTTGATTGGCAAAATAGTTTTTTCTCGTAAAAAGGGTGTTTTATTAGCACTCGAGATTCAATTTTTCAAATTTTAAGGAAAATGCTTGAAGGTATCTATGTATATGCAATAGCTGTCACGAAAAAACTATTTGGTAGATTTGTCTGAAAATTTGAGTGTTTACTTTTGAAAGATACTCGTACTTCTCAATAATCAAAATGATGGATTTTAATATAAAATTGTGAAATGCTGAAAATACCAAGTTTGTATTTTGTATGCATCCTTCTTTCTTCTTTCGACGAAGTAAAATTTTTGTATTAAGAATTAATTGATAAGATTAAATGAAATTTTGCTCTTTAATTAATATTGATGCCTAAAAACTTTATTTGAGTATCGCTGTATCCATTAACCAGCGAAAATAGTCTCTACTCAATTGCACCTTAAAAGTTATCATATAAAATATGGAAAATTGGTACCAAACGGATATTGGTTTAAAAATTGGTTGGAAAAACTTCATGAAATAAGGAAACACTTATTTTAAGATTTTTTATGAAAATGCTTTCGTTTGGCTTCATAAATCTTTAGGTATCCACTCTTCTTTATTTAAGTGGCTAGAATCATATTCGACGGGTAGACTTCGGTAAAAAACGATAATCGATTCTCAGAAAACATTTTTGTTCTGTCAGGAGTCCCGCAAGAGAGTCGCTCTTAGGAGCATAACAATTGAAATTAATACTTGAACTACTAATGTCAGTTCGTGGGATCACGACGTGCATTTATTTTTTTTTTTTTTTTTTATTTCAAAATGTTTTTTTTTTTGCATACATTTTTCAAAAATGTTGCTAGTAAAAATGGTAATATAATTGTTCAGCCATATGCCGAAACACACACTTCTGTGAAGTGTGAAACTTTTCATTTTGACTTAAACACCAACAAATTGATTCGTATTCGCCAACACAACAAGTCGGCACACATGCAGACAAAAAGAACCATTTTGCAAAGGAATTTTTTGCAACAAAAATCAACATTTTTGATAACCTAAAACTAAATCGTTACTCAGTTTTCTTTCGGATAAAATATTATCTTTTTTAGGACTGTATCTTTAGAACTTTACTTCTAGGCATAGGAAAATGTGTTATTGTTTCAATACCTTTGTTTCCATAAAAACCACAATACAATGTTATTTTTCAAAACAAAATAATGGTGAATGGGCTAAGTCCGATAGAGAAAAAGCCGATTTATTTGCTAAACATCTCGAGGAAACATTTAAACCTTTTGACGGCCAGGGGCCTGTAACACAAAACTACAAGTACTTGTAATACAAGTGAATTAATACAAGTGTAACAAATTTCTGTAACACAAAGCTACAAGTGTAGAAAAAAACTAAATCCTACTTGTAGAATAATCAGCTAAATCTTACAAGTGATTCAAAACTTGTAGGATAAAGAAGTTGTATTTAAATGTACGAAAAAAAAACAATTTTTTCAACTAATTAGCATTTCCATAATTTTTTTTCTTCGTAGTTATGATATTTTTAACCAAAAAACAATATCAAATTGCGAATATATTTTTGTGTAAAGTGTATATTTGTGGTCTTTTTTCAATAGTTAATTATTTCGGTAGTAATTGTTATACAATATATGTATATGCATAATTAGAGAAAAGTGTTATAGGTTATTTACTCGTAATATAGCTATACTTTATAAGGTTTTAAAAAGTTATACATTTTACTCAAGAACATGAAATAAAACAAAAAGAAAAAACATCGCCTTTAGAGTTTGGAAATTCTAATTTTTCTATGTACCGTTCTTATACCTACGATTAGTTGATCCAAAGTTATAAGGGTCTAAACTTCTTTTTTTTAACTTTCATGTTTAAAAAAATTTAATAAACAACAAAATAAAAAAAAGAACAAACATCGCCCCTAGAGTTTGGAAATTCTAATTTTTTCATGTACCTTTTTTTTACTTACGATTAGTCAATCCAAAGTTATAAGGGTCCAAACTTTTTGTTTTTTTTTTTTTTAATTTCATGGTTAAATCATGGTTAAATAAGCTTAATAAAAAAAATAAAAAAAAGGAGAAACATCGCCCCTAGAGAAACGTATATTCTACATTGGGTCATATTTATTTTATTTAAAAAAAATTATTGTGGTATAGACCACAATAATTTCTAAAAAAATTTTAGTCTTAAAAGTTTTAAAACTCGCTAAAATAAAATATAACGCGATCCAATTTAAAAAAAAGTAACAGACATCGCCCCTAGGAAAATTTTCGCCCAACATTTTGGCGTTTAAAATATTCCAATATCTTTGATCTTTGTCTGTATGTACATCAATCTGCAGCCTAGGCCACTGGAGCTATTTTCTTAAAGTACTTCAGTGATTCTCTAGAGGGGAAATTGAAATTTTTGTTAGCTCTCAAACTAACGGTACACCCGATCATACAAGCGTAGTGCAAAATCTTATTTATCTCAAAAACGTCTCTAACGATTTTAATAAAAAAAATAGGTGTGATATTACACATAAGGAATACATTTTAGTCAAAAAAATTTCGAGGCAAAATGTTATTAACGGTATCTGTCATAGAACGGCTTTTTGATTTTCGACTTTTACATTAACGACTCTAACAATCTTAACCAAAAATTTTCAGCAGGAGCCCCCTTAAGTTTAAAATAATATTATATAGGTATACAAATATTCGAAAAAAATATATTTCGGGTTTTAAAAAAATTACTTTAATAATAAAACATTTTTAAACTTTGTTTGCATCAAGCATACTTTTGCGGAAATCAGGCGGCAATTCCGTGCATTTGAACATTATTATCTCATTAATTCCATGTTTAATATTTACACATGCATAATTTTTAAATTCCAAAGTACATTTACATAAAAGCAAGTTCGTGCGATCCAATCATGCATTTTTTTTCTATTAAGATGCCATCACGTTGCTTATCTTTCTTTCAATGAGCACTTGTAAGCAGAATGCCTACAAGTGTAGGGAAATTTTTGTTTTCTACAAGTGTAAAGTTTTTTTTTGTGTTACAGAAATAATCTACAATTGTAAGATTAATATAATCCTACAAGTGGCTGTTGACTTGTAGACTTGTAGCTTTGTGTTACAGGCCCCAGGCGTTGATAAATGAACATGGTGATATCCAATGGCCGTCTGAAAACTTTCTTATTCGGAATATCACGTTATCAGAACTTCGTCAAGCTATTAAAAATCTTAAAAATAATAAAGCTCCTGGGTACGACCTAATAAATGCTCGCGTGCTTAAAGAGCTACCCAGAAAAGCAGCAATTAAACTTAAGCACCTTATGAATGCGGCATTAAGGCTTTCATACGTTCCACGCCAATGGAAAGTCGCAGAAGTTTTAATGGTTCCAAAACCGGGAAAGTCTCCGAACGAAATGAAATCTTATTGACCGATTTCCCTCTTGTCACTGATCTCGAAGGTATTTGAGAAAATCTTATTAAAGCGACTGCTTCCTATTATCGAAGAAAAGTGGCTTATTCCTGACCATCAATTTGGTTTCTGAAAAAGCCACTCAACAATTGATCAGGTGTACAGGATAACCAATGAAATTGAGAAATCACTAGAGAGAAAAAATGTATATTCAAGCGCATTTCTAGACGTCTCTCAAGCCTTCGACAAGGTCTGGCACGATGGCCTTAAGTTTAAACTAAGACAGGTCTTTCCGGATCAAATATATTACATCCTTGAATCGTACCTCGAAGATAGGCTATTTCGAGTTAATCAAGGGAGGGAATATTCGGATTTTAAGGAAATCAATGCTGGTGTTCCCCAGGGAAGTGTTCTCGGTCCGATTCTATTCGTACTATACACTAGCGATATTCCTCAAGAAGAAGATACCATAATAGGTACGTTTGCAGACGATACGGCTATACTTGCAAGCTTGCAACATCCGATTCAGTTGAATCTGCAACCGAGAAGCTCCAACGAGCTCTAGATAAAATTTCGGTATGGACTAAGAAATGGCGAATTGTTCTTAATGAGTCCAAATCAACATATATTAATTTTACTTACAAAAAAATTACCAATCTGCCCACCTACATTAATTCGGTGCAAATACGAGTACCATATGCTAATGAAGCAAAGTACCTAGGAATGGCACTAGACGCTAAGCTTAAATGGAAAACTCACGTTAAAAAGAAACGAGATCAACTTGAAAATAAATTACGTGAAATGAATTGGCTTATTGGAAGATATTCCAAACTCAGCATCTACAATAAATTGCTTATCTATAAGCAAGTGATAAAACCAGTATGGACGTACGGTATACAACTTTGGGGTTGTACTAAACCAAGCAATAGACAAATACTACAATCTTTTCAGAGCAAAGTTCTCAGAGAAATCGTTAATGCTCCGTGGTACATACATTAGAAACAGTGATTTACACAGAGACTTGCGATTGCCAATTGTTGAAGATGAAATAGCAGTTTTCGCTGGAAAGCTACGAACTCACTTAAATAACCATAGCAATAGAATTATTCGACAAACAATTGATGAGACAAACTTTGTGCGCCGACTTCAAAGAACGAGACCATTCGACCTAGCGCCATAAGGATTATCCGCTTTCAAATGTGGTATCCGCAGGTCCTCTCAGTGGGGAGCTTCCCGCCAAACGTGATTATAATATAATGAAATTAAAACTACTTGATAAGGTAACTTAGTTGTAGTCGCAAGAACAAAAGGGAGGTGTTTTTTTAGTGAGTAAAAATCTCACACTACTATGAGTACCGGGCTCATAGTGTCTATGAAGATTCTTCACCTATCCACGAAAAAAAAAAATTTCAAAACAAATATGTAATTTTACCAAAAATCTTGTTTCAGTTACTATACTAAATTCAGTAGATGCTTTTATAAGATTTCAAGTTTTTATTTTCAGGGTCATAGTCTATACAATTTTATAAACCTTGTTTACAAACATACATTATGTACACATGTATATTGAATATTTAATAACGAACTTTGTCTCATTCAAGCAAATAATTCGTTTTTGAAACATTTTCATAGCTTTGAAATTACCAATGTTTTTGTTTGAGTACAAACACTTTAATTTATAGCAAGAAATGAGAATCAACAAGAACGAACCAAATAACTAGAGATTTCTATATAAAGACAAAAAAGAAATGAAAAATAATAAATCAACGGACATTTTAGGAAAAATATCAATGTAAGGAACAAAATCTATAATAAAACAACTTTTGTAATGCAATTTAAATATCATGAACAGGAAGGGGGAGATACTCAAGAATAAGCAATTAAATAAACTAAATCAAACATTTTCAACGTCAAAACACACAATGACTAGACACGCTATTTCTTCGACCAAAAATAGTGCGCAGCGATTAGAGATGTTGGAATTTGGAATTTTGAGCATTCAAGATTTTGTCCCCAACCGATGATACTTATTCTATATTAATATACATATGTACTGATGGTATGAAAAACCTTGCAGTCTTAAAAAAACCTCCTTCAATTTGCAACCATTTTTCGTATTCATTATTTTTGCACAGAACTTTAATTTCCTGTTCGTTATTTCGTCAAAAAGAAAACAAATTATTTTAAGAACAATAAAATACTCCAGCTATCTCTTGTCATCAATAGGGTCTTTTTTTTCCACAGCCTTTGGGCTTTGATTTCATATTAAGATACAAAACCCATTCCCATGGAAACTCTGACAAGTTATAATTGTTGTGTTCAGTTTTATTCAAACTGTCTCAGACATGACATAAAGCAGAGAATCTGCCAAGCCCACCCAGGAATAAAAGTCCCTCTTATACCCTCCCCTAGTACTCTTTGCACGGTTCGGTCGTTGGTCGACCTGACATATCCGTTTAAATGGCTCAGATTGAACATTTATATACCATCATTACATTCATGACGAAGTACAATAATATTCTGCACGCTAAAGAAAGCCGACAAGAAATTCCGCGGTTTTGCATCACGGCACCACGGCACCACCGCACTCTGCACTACTCGCCAAATTATGCAGATGACTTCCAACATCCGAAGTCACCTCGCATGGTATCCGGGGGCATTTGTCAGGTATACCTATTCTGGGTAATGCTACATTCAGGTATATAAACGCATCTATTGCGATGGCCCCTTTATATGAAGCACCGCAAAAAGCAGCTTCTGTAGGCGCAGAGATTTCCCAACCGCAAAACCATAAATCATAATGAGAGAGTGTAAGGCGCAAAAACAAAGCCTCATCACTGCTGCTACCGATATACCGATGCTGAAGCTATGCTGGGGCTAAATTATTATCATCGACTACATGTAGATGCTACAAATTAACCCCCCCGAATAGGCATCGAAGGTGGGGCCCGCATCCGCACAAAATGCGCCCTTAGGCTTCCATGGATATCGACACGACATGTCCTGACTACCTAGAAGCATACATACATGCGAGTAAGTGGCCCGATGCTATTACGGCGACACTTGCAATTTACGATCATGCTCTTAGTGCAAGTTTTATGTTTTCATTTTGGAATCAAGTTGCTCCGCAGCGCGTTGATGGTTATTAGCACCTGCGAGGACGTATGTTCGCAGGTACCCCACAGCCCCGACTTGCAGGCCTTCCCCGAGACCATAATTGCTGGTGTATCCTAAATTTAATATTCGGTTTTCACACTTTTAGAGAAAATATTCTGAGCATACTCATAAGCCCTGTTGTCGGACATGGTCATAATGCATCTTCTCTGACCTCTATTGGCTTTTCGATTTCTTATGCTTGTGGTGCTTCTTGATGCGCACGAGAGGAGATAGCTTAACCATCATCGAGTATCACGTATTGCGGTTTCTTCTGGCCTGCCAATTTTTGTTTCCAACGAAATATTCAATAATTGAATATGGCGTATAATTTGGCTGAGGAAGAATGCGAATTCCGCAGCACCAGGAAATTAGGAACTGTGGTCGTCTCTGTCCGTTCGTCCGTTCAAATTGAAACGGATTGTTCGTTGATTGAAGTGAAGGGGAGCCCCAAAAAGGAATTATTTTTCGAAACGCGTTGGCGGAGATGATTGTTATCCGATATTGTTTTTTGTAACGATATACATACAGACTTTTATATTCCTTGGAATGAAATCATGCAAAAGGAACGAGTTTTAAAACAAGCCTGTAGTATTGTGGCACATATGGGAAGGCTGTTAGTATAATTGTATTTGAAGAAATTATCCCAGGAATCGTATCCCCAATTGACCAAGAAATTCCATATTTCTGGGGGTGGCAATGGTAGAGTGGATGAAATAAAAATAACTGGTATAGCCTAAAGGTGTGGGCTTAAAACTGATTCTTAGAAGCATTCTTTTATACAAGCTTCAACTGGGAATCCGAAGCTGTACGGTCCGTGGGATTTCATGTAATAATTAATAACCACACCTAACATTCAAGCAAGGAACGGTGGCAGTACACATTTTTTCCTACTTGAGGATATCATGGATATCAAGTCGAGAAGCTTAGATTCTTCTGAGAAAATAAAACAAAATAGTCGCATTTCAATTAAAATTCCAATAAAGCTGAATATTGTGTAGAGTTTTGTTACGACTTCTGTTTTGAGGATTTCCTAAAAAGTACTTCAATTGTGAGCCACGACTTCAGATTTTAAATCAAAAGAGGTAAACGGGTGCTCTAAGTTTTTGGAAAAAAACATAAAGCTTATACAATTCTGTTAAACTTTTGTTCGTAAAGGCAAACACAGATACTAGGGTCTTTCAGAACGTAACTTCTGCGATCTATGAAGCCCAAGATGTAGAAGTAGTCCAGAAAGTCAAAACACAGCAGTGCTCCAGGTAAGAGACTTATCAAATGCTAGTCCCCAGGTTCAAAACTATAATCAAGACCGAACATCTGGCATAAAAGCAAAGCTATCGCGGGTGTCACAGCGTTTGATGGCATGAATAGATTGAAGCAGTGTGCTTGAGATGTTAGAAGATGGCCAGCTGCCATGGGGTTATGAATACTGTTGTATAAGGGAAAGAGGAGATGTACATAGGTTTTAAATTTCTGTATATCATAATGAGATGGAAAAAGTAGAGCATTCCATATTCGTGTAGTGCGGCTAAAGAAAAAATCTCTGTGTTTAAGAATTGTCTGAAATTCTTTTCGAGGGTAAATTGATGAGCATTACTAAAAGCGCAAGTCTTACGGTTGAATTGTTTAAGGAAAGGAATGCAACTGGCTTTGAAAGAAACAATAAAATAAGAAGAGGGACGTAAATGTTTCGATGATGTTACTATCTCCAAACATTTAAAAGGCTGTTTTCTGAATACTCAAATAAGTTAAAGAGCACTTGTCCAGATACAGGATTTAAACTTCAACCTTGGACGAATATAAGTTTTGAAATAATAGACAGACCATCTTATGAAACCACAGTCCCAAGGAGTTTCCCTTAAACTGGAAAGGCACTGTTAAGCTATTGAAATCTTTGTTTCAAACGTGTTTTTTAGATTAACTACCGAGCCCAGCCTCGTACTCGATACCGCACATCTAGCTCAGTTCAATTATTGTCGATACAACATCTGGAGACAGTTCAAATTTGGAATATTTTTTATCAAGGAATTTAATTCGTTCATCAAAAGATATTCCGCGACTCAAGCAATGCACCAAGATTATACTGTTTAACTTCTTACTACAAGACACATCTTTGTGAAAGATACGAGTACATTAATCGAGATCAAAGGGCACGGTAGTGCCCAGCCAAGTTCTGGCACTACACCCTTTTTACAGGAACAAACTCAGGCGATTTTTTACCCCTTTCTATCTTCAGTACCAATGAAGTCAGAAACTTAAAACTCCGAATATATGCTAAGCTAGTCACGCACAGGCGCCTCACCAAATATTAATTTTCTAGCATAAGGGGTTCCTGAGATATAAGGCCTCAAGACTGACTGACTGACTGACAGATCATCAAAATTATGGAGCACTGCCCGACATCGTAGAATCTTGTAATTTTGCACAACGGTAGGTCTTGTCATGCAAGCAGAGGAAAAAATCGAAAATTTGAAATTTTCCATTCAGGGGGCGTGGTATCCGCCCACTTTCTCCGAATTAGTGTTGGTTCAATGGAGCACTTCCGACTGCTGTAAAACGATGAAATTTGGTAAAGTGGTAGGGCTTAAATTGCATTCAAAGAAAAAAATATAAAATTAGCGGTTTTCCATTCGGGGGCGTGATATCCGCCCACTTTCCCCGAATTGGTATTGGTTGAATGGAGCACTTCCCACTGCTGTAAAACGATGAAATTTGGTAAAGTGGTAGGGCTTAAATTGCATACAAAGAAAAAAATAAAAAATTAGCGGTTTTCCAATCAGGGGCGTGGTATCCGCCCACTTCCTCAGAACTGATGTAAATTATATATGGCACACTTTCGATTGCAGTAGAACAATGAAATTTGGTAGAACGGTAGGGCTTGCATTTGATGGGCTTACTTGGCAAGTTTTTTTTATGCCTAATTCAAAAGGTTTTGAAAACTTGACCAGTAAGCCCATCAAATTTTAGTGAGTAATCATTAAATTATAAAATGTCTCTATTACATTGTAGCTGTTTCAATATTATTCTACTTTAAATATTCGGTATTAAACCTTCATGAAGTAAGAACTTGGCGTACTTTTAGATCTCAGGACTTTTCACGGCTGACTTGTTACACAAAGGTTTTTGTATAGAAGAACTTGGCTCTTTTTTTAACATTTATGATCGGGATTGAGAACTTGGGAATAAAACAGCTATTTGTAAAAGTCTTCGAAAAACAAATAATCAAAAATTTAACAAAACATTGAAGTATCTCATATTGTTCACTTCCGAATAGTGAACTCAGCAGTACTTCAAAACGTTAACTTTTCAATAGAAAACATTCATTTTCGAAACAATACAGTAGCTATAATACTTACAGATCTCGATATGCACTAATTTGCTGGCTTTGAAGGTACATGTATTACTTTGACAAAACCACTATGTGAGTATTTCTACAAACTATATTTTCCAGGCTACTTTCTGAGTGGCAAAATAAATACTGGGGTTCTCAAAGGTTCCCTATTGTCTCCGACTTCTTTCATAATCTTACAAATGATATCTTGCCGGTAGAATTCTTCTCATAAGACAATTCGCTGTGCCAGAAATACCCATCGGTTTACCCTTGAACCATTTCAGACGTACTGTTAATGTTAAGTATGGATAATTTTTTTTAAGCCGTACATGATGAATGTAAAATACAACGACAAAGCTTATATATATACCTCGACTACTAGCAAAACCGATGTCTTAACTAAAGTAATTTTTCAATAATAGCTCTAAGTAAAAAATCACACGAACTTGCTCTTATTTTTAAGACACTTAGAACTTGAAAACTTGATGATATAACGAAAAATTTTTGAAAAGATAAAATTAATTTTATTTGAAATAAGATTTCTTAAAAAAAATATGAGAATATGCAAGATACCAAACTTTAAATCCCTTCAAAAAAATCCCTTAGTTCTTACAAAAATAAAGTTTTATAAATAAAATTTCTTAAACATTTTTATAAAAAAAATTCGGTACGCTAATTTAGAGTTTTTATTGTTGTGCAATTGAAAATTTAATTGAAAAACATAACTAACCCATTTTTGACATATGAAGTCTTCAAAAAAAAATGATTTGTTTTTTTTTTGCAAAAATCCAAACTTTTTCTTTTATGTTTGATACGCAATATTTTTTAAGCTTTTTAGAAGTTTCTGGATAAGAAATTGCATTTCAATCTGTTATGCCGATGACAAGAAAATCAAAAATAATAAAAATGGTTCTACGGTACGTTCTGGCCGTAAAGTCTTAATTTCAACAAGGAAACTAAATACTAATTCTGGGTACTGTGTCCGAGAAAAATTTCAAAAATCATTTTTAATGTTTCTATCATAAAAGAACAATTTTTTTCTTTATCTTGCTTAAGATATTTTAATTGGCGCGGGTAGAGTTTGGCGGCCTGTGGTGGCCATGTTGGTTTTGGTGACATTTGTCAAATCTGTTATATATTCTTCCGGTACTGATGTCAAATCCCCATGGGAAGCTTAACGATTGAACCGCACATCCAAATGATAAAACTTTATAATCAAAATGAGTGTTCGTTAGTATAAACGTTGTGCCCATTTTACGCCAGACAATTGACATCAACCTTTGGTGGACAAATTGTTGAATTTCGGGTACATAGTTCGGTAAGCAATCAGCCAACATTCGTCACACGAAATCAAGATCGCCCAAGAACGTTGCCGCGGTCCGTGAAAGTATACGAGTACAGCAGAACCTAAGGCAGTCGTACACGAGAACTCGGTCATTCGCAGACTTCAATTTTGCGTGGGAACTTGGGTCTACACCCATACAAGATCCATCTGACCCAGGAGCTGAAAGTTTTTGGCCATAAACAGCACCGTTTGTCAACTGACTGGGCCTTATAGTGTTTGAAAGAGGACCCCAATATTGGCCCAAAAATTATCCTTAGCGACGAAGCGCATTTTTTTATAAATAGCTGTGTTTTCAAGCAAAATTGCCGTACACCAATACACTAACTCACCCGATGTTTACCAGATGACAATTCACTTTCAAAAAGTAACCATTTTGTGAGAATTTTTTTGCCAATGGCATCAGTGGTCCGTACTTTTTCGAAAACGATGCTGGTGAGGTGGTCACCATCAACAATAAGCGGTACTAAACGATGATAACCAATTTCTTATGGCCTAAATTGAATCAAATGGACCTAGACAGCATGTGGTTCCAGCAGGATGGCGCTATGTGCCACACAGCAAGGTTATCTCTCAGAGAGGTGACGTGAGTTGGCCACCAAGGTCATGCGATTTGATCAAGCTAGACTTTTTCTTGCGGAGTTTCCTAAAGTCGAAGGTCTACGCGAACAAACCCCAATCGGTCGATGCCTCGAAAACCCCACAAGAAGAATTCTAACCACGGCCACGGTCTCAGTGGTCAATTCACATTGTGAGATAACCATGTTCGGAAATCGAATGTGCAAAATGTTCATTGTGGCACGTAGCGCCGTCATGTTGAAACCACATGTCAACGCTGTCCATATAATACAATTCAGACGAAAGGGAATTGATTATCATCGACCGATACCGCTCACCGCTGACGGTGATGGCCAGGTCAACGTCGTTCTCAAAGAAGTATAGACCGATGATTCCACCGGCCCGAAATCCACACCAATCAGTGACTTTCTCTGAATGCATTGCAAATTTGTGGATCTCGTGTAGATTGTGACCGTCCTAAGTTCAACAATTTTAATTCTTAACGAATCAGTTCATCCAGAAATGGTCCTTGTAGCTGAGTATGATTTTTCGACCGAAATCGGGGTCAATTTCAAACTGCTCGTAAGATCAATTTTCGAACACACGTTGTTGTCTTTAGTCATTAACTCTAAGCTTCTGGGTAAATTGAAGTTTGTGCTGGAGTAAGCCTAATTAATGACACAATACTCGCCAAGTTGTGGCTTGCGAAAGACCGATATCTTGAGTGTGGCTCGGAATTTACAATCTTGGTTTCTTTTACACACTCTCACAGACATCGGCGATATTTTCGGCAAATCTTACAAGTCAAGTCGAAATTATCCACCACGTTGCGAATAGTCCCCTTGTAAAATCTATTAGCGTACGAGATGTTTCTCGAACAGAAGACTCACTTTTATAAAACAATTTAAACATTTGCATATGTTGTTGAAGGCTATATCTCTCCATGTTGATTAGTCAAGGCAGACTCAATAAATTACGACCAATTTGACAGATGTAGCTTCAAAAATATGGCCGCAATCAATTGTCAAAGTTCGAAAATCCCCGTACCAAGAATAGAGAAAATTTCGATATCTTACGAGTATTCCAAATTTTTTCCAGAAAAATTCATAGTCTACAAATTGTGCTAAAAAGAACTCCTGATTAAACAAACTTATAAACTTCCTATTTTTTTAAGCTCCCAATTTCAATTTGAGCAATATTTTTCAAGCTCAAATATGTGTATACAATGGTACAGGAATTTTTGTGAATTTTTAAAAAATAAAATCTTCAAACTGCTGGACAGAGATAAAAACAAAAATTCTCAATAAGGCACGAAAATTTCAAACTAACCATTCGCTTTAATATAATAATTACAGCCACATCAAAAATTTCAAGCTTCTACAACTAGGTCCAACAATAAAATTAGTTCAATAAATAAAAAAAAACTGCAACAATAGACTTAACAATAAAATCACAAATAGCTTCCATTAACATACCATAAGTTCTTGTCATTGAAGCCTGCAACTAATCCACACTGTTGCAAACTATTAACCGTTGCCAATTGCTCTTCGATATCACTCAACTGCAATTCGGCCTCATTCACGTTCAAATTCAAATTATTATGTTGCACCCACAGGGCACTCCGATTACGCCGCACAAACAAGTTTCGCAGGTCATGTTCTTCGAATCGCAGGTTTCGGTCACACGCGCAAATATTTCCACCGTTCCTGTCAGAAGAATTTTGACTTCGCATTCGACAAACAGCCATTTTGATTTGGTCACTCTTCTTTGCCATCCCATCGGCCATTTGAGTCTGATCCTTTTGGAGGTGATCATGACTGATGACATCAACATCAGTCGGCCGCTGCCAAGGGGCATCTTCGTTACACACACTTTGATCCGAATAAGTCTCCCCGGAACAGGAGACCCCCGACGAAAGGAATGTATCGTCGAGAATGGCAACTTTGGCATTCGCAACAATTGGTTCCGAACAGCTGGCTCGGCTGTTGGGGCGACTATTCGAACGACTATTGGGCTGGCTGTTTGGATGACTACACGGACGACTGCTTGTTGCACTGTGGGATCGTTTATGACGATTTCGGGCTTTTACCGATCTGGGGGAAGTTCGCGAGGAATGACATGCGGCATTGGTCGAATTCTGGGAATTTTCATTTTTGGCGCTAGCCTTGCCCTTTCTTCGGATGCTGGGCATGTTCTTGGGAAAGAGGGACGGAGTTGGGGTCACACTGCTTCCTTGAAAGGAAAGGCTTTCACTTTTGGAATTGTTGTCACATATCGATAAGGTTAGGGGTCTACCGTACACTTTTTGGATGAATTTAAATTGCTCATTGTGCAAGAAACACACCTTCCACCAATGCTTACACGCCATAAGAGTCGCCCTCCGAGCCACGGGCTTATTTTGATTCAACATCGCATTCGGCATTATTTCATGTGATCATAAAACGTATCTAGACACATGTATCTTTGACAAAAAAAAATGTTCTTAAATGACAAACGGTGCGAAGAAAAAGATCATAAAATTGTGGACACCGCACGCGGCCACGTCTGAGTATCGACTGAAACGCGAGGAATTCCAAGAGACTTCGCTGCGCCCAGTCAAACGAGAAGTGCATGGCGTTCACCTGAGGTTTTTGTATACAGACAGATACAAGATACTTTTGACAATAAGAAACGAAAAAAAAAAAACTACAGGTGGTGGAAGGAACGTGGAAACTCCACTTCTTGAGAAAAAGATAGTCAAAACAAAAACGAAGATAATCGTGTGCTAACTGCCGACATTTGCTTGTTCCGAGGCTGTGTGAGCTGCGAGGCAATTCGTTGGAGTAGCCTGCGACGACGACGGGAACGGGAAGGAACTGGTTCGGTTTTAAGTTCCCCATCCATGAAAACATGGATCTCTAGTAATGGCGCGATCGGTGTGGCTGCCGAGAAAGCGCACGGGATCAAGTGTACATCATTGACTTGGGTTAACAGGTTGTGGGTCCAAATAATACGACATCGACGACGAAGAGGAGAATGCAATATCTGGATGATTGCGTGTGATCGTGGTGTGTTTTGGTAACAAATAATGCAAATATGTCAGGGAATTTGTCGAGTATTTTTATTTGTCGTGTTGTTTTGTTGTTTTGATAACTTAATGTGTCGTGTGAAAGTTGTGAGTAGATAATTTGTGTGCTCGATGGCCGACGATGACGGGATGTATAGGCGAATGTGCAAAAAGAGCCGATCGACCAGGGGAATTCTTGAGGAATTGGAATACTCATACTTTGTGTTTAAGTGGCGAACGGTGGTCTTATGGCGAATACAAATTGACTTTTTGGCACAATTTCGTAGGTTTAATTTTCTGTGAATAAAATGAAGTTTAACCTTGCTAACGAAAGTTTTCTTTGGGCAATTAATTCCGAGAAACATTAATTGGAAACACTAAGTAGCCTTGGCTTTATCCTCCAGGTTTGCCTTCGATTATGTGATTAATAGCTTAACCTCAAAAAATTTTATTAGAAGCTTAAAAATTTAAAGAGAGTTTCGACACCAATAAGATGGCTATGTTTAGTTAGTTAGTTTGACGACAGATTAGAAAGAAAGGACTCCAACATTAATGAGGATACAAAAGCCAGCAATGAGTTTTTCTTAAGATTTTGATGTTACTCGTACTGCATATATCTAATGCATCTCATAAATTGTTCTGTTTTAAATGCTTCTAATAATTTTTGCAAGAAAATTCCATTTAAGACTCCCAAGACCTCTTAATGTTCAAAGAGGTAACCAAGTCATATTTTACAACCAATTAAAAGTACTATAGTACATTTTAATATTAATGTAAGATATGGAAGTCTAAAAGCTCATTTCAGATATCTTTCACAGATTCGCCATCACAGAGACCGCCGCACAAATTAGATTAATTTTATTATACAAGAACGCTTGATTAGGCTTTTCAAAATCGTTTCAAAGCAATCCTACTCAACCTAATTAATGAGCTCTATAAATGTCAGTTTTATTGTATTTCTGATATTTAAATTGTTAGTTGATCTCTGGTTAATGATAATTTGCTTTCCGCAGTTAAAAAGGAAGTATTTGCTAGGATTTGAGTTATAAAAATTAAATTTATGTTTGACGGGCTGTCATTTTATGAATGTCGCGGAACTGGTAGAAGTAATCTTGATCAATATTTTAAGTAGCAAGATCGGTGAGTGCTTAAACCTTAAATGCTGCCATAAAGTCTTTTGCCTTCCTTGGGCAGGAATTTAGGATTAAGCATAAGATGCAAAACAAAAAAGCAGAAATGGTTTTAATAATTAAGAATCCTGTTGGATAGGTGCACTTAAAATTAGATTTATGTCAAAAAAGATATGAAAGTTCAACTGAACAAAACCAATGCTCTTCACTAGTCATTTTATGATTCCCAGTCAGACCCATCCATATACTATTTTGTGTGGATATTGGATAACCGATTTTATTATTGAAATAATTTTAGTTTCTTGTTATTCATCTTTATAAATTGCTAATCACAAAAAATAGGAGCAGAAAAGAATATTGGCGATCAGCAAACTTTGTATGGACGTTAGCATTAGCATTAGTTTTTGAAAACGTAAAATGACTTTGGACATTCCACGTACGAAGTCTATAAATAATAATTCTTGTTTCTAAAGTCAAATAAAACTTCTTCTATTTAGTTTTAAAGTTAAGATATATTCTCGAATTTAGCAATATTTTGAACTAAAATATAACTTTGAATTTCCTAGAAACCTGAAACGATCTGGCTTTTTAATCATTCGACTAAAAAATTCGACTAAGAGCATTAAATATAGAAATCCAAATCATTACTTAAAAAATAAAATGCACGACTGGGTCGCACGAACTTGCTCCTATGTAATAGACTAGGAATTTTAAAAACGAATGTTATAAGAGAAAACTGTTCATATAGTTAAAATTATTTTTTTAAATTCTTTAAGAAGAACAAAAATTATAAGTCTGTACTGGTTTCTTAAAAAAAATAAGCTTTTATATACAAAATTTTTTAAAACGTTTTTAAGAAAAAATTTTAGTACGCCAATTTATTTTTTTTGTTATTGTTCGAATAAAAATTAAATTTAGATACTAACAAAAATATTGAGCCATTTCTGAAATATATGAGATATTTTTTTTTAAGTTTTGAAATGCAATGTTTCTTAAACTTTTTAGAAGCTTCTCTAAAACAAATTTCATTAAAATCCGTTCTATGGTTCTATGGTAGATACAGTCAGTAACATATTGATTTCAAATTTTTTTTATTAAACTATCGACCGTAAAAATCAATTAAAAGAAAAAAAAATTTAATAAAATTCTCTGAACCGTTTTCGAGAAAAAATACGATTTTTGAAAACCATTTTTTAACATTTGTATGGAGGGTACCGTTATTTTTAGGAAAAATATTTTTTTTTCTTACATCTTGTACTCGTAATTTATACTAAAAAACTTTTATTTATTAAGTTTTCAAAAAACCGATTTTTTTTTTTTTTAATCAAAAAAAATTAGGCTGTAGTCGAAAAGACAGACAGACAGACAGACAGAGACCCACTTTTTTAGTCTTCGCTATCATCGTAATGTTAACTTTGATCCCAATCTCGAGTTCAATTTTTTTCCAAATGAATAACTTGCCTTATAGTACCATTAAGTCGCAAGTAAAAATAAATACAAGGTCATAAGAAACCAACGGCTTACAGAGTACTTAAGTCTTATGTATGTTAGCACGACTGGAGGCGACCTACCATTTTCTGCCGAGTACGAACGGCTACTATGAAAAGTACTTTTTTATGACAAGAAATACTATTTTAAGATTTGTCACTTCCTCGCAAGAAGCAGTCTACCACTAAAAAATATTATTGAAGAAGCGAGAACCGACTTTCTACATGAGAGAAAAATCAATACGTTACGCTAAATTAGAAAAATTAAATTAGCAAGAGAACTTTCAAGGCTTTACGTTTTGTTTAGCTTTATTGGCGAGTTTTTGAAAATCTGGAAAAAGTTACTTTGACAGACTTCAAACATAATTTGAAATATTGAATTTTTAGACACATTCTCATACCTGTTTTTTATACGGCAAGTTATGCATTCGTAAAGAAATCTAACTCGAAATTTTGATTAATCGTGACATTATGATGAAATTGTCAGTTTTGTGACAAAAATCCTTTGAGTCTTCTAAATCCAGGATTAACGAAAAACCATATATGTATCTAAAAAGAATTATAAGCATTTTTATAATTAACTCGCGTTCAAGGGGTTATGAATACCCTTTATATACTTTATACTTATACTTGTGCGAGCATTAGAAAAAGGCGTGAGGATTAAAAAAGAGGTACCGATGCACATTGGTTTTGAATTTCTGTGTAAATGTCTCAACGAAGTTAATATCTCCAATAATTTAAAATGCCCTTCTCTGAATACAATTCAAAAGATACAAATAAGTCGAAGGAGCACCAGCCTATAGATATGGGAGTAATATGCCAGTTTTAAGCGAATATAAAAATATGATAGGCAGATCAGAAATGGAAACAAATTTCTTGCATCGACTCTTGAGAGAAACCTAAACACTTTGCGGAATTTCAGCACAGCTCGTATGCGCTCATTCCACAGAAGGTGTTTGGTAATGAACATACTTAAAGCAGTTTCCTTGATGAAGTCTGAATGAAGTTCAGAAATAATCCATAAAATGTCGGCTGAAGTTGACGTATACCAACTTTGAAATTTAAAAACTTGAATATAGCATTGAATTTGGAATTGTATTGTTGCGGTAGCTCTAGCTGACCAATCAAATATGACTATAATAATTTTTTTTCATACCCGCACCGAAAGTCTTGGGTATCTGAGAATATAAATTAGTTTGGTACGTAAATGCCTTAAATCGAAAGATCTGAAGAGTCCTTCAATTCCCGGGAGTATTTAATTACTTCTAGTCACCCTCATTTCTTTCTTAGTTACTATCGTCTTAATCACGAGAGAGAGAGAAATCCGATAGATTCGTGGACTGAGAAGATAGCTGCGCTTCGCCGGAGATGTTAACAACTTCTCTCTTCGCCATGACGTCAACAGCGATCTCTAGGGATTAGGCTTCAAGATCGTGACCCGAAAATTTGGAGCTTAGATGGCACTCCCTGTCCTAAGAGAAGAGAACATTTTCAATAGCTGCTTCGAAGAGGAAGGCGACTTTCCAAAAGCTGAAGACACCTTTCTGTTTGGATACGCCGACGAAATCCCCGAGGTGATTACGGAAAGAGACACCTAAAGTGCTTAAAGCTAAACCAAGTCATGTGATGAGCAAACTCATGGATGGATGAGCACGGCCTCAGCCTGGGAACAGAGAAAACTCCTGACGAAAAACAGTATTTCCACGCAAATCGATTTTCAAATCGGGACCGAAGTGATTTAGAAGTTACCTTCTGGGCACTAATAAAGGCAACAGCAGAAAGAGCGTCTAAAACAACAGCATCACTGACACTTAACAGATTAATGGTAAATGTAGGTGGACCAACAGCCAGTATGCGCAGAGAACTGATGTCGATAATGTATGCTATTCTTCTAGATGGAAGCGAATTCTGGGCGGATGCATTTAAGCAATAAAAAAAACCGGGGCATTACAAAAACGCGGGTTTCTATGTGTAGAACCATCCATTCTTGTAATCGCAGGATTTACCCTCATCGATCTCTTATTGGTAGAAAGTAAGAACGTCTACGACAAAAAGGTCGAAATCGGATTATAAGGAGGGCATTCGCAGAGGCCAAGCGGCTTACAATTCAGCAGTATTAAGAGCGTTGGAGCTCGGAAAGCAGAGAACGATGGAGAGCGACGCTGATTATAAATGTGGCTTAGTGAAGTGACCGGAGTTTAACCAGTACCTCACCGGACACAGTCACTTCAACGCTTTCCTCCACAAGATTGCAATCCATACCTTCTTCGGGTGCAGCAGATGGAAGTCTCTCCGCCAAGATTTACAAAGAAATACTGGCGCCATCAGCCCAGAGAACATAGTCCAGAAGATGCTACATAAATATCAAAGCTAGCAAAACATCTGTAGCTTCACAGAAAAAAAAAAAGAAGATGAAAACGATTGGAAAACAGTTGAGCCCGCAAGGATAACGTGAGAACCCCCCCTGAATTAATGCAAAGAGTGGTACCGGGGGTAGGTCAAACGCCAATAAGGCTTAGAAGAGTTTTCGGTGGTATGCTATATAAAAGCGAGTCTGATTTCTTTTTTAATATTATACGCGCACTCAAGGGGTTATGAATACCCTTAAATTGTTAAACACAGTGCGAGCCATTAGGAAAGTAATATAGGATTAGAAAGGAGATACCGATGCACATTGGTTTTGAATGTCTGCAAATTGCAATGAGTGCGAAATATTGAGCTGGGTAAAGCATTCCACATTCGTGTAGTGCGGTAAAAAAAAGAATCTCTATACTTGACAGTACGTCAGAAATTGGGCTCAAGGATAAACAGATGAGCATTCCTAGAAGTATGTGTATTACGGTTGAATTGTTTGAGAGGAGGAATGCAACTGGCTATTTCACTAGAGCACTGCTTGTGAAAATAGCGGTAAAATAATGATGGACATGAAACATTGCGGCGGTGCTCGAGAAATTCAAATGCTTCAGTTGGATATCATTTTGAATTCTGTCCAAGTGACTGAAGTGGGTTTTTGGAGCACCTGTCCAGATATGGGAATTGTACTCGAGCTTCGGAAGAATAAAGGCTTAATATATAACAACCAGATCAGATTGAGTAAAAAACTACTTGCATCGGCGCAGAAAGCCTAAACAGCTGTTTTTTTGGCGACGTCAAATATGTGATCACTCAAGAAAAGATGGTCTGTGATGCACATGCCCAGAACTGAAAGCTGTTACACGGGAATAGGTAACGGATCAACGCTCAGACTTCCTTACGAAAAAAAATGTTTCCCGATAAATCCACCATTGACTAGTGTAAGGTATGCACAAATGAAAACTTGACTTGATTCACACTTAAACGCAGCTTGTGTGGGAGTTGTATAGTAATATTATAGTACTCGCCAAATATTGGCTTTACATTCGTTTGTACTAAAAATTCTTTTTATTTTATGTTTGACTAATGAATACCAAGATACTTCAGAAAAAAATCTTACCTTTATGAATTTGAGTAAGAATGTTTCAATTAATTTTTAAAGCTATATAGGTTTTCTAAGCCGAAGACTCTCGACCACTTTGTACAAAATGAAAGCAATTGCTGAGAAAATTAATTGAGTTTCAAAAAAAAAACCGAATACAATTTTCCTGAGTATTATGTTTAGGTATAACATTTCTGCAATTAATCGACTACATTAAGATTTCAATACTAATAAAGTCTAAATTTTGATATATTAATATAAGTTTAATGTAAAACACAAAAAACAGCTTCAACAAACTCACCTGTGTATGCTAACATTCGTGTCTTTCCACAGCAGCGAATCAATGAAAAATCTGCAAATAAAAAAACGAAGGAAAATGTTTTGCGTTAATACAAAATGATCAAAATTATGTTTCAGATTTGAAACCTAAACCAAAGCTAATGGAACCTACATATGTACCTCCACTCTGATGCCAACACTTGGCTTCGTTCTAATTAATAACAACTTATCCTGCTGTTTTTGTCCACACGTAAAATTCGCACATTTAATTACGACATTCGAGTAGAAAATTTGCCCCAGCATGATGCCGACAAAGATTAAGATATTAATATAGGGAAATTGGCATTGTGGTCCATATAATCGAAAGCAATATATAAATATAATTTCGCAATGGTCGTTGATCTGAATTCAAAACGAGTAGCCTTATTATACTTCAGCGCACACGCTGTTATGCTCATTTCAATATTTGTATGGTATTAAATTTCAAGCTATAGGTCACTTCGTGCAAAGTTGTTTCAATTTTTCCGCGATTACACGAGCGATGCTTGTATGTATAGGTTGGCTGGGTGGAATAGGAGAAGTATCTATACCTAAAGGCTAGTAGAAGAGTTTTTGCCAACGAAAAGAAACCAAAGTCTTGGCTTGACTTCTGAATGTGCTACTGCTTTGCTAACTAAACTTGCGAAAGACGCAAGTAGGAAGATACTTCACCTCTGTGTTTGAAGAATAAGACGGCTTGCCGTCATGTGAATATACTTTACTTCACGTCTTGTTAAAAAGTTTGATGTGAGTCCGCCTTAAAATTTAGAAAGTGACTCAAAGCTTCGTCGACGACCATTTGGCTAAAAGTGAATGGAAACGTTGATACGTTTCAATTGCATTTATCCAGCACTCACAATATATGAACTTTCAATGCGGATAACAAACTGCGGAGATAAAATCGTATTTATTTATGTTTTGGTTATTTTCGACTAGCTAAACAGTAGCATTTGTCGGAAATTCCCAGGACAATCACTTTGGTCACAAATAACTTCAAATCCCGAGGGAAATTAATTAGGTCTATCTCAGAGGTTTTCTTAGACGAATGGATTCAGGCGCCTTTTCGGACAGACACATGTGTGTTTGCCCCTTTTTTGAAGAAATGGTAAACTATTTGTCTCCGAATTGAGGTGTGGCTTTTTCTGTTGTGACTTGATTGAGTCTAGTTAACTGAAATACCATTTTAATTACCTACTAGCCGAGTTTGGATAGTGTACCTACGTACATGTGTGACTTTTGAATGAAAATGTTGGTCCTGGGTCTGGGCCTGGGTCTATTCATGCTTCACTGATCTTTAATTTAATTGTTGTTATGTTAACATTTCGGTTTTCTTACAAAAGGCTTGACAATCATTGTTGGGTTTCCCTATTATAGGCAGCATTCCGTTGTCTCCAAAAACATATTATGTTGAGAAACTCGACGAAGTTCAAGAGAAACATACATTTGAAGGTTCTGTTATGGATTCAATCCAAAAGGTTTAAATGAGAAACGTAAAGATGGTAACCAGATCATAAGAGGAAACAAATTTCTTCCATCTTTTAAGAAATTTTAAGCATTTCAGTGTGATTTTGGCTAGGTCGAATATGTGGTCATTCCATTAGAGATGGTAACACAACATATCGACAATAGAAAGCCTGAAAGTTCCCCTGATGCATCGGCCATTCATGGATAATTGCAATGGTCGTATATTTCGCATGGCCGACATACAGCTCTGTGATTTCGAAGCATTAAAGTCCACGATTTTCAATGCATTGTATAATGCTGTCGAAGTGGGAATCTATTGAGCTTAGTTTAAGTTGCTGTTTCAGTTCCATAACCGGAGTACAGGGTTTGGAATCTGGTTCGAAAGAATGAAGTGGATTAGAAGATTCAGACAAGTGATTATATATATAAAGATAAGGAAGAGTGTCGGGGACAGAATGGAGCCCAATAGCATTTATATTATTAAACTGTCCGAACAAGAACAAGGTTAGAAAATAATAAATAGATTAGAGGCTAACAGCTCGCAGAGATTTTTAACCTAGTTACTTACAACGCTCATCCATTTCTGTGTGTTAGAAGGAATTAAGGGAATCTTCAATTGTCTGCCGAATCCGATCGGCTATGATTAGAAGCATGTTACATGACAAGAGATGATCTTGGGCTATTTATCACTTCCTTTCAAGAAAAACATTTTTGCAGTGGATGGGAATCAATCCATGACAGATCAAATCACACGATTAGTCTATAACTTTCAGAAAGGTAATTTCTAATCCAAAGAAGGAGAGACACATCCATTTATCCGAGAGCTTATTTCCAACGTTTATCAAATGCTTTAGCAATATCAATTGTAAATACCTTTGTTTCTGCAAAATAATTTAAGAATTGGTTCCACTTTTAGGTGAAATATTCTATCGGATCCCCAGTGGCCATATTGCTACCTAATCAGTATTAACCTTCACTAAAGAAATTTCTTCAAGCGTCTTAAGCTGCTTATTTATCAGTTCTTACATGATCTTGGAGAGAAGGGACGCAACTAAATTTGGTCAGTTACTAAACGTGGAGGAAAATAATCTTTTTTTTTTGCCACCAATTCGACAAATGCCATTTTTCTCCTTCTAGTATTTACCTAACCTAACACAACCTAACAGAACATTTTTTCGGAACTTAAAGGGATATACAATTTGGAGCATCTGATTTATGTAATTTAAGATCTTTAGGGACGATTGCGATTATGGACTTGTAGAGAACTTGTCCCAAAGAACATTTTTGTGCTCTCAATTCAAGAACATTCATAAAAATCAAATATGCAGCAATTCCCGTTACAAAAAAATGTGCTGCTTCTTGCGAAAGAAGTCTTATATTGAACGAGTCTTGGAACCGATGACGTTGAAGAGTTTCATTTTTACTTGCGACTTATAGGTACTATAAGGCAAGTTATGCATTCGTAAAAAAAATCGAACTCGAGATTTTGATCAAAGTTGACATTACGATGATAGCGAAGACCAAAAAAGTGGGTCTCGCAATTCTGTCTGTCTGTCTGTCTGTCGGTTCGACTACAGCCTAAACGGCTCAGCCGATTTTCTTCAAACTTGGTAGATATGGGTTTTAATTTTTCCCCCCAGACGTTTTTTTTTGTTTTTTTTTTTTTTAAGATAACAACGTAACCTGCCATACGATTTTATAAATTTTATAAATACTTTTTTTCTCAAATACTGTCCCACAGAATTTTTTAATAAAAATTTGAAAAATTTCACTTAGTTAAAACTAGGTAATGGTTGAAAAAAATTTTCCAAAAAAATATTATTTTTGGTAGCCCCGCTGGGTCCATTTTTTTTTGTTTTTGATTTTCTCGAAAACGGTACAGCCGATTTTGATCATTTTTTTTTTATGGTAAAGCTCCTCCACAGTTTAAATATTATTACATATTCAAATTTTCAATTTTTTATTTTTTGGATTTAAAAAAAAAATCTAAATTTTTTTTTGGAAACCCAATATTTCGAAAACCCCAAGATCGATTTTTTCGAACTTAATAAATAAAAGTTTTTTAACTAACGGCCTTCCATACAAATTTAAAAAAATGGTTTTCGAAAATCGTATTTTTCTCGAAAACGGTTCCGAGAATTTTGCTAAATTTTTTTTTCTTTTGATTAATTTTAACGATCTATAATTTAATAAAAAAAATTGAAATCTAGATTTTACTGACTGTTCCTACCATAGAACGATTTTTTCGAATTTTGAATTTCTCATTATCGGCATAACGGATTTTAATGAAATTTTTTATAAAGAAGCTCTTAAAAAGTTTAAAAAACATTGCATTTCAAAACTTAAAAAAAAAATATATTTTTAAATTTTTAGAAAAAAATGTCTTTTTTTTTTTGGAAAATTCGATATCTCAAGAACGGCTTGATATTTTTTTTGTAAATTAGATTCTTATTCGTACAATAATAAAAACTTAAGATTGGCGTACCAAAATTTTTTCTTAAAAATGTTTTAAAAATTTTGTACATAAAAGCTTATTTTTTTAAGGAACCACTAGAACGACTTATAATTTTTGTTCTTGCATAAATTTATATTTGCATAGCATTATGTTTTTATCTCTTAGATATTACTAAAAGAATTTAAAAAATTAATTTTGTCCTTATGAACAGTTTTCTTTAATAACTCGTTTTTAAAATTCCTAGTCTATTACATAAGAGCAAGTTCGTGCATTTTATTTTTTTTACAAATCAATAGCTCTTACTATTTTTATGTTAGGTTAGGTAAAACTAGAAGGAGTGATGATACAACAAGCGTTGCTAACTCACGCGGATCTCAATGAATCTATCTCGCTTCCCAGGATAAAGGTATGGTGGATGTGAGGAAGAGGAGGGAGTGTATTGAAGGAGCTTAGGTGTTCGATCATTTCCTAAAGCATCTTGAATTCCCAATAAATTTTATGATGTTCTCTTCGTCCTGCCACCTTTTACACAAATTCTACCAGCTATTGTCTATTCTGCTCATGTGGGCTCTGACTTTTCTTCTTTTTTTTTTACTTTTTTCTTGATCAAGTGGCATAGAGCCATAGATACTGAGATACCAGTTCAGCTCAGATGAAGAGATGAACAGTTTTTGGCCAGGTCATCTGCTATTTCGTTCTCGTAAATATCATGATGTTACCCATCTGAGGGTAACTGTGTTCGATGTGCTGAAAAACCTCAACTAATTTTTCCTTATTATTGCTACTAATTCACTTGAGGTTATCAGGGACGAACTCTATGCCTCTTGTATATTAGAACGGTCCGTAAAGCCTGGTTTTTATTCCAGAGCTCTCTTGTTAGCATATCTGTTATTGCCACTGGCTTGGAATCTATTTGTGGTATAAAACTGTCTGTGTTTGTTGAATTCATAATTGTTCTATGACCGTAGAGAACTTTTTTCCAATTATTACACTTTTTAAGTCCTAAACCACTCTTGGCCGTCAGCTCTTTCGTAAAAATATCGAGCGGGAATATTCCAAGGAAAGTTTCTAGTCCTCCTGTTGATGTAGTTCTAATAGTACTGGTTGTGCTAGTTCACGCAAGCCTTTGTATTTTTGTCATGGCTTTTCGATTGGTTTCCCTATTTAAGGCTGGCCACCACAGTGGGTTCATCAAAAAGATGTTCTCGTCCCATCTGAGACGCAAATATTGGTCAATGTTTACCGACTATTATAAAATTCACGACCCAACTTTTAACTTGCTATCACCCATTTCTGCATTTATAAGTCTACTTTAAAGCGACTGCTGCAAATAAAGGTGGTAACATTGGACCTCCTTGGCGCACTCGTCGGTGGATTCGAAATTCGCGTCCCGATCTGTCAATTTTTATTCTTGCTTTACTGTTTTTGTAAGTATTTGAGAGCGTTTGAATTTAAGTAGGATGAAAATTATGTTTTTACTTGCGATATAGGTACAAAGTTGACATTACGATGATAGCGAAGACGAATAAAGTGGGTCCGGCAATTCCGTCTGTCTGTCTGTCTGTCTGTCTGTATGTATGTACCTCGATCTAGAGCCTAGGCCACTGGACCTATTTTCTTCAAACTCGGTAGTTATGGGTCTTCGGTGATTCCCTAAAGGGGAAATTGAAATTTTTTTTTTAGCTCTAAAACTAACGGTATCCCCCATACACCCGTAATGAAAAATCTTATTTATCTCGAAAACGGCTCTAACGATTTTGAAAAAAAAATTAGGTGTGATATTATGGACATGGACTACGTTTTGGTAAAAAATAAATTTGGGGCAAAATGTTATTAACGGTACCTGTCATAGAACCGTTTTTTTGATTTTCGATTTTCTCATTAACGGCTCTAACGATTTTAACCAAAAATTTTCAGCAGGAGTCCCCCTAAGTTTAGAATAATATTGTATATAAAAATATTCGAAAAATTATTTGTTGGGTTTTTTTGAAAAAAAAAAAAAAAAATTGAAAAATCAATATCTTCAAAACCTATGAACGATTATTTTTTGAAATTACATATTTCCAAAAATCAATATTATTAAATACTTAAAATTCGCATCCCACATTTTTTTCTTGAAAAATTTTAAAGAAATTTCTTATATAAAAAATTTATTTATTTAATAATAAAACGATTTTTTAAAGTTTGTTTGCATAAATTCATACTTTTCTAGAAATCAGACGGCAATTTCATTTTAAATTCATGTTTTATATTTATAAAATGTATTTTAAATTCCAAAGTACTTTTACATAAGAGCAAGTTCGTGCGATCCAGTCGTGCATTTTATTTACCACGTCAATAGCCCGATTTCGCTTGCAATAGCTCAAGTTTGTTATATAAGTTACGAGTATATAAGTAACACCGTCCGTGAAAAAAAAATTGATAAAGTTCGAAAAGTTGGCATATATTTTCCTGAAAGACCACTATTTCTTCTAAACGAAGTAACTCATTTACATTGAGATGATGATGGAGAAAAAATTCTTAAAGTCCAAAACGAACATAATCTTCTCAGACTTCCTAAAACCTAGGCTTTTCTGTTTTTGTTTAAGTTTAGTTCCCAATGAAAGGAAAACTAATTAGTTTCATTCGTCTCCTGAAAAATGTTTGGTCATATTTTTGAAAAAGTCAAAACTGGAAATAAAATATAATAAATTATGCCGATTTATCAGTCGTGCTAATCTGGCGTTAAGAAAAACAGCCATACAAACAAATTAATGAACCCCACTTGCCAAAGAACTTTCCCAAAAATCAACCCTTGATTGAAAACACACTTGCTGTAGGTACATATTCCGATTAAATTTTTCCATTCCAACAAGCTTAGAAAATATCAAGTTGAATATCTACAATAAAGGTATATACGAGTAAGAACAAGGAGAAGAAGGATAAAAAGGAACAACAAAATAACGATGAGATTTTCAAACAACAGCTCAGCGCGGAAAGGCTTTTCATTACCACCCTCAATTTTATGCCGTGTTTTATTAATGTAACAGTTGTTGTTGTTGGTGAAGTCGTTACCAATAAAGGACTCCATAAATAACAAGCGTGTGACATATTTTCCTTTTCTGTAGTTGAAAGAAAACACTCACAAGCAAAAAATGAAAATCTTGAACAAAACACAAGAAAATGAAAGAAATCGTAATCAGGACATCCCACTGAGAATATAAATATAAAACCAAACCATTCATTGCAAAGTATTTTTTCAACACACACACTTAGTATTTTCAAAGACAAAAGGTACAAACGAAAAATCCAAATCCTAGTGTGTGATTCTGTGTGTCCTGAATCTGTTCTTTATCTAACCCTAAACCCACTTCATTTACCTTTAGACACATTTCAAAAAGAAAAAAGAAGAAAAAAATGAAAACAGAAGAGAAAAATATGCTTTACATTATTCATCCCAAGGATCACATCCTGCAGTGTGCCGTCATTGGAATTATGACAGAATAATGAAAACTGTTGTATCCTTGTGTTTATGTATAATGCAGAATGAAAGTGCTTTGTGTATTATGGCATGGCCATGGCTCCATTGAGTCTAGTGGAGAGCTCAACTCCATCGTCTGCTTTTACTTTTTATAACTGGGATTCGGAAAAAGTGTGAATTGTATTTTATACGTCATCGTTTTAGGGTGAATAGACATTTTACTTAACGAGGCGGAATTTGAACTTTTAAAGTTTTTGACAGGACATAAAATGATTATTTAACCAGAAGATTTTTTGTTCTCAGGATTTTTATATAGCTATAAGGTTGAAATGGTAATAAAGGGATAAGAATATAGAGAATCCAAGTGTTTAGTTCCTCCTCAGTGCCATGAAATGTTTAAGATTTTACTTAACTGGAAGAATCCAAGCAGTTAAGACTAACAGTCACTCATCTGACTTTTTGATTACTGAAAAAGGGGTTCCGCAAGGATCGAGCTTGGGTCCTCTTTTATTTTCTCCGTACATAAATACACTTCCAGCGATTGTAAAGTACTGCTCAATTTCAATGTATGCTGACGATGTGCAATATTGTATTCGAGTTAGCCCCTCGGTCTTATCGAACAGAATTTACTTTATCTACTTAAAGGAAGATTTGAAAGAATTGTATTCTGGTTTCAATCTAATGGTTTCTTATTAAGCCCCACAAAGTCAAATTTTCTTGTTATTGCAATATATTCATTAGATTTGGCATATTTTCCTCCTTTATTGCTTGCGTATTCCGAAACAGCAAAAAACTTGGGAGTTCCATATAAATTCAGTTGTTGAGAAAACATAAGGTGCCTTGCGTTTTTTAAGGGCCCTCGAATCCTTTACCCCAATAAAAGCTCCTACAATGGTATTCAAAACCTTGATACTACCAATCCTTATATATGAATGTGTATGAAAATCAACCGACGTTAAATGTAGCTTTCACCAGCACAATTCGTATTTTTTTTTACCATATATGATCATGCTTCAGCCTTCTCATTTTAACTTTTTAGCATGACGTTTAAAACGCACCTGATATCGCTTCCCGATATTCTGATGTTACATAAACCACATTATCTTTACGAAAGGTTACGAATGGCCTCTTCGAATACATCAGGGGCCCTACTATGTATCTCGATTCTACAATAAAAATGTTCGAATTCGCAAAACTGCAACTCTGTAATTCTTTAAGAACGTTTTAGTGTGCGATAATCGAACAGCTCGAGTAGTGCCAACTGTGTACTTTAGTGTACTTTACTACTTTCGCATAATAGGGGAACCACCTATCTCGAAAGTTAATGTCAAAACAAAGCGAAATCGCAAATAATCATTCTACAACAAATGTGTTTGCGAGCGGTTCGGTTCGAGTGAAGAATTTTTTTTTTTCAGAATGTAAGTAAATAGAACTTATAAATTAATTTTATTCAATATTTCAAAGAATTAAGTAATATGTTTATGTTTTCTTCGTAGGGAATCATCTAAAATTGCAAACACGAAAGCGTCACAGTTTGAGATTCTGGTGCAGTACATGGAAAAGCATCCAGATTTGTCCAAGGGATATTTAAGAACACTCTGAGCTCCATTATATTAGATTTATCTCTAATCCGCCTTCGTTCAATTTGTTGAATTCGTTCCGGATTTTCATCTAAACCTAACCAAATAGCGACACTGTCCATATTTATTTATTTTATTTATTGTTTCACTATAAATTCAGTTTCCACAGCAAATATTGTCTATTTTTTGTCAAAAATATTCGAGTCTCGTTCGAAAATCGCAAATTTGTTGGCAAATAGCTTGGCACTACCGGCATTCTATTCTATTTTCATGCGTAGTACCATTTGAAAGTAGAATCGCAAATTAGTTTCGAATAGAATCAAAAGTAGAATCGAGATACATAGTAGGGCCCCAGGACTCATTCGCACAAGATACTCATCCTTAACATCTGAACGTCAGACTTTTATTAACAGTATTCACCTTTGGAATAGTATTCGCCACGAAATAAGGTTAATTTGAAAGATTAGTTTTTGTCATTAATGGAGGTACAATTTTACACACTCTTCGCAGAGACTTCCAATGTTGTATTCCAAGTGCTCAATTTGTTTCTGGTTAACCAGACCAGTGTAGACATGCGACTTCACATATCCCCAAAGAAAGCCATTAAATGGTGTCAAATCGCACGAACGAACGCGGCGGTATTGCTGTGATGGACGATTATGAGCACTCTAAAATACACGTAACGCCGGATATGTTTCTCAAATAAAACCATGTTTTTCAAAATCAATTTGAACAATTTACAAACTTAAATTCGGTGTGATTCTATTCATGATAAATTGCAAAACCAAACAAACCTCAAAACAACCGAGAACTTTCAAGTCCGATGTCAGAGAAAACAGCACTACCCGAAATATTATGGTAAAAATTAAAAACTGCAAGAAATGGATTTTCATTTGACAAACTAAATGAAATATAATTATTAATCAAACATTAAATTAGGTTGGTCTCAATTCTAATGATTTCCAAAGTTTTTATCTCTGGGATTTTGGCACATATAGGATATTCATAAGTATGGGTTCTAATTGGTCAAAAAAGGTTAACTAGTTTTGGAAATTGGTCAAATATAGGAAATTTATAATCAAGGCTTAAACATTTGCAAAGTCACTCGCGATTTTTGGCATCCCATTCGTGAAATATTCGCCAGATATTTAAACCATCCAAAAAGTCAATAGATCTTAAAAAAAGGTCATCTATTATCACTATTTGGTCAGCCATTGATTTTTTTAAATGAAGTTTTTCAAACTGTTTCAAGGTCATAATGATTCTTGGCATTTCATTTGTGGGATATTCGCAAAACATGTATACTACCATAAAGGTCTGTAGGTCCATGTAAAAGGTCAGCTAACTTCATTAAGTGGTCAGCTATACATTTTTTTATGATTTTTTTAAAGTTTCTTTTTTCAAAATCACGAACGATTTTTAGCACCTCACTTGGGAAATTTAAAACAAAATATAGGAATGTCATTTTAAAGGCAACTTAACGCTCATAAAAAATCAGATTTTCATAGTAATTGGTCTAGATTTTTGTTTATGAATTTTCAAATTTTCTTCAAAAGAGGATTACGACACGAACTTCCAATCTAAAACAAATGTTCGTGGAATAGTTTACTGACTTTTCTATTCTTCAAAAGGTATTTATATAAGTCAGAACCATCATAAATGTTATTCAAAAGATTAGAATAATTTTTGTATACCATTGGATAATGTGCTAACAACTTAGCAAAACAATAAAAAAAAAATAAGCCTGAACAGCAGGGGCGAACGCAGGTGGGGGTTTTAGGGGGTCTAAAAGACTGGGCCGATTTTCGTTGAACTTGGTAGATATCGTGTGGGGGACAAACGTTTTTTCCATTTTTTAAGACCAAAAATAACGGTACCTGCCATACGAATTTTTTTCGAAATTTTATATCAAAAACTGTCCCACAAAATTAAAAAAAAAAATCATAAAATTTCATTTAGTTAAAACTAGGTAATGGTTGAAAAAATTTTTACAAAAAATGGTTATTTTTGGAAGCCCCTTGGAACCATTTAGTTGGTTTTTGATTTTCTCGAAAACAGTAAAACCGTTTTTAATCATTATGAAGCCCCTCCAAGGTTTAAATATTATTGCGTATACAAACTTTAAAAGTTTTGTTTTTGGATTCTTAAAAAAATTAAATTTTTTTTTTTGGAAACTTAATATTTCGAAAACCATATGCTCGATTTTTATTAAGCTTGATAAATAAGAGTTTCTTAATATAATCTACAAGATCTGAGGAAAAAAAATTGTTTTACCTAAAAATAAAGTTACCCACCATACAAATGTTAAGAAATGTTTTTCGAAAATCGTATTTTTATTTATTATTATTATTATTATTATTATTATTATCTTTATTTTTTCAACATATAAATTACAAACATTTGAATACAAAAAGATTTACAAGCATGGCTATAAAGCCGTCTGCCGTCTGCTCCCTTATCATTTGTAAACACGAGTTGTGAAATATATTCTAAATCGTATTTTTATCAAAAACGGCTCTTTACTTTTAGAGAAGCTTTTGAAACGTTTAAAAAAAACATTGCATTTTAAGACTTAAAAAAAATATTTTTTGAATTTTTGAATAAAAAAATCTATTTTTTTTTAAATTCAATATCTCAAAAACGGCTCAATATTTTTCTTTGTAAATTAAATTTTTATTCGAACAATAATAAAAAGTTTAAATATGCGTACCAAAATTTTTTCTTAAACATGTTTTAAAAATTTTGTACACAATTACAGTTTTATAGTTTTGTTCTTGCATAAACTTATATTTGCTTAAAACACATGGCATCCTGTGTTTAGCTCCAACTGCTAAAGGAGTTTTAGTCATCTAAAAATGAATTTTATGCTTTTTCTATAATAACATTAATTTTTGAAATTCGTAGTCTTTTACATAAGAACAAATTCGTGCGACATAGATGCGAAAAAGATACGAAGCGAACAGCAAATGCGTTTTTGATAATTTACATTATGTATAGGGCAGAAAACGTACTAACGGAGCAAGTTTGAGTTATTGATGGCTCCAAGGTCGGAGTGTGTTGAATTACAGCAATAGAAAAAACTCACTCATTTCGGTTGTGGGGAAGTTACAGTTACAGATGAGTAGCACATAGCACCCTCTGAGAGCGTTTTGGTTATAATTATGTAGTATAGTTAACGTAGGTATCAATTGAGTGTTGCCGGCGTCCTTATGTTTTCGTATAACTCTTTTTCGTATGATCGCAAAAGTAGAACAAGTTATTACTTCACGTATTAATAATGCCGGATTTACTTTTGCAGATTTGGACCACTAGGCGAAAATAGAACTCATAATAACTCTATTGTTAGGTACACTTAGGGAATCACTTACACTCTTTTTCTTCTTGTTGCATTAATGATATTATACGAACCAAATAATGGCCTCCATCACAAGGCCCGTAGTAAAAGTCTATTTCTAACAATTAATTCCGGAATAAAAATGCCCAAATGGGAAGCACCAAAAACGCCCTCGTAGTGAATATTTTCCAACTTTTGGTAACAATATTCAAATTTGCCAAAAATAGGTATCCGTTGCAACATCTTTATGATGTTTTGTTTTTGCGATTAGCTGTATGAAATTGTTCCGATAGGTCCTATCCCTAAGAGCAAATATTATTATTAACATATTAAGGTCAATAACAATAAAGAATATGTAATTAACAAGTAACTATAGTATAGTAATAATATAATATATTTATGAAAATCTCATATTTTGTAATATAAGGTAATTTAGGTACTTTTAACTACAATGGTATAGC
Source organism: Chrysotoxum bicinctum (assembly GCA_911387755.1). Lineage (NCBI taxonomy): Eukaryota > Metazoa > Arthropoda > Insecta > Diptera > Syrphidae > Chrysotoxum > Chrysotoxum bicinctum. Next base: position 202,616,649 of record OU426987.1, on the reverse strand, counting down.
TGTTCATGAGCCAGACAACGTAAGGAAAAATAAACTAGGAAAACTTTTACTGTAAGAGCCTATGGCCCAAAAAACACAAATCTGGCGTTATGGAGAAAAGTTTTTGTATTTTATTAAACTAGTTCTTTTGTTTGTTTGTCAATTTGACATAATAAAAAAACAAAAAACAACACTCGAAATAATACATGAATTAAGAATTTTACTTATCTGTTATGTAATAAGCCCCATCTAAAAGTGAAACATTTGCTAAATAAACTATAGAAACTAATAAAATTAAAAACATATGTACTATGAAAAACATCGTATTTTTCGATTCCATTATTGTTTTGACGTTTCTCCGATATTTTTTGATGTGCCAGTTTCCATAAATACTTTTCAATTCATCAAGAAAAATTATGTATTTTGTGAGAGCTAGATTGATTTAAAGGTTGTGATATGGAAATCATTCTTTTCATATTACCGTTTCCACATACCATATGTGTTGTCAAAACAAATGTCCATAGTGTCGCACTTTGACTTTGATAGATATTTGCCAATTGAAAATTTAAGTTAATTCTAAGTTGAAAAACTATTTCTAAGATAACTTGGATTCAATTTCTTTGGAGGTTTAGCTCAAAGTTAGCACCAGCACTGAAAACTGGGCGCAAATATTCTAAAACATGCTATGGTAATATTCTTGTCATAAAAAGGGTAACATTTTCAGTCCTCGACTTAACTCTTTCTGAGATAATCCAGAGTTAGAAGATATTACAAATAAATTAAGTTCAAGTAAACTCAAAAGCAGCTTTTCAGTTTAGAATTTACAGTTAGTTACATAAGCTATAAACACGTAAGTCAAAATAAAATATATATTTTATTTGTATTTTATTATGTTTGTGTTATAAACAGATTCTTTCCAAATTTAATTTCAATTAAACTCTATACCGAGCTCTCAACTCGTGGATCAAAAATCTAATCCAAATCGATCTTTAAATAATGAGAAATAATGGCGCTGTACACGAATAAACGAAACTTCAAGACGATTCTCCTCTTTAATTATATGTGGATTATATGGGCATGGAAAATGTGGAATAGGTGTGTTCATGAATTTACTTTGCATTTGACTTCAAGGGTATGTGTGAATTTCCAGTAGATCTGTTTTACATTAGGAATTTAGAATTCGTAATGAATTTTGTAATTTTTACAAAAGTAAATAGCTACTCGAACAAAATGCTTTCGTTTTTTTTTACAATATTTAACGTCAATATGTGTGATCAGTAAGTAATACGGGCACCTCCAGGTATTATTGCCTAGTAATAAATAAATGAATTCTTGATGCTTATGCCAAATGCGAAACTGGAATCTGATACCTGAATAAATTTGTATTATTCAAAACAATAATTTTTTGACATAAAATCATTCATAACATTTCATTTGCTTATTGAATTTCAGAGAAAATAAATATTGTTATTTTGATATACTGAAAGTTAGCTTCAAATATCTCAAAATCTTAACATAAAACATGGGCCAAATCTAAGTTTGCAATAAAATGAACTATGTACATTAATTTTTGTCCATGTATTATGGCTATGTAAGTAAGAGCAAACATTCCCATTAATTATGGAACACAATGACATTCAAGTGGCGTCGTGCGCCTTCAATTTTTGAGTCAATTAGACCTTCTAAGCGAATAATCTGAAATCTTTTTGCAGAATTCTACTTAGGCTAGTGCGTGAAATATTGAGCTGTTGAGATCGATGGCGAGTTGATGTTCACTCTCACCTATATCGGAGCAACATTCTCGTCTGTATGCACCGTACGTTGACGGGGACCATAGTATTGTACAACAGCATATCAGCCTTACGAACTTTTTGCACAGACTTGCGTACAGCAGGCGAGGTGAGTTCTTCACTTTGTCCAAAACTTCTTTTCAAAAAACCCACTGTTTGGACTACACAGCACTCACTTTTGAAATAACTTTTCAATATTTCCCAACGTTGTTCAACTTAAATTCAAATAAAAGCTCAAGTGACCTCAACTCCAAGGTGCGTTTCGCCCAGGTACGACAGTGGGCTCATCAGTTAGATGCTGCCGTACCCTTCTAAGACGCAAATATTGGTCGATGTTTATCAACTCTTATAAAATTTACAGCTTTAACAGACTGTGAATTTTATTTTTCTAGGGCTAAACGCACCTTGGAGTTGAGGTCACTTGAGCTTTTATTTGAATTTAATTCAATCACTCCACTTAAACAGAGATAATTCTCAATTATATTCGTTGTTCAACTTATTTCGTTCCGCGGTATAGTACTGACTTTCTGTCAAGATTTCGGTTGGGAACAACTGTCAGTATCAAAATAACCTATGATTTAAAAAGAAACCACTAGATGGCCCACAAGTTAAAATTCAACAAACGTTAGCTATTTATTTTTGTATTCTATATCGGTTCTGCTAAAACAGGCTGATTTGTCGCCATGTTGGCTATTAGCAAATCAGTTTAAACTATTCATAATTTAAATTGATTTGTTTAAAGCTTAGATTGATTTGCGTTTAGGTTAAATCTATCACAAGTTAATCCATTGCAACCTTAATATTTTGAAGAGGCAATGCTTACCTAATTAACATTAGAAACACATAATTTTGAGACAAGAGTTGTCAACACACATTTTTTTAAGCTTATGTTTTCTGTTAACGCAGATATTATTTTTATTTCCTCAAAATAATTTTGTATGAAATTTCGATTTGCAAAAACAACTGCCTGGAAAAAGCTATCAAAACTTCCAAATCATGCTTCGTAAAGTATTCTCATTTATTTTTAATTCTTTTGTGAAATAATTTTTTTTAAATAAATTTCTGTTAACTCGCAGTAAAGAAACGTTTAATGTTGGTCATTTATTTACATTTATCTAAGATTCTCACAATTAAAATTCGCTAAACTTTTTCAACCGGTAACTATTCCAAATTCAAGAATTTACTTACTAAGATATCAATGTATTCCCTTTCAGAAATGTTTTGAATTTTATAAAATTTTTCTTTCTAAATAAATTTATCAGACAAGTCATAAAAACCTTATAATATTAAAAAGGATCACGAAGTCACTAAAGTACTTAACACAAATTATTTACAAACATTTATCATTTCAAAAAATCGCAGGTAAAACGTCCGCAAGTTCCACTCCCACCTTGAATATACAATACATATCTACCGTTTTAACCGTAACCAAAGCGAAAAATATGCGAAACTTCCACCCCTTAAAATTATATCATTCATGGCCCTAACGACATCTCTAATACCCAAAGTATATATAAAAACTCAAAGTTCTGGGTCATAAAAGTAATGAATTATTGCTTCAAATTGAAAAGAATAATTGCGTCATTGCCATTTTGGGGGAAGGACGAAAGTCATAAATCTATTTTGAACCTGCCCAAGCCCAACCTGCTGCCGCAAGTTGCCTTCTTCTTCAAAATTGAAAGCAATTCGCAATCTTAATTCTTGATCTGAGAAACCAAATAAATAAAATAGAGAAAGAAAAAACTCAACTTATGAAGGCCAAATCAGAAAAGACGCAAGGGGTCCAGGCCAGAGTAAAGCCCACAAAGACCATAGCTCATCAGTCACATCCCATCCATAAAAATAGAAATTTTTAATTAAAGTCAACCCCAGTAAAATAATTTTTTTTTACTTTACAGCATGGAGGAAAAAAGTTCCAAGAGTATCCACCCCCATAGAGACGACTTGTGGGCATTAAGAAAATGTAAGTAATCTTTTTTTGTTTGTGAAGCAATTTCAATTATTCATTCTTCGATGTATGTGCTTTACTCGTCATGACATTCATTACGAAAAGTGAGTCCTCTCAAAAGATTAACGTCGGTTCTTATTATGTAGATAGCTAAAGAAAAACTCGTATCTTTAAGATAATGAATATTTTAAACGGAAACAATAAGGTGGCAAGAAAGAACATTGTTTCAAATGTCTGTTTGGAAATGTTTGCTACTGTTGGTAATGAAAGTGAAGAATTTTCCAATAGAGAATTCTGAACTTTGACAGGTGATTGCGGCCATATTAATGAAGCTGTCAGATTGGCATTTATTAAAATTGTGTGTGTTACCAAATTCACAAGGAGAGTTACTCGTATAGCGTTCAAAAACATGTCCAAATTGATTGTTTTATGATATAGAGTGTTTTCTGTTCAAGCAACGCATTTTACGGTCGCCATAATCGAAATATCATATTTAACGAAAAGGCCCATTTCTGTATGAATGAGTTCATCAATAAGAAAAATTGTCAAATTTGAGACGATCGCAATCTACACGAGCTTCACCAAATTGCAATGCATCCAGAGAAAGTTCGGTTGGGAATTTTTCCTGGCCGCATCATCGGTCCATACTTCGTTGAGAAAGAATTACGTGGCGAAGGCCAAGACAACAGCGTTGACGACGAGCGCAATTTCTTTTGAACCGAATTGTAATATATTATGTACACCAACGATATGTGGTTCTCAGCATCATTAAATAAATCTGGGCAATCGAAAAGTGACAAGTGCAACAGATGCCATGTGTCCGTTTGTAATTTTAGACAGCTAAAAATTGTTTCTTTAAAGAACTTTACATTACATTACATTACGTATTAAATTACTCGGCTACTGTCTAAATGGCTCGAACGATTTTCCTTAAGCTTGGTTGATAATATTTCTTAATTATATCCGTGACACATTTTTCATTTCTTTAAATCAATACAATTTTTTTCGAAACCAAAAAAAAAGTTTTTTTCTCAAAAACTACTGCACAGATTAAACAAAATAAAATTGTCTAGTTAAAACTGTCTTATAGTAAAAAAAACATTTTCGAAAAATGGTTTCCCACCTCCCATAGAACCTTTTTTTGTTTCTATGTTCTCATAAATGTTCTAAAAAATTTGGAGTAACGTTTATTAAAATAAGCTTTTGTATAATTTTGTAAAATTTTTTAAAACATTTTTAAGAAAACTTTTGGAACGCTAAGTTTAAATTTTTGAAATTTGAAATATTAAACTTCAAACATTCGAAAAATATTTTTTGTTAGGTTTTGAAATGTTGTTCAATCATTTTAGAAGCTTCAAATTCAATTCAAAAATTGCTAAATCCGTTATGCCGATAATGACATATTCAAAACTCGAAAAAATGCTTCTATGGTAGGTACAATCAGTTATATCTTGATGTCAAGGAAAGAAAGAAAGAAATATACATTATCAAAATTCTAGATGCTGTTTTTGAGAAAAATACGATTTTCGAAAACCATTTTTCAACATTTGTATGAATGGTACCGTTATTTTTAGGTAAATTTTTTTTTTTTTTTAATCACATCTCGTAATTTAAATTAAAAAAAACTTTTATATATTAAGTTTTAAGAAAATCGAGCATGGAGTTTTTGAAATATTGAGTTTTAAAAAAAAAAAATTATTTTTTTTTTTTAAATCCAAAAAAAAATTTGGAAAATTTAAATACACAATAATATATAAACTGCTGGGGAGCTTTAGCATAAAAAAATTATCAAAATCGGTTGTACCGATTTTATATAAAAAAATTTTAAAACATTTTTAGGAAAAAATTTTGGTACGCCAATTTAAATTTCTTATTATTGTTTGAATAAAAATTAAATTTACAAAAACAATATTGAGCCGTTTTCGAGATATTGAATTTTCAAAAAAAAAAACATTTTTTTTTTTCAAAATTCAAAAAAACTCTTTTCTTAAAGTTTTGAAATGAAATCTATTTTTTTAAACTTTTTAGACGCTTCTCTCAAAAAAATTTCATTAAAATTCGTTATTCCGATAGTGAGAAATTCAAAAATTTTAAAAATCGTGCTATGGGCGATTCCGCTATAGACGATTTTTGACACCAATTTTTGAACTACAATATTTTTTACTTTTTTTGATAAATATTCAAAATTAAAATACTATATTTAATAATAAAAACAAAAACTGAGACCTAACTTATAGAGAACATTTTTGTTTGCGCTTGGCAACATTATCATACGAAGAGTCGGTACGAACTGCAATTATTACAACTGGTAACATACGCTCAAAATAGCTATTTCCGACAGTTTTGAGTTATGCTTTACTCAATAGACGTATGAAGCAACATGCGATTTAATCGTTTGCATAAAAACATGTACGAATTTGTTATTATATTTTTAGCATTATTGATTGCAAAAAGCCATTGTAAGTTTGTTGCACCCGCGATATAAAATATATAAAAGTTTACTTTTTTGGCAGAAATAAAGTGCTAGCGTTTTAAAACTTTCTAAAAGTAAGAAGAAAATAAAACTAAAATGAAATCAGTCATTATTAGGAATATATTGTAAGTTGAAAAAGGACTCTTTATTTAATAAGGAGGTATGTGTTGAAAGAGAAAATTAAGGCAGATACAAATTTTAAAATTCTGACCAGAATCAGACAAAACGGAAAAATGCAGGCAACACAAAAAAAGGCAAGCACTCATTACATCAGTCCCTGTAGACTGAAAAAGTAGCACAAGTGAAACGTAATCGCCCAAGGAGTCCCACTAACGTAGCTGAAGTGGTAAAAAATGTATTTAAAAATAAACTTATTCCACCAAAGCAATGCCTAAAAAACTGAAGGATGACAGGTGATTTCTATAAAAGGGATAATATTAGCAGACAAGTGCCGGGTATAAAAGATGTGAAATCGATTAAGTCGGAAGTTAAGAATCGAGAAGAGTACAATGACCATAAGAATTCGTGAAGTTAAGTTTTCGATGTTTTTATTGAGTCAGAAGACGAAGCATTAAATTCTAAATCTCCAACAAGGTCTTTTGAGCCCCCTATATTACCAGTAGATCCATGCTCTAAAATACCGTTCTGTTTTTACAGCAGCAGTATTTCTAAAAGTTATTCCCGCAGGTTTGTACCTTCTTGCACCAGGTAGGCTGCAATATCACAATATCGTTATGTGGGGTTATCCTTAACCGATATCGATGAAGATGGAGTACTTCTAACATACATATATGTATTTTCGAAAAAATATTGAAGTATTTGAAAAAAACAAAATTATAATTGATAGAGAAGGGTACTGACTTGTTACATATGTGCCTTATTTTATATTTTTCTAGTTTTTTAAATCAGTTTACTAATTTAAGTTAGACGCGTTGCACCCGCGATAATTTGATGTTGCACCCGCGATTGATTTAAAAGTTAATATTTCGTTACTTACTTTTGTTTTCTATCTTTATTTTTATTTATTTAGTTAATTGAATCAACGTCGTTCAATATATGTAAGAATATCATGATAAATGTTTCACAATTTATTATAGTCCAGTCAAAGCGTCATTTGACCTTGCGCGCAGAGGCATGGTCAATTTTTTTTTCATGGATCGATAGGTGCTTATGAGAAAAGCTTAAAACCAAATTTGCACCACATGACAACTTTTTTTTACCAAAGTTATTGGTAAAAATGTGTTTTGTGTCATTTTTTGGTCATTTGCGAATATCTCGGCTCCACTATCTCGTACAAACAAAAATTAAACATGTATTTATTCCTAATAACATTATCTATTATGTTCTAAAAAAAACATTTGTTTAAACAAATGAAAAAAAAAGTTATAGTAAGTTAAACAAATTTTTTGTTGTTTACAAATCACTTTTTCGTGATTATTAAGAAAAAAGCTCATTTAACGATGAAATTTTTATATTTTATTATTAAAGTTCTTGTAATTCCCGACAATTTAAAAAAAATTCAACACCCTACGATGAACGGAAGCCGAGTAATAAATTATTGAACATAGGTAAGTCAGCGCACCCACGCATTTTATGATTTTATGTTTTAATTAATATCTCAGCCCCAGTATGTCGCAAAGTGAAAATAAAAAACTGTATTGCTAATAACAATATTTTCTATCAACAAACTTGCATTTAACTTAATATGTTTGAGCAAAACATAAAAAGTTACCGTTGGTTTCAACGTTTTTTTCTTGTTTTTAATACCTTTTTTTCATAGTTATTGAGAAAAAACCTGTATTTCACGGTAAATACTTTTCAGTTTTGGATTTTTGTTTTATAGTCCTGCTAATTTTCTTCAAATTAAAAAAAAATTAGTCCATTACGACAAACGGGAGCCAAGATATTCATGATTTAAAAATTTAGGAAAGCTTACAATTTAGTATTTTAACCTTGTAGCTTGTAATTTTGGTGTCGCCAGCAACAAGAAGCAACAAATATGTGTAAGTATGTGTGGAGTGTTTGAAGGATACCAATATGTCTTGTCAGGTCAGGCCCTTTTTCATGACGCTTTGACTGGACTATTAACAGAATTTGTGTTTTTTGTACTATGATCTAGAAAAGTCGGGCCGATTCTGTTGCACCCGCGAACGCACTTTGAAACCATTCTTCTGCCAAATTATTTATTGTATTTTAGAATTCTAAATGGATTAAAAATAAATAGGTGAAAATGTATCCCTTCAAGTAATAATGTCATTAAATATTTTGCTTATTTTATTATTAAATGTACTTCAAATGAGTCTAAATGTTGCACCCGCTATATTGGAATCACCCCTATGATAGGTACAGTCAGTGATATCTTGTTTTCAAAATTTTTTTTTATTAAATTATAGATCTTAGAAATTAATCGAAAGAACAAAAATTTAAGCAAAATTCTCTGAACCGTTTTCGAGAAAAATACGATTTTCGAAAACCATTTTTTAACATTTTTATGGAGAGAACCGTTGTTTTTAGGTAAAATAGATTTTTTTCCTTATATCTTGTAGATTATTTTAAGAAACTTTTATTGATCAAGTTTAAAAAAATCGAGCATGGCATTTTCGAAATATTGAGTTTTCAAAAAAAAATTTTTGAAATTTTTTTTAAAAATCCAAAAAAAAAAGTTTTTGAAAATTTGAATACACAATAATATTGATACTTCTGGGGAGCCTTAATATAAAATAAATGATCAAAATCCGTTGTACTGTTTTTGAGAAAATCAAAAACAAAAAAAAATATTCCAAGGGGGGCACCAAAAATAACCATTTTTTGGAAATTTTCTTTCAACCATTACCTTGGTTTAACTAAAAGAAATTTTATGAATTTTTTTCAAAAAAATCTGTGAGACAGTTTTTGAAAAAAAAAAAATATTTATAAAATTTCGAAAAAAAATCGTATGGCTAGTACCGTTATTTTTGGTCTTAAAGAAAAAAAGAAGAAAACATCCGGGGGGAAAAAATTAAAACCCATATCTACCAAGTTTGAAGAAAATCGGCCGAGCCGTTTTCCTGTAATAGAGCAGACAGACAAACAGACAGATAAACAGAATTGCGAGAACCACTTTTTTAGTCTTCGCTATCATCGTCATGTCAATTTTGATCAAAATCTCGAGTCGATTTTTCGTTTGGATTCATATGAACCCGGAATACTCTTTCTCTAGGTAAACTATGTGTTGCTGTTTATCGTCGGATGAAGACGATCAATCTATTACTCTAATAGACCGAGAGCCCACAGCAATCTTTTGGTCTGAATGATATTAAAAAATAACTAGTATAATTAGATAGTCCTTAAGTAGTTTTTTACAAATGTGAGCGTCTTGCACGCTCTAGTGGGAGCAATAAGAAGTGAAACTACATCAAATATGCAGTATTTTCCAAAGTCTAAATAATTGTGATAACAACTTTTCCATAACTTCAAAATATAGAGCTAAGCGCCCTGATTGCAAATATCGAGGCTCAAGACGCTTTGCAGGCAGCCTTCTTTGTGCAAGACGTACCCTCTTCTTATGGCGTCTTGCAAACAGAAGGCTGCTCACGTAAAGTCGAAATTTGTTTGCCTATTCATTTTGTATCTTCATTTTGTTTATAAGGGTGTTTAAAGGCATTTTTAATTTAAAAGCTCTTGGTGAAATCAATAATATATCCCAGTTAAGGTTTAGAAGCTTGTTAAATGATAAAAAGTCCTTCGTGACATCGGCCAAAAAACTTTTAAATCGTGCGACCCTGTAGTGGATTTTATTTTTTATAAAAATTAAGATAATAATAATAATAATTTAAAAAAAAATTTGAATTTTCACACGATTTTTAAATTAGCAACAAATTTGTTTGAAAAGGTTAAAAAACTTGTCGAGGGAATGTTCAAAAAACCCTTTGTACCATAAGTTTGATAAAACAAATAAAACAAAACAAGGTCGGTGTTTCAAATGAGCAGAATAGACCAGATCGGAAATAACACCTAAGTTCTCAGTATTTTTAAGAATAGGATACATTTTGCTATACAATCCTGAAAAAAAAATATTGGTTCACTTGTTCACCTTTTTTTCCAATTTTTAAGAACCGGACATATATGAACATAGTTATAAAAATTAAAGAATTTGTAGAATGAATTATACTGACATTTTTTTGAACATGAGATACAAATAATATAATATTACACAGAAATTTAAAAAAAACTATTTCTGCAGGGGCCAATTCCGCAAAACATTACGCTTAGGTAAAATATTAAAAAACAAAAAAGCAGTTATGTCACTTCATGATATAAACGAGGATGTTTTGAACAGCTCCCTCATGATCTCATTACGTCTTAAGCCCTCATTATGAATAGCAAATCGAACGTTCGATTTAAGTCGAATGATTAAACGAATTTTCCTTAACGGGGTATTATAGTTAGCGAGCTCCTCCGCATTCGCTTCAAAACTCAAAGCTGTCAAAAAGGTTTCCATTAAAAAAAAAACATGTTTAACACATGTCAAACAATGGAAAATTGCATTTAGCATTGTAAAATTACATTCTTTCAGATTTTGTTTTGTGTTCTTCGGTTTAGATTTTTTAACTAAAAAACTAATTATAGTAATGAGCATGTTCTCTCCCTTCGTCAAATTTGTATTCTTGAGACCTTCTTGAGAAATTCTCTCCCAAAAATTTAATCCAATTGCCGTTTTTACTCGTTGAAAGCATACCTTGTGCGTTTACACCCAAGCAATTGGCAAGTGCTTAAGTGATTAGTGATTAACAGCCTGGTTCAAACCTGGTTGCAGATCGCTTACGAATTGCTCTTAAAGAGACAAAGTAATCCTTCAGCATGATTTTCCACCAATTGACCTAAACACTTATATGGCCTTCGTTATAAAAGGGTTTTTTCTTTGTATTAATTCCATAAGCTTCGAAAATTGATTCGCACTAGTTTTTGAAATCTTAAATTATTATTTTCGTTTTTTTTTTTTAAATAACATATTATTTGCAGCTACCTTTTTCGTTCATTACTCATTATCACTTAATAATCGAAAGAAAATTCGATTTGATTTCACACTTAAAGCGGTGAGTTTAACAAACATTCGCTTTTTGTAAGCCCACGCTGGAAGACAGGATTCCGTAGAACCGAAATATAAATTCAGGCACAGGAGTTCCTCAGGGAAGAATCTTATGACCACTTCTTTAAAATATATTAAATATCTCTGTAAGATTAAGCGAAATTCTTATTTTTCTGGATGATAGGAACATTTTTTAAATATTAAATCTATCAGATCGTTTTAAATCTTCAAGATGGCATGCTCAGTTTTGTTTTGTGATTTGTTGAAGCGTTTATCTGTACATTTGTGCGTCGGGTTGTAGCTTAAACGTATAAGCAAATTTGATTCAAATTTAGGATACTTTTTTTTTTTATTTCCAAAACAGATTTGACTTTTTGGACTAAACTTCGTATATAAAACTTATATCGCTAGAATTTATATTTTAAAACGAAGAATAAAATATGACGAGCTCCACATGATAAAAAAAAACTACCCACAGGTGAAGAACCCTTCACTTATGGGAAAGTTATATTTATGATGGGATTGTTTCAAACGTCTTAAATATCTGCGACCATAATACTGCAGCAACTCAAGATCATAATCAGATCTGGTTAAAGAAAAACATAAGATTAAAACTTGTTCTTAATACACTGAATTAGAGAAAAATTCGGTAGATACAATATCTTTGAACTCAAGTACATATATTTGCTCAAAGTTTTCCAGAAATGCTCCCAGAGGTATGTATGATAAGATGCAACTTCCCAAAAAAATTGTTTTAAGCTGAAACTTGGGTTAAAATAATATTTACGTGGGTAATTTTTGCCCCGCACTCATATTTATTCTACCATCTACCCTATTCGCATTTTTTCATTTCTTTTTGATGCAAAAAATTCCTTAAACAATTTTAAAATATCACCCACTCATTTAAATACTGTCTGATAAAAAAAATAATCCACAAAATTCCAGCAAATATCTTCTTTTAAAATTGTTTCGAAAAGTCCAAAAATTTCCATATCAAACAAAACGAAAAAAAAATACTCTTCAAAACCATCGTACTCCTGGGGAATCCTTTTCAAGGATATAGCATGTTTTCATAGAACACGCCCGCGGAAAAACCAAGTTCGTCCTTTTCATCTTTCAACTCGTATGTCACGTTGAAATTTTCCCAGGACGCTAAAATTCCAAACAAATTCCCACACAAGTTGAACAAGTTTTCAAAAACCAAAGGAACACAAAGAGTACTTTTGCAGTGGAGGTCCTTGTCACGATGGTCTACCATGACAGCCAAAACCCGTAATAGGATTTTGTTGCTCAGCAAAAAAAGAAAAACTAATCGAAGGACGACCGAGAACGACACGTTTGATGCCACCGCCAATGTTTATCTCTGCGATGCGATGGGCATCACGACAAATGGAAAGCTTGCCAAATCGAATTGCCAAAATGAATTAGGATTGCTTAAGCTCCTTCATTCTTATAGGACCTAGTCGGGTTTATTGTGCAGAGCTTCGAAAATGCAAATTTCCAGGACTATTTGTGCACTTCGAACTCGAACTCTCATCCCATGCAGATTCAACGTCAGACACACTGATAATGCAAACACTGAGCCAGACGAAAATAGCGGCGTCATAATCAGCCTTGGGAATTGCGTCCGAAGCCGAACCGTAGTTGAATTGTCTCAGAAATTCCATATTCCACACAAACATACATTCATGCATGCCGCACAAAAAGGATATGCCACTGGCATTGCTGGAGCCGCGACGTCTGTGGGTCTATGGTTGTCGTGATTCGCACACTCCTCTCCCAAAAGTACCACAAAGTTGTTCACTTTCCATGAATATGCAAAATTCCTTTTTATTAAAGTGGCTGCCGTCTTTCATGTGAAAGTCCCCACATTCATTCCCTTGATTCTAAGGGGCTGGTTGGCATTCAAAAGTTCCCTTTCTACCAAATCCACCACTCCCGTCAGTAGCTATGCATTTAATTATGAAGCTTCTAAAGTGTACTGTTGAGTCGTGACACCTTACACTCAGGCCGAAGGCAAAGGGAAGGTGCTAAAAATCCAAACGGCCCAAAACGAGGGTTAAACACGTTTGGGGTTGTTTGGGGCTGTTTTGGGGGAGACTAATGAAACATTGAAGGTCGTTTAGAATGATTTGCATATATTTACTCGTAACACACTAAATTCCGACATTCATTTCGAGATGTATTCGTAAAAAATTCAAAAGCTATTTTCACATACTTACTTTGAGGTAATCCCGGACGATATTTATAGAGAAGCAAGTAGGTAGGTATTCCAGGAGAACGAGGACACAAAATAGGCAAGACAATGGGACGAGAATTAAGGGGGCGAGAATATGCAAAATTAATCGTGTTTTGGAGGAATGGGTGTGATGAATATTAATCTAAAACTGTCATAAGAGGTATCTCGAATTGTACGTTGATTTTATTTATGTTTAAATTGAAGAAACTTTTCTACTGTATATCCAAGAGGTATGCAATAAATGCAAGATATTCACACTATAATGGGCTCTCAGAAAAACACTTTCACTTTAGCGACTTGTCTGTCCAAAGTGTTTTCACTTTCACTGCAACACTTGGTTTCGGGGGGGAAGATTTGGATCTTGAAGATGATTTTAAACGAAATTCGAAAAGGAAAGCGAACGCAACGAGCACATCCTTCGAACGAACAGAGCAAACCGCAACTGAACTGAAAATTAAATTAGTTCTGCAGCCTAGGAGTATGCTGTAATTTGAGAAGACAACTCAATTCTGGTAAAGTCAGTGCTTGCGTTCGAAGAGAATTCATTGTGTTATAGTGACAGGCGCAGATGGTATCGTTATTATGTTACTCTTAGTTGAAATTGTACTAGATTGGAAGAGTTCTAGAGAAAAGTCTACACAAGTAATTCATGATTCACAATTAAAAGACGAAAGCTAAACGGGATCAATTTTTTTTTATAAAATTCTTATTTAATTTACAATTCGGAGTGTTTTTTCGAGGCGAAACTTATTTTCTAAAAATTAAATCTATTCAATTCAAACAAAATAATATTCACAAGAATAAGTTACACTGTACTACAAAATATGAAAAATTTCATGAACTTTTTAACTGAGACTGAGGTTGAAGATCTGCTCGAACATATTTAAAACTGTGATTCCAAATTTGAATATATACCCTCAAATTTTAAATTTTAAGTTTAAAAAATATTTTCGAGTGGCTTCACGCACTGAACGATTTTTAAATCGTAATTTTTTTTTTTTACGAAATTTATGGATTTTTTTAAGGTTTTAAAATGCAATGAGTGGCAAATCCATGGAAAGGTTTATCAATTTTCTATTCAGAACTGAAAACTAAACCGTCTTACGAGTCTTGGTTGCGGAAATATGTGCATTCGAAGAATTTGCTTCGTTTGTATCGATATTCAGTTCTAAATATTTCGAAAACCAGACCTCACTGAAATTTCTGGTTTCCAATAATAGAAAGCTCTTTGTTAGGTTTAGTGAATTCTGTAAATACAACCCTGTTGAAGGCTTCGTTGCAGAAATATCGCCATCAGAATCAGATTAAGCGATGTGTTGAAAATAAGAGGAATCACTGGATTGCAATATTTTAAGAACCAGACCTCGCAGAAGCTTCTGGTTTTCACCTGTGGATAGTTCTTAAAAGGTTAACGGATGATTTTTTTTACCGCAACCTCTTACAAGGCTGGGTTTCCGAGATAAAGCTACCCAAAATCATTCTTCTGTAATGGGAGGTCGAAAATCGGAAGAATTATTTTGGGCTGCAATATTTCAGAACCAGACCTCGTAGACGCTTCAGGTTTTCGCCTGTGGATAGCTCTTAAGAAGCTAACAGATGATTTTTTTACCGCAAACTTTTACAAGGCTGGGTTTCCGAGATGTAGCTACCGAAAGTCATTCTTAGAGTAGTAGGAGGTCGAAAATCGGAAGAACCCCTTTGGACTGCAATATTTCGAGAACCAGATCTCCCAGACGCGTCTGGGTTTTACCTGTGGATAGCTCTTAAGAAGATAACAGATGATTTTTTTACCGCAAACTCTTACGAGGCTGGGTTTCCGAGATATAGCTACCCAAAGTCATTCTTAGGGTAGTGGGAGGTCGAAAATCGGAAGAATCCATTTGGACTTTAATATTTCGAGAACCAGACCATGCAGAAGCTTTAAGTTTACACGTGTGTACAGGAATTGAATAGACCTTCGGTTTGATCTATGTATCGATGGGCTTGGAAAACATTGACAAAAATGCTGATTTTTGTAGACAAGTGATTTTTCAAAAAAAACTAAAAAAAAGACTGTTTCGTTCAATTATACTGAAGCTAGCTGACCTTTTGAATGACAATCCTTAAGATTAAAAAAAAAAAAGATTGTGTGTACTGACGTACGCGCGGTTGAAGTAAAACTTCTTTTTCCTCAAGCAAAGCTTCTGTAAGATTATAACCTACAAACAAACATTTTGTATTCTAAAAACATGTCGCTGTCTTTGACTGATAACGTGACAGTTTGACATGTCACTGACAGCTGCATAGAGAATTTTTTACCCCCAACGCCGGAAAAGAAATTTTACTTCAAAAAATTGAATGTGCGCGCCTAGCCTTAAATGAAATCGAGAAGAAAAGTACAAAACTCCCATGCCACTTGACAAGCAAGTTGCCTCGCTTTGTTTGTATTACCCTAGGGCTGCACGTGCAAGTATTGGCAAGCATGTTGTAATCTTGTAATGTACACAAGCATTTCTTATTAACCCGTAAAAACCCGAGCAACTTAGTAGTCACCTGGCATTAATTCAGTATCCAGGCAACTTGGAAAGCAAGTACACTGACAGCAGCACTCTTGTAAAATTAATTATTAAAGTATTTGATTGATTAGTCGGGTGACGTTCAAATTTATAAATACCAAAACAAATGTCGGTGGCGTGTGCGATTAAGCGAATAAATATTATTAAAAAGTATAATTTCAAAACTTTCAGGCAACCTGATGGTCATATGGCATGCCGTCTATGACAGCAAGAATACAAATGGTAGTGGATATACCCAACTTTTTGGCCAGTACTTTGTATGCGAGGGTTAGGTGTTGGTAAAATTTATTTGGATTGCAATATGCTTGTCAATAATTATTCGTGTTGCATAGCCATTGCGCGTCTGAATCTATAGTTTTATGTTTATCTTTGAATGCAGCCATTTGAAATATGTAAATTCTAAATCGTATCCAACTTCATGTTATAATTACTTTGTATTCTAAAAACATGTCGCTGTCTTTGACGGATGGCGTGACAGTTTGACATGTCACTGACAGCTGCATAGAAATTTTTTTACCCCCAACGCCGGAAAAGAAGTTTTACTTCAAAAATTTAGGCTGACCAATTTCCGAACCTTTTTGGCCAATTAGATGGCATACTTTTCTTACGAATATTCCAAATATTTATGGAATGCCAATGTCTCAGAGCTGAAAATATTTCCTTTGACTATGCGCGCCACCCAACATTGGATTTTGGCTTTAAAACTAAGTGTTGTTCTCTACACGCAGAGTATTGCCCTAAGTGCCTTAGGTGAAATGTTTTGTTTATTTCATACAATGTGTTATATTTCTCTTAGTCTCATGTAGTTTTAGATATTTTTTTTTTGCAAATCACAAGTTTTTGATGTAAAACATCTTTCCAAGAAAATTTCGAATTCTTTTTCGTAAATCACGATCGTGTTTGTTAAAGTTTACTATTCCAAAGCCCTCCAAGTTGTCATTCATTCTTTTTTTTTAAAGCCCCAATTTTCAACAAATTCATAAACTTAATTTTTCTAAATTGAAAAAAATTACACATTTGCATGTAGCTCGTGAGGAGGTTCAATTACACACAGTGTTTCCCCTAAATCCGCATATGAAAGGCTTTTTAACACGAATACGAATACCCAACCAAAGCAATAGGAAGTGGAGGTAGGAGAGTCTATTGATAATATACTTACTTCCCTATTTGGGGGGTGTGTGTAATAATTATTTTCAATTCGAATCAAACCGCCTCTTGACATTGTCCTCCCCTTTTTATTGCAATTGTGCCACAAAGAAATTTCATCCAACTACGACGATGATGAATCAATTTGTGGTTAACACTTCCACACGTAACTTCGTGTCAGTCAGAACAGTAGTGCCGTTATAAAACAGGAGAAGAACTGCCTGTATAAATAAACGATTTTGAGTACAAAGAGAAATTGATAATTGACTGATTGCGGTTAATGGTGGTTTTTGCTATTATGGCAACCAAATTGGTTCGAAATTTAATTTATTGACAAAATGAAGGGTGTTGCTGCTGATGGAGATGATTTCCATGCAAATTGTGTGCGGGGGCCTTTCTGATTGCCTAAATTGGGTTGACGGTTTTATGTATTTCTTTTGTTCTTGTCATGACATAGGAAATCTAGGAAATTGAATTGGTAACTATGTGCCGATATTATTTTTACTTTCGCTCTGCGTTCGCCTACCACAAACGCCAAAAATCAGTGGTCCCAATATAGCAATATTGTCAATGAGGCAATAGGTTTCGAAAAACCCCAGGGAAAGAACCCTTATGATAGTCATTTTTTGCAAAATTTTACACAGTAAACAACAACAGAGGAATACTGCGTATAAATTAGCCAGTAATAAGAGTGCATATAACAGTTCTGATAAAGTTTTGGAGCGTCTGGATTAGAATGAGAATGTGTTCGGTGACATTTGTTCATTTTATGGTTTGTTTTCACTAGAGCCAAAATTATGTGGTTTGAAATATTAATCTACGATTAGAAGGTAAATGTTAATAGTCAATGGTCAAACAAATATTGTCTCTCAATGCGTTTGCTTGTTCCCTATCTGTCACTTGAGAGTATGAAAGTTATCGAATGCCAATATGTAGATTAAAAAGAATATGAAAAGTTATAAAAGTGAGATTATATTTTTCTTCGTGGAAAAAGCAATTGGAATGCTTTTCGATTACATTGGCAACTTATTCCACAAAATCCAAGATTTCGAAGCCTTATTTCCATTAAAAGACAAGATAAAAAGATTTTCATAAAAATAACCGAAATGTCATTCCTATTCCTGGCGAAAGCACTAATGCGCGGATTTGGACGACTTATACATTTTTTCCATTAATAAAAAAAGACTTGTGGCCTTATCGTGTATGTAAATGCTTTTGGATCTGCCATAATTGTCGTCATCAGAAGCTGGGTTATCGTTTTAATATGAAGTAACGTAAATTTTCACCAACTTGTTCACCAAAATGTCAGATTTTGAAACACACGTAATATTATATGGCTAACATATTGCAAATCATAACGTAGTGCCTACCATATAAAATTCTCTCCAAAATTTAGCCAAGCTAAAATTATGTCAAGCATTTTAGCTGACATTCCAGCTTAAAAATCAAAATTTCTCTTCGAACTGAACATAACTTATCTGTCAAAATTTTGCGCACGAAATAATTGTGTGTCACATTTATTCTCGAGCTTCAATTTGAAATGAAAGAATGTTTGGTGACGGAAATCTTACAAGATTTTCCACAGCAAAAATCACTCATACTTTATAATTCTTATTCATTCACATTCATAATTCCTAAAAAATCATACTTTGATAAAACAAATTCTTTTAATTTTAAATCTTTCAAAAAATTTCATTTAGAGAACAGCTGTTTTCTGTGACATTCTCCACAAGGTTCTTATGTCAAAATTTAGATTGGATTTCAGCTGATGTTTGCAAAAAAATGTGGGAGATAAGATTTAGCGCGAAGAATGATCTTGCTGATTTTGTCTGACACGGAGGGGTGATTTGACTTTGAGTATACGTATACCATATCTTGAGTTAGTCAATTAATAATTAAAACAAATTTTTTTGAACAAACATTATCTAAAACGATTGTATAGCTTAAGCGGTTTTTTTAAGAATTTTATTTTTCAACTATGTACAATGTACTACATACATATTGTACATATTTGTACATCAATTTCAACTCTATTTTAACTTAAAACACAATAACGTATACTTTTCCAACGCATCCTTCAGCTTATCCAAAAGTGGATTATTTATTTGTAGGTAAATATTTCATCTTTCGTGTTCGTTTGCTTTTACTTTATTCACATACTGAGTCTGAAATCTCTACTTAATAAATATGATTTGTTAAAAGAAATTCAAAAATTATTTGTAACCCTTATCTGTTTTAATTTTTCATTCATTTAAATTTTTTTTGCAAACGCATTAAATATTTATTTTACTTTTTTTCCGAATCAGCTGATTTCGACATGGGTAAAAATACCAAGCATACCAACTGTAAGGTTTAAATTAAAGTGTGTACATATAAAGTCAATAAAAAATTTTATTCGGACTTGCATTGTTGCGCCTTATGTTAAAATGTGTATTGCATTGGTATCTAATGCAAGTCCAAGTAAAATGCTCTATTAAGTTTTTACGAAGTTTTAAAGTTGGTACATGTTCCATTTATACACATGCCAAAATCAGCTGATTCACAAAATATATAAATAATATTTTTTTTTTTTTTTGAAACAAAATACAAATTAATATGGTCAAAGAAACAAAACAGATAAGGTTTATAAATAATTTCTGAATTTTTTTTCAATAAATCATATTTTTTTATTTGATGTTTCAGGTTCAGCATTAAGTGAACAAAGTAAAAGTAAACGAAAACAAGAAATGAAATATCTACAAATAAACAATCAACTTTTGAATATGCTTAAGGACGTGTTGGGAAAGTATATGTATTGTGTGACAAGTTGAAATAGAGTTGAAAGTGATGGTTATATGCAGGTGGAAAATAAAATCCTTAAAAACTGCGCTTAAGGTATAAATTTATACTAGATAATTTTTATTTATTCAAATAAAATGTCAAAATCATTAATTCGGTCTTTTTTATATTTTTCTTTTCCCGCATTTAATGGATTTTGACTACCCTTAAAATAAAATGTTTGATCACAGTGCGAGTGAGGGAAATATTATACCGGGTAAAGCATTTCAAATCCGTCTAGAGAAAGAATCTTTGAATTTAACAGTACGTCCGAAGTTGGGCTTAAGGATTATCTGATGGGCATTTTCTGAAGCGCGAGTATTACGGTGGAATTGTTTAAGGGGAGGAATGTACTCTTAACGTAAAAATATGGTTTATGCTGGATTTAGACCACTGACAAAATTTCTGTCACACAATTGGCATTATAATAAAGAAAATTTAAAGGCAGACACGAGTCCAAATAACGGCGCCATGTCAGAAAAAATCATCAAGATCATTCTTCGTAAAATTATGTCAAAAATTGTAGCATGACGGCAATGCAATATTAGGTACGTTTGATAACGTACAATACTACGTATTTCAGTATTTTCCAGATCACTCGGATCGTTGTAGTAGAATACTCGCAAATTGAGTCTTCCACTTTGTAATAGAGCAGAACATGTATACATAAAGAGTGAGGAATTACTCACTCCTCTTCTTCATCCATGCAGGTCTTGCAGAAATCTTTTGAGTGGACGCCAATTCACGCACGTGTCTACATGTTAAACAGTGTCCGGTTATACAACCTATTATGTATTTTGTATGCAATCTGTATTAAAAGATATCAGATTGTTAAAGTACCTAGCGTTGGCCAGATCGCCAAGCAAGTGGTGATGTTTTTCCACCAATGTTATATACCCATCTCCTTTCTCCGTGTGTTTGTTTATTTATCAAGAATTTGTCGACTTTTTTTCTATGCACTACGGATGTCATAAGCGAAATGAGGGGATAAAAACTCGTCCAAAAAATATTATTTCTGGATCATGAAAAGTGATCCTGATAAAGAGTAGAATCTCGTTTCCTTGTTGAAATGCTTTTGATAATCTTATGTATATGGATCATATCTGATAAATTATAACGGCTAGTGTTTTCGTGGCGAATAACATTTCCGTTATTTCTATTGGAATGCAATTATTTTGACAGTTAATGGAATGAGGAAATCGTGATCGTAAACTTTGTTTATGGATTTCATTCCAAAAGTCACCGCAATGAACTCAAATTGCGAACTCAAAAGGACGAAAAATATTTTTTAATTCACTGAGACATCCTGCGATGAAATTTTATACTCTTATCTAACTGATAAGCTACAAGTTTTTAAAAATGTCAAATTAATACAGTTTTAAGTTTACTATTTGATTTCAAATTCGAAGCCAAAAACGTTAAAAGGTTGCTTTGTTTCACTTGTGACCTGTTTAAACCAAAAGTGGAGTTTTAACTCTCACTTTGAAACTGGGGGTAAGAGTATTAATAATTTTTTTGTGACGTCAAGTATTTAACGAATTGACTACTTAAGTTGAGTTTATAATCGTTGATTAATATTTAAAACCACTTTAATTTGGCAAACTATAAAATGAACAAATATCACTGAACACATCCTGAAATAATCAAAACCTGCCAATCTCACGTTAAAAATATTTTTGTGCAACCCATTTGAGTAGTAGTACCCCTTGGCATAATGTTTAGTGAGTTGGACTGTCATGCGGAAGGTCTCGAGTTCGATTCTCAGCCGCTGCAAAAAGAATTACTGCCTGTTAATTAGCCGTTCGGAATCGGCAGAAAATTGTAGGTCCCTTCCCTTCCTGGTAACTAGGTCCTGGTTCACTTCCAGCTGTTGACCACTAATTTTTGATGAATGCGATGAAGGTTTTCGAATGACAGAAGATGAACATGCGAGCAAGCAGCAGTGCAAAACAAGGCCAGCGGGAAGTATCGAGCACTTACAAGAGAGGAGAAGATCCTGCGTAGAATCAAGAGGGCGCACGCAAATTCATGTCTCAACAACACAACATCCGAAACAACCAAGGTAGTCTAGTCGCTGAGTAGATGTTTTAAGGCAGGATTTTCGGCATCTGCTTCAAGGATATTACAAGAATAAAATGACAAAAAGACACCCCTTTTCCAATCAGGAAACAGCTTCATATGTATGGGCTTAGCTATAAAAAAGTCAAAGAACAACAAGGTTGCAGGAGCTCATGGTATAACTACAGAGTTCTTCTAATACAGAGATGATGTCTGTTATGGTGCATCCATTATCAATCGAGTATGAGTATAAGGAAGCAGGCCCAATGTCTGAACTGTCAGCTTATGAGCACCATCTTTTATCCTACAAGAACTTTGGAAGCATGACACTCCTAAATCTCCCATATAAGATGCTTAGTACCATATGCGCCACTTAACACATCCTGCAATACTTCAGTAATTAAGTACCACTATGGCTTCCGGCCGGGAAGATAGATCACAGACCTTCACTCTGACTGAAGTAAATTCCGGAAAAAACAACGAATTTACATTTCAGACTAAGTATCTCGTATTGCCATCGACTCCAGAGCAAATATGATAGCATTCATCTTCAGGAGCTCTATATTGTGATACCTACCGAATTAAGAATTGCAGGAAAACTCATCTATAGCCGTATCGCGTGATATTGGGAAATACGGGGTAAAATGTGAAACAGGGAACAGATCTCCCTGACTATTCCAAACATTTATATAGGGTTTGAGAAATACATTATCATTTAAATTCTTCAATCTCAGACGGTGCACTGGACAAGCGTTAACACCAAAGCGTTAACACAAATACTAACTACATGAAGGAGACTTTAGTGTAGATCTTGCAATGAAATACCCTAGGAAATCGCTATAACTTCGGCTTGGCGAAACAAATGGCTTCAAAACCGCTCACACATAAGACTAAGTACACGCTCTATAAAATCCTTACAGATCCAATCGTGCTTTACCGCGCCCAGATGTTTGGCATAAAAGAGATCCGAATGCAAAATTTTCGACGACTATTTAGTCCTGTAAGCGATGAGAACGAATATAGGAAAAGATACAATCGAAAACTAAGCTGTATTAAGATGAGTATGTAGTCCAGAAAATCAATACAAGGCGCCTTCTTTGAGTCGGCCATATTGAGCATATGGATACAAATATTCTCACCAATAATGCCTTCGAATTCCAGCCCCCAAAACATAAACAACAAGTAAGTGGGCCTTCATCTTTAATAAAGACCAAGCCATCATCAATGTCAGAGCGTTTTGTCAAAATGACTGGAAGCAGTGTGCTCGGGAATTCAGAGGATGAAAAACAGCTGTGTATCTTCCCTTCATATACATAGGTATATCGAGAGCCCACCAGGCAAACACAATACTTTTTAAGACCGACATTTTGCATTTCCAAATTTTAAAAATCCATTTTTCAAATCGATATTTTAAAAATCAACACATCGTTCTCAACTCAGTTCTTAAACCAGACTAGCAACTAAAGTTGGACATAACAAGTTGAAAAGACCTAATCTGGAAAATTTAATTTTTTAATTTGCAAACGCAATTTACATAATTGATGTTATAACAAAGATAAGCTAGCTTTTAGCCACACTTAAATATACACACGTAATACATCACCCACTTCAGAGTGTAGCGTGAACCTCTTTTAACTACAGTTTTCGTGGGTTGAAGATCCTTAGTTTAAACTTTAGATAGTTTGTAATTGTCAATTTCAAATAAAATTACGTTTGTATTTTTTAATATAAATTAGTTTTGACAGTTTTATTTGAAAGTAAAGAAGAAATTAATATTAAAAAAAAAATTAAAATTTCAAAGTTAAGTAATTAAATAATTAAATAAGGTGGCACGATTTAATGTGCGAGTTTTAAAGACGGAGGAGAACCCGTCCGTTAAATAAACTCTCAAATTAAACTTAACACCGATGTGCAAAACAAAAGCACTAAATTATTTAAGAAAGTATTATAGATCAAGGTTTATGTTATTAAAAGCGGAGGAGGAAACCCGTCCGTTGAATAATAATCATCAACACAAGAAATATTCTCAAACTTCAAGTATGATATTTTTCTATCTGGACAATGGATTACCCGACTGTCCTAAGTGAAATATCAGACGAGAATGAAAATAAATCGACTGAAACTCTCCTTTTATACTTTTTTGTTTACTCTATTGTCAACTTTTGTTATTTTATTTTTTATTACTTAGAAGTGAGTTTCTTTGTTATTTTTAATTTTTAATATATAAAAGCTTTGATTTTTATTCTTGCCACCTTAATTTTACAAAAATAATAGGTATAAGAATAAAATAAAAGAATAATTAAATAATATATGAAGTGCTACAAGAGTGTATTTTAAATTACCTAATTTTTCTTATTCCTCTTCAAACCTCCCCTCTTAATATCATACTCATAATGCATCGACTCACATGAATGCAACAACGTCAAAAAGAATTACTTAATATCAAATTCGTTTCCCCTCTTCATATACTTATACATCTGCCAGTTGGCCACCACCACTTTGCCAATAATGTCTGCTTCATTAATAAGAATCTATAAATGGTTGCCCATCCGGCCAAAGTGAACATCCCGCTCACCAACCTCATAAATTTTCATGAACGACATAAGTAATGAATCGTCCGTCCATGGAACTCCTCGAAGTACATCCTTCGTGCTCGTCAGTGCACTTCAGCATCTTTGTAAGCACTTTTTCAAATCAAATTGAAATTTTTGGCAAAAGGATTTTTATTGTCTACTACACAGGGTGAAACCCCCAACCCGACTCACACTTACTATATCCCAAAGCCACCCGCAACCCCTGAAAAATTCGCACTGGGATCGACAAAAAAAAAAACTTTCTTCCTGAAAAACCCCCATTTAAGTCAAAGAAACGGTTTAATACCACATTTTCGTCGGCCATAAACGATCATTGCCGACACTTTACGACGTCCTTTATGGGCGATGAAAACTTTTACGATGCAAGGATATACATACGAGTATGTATGTATGTATGAGAGGATAGTGGTCATACTGTACGGCACACTGATTGAGGGAAATGAGGGTATTTAAAGGAAAAGAAATCCAAGGTAAATCCTTCCTGTTTGGTGACCAAGCATCCTTTGTTCAAAGATTTCCACCACATGTGGAACTGAATCGATAGGGTGTGAGAAATATACTTTGTGTGCGATGATTGAAAGTTTGATTTGTAGTTTTACGCGGAAAGGGACATCAATTGAAATAGTCAGGAACCTTATTGGCATCGCTGATGTTGGAGTTGCACTTGTACGAACTTTACTTTATTCTTGAAGAAGAATTTAATGACATCCTAAGTCGGAGCA
The DNA here is from genome assembly GCA_911387755.1 of Chrysotoxum bicinctum. NCBI lineage: Eukaryota > Metazoa > Arthropoda > Insecta > Diptera > Syrphidae > Chrysotoxum > Chrysotoxum bicinctum. The sequence goes on along the minus strand of OU426987.1, from coordinate 202,591,260 downwards.
CAGGAGCTTTAGCAGCTGAAAGTCTTTTTTATTACAATTGTCGTCGTTGTCGTAAAATAAATGAAACTTTGTTGTTTATATGCTCCCAACTGAAAAGGACTTTAACTCGACTATTGTTTATTGTCCCTTAATGTAAGGACACACATGGTACATGATTCTGAACTGAATAGGTACACATTGTGGGGAAACTACAAGCAATGTCATATTAAGTTTATGAGACTTTGGAGAGATTTATTATTTTATTGATTCAATAAAAAAACAAATATGAAGTTAACGGTGTTGGTTTAGAAATAAAAGTTTCATTATACATTGAAGGGTATATCTTAAAAATTTAAATATGTTTTTCTGTCCAGTAAGTAAAAGCTGGACTGAAACGTAAAAGTATCAAATATTTAACATCTTAAAAATTGTGGCAAAATTCTTTTTAAGTCACCTTAGATACGAGTATATCCGGCTAAATCAAAGCAATGGCGTATGTTTCATTTACCTTAAGGGAATCGGTCGATTGTGGTTTATTTGCATAGACATGCGACCTCAGGCAATCCCACACGAAAAAGTCTAGCGGGTCAATTCGGATTACCTTGGTGGACAATTCACGTCACCATCGTTCATACAGAATGTCAATCATGGCGTCTGCTGTGTGGATCGAGGCAGCACGCTGCCGTCTCCTTGCAACCAAATGTCGTCTTGGTCCATATGGTTCAATTTGGACCATAAGCAATTGGTTGTCATCGTTCTGTATCGCCGCCATTGACAGTGATCGCCTTACCAACGTCGTTTTCGAAAAAGTACGGACCAAAGACGCCACCGGCTCAAAATCCTTATCAAACGGTAAATTTTTGAGGATGAATAGTCCCTGATTGAACATTCTGTGGAATGTATGGCAACTTCGTTTATTAACACAGCCATTCATCCAAAAAATGCACTTCGTAGCTAAAGATGATTTTTCGACCAAAACTGGGGTCGTCATCCGAACGCTCCGAAGTTCAGTCAGAAAACAAATGGCATTGCCTATGATCATGAACTTTGAGCTCCTGGATCGGTTGGATTTTGTACGGGTATAGGCTCAAGTCTCGACCGCAGCGATATTCTTATTCTCGGCCGATCTTGCGTCTATGACGTATGAATTCTGGCTGATTGATAACTGAACCAAAAGTCTCAAATTCGGCCACCCAACTTTGAAGAGCCGACTGTTAAAGGCCACCACGTCTACAGTAAAATGGGTGCAACGCACGCAACGTATGCACTAATGAACAGTCATATTGATAATAAAGTCTTATAATTTGGACGTGCTGTTCAATCTTGTAGATTACCATGGATATTTGACAGATGCCACTAAAACAACATGGCCGCCAAAGTTGTTGAGGTTATGTACTCGGTTTAATGGCAAAAGTGAGGCCTACCAAATTTAGTGTGGAAATCATCATTGAGAACATGTGCATATGCTTAAACAACTAAGTATTAATTTAACTTGGATCACCGACGGCTGCCATATGAGATAAAAACACTGTCTTGATGCGAGAAGAGCACTTTTATGTGAACCAGCAACGACAATATGTGTAAACTCAACCAAGACGGTTGGTTTCTGATAAAGAAAATGCTTACGAAAAAGTTATGTAACAAACAGATATTGCGGACTTTTTGTCCGCGATGCACGAAGAGGAGCAAGCAAAACATTCCTCATCAATTTGATATTGGCGTTTCGGTTCGAATGCAGAATTGAATTGGATTCTACTCGCAGTTGTAGCACCTGAATTGCATCAACACTATTGAACGATGGACGCACTGTGCAGGTGCACTCAGCACTTAAGTTTCTATTGAATTTAAATTAGACAGAGGCACCAACTTGTAAAATCAGAAAACACTCAGACATGGCCACAATCCTTAAAACGTTCAAAATTTTCATTTCGGATGAATCCACACGGCCTACAAGTAATCGCTCGAAGCGCTTGACCAGACTCTGCGGAATTTTCGAGGAAACAAGCAACCCGTAGGAGGTACTCTTGCTGCTTATTTCCGCCAAACTTTCCTTTTATTCCAAAATCTAAGTCCACAGATGATCTGAACGCATGCTTGAAATTCTCATATCTTTGGAACCGAGTCGAAAAAATTACGCTATCAATGAACATACCTAAGCGAACATTTTCTGCAAGACCGGTCTGCCTATACATTCTCAAAACAATCTTAGGACTTCAGAATTGGAAAATTTACAATTGATCGTGCCACATATAAGATTTGACCTATTTCTGTCAAATGGAACTGAATATTCAATCCGTTGTCGACAAGATATTCCCAAGTCTTACAACAAACTACAAAAATCGGGATTGTCTGTGCGAACTTATAATTTTGGCTCCAAAAATTCACGATGTCAACAAGCCCAATGATCAATTTAAACTATCCGGCGAAGCAGTCATAAATGAAAATCAATTCGTCAATTATCCGACTAAATTTTTTAATTCACTAGAACCACTCGGAAAGTTGCCGCACTTATTGACATTGAAGATTTGATCACTGGTGTTATTTATTCGCAACTTTAACGCACCACAGTTGTGCAAAAATATTCACAAAATTTAATCAAGTCAACAATATCATGATTTCCAATGATCCCAACGACGACGATACGAATTCAAGCGGCTCTAGTTGCCTTTGCTTCTTGGCTTTGCTATACTCTGTTCAATTTATATTTGCAGTACAGGGAAGATAGGATGTTTGCCTTTCAGTCTGACCATTATGGATTTCAATAAGCTATCTTTAATTTAAAGCTCTAACAAGATTGCCGTAGGAGCATTAAAAATTGCCGCAAATATCAGAAAAATATTTGCTACCAAAAGCTCGAAAAAGCTTAAATTCTGAAAGTTACAAAGCACAAACCAAAGAAAATGCCATGTGAATTTCTATCAACTTCGCAATGGTAACTCTGATTCAGTGTTTTTTTTTAAATAAACACAATAAGGCTTGGTTGCAAATTGGCGATCAGTCTCCTTTGCTTTCACCCATGGAGCAGATAGGTCATGGTGGGCTGTACGTGAGCTCAAAGAAGATTACACAAACAATTTTAATGTAACTCAGTGATTCTATTTCTTATTTCAGTGGCAATTTCTTAATTAAGGTGCCGTGTAAACAGCAGCAGGCACCAGTATTTCTGAAAAAGCTCTCCCGTAAGGCCTGTACTGCAAATATAAATTGAACAGAGTATAGTACCATCAATAAAGCTCAACGCCAATCGTTGACAATTGCCTAAATTTTTCACACGGATAATTATTTGTAGCTTGCTCAGCAGTTGGCACACCACAAATTTATAAATTTTTTCTCCATCCACTGGTATTAGGTTAGGTTAGGTTCACTTGGCTATCAGCAGGAGAGCCGAGACACTTAGACCATTGGGATACCACATTAAATCTTGGAGTCTTTCTTCCTAATCTTAAAACCAAGGGGAGCAGCCTTATCTGGCAATAAAATTATCATTGTTCCACTTTAAACGAGTTCGTCAGCTTTTAAATTTCCTGAAATGTCGTTGTTGCCTGGCACCCAGCAGAGGTGAATGTTAAACTGCAGCGTCATATCCATCTGAAACGATCGGCAGTTAAGGGCTGTTATTAAGCTGGTAGAGACTGAATCAAGAGATTTAATGGCGGTTTCTGCAGATTCCGAACGGCTAATGAGCAGCACTTTTCATAACAAGAGATATTCTTAGAGGATTTGTCAATTTCTCGCAAGAGGCATAACACCCCTGAAAAGCTTTTTTGCAGCGGTTGCGAATCGCACCCAAGACTCTATGCATGACAGTCCAACACAATAAGTATTATGCCAAATGGTACTACGGTTTAACTTTTTCGGTATGAAAATGGATTGAATCATCTTCCAGGAATTTCAAGTCCTCCCAGATTTCTCTTGAAGGGATGCTTACCTGAAAGTTTTTATCAAATTGAATCTTAGGGATGGTGTGATCGATGCTACCTGGAAATGAATGAGTTTAGAAAGATGGAGTGGACAATTTCACTATTGATCTACTGCGAAAACACTTTTAGACGAATAGCTGTGCTTGCAACCATTTGTTTGCTGAATATTTCGAGGGGATTTAGATGGAACAGAATGTCAAATGTATCGGAGGGAGTAGTGCGAAGTGTTCCGCCCATGCACAGACAATCTGACCGTTGGACCTTGCTTAGTATTAGACAATTAGTGTTTTTGTCTAGATCTGTTCACCCCACTGCTACGACGTTCATTAGAATTGGTATGGTTTCCGAGGTGTACAGCAAATGAGTACTGCGGGATTGGAGTTCCAAATTTATTCCCATTGGCTTTTATCGAATGAGAAAAGAGTACCATTTTAAGGCTTCGGCCACGCACTGAGCGACGAGTTGCTGAGCGACGCAAAAAAATTAAAACACATTATGGTGGTGGCCACATAAGGCCTAAACGACTTGTGATTGTTTTAAGCGACAGAGCGACGTCGCTCAATCGCTCAGTCGCTCGTCGCTCTTTGCGTGGCCGAAGCCTAAGATTTGTTTTGTAAGATTTAGCACCCACCCTACACCGATCGGTCCGGTTTATTAGTTTGCTTAAAGCGTATTGTTAGAGATCTTTTAGGGTGTTAAGATTCTTTTCTGATACGGGAATAGCAATGTCATCCGCAGAGGCAATCAGCCTGTAACTCTTCACTTCCAGATGTGTCATCATATCATTCGCTTCAAAGTTCCAAAGAAGGGTAGATAGGATACCGCCTTGCGGCGCCCCACAATTGACAGATCTTTTTGCCGAAAACCAGCCCAACTTTGAATTAATAATTCTACTAGTTAGTACTTGAGTGATCAATTCTCCAAGCGAACCTTCTACATTCAGAGATGACAGAGCACCACTGGTCTGAAGGTGAATTAATAAAAGAAAGACACTTTCCATTTGCCCTACATACATGAATTTTTCGATAGCATTTTGAACCAAACATGTCAAATTTTTCAGACGAAATCAGATTAAAAATTATTTTTGAAAATTATAAATTTTTTTAAACAATTTGGCAATAGAGGAAAATATAACTTTTTTACATTTGATGTTTGTGAATAATTTTGTTGTTTTGAAAAAGAGATATTTTCTAAGAAAACCTCTTTTCTTACAAGAAAAGAACTCCCCAAATTGTGTTCCTAGAGAGTGTTTGGATGGATACTTTTCGAACATGAAATACAGTCCTGTTTTGTAAGCTCTAAAAATAAAAGTATAAGTTCTATAATAGTGCAAATTTATAGTTTCTTCCGGGTGGACAATTCCTGATTCCTGACTTGAATTTACAAAATTATTTTAAATTTATTAAAATTCTTTCCCAAAGCCACTTGATCTTAAGATTTAAAACCCATAGGTATTTAACTAACTCAAATGCAACTTTATTAATACTCAAATTCACACATGTATCTTCCTTCGCTAAGCAACACACTATTACGGGGGCTACACCTTTTCCATTGAACAACTGAGTAAGCATAGGTGTTTTCATTTAAAACAATCCTTTAGGAAGCTAATAGCAAAGCAAAAGTTTTCGCCTCGGGACGACCATCATGTAAACAGATGACTTCTCTAGCTATATCCATACATTTAATGCCCCTTTCGCACATCGTAGGTATAGTTACAGGGCCTTAGAGAAGAAGAACTACGAGGAGCTAAGTACCACAAAAACCGTATAATCAGTTTGTGGTATAATAACTCCACATCCATAAACATATCATTTAGTTAAAACCCAGCCTAATTCCTTAAAGGCATGACAGTGTGTAGAGACGGAACTCATGTGGGGCTATAAGACCCCATCACATCTCCACCCAGCTGCAGCTTCATCTCCATTATCTCTATCGAACCGTTCATTTTCGCATCTATACATACAGTAGCTTTACAAAAGTGTAAGTGTACACGCAGTCAGTGTAGCGTGCATTAGTTTTGTGGTAATCCTTATTCCTCGCTCTCTCTGCCATAGAAACCAGAAGAGTCTTTCTATGTTTCTGCTTGCCAACAAAAATAAGAGGAAACGGGCCAAAAGGGAGGCCAAAAGAATGCCAACACAAAACAGGGACTTATCTCTGTAAATCTATGACAGACCGTATAGTCGGTACATTGCTAAAGATGGGGCTAAGACTTAATGCGTATCTTTGTGTTATAGCTGTGCTAGATAGGTACACAAATCTTTTTCCCTGCAAGGATGCCTTTGTATGACTTATATAATCCGAAATCCCATTTGGAAGGGAATCAAGGTTTCGGAATGTGTCTGTCTATAGTACACCTTGAAACTAGTCTCAAATGCCAGTCAAGTCCATTCATTTGGAGAGTTCCTTCAATGAGCGGTATACAGCGTTAGAAAAACAGTCCAAAACCATCACCGACACCCGCCTCTGCCGCGCCTTTCAAAACATCAGAGAGAGAGAGTTCCACAGAAGTAATGGTTAACATTGGCAGATCTTGACTCATCTATGAGTGCCCCAATGAATCTGTGCCGAGTCATATTTGGGTTTGCATTTAAATTGACGTCTGCGGAATTATCCTTTGGCAGCTGGAGAGGTCTACTCGTATTCAAAACTCGGAAAGCGGCAGACTTTAGAGGAAAGCGAAAATCTAAACATGGACGTTATCTACAGGTGAAATCTGGAGTGAACTCAAGTTGAAAGGCAGCGGCGGCGCGGCCGGCGGTGGCATGTCAATGCAGAAAGCCAGAAAGCAATTATTATTAAAGTAGCACTCTTCAGCTTCGTGAGGAAATGGGTAGGTTAGGTTTGGTACATACCTAAACGGTCCTCCGTCGTCGTCGTCACGTCTCGTGTCGTCGTGTCGGTTGGGTGGAAAGAAGAAAACTTCGTTGATTGAATTTGATTATAATTTCTGCTGACAAGGCGAGCGTGCATTTGAATTTCAGCTAATTAATGAGGTTTCATGTGAGTTTGAATTTTCGTTTGTTCCGTTTGATCGGTGTTGTAGATATCAGATTATGGAATTGTTGGTAATTTTAATAAATGTATGATTGTCGAATGTGGAAGAGAACTATTCAAATTCGATTCATTCATAAGCTCATACTCTTGTAAGCAGAATTAAAATTAAAAAGAAAAACTTCAAAATGTGTGCTTTACAGGCAGAAAAAGTTGGCAAGTTTTCTGTTTCCCCCCTTGGAGAAATGAACTGATAGCTGACGCAAAGTATTGATCGTTAATTGAAGGACCAATTTTTTCGGATGCGGATTTTTCGTTGTTAGATTGACATTACATCAGTAAAAAGTTTTTAAGCCTGTTTTTTAGCGACAGAAAATTACGTCAGAAAAAATTTCGCCAGAATTTGTTTCTCGAAAAAACGCCAGAAAATATTGTTTGCTCAAAATTGGAAAAAGGGCAAAAATCATCTTGGAAAATCAGCCAAAAATGTTGGAAATTGGGCCAGCTAGGTATGGAAAAAGAGCCAGAAAGCAAAATGGAAATTAGGCCAGAAAATCAGTTTATTCTGGTCTAATTTCCAAATTATATTTTGGACAAAAAAAAAACCATAAAATGTTTTTTTATTTTCAAAGAAGATACTTTAAATGTGATGAAGTAAAAAGAAACAAATAACAGTCACCCGGGGTGGCGCTCTACTGCACACAACGCGCGGGGACCCGGCGGAATTGGGTGGCCCGCGCCGTGGGTTTTCCGGATTTTAACTCCTTTTTCGGTTCAGTCGCGAGGCAGGCGCCAGTAGCAACAGTTTTCTTGGGCAACAGTACCTTGGGTCGCTCGCTTCGAGGATTTTCAGGATTTGAACTCCATTTTTGGGGCTCACACCTGCTCAAGCAAATCCGTTGCTCCGCTTAGGGTAAGTTCAGTCGCCATTTCTAAACATGGAAAAAACGCCAGAATTTTTTTTGGAAAAAATATCTGAAATTCTGAAAAGATTGCCATAAAAGTCTGGGCTGTTTTCCTAGGAAAACTCTTAGAAAATAAAAACTATTTTAATTCATTTTCTACACTCAGAGAAAAAAATAGTTATTTTTAACTATTTTTTAACTATTTTCATAATAAAAATCGAGAACACTATTTTAAATAGTTAAAAATAGTTATTTGTAACTATTTTCATTGTCAATTGATAATTTTTATCCAATCAACTATTAAATGGTTAATGTTACTAGATAAATTAGTTATTTTTAACTATTTTATTGGAGGTTGATATTTTTTTCAAAATCAACTATTCAATAGTAAAATCAACCATTCAGTAGTCAATTCTATTGATAAAAATAGTCATTTTTAACTATTTTATTGTAGGATGATATTTTTTTCAAAATCAACTATTCAATAGTAAAATCAATCATTCAGTAGTCAATTCTATTGATAAAAATAGTTATTTTTAACTATTTTATTGTAGGATGATATTTTTTTCAAAATCAACTATTCAATAGTAAAATCAATCATTCAGTAGTCAATTCTATTGATAAAAATAGTTATTTTTAACTATTTTATTGTAGGATGATATTTTTTTCAAAATCAACTATTCAATAGTAAAATCAACCATTCAGTAGTCAATTCTATTGATAAAAATAGTTATTTTTAACTATTTTATTGTAGGTTGATATTTTTTTTCAAAATCAACTATTCAATAGTAAAATCAGCCATTCAGTAGTCAATTTTACTAATAAAAATTGTGATTTATGACTATTTTCATTGTCAATTGATTTTTAAGAATTACTTACTTTATCGAGTAGTCATTGAATGACTAATTATATTGTCATCTTTTACACAAATGCTTACCTGATAGTTCAAGTTACCTAAAAATACTTCAAAAAATTACAAAAACAACCATTTTTTTCAGAAATCATTATAATTCAATTTATCTTTCAAAATAATTTAAAAAAAATACTATTAATAATAAAATTTTAAAATCTAAAAATGTTTAATTCTAATTAATTTTTTATTTGTAACAAAATGGACATGAAGCGGCGGAGAATTTATTTCATAAGACATAAAAATTAACGGCGTTTTATGTTCCGCCCCAAGTTCATAAGCTTCATAATGTTCATTATAGTTCTTATTTTCTAATTTAAAACAAACAAAATAAATAACACTGTGTTCATCGATAATAATTAAATTTATTCTAAAAAAAGTTAAACAAGGTTCAGAAACAGCAACATAAAAATTTTGCTTGTATGTTGTACCGTTAATATTTATTTCATTTGCCACATGCACTAAATTATTAAATGAAAGTGAACTTTGACAATTCAGTAAGTAACTTAAAGATGGATCTTCTTTAATAATTATTCTATTGAAATTAGATAGATCCACCCGTTCATCAAAACCTTTTCCTTGAAGTAATCTAAATGAGTTTGCTATTTGAAATTTAATCCCAAGTGACCATGAAATATTTTTTCTACTATTTGTGTTATACGCATATTGCTTTAAAGATTTATGTTTTGCTTCGAATCTAAAACAGCTTAAAAATTTCGGGGGACCGCTTTGCTCAATAATTGTTGCATAGTGTACTAAAAAATGATGTTTTGGTTTTAATGTTTTACCGAAAATATTGATGTACATTTCATTTAGACTCGCTACTGAACTGCTTACTAAAGTTATTTTGTCTGCATTGAATGATGGGTGCAATAGAAGATCGATTAACTTTATCATTTTTAACGTGAATAGCCATACATCACAATTTTCGGGTACCATATTACCTATCAAAAGAGTAAAATGGTGATAGAAACACCACATTTCCCTAGCGGACATATTAAGATGATTGTTTTTTAAATGACTCAGTTGAATAGTAGTTGGACAGTATCCAATTTCGGTTTCACCATAGTCAAACATACGAATTCTAGAATTTAATAAATCAATAGAAAAAAAACGTGCTTCTTCTATGAAGTATAAAATAATTAAAGAGAAATTGTAATGACAAATGCCCTCAAAAATGTCATGCATCATATCTACAGAATAATTTTCAACAACATGAAAGTTAGTTATTCGATTAAATATGGAATTTTCTACAATACCAGTTAGCTTTGAGTCCTGGGCATGTAAATCACAATCATAATTAGTTTTGCTTCGAAGATTCTCATCATACTGTATTAAATCCTTTTGGAGCAAATTCTTATGTCTCTTACAAAATCTGCAATAATGATTTGAAGAAAAAGATTTCACAAAGCCTAATGCAGTATTGAGCCCCAAATTGTCTCCTAATATCAAACCTAAAACAAAATAAATTTTATAAGTTGAGCCGTTTGCAACTATTTGTATTCCTTCTTTTGCTAAGCTTTCTATTTCTTCAATTAAAATATTAAAACATACATCATTTCCATAATCTGCACTATTTTTCGATTCAAATAACATAAGCAGAAAAATATTTTCAAGTTGGGATAGAAATTCTTGGGGTAGAACTGGAAACGAATAATACACCGCTGTGAGTTTTCGATCACCTCTATGAGCCCCTAACGGGTTGTTTGTTTCAAAATCGTCAACGAAGATGAAATAAGGAATAACAATGTCTTCTTCGTCATAGCGAGTACATTTATTTTTCCAAAGCTTTCCATTGATAAAATTTTGAAAATCATTCTTACCCTTAAGTAATTTCATATTTTCAATTGTTTTACTGGCCACATTCGGTAGTTCAAAGAATTTTTTTATTTGAAACCTAAATGGCATAAGTACACCTTTTCGGTTTTTAGAATCAAGTTCAGCTTTTGATTTAATAATACAGAAGTCTATTTCATTGTGTATAATGTATTGAGTTGGCCATAAAAACAAATTTTTTTTTTCTAAATATTTAAGAAAAGTATGTTCTGTAGAAAATTTATCAAATGGTGTTTTAATAAAATCGTTGAAATACTTTAAGTCATTTGCCGAAACATTATCGTTGTATTGTAGCAGATTATTTATGCCGTCCGTGATAGGCTCAATTAAAAATTCTGTTACATCTGAAGCAATTTCAAAAACACACTTTCGTGTTAAACTTGTGTTACTGTGCAACTTGCTCAAAAATTTCAATGCAGAAATTTCAATGTTTTCTTGTAACCTAGACTTTGATGAAATGCAATTTCTTGATCCACTTGGAATGTTTTCAAGGCTAGTTGAGTCTTTGCAAGTATTTTGTATTGTAGCTTCATTTACTCTTGAAGATATTTTAATTTCATTTTCTCTTAAGGGTTTATTAATGACACAAATATTTAAGTGCTTACGAAAAGAGTTAAGACTATTGAAAACTTGAGGACAGTTTCCTTGAGCACAAACAAAACGATCTCTTGCATTTAAACTATGCAAATGTTTAAGGTGACTTATAAGTTGTTCTGGGTCTTTTTGAACCTTGTTACACAAGAAGCAAACATACATTTTTACAAACAAATTCAAATTTATTTAAAAATAAGTTATATTTTACTTCTATTCTAAACTAATTTTTAAGAGTTTCTAAGACTCGCAAAACTGAAGTTTTTTTTGTATTTTTTTTCTTTTCAAACTTATAAAAGAAAAATTCAATAAAGTTCCAGACTAACTCCGATTCTAATGCGTACTTTAAATTAAAAACAAAATAAATTTTAAAACAAGAATCTAACGCTTTTAGGAAGCTATCAAACTTGTAAATAATATTGTCTAGAACGACATAAAATTCCTTCAACTCACCAAGAGTTGTGCCAATTGCTATTATATATGGTTGACAACTTAGCCCCATTTCCATATACATATTAGATCTTCGTTCAATTGTAGGAACAACTTCTGATGCTGATGTCAGATGTAAAAGGAAACTTTCTTGAGAAGCTGAACAGCTTGGGCGCCATGTTTTTTTTTGTCCTTTGAGTGTAATTGATTTTACTGGTTGTAGAACGTAATGTAGAAGTAAAATTAGTGTGACGTCACGTGAATCTAGGAAAAGAGAAAAAGTTTTAATAAAAATATATTTATTAAAAAAATTACGCAATCTTACCAGGTAATGTATTTTCGTTTATACTATGGTATAATTCTTTATTTTCTTTGCACTTTATGTTTGGCAACAACCGAGGAAATTTTTGTACAAATTCTGGCCATCTATTAAATAGCCCCATAGATGTTTCTTCACCAAAGCTGAGTGCAAAATCTTTATTTATCTATGGAAAAAAATGAAGCAAAAATTGAAGAAGTTACAATTACAATTACAATTCAAAATTATATGATCGATATAAAATATTGTGCAGTTATTCTGACAACAACTTAATATTCAATTTAATAAATTATGGTGTTGCTATTCTTCTATTTACTTGTTTATTGTTTATTTATTTATTTTTATATATATATTTATTTAACTATTCATCTGTTTACTTATTTATTTATTTATTTTGTTTTTCTTTTTATTTTTTTTTTCGTGTTTATCTAATTGTTTATTTTTGTTATTTATTTGTTTAATTATTTATTTTTGTTATTTATTTATAAATTTTAAATTATTTATATACATAACTGTGATATATATGTTTTTTTTTATTTCATTTATTTATTAATTAGTTAATTAACTAATTTATTATTATTGCTATTTTTTTTTCTTTTGCATTAATATTAATATTATCTGTGATTTACAACAAAACTTATAAGCCATATCTTATGAAAATAAACACGTATATCATAATATACTATAAACTCACCAATGTGTACCCCAAGGAATGTCTTAATATCGGCCACTCTTCAAAAACAGTTTTGAGATTTTCTTCACTTCTCTCACACAGTTTTTTTTTTCGGTACGAAAAAAGTTGCTCCCACTTTATTATACATGTAGTCCAGTCAGCTTGGTTATATTTCAGAAATATTTGTGCAGTTTCAATTTCAGTTTCTAAAATTTTTACATAAAAGTTGAACCGATATAAAGATTGAATATATATAAACCTATGTGAATAAATTGTGATATGTCAATACCTTCTAAATTACAAACTGCGGATTCTTCACTAGTTAAAGGCTCTTCAGAGCAGAAAGGAAGTTTTCTCTTATTTGGTGTTCGTTGGTACAAATTTTTTTTGCGTAAGAGCTTTAGGCGATTATTATATCTATGATATAATATTCCACCTGGTGGAATTTTGCCTTGTCGTGGGGTGTAGTAAAGTCCCTGAGGAGTAATCATAATTTAAGAATATAATTTCAAAACATTTTATTAACTATAGAACTGTAACAGCTTTACCTTATTTTCTCTAGGAAATTCTAAAATTATTTGGTCTGATATTTTTTCTATATCAAAAATTCTTAAGGTTTTTTGTTGGATAAAAATACTATCCAAAATAAGGTTGCATAATTGATTCCTTGTGGAATCATTTAAGCAGTTGTTAATGTTATAAGTTTCTTGAATTTGTTTGCCAATAATGCAATCTAAGATTTCTTGAAGTTTCTATTGGTAATGGTACGCATTATGGTTTGTTAGATTTATTTAATATAGAAACACAAACGAGATACTTACATAGTCTGTGGCATATGTTGAACTTAAACTATATGAGCTTGAAGAAGATGATGGCCTTATGTTTTCGGAAGAATTTCTTGAAAGTTCATGAATTGTACTAGCACAAGATGTTGAGTATTCTACAAATCCCTAAATATTTATTTGCAATAAAATAAATTAAATAATTAAAAATCAAGTTAAAGGTGTTACCTCAGATTGTTTCCAAATCAATAAGTTTTCTCGCAGTCGGACGTACAATCCGTACGACTTCTTGTCACTGCCCACAATTTCTTTGAGATCTTCGTTATTTAAAAGTTTTAAAATGTTGAAGTCGAGGCCAAGATCTTAAAAAAAATATTTGTTTTGTATCAGGCAGAAATATCACCAGTTGAAAATAAAAAAAAATTATTCAGACGAAAAAAGAATGAATTTTTTGCGAGGACAGAGTTAAAATTTCTTTCTTGAAACCAAAATTAGGTTATACAATGGCATTTCATGAATATTGAATACATCAATAAAAACTGAAATTTTTCAAATTTTGGAGCATTTGGAAAACAGTATGGTAAGTTTATTGATATCAAAAAGATGTTAAATAAGGGTAAAACTTCCCTGAATAATAAAATACTTGATTTATGTTTTAATTTTCATGTAAACTAATTTTGTTTTCCAAATTGATAAACAAAAAAAGAAGTCAACTTCAAAGCCACTTAATTTACACACATCTGGTCACACTTCAATTTTGAGCTACCATTTGTAAATTGTTTTATGAAAATAATTGATAAATTGAAGCCAGACGTTAAAAAATCAAAATGGCATTTGTTTTATGTATGAAAAGAGAAAACGATGAGGAGCAGTTGCATAGGAGAAGGATAATGGATGCATCACATCCATTTTATGCATCCAATACTACTAACATTATACTAAACTTACTTGTTTTATGAATCTATTCGCCAGAAAAAATTGAACGAGAATGAAATGACAATTTCTTTCGAACGATTCGAAAGTGAAAATTTGCTTAGTTTTCGAAAGATAAATGAACTTTCCATTGATAAGGTGAACTTTCGAATCGTTCGAATCTCAAAATACAAATTATTCGAATTCGACATACTTTCTAATTAAATCGAATGTCAAAATAAGGCTGATTATTAAAAAAATTAAATACCTTACACCCCCCCCCCCCCCCTTAACTAGAACCTATATTTAAAAAATATTATAAAAACTTACCAATAAAATTTTTGTAGAGATTTTCCAAATTCCAGCTTTTTAGAATGTCAAATAGCTTCTCGTCCTGGATTGGCACGCTTTCGTTTAGATACAATTCTTTTTCTTGATTTTCAACAAATTCAATTTGCAGTGCTTCTTCACACGCTTCAAATACGTCTAAATTTATATTTTCATTAATAAAACCGCACTCGTTTGCATTGTTCATTTCTCAATTTTTTATCTACACAACTTTCCCGTAAGGCACTCAGCGAACAGAATGATGGAAATTTAACGAAGAGATCGCGACGCGCAAGCTAAAATACTAGGAAATAGTTACTTTGTAACTACACATAGTCATTTTCAACTATGTTGTAGTTGTTGTGCATACCATCATACATTAGCTAAAACAAATACTACTACTTTCTTGTTGGAAGTGACTACAGGATAGTCGAAGTTAACTACTAATATATCCCGACGCGCATGCGAAACCGCTACGACATAGTTACTTGTAATTACACATAGTCATTTTCAACTATTTTCTAGTTGTTGTGACTACAGGATAGTAGTAACTATACTTATAGTAGTTTCGCATGCTCATCGACATACATATATGTATTAATAGCTAACTTCGACTATCCTGTAGTCACTTCCAACAAGAAAGTAGTAGTATTTGTTTTAGTTAATGTATGATGGTATGCACAATTACAATTCTTTTTCTTAATTTTTAACAAATTCAATTTGCAGTGCTTCTCCACACGCTTCAAATACGTCTAAATTTATATTTTTATTAATAAAACTGCACTCGTTTGCGTTGTTTTTTTCTCAATTTTTAATCCACACAACTTTCCCGTAAGGCACTCAGCGCACAGAATGATGGACATTTAACGAAGAGATCGCGACGCGCAAGCTAAAATACTAGGAAATAGTTACTTTGTAACTACACATACCTAGTCATTTTCAACTATGTTGTAGTTGTTGTGCATACCATCACACATTAGCTAAAACAAATACTACTACTTTCTTGTTGGAAGTGACTACAGGATAGTCGAAGTTAACTATTAATATATCCCGACGCGCATGCCAAACCACTACGACATAGTTACTTGTAACTACACATAGTCATTTTCAACTATTTTCTAGTTGTTGTGACTACAGGATAGTAGTAACTATATAATAGTTTCGCATGCTCATCGACATATATGTATTAATAGTTAACTTCGACTATCCTGTAGTCACTTCTAACAAGAAAGTAGTAGTATTTGTTTTAGCTAATGTATGATGGTATGCACAACAACTACAACATCGTTGAAAATGACTATGTGTAGTTACAAGTAACTATATCGTAGTGGTTTCGCATAGGCGTCGAGATATGTTAATAGTTAACTTGCACACTTGTAACTACACATAATCATTTTTAACTATATTGTAGTTGTGCTGCATACCATCATACATTAAATAAAAGAAATACTACTACTTTCTTGTTGGAAGTGACTAGAGAATAGTCAGAATCGATTGCTTATTCTTATTTTAAAGAAACTATTCAATAACTATGCTTTAGTACCAAAATAGTCACAATTAACTATTTTCTATAGTAACCAAATAAAATTATTGATTCTAACTATTTTTTAACTATTTTTTAACTATTTTCAATTTATTTTTGTGAAAAAATAGTTATTCGTCAAATTTCATTGAAATTAATGGTTTTACTATTGCAATAGTTACAAAAGTAACTATTTTTTTCTCTGAGTGTAGCTTAAAATCACCGCGTTACGAAACATAGTGTATAGAAATTCCCTCATCGCGCGTCGGCCAGCTTGGGTGCTGTCATATTGAAAAGACAACAACATTTTTGGACATATCGCTGATTTCTTTGAAATATCTCCCGAAATATTGATCTTAAAATAAGCGATAGGGAAATTAAGGAGGTGTCGATGAACATTGGTCTTGAATGTTTGCAAATTGAAATGGCAAGGAAAAATCGTTTCGGCTAAATTATTCCATAATCGTGTTTTGTGACTACAAAACGAATCTCTGTATTTAACGGTACGACCAACATTAGACTCGAGGGTGAATTGATTTAGCGGAGGAATGCAACTTGCTATTTCGAGTGGGCATTGCTTGAGAAAGAAGCGATAAAAAAGGAAATACATGAAACATCTCGACGGTGTTCAAGAGATGAGAATGATTCCATGATAATTCTGTTTCCTATCAGTTTTAATGCTCTGTTCTGAATTCTATTCAATTAATGGACATACATTTGTACTGCACCTGACCAATGATGTGAGTTATACTCGAATTTCGGACTTTATATACGCCTTATAAATGGTAGCCAGATCAGAGAGGGTGCAAAATGTTTAACATCAATATAGAAATCCGAAGCATTTAGCAGCGTTTTTGGAGGGCTTGAGAATGTGGTCATTCCAAAGAAAATCGTCGTTAGCACATGTACCGAGTACTGACAATCGCATAAGGGGTGAATTTTGCTTCAACGACAATAGCCAGCATTGAGTTTTTGAAGCGTTAAACTCCACGCCGTTTTCTATACCCCATTTAACAATGCTGTAAAGCTCAGAGTTTAATGAATAATGAATGAATGAATACGGTTGCAATTCCACTTCCGAAGGAGTTGGACGTGAATTTGGAAATAAGTATCAGAAGCTGCGAGAGAAGTGGATGAGAAGTTTCAGACCAGAGATCATTTATAAAAATGAGGAAGAGAGTCGGAGACAAGATGGAGCCATGAGGAACACCAGCATTTATTGAAGATCAGGCTTGAAACCGTCTAATACAACATGTATTGAAAGATCTAAAAGGTAATTTCTAATCCAAAGAATAAGGGTTGCGTTGATAACAAACATTTTTCGATAAGAGAGCTTGGTGCCAAACTCTATTAAATGCCTTAGAAATATCAGACGCAATTATCTTGCTTTCTCCAAAACAATGTAAAGATCTTTTTCACTCTCCGGTGAGATATGCAATCAGATCAACAGTGGTACGATTGCTGCAAAAGGTCATATTTCCGGTCATTAAGAGGCTTTCGATTTTCTAGATATTTCTTGAGCTGATGATTTATCAATGATTCTATAATCTTTGAAAAAAGGAACGTAATTGTAATTGGTTGAAAGCAGGGGGGAGGATGGGTCACCGTTTTTAGGAACAGATTTCAGAACACTAGCAGCGATGGAAAAGCTTACGCAATGGTTTCTTAAGCTATGAATATCACCTCTTCAGAAGAATGGGGGATATACCATCAGGAACAGCGGTTTAACTTATATCAATTTCTCGAAGGGCTCTTGCAACTGTAAGAGTACGGAATTATACCTGTCCTATTGAATAATTTTCGTTCTCAAGTACAGGAGAACCAATGTTGCTATCAGGCACTGTAGGGCTAGCAGGAAAATGAACTGCAAGTACATTTACCTTATCTTAAGAGCTAGTTATCTAGTTATTGTAGATGAGCATTGAAAACGAAGATGAAGTTGAATTGTGTACGTTCTTGAAAAATTACAAGCTTCCATCAAAATTTTGATACAGTTGAACATTATCAAGGAAAAAGGGAGCCTTCTATCCTAGCTGACGACTGTTGGATCCTCGTCCGTGATATTCTTATAAGAGGAAATCCATCCACCCTAAAACTTCATAAAACATCAAGGTAAGTAAAGGGTTTTACAATAGGAACTTTTACAGTTTATTTCGGCAATATTGTTCTAACTGCATCTGTCAAATTGGCTTTTGCTTGTAAAATCAACATGGAGAGCATTCAACAATATTTGCAAATGTTTTAATTGATTTATGAAAGTACTCGTATGTCCTTCACTAATTTTACGGCTGCCATAATCGTCCTTCCGAAGGAAGAAGAGGAGGCAACGTGGTGTATACATTTAAGTCAACTGGTTTAGTGAACAATTCGCCAATACCCGTACGTCAAGATAACGCAAATCAACGGCGAGCGCTATGGGTCGATAATATCCAATTATTTTGGGCCGAATCGGAGAATATGAACACCGACGAGATGTGGTTTCAACAGGACGGCGCTACGTACCACACAGTCAATGCTCGTGCTACAATGGAAATTTTGCACTAGCGATTTCCAAACATCTCACACGAAGGCAATGGTTGATTTAAAGCCGTTATACATCTTTTGCGTTGACCACCACCCTGAAATAGCACTACACTTAAGGCATGTTCACACTGCTAAGGAGCGAGGACTATCTAACGCCTCTTGCATCTGAAATAAATCTTGGACACCAACTATTCCCACAATTTTGGCAACCACAGTCACCATTTTACCCTCACAAGGTATCCTACTTCATAGATAGTGTGAGGCAGAGAGGCTAAGCATCTAGCGTAACAGGAAACCACTCTACCTTCTGGGCGTACTCTCCAATCGGGTTACTTTCCATGGTGATTTGGCATCAGTAATTTTATAGTAAACAACAGGATTTGACAGATGTCACCAAAACAACATGGTCACCAAAGTCCACATGTGCCAATTTTTACTAAAGTTTTGAAAGCAAAAAGTTTGACGTTTGAATACATAAAATATTGCTTAACCTTTGCTTTGCAACTCGATCTGCTTCCGAGCTCATTGTCTTTAATTAATTTTGTCTCTAAACTAAACCGACTTTTAACCTGATCAAACCATTATTCGTGCACCACATGACACATTAGTGGCTTATATGCTGGCTCAAACTCACACCATTTTAAAGCTGGACAAGATGCTTCAGTAGTAAATAAATTCACCAGAATCCGAGTTGATGCCTACTTAATGAGTTTGTGCAATTAAGTTCTTCTATATGATCATACATTATATTAAGACTTATAATGGAAACTTCAAATAAAACTGTGTGCTCACCTCGCACCTAGAAGCACATTGGAACATAATTTGATCACCAAAAACCAGTTAAAAGTCACAGCGTGATGTGTGAACATCTTGTGTTACTGTTAACTAGCCCCAGCCATCCTGTTTGGCTATCGAAAAAGAACATCCTATAAGGAAACCTGCAATAAATAATTCCAGACTTGCGACTATGCCTTACAGTGGACATAGTCTTGGCCAAATATTAAAACCAGTTTAATCTGAACTTCAGGTGCCATGCATGGTACTCCCATCTTCCAACGCAAAGATTAAATTAAATTAGATAACTTATATCGGAAACAACTATGAAAATTAATGGCTAAAACGGCTGTTGGCTTTCTTGTTTGCTAATCAACTCTCCTCCCAAGATCTTCCCAAAGTTCGTTGCGTTATTAAAGTTTCTTTTTATGTCTTGCAGGGTTAGTGCTGCGTGGCCTTAAGCAATATTCTTCTTTCAAATGTGTTCATCACCTGCAATCTGCAATGAATTTTGTTTCATCAGGTTTTGTTCCGATCCCGATTTGCCGATTCGGGGAATGGGAAGGCACCACTACTCTTCGTTTTTATGATCCCCATATCGGGATTAAAAATGTCTGCTGGTGCAGAACTTGAATATTGGGAATGCAAGCAGAAGGAACAAAAAGAAAAATCATTTCTTCCGTTTAGCGTGATTGCATTTAAATTTATCGATTTTAGCCATCACAAGACCACCTCATTGGGCTGGGACTAGCATTCCAGGCAAACAGGAGTGGACACTGGACACAAGTTTGATTTGAGATGAAAATTCTAGTCTTTGGCTTATGTTATAACGTATGTAATAAAATAATTAAAAGAAAAAAACAAAAACATTTACAAATGTTAAAACGAACAAACTGTGGTCTTTATTTTATGGGACTTTCATATTCTAGTGGATGTTTCTAATCAAAATGATTCTAAATCCAAGAACTGCTTTTACCACGAAGCAAGAAATATTCATTTGCATAAACAAGCTGACGGTGGAGATAAATTGGTTGGTAAAAAAAATGCACCAGGGTGCTTCAATAACTTGAATCTGTTGCCAGGGATCATATGTTATGAAAGAAATTATTGGTTTGCTTTAACAACATGGGACGGTCCCCAATGGAACATTAATTGAAGTAATTAATACAAAAACAAACAAAAAATGTAATATCCCTAAATTACAACTAATAATGGCTACTTCTAATTTAAAAACTTACTGGTTTTCTGATTAAACGTTAACTTACTATTTACGACTATGTTGCGTGAAGTATACGGTTTAAGGTAAAGTTTGGTGTAATAATTAAACTGTTTATGTTCACATCTTCCGAGCCATGCTTGAGACTTTCTTCTGTAGTTGCATCTACGATAGTCAAGTTGAAGTTGAAGAAGGTGATTTGATTATCCCACAGAATGCAACATGGAGTGATTCTGCAACAAAGTTGTAGCCAACTTACCGTTTTTTTTTCGAAATTCGACTTTTATCTCATTTACTTGTTATAGGGTGCGTTTTATAGGTCGATTTTTTTTAAAAACTTTTAAATAATATACAATTTTATAATTAATATTTTTTTGATAGACTATATTACATTTAACGTTATGTACCTATGGAATAATGATGTCGGTCAAGTGGGCGCCTCTGGCCGTTTTCGTTTCTAATTTTGGTTTGTTTATTTAAAACTTTTCCTTCAAGTCTCTGCATAAGAAGAAATCAAGAAACGTCAAAAAAAGGGGATGGTGCGATCCATTCGGTATCACCACTTTTTGACATTATTCGACCGGGACAAATTTATCTGTGTATGAGAAATGGCACTGTCTTGTTATAACCACTTTTTTGTAGGGCTAATTGGTCCAATTCGGGAACAAGAAAGTTTTCGAACATGTCCCGAAGGAGGTTACCAGTAACTGTTACAGCATTGCCTATGTCTTACTCAAAGAAACATGACCTAATGATACTGCCGACCGAAATGGCGCACTATACAGTTTGTGGTCCTTGGTGTAACCATCTACATTTTTTTATTGCACCAATAAATTATAAAATTACCCGGTGAATGGTTGACTTGCTGAACACATGATTAATAAAGTCAAGTATGTAACTTTTTCAACGTATTAACAATTCAACAATTATTTAAATAAAATGTTTTAATTCAATTAAAAGCTCAAGTGACCTCAACTCCAAGGTGCGTTTCGCCCAGGTACGACAGTGGGCTCATCAGTTAGATGCTGCCGTACCCTTCTAAGACGCAAATATTGGTCGATGTTTACCGACTCTTATAAAATTTACAGCTTTAATAGACTGTGAATTTTATTTTTCTAGGGGAATTTGATTAAATTCAGACACCTAGAATAATAATGTCCGTGGTCAGACTATTAAATCAATGAAGATGGAAAGTAATTTCTGTTTAAGTGGAGTGATTGAATTAAATTCACTTGAGCTTTGAGCTTTTCTTTATTACAATAACGTCCATCAGATCTACCAACTCTTCCGTATTGTGAATCAGCAATTTTCGCTGATGACACGGCAATATTTTCATCGCATAAGTTTGCTCTCAATATTGAGAATAATCTAAAAAATGCAACTGAAATATTGGAAAAATGCTACTGCAAATGGAAGATTAAGTTGAATACTGGAAAGTTGCAAGCTATTTTTTTTTTCTCTCGAAAAAGAAAACTTTGCTATTTTCCCAGTAGCCAGCTTCAATTTAATGGAAATGCAATAGCATAGGAGAAGTCTGTTAAATGTCTAGGAGTTCATCTCGAAACAAATTTCACAAAATAAAATTTTAAAAATGATGCGCAATCTTCCTTGGCATCATTCCACTTCGGATCTGCACAAAAAAGCAAATAATTGATTTCTGAAAGGATCCAGAAACTTTCCAACAATTTTAATATTACCTGTGATATTGTAGAGAATCCTCTAGTAAGTAAACCAACTTTATATTTCTATGTTAACTTGATACACATTCAAATATCTCCACCTAAATTATTTCGTCTGCTTTTTATTTTATTTTATTTTATAAATTTATTACCATTTTTGTTATTATTTATTTATTTGTTTACTAAGATGTTAAATATATTATTTTCTCTATGTTAATTTATTTTTTAATGTTCTTGTTATTTATTAATTTTTATTTATGTAGTATTTATTACTAGTTTTTTTTGTTCTTTTTTGTTATTGATTTATTTATTTATATATTTATGTTTTTAATTATTTACTTATTTATTTATTTATTAATTTTTTTATTTATTTATTTATTAATTTTTTTATTTATTTATTTATTTACTTATTTATTTAATTATTTATGTATTTTTTTTTTTTTTTTTTTATTTATTACTAACACATGAATCCGTCCATTAACGCTCATTAGTTAATTTGTTAAGGTACTAACTAGTACGGTCTATAACGCCAAAAAACGCACGATATTTTAGAATTTTTTTCTCGGAAAATTTATTAGGTAATAACATAATTTTTTTTTAAATAATGAATACATGCGTCAAGAGCACAAAAAAAAATTATTTGTCGAATTTTGGCCGAATTATAGAGGGCGCCAAGGTGAACAATTGATATGAGTCGTCACAATGTCTCTTGCAAAGGAAACGAGAAATTAAACCCTTCTTGCCTCAATACTTTTTATGTCAGTCAAAGTGCACCGAGTTTCATATGTAGGCATGGACGAATTCCAGTTTAGCTGCCGAAGCGAAAATCGTGAATCTATTCTGGATTCTTTCAATTTCATAGAATGTGTTATATTTCTCTTAGTCTCATGTAGTTTTGGATATTTTTTTTTCATTTTAATTTTAGGGGTGGCCGTGGCGCGATGGATGTGTGCTCGCCTGTGAACCTCATGATCACAGGTTCGATCCCTGCCGTCGTCTATGTCGTTTTAATTCCATTAAAAACCTTCTAAAATTGTCATCAATGGGTTGCTGGTTTACTCATTACATGTTGTTCAGGCATAACACTAACAACATGTAATTGAGTTAAACTAGTATGCCCAACAAGGATGAACACGAATAAAATAATGTGAATTATAAGCGACATAGAAATAAGACACGGCATTCTCCGCTTTAGTTCAGCCGCCATCCCTGGAGATAAAATATCTGAGACAACAACCTTCAGTCTCAGAGAACATCGTGCCCACACATCTTTCCTATCCTTCTTTCTCTTCCGTAACTTCACGTTCGCGCTGTGTTGAAACATTTAAAGGGTAATCATAATCCCTTGAGCGCGGGTAGATTATAAAAAAAAAAAAAAACAAATCACACTGCAATACTCCAAAACATCTATCTATCTATCTATCTATCTACTCCAAAACAGGACGGACGAAGCAAACATAAAGAGACTTTAACGTGTAAGAGATTTAAAATCTTTATAGTTCCTAGTTAGAAACCCAAGCAAAGAATTGCCTTTACAAATAATGTAATCTATATGCATCCTAACAAATATCACTCCTAAATCTTAATGGTTATAAACTCTCTGAAGCTCGTAGTTTGAAATTTTATAACTAAAAAAGAACGGAGAAAACAACAACAAAGAACGGACAAAACAAGGAAATTATACTACATTTGCTGATATTTTGGAAAGATCATTTAGAAATCACCATCTGGTTATCTAAGTCATTCTGAAGTTGCTTGAAATCTGTTCTCGATTTAATCGCTTTGTATATTTTTACATAATGGCGAAAAAATAATCTGCAAAGATTAAACATGAAGCATATGAAATGAAATGAGGCAAGTCGTTATTAAATAGTAAGAACAAAAGTGTTTATAAATGACCGCCTTGAGGAACTCCCGAGAAATTTTTTTTTTTTTTTTATAATCTACCCGCGCTCAAGGGATTATGATTACCCTTTAAATGTTTCAACACAGCACGGGCGTGAAGTTAATGAAGAGAAAGAAGGATAGGATAGATGTGTGGCACGATGTTCTGAGACTGTTGGTGGTTGTCTCAGATTTTTTATCTCCAGGGATGGCGGTTGAGCTAAAGCGGAGAAATGCCGTGTCTTATTTCTATGTCGCTTATAGTTCACATTATTTTATTCGTGTTCATCCTTGTTGGGCATACTAGTTTAACTCAATTACATGTTGTTAGTGTTATGCCTGAACAACATGTAATGAGTAATAAATAAGTATTTTTCGGATTATCCGCGTTATTTGAAATTTAAATATATGAGTGCAATTTAGGACTCACCCCGAACGTTTCGCATCAAATTACATTGAGCGAAACGTTCGGGGTGAGTCCTAAATTGCACTCATATATTTAAATTTCAAATAACGCGGATAATCCGAAAAATACTTATTTATTATGTCCAACAACCGCGAAAACCTTAAAAGTTGTGTAATGAGTAAACCAGCAACCCATTGATCACAATTTTTAGAAGATTTTAATGGAATTAAAACGACATAGACGACGGCAGGGATCGAACCTGTGATCATGAGGTTGACATGCGAGCACACAACCATCGTGCCACGGCCACCCCTAAATAATGTCTGATTTTACTGGACCTTTTTCAACATATTGAACCCGATTTGTCAGATAATTATTGATTCACTTAAATAGTTGAGAATAAAATCATAATGACTTAAGTTTTTTTAACAATATGTTGTGGTTCGCTCTGTCAAATGCTTTCGAAAAGTCAGTGTACACAATATCATGTTGAAAAGGAGAAATAAAATCTTGTACAGCCTCATACATTATTTTCTTAACTAGCGATTCAAAAACTTTTATAGATAGTTTATGAACTCCGCTTTTAAGAAAGATGTGAACGGATGGAATCTTCCTGCGCTTGTTTTCCATAAAGGAGCCCAGAAACTCAAAACAAACGAATGGTTTTTGGAAAAAAAGCATAATTTTTATTGAAATCAAATGCTGAACCTTTTCGCATTTCATAATTTTCTACCTATTTACATCTGGGGAAGTGAAAAATCAAAAAAAAAAAAAAATAGTTTATTTTATTTTCCTTTCAAACGCATTGTTTGTAAAAGAAAAAAGATTTTTTATGAAGGTTTTTATAATACAAACTCTATATACTACTGAAATAAATCAGCCAAGTAGAAGACTTAGCACTATTATTGGACTTGTTGAATTATTGATTCAAATTAGCTTTTTTGGCCTTAAGTCCACAAAAATTGGCGTTTCGTCCGGGTCACATGGACTCATCAGTTGACTTGTGAGGACCTTGTCAATACGCAATTTTGGTTAAGTTCAGTTCATCTTACATGAATTTTTTGACAAAAATCCAATGTGAACTATATCCAACAAAGATTAGAATTGTAATCATTAATGTTGGAATTTTTTTGCCCGTGGCCTGGCATTGAATATTTATATGAAGGTTTTTATAATACAAACTCTATATACTACTGAAATAAAGGTGGACTAAAGGCCAAAAAAGCTAATTTGAATCAATAATTCAACAAGTCCTATAATAGTGCTAAGTCTTCTACTTGGCTGATTTATTTCAGTAGTATATAGAGTTTGTATTATAAAAACCTTCATATAAATATTCAATGCCAGGCCACGGACAAAAAATTCCAACATTAATGATTACTTACATTAATGATTTTTGTCAAAAAATTCATGTAAGATGAGTCCATGTGAGATCACCTGGAAAAAGAATTTTTATTGAAATTTAATGTTCAAAGGTTGAACCTATTGGCATTTCTTTTTCTACCTACTATCTATATCTCGAGATCCGAAAATTCAAAACAAACAACAAATTTTAGCTACATCAAAATTTCGCTCAAGTTTAAGTTCAACCTATTTGACTAACCTCTGTTTACTTGCGATATATACTCGTATGTACATAGGTACCTACTACATTAATGGCATATTATGCATTCATCAAGCTCGAGATTTTGATCAGACTTGACATAGGGCAGACGAAAAAAGGGTGCCTCGTAACTAAATGTGTCTGTATGTCTGTGGTCACCTCCCCGACGCGACGGGTTTGACCTTGTCGCGGTGCTCGTCCAGCTGGAGATTTAGACAACTAAGAAAACCCAAATCAGGAGGAAAAGGGAGTTAGAAGGTTTTAAAACGGTGTGAAATGGTTAAATCTCCGGCCACTTGCGTGGCTGGAGATTTTAAGGTATTTCAAGGTTTTAAAAGGTGGAAGAAGGATAAATTGGTAAAATCTCCGGCTATTTACGTGGCTGGAGATTTTTAAGGTTTTACAGGTTATGAAGGGAGTTAACTGGTAAAATCTCCGACTACTTGCGTGGTTGGAGATTTTTAAGTTTTTTAAGGATGAAAAGGTGTTAAAAGGGTTAAGTCTCCGGTTACTTGCGTATTTGTAGAAGCAAGTAATAGTAGGACCATAGTCCTATAGTTCTTTAAGAATAAAGATTAGGAGTATCTTTCCTAATTCTTTTCAGAACAAAGATTAGGAGTGTCTTTTCTAGTTTGCCGTGAAGTGAGCAAAAGACTAGGAGTATCTTTTCTAGTTCGTCGCATGGCGAATGAAGACCAAAAGGAAGTACACTAAGTTGTTGGTTACTACCCCGGTCGACTTCTTGGTGTGTGTATCCTAAGGGTTGATAGGCCCAGAGTTTTGCAGTAACTCATCTGGAAGTGACCTCGGTTGCGAAGCTCCACCAGACGCTATTCTGGTACCATGCGAGATAGTGCCCATTTGAGTTGAGGGTTGAGTTTTACCCTCTGCTCAAACCCTATCTATGAGGTAGGCCCCCTAGTGCGAGCATCATGGTGTCGTGGTTTATTCCGAATGCGGAGACACCTGGTTTTCAAGATTCTTTTTTTGAATTCAAGAGGTGTTAGATAGATCTCGCCTCAAAGGCAACAGGTGTGCATATGCTGCAACATATCACAACTCTGCGACCGAGATGGCTTCGGCTATGTCGGGGTTAATGGTCAGGAGTCAATCTGACTCCTATGGAGGTAGGCCTCCCGTAGGGTAGAGCCGGCAATCGGCAGGTACTCACGTAAAACCAAAAGACGATTCTGTATGTCTGGTCAACTATAGCGTAAACGGATTAGAAGATTTTCTTTAAACTTGGTAAATAGAATTTTTTTAAATTTTCCTCCGCCATTTTTTTATAACCCAAAAATAACTGTACCTGCCATGTATATTTTTCAATTTTTTTCAAAACCCATAAAACTGTTTTTAATTTTTGAAAAATATTTCAAAATGTTCACTTAAGAATTTGACAATTAACAGGTTTTTCATACATTCTACAATATTTAGAAAAAAAAAGTTCTTTTAATTATTATACTTTTCTCAAAGAAAATTTTGGTAATTTTAAGAAAAATACTATTTTCGGAAATCAAAAATGCTATTGGGAAGCTTAAGCATACAACGCAAAATGATCAAAATCGAAGCGAAATTTTATAAATATTTTTTTTTCAAAAACTTTCCCACAGAATTAAAAAAAAATTTATAAAATTTCATTAAGTTTCCGCTAGGTAATAGTTGAAAAAATTTTTTACAAAAAATGCTAACCGATTCAAATTGTTTTCTTATGCTTAAACTTCTCCTAAGTTTAAATATTGTTACATATTTAAATTTTCAAAATTATTTTACCTAAAAATAACGTACCACCATACAAATGTTAAAAAATGGTTTTCGACAACCGCATTTTTCTCGAATACGGTTCCGAGAATTTTGATAATTTTTTTCTTTCGTTTAATTTTTACGATCTATAATTTAATAGAAAAAATTTTAAAATTAATATATTGCTGACTGTATCTACCATACAACGATTTTTTTCGAATTTCGATTTTTTCATTATCGGCGTAACGGATTTTAATGAAATTTCTTACAGAGAAGCTTCTAAAAAGATTAAAAAACATAGCATTTCAAAACCTAATTTTTCAAAAAAAAAAATCTATTTTCGTTCTTTTTGGAAAATTCAATATCTCAAAAACGGCTTTATAATTTTATTGGAAATTTATTTTTTATTCATTTAATAGATAATGAAAAACTTTGAGTTGGCGTAACCAAATTTTTTCTTAAAAATGTTTTAAAAATTTTGTATATAAAAGCATTTTTTTTTTAAGAAACCACTACAAAGACTTATAATTTTTGTTCTTGCATAAACCAATATTTGCTTGAATCACATGGCATCATTTTTTTACCTCTAACTACTTTAGTCACTTAAAAAATGAATTTTATGCTTATGAACAGTTTTTTTTTTTTCTAATAACATTCATTTTTTAAAATTCTTAGTCTTTTACATAAGAGCAAGTTCGTGCGACCCAGTCGTGCATTTTGTTTTATTTGAAATGTGTTAAAAATTTTACAAAAAAGCAATGTCATAATTGCATGGTCTTCATTGTTAAATTAATTCCTTGCTTTTCAAATGTTTACACCTTCGGATTGCACCAGCCCATCTCAAAAAGAAGAGGGATGTATGACCCAGTCATTCCTTATTTCTTAACAAGCTGTCATAATTGCGAAGCTAAAGAATTTCTTTCTATTAATTTTCCTTCAAGTTGGAAAGCGAGTATCAGATTTTCCTTACAATTTATACGGATCTTAGATTGAAAATGCAATTCTATACCATTTACGTGAGTCCAAAGGAATTTATATTAATTTTTGTTGAAAAATATTTGAGCTTGTTTTTCTTCATAACCATTTCCTTTTGCTTCCTCATGGCATCCATCACTCTCATGATGATATTCCTCAGACAAAATAACTACAATATCTCAATTTTCCTTGGTTCCATTAAAATAGGAATTATTTTCTGTTGAACCGGATAGCACTTAATCAATTCGTTGAGTTTTTTTTTTTTTTTTTTTTCATTTCAATTTGAACACACCGGCAATTTTAAAATTGAAAATGCTCTTTGCGATATCGGTGAACTCCACGAAGTGTGTTCTGGCCAAGTAATACGAGTAAATCATAACAGCTAACAACATCAGCTTGGTCGATGTCCGAGGGTCGGCTGGTTGGTTATGTTGGGTTGTGTTGTAACATTAAACCATTAAGCTCTTGCATAGTGCACCAGCAACTTGCAAGTCAAGGAAATAAAACCTTAAGTGAGTCTGGACATCGTTTAGCAACGATACGGTGCAGCTTGAAAGGAATATAAGGTTAAACTGGGCCGGTCTTACTTTACCCAAATGAACAGGGCCATAAACTAGGAGAATCCGTAATTTGAGACTCCTAAAGCTCTGTGTTATTGTTATAATTTAACAACAAGAAAATTAAAAAAAAAAACTAAGAGTCGTGAGGAAAAACTCACTGCAGTAGAAGTCACAATTTACCTAACTTTTTATTTTGGTTGAATTTTATGAATTAACATTATATATGTAAACACAGAAAGACAAAAAATGATAAGATTTAATGATAGGACATATGGGTGAACATTTGAATACTGCAATGGGTGGGGAAAATAATCGTAGGCCAAGATTTTAACAATCGTAAAGAAAGACTGAAGAAAGAGTATGAACAGTTCTTCTCACGACATTTAAATGTTTCGCTATGGCTGTGTCATCTAAATATCATTTCAAAGCCTATTTAAAAGAGTAACATAAGACCTCCCTGAACTGTTATGGGAATCAAGTAGTTTACACTCGTAGAAAACAGCGCGATCGAACGGAAGGGCAAATTTCTTGCATCAATCTCGTTTAACGGAGAGTAGTTTTGACTGAGCTGATAAAATTGGCGTATTTAAAAGTGAAAACACGGCTCCGTTATCTAAGGCCTTTGTGGTATGTATTAACAAGTAAATATGTGATACCATTTCAAAGTTTCATTTTTTTTTTTGTTTGTTTGTTTTTTTCAAGAACATTAGATAATGCAGACATCTCATTTGTGGAATTTCCAATTCATGAAATTATTTTGTTGACTTTTTAAGCAGTGAAGATCCCCTTTTCAAGAAACCGCTTAGGAAGTACTGGGATCTTGGAAATTGTTCAATAATTGTTTGAATGCATTCAAGTTTGAACCTAAAATACGCCTCTCACTTGACTTAAACATGGTTTACTCTATTTGGAGGGACTTCTAGAAAAATTCCTAGCGAATCGGCTTGGTTTAGTTTCTTTGTAACTTTAAATTTATAAGGTAACAAATTCAAATCGATTTCTAGAATATTCTGCAGTGATCGGCATCTGGTACCCATTATAAGCTGGCCCTATATGGCAACTACAACAAGTATCATTTACTGCGGAACAGTAAGATTTCGGTGGTAAGGATTCAGAGCCACTGTTCCTCGCTCTACAAAAGAGTGTTTCAGTTTAAACTCCTTTTAGACGAAAATGATAACACATTTTATTTTAGGTGGAAATAGCGACAACTGGCAATCTAGCCCTGTGGCTCAATTAGCGCTGAAATACAGAGATTCTTTCTTTAGCCGGACTACACGCATGTGGAATGCTCTACCCAGCTCTATGTTTCCTTCTCATTGTAATCTTCAAAAATTTAAAACTAATGTGCATCGGTATCTCCTTTTAAACCCTTTCTTGTTTTCCTAACGCTCGTACTGTGTTAATCATTTTAAGGGTAGTAATAACCCCTGGAGTGCGCGCTAATTATAAAACAAAAAAAAAATAATTTGGAATTGATATTTGGAATTGGGGACATTGAATTCAACAAGTGGGGTCCGCCCCGATGAGTTTACCTTGTCATGGTGGGGAGGCTTAAGTCTATTTCTCCGGCTTGCTGGGGATTTAGACAACTAAGAAAACTCAATGTGACCAGAGGAGTCACAGCCAAACATGAAGTAAAGCGATTGAGATAGTGTCCTCTTTTTCTCGATGTATTAGCCTAGCAATCAATAGAATTGTTTTTTATGATGGTAAAGTAAGATTGCTTAGGACTATCGTTCCTAATTTGCTGTAAGGCGAATAAAGGCTAATATAAAAGGGTGCACACTCCTAGTGGTTGGTTACTACTTCGATCGATTGCTGGGTGTGTATATCCTAGGGTTGACAGGCCCTGAGTTTTGCAGTAACTCATCTATAAGTGACCTCGCGGTTGCGAAGCTCCACCGGAAGCTATATTCTGGCACCATGGGAGATAGTGCCAATAAAAAGTACTGACAAGCGTCATAAGGACGCGTCTTTACTTAAGCTATCTATGAGATAGGCCCCCTAGTGGGAGTATCATGGTGCTTGTGGTTTATTTCAAATGCGGAGACATATGGTTTTCAAGCGTGCTTGAATTCAAGAGATGTTAGATAGACCTCACCTCATAGCAAGAGGTGTGCACATTAGGGTGGAGTGAAATTTTTGTTTTCATATTCGTTTCGGAATACCCGTAAAAAGTTGCTATTATTGTTCACAAATATATGTACATACAAAATTTTATTCGGCTCATGATAAATTTAGAGGTGCCCCCAACATTATTAACTTTAGAAAAATTCGCAAAATTTTGTCAAAAAACACCAACGTCTAATATTGTCAAATTAACGCTAAATCATATTCTGTGTGTTCTGTTCCGTTGGCAACTGTTTAACCTTAAATAGTACGTGGATATATGGGGAAGGGGGGGGGGGGGGGGTTGAGGCGGGAAAGGTGATTTCACTGCACTTTCATTTCATTTCAATTCAATCGTTGTCAAACGTTGTTGTGCGCGCGTGTTCTACTTGTGAGAAACATTGAATTTAACCACTTTCGTCAAGAAAATAAGACTCATGTAAGTAATATTTTTAATTTCCTGTTCACAGATAGATTTGAATGCGCCTTTGAAGAAAATCAAAACTAGATTAATGTTTTTAAAAATTTAGTATTTTTCTAAATTTTAATTGGGTTGGGGCACCTCATAACATTAAGACAAGTAAACAATCTTTTGTATGCTGAATTTACTCATTAAAAGGCAGCTTTGTATTGCTATTCCATTAAAAAAATTTAAAAAAAAAATGTTTTCGTACATTATCACTCCACCCTAGTGCACATGCTGCAACATGTCACAGCTTTGCTACTGATTTGGCTTCGGCTATCTCAGAGTTAATGGTCAGGACTCAATCTGACTCCTATGTGGGTAGGCCCACCGTGGAATAAAGTCGTAAAGACAGGTGTCTACGTTAAACACATATAGGTTCAACAAGCAAGGTTTTGATATGTTGTGGATGGGTGTGCGTTTGCTTTTGTACCTAGGCTAGCCAGCTCATCTGTAAGTTCATTCACATCAATGCCACTACGTCCCGGATCCCAGAAAAGAGCGACACTAAGGTTTATATTCAGACTTGTAAGTTGATTCCTACATTGCTGGACCCTTCTCTGGTAAGCGCGTGCCACAAAACAGTCGAACCATACGTAAGGATCCATGACCGTGCACGTCTACAAGATCATTTTAGATTGGAAACTTTAATATCTACATACCAAAAGTTTAGCTACAGGCGTACAAAACTATAAAACCCTTCCGTACACCTTCTTAACCCCTTCTTTAATATTTAGTTTCCAGTTTAATTTAGGATTAAGTAAAACACCTAGATTAGATATTTTGCACTCTAGGAGTGCTTGGTCGTTGAGTGCTTGGCTGTTGAAGCTCCTGTAAATGAAAATTTAATTCCCTGCTCTAGGGAATCATCGAATATGACGAGAAATTTTTTGGACTCCTCCTCTCCAGCATTCCAAAATTTTTGAAACGTAAATCATCGGTGCTGATTCCAAATAAGGTTTTAAAAAGTCGAGTAGGAAAAATCAGATAAAGGTATGTGTTATAATCCAGAGAGGCAGTTCACTTTGTTATTTTTAGTTTATCTAAGACCGTTCTCTTTTGTACCCGATTTCACAATGATTATTGCGTTGGACTGTCAAGCTGGAGGTCTGGGTTCGGTTCCCAGCCATTGCTACCTTACAGTCAAAATATTCAAATAAATTTCCCCAGTGTTATTGCATCTTTGTGGAAAGTGATAAATCCTTAAAGAATATTTCTTGTTATGAACATTCCTTTCATCGTCACAAAATTGGAAGTCGCAGTTTTTTTTATCTACAACATACACAGACATCATTTATTTTTAAAACCGATGACTGCCATACCAGGATTTTGAGTTTACTGGATTTTTCCGAAAATGGCTCTAACAATTTTAATTAAACTTCGTTCAAGTTATGTTTGAAATTGCAATAGTGTCTATCAGGTTTTTGCTTAAAAAAATCATGTAACCGAAATGGGGTTTGCACGTTTTTTCAAGAAAATTTTCTTAGTTTTAGGTTTTCCCTATATTTCTTGTTAATAGCGCTGCTCTGGAAACCAATGCAAAGGATCAGAGACGAGACCATATTTTTTGGAACAATAGTCAGCAACAGAAAATTTGCATTTCAAAATTTTAGTATCTTATTTCATTTTAATATGACTTAAAGGATTTGGGTTAGAGTATGTTCTTTTCGTGGGACGAAGACTTATTAAGGCTTAGGAAATGATTTTAGGAACATTTAGCTTTTATTAAAATGTTGTACTATTTTAACGTCTTGATAAAAATATTACTTTGGGTGTGCTACAACTCGTGGAGAATCACACAAGTCAGAACTCTCAACCTGTGTGGATGTCGATGACCAATAATTTTCTGTCGTGTCCGAACAGATGTCAGAAACATATTTTCATGAAAAAAATATTCATGGAGTAATCAACACTTTCCCACAAGAATTGGTACCCCAGAAAATAAGTCGATATTCCAGCGTGCCAGTACAACGCAAATACTACTACGTCAAAGTCCTTAGAAAGTGGAAAATTAAAAATAAACAATCTTTAACTAAAGGCAGAGCATGTGGAATCTAACATATCAAAATGCCACGCCCATTTTCTTGCACAATTTGTAAATAAATATTTTTAATAATTTCACCACGTTGTTACTGCGGTAGATGCACCAAAATAAATTGTTATTAACCACTCTCTACAAAACACTCATACAAAAATGACAACTAAATAAAACCGACTCAAAACATAAAACACACCCTGTACTTATTTAGGTTTAAAAAAATCTTAATTAATTGAGCGCCCCGACCTTAAAAATAGTCACAAAGTTTCAGACCAAACTCTCCTCAGCCGGCACTGCTTTTAAAAGGCAAGGAGCCTGAGCATTTGGGTGAGGTTTAAATGTACAAAGGTACTGAGAGTTGAGGGTCGTTGATTTATTACAAATCACCAACTAAAAAAGGATTAATAAAATAAGCTCATTCTAGAGCTAAGTCTAACACTTAACGTGTGGCTAACATTTTTTTGATTTTGCAGTAAATTTTGTTAGCTATAAAGTTAACATATTTCACTTATGAATAGACACGAGTATCTTAATGCATGATTTCATAGATACTGCTGTCGAAATACTCGTAGCTTAAGTTCTTGCAACTTCCGAAAGAGTCTCAAATAAAAATGGATGAAATCAATCAATATTTTGACAGCTCTGAGCCTGATAATGGGATTGCATTCTAGTTAATTAGTTACGAATATAATCTTATGAATGACACTTAAAAAATAATTTAAATTTAATTTTTCTAAATTTAATGTCTTTATCTTTCAGTGGGTATTTCACCATTGTTGATTATTTATTTTCGAAAAATTCTTCATAAAAACAAGAGGCATTTTCCAATGAAATTTCCATATTTTAAAAGAAGAAACCATTAAGTTATTCGATTGTGACTTAAAAAATAAAATAAAATTGCTCCTGCTCATATTTAATGAGCCTCAAATCCATTTGCGGAAATCACACCCACACGTTATGCCACTCTGGCATTTGAAAAACATCTCCACAATCTCCCATATGAGCCTTAATCTGACGCCATTCGCCATAAAAAGATACATCGTATCTTACGCTTCTTCTTCACTTGTTCTTGCTCCGCAGGTGTAGGTACTCGTAATTTTCATTTTGATTCCATTTAATTGCAATTAAAATACACTCACAAAGATAAAACATCACACAACTAGTCCGCGCAGAAAGGAAACATTTGCTCGCTGCCTCTGTCTATCTCTTTCTACAGAACACTTGACTGTGAAAAGTTGTGGAGAGCTGATGGGGAAAGGGGTCTTGGAAGGAATCGCATTAGAAGAACATATCTTGAAAATTACCAACCAGTTTATCCTCTGGGTCTTGTAACGAGTGCCCACAGGCTTTTTCCATCTTTTCGTGCACAATACAGGATGAGCAACTAGGAGTTGCCACCGCCACCGCCGCCGTCGTCGTCGTTGTCGTTGTTGCCGGCACACCGGTCTGGGTTTCTGAGCTGAAGCCTTCTGCTTGTAAGAACATCCATAGTTGCTGTAAGGTAAGCCCAACCTTCTAGCTCACAGCAGCAGCAGAAATCTTAACGAACCGTTGCGTTGTTGCAATGAAGTGCTAGAGCAGCATAATCAACTCAGTTACCATAAACAACAACAATATAATAGGATGAAGCTGAAGTATTTGCACTTGACACTAATTACTCGGAAAATCGGTACCCATTGCCACCACTCCCAATGGCATCGGCAAAGACGCTTAAAGGAAATGTCATGGAGTACTTTCAAATAGATTGGGGAGTGTGTCGTGTGTGGGTTATGTTGTAATGAAAAAGGAAATCCAGTGATTTCTAATCGATGACGACACGTCAAGATATGCAAATAGACTTATTCCCTTAATTTTAAATACTTGGTTGTAGGCTTCAAAGTTAGCTTTTACAAGATTTAAGTTAAAAAGTATGGAAAAGAAGACAAATTTAGAACAAAATTATTGGAAAATGTTGCATGCAATATTACTGGAGCAAGACTGGATCGGACGAACTTGCTGTTATGTTTAAGAGATTTACGAGTACAACTTTAAAAATGGAGGTACACAATTTCTTCCGCAAATATGTATTGATTTGATGCAAGAACAAGACTATTAATTTATTGGAGCATTTTTATCCGCCAAGTAGCTGGCACAGTATTGACACACATTTTGGTCCGTTTTATAGCATTTTACAAGACTTTCCGGTGATAACTGTTCGTTTCCCTGTCGAATATTCTCCTTAAGGGGTGCGATGAGGCTTGTTGGCATAAGTCCGTGACTTCAAGTAGCCCTTAAGAAAGATGTCTGGGATGGTTAAATCGGGCGGTCTTGCTAGCTATGCCAAATCGCCAAAACTGGATATTAAAAGACTAGGAAACTCTTCCTTCATAATATCAATTGTAGCTCGTGTTGTGTGTGGTTTCACCATCTTGTTGAAACTACATATTCACCAAGTCCCGCTCATCCAATTTCGGCAGTAAGAAGTCGTTTCTCATGGCCTGTAGTTTTCACTAGTAACAGTGACCATATTGCCGATGGCGTCCTAAAACAAAACCAGGCCCGAGCCCGATCACTCCTCCTGAGTAAACGCCGCACCATACAACTGCTTGGAGTTGATGGAATGACTTTTGTGCAACACACGCGGGTTTTAAGTGCCCCAGAAACGAAGATTTTGCTTATTGATGTAACCGCTTAAGTAGAAATGCACAATATCGTCCTCTTAGTTGTTGAGATTGAGGATGGCTTGACAGTAATTCACACGAGACGGACGGTCAGCAGTCATTAACTAATGCACTGTTTGCTCTTTGCACGGGAACCGGGAACATGTGTAAGTCCTTCACTGAAATTCGCTGCAGGGTTCATCTGTTGACGTCAAATTGCGTGACTTGTCGTCTAATTGCTGTTTCTTCGTTCTCAGCGACATCGGCAGCCACAGCCGTGATATTGGCTGAGTTCGTAATTGCAATGTTTGTTGCCCCTGCCCTGCCTAAAACATGCTTCGAATACATTTATGAACACAATTACAACAGCATGTGTGCAGTCATCATACTTTGTTAAAAATGAATTCATAATTGCCAAAATAGTTCGATATCAGCATCGAACCAGATTTTGGCCTCGTATTCAATCCTGTGGATGGATAGTAATTAATTTCTTATCAAAGATGTAATAATCAATATTTGTACGCTTGTAAATTAATTTAAAAAAAAAAAATTACTCACATTTGATCCTCTGCCATTTTCCTGCAAATTCAGCAACATAAAAAAACACATACCAAATTGACCGCATGTTGACTGTAAGTTTACTTTTATGAACACAAATGTTGCCATGCTCATGCAGAGATGATGCTGTTTGTTTGCAATTATGAACGCAATTTTCGCAAGACTGCGGAAGTTTTGCAAATACGAACTCAGCCATTCTCAGCTGAACGACCAGTCTGGTAGCGGCCACGCCATACATGGTTTCTTGTGCTTCCGGTCTGTTAGTGCGACATGATTAGGAAATCGACGTCGAAATTCACGCTAACATTATCGACCGATTATTAGTAAAAAAAAATCGACACAATTATTTCACTCTCTTGCGGAGTATAGCGCTCCATTGTTTATTTATTTGTATACTGCAGCTGTCTAGTTCACAAATGTCAAATATGATTGACGTACGACGCTATTTGCAAAAATTATAACATCTTCCAATCCAATGATAAATTTCGCTCCTTCTCGTATATGTACAATTTTTTTTAAACATTTTCAAAAGTTAAAATTCTGGTACGTCAATTTTAAGTTGATATTGTGCAAATAAAAATAAAATTTCAAAAAAAAATCATTCACCCATTTTTGATATAATTCAATTGAAATTTTAAGTGACCTTAACACACAAGTGTGTTTCGCTCAGTTTATTCAGTTAGATGCTGTCGTTAATTCTGTGCCTTAAAGGTAAAACATCTTAAGTCGACTTAAGTTGTTTTAGCTATTCAACGTTATTTTAAATTTATCCTTCTTTCTCTTTTTTTTAAGCCAACTGAGGTTTAAATAAGTTCAAAAATGGGGAATTTATAACTGATTGTAAAATAGCTTAAGTCATCAACTGTAGTGCATGCATAAGGTAAAACAGCTTATGTATATTAGTTCAAAAGGTAAAAGAACTTATGTGCCAATTATTCTTTTCTTTTTGAAAATCTTGTAGAAAGTATTACGGTAAAACATCTTATGTCTGCATTAATTCCCTGATTGACGTTAGAGCAAAAAAATCCTACGTGCACCTAAGATTCTTTACCTCCATAAAAGTGACGATTTTGCAGTTCTTAGGTCGACTTAAGTTGTTTTACCAAATTTTTTATTCAAATAGCGAAATAATTTTGCAAAATCATAAACAACTTATGTTACTTAAGCGATTTTACCGAATCATAGTTGCCCGAAGTAACGACCTTAGGTAGACATAAAGTGTTTTACCGTGTGCAAGTGAAGTTCATATTAGAACGTAAGTGCTAAAATACTTATAATAAATTGCTAAGTTTGGTTCTTAAAACATTTTTAAAAGTGAAAGAAATCTAAAAAATATAATTATAAAGTGAAGAAGTGTTCATCATTGATTAGTGAAACGAAATAAAATATTAAATGCGCACATCAAATGTTGATGCTAGCTTTAACATCACAAAATAAAAAAAATTGATAAAACGGCCATGTACATATATACACCATCCGCGGGACTGGT
Organism: Chrysotoxum bicinctum; assembly: GCA_911387755.1. NCBI lineage: Eukaryota > Metazoa > Arthropoda > Insecta > Diptera > Syrphidae > Chrysotoxum > Chrysotoxum bicinctum. The sequence continues at coordinate 202,552,502 of OU426987.1, read as the reverse complement.
ACCAATTCGTTCGCACAGTAGGAACCAAAAAGCCTTTCATAGTAAATGAAATGAAACAAATTCCTGGACTTTTCCAGAACTTCGAAAGAAAAATTTCTCTGGCGCAAAGTTGATGAAAGTGGAAATAAGTTTTTATGGCAAGAGATCAAATAGGTCAGATATGAAAAGAAGTTCGGAGTTCTTTTGTATAAAACTACGCTCTCTGAAGAAGAGCCATTTGAAGTATTAAATTTGAAGCGTCGTGGTGTTTCAAGCGTACGACTATCTGATGTGCCATTGTGCTATTTACAACCTTTATCCCTCAGCAAGGAAAAGAAAAAGGATCTGATGGATCTACTGCCACTAATCGATACCACTTTTCACAATTTTTATAAAAATTTGCCTACTGACAACATACCAAATTATCATCCTGATCTTACTGAGGAAACTGATAATGAAACGTCATAAGCTAAAAATTTACTATCTCTTTTATCTTTTTTTGTATAGGCACTAGGTATGCCTAATTTATATGTTAAACTTTTCTCTTAAGTTAGGTTAGGTTGGGTTAGGAGGGGTGTGCACAGCACAAGGCTGTTGCGTACACGGGGGCCTATTGGTCCATTGTGATCCCCTATTAATAAAAGCAGAGATGCTCCTAACTAATGTCTTATGTAGACTGGTTCATTTTCGAACCAGCCTGTGCTAACAATGAATTTTCTCATGTTTGCCATTGAGACCTGCGTTAGATCGTCTAGTTCTCCAACAAAACTGTTTCCAAAGTAGCGGAGGCGATTTGCTTGGAGGTTTGGACAGTCACAGAGCAGGTGTTTAATGGTTTCAATCTCCTCGACATCCTGACAGCTCCTACAGAAATCTGGCGCTAATGCACCCATTCTTATGGCCATTGTGCCACTGGCGCAGTGACCCATCAGTACACCTATCAGGATTCTGATGTTCTTTTTACTGAGCGATAAGATATATCGAGTTTCCTTTTCATTAATTCTAGGCCATAAACTTCTAGAGATAACGCAGTCGTCCCTGGAGGACCAGGAGTTATTGATTCACTTTTTCGTTATTAGGTCTATTTTCCTTTTAATCACGCCAATCGGGATTTTTGGTCCCAGATTTAAATGGCGACTGCTGTTTTTATTTGATTCTGACCCTTTCCTTGCCAGTTCATCTGCTATTTCATTCCCTTCTATATTACTATGTCCAGGAACCCAGCAGAGATTGACTTGGTTGGTGTTGCAAATATTGTTCAGCATGTCTCGGCATTTTGTTACTGTTTTGGATCTTATAGTCTCACTGGCTAAAGCTTATTGATGGTAGCTTGGCTGTCCACGAAAAATATGATCTCCGACGAGTTCAATTCTTTCGTGCGTACCAATTCTGCCGCCTTTTCAATAGCGTAGATCTCAGCCTGAAAGACACTACACTCATCTGGGAGTTTGAATGATTCTTTTATAAAAGAGATTCACAGAACACCCCAGCTCCTGTTCCTTCTTTCATTTTTGACCCATCGGTGTAGAATGAAATACCTTGTTCACAAATTAGTGAGTTGGATTCCTGTCTTTCGGGTATAGTAGTGGAGAAGTGTCTGTTGAAATATATTCTGGGTGGTAAGTAGTCCGTTGTCACATTAAGTCCTGCCACTTTGTCATACCTTTGCAGGATAGACCCATGACCTTGACTCCTGTGCTTTCAAGAGCCAATTTCTTTAAGCCGAATTGCGCTTTTGGCTGCTGTGCATTTTATGTGCTCGTCCAGGACTGGAAGATTTAAAATAATTTCCAGCCCCGCCTGTGGCGTAGAACTCTGTGCCTCCGTTATTCCTAAACAGGCTAGTCTCTGTACCTTATTCAGGTTTTTGAGATAGCTTCTTTTTTCTACAGCCGTCCACCACACGATCGACCCATAGGTAAGTATGGGACGAACTATCGCCGTGTACATCCACTGGATGACCTGCGGTCGCATGCCCCACCATGTACCGAACATTTTTTTGCATGTGTAGAGAGCGCATAGCGCGTTTTTTTCATTCTTTCCTCCGTGTTCCGTTTCCATGTTAACTTGGAATCAAGAATTACTCCAAGATATTTAGCCTCGTTGGAAAGTTTCAGAGGAATGTCGTTAAGCTTTGGAGGAGTAAAGTCCTCCAATTTCCTTTTCTTCGTAAACAGGACTAGTTCGGTTTTGGAAGGGTTAACCCCGAGACCGTTTTGTGCTTTCCAAGAAGATAATTCTTTAAGTGAAGATTCCATAATAACCTTGATGGTGGTAAGATATTTACCCGATATCAGAATTACTATGTCGTCCGCATAGGCTACTATTTTAATGCCCTGATTCTTAAATCTTGTGTTACTCTGAATGTAAACATTTAATATTAACTTTCATTGTATTAACAATAATACAAACTGTGCTTTGAAAGTATTTATTTTATTTTGTATGTCTTAATAAATTATTCATCTTGACAAATGGCCCTTTTTGTGTTTTTCAATTATAAACGAGAAGTTAAAGCTTATAAAAAGTAGCTTATCTTCACAAATTTCTTCTACCACGTTTGGCAAAAAAACTTGAACCGACTTAAGTTTTCAAAACAACTAATTGTTGATTTGGAAAAATATCTTATGTGACTTAAGATTAAATATGTACTCATATTTGATTTGGTAAAACCACTTATGTCAAAAAAGCATATTTTTTTTAACCTAATCCTTCAATCTATTAAACAAAATTGCTTTTAATAGAATTTCAAATAATATTTCCTTATTTTGCCGAAAAAAACTTCTGTTTTCAACACCTAATTTATTTCAGAGCACAATTTAAAATTTGAAATTGCGCTACTATAATGTGTACAAAATCAACATAAGATGTTTTACCTTTTAAGCACAGAATTTTTGAGGTATATCATGTTTTTTTTTTCAAAAATCCGAAGTTTTCGAAATTGAGTTTTCAAAAAATCAGCTACCTCTTACTAAGATGTTTCCTTAAACTTCGAAAAAAATTTTAATGTAATCTTTGATCCTAAGAAATAAAATGACTAAAATGACTTGCTCTTATGTTTAATAGAATTTTTAAAATCGATACTAATGTTCAGAAAGTTTTTAAATGGATAAGAAAATTATAAGTTGAAGCTTAAAATGGACTAGGTACCATTTGATTTCTTTTGCAAATATGAATTTATACAAGAACAAAAATTTTAACTCAATGCAGAATATTTTTTTAGTTAAATTTCAAAATTAAGTATCGAATTTTGAAAAAAAAAAAAAATAATTTTTGAATTGGTTGAATTCCCGACTTATTTCAGGACAGAGCCTGAGTTGTCAAAAAATAAATTGTGTTTCTTTTTTCTTCCTGAGCATGTTCTGAGCATGTTAAGATTCAGAGTGCGCTCTATGAGATAGGATAAAAAAAACTGAGACAGAGCATTTTCCAGATGGAAATTAAAAAAAAATGGCGACAGCTAAGTGTTTAGGTATGTTTCAAAAAAAAAATACTCAGAGCGCACAGAGCACGCTTGGTTCAAAGGATGTTGAGAACATGCTCGACATGCTCGGACTCTGTTCGGAGCTCTATACTGAACTAAAAAAAAAAACCTCCTTATATGAATAAATGCGAACAAAATTCAAAAAACGGTTAAAGGAGTTTTATTATTTTTTTATGTTCGAAAAAAAATTATATTTTCCTAAAAAAATTGATATGGCAATTTTAAGTATTTAAGATTATACATTTAAGGAAATTATTTAAAAAAACAATCGTTCGATCGTTTTCAAGGTATTCGACTCTCAAAAAAAAATGTTTATCCAAAAAATAGGATATTCGAAAATTTGTATATAACATTTTATTTTGAATTTATAGAAGCTTATATACACAAAATTTTATTGAAATTGACAGAGCCGCTAAATAGAAAGTCAAAAGTAAAAAACAGTTCTATAACAGGTACCATTATTAAAATTTGTAATAAAAAGTTTGTTCGATCAAAATGTAGACCATGCCAACATATATATGTATATATATTATATAATTTTTAATTCTGACATATACATAGGTACTATATGGCAAGTTATATTTCCTAAAAAGTTTGAATAGTATTTTTCAATTTTATATTTTTGAATATAATATAATATTTCGAAAACCACATATCCAATTTTTGTTTTGAAACTTGATAACAGTATTTTGACTCTATCTTCAAGGTTTAGGAAACAAGATTTATTTTATCTAAAAATAATAACGTTCAAATTTACAAAAAATGTTTATCGAACATCGTATTTTTCTCGAAAACTACATCTAGAATTTTGATAAAACTCTTTTTCGCATAGTAAAATATTCCTTAAGATTTTACTGGCAGTACCTAGCATAGAACTATTTTTAACAATTTTTTTTTGCAAACCTTATATATAAAAACTTATTTAAGCGATTTTAAATTGTAATTCTTTCAGAAATTCATATTTGCTTATTGCATATTGTTTTTGATCAAGTTAATAAAAAAAATTGTTTAAGCGTTTTAAAAACGTAGTTGGTGCTTCTGAACATCTTTCAGTTATAATATCCAGTTTTAAAACTCGAAGTAACTTAAACAGAAGAGCAAGTTCGTGCTGATCAGTCGTGCATTTTATTTTTATTGAAATCGTTAAAGCCGTTTTTGAGATAAATAAATTTTTTCTTAAGATCTGTATAGTAAATCCAGTTAGTTTTGAAGCTAAAAATATAATTTTTTCCTTTCGGAAATCCCCGAAGACTCTTTACTATCGAGTTTGGAGAATATTGCTTCAGCGGTTTAGGCTGTAGGTGGAGGTACACATATACAGAAAGGTGGAATTATGGAACCTAAACCTACTTTTTTCTCTCTATAATTGTAAAGTTAGATCAAAATCTTGGGTTAAAATTTTTCTTATGAATGCATAACTTGCCATATATATGATGTATGTATCTACGTATGTGTATTCGAGTCGTAACTACATACTAAAGGGTTTTTTGGGCACGGATCTGAGTGGTCCAATTTTCAATGACTATTCCGCATAAAACTGGTTGAATTTGAGTGATGGCTTGTGTTATGTTCACTTTAAGGTCGATTGCGTCTTATTCGAATAGGCCTGTGACTTCAAGAAACCCCATTAGAAAAAGTCTAGCCGGGTAGAATCACATATGACCAATTCATGTCAGCTCCGCGAGAGAAGATCTTACCCTCAAATCGTTCAAGCAGAAGTTCAATCGTGGCGTCCACTGTGTAGCACTTAGCGCCATCTATCTGGAACCACATGTCGTCTAGCTCCATATGGTTCAATATGGGCCATAAAAAATTGATTGTCATCGCTGGGTAGCACTCGCCTTTGACGCTAAAATATTTTACCAAAGTCGTTTTCGAAAAAGTAAGGACCTATGACGACGCCAGCCCAAAATCAACACAAAACGGTAACTTTTTTAAGGATGTATAGTCCCTTGTTGAACCTCCTGTGGGCTGGTGTCATCCTGTATACAGGAGTTTTGCTTCTTAACACAACCATCCACCAAAAAAATGTGCCTTGTCGCTTAAGATGATTTTTCGACCAAAATGGGGGTTTCTTCCAAACGCTCCAACCCCAGTCAGCGAACAAATGGCTTTGTTTCGTACTTTGAGCTCCTTGGTCATTTGGATCTTGTACGGGTGTAGGCCCAAGTCCCAATGCAAAATTCGACAAGTTGAGTTCTTGTTCACGGCAAGGAACTGACTGCCTTGGGTTCTGCAGCACACTTTTATAGACACCACGATGTTCTTGACCGATCAAACATTGCTTTCACGTACGAATGTTGGCTGATTGATTACCGAATCGGCGCACAGTGCGTCGAGTGTATGCAGGTATCTAGTGGAAAATAATCTATTTTTCAAAAGTAAGATAACTGTGATCGAAAATTGGTTGCTAAATGTAATAAATAGGGGTCTTTACTCAATTAAAAATTACGAAAAAAGATCACTATACGAGTCTTCGAGTGTATAAGCGATGGAAGTGTTAACGTTTATTTATTTCTGAGCAAGTTGTTGATTTGTGTCTTGCTAAGATTTTCTGATCTTCAGGCTCTAAATTTGATTGCATATTTAATTTTGTATCCATAAACTGCAAAACACCAGGTACTGGGGCTGTTGAGTTGGAAAAAGAAACATCAAAAAGCTATCTGTTTGAACACATTGTGTAAAAAATGCTCGTAAACAAACACTTGTTGCAAGAAAAAGTGCAAGTTGTTGCAAGAAAAACTTACTTTTTTTAAAAGATATGATTGTTTTCTTTCTTTAAATAAAAACACTTTTTTCCCATATGGCACCACACAAAATATATGACTTATCAAAGTCAGTACTTAACACGAACAAAGAAGCTTTGATTTATAGACTCTCAAAAAACTATTTAAATTTACATGTAAAAAAAAAATATGCAGTTAGAATAACTATATTTTCTCTCCTGATTGTGAGCATAGCGAAAAAAATATCGTATGTTCTTTTCTTCAGTAAACGCTCTTTCAACCGGTAACTACAAATCCTGCAAATCATTATTTGTTATTTTGCTGATCTTCTGATGATCTCTGACAACAGAAAATTGAACTTTATCATAAATAAACTGTCGGTTCATTCATTTAGACTTATTACCTTGAATTTGGCATACTTGCTACACATTTTTGGCACATTTTTTTTTTTTTTTCATTTTTTTCCACTAGTCGCCGCACTGTGCGGCGGTCTTAAATTTGGCCACCAAACGTTGACGAGTCGAATTTGAAGGGGAGGCCACCAATGGTGATTTGACATCAGTAACTGCATAGTAAACAACAGATTTGACAGATGTCACTGCATAATCTAAGGGGTATTCCAAGAGGGATTTCTGAAATTCCTCAGGTGATTGCGGCCATTTTGTTGAAGCTACATCTGTCAATTTGTTTGTCATTTAATTGGTCTGTCTTGCATCGTACGTATACGAGAATATACATAGGTCTCAATGCTAATTTGATAATTTAAGGTTTCTCATTTTTGCCACCGATTTGCTCCACTGAACTAACTATGCCTAAGAATCGTGTTAAATATCTTCAGCAATGTCAATCAATCTCAGAACTCAATAGCGACATCATTAATCCCAACATTTAAGGTAGCGATACCACTCTCTTCGTCTAATTCGTAATAACAATTACAGATGCCGTCTCCTGTAGTCCACAATAATTACGGGGCTATAAGTGTATAGACGACTTTGATGGCACTTACATTTTTTTTTAACAATAAAACTGGCTTGAATCAGAATTCACATCATCAACCACTGATTGACAGAAAGAACTGTTCTTGGTATTCACACGTCAATGTTACCATCATGATGTCGACAAGAATGTGAAAGTCTCGAGATTGTGTTGTGGCCATCATCAGGTTCATCCAGATTCTAGACACATCTTTCATCCATATTGGCAACATAATTACCCCGGCTTGGCTGTGGCATTACGCTTCTAAGCCGCTGCCAGTGTTGTGAGTGCGCGTGCGTTGAGAAAGTGTCGTTCAACTTTGGACGTAATGAGATTGAAATCCGAGATGTAGTGCTCGAGATTGTGGCAAAATAGGAGCACGCTCTCACTCACTGCTCAATCCCCATCATTACAGAGTTTCAGACAAACCCAAAGATGAATCGCGACCACTAATCGCGTTTTTTTCAGTGTGGCACTTAGTGGCATGACAAATAAGAAAAATCGCTTCGGCGGATAAGGATGTATCTACTATACTGATGCTGATGGGCCAACGGCAAGCATGTTGCTGCAATGGTTGCGTGCAGCATTTCAATCAGCTTGTGATTGAACGAACAGAGTTTGTGGGAAGGTTATTTATATATGAACAGACTATACGGAGACGACGACAGAAGGATGTGAATTTACTTGTACATGTACATTAATGCACGAAATCTGAAACATTAGGGCGCTGATGGATCCTGATGTTTTCATTTACTTGTTAGCATATCGCCTAGGGACTTCAATTTGCCGGCACATTCACATAATGCAGATTAAGCGGCAAAATAAAATCGCTGCATGTAATCAATGAATGCAAAAGTAATAAATTAATTCACAGATTGAGCACTTGTGGATAAGTCTGGAAATTTAAACTAAATATATTCTTGAACCAGTCGATTTGTGACTTGATGTATGTTTTGGAAAAGTGATTTGACTGAACTTATTAGAAATTATTATCATAATTTAATATTATGTTTAATCTATTTGATACAGTCGAAAAGAGGCATACAAAATAGTTACATAGAACACTGCAAGTTAAAAACGGAATATGTTAGGCTAGAGTTAAAAGCTGCGTCCTCTCTGTGCAGGTCAACATTGTTCATTTACATTATCGATCAACACGGTCAATATTTTAAGCTATCCCCAAAATCCTAGTTAGTGTGTAACTGTCAGTGTTGGCGTCTAAAATATTACTTGGGTTTAAAATAGTCTCAAAATATTTTGAAATGTTTTTTTCTCATGGGTGAAGAAGATCCTATCATTTTCAGTTTACAAAAAAAGAACACTAAAAAAACAAAACCAATAATTGATTCTAAAATTTAAAACAATCACTGAACGTAGACAAAACAAATCTAACAGCTGAGTATTTTGTTGATGAACACGTCCTGATATCTTCTATATATTAATACGTTTACAATTTTGTTGTTGTTCCTTTTTAATATACTTAAACTGAATGCCCGACAAAAAAAAATTTACCATTTGAAAGCTAATATTAATTAGAAGTGCCATCACAAGAGACTATGTGAATAAGTCGACTATTTGCATGTGAAAATAGAAATAGAAAATAGAAATAGAAATCATGGATTCTCCGTACAAAATGTCTAAAATAATAAATACATGATACCATTGTTTTGTATGTATATAAACTCTATCAAAGGGCACGGTAGTGCCCAGCCAAGTTCTGGCACTACACCCTTTTTACAGGAACAAACTCAGGCGACTTTTGACCCCTCCCTATCTTCAGTACCAATGTAGTCAGAAACTTGAAATTCCGAATATTTGCTAAGCTAGTCAGGCACAGGCGCTTTACCAAATTTCAATTTTCTAGCATAAGCGGTTCCTGAGATATAAGGCCTCAAAAATCACAAAAACCGTAACTGACTGACTGACTGACTGACTGATCATCAAAATTATGGAGCACTTCCCGACATACATGGCGCACTTCCGATTGCAGTAGAACAATGAAATTCGGTAGAACGGTAGGGCTCAAATTGCATATAAAGGACCAAGAATAAAAATCGAGGTTTTCGATTAAGGGGCGTGGTATCTGCCCACTTTCTTCAAATTGCTGTTGGTTGAATGGATCACTTCCGACTGCTGTAAAACGATGAAATTTTGTAAAGTGGTAGGACTTAAATTGCATACAAAGACAAAAATATAAAATTTGAAATTTTCCATTCAGGGGCGTGGTATCCGCCCACTTCCTCAGAACTGATGTAAATTATACATCGCGCACTTCCGATTGCAGTAGAACAATGAAATTTGGTAGAACCGTAGGGCTTAAATTGCATATAAAGGACCAAAAATAAAAATTGGGGTTTTCCATTCGGGGGGCGTGGTATCCACCCACTTTCTGAGAAAATGTTTAATTTATATGGAGCACTTCTGATTGCCGTAATTAAGGTAGGTATGTTAGTGTTAGGTATCTTGCCAGGACAAGAAGAAATAATTGAAGAGCAAATCAAAACAACCAATAACAAAAAGAAAATATACCAAAAGAAATAGGAAGCTTTAAACTAAGTTGAGTACACCCTTCTATCTTTCCGTATCTTTCGAGATTTTGACATGGCAAAATATTAAAGTCTTTGCAAAAAGGAGTGAGATCAGACCAAAAACATAAATGTTAAAAAAGGAGCCAAGTTCTTCTATACAAAAACCTTTGTGTAACAAGTCAGCCGTAAAAAGTACTGAGATCTAAAAGTACGCCAAGTTCTTACTTCATGAAGGTTTAATACCGAATATTTAAAGTAGAATAATATTGAAACAGCTACAATGTAATAGAGAAATTTTATTATTTAATGATTACTGACTAAAATTTGATGGCCTTACTTGGCAAGTTTTTTTTTATGCCCAAATTCGAAAGGTTTTGAAAACTTGGCCACTTGTTACACAAAGGTTTTTGTATAGAAGAACTTGGCTCCTTTTTTAACATTTATGTTTTTGGTCTGATAGTATTCTCATGAACATATTTTTTAACTTCCCATAGGGAGTTATTGTAATCGGTCCGATTTGCCAAATTGGAATTTTTGACATTTCTCGACGTTTCAAGGTCCCTAGAGGCTATATCAATCATTTTTTGAGAGATGTCTGTGTGTGTGTGTGTACGTACGTTCGTACGTTCGTACGTTCGTACGTGCGTACGTTCGTACGTCCGTACGTTCTTGTACCATTTTTCGTCGTCGATATCTCAAGAACGAGTAAAGATATCGACTTCAAATAAATTTTATTTAATAGATAATAACTTCGAAAGAGGCTGAAAGGGCGTTTATTAAAATTCACTGAGTAGTTTTTTCACTATAACGGTTTAAAAAAAAAGTAAAAATGTTGGTTAGTTTCAAATATCTCACGAAAAAATAATGCTATTGATTTCAAATAAAATTTAATGTACTCATTATAAGGTCATACAGATTCGGTATGAATTTGGAAAAAAATGAACATACCGTTATTTTTTTAAATAAAAAAAAACGAAAAAAAAAATTTCATAACCCAGATATTCTAAGAACGGAAAACAATTTGAAACTCAAAATAATTTTATTTTACGAAAAATAATGTGTTTGACAACTGGTGAAAATTTCAAAAAAAATCAGTTTACAGTTTTTTTTACAAAAAATAAAAAACTATATAAAATTCTATTGAAAATTGGTAAAAATTGTTTTTCGACTCAAATTTCTCAAGAACTAGTAGTGATATTGACTTCTAATTTAGTTTATTTTATACATAGTATAATTTTGTACAATTGGTAAAATGTTGACAAATATTGAATTCATAGTTTTTTTTAAAATAAAAAAACTATTAAAAATTCTAGTGAAAACTAGTTAAAAATGTATTTCAAGTCGAATTTCTTGGGAATGAACACCGATAGTGCCTTCTAAAGTATGTTATTTTATACATCGATACCTTCCCGTAAGAATGTATACTATAAGAGACATTTCTAAAATTGTTCAGGAAACGAAAAAAAACGAAGAAAGTTCTAGTTGAATCATAGTGTGCTAAGAGACAATTTTGGTTAAACTAAGTGACATCTAACAAAATTTTTTGTTGCTCACGACAATGAGATCTTTATTAATGTCGCTTAGCATAATTTTTTTGGCAGATAATACAAATTTCAGGAGGCAACATTATTAAATGAGAAAACATGGCAGTTGATAATTTTTTTTATTTGTTCTTTAGTTTCCTTTTCATGCATAATAGGTTGGCGAAACCCAGGCCAAAACGTGGCCCTTAACATATAGTATATTTCCTCATCAAAAAGTCATTTTCGAAAAAAGTGTCGCTTAGTACATTCTTACGGAAAGGTATCGACATAATACAATTATTAACATATCGCACCCTTAGAATGAAAGTGACCTAACTCAAAATTCCCTTAACTTTTGATTTCGCAATAAACTGGCCTTAAAATGGGATCTTTTAATCATTTAAATGATAGCCCCTTAACCAGAAAATAGTTCATGACTTAATGAAACAGAAGATGGGACAGGACACTACCCTGGCTTGTTCCTCTACTCACGTGTTTGGTTAAGTTTATATTACCTAACGAAGCCTGAATCCTTCTATCGCCGAGCACGGTAAATATTAATTTAGATTTAGTCCTCTACACCGATGTCAAAGAGTGATTCTTGAATAGATTCAGTTAGGAAGTTAGTGTAAGCTTCTTCTTTCTACGTCTTAGAAGGTAGGAAAAGTGTATTCTTTAAATTCTATTGTTTTCTCAATTGTACACACTGCCTCATGGAGGGCATTCTCCGTAAACTTATACCTTTAAGATATGTGTGTTAAACATTGTCTTATATACTTGTCAATATATTAGCAAACCATTAAAAAACAATACCATACTCAAAGCTCAAATATCGTCTTGCAGTTGTTTACAATCTACGAAGAAGTTAATTATTTGAAATATCCTTACGGCATCAGCCAAAATCAATGCCATTGAATGTTCTAATAATAAGGAAAAATCATTTATAAATCAAACAAACAGGAAAGGTCCTAGATAACTCCCTTGATGTATACCTTTTAATTTAAAATGCTTTATTATTTCTTTAGTTGTAACTTTGACGTTCACATTCGAACATTCTAACGTTTTGAAATCAAGGTATATAATGAGATACAAAAAGTTCTCACAAGATGTTTATTTATTTCTCATAAAAAGATCCTTGTTGTTAGAAATATATGCAATATTGCTTGAGATATACGTACACTAGGCTTTTTACCACATAGCGACAACACGACAACTTATCAAATATCAAAAATTTAAACCTTGTTGTTATAATTTAGATTTATTAGAAAAATGAAATAACAATACATGTTGTTACTTTTGAAAAACAACAGCATTTGGGTTAAACTTAAAGTCAATAAAAATTTGTTCACGTCTAACACGGTAAATAGTTTAGAACTTCCTATGTGTATTTTGGTGGGATGATAAGTTTCTCTTCATTTACTTAACATACAAGTAATATTTACCAAACGTTTGTTTGACTTTTAAATGATTCTTATCTCAACGAAACAGTTTTGAAATAATGTTTTATAAATGAGATTTGTTAACTTAAATGAACTTCAATTTAAATGCCTTAGTTAATATTCCAAATTTAATAATTTGCTCTTCATTAAAAACTCAAATGTTTGGTTTTTAGTTGCTAGGTTGGAAATAGCTTTTTATTAATTAAAAGCCTAAAGAGTTTTTATTAGGAACAACATTCTTTTTTCAAATTATCTCAATTTCTATTTGAAGTCACATGTCTAAACAAGATAATTCTAAGTAAATATGCTAGGAATTTTGTTGAAAATTTATCAAAAAATTAATTTAAGAAGTTTTGAACGAAAGAACTAAAAAAAAAAACAGGAAGATAGGAAACATTATATGAAAAACCACGTTTTCTGAATTTGAGCTGTAATTTAAGTGTAGTATATTACTTTAAGAGTTGCTTTTAGTATGGTATAGAGAAGTATTAAATTCATTACCGTGCAGTACAGGATCACCAACCCCTTCGATTTGGTACAAAATATTACATGACGATTAACTTACACAAACTTGGTTGATGTCTCTATCTTGTTTTCGACTTTTGCACGACACCTTATTTGGTGTCATCCCCTGCTCTATTGTCAATCCAAAAGCTCATCAGACTGGATAAAATCATCCACTTGATCCAGCTATCTAACCCAAATATTGAATTGGCATCACTGTATATTCTTGAAAACTTCTTCTTCATTCTTTCCATCGAATATCACCCCGAAAATCTTCTTTTTTTTTCGTCATGTTTTGACAAGACCCATTCTTCATCCCAATAAAGGTACGAGTATAATTTATGTCTTGTTTAGGATCTTTATTCCATTCTGTTTTTCTCTCTCATTCCAATATCTAGAACTTTAAAAGCAATATGTGCATCGGTACCTCCTATTCAATCCTGTCTTATTTCCCCAACGCTCGCATTGTCTTAAACATTTTAAGGGTATCCCATGTCTTAAAATAGTCTTAATGATGAAAACACCATCCGCTCGTTTATATACGTGTTAGCTGGCAATAGAAAATTTGCCCGCTTCATAACTGTTCTTATCAATAAACTGCTGGAACATGAATACAAAATTTAAGGGCTTGATAATTTTTCATATTAATAAACGTATTCAAATTTTCTTCTAAGACTATTACACATGATACCAATTACAAGTTGAACACCAGTGGCCTATTTCACCAACTTACAAATTGTATATTACAAGCACTTTTTTAACAAATTTGTTCAAAAATCGTTTTTTTATGTTTCACAGAATGGTTGTATTACAAAAATGTGTTTGTTGTTTACAAAGGGTAATTTGTAGAAATTTCATTATTTCAGTTTCACCAAAACTAAATTTTTTTGTTGCTTACAAGTACAAATTTGTTAAAATTTATATTTTTTTTGTAAGTTTCTGTTTCACGGAATCACGAAATTTTACAAATTTGTTCAGTTACTGAAAATTTTTTGCAGAAGAAAGATCGTCTGCCGATTTGATAACAATTTGTAAGTTTCGGAAAAAATCGCATTTGAAACCCAAAAAACCTTACGTCGAAGGCATAGTAGCACCGATAGTGATATATGTAAGTGTAGATTTTGTGTTTAATAGACGAAGAAAAATATATTGACCGCGAATTAACTATGAAATTTCAAATGCTTTTGTTTTCAACGAAAAGTTTTAGTAAAAACGTTCTAAAGCAGAGGAAATAATAAGCAGAGATGTGAAAGAATGCAGTCTTTTTAGTATTGCAGTCAATTGAATGGAAATACTTTTTTTTAAGTCTTTTGATTTAACCTCAGTACTGTGACTTTCAAACTAAAGTCCCAGTCAATTTTGCAGTTTTTTATTTAAAAATCATCTGAAGCAGTCAAATGAATTAAAATCAAAAGAATGCATTCTTTTTGGACTGCTTGTAGTCTTTGAAGTCTTTCAAAAGTCTTTTACATTCTTTGCATTCTTAAAGTCTTTTCAATGCATTCAATGTATTGAAGTCTTTTTACGACTTTGAAGTCTTTTTATTGATTGAATCCTTTTTACTGCTGAAAGCTTTTAAACTGTTTTCAAGTCGGTTAAAAGAAGCACACTTCAGCAATTATTCTAAATCTCCACTTAAAATCAAAATTTTGCCAAAGCAGAAGTCCTTGTACGAGTTAAACGGTTTTCGCACAGTTTTTCTTTATGACTATATATCTTTATAAATGATAGTATTAGCTTACAGATGTTCCCTAAAAAGGCTTTCATAAGTAGTGAAAAGTCTTCAATTAGTAATAAGACTTCAAAGCAGTAAAAAGACTTCAATACATTGAATGCATTTAAAAGACTTTAAGACTGCAAAGAAAGTAAAAGGCTTTTCAAAGACTTCAAAGACTGCAAGCAGTAAAAAAATAATGCATTCTTTTTATTTAAAGTCTCTTGACTGCTTTTGATGATTGTATTATTTAAGACTTCAAAATAGAATGGGAATGGATTTCTGAAGTTAAAAGAATGAGATGATAAATTCTATTGCATTCCCGAAGAATCAGTTGAATGAGTGGGACTTTTCGGAATGCAATACCATAATATTGCATTCTTTTACAACTCTAATAATAAGTCAAATAGGACCTCGTATTTTGTTAGTCCATCAACATCGTAGCCATCCTTTGATGGAATTTGACAGTTAATGACTTGACGAATAGAGGACGAATTCAGTTATGACGTACAAAGGGTATTTCGTAACAAATGTTAGCCGAAAGCCCTAAAATGTACTTTTTCGGAGCAACAAATAAAATCTCTTTTTCTTGAATTTTTTGACACTTTTTAATCCATGTACAAAGTAGCCATCATTCGAGGTAATTTGGCAATTTATGGCTTACAATAATAGAGTATTTTGTGAGAACTATCAAAGCCAAAAGTCAATCTTATCATTGAAATCGAAATTAAAATCGAATAGGAACAGTATTTAATCATTTCATTGTTATTTTTCTTCGATTTTACTTTTTAATTTGGAATTTTGTAACTAACGAAAAATAACAATTTATTAAGCTTAATTACTCAAAAACGGCTTGTCTGACGAAAATTTTCAATCAGACCTTTTTTGTAGGTAATTTAATTTTATATAAAAGTAAGTCAAAATGAATTTTTTTTACTTCAATGTTTTGTCAGTTCTGACGCAAAACATGAAATTATGACTAAAAATCAAAATTAGCGATGATAGCCCTATTAAAATTGATATTAAGGGCTCAAACTTTTACGAAATTTTTTTTTTGTCATTCTGAATGATATTCTCGATATATCTTTCAAAAAAAAAAAATAGTCAATTTTTTTGGCCCAGTCTAATGTACATACCTTATCTGATGAATCAAAGTTAATTGTTCGAATTCTTTTAGCTTTTGGTAGTTCCATTTTTGTTTATTAAATTCGATTTACAGACAAGATGTTTTTTCTTTGTTTTTTGACGAACAGCTGAGTGTTATGAAGGCTAAATGTAATAGATTCTTACTTTTTTCTTTTCTAGGGAATCATTGAAGAACCTTTAATACCAAGTTTGAAGAAGATCGCTTCAACATTTTTTTTATTTATTATAACCTACATTTTTCGTGTTTGCTATCATCGTTATGTCAATTTTGATCAATATCTTAAGTTGAATTTTGTTTCCTAATGCAAAACTTGCGCTAGAGTAGTTACATCGCAACTAAAAAATACTAAATTCTGTACCTATAAAATAGTTAACAATTCAAACATGAATTGTAAATGCACTACCTAGGTATATGTTTACTTTTTTATTTAATATTTAACTTAACACATGAATATGTCACCGACATTGTCAGTTTTATTTGTTAACACTATCTAATGTTAATATCTCGAGTATTTATTAAATAGTTAATTGAATTATTAATTAAATAATTTTATTTTCTAAGGCGTAAGCAGTAAGTTCATATTTGATCTATACTAACAAACATCACCCTCAATAGGAAAAAAAAATCAAAAAAAAAAATCTCTTTTCTGCCTCTACAATTTTGGTGTTGATTGTTATTCAAACTCCATATCAAAAACTTACATAATCTTCTCTGTTATAATATTTTTGTTTCTTTTTCATCTAGTGCCAGTTAATGAATCATATTCCTAATTAAAATATTCTATTGTTGACACAGTTGCCTTTTCAGTAGAAATCGAAAAAATAGAATAGTGATTTTCCATAAGAACCTAACTCAAATTAAGAAAAGTAAATATTTGTTCTACTTTAAGCGGTAGATACACACGACACTTGTGTGCACACCGGTGTGCCTACACCGGTGTAGCATTCCACGACACACCGAATCGTGCACACTTTAGTTGTGCAAGAGATCTCATTCTCAATTCTCAAACTAGAGAGATCTAACCATGAGTGATATGGACATCGTCCATATTGTAATCGCTTCTTGCATGGAAGAAAATGATTTTTTGCTTTTCAAAAATTAAAAAAATATTTTTTTTAAAGTTTAGAATGCAATGTTTTTTAAAGCATCTCTATAAAAAAATTCATTGAAATCGGTTATGTCGATAATGAGTAATTCAAAATTTGAAAAAATGGTTCTATGGTAGGTACAAGCTTAATTTAAATTTAAATGTTTTTAATTTAATTAAAGATCATAAAAATTTATTGAAAGAAGAAAAATTTATCAAAATTCTAGGCGCCGTTTTCAAAAAAAAATCCGATTTTTGAAAATATTTTTTAACATTTTTATGTTGGGAACCTTTATTTTTAGGTAAAATACATTTTTTTCTCACATCTTGTAAATTATATTGAAAATTTGAATACACAATATACACAATACTTTTCAAGCCTTAGCAAACAAAAATTATCAAAATCGGTGGTACCGTTTTTGAGAAAAAAAAAATGACCCATTTTCCGGAAAATGTTTTTAGATCTATTGAACATTTTTTGAGAAGAACAAACATTCATTAAATTTCGAAAAAAAATTCGTATGAAAGGTACCGTTATTTTTGGTCTTAAAAAAAACTTGTGGGGGAAAAATTAAAAATGATATCTACCAAGTTTGAAGAAAATCGGCCCAGCCGTTTAAGCTATAGTCGAACAGACATATAGACAGAATTGCGAGACCCACTTTTTTAGCTCAATGAACTAGTTCATTTAAGTGAACTAGTGAACTTAGTTCACATACTTAGTTCACTAGTTCTTTTAGTTCTCAAAGAGCGAGAATGTATATTTTTCGATTTCACATTTTTCCTCTATTTAATAACAATTATGTGGAGTGTGGACCCTTTTACAGACAGAGATAACAGAAGTCATTTATGACATAGCAGAACGCAGAACTGCTCACACTCACCTAACTCAATAATCTCTTTTTTTATGTTTTCTGTGGATGAAATAAGTTCCTATCTATAGGGAATTTCCATCATTTGTCCTTGTCTTCTCTTTCTAGCCATGGATCCTCTGGAATGGTCGGACGACTGGGGCGTACTAATTATCCTTATATATAAAATTACGTTTTAAAAAGATTTTGTATTCAAGCTACTTCGGTTCCATGCGAGCGTGTTTTCTCAGCAACTGGCCAAATAATTAATTACAGACTAACATTGCTAAGCCCAGAAAATGTCAAAACCTTGGTATTATTGCATTCAAATATGTAAAAATAGATAGCATTTTTCAATATAATAATATGATGAAGCATATATTGTGATACAAAACAAATTGTTTATGTATATTTTTGTTTATGAGAAATAAAATATTTATTTTTATTAACTTTGTGTTTGGTTTAAATGTAAAATGCTTCAATTTAACTCAAATTTTGGATGCAGTTTTAACTAGCTAAATTTTTTTTCTTATTTTTTATAAAATGGACTATTTGAACTAAAATGAACGAACTAGTTCAGTAGCGTGATTTGAACTAAATTGATCGATCCCTCAAATGAACTAAATTGCCCAACTCTACTGAATAGTGAATAGTGAATACTAAATAGCAAATGTGCGCACACATCCCCATACAAATCACACCGATCGAGACACCGACACCAAAAATCAAAAACTTTTGATTTTACTCACACGGTGTCTGACACCGAAAATCGGTGTGCGCACCAGCCCACACACGGCACACATTTCCGTACACCGACACCTGTGTGCACACAAGTGTTGTGTGTATTTGCCGCTTTAGGGAATAAGAGTCTATGTTGATATAAGACAAATGAAAAATAAGCGTTTTTAGTTCTTAGCAGCTTTTTAAATTTATTAACTTGACTTACAGTTACTCCCAAAATTAAGCGTACACCAATAAAAAATCATTATGTTTGCTTTTTTAATGAAACAAATATTAATTTTAAATATTTTTTTTTTATTTTATATTTATTTAAATATTTAAAAACAAATATTTAAAAGAAAAAAAACTACTAAAAATAAACAAAACAAAGAAACAATTAAAATACTAAAAAAATCCATTATTTCTACTCACAAAAATGAGCGTACACCCTGTTAGCAAGCAGTGTAAAATCGTATGATCCTATTTGATATATGATTACTATTTTATTTTATTTTATTGTATTTTATTCTAGTTTACCTCGCGACATTTAAGCCGACGGTTTTTTAATTTTTCTCAGTAATTTATTAAAATGAAAGAAAAACGAAAACAAACCGACATTTCTACAAGAAAACTTATAACCAACTTGCATTACAAAGCAAAATTTTTGCGGTAAATTGGTAAAATCATCGAGCAAACACATTCGACTTTCCAAAGGATCGTTAACAAATATCTTTTTGAAGGTACGCTACTTAATAGCGTTGGCAGATGTCGACAAAAAATTCTGTTTCAATACGATGAATGGCATATTGTGCGGAAAATTAAAGAAAATCCAAAAACAAGTGTTCCAAATTTAGCGTCGGACATCGCGGAAATCATAAAAAGACCGAGATTATATAAAGTCATGAAACCGTTCGGCGGGTCCTACGCAAAAAAAAAAACATGAACGGAAAAGTTCCTCGCAAAAACCTTTCATTTCGTTGAGTAATCAAAGTAAACGGTTACAGTTCGCTACAAAGCATATTAATAAGCCACAAAGCTTCTGGGTGAGTGTTTTGTTTATTAAAAAAAAAAACGAAAATAAACTCGTTTGGTTCTGATGGCTGGGAGATCGCTTAGAGAGAGCCTAACAGAATTAAAAAAAAATGTTTTCCTACTGTTAAACATAGAGGTAGTTGTTGTATGTTGTGAGGCTCAATATCTGCTAGTGGTTCACGAACTCCCGAGTTTATAAAACCGTTATGGATAAATGTAATTTTGTTGACATCCTCAAAAGAAACATGCGCCAATCGGCGGAAAAGCTGAGCCTACCACCAGAGTTCTATTTTCAACAGAACAACGACCCCAAGAACACATCGCTAGTTGTAAGGGAATAGTCATAGCTGGGCACCGTTAATCAAACAGTTAACTTCGTTAATCATTAATCCGCTACTAAAAAAGTTAGCTTTTTTAAACGTTAAAGCGTTAAATTTCGGAAGAATTAACGCAAGTTAACGTTAATCGTTAATCCGTTAACATGTGATAAAAATTGCATTTTTTATATTTTTTTACTCTGAACACCGGCGCTAAGTAATGCCGGTCGTCCACTAGGCGATCAACGCACAAATTTCGAATTCAACGCATTTAACTCTAATGTACGGTGCCTTCAATTCTTTTCAACCAACGGGTTGGATCTAGTTGTTGGCCGTTGCTCAACGAATTGCGCAACCAGTGTACGGGTAGTGTACCAGCTCGTGTTGCTCCTTGAAAATGTTCGATCAACACGTTGAGCAACATTTTCAAGATAATGTGTTGCACATTATTGTTCAACGCGTTGATCAACTTTTTAATTTTCTTTGGGATTTCTTGACGTAATATTGTATTGCGTTGCGTTGGTTGCAGTGAAATGTGTCTACGTGGTTGAACTATTGCGTTGCCATGAACTTGCAGTTGTTGCAACTTGCAAACTGTAGTTTATTTTGGTTTTTCGTCATGGAAGGTGATAAAAAATCGAGATGCCAGGGAATTGGCTTGGTCTCAAATTTCCTCGAAAATGCAATTGCCTAAACTTTGAATTCGAATTCACGGGCGCGGTGGGATCAATCGATTTTAATTTCTCATATATTTCATTGAAAAAACAATTTTCTTCGCGACTTAAGAAAAAATCATCTACCCAGAATCGTCTTGGTTGTTTTTTCTTCCTTTGTCGTTCATTTTCTAATATTATTAATGCGGCAGCCACTTTTTTTTTCTTAGAGGAAATTATACTCATACGGAACAAATTTAAGAATATTTTAAAGCGAAGGCGTGCGTCGACAATAAATGTATGTACCGAACTGAAGTCAAAATTATTTCAGGTTTGACGTTTGAGTTTTTTGTTTATGGTGGTGCGTTCAACGCGTTCCCCAACGAGTGATCCTTGTTTAAGTGTACGAAGGTATCAACTCGTTCATCAACTGGTTGAGCAACAATATCGAAAACGCAACGCAATTTTTTTTTTTTCAAAATCGAACAAGTTTATCAACTAGTGTACGAGGTTGTTCAACATTTGAGTAAGTTGGTCAACTAGGTGTACGGAGCTATTCAACACTGCAATAAGTTTTAAGAGTTCATCAACTAGGTCTGCGGGGTTAGTCAACATATGGCAAAGTTGGTCAATTATGTGTACGGGGTTCCAAACGCATTTTGTTCAACTTTAGTTGCTCAACGTGAATTACGTAAGTTGCTGCACTAGTGTAAGAGGTTGTAAATTCGTTTATCCAACGAAAGAGTTGAATAAAAAGTTGAAGGAAGTTGGTTGAACTTATCGCGCACTCGCACGCGCCGTCAAAATATAATACGTACCTAGCTGTTTTTGTTTCACTAGCGGCACGCGCCGCACGGCACTTGTCTCATAATTGTCTGAACCTGTTTTTCGGGCCGCGCGGTAAATAATAGGCATTGGATTAACGATTAACGGACTTAATGTGGATTAAAGGATTTAACGTGTCCGTTATCATTTTTAAAAGTTAACTTAAAAGTTAATCCGTTAATCAAAATTTTAACTTCGTTAGTTAACGATTAACGGATTAACGAGTTAATGCCCAGCTATGGGAATAGTGGATTTATATCGCCAAGAATCAGCTTAGGGCTCTATCTGAACCAACAGACCTCAATCTCATTGATAATTTGTTAGAAGAAATAAAAGAAAACTTAAAAAATGTTAATGCAAAAAATAAAAACGAGTTGAAAGCAATGGTGAAGCATGTGCGGGAAAGTATTCCTTCATATTTCACTAAAAAATGGTGGAATCAATGCCTCATCATCATCACTTAAGAGCACTGATAGATGCTAAAGGCATACTGCATTTGTATTTTGTTCTTAAATATTTAAATAAAAATAAAATTAAAAAAAAATTATTTAAAATTAATATTTTTTCCATTAAAAGAGCAAAAATAATAATTTTTACTTGGTGTACGCTCAATTTTGGGAGTAAATGTATGTTGTTATTTCTGATTTTTTTTTTTAAATGCAGAATAATAAAAACTTAAGTCTTAAGTTATGAAACCGCCGTTGTATTTTTTATTGAGTTAAGTTGTTATGGCAAATTATAATTTTTGAAAAGAGACTTAGGTTAGACGTTAGACTTAGATACAGACTTAAAAAATTGAGTGGGCATAAATTTTTATATTCTCAGCACAATTTTGATAAGAACTCAATTTCGTCATAATTCGAGTTAGGCGGTTATGGTTTGCGGCCACAGTTTTATTTATTCAATTCAAACGATCGTAACTTACTGCCTCTACTGTGCTTCTTCTGTTTCTATTTATACCTTACACAAATATTAGTTATATTTTTTACTTTAAGCCTAAGTAATTCTAATTATTTAACAATTTTTCAAAGTTGTATAAAAAGGCTTCACTAAGAGTTCTTTCTGTCAATCGCGAGCTAATTCTTTACCATGGCACAACAACTATTGATATCATTCGCAGTTTATTTGCCTATGATTTTAAGTGTGATGGGTGCTAAAAGTAACTCCACTACAACCGTAAGAAATCTCAGAAAATAATTTTTCAAATCTTACATTATATTTTAAACAAATATTGTTTTGCAGGAATCGTTGGTTTTGGATAGTGGTTATCCAATTGAAACACACAGAGTCACAACATATGATGGATATATCCTTACAATGCACCGCATTCCATATTCTCCCCGTCGGAATCTCTTAGTCGCAGCACGCCCAGTTGTCTTCCTCATGCATGGACTTATGTGTTCGTCAAGTAACTGGGTTGCCCTTGGACCAACATATGCATTAGCTTACCTTCTCTCTGATATTGGGTACGATGTTTGGCTTGGCAATGCCCGTGGAAACACTTATTCTCGTGAGCACGTAAGCTTAGACTCAGAACCTGGCGGTGATGGCAAATACTGGGACTTCTCCTGGCACGAAATTGGTGTGATTGATATTCCGGCAATGATTGGATACATTCGTGAAGAAACGTGGGCGGACAAGGTCGTGTACGTTGGTCATTCTCAAGGATCTGCCTCCTTTTTCGCTGTGAGCTCTCTCAACTCGGACTTTAACAAATTAATTGAATCAGCTCATATGATAAATCCAGTGGCTTACATGAGTCGCTTAAGTTCTGCGTTTTTCAAAGAATATGCTCCAGGACTGGGGGTGACAAAAGTCGATGACTCGATTTTGGATACTATAGGCAGATATGAATACCAACCAACCCAAGAACTTAAAGATGAGGTTGCTTCCAAGTTGTGTAAGGCAACAGGCACTGCCTCCATTCTGTGTACGAACTTACTCCTCCTTACTACTGGCTTCAACGATGAAACAGTTGATCCTGTAAGTTATCAAAAGGAATTTTCTTTTCGTTAGTTAACATTTATTACTATTTTTTCAGAGTATTTTGAACATTGTACTTGAAACCAGTCCGGATACAATATCAACAAAGCAGATTTTGCATTTCTGTCAAGAATATGTTTCTGGATATTTCCGGCAGTTTGATTATGGAGAATCTGGCAATTTGAACCACTATGGCCAAATCGAAGCCCCAAACTACCCTATTGGTAACATCGATGTTCCACTTTACTTCTACTACAGTGATGGTGATGAAGCGGTTTCAATTGAAGATTTAAACCAATTTATTGATGAACTTAATATATTTGTGAAAAGACACAGAGCTCAATACAGGACTTTTGATCATATGTGTCATCAATATAATCGTAGAGCCAAAACTCTTGTTTACCAGCCTTTAATAAAAAACATAATCCGTTACCGGGCGGAGTTGTCAAGCCAAATTAACCCTATATATGGTAATGGAGGTGATCTCTACTACAAATGGTTATAGTTACCGAACCCCTCTCATTAACCCATAAGATACCATGAGTCATGCTTATCATGGGCATGGATTTCATCCAGTGCTAGTTAATGAATCATATTTTTAATTAAAATATTCTATTGTTGACACAGTTGCATTTTTAGTAGAAATCGAGGCAATCAATACATTTCCTCATATCTAGTTGCGTAAACTATAGATTCAATGTTATATTTCAAGGCCAAGAACTTGTGATCAATCTGTTGACAAAAATACTCGAAAAACAATAATACATTTCTAGAAGACCAAAGTCATTGTCTTCTAATCACTTCTTAACATGAGAGCTAAATATCTACTAAAGCTAAATCATGAAGTTTAAAAGAACGGTAAATGACAAATTTAATCCTGTTAATCCTTAGAGTTCTACTGTAATGTTCTATCTAGCGTTTCTCCGAAGCCTTTCATCAAGTTAAACCGTAGCCTTTTGCTTGACAGTTGATTCAACTGTAAAATAAATAAAACTAAACTGACTTCTTCCCACCAGTGGTATGGGGTCAGTTTCTGATGAACATAAATTAAACTTAACTATAAAAAATTTCGCATAACAATGTTTAAAATAAAAAATTAAGTACAAGTTAAAATAAAAGCTTAAACTAACAATAATAAAGTTATTTTAGATAAGAAGTTAAGTTGGCATGCAAAAAATCTATTGGGAATAAATGAGGGCTCCAACCCCGCATTTCTCACTGGCAATACACCTCGTTAATCAGGCCGATTCTAACGTACGTGGTAATATGATGGATACCTCTAGACAAAAACTTGGTACTAAGCAAGGTGCAACGGTCAGCTTGTCTGTGCATGAGCAGAGTACTTCGCATTACTCCATCCGCTGCACTAGGCATTCTCTTCCATCTAACACATCTCGATATACCTATTCGGCAAACAAACGGCTGCTATTCTTCTGAAATCCTCCTTGCGGTGGATCAATAATAAAATTGCAGCCATTAAATTTTTTGATACTGTCTCTAGTAGGTCAATAACAGCACTTAACTGCATCGTCTCTGATGGAGATGGCGCAGCAGTTAAACATTCACCTCTGCTGGGTGTCGGGCCACAGGGACATTTCAGGAAATTGTAAAGCTGACGAATTCTCCAAAAGTGGAACAATAATACCTTCTTTTCCAGATAAGACAAACATTGGTATTCACATCGCTACGTGTAAAATTATGTTAAAGCAAGGTGTTATACAGAGAACAATCCTTAGGCGGGACAATATCACCACCTGATTGGTGACAAAACAGATTTGACCAATGCTGGATCTGAAGCGCTTAATATCTTTAAGCAGATACGCTCCGAAACAGGACACTGTTTGATAGGCAAGCAGGCAACGAGGCTTGGAATTTATTGTAACGATTTCTGCAGAAGCTGCATGGACGAAGAAGAGGTGGAATCGATCCCTAACCTACTCTGTACATGTCCTGCTTTATCTCGAAGAAGTAGACTCCAATTGGAAGCTTTATACTATATTGATCTTAGTGAGATTCCAAACAACAAACTCCAATTGGTTTAACGATAAGGCCGAAAGACTACAAGTTTCAATGTGCTCACCTGCTGACACCACGTCAACCTAACCTTACCTAACTGAGAAGATACGGATATCATTATTTGATATCATGTCTTCTTTGAGCCAAGATAGCACTTCTTATCACCAAAAGTTCTGCCTGAACACGCTACAGTGTAAGGAAGACCAAAGGATAGAATACGTATAAAAATAGATCGATTCGTCTTACAGGAATTTCAAGTCCTCCCAGATGGATTTGTAAGCGATGGTATTTTGAAAGTTTTTATGTAAGTGTAAGTGTGAAATGTTGTACTCTATGTTGCTTGGTATTGATCTGAATGAATTCAAAATGGTGAAGTGGCCAATTTCGTTATTGGTCCACTGCGAGGAAGCTTGAAAACAAATGCATGTGTTGGCAGACGCTTTTAAGCTTTTTTTAAGAGTTCTTTCAACGTATTAAGATGATTTCTAGATACCTCGTCTGCATGGGCAATCACCCTGTAGCTCTCTACTTCCAGGCAGTTAAGCAGCTCAATTATTACCAAGTTCCAAACAAGGGGAGATAGAACACAACCTTGCGGCTTACCTCTTCTGACACATCTGCTTGCGGAAAGGCCGCTCAGTTTTGAGTTTGTAATCCTGCTGGTCGGTATTTGAATAATCATTCTGACATGCCTTTGCAAATGTTACTGTAGATATGTGGACGTTGTTAAAAGCGCCTTCTATATCTAGGAAAACAACCATAGTATATTCTTTATGGTGGAGGAAGTATTTCATGGTTCGCAGCAACGTTCGCAAAGCTGTGTGCACCGATTTTCCTTCACGTGTCAATGCTTGCTTGTGGATATCAATCAATCTTTTGATGGTTTGAGGAGTCCCAGTCTGACACATTTCTTGTGCTTTTAGCTGGATGAAATAGTGCTCTGCAATTTTTTCTTATTGCCTCAAGTTCTGAATTCTACCAATGAGGCATCCTTTTTTCCTTTACGGATCTGTTCAGGGCTAGAGTGAGATCATTGACTTTACTGTCAAGATCACCTGTCTTGGCTGCTGACTAAGAAGTTTAATTTCGAATAGACTTTTAAGTATTTTTTTTCTCTATGCCAGTCAGTTTTTCTGTAATCTCGGAAATCTATTACGCTAGGGCGTACATCATTTAGACTAAATTCGTTCCGAAAATGAGTTCTTCTTCGAAACTTTCTATTTTACAATCATGTGATGAAAGTTGTTGGAGAAAAGAGATAAATCAAGAACTTCGTGTCGATTTCTAGTAATAATTGCTAGTAGCCGCACTATTATGATTTTTCCATTTATTAAGGACACTTCGTATTTTTATTTCTTTAATCTCTCAGATCTTCTTACATCTAAATTTTCTGAATTCCAAGGTTTTCGAGGTCTGACCTTTTTAGTCTTATCCACGGTCGATTCATTTAATTCAAGTTTTTTTGAAATATTTTCATTTTTTAAATTAATTTGTGTAGGTGACATTTTTACTTGCATTTGGAAAAAAAATCGAACTCGAGATTTTGATCAAAGTTGACATTACGATGATAGCGAAGACGAATAAAGTGGGTCTGACAATTCCGTCTGTCTGTCTGTATGTCTGTACCTCGATCTACATAGAGCCTAAGCCACTGGAACTATTTTCTTTAAACTCGGTAGTTGAGGGTCTTCTGTGATTCCCTAGAGGATAAATTGAATTTTTTTTTCGCTCTAAAACTAACGGTACCCCCCATACACCCGTAATGCATAATCTTATTTATCTGGAAAACGGCTCTAAAGATTTTGATAAAAAAAATTAAGTGTGATATTATGGACATGGAATATATTTTGGTCAAAAAAATATTTGGGGGGAAATGTTATTAGGGGTACCTGTCATAGAACCGTTTTTTGATTTTCGACTTTCCCATTAACGGCTATAAGGATTTTAACCAAAAATTTTCAGCAAGATTCCCTTTAAGTTTAAAATAATACTTATTGTATATAAGAATATTCGAAAAAATATTTGTTGGGTTTTTTTTGAAAAAAAAAAAAAATTGAAAAATCAATATCTTCAAAACCTATGAACTATCATTTTTTGAAATTATTTCCTAAAATCTATATTATTAAATACTTAAAATTCGCATCCCACATTTTTTTCTTGAAAAATTTTAAGGAAATTTCTTATATAAAAAATATATTTAATAATAAAATGATTTTTTAAAGTTTGTTTGCATAAATTCATACTTTTCTAGAAATCAGACGGCAATTTTATGCATTTGAACATTATTATCTGATTGAATCCATGTTTTATATTTATAAAATGTATTTTAAATTCCAAAGTACTTTTACATAAGAGCAAGTTCGTGCGATCCAGTCGTGCATTTTATTTTAGTTTCAGTTTGTATACAACTTCCAGAATTTGTAAATGTTTTCATTATTATTTATCAAATATGTAACGTGACTGACTATTTTCATAACTTTAACTGGAATCTAGTAAACTAAACTAACTTCATGGTTTCTGTATTATACAACTTCTCCCTCTTTAAAAGGTTGGGTACTATTTTTTATATTTTTTTTTCTTAATATTTAAAAAAAAAACTTCTACAGTTTTAATTTTTTGACTTTTGCGCTTGACTTTTTTTAATTTTACAATAGTTATAGTTTTTCTTAATATTAACATTATCTAAAGCAATTTTGGGTTTAAAGCTAATAAAATGCACGACTGGATCGCACGAACTTGCTCTTATGTAAAAGTACTTTTGGAATTTAAGATACATTTTATAAATATAAAACATGGATTCAATCAGATAATAATGTTCAAATGCATAAAATTGCAGTCTGATTTCTAGAAAAGTATGAATTTATGCAAACAAACTTTAAAAAATCGATTTATTATTAAATAAATTATTTATATAAGAAATTTCTTTAGAATTGTTCAAGAAAAAAATGTGGGATGCGAATTTTAAGTATTTAAAAATATTGATTTTAGGAAATAATTTCAAAAAATAATCGTTCATAAGTTTTGAAGACATTGATTTTTCAAAAAAAAAATTTTTTTTCAAAAAAACCCAACAATTAATTTTTCGAATATTTTTATATACAATATTATTTTAAACTCAAGGGAGGTCCTGGAGAAAATTTTTGGTTAAAATCGTTAGAGCCGTTAATGAGAAAGTCGAAAATCAAAAAAACGGTTCTATGACAGGTACCGTTAATAACATTTTTCCCCAAAATTTTTGTTGACCAAAATGTAGTCCATGTCTATAATATCACACCTAATTTTTTTTATCAAAATCGTTAGAGCCGTTTTCGAGATAAATAAGATTTTGCATTACGGGTGTATGGGGGGTAGCGTTAGTTTTGGAGCTAAAAAAAAAATTTCAATTTCCCCTTAACTACCGAGTTTGAAAAAAATACCTCCAGTAGTTTAGGCTGTAGTTCGGGGTACAGACATACAGACATACAGACAGACAGACAGACAGACAGACAGACGGAATTGCCGGACCCACTTTTTTCGTCTTCGCTATCATCGTAATGTCAACTTTGATCAAAATCTCGAGTTCGATTTTTTTTCCAAATGCAGAACTTGCCCTATAGTACCTATATCGCAAGTAAAAATGAGACCGGAGGGCGACGTTACCGTAGAATGGGTATTTCTCCAATTTATTAAAAACTTTTCAACTTTTTCGGATAATGACATGTCTATACGTTCTAATATAAATTTATAAAAAACTTTTTTAATCGTTTATAACATGCGTTCAGCAGAACCATTTGATTGTGGATGATAAATCGGACTTTTTGAACACTTGTTGCGCGGCAAGAGGAGTGTTGGATCGTTGGTAAAGGAGTAGATTAGGAAAAGGAATAGGTTGGAAAATAAGAAAGGAAGTGCTTGGAATGGAGGGGCAAGAATGTCAAGTTCCGTGTGACGTGGCCTGCTTGTGGTTGCGCGGCAGTTAGCTCGTCGGAATGGGGGGGATCTTGTCCGCGGAACTTGACCTCACCAGCAACAAATACATAAATCAGGCCTGTAAACAAAAAAATAATCAAGGGAAAAAGACCACAGACGGATTATCACCACTTCAAGGCACTGCTGGTGTTGTCGCAGCGTTGCCGGCCCACCCTACCATGAAATCCCTTGGCAATTCTCGGAATTCCCCTAATTTATTTGAGGACCAGTTTCGGATTATACCATCTTCACTGAAATTATTCAGCTACCGTCCACACCCCCTGAAAACGTCTTCAAAAATTCATGTTTCGAATATCGAAACAAGTAAACACAAAGTTTTCAATCAAAAACAGGCGTTTGCGAAGTTTTATTCAAAATGACTGACCTCTATAGGTAGACAAAAAGTTACTATTCAAATTATAATGAACTTACTATACATATATAAAAAAAGGTAAATTTAATTTGATATAATTATGATTTTTTTTGTATGTTTTGACATAAATAATCATTTGAAATAAATTCCAGAAAAAAAAAATCAGGTTAACCAACAAAAACTAATTATCAATTTTGTGACAGGGGTATCTCCTAAAGATATCTGTGGTACCCTTTATGATACTCGCGGACTTTGAAATTTCGCGTTAAAATCTTCCTACCTCAATAGAGCTCTTTTGAAGGGGGGAATTCTTATCACCAAAGAAAGTGGTTTTTATGGCTCGCGAACAACGAAACACTTTAGAAACACAACCTTATCACTCACAAGAATTATTAAAACTAATGAATTTATTCAAAATGTAGCGAATAATAGAATCAAACTAAATTTAACAGAGAAAAACTAACAAACAACTAAGAAAACTTCAACGCCGCTTAAAATCTAACATTCTTGGAACACAAAATACCCAAATACTGAAAAGCGTTTCCAGAGGTATTTGTATTTAATCGTACACTCTTTTTGGGTCTACTTAACTAACCAATTTGGCTGATGCAGGAAATTGGAGCAAGTATAATTTCTTATCTCTTGGTATATATCGTACTTTAATAGTGGTTTTATGTATGTTTTTAACATGGATTTGGTTTTTCTTCTTTTGTTTTAGTTTAATAGGACTCACTGTGCAGTTGATCAAACCTTATTTCCTTCAAATCTGTGGTTGAAATACTAATGGAAGCAGGTTCCGGTTGGCGACTTTCTCGTTTGGGGAGCTTCAGAGGACTTAACTGAATCCAATATTGTTTGGTTCAGGGCTCTCCAAATAGCCACCGCACCCTCGTCGTTGGGTAACGTATCCTTTGATGAACCAGCGGACGAGTGAGGACAAATGGTTATCAAAGGCAGCTTCCACAGGTGTCCAGCATATATCGATCCCGGAACAATAATCGAGTCTTCTCGAAAAATTTTAGTTTTTTTTCCTTTTTTTTTTTTTGCGTGGCGGCCCAGTATCAAAATCTGGGACCGCCATAAATGTATGAAAATTCTGGTATTGTAACCTATAAACGTTTTTTCCACTTTTTAGCATACGCTTTAAATAAAAATTGTTGCATTTAAAACTCACCCTAGTATTTTATTTATATGGATATATAGGTAATTTAATTTTTAAGAACGAAAACTGGCATCAACTGGCCTTAAACGATGAACAAGTAAGTATATTAATCTGAATTTAAACAAAAAAAGAACAAAATGAATCTTTATACTTTGAATTAAAAGAAAATATCACCACGTACAGTATAAACGAATCAACTTTCTTACACCTTTTTAGGTAAAATTACACTAATAATAGCCCAGCCAGTAGAGCTTCAGGGCTGGAAAAACTTCTTCAACCGTCAGAGTAAATCTTCGTTCTAATGGTAAGTCACCAGATCCACTTGCGGTGCAAGAATCATCCCATTTCAGTACAGCTATTCCTCCTCCCACTTTATTTGTATCATCCGATCCCATTAAACCTCTGCTAGAAATTCCACTTCCTCATAATTTGTTATTGTTTTTAAGTGTCAATGTATGTGTTAATTTCTACCATCTACTCCTCTGTTTCTGACATTTCGGAAATGTCAGAGAATATCCAATAGCTAGTTTGACTAATAGAGGGCGCTAGGAGTGGTAACAATCTTAGACCCCGAAATCACTAGGTCTGTTCAACAAATCAAACGAACTTTTACCAACTCAGACACAAATGTGCAACCATTCAACAAATAGAAAATGTCTTCAGAAAATGCTGAGGTTCTCAACGATGATTTGCAATAATAATGTGCTCCATGGTTTTATCGGTGAGATCTGGCCAGGTGTCCGTAACACACTTGATGCCGTTCTTTATACAAACATTTTTAAAGTACGCAGCATTGAATGGGGGTCCATTGTCTGAGACAATTTCAGTTGGAAATCCGAAAACAATAAATGTTTTCATCAATTCCTCGACTAATTTTTGAGCATTCCAAGATGATAAAACACGAATGTCGCAAAATTTCGAATATTTGTCCACTAACACCAAAATGCTTTTCCCTGCAAAATACATAAGATCCAAATAAACACGTTCAAAGGAAAATGATGTTAGTGACCATTTGGACAAAACTTCTTCTCTCGGTACATTTGCTGTCTGCTGACAGATTCTGCAATTCGCAACAAAATCTTTAATTTCGCAATCAATTTGAGGCCACCAAACATATGACTCGGCTATCATTTTCATTTTTATTACTCGCCAATGATTTTCATGAAGCATAATGTAGAATGCTTGGCCGAATACTATTAGGAATAACGACTCGATTTCGATAAAAAATGACTTCACTATCTGTACTTAAATTTGACTCAAATTTTCGGAAAACTGACAAAGACTCTGAAGCGGACGATCGCAGCGATTACTTTTTATTCTCTTTTGGACAAGAAAACATTAAAACTTCATATAATTCAGACAAAATTGGGTAAGAAATGGTTTCAGCTCGGATTAATTCTAAATTTACTGAATTTCCTGACTAAAAATAAAAAAATACCTACCAAAGGGCACAGTAGTGCCCAGCCAATTCCGGCACTACACCCTTCTTACAAAACAAACTCAGGCGATTTTTGACCCCTTTCTATCTTCAGTACCAATGAAGTCAGAAACTTAAAACTCCGAATATATGCTAAGCTAGTCAGGCACAGGCGCCTCACCAAATATCAATTTTCTAGCATTCGCGGTTCCTGAGATATAAGGCCTCAAATATCGCAAAAACCGTAACTGACTGACTGACTGACAGATCATCAAAATTATGGAGCACTTCCCGACATCGTAGAATCTTGTAATTTTGCAAAACGGTAGGTCTTTTCATGTAAGCAGAGGAAAAAATCGAAGATTTGAAATTTTCCATTCAGGGGGCGTGGTATCCGCCCCCTTTCTCCGAATTGGTGTTGGTTGAATGAAGCACTTCCGACTGCTGTAAAACGATGAAATTTGGTGAACCGGTAGGGCCTATACTGCATATAAAGAACCAAAAATAAACACCAAGGTTTTCCTTTCAGGGGGCGTGGTATCCGCCCACTTTCTCCGAATTGGTGTTGGTTGAATGGAGCACTTCCGACTGCTATAAAACGATGAAATTTGGTAAAGTGGTAGGGCTTAACTTGCATTCAAAGAAAAAATATAAAATTAGCGGTTTTCCATTCGTGGGCGTGGTATCCGCCCACTTCCTCAGAACTGATGTAAATTATATATGGCGCACTTCCGATTGTAGGACAATGAAATTTGGTAGAACCGTAGGGATCAAATCAAATATAAAGGACCGAAAATAAAAATCGAGGTTTTCCATTCAGGGGCGTGGTATCCGCCCACTTTCTCCGAATTGGTATTGGTTGAATGGAGCACTTCCGACTGCTGTAAAACGATGAAATTTGGTAAAGTGGTAGGGCTTAACTTGCATTCAAAGAAAAAATATAAAATTAGCGGGGTATCCGCCCACTTTCTCCAAATTGGTGTTGGTTGAATAGAGCACTTCCGGCTGCTGTAAAACGATGAAATTTGGTAAAGTGGTAGGGCTTAACTTGCATTCAAAGAAAAAATATAAAATTAGCGGTTTTCCATTCAGGGGCGTGGTATCCGCCCACTTTCTCCGAATTGGTATTGGTTGAATGGAGCACTTCCGACTGCTGTAAAACGATGAAATTTGGTAAAGTGGTAGGGCTTAACTTGCATTCAAAGAAAAAATATAAAATTAGCGGGGTATCCGCCCACTTTCTCCAAATTGGTGTTGGTTGAATAGAGCACTTCCGGCTGCTGTAAAACGATGAAATTTGGTAAAGTGGTAGGGCTTAACTTGCATTCAAAGAAAAAATATAAAATTAGCGGTTTTCCATTCAGGGGCGTGGTATCCGCCCACTTCCTCAGAACTGATGTACATTATATATGACACACTTCCGATTGCAGTAGAATAATAAAATTTGGTAGAACCCTAGGACTCAAATTGCATATAAAGGACCAAAAATAAAAATTGAGGTTTTCCATTCAGGGGGCGTGGTATCCGCCAACTTTCTGAGAAAATGATTAATTTATATGGAGCACTTCCGATTGCTGTAATTAAGGTAGGTATGTTAGTGTTAGGTATCTTGCCAGGATAAGAAGAAATAATTGAAGCGCAAATCAAAACAACCAATAACAAAAAGAAAATGTACCAAAAAAAATAGGAAGCTGTAAACTAAGTTGATTTTAGTAGGTAGAGTCCACCCTTCTATCATTCCGTATCTTTCGAGATTTTGACATGGCAAAAACATAAATGTTAAAAAAAGAGCGAAGTTCTTCTATACAAAAACCTTTGTGTCAGCCGTGAAAAGTACTGAGATCTAAAAGTCCGCCAAGTTCTTACTTCATGAAGGTTTAATACCGAATATTTAAAGTAAAATAATATTGAAACAGCTACAATGTAATAGTGAAATTTTTTTATTTAATGATTACTCACTAAAATTTGATTTGATTGGTGCTCATAGCCCTATCAATCAATTAATCGAAATATTTAATAAATTTTATTTTCTACTAAGTTCACCATATGACAACTTTAAAAATCTCAAATTTAAGACATTGTTTTATAGTAGTTTGGATTAAAATTTAATGTTAAGTAGAGTAGTTTTTAGGCATTTATTTATAAGAACTGTTCACGTTAGCATTTAACGAATTGTAATAAATAAATAAATAAATAAGAAGACATTGGAGATTAGGCATGTAAGCACCTCCCCAACAAGAAATTCCATATTGCAATCTGGAATGAAATAGAGCGAAATAAACCGATTTCATTGTGTTCAAGCTCAGGATTTTTTTTTAAATGGTAGATACGGCAGAGAAACACTCTAAAATCTTTTTTCAAATAGGAGATGTGATCTATCCAGGTCATATTTTGGTCTATAAAAACACCCAAATATTCAAATTTATTTACAATTTCAATTTGAAAACAATTAAGGCTGCAAGCTCTTTCATTATTATAGACTATTCCATCATAAAATCCATTGCACGAACAATCAAAATGAATGTACTTTTTGCATTGGGGCGAATGGAAGCAGAACTTTAAATCAGGAGGGTCCTTGTCAGATAAGCTAAAAAACATAAGCTTTGTTTTGGTGCTGATCACTAATTCATTAGTCGAAAACCAAATTCCTAATAATTTTATGTCGTGA
This sequence comes from Chrysotoxum bicinctum, assembly GCA_911387755.1. NCBI lineage: Eukaryota > Metazoa > Arthropoda > Insecta > Diptera > Syrphidae > Chrysotoxum > Chrysotoxum bicinctum. The sequence continues at coordinate 202,517,434 of OU426987.1, read as the reverse complement.
TTAATATCAGCAACTAAATTGAGCAGTCTTGTTGAATCATATGCGCTTCCTAAGTCGTCTGCGAATGCTGTAGGTTTTCCACGAAAATTTAAAGACAAAAGGGAATCGATAAAAATTAGAAAAATATAGGGCCAAAAACAGATCCTTGAGGAACTGCCTTGTTAAGAACCAGAGAGTTACTTATATGCTCCCCAATTTTTACTATTTGACTTCTGTCCTTGGGATAGGAAGAAAACCAACGTAACATAAAACTCCAAAAACCAATGCTATATAACTTATCGAAAAGAATGCTGAGGTCAACCATATCGAAAGTTTTAGTAATATCAACGAAAAGAGCATTCTCAGTGGAAAGACCTTCTCTAAAACCAAACTGACTTGCGTTGAAGAACTTCGTCTCTTTTAGGAATTTATGCTTTCCTTTTTTGAAAAGAAACAAGACTTAAGCAACCTTCAACTTGTCTGGGAATGTCCTCTTATAAATACTCAAATTGAAAAGATGTACCAGTACATCAACAAGATTAAAAGCGATATTTTCAAGAGTCAGATTTGAAATTGTATCATAGCCACAAGAATTGGAGTTAGCTAATGAATTAATTACTCTTAATATTTCCTGGCCTGAGAAAGAATCGAAATAAAAACTACCATTGCAGTTTAGACTGTCAACTAGCTCACGACGTGCACAATTCTGACAAAATGTGTTTAAAATCGTATTTTCACCAATTGATACAAAAAAATCATTAAAAATATTCGCTACCAACGATGTGTCATTAACAATGTAACCATCATGCGACTGACCGACTGTTCGATTATGTTTGTGTTTTTCTTTTATTTTGCGGTTAGTTATGGAATTGATAACTTTCCATTCCCTTCTGGGATTACCAAGACTTTGTTTCCTTTTTTAATTTTTTGCAAATTAGTTTGAAGCGATTTTGTAGCTTTTTGTGCTGTTTCTAGCACTTTTTTCGTAACTTATTTTTAAGCTTAACCAATTTTAGCACAGAAGAAGATATCCACGGTTTCAATTTGGAATTAGAATTTCTACTGTTATATATTAGAGTGCAACTTTTCATATGTCTTTGCAAGATATTTAAAAAACAAACATAAGCTTCATTAACATCATCTTGCGCATAAACATCAATCCAATTCTCAAAACGTAGCTTGTTATTCAGGTCATTATATTTTAACTTACATATTTTAATATTATTAGTACTTAATTGCTTGAACAATTTAATTTGACTAAGAATGAGCCCAGTAATGCAGTGATCAGATATATTTCTTCGTCAATGCGGTGTAGTCCAGTGCATACGGGGCATCTTTCTTTCAAAATGCTTCATTTTCTTCATTGCTGTAGGTGTTATAGTAAAACAGATGGATAGACCAAAAGCAGAAAATAGTTGTCTCTCTTCAAACATCAAGTCTACATGCTTTTTCAATTTCAGTTTGTTGGAAAAGTTGATTTCCAAGTACTTCATTGAGGATTTGACTGTTGATTCTGTGTTGTCTGGAAACTTTAGTTGCAAACGCTCGCCTTCGAATGACAGTCACTGGTGTTCAGAAGCAGATGAGTTCGGTTTTTTCGCTGTTTACCTAGGTTTTTAATGTGCTCTTTCACTCTCCTGGGTCCTAGCAGCAATCTCTGGTAAAAATGAGGTGTCTTATGTGATGGAGTCGTCTGCATAATGCTTCGTTTTTATTCCTGTTATTTTCGCTGGTTCATCGGTAGTATACATTTTGAACAGCAGCGGTCCAAATTTTTATCCTTGAGGGACTCCAGCCTTAATTCCCTTGGTTGATGATATGTATTTTTCTATCTTGTACTTCTTTTGTAGTACCCCTTGTCATAATGGTTAGTGCGTTGGATTGTCATGCAAAAAGTCTTAGGTTTTTCAGGGGTGTACTGCCTCTTGCGAGGAATTGAGACATCCTCTAAGAGTATCTCTTGTTATGAAAAACCCTACTCATTAGCCGTTCATAATCAGCAGAAAATTGATGACGTACACAGGAATGGTTTAGATTTGTAAGTCAGGTTTAGACTCTCTACGCTCCATAATAGCTTTCTATTTATTTATATTTTATTTGTTTTGCTATCAGTACATACTAAATTCTATGGGTTAGGAAATGTTTGATTATTTATTCTTTACAAGTGATTATAGGAAGTCCAAATTCCGAGAGTTTGTATAGTATTCTTTTATACAAACGCTGTCAAAAGCTTTTTTCCATGTCCAGCAAGTTCGCTTTAGTGGTTTCCATTTTGTTGGATTAAAGTATAACATCACTATGAAGTCCCATCAGTGGATGAAGCGTATAGTGTTTATTTTAAAAGCCGTACTGGAATTCCGGTATGACATCTCTTTCTCCGTTCGAAACGTTGAGATTCTTCCGAGTTGGCCGATATCCTTCCACATTCACGCGGTTGTTCTTCTTTGGGACGGGGACAAATTTTGCAATGTTCCAGGCTGCAGGGAAATAGCTGTTCTTCAGACAGTTGTTGAAGATTATAGACTTCAGGAGAACAGCAAAATTTGTTAACATTTTGATTACGTAATAAGTATTAATTGTTCTTTGGAGTTTTATGTGATGAAAATGTCCGCCTTTTCATCAGGAGTAGTGAAAACATCTAATAGTAGCAGCTCAGATGAATGGTTTTCTTCGTTAGACAAAATGAGGGTTTCGGTGGAGGCTACCTCATCAAAGCGAGTTTCTACTTCTTTCAGAAAGTCAGGAAGGTGTATGGGAGGGGGGTTTTTGAAATCAATATCGTCCGATGAAGAAGAAGTTGGGTGAAGAAAACAATGTTGGTTAAAATCTTTGATGACTTTGGATTTAAGATTCAAGAAGAAGTTTCTTTGAACAATGTTTCAATGTAGACTTAAAGAAGACCTGGTCCCAAAAATGTATGGTCATGAAAAAAATTAACAAAACTTTCCAAATTTCTCAAACAAGGTTTATGCTCAAAGCTTCTGATGACGCTTTGGCTATTGCTTTTGGCAACTTGGTACAAATCGATGAAAAATTCAATAAGGAGTAGGTTTTGGGACGAATATAGAGTTATCTATAGGCAATCAACACAAGTATGGACGTTGCTGCTAAAAAGAAATCTCATGAAAATCTACTTTTCATCATAAATTGCGTATTCGGTGAATCATTGCCATGCACATCGGTTATAATTATTCAATACTCGTACTTCTTGATTATTTGCGTTTCAGTAGAATCATGCGAGTGGAGTTTTTTCCAAAGTAAAAATTATCTTCGATTCTCAATGAGCAAAGACCTTCTAGTCAATCTGTCTATTTTATTTACAGAAATAAAAGTTTCAAAAGAAATAGATTTTAATGTTGTTGAGGATTTCGGCAAAATGAAATTACAATATTTTTTTTTATCTTTATAGCTGATATTATTAAGACAACAAACACATCAAAATAAGTCACACCAGGGGTATCATTTAGATTTGCGGCTCCGGGCCTTAAACAAGCTAAGTTCACCAATATACCTCCACCAAAATGGTTCTTAGAATTTAAATTAATATTATTAATATTACATTGATCAACAATTTTATGTACTCCGATTCTTCCTCAGCTTAGTTATTTTCCCTTTGTGGAAGGTGTTCAATCAAATCCGAATTTTATCAAAACGAAGATCATTTTTGTTTAACATTTTTATGTTCTCAAGTATCTACACAATCGATATGGCAGCATAAAACTTTCAACAAGGCCATTGAATAACAACAAATCAGAAAAATTAAAAACACACAAAAAAAACCTCTACAAAATTTATTCCGAAAATGATTAAGTATGCTCCCAAATGAAGAACATAAAGAAAAGAACCAACAAAAAATCATTTAAGACCAGTAATCGATGATTAAATGAAGCCGCCAAGCCACCACCACGACCATCGGCATCGCCGGAAAATGACCACTAGAATCAGGTTTTCCAATATCATTTTGACTATACTGTCCAGCAGAGTTCAGGTAAAACAGGTGAACGTCATCCTGAAGAAAGTCACAGGAACAAGAATTCTCTGTTCATTCTGAAAGGTTTTTTTTTGTATCGTCCGATTATAACGAAGAGGGAATCGTTTTTTAAGTTGACATATTTTTGAACATAAATAAGAAAACTATGGAAGGAGGCAGTAGAGGAATCTGGGATGTTTACGGTAAAAATATACACTCCATGAAGTAACAACTTTTTTTTATTAATTAATTGCCATCAATCATAAATTTATTCTTTTACAAGATTCGATAAGATCCTCGTACATGCGCATCGAGTAGTGCTGTTATGAAATCTATTGTTTTTGTGAATAAATCAATTAATCAGCTTTGAGGTTATATGAATTAGATATTTTCAACACAGTGGTTGATGGGTCTAATGGAATATTTTTATTCGAAATCACCTATTAAAGAAGAATTCGAAAGAGGTGGGAACTTATTTTTGATTAATTTGTTTAAATTTTATAATGAATTAGCAATTAATTAGACAGATAGTCAGGGGCAGTTGCTGGTATGTGGCATAAGACCTCTGGCAAAGACAAGTTTTGTTTCAAGTTCTATCTCATGCATATGGATTTTTTTCTTGTTTTATTATTTTTGAAAATGATTATTAATTTTGATGCATTCGATCTAATGCCCACATAGACCTCCAAGGTAGAAGAACATGCTCACGTTCATTCGTGGGAAATATCATATGGTCTCTATTTGATTTTAAACTTTTAACATAATCAAGCTTAAATAAATAAGGTCAAAAGAGATACAGATATTGGTATCAGTAGTTATCTCGTTGTAAAAGATATAAATCAACACTGATATATTTAAATTAATGCTTTGGCTTGAGGGTCTTTAATTAAAAAAAGAATTTATTCCCAACTAACTTTTATAGTTTATACTTAGGCCAAAATGAAAAACAAAACAATGCTAAGGGGGGAATTCGTTTGACTATAGATTTTTTTCTACTTTTATATACACAACTAATTTTCAATTTTCAAATCCCACTGAAAAACTAAATTAAGATTTTAATTTATTTAAAATAAAGTTCGAAACTCAGCTCTTTCGTTTTATTATAACTTTGACTAATGTACATACATGCAGGCATGTAATAAGATTGATTTAATATATTTTTGTCAAAAAATCGTGCTGAGGAGTTTGGTTCGAAGTTCGTATGGTCAAGAGATGGACAAATTTAAGGGAGGAAGTACGAGACAAGTAATGTCACTCGTATTTATACTGTTCGCGACATTTCCAAAATTGAGTTAATCTTTCGTCAAACTACTACTTTACAAAAATGTCAATGCAAATGAATAGATACAACGACAATGTATTAGATGATCTTTTAAATATGGAACGCAGGGTGATTAAAAACATAATAGAATTAAATATGTATGAACTTACTTTGAAATTAGTCAAACTCTGTCCCAAATGGCATACTTGCTATAGTCCTCAGAAATTGCTGCATTTCAACTTATCTTCCGGTGTTCACTGTTTTCAATAAATCTCTTCAAGAAGGTTACTTCTTATAGGAGTAGAAACTTTCGAATCTCGTGCCCATTCATAAATCTGGTGATAAGAAAAATATAGAAAATTATACAGGTATCTGTAAACTCTCTGCTATTCCAAAATTGTTTGAAAGTTTAGTAAAAAGGAGAGTGGATGTTATTACATCTAAATTTTTATCAGCAGAACAGCATGGTTTTTTATCTGGTAGATCTACAGTACAGTAACAAATTAAGCGCAGTTTGTATTTTATGTAACTAATTACATGGAAGAAAAATTTCAAGTTGATCAAACACTTTTTAACAAAGTATTTAGATTTCAACTAAAAATACTTAGCTGGTTGTCATCTTACCTCACTGATAGAAGTTAACAAGTGTAGATAAATAATACACATGCTCCAGGAAAACTATTTGTTGATCAGGTGTCCAGGTGTGCCCCAGGGAAGCCATTTTGACCCACTCCTTTTCATTATCTTTATTAATGATTTATTAATGATATTATTAAAAATTTTGAAGATTGCCAGCTGATTCAATATAACCTCAATCGCTTGTCAATTTGGTGCCATATATATGGTCTTAAACGTAATGTAAGAAAAAGTGAAATTCAAATTTAAATTATTGTACTTATTTACATTTTAATTTCTTCTGAAGAGCCAAATATAATTATGTACATATGTATATGTTAGCTGCGAAACTGCTTGTATGTAGATACATAAATAAATAAAAAAAAATATATTGCTATCTCCGTCTGGCTAATTTTATAGAGTTTAAAAAAAGGCTTCGATACATTAAGACATTCAAAACTTGTTTGAAATGCTGGAGAAAATTTGGATCGGATGACATTTTTTTGGAATTGTTCAAATGCTATTTGAAAAACAGAAGCATAATAATAAAAATCTTGAACATATGGACATCAAAAAATACCCAAGGTACGGCGCGCAACGGCATTCCCCAAAGCTCTATTTTGGGACCCATACTTTTTTATGTTCACAAATCAAATTTTAATAGCTTTAAAAAAAATGTATTTTGCGAATGGTACAGCGATAATAAGGAGCCAGAGAAACATAGTTGCACGCAGTAGTACGATGGCGATGATGCCACTATTTCGGACTAATAATAAATGCAGAAAAAAAAATAATGCACATTAGACCAACACATACATATCTAAGAAACCAAAATTTTAATAAAATTTCATGCAACATGGAAAATGTAAATGTAATGTAATCTTAAATACCTTGGTGTAAAGCTGGACTATTTTCTTAAATGGGAAGTTCATTCAATACATTTCTGCAAATACAAAACCGTATTCTAAAAAAAATTGATAACAGCAAAACACGAAATAAACTGGCATAACCAAAACACATCTAGAAGGAAGTTATGAATAGATTGGGTTGTTAAAAATTGCACAACTTTTTAAACTAAATATATTAGAAGAATATTACTAGATACGGTCAGCATTCAGCAATGCGAACGTCTAATAGATCATGAATAAAATACCAAAAGAAGAGCAAATCGCTTCCTGTAAACTCCACGGCTCAAATACTTCTAATGTATACAAAAACAAAAGTCAAATAAAATTGATTTAAGTTTTGTAAAATAAATAATTTTCTTTTTTAATATTCACTTCTGAATTACCAAAAAAAAGATTACTTCTTTAAAATTAAAAACTAAGCGAAATTCGAGAATATGTATTTTTGGTACATAGTACATATATTAAAATGCAACAATTAGTACTCCTTGGTATCATGGATAGTGTGTTGGACTATCACAAACGATGTTCGAATCGCATCCTATGCCCCTGGTAGATCTGTTAAAGAACTGTTATTGAACCCTGAAACCCAAATAAAGACAAAGAACTTCGGATATGTAAGTGCAACGTGCTACGTACAGCCGAACAAATAGCGGAGGACACAGATTGTTGCAAAACAGATATCATCGCTACCGAAGAAATGCGAGAAAGGTATGTCCTATTTAAAGTCGCACCAATATAAGCCAAATATGCGCTAGTACTCTGGCAGGGAAGAGAAACGATTAAACCAAAAAGGAGCTCGTAGATGATGATGTACGAGTATGATCAATGATCTTGTTATGACATCAAAACTTTTCTACACAATTTTAAAGCCATGCTGGGAAAAGAAGACATTTTGGTGGTACAGTCGGAAAGTACAGACTACACAACAGCACTTCTGGATGAATATTATCAACTTTGTTGCGGACCGAAAACAAAGCGAGCTCAGTCAAACAGATTTCCATACACAAGACACTACTCTTATGTCAACGATATTAGAAATCCGAAAAAATCGTAGAGAAATCAGAAGAGCATTTAACATCAGAGGACTGTAATGGCAAGCGATCACTAGGTCAAAATGACTGTCTTACATCCTTTCAAAAAGTCATTTCCCGCCAACTTAAAGTATATAGACCCATTGGTGTTTACAAAGAAGCCATTAGAAATAACGCAGATGACGTACTACATTTTACTTGATCACCACTCAAGCCAGTAAGCTCATGCAGCTAAACAATTAGCTCACAAAGTTGGCGCAGAATAAGATTATTAGAGCTACACGTGAGAATGAATAGATCAAGCTAAAGAATTGAACTTCTTCTTTAGAGGAAGTAGAGAAACGTAACAAAATGTAGGGAGAACCTCTGAAGATTAGAGCATCAAAATGTGGATTACTCAACGGAACAAAGCAGTAGAAATGTATTCAATGCTAAAGGCAATGGAATAGTAATCGGCCCTAGCGAGGTATCCGTTTGGAGGGTTTTTGCTTCGAGGTATTCTTCCGAAAGCAATTTGAACCTCCAAAAAGGATTCGTTGCGGACAATTTTTGATACCTCGCTAGGGCCGAATGTCTGCAAACTATATAACGACAATGACAAGAGGCCTAGCTTCTTAGATTTTCAAAGGGGCCGAGCATGAGTTTTGTAAACAGTAGTAATCAGAGCATCTACAAAATATAGTTGGAGGAAAAAGCTTATCCGATAAATAGAAGGTAGAACTAATTGTACCATTGCTCAACCAATTATCGAAAAACAAAACTCTCTGAACTGCCCCAATTACAGATGTATCAGTCTCCCTTATACCGCCTAAAAATCATTTTTGTGGTATCATGTGAATGACAACCTTAAAAAACTTGATTGGTTCATATCAATACCAATTGGAAAGCCTTTAAGGAACCAAATACTCACTTTCATCTTGAAAACACCTCAAGAACGCTTAAATAGACACTCGCACCGGCCACATATGACACTATCTATAGAGCAAAATATATAGATTTAAAGCAGGAAAATACCTAACTGATACCTTTGATGTCGGAAAATTATTTGGACAAGAAGATGACTTCTTTAAAATCTTCCTTGAAAAAATACTGGACAATTTTTGCACCAACAGTGGAGATAAGAGATTTGAAAGACCTGTTTTCATGAGGGCAAGAGAAATTATTTGCTTTCATCAAGAAAAACACACAACACCGATCTTGGAATAGAATGTTTACCCTAGTTAAGTTTGAGTTAGTTAGGAATTTGTCTACCTCATTCTAGGCTCAGATATAACTTCAAACAAAGATACCAACACCTGAGATCAAACTATAAAAAAAAAAATATAAAACTATAAAAATATAAAAATATAAAAAAAAAATAAATAATAATAAATTTTGTAAACCCCTACTTCTTTGCTAAGAAGTAAAAAATGTGTTTAATTTTTTTAAAAAGCAAATGTCTTAATCCAGGATTAATTAATAAAAGAGCTAATAAAATGTTTTGTTTAACAAATCTTAAATAAAAAATATGAATGTCGTCTCTTCTGCGATATGTAAGCTGTATGTAAGTTTAAGTTAAATTAAAACGAAAGAGCTGGGTTTCAAACCTTATTTTAAATAAATCTGAATATAAATTTAATTTTAAATAGAGGAATAACTGTATCTTAAAATTAAACGCATTCCCCCCTTTCGCACTATTAAGTACCAAAGGAATCATTTCATTAACTTAACGCGCTCTCATTATACGAGTATCGTTCTGCTTTATGCCGTAAACCTTGTGATATGTGAATGTTTTAGGCTGTTTTGGACGATCGGCATAGAGAGTGAAGAGAGGAGAAGGCTCAACAACAGTCCAACTTAGTAAGCAAAAATTATAAGTTCAACAAATGAGGTAGCTCTTGTTGACCCAATGAAGACCAACAAGGCGGCACAAAAAATGTTCGAATTTACCTTCCATGGACAGCGCAGTACAGGCAGACTACGACTCAAATGATACACGCTGTTACGAGTAACCAAATTGATCAAAAAAACTGAAGACATACACAAGGTGGCGCAAATCTAATCACTTTATCGTAAGATGTTATAATTTTTGCAAATGGCGTCGTATACGTCAATTATATTTGACATTTGTGAGCTACACAGCTAGAGTATACAAACAGACAAGCAATGGAGCGCTTTACTCTGCAACAGCGTGGAATAATTGTGTCGATTTGTTTGACCAATAATCAATCGGTGGTGTAAGCGCCGCGTGAATTTCGACGTCGATTTCATAATCGTGTCGCACCAACTGGGTAAACATTCCGGCGCTTATAGCTACTCTATACTCGAACAGACTGGAACCACAGGAGAAACCATGCGGGGCGTGGCCGTCTGGTTTTTCGGCCAAGAATATCGCGCCTGTGGATGCCGATGTTGCTGAGAACGAAGAAACAGCAATTAGACGACGGACCACGCAATTTGACATCAACAGACGGACCCTACAGCGAATTTTAGTGAAACACTTACACATTATCCCCTACAAAGTGCAAACAGTGCATCAGATGATTCCTGCTGACCGACCGTCGCGTGTGAATTACTATTTACTGGCCACGTAATCTCCCGTTTTGGTGATTTGACATGGCCAGCAAGATCGCCCAGACTTCTTTCTTTGGGGCTACTTGAAGTCGTTGGCCTATGACAATAAGCCTCACACAATCGCAGCCCTTTAGGAGAATATTCGACAGGAATGCTAACAGTTATTACCGGAACTCTTGCGGAAAGTCATTGAAAATGCTATAAAACGGGCATAAATGTGATCAACACTGGTAGAAGTCACATGACGATGTCTTTTACACTTAAAAATAAATTAGAAAGGTCCGAATAAAAATTTCCATCACTCGAAATATTTTTTTTAATTAGTAAAAAAAGAAGTTTAAAAACTGAACTTGATGATTAATTTTGCGCCATATCTAGCTGGTTAGGGACTGAACTACTGAAAAAAGTTTGTTGGTTGAGGAGTGGACCTGCGCCATCTTAAATGAGGAAGTATGCTCTAACGATTTGATTGAACTTTAAACAATTTTTAAAAAGCTCTTTAAAATTCAAATAACGAAAATATTTAGTTAACAATTTTTACAAATAAGGCCAATACGACTGTCTGACGTAGAATGTCAATCTCCAATAAAATTTGAGTCAATTGTAGTTTATATGGAAACCAATGCAAATCATTCCTTAAATTGCGCCGCAAAGTGGTTTCACTGACGCCAAAAGGCTGTTCCCGGCCGGCGACGATACGACACACATGTGTTCTCAACAACACTCTGGGCTTTGATGAATGGCATGTTAACGGTCTCTCACAGTCCGGTGCTCAACAAAAATCGTCACCAAATAAAGAATAGTCTTGTCAGATGGATCTTTTTGAGTTATGAGTGAGTTATGACTAACTACTAATTGACTGAATTCTTTTAAGAGGTGGATCACCCCACTCAAGTCAACATCCTTTTGAAAGGTTTGAAACATGCAGTATTTCATGAGATAATAAACATCGTTTTCTGAATGCCCAGTGACAACAAAATTTGTTCCTATTCTTCTTTTCCTGCTAGTGCCATGAAGTTCGAATATACGAGTATATTTAACAGACGTTAGGTCTTACTGAAATTTAATATCGAAAAAAAAGTTCCAGCTTTTTATAAATGCTTGTGATACCAAAACCTAGCTCGCTCGACTGTATATCTGTCTTAAAATATATCTGTCATAAAATATTTAAACTTGCTTAATCATCAAAAATACTCACAATTCTTCTCCGAGCATTTCTTACATCGCATCGACTTATCGAATCTTTCTGTCATCATCATTTGGAAGAACTTTATTTACCTGGCCAACTATTTTTATGAAAATGGTTTTTATGCGTTTAGCTTTGTATTCCCATTCATGCACGTGCATTTGCTTAACGAACTCCGGACAAACAAAACATAGATCATTAAATTTAATTACTAAAAAATGTTCACATTTTTTCTTAACAAAATATAAAAACAAAAATAAAAGCCATTTTATGAGCGGCTTCATCACATCTCACAGATGGACACAGAACAAAATCGCCCAACAACCCAGAAGAGAATTCAAATCACCGCGCCATAGATTGTCATACCGCAGAGTCCTCGCTTAAGAAAAGCAAGAGGTTTCTAGGAGATAGGACACAAGTTCGTTCGTCGCTGTGACTTTTTGTGAACGGTGGGACATGGCAAGGGCACTCTTTTTCCGCAATGACAATCTGAAACATAAAATCCGTCATTGTCGTGTCGTTGTGAGCGTCATCAAACAAAAACACAGTAGCACATCCGTTTGCTGAAGGTTTGTCTCTCCTTCCGATGTTCAGGGCTCGCAAAACTCAAGATAGATGTTAGCAAAGCCTCACATTTTTGTTTGTTGGGAAGCATTCTCCGCGTATTTTACTTCGACTATTGCGATTCAACTTGAATCTGCGAATAAAATAAATATTAAGCGAAATTTATTGCCGCTGTTTCCATGGTAATAAATTGATTCCAACTACTCTGGATGCAGCTAATGACGTTATGCTACTCCAGAGTGCAGAGGAGAGCAGTCAAGTCGTCTAGGAGGCAATTGTTTTGAGGTCCATCAAAATCTATTTGATCTTGCTGCCGTTTTTGCTACTGGATTGTGATGAAGACGAACCTTGTGAAAGGCTGTTTTTTTTTCTTTTTGTGGTATTTGTCCAGAATTCCTTCTGAATTGAATCTTCTGAAGACTGAAGACGCAGACGACGACGACGCAATGTTTAATCGTTTTGCAGCTATAATTTTCTTGATGGTATTTCGGGTGCAATTTACCCTAATTCTACTTTATATACACAATCAAATGCTTTGGAGAGGCAATCTTTTGGATCTCCTGGGTCTACTCAGCAGTAAGATTTTATGAATGTGTCTTTGGTTTTTTTTTCAATAAAGGATTCTTTTATGGTGTAGGGTTGTGGGAACAGAACTATATTTGTATGAGATTGAATCTGCAAAGCTGAAATGGTTGAGAACTTCTATGGACTTCACACAGATGTGCGCTTGGTATTCGAAAAATGGAATTTGTTTTTTGGTTTTTTTTTTCGTGAATAAAATTGAACCAACAAATTTCAAAATAATCAATGGTTATCCAGAAATAAATTAAAACAGGAAAAGTGTCATTTAGTCAAAGTTTCTTTTAAAGAGCCCTTATGCCTGACAAATATTTATTTTCAGACATTTATTTATTTCTTGTGTTCGAAGAAGAGATGAAAGTTGACTAAAATTTTGTCACAGCCATTTTCTAATGATTTATAGATGATTTTTGCAAAATGTCAAAATGAAAGATTTCATTGATTTCAATGTTCGTAGATACGAGTACTAAAATCATAACAAAAGTTTTCTTTGTTTAACAGGGTGGCGCAAAGGTAGTATCATGCATGAATTGGCGACCATTTTGTTAGAATTAAAAAAAAATATTTTTAAGAAAAGTTTATTTGAAGAAGAAAAATTGACAAATGGCCACCTCTCGAGTTGGGACACATTTTTGGTCGTTTTAGGACATTTTGAACTGTTGTTCGCAAAATATCTGCCTCCGAATTGGCGATTTCTTCTTCAATAGACGTTTTCTTTTTTAACTCTGAGCAGAGCACTGAGCAGAGCTTGAGTACGTTCTGAGCAAAATTTGATCATAACTCTCCGATTTATTTATGAACCACACTGAAGCTCTGAAGTGTCAAAGTAGTCAATCTGCATTTTTATTTGTTTTGTTTTTTCATCCGTCTTTGTCATATCCATCTGCTCGGTCATTTTATTCCGAGCTCAAAGACCACGCTCCGAACTAGCTCTGATTGAAAAAAGAAAATTAACCTGAATACTCTGATGTGTCTCACTTCCCTGCTCTGAGCTTAAAAAGGAAAACGCATAATATTAGCTTTTAAGATTGAAAGGATTATGGTTTGTTGCGGTTAACGCGAGATTTCAAAAATTTCCAAAGGTAGATGTCTGGAATTGTTAAATCTTGTGATTAATTGTGATACTAAAGTTTGTGATAGCTTAAACTGCGGTATTTCAAACTGTTATATTTTTGACTAAAAAAGCCATAGTCTTGTATTTTAAAATCTTCCTCTTCCTTGACTGTTAGTAGAACTAAAATATTCATGTAGACAACATTGCGAAGTTTATATCTAACCCTGCTATCTAAACAAAGAAAACTAGAAATTAGCGACCATTTTGTTGTATGGCTTCAATCTTATTTATGCAATAGATCATACTCGATGCTTTCAATGCTCATACAACATTTTTGACATTATCTCTGGAATACCACAGGACATCCATTTAGGCCCTTTACTTTTTATTTCATTTATAAATGATTTACCATCTGCGTTAATGCATTCAAAGTGTGTCATTTATCTAGATGATGTAACAAACTTCAATCTTCAATTCTGCATTCTCTTGATTGAATATTGCAACAAACTTTTGCTTAGTTTTTTGGACCTTCGTCGTTTCGTCGATGTTTATAGATTCTATTTGACGTACTCGGCCGCAGCAGCAATGTTCCCGGTCAAATGAGGCTGGTTACTTCTTGCGACATCTTTGATTGGATCAATTTGCCCTTGGAGCTCAGTCAGATGCTTAATTGTTCGTGCACATGGTACATGATGAAGAAAAGCGCGACGAAGAAATTCACTCTGCGTTAAAACAACGGACCGAAAATTGTTTGAATAAACAATAACAATAATTCCCTATTCTTTAGGCGTGTATAGACTCTATTGCTTGTTCTCAACTTATTCTCTATCTCTCAACATCGTAGATGCCATTTGCAAAACTGAGCAAAATTCACATTATTAGCCTACTTTTTCACCACTTTGTACAGAGAAATGTAGAACTTTACATAAATTTCAGCGAAAAAAAGCTGCAGGCTTATAAACTGTTTTCCAATAAATATTTCTGAACTTTGACAGGTGATTTCCGCCTTATTAATGTTGATAATTTCTCTTGTCAAATCAAAATGGAGAGTTATAGCGTTTAAAAACATGTGCAAGGGATTAAAATCTTTTTTGAAAGTGAATTTTTTGTTCGAGCAACATTTCACGTACTTTCCCCGAAATGTCATATTCAAAGACGGGAATTGCAATATACTATGTATGTGCAGATAAAGTTCTTAGTAATGGTTTTGGCAGCATCATCGGTTCGAACGACAAGAGCTATCGGTCAACGATAGCCAACTCCTTTTAGCCCAAATATAGAAGCCGACGAAATGTGGTTTCAACATATTAGCGCTGCATGCCACACAAACTATCTGGGACAAGCTAGTGATCGTAGGGGCACAAGGAAAGCCACTGGCCAATAAAAGGGTAGTAAAGTACTTTAGCATTTGGTTGGATCAGTATTTGTATTTCGACAGGCATGTATCTTGACAAAAATGCTGATCTTGTCAAGGCTAGGGGAGCTTTTGCACTGACGAATCGGTTGTTTTACAGCAGCTGGCTTGATAGTAGTTTGAAGGTGATTTGCTACCTATTACCTGCCTGAGACATTTACACATATTATTGAGTGCTCTTACTCTCCATGTTGACTTGTGCATTTCTGTTACACTTACAAGCATTTAAAGTTCAAATTTACATAACTGCGATTAAATCCGGTTATAAGCATTACAAAATAAACAAATAAAAAATATGTCGATTTCTTTTACACATGAAAAACCAATTTCTCTGTAAAGATTTCGATCTCTCGACAGATTTTACGTTCCCTTACACAAAAAACTCCATTTTTTTTTTTGACAGAGATCAAAATCTTGGAATTCGTATTTGAAGAGGGATATTGATCGGGGATCGAAATCATTGGTGTGTAAAGGAAATCGACTTGCTTTTTAAACAAAAGTAAGCTTATACCTTTAGTTTTTGTGTCTCGTAATAACAAACATTCATTGGACAAGTCCGTTTTTGTTCACCAATTCCTCAATTAAGGTAGAGATAACAGGTTTGCATGAAAGATTCGACATTCAAAAGATACAACAATAAATTCGAGAGGAGTTAAGTTGTTAGATTTTTGTAATTCCTTTGGATTTCGTGTGATGAATGGCGTTTTTGAATCGGATAAATATGGAGAGTTTACATTTGTGGGTCAGCAAGGACATTCAATAGTCGGTTATTGCCTGGTGAGGGGAAGCTGGATTTCTCTTGTAGCAGATTTCGAGGTCGTGAGCGTTCCTTATTCTGACCATATGCCAATAGTAGTAGAATTTGGGCTTAAACACTTAGACCAAGCGGATGCAACAGTCTTAAAACTTCCTCCAAAACTAAGGTGGAAAGAGAACAAAGTGCAAGAATATAAACGGAACTTAGATCGAAACCTACATTCAGAGGGCCAAACTACTATAGCTTATATTGAAGACATTATCAAACTATCTTGCCCTGCCACGAATAACGATACAAAAGTTACTAAACAGAAGGAGAAATGGTTTGATACTGAGTGTGAAAAAGCTCGCCAAAAATCTT
Source organism: Chrysotoxum bicinctum (assembly GCA_911387755.1). Taxonomy (NCBI): domain Eukaryota; kingdom Metazoa; phylum Arthropoda; class Insecta; order Diptera; family Syrphidae; genus Chrysotoxum; species Chrysotoxum bicinctum. The sequence goes on along the minus strand of OU426987.1, from coordinate 202,501,203 downwards.
TCGGATGGTTAAAAGCCTTTAGAAAACATAGTTGTAATTACTTCAAAAGTATGTATATGGAAGCAAATTCCAGGTTCAAACGAATTTGCAATGAGAAAAAATCAACTTTTTTTTGAAAATGAGTCTCTCAAATTAACCAATTGCAAAGATTCAAAAGCATTTTGGAGTACAATCAACCAACTAAATGGTAAAAAACTTCAAATAAGCACCAGATTAAAAATCGATTTACTGCACGACCATTTTAAAATCCTTTTGAACGCTGAATCTTTGACCCCACCTATTCACTACGCCAAACCAGCACATTCAAATTCAATTTTGGACTCTGCTATAAATCATGAGGAGGTGTGTTACGTATTACAAAAATTAAAGGACGGGAAATCAGCAGGAGCAGATGGAATACCAACAGAATTCATAAAATACGGAACGGAAATGTTAATCGGCAAATTAACTTCGGTGTATAACAACATCCTAGACACTGGTGAAATACCAGAAAACTTCAAAGAATCTCTCATCTTTCCGATTCATAAGAAGGGTAGCATAGCAGATCCAGGCAATTATCGAGGGATATCTTTTCTTACCGCATTCTATAAGATTTTCACATCACTTCTAAATGACCGCTTGACACAATGAATACAAAGAAACGAGTTGCTTAGTGAATTTCAAGCAGGATTTAGGAGCGGTTATTCAACTATCAACAACATTTTTGCTCTGCAAACCATAGCGAACAACTGCATTGAACAAAAAAAGAAGCTGTACGTCTTTTTTGTTGACTTCAAAGCAGCTTTCGATACTGTGGATCGCAATGCTTTGTTCTTCAAACTGTATAACGTGGGTATGTCAGCAAAATTTGGGAGAGTACTTGAAAATATGTATCATGGCAATCGATCAGCGGTTTGGAATGGTTCCGATATCTCAAAGTGGTTCGAGTCAAAGATGGGAGTTAAACAAGGGTGCGCTTTAAGTCCAAGTCTTTTTGCCTTGTTCATTAATGACTTAATTGATTTTTTGCCTGGAGGTATAGAAATGCCAGGGACAAATATCAAAGCACTCTTATTTGCCGATGATGTGATACTGTTTGCATATTTCCCTCAAACTCTGCAGCTGATGATTAACAAACTTGAAGCGTATTGTCGAGTATGGAATTTGAGATTGAATCTGGGGAAATCAAAAGTGATGATTTTCCGAAAGGGGTCTGGCAGAACTGCAAGGAGCGAAAAATGGTACTTCAACAGGGATCCAATCGAAGTTCTTCATAAAACCTATAAGTATTTGGGTGTAACTATTTCTTACAACCTTAGTATGGTACACCACCTCAAAGAAAAACTAATTGTAGCTAAAAGTCCAATTAGTGCAACGTGGAAGAAATGCTTTTCGAACAAAACAATTTCGTATAGTGTTAAATACAAGGTATTTGTATAAACTATTATGTAAATTGTAAACTTAAATGGAATAATAAATCGAATATATATCTATCTATTTATCTAACCTCAATTAAAATTGTAATTTTTTCAAAATACTTCAAACTCAAAACTGTAAATTTTCATATTGATAATTTTTACGCCAAAATCAAGTTGTAACATTGTCAATTTTTGTCATCTATTTCACAATGAGCAAGTGCCGATATTTTTGTCAGTGTAGACAAAATCTACCCAAGAAAGGAGGGGCCCCGAGGATAGGAATAGCTACAGGCCTATAAATGGCTAATTCGGCTCTGATTAAATTTAGAAAAGATTTTAAAAAATCTAAAAAAATTACATTTGCATTAAGTATTGCACTGACAAAAATATCGGCTTTCTGAGAGTCAGAAATTGCCGAAAAGACAAAGACAACGACCCATATAAAAAAAAAAAAAAAAAATTACAATGGATGCTCCTGGTGGCATCGGTAAAACATTTTTACTGTCATTGTTTTTAGCTGCTGTACGAGTGAATAAAGATATAGCGTTAGCGCTTGCATCGTCTGGAATTGCGGCAACTTTATTGGATGGTGGGCGAACCGCTCATTCGGCTTTAAAAATTGCCTTTAAATGTTCATATTTTGGAAGCGCCAACATGTAGCATTTCAAAAATATCACGAATGGCAAAAGTATTGCAGCAGTGTGAACTAATTATCTGGGACGAATGCATCATGGCACACAAGAAATCATTAGAAGCATTCAATCGTACATTACAAGATTTGAGAGGTAATAACCGTCTTTTCGGTGGTGAATTGGTGTTATTTGCTGGTGACTTCCGGCAAACGCTCCCGGTTATTCCTCGATCTACTGCTGCTGACGAATCAAATGCTAGCTTGAAATCTTCAACGTTGTGGAAATATGTGAAAACACTTTCTCTCACCGAAAATGTAATGCTAGCTTCACACGAGGCAACCGTTGCGGCAAAGTGTTGCAGCAACGTGTTTCGTTTGTTTACTACACACGTAGCAACTGTTGTCGCAACCACAGTACTGTTTGAGCAACCGACCGAAAATATCAAAACTTTTTGATATTTCTGGCAACGGTTGCAGCAACACAAAATCAATAGGCAACATAGCTACACACGAAGCAACGGTTGCTTCAACATGGCTCTGTTGCTGCAACGGTTGCCTCGTGTATATCTAGCATAAGAGTGTTATTGCAAAATGATCCAACAGCGGCAGAGTTTTCCAAGTAATTATTAAAAATTGGAAATGGAGAATTGCCTCTTGTAATTGATGGTCAAATAACATTGCCAAATAATTTTTGTTCAATATCAGAATCGACTGCTGCGTTAATACAAAGCGTGGGCAGAGTACGATAACCAAAAATTGATAACGGACTTTTGTAGAAGGGTCAAATACAAGCGTTTTTTTACTATGGGAAGGGGGGTCTATCTCGCCCCGTTTAACAGGTAGGGGCGATTTAAAAAAAATGACAAACTGAAAAAAATATTAAAAAAACAACGGGAACACTTACAATAAAGTACTATACCGGTTTTGAAAGCCAGAAGTCTCTTCTATAATCTTAAATTTAAATAAAATTATTTATGTCAATAGTTTTTGAAAAATTTGTATACAAGCTCAAAATTTTGTTAAAAAAAATGAAAAAAAAAAAAGTTTAGACCAATTTCTTTTTTCAAAATTGTGAAATGAAGTGCTTAATTGGCTTTTTGTGGTCAATGCTACTATTAATTTTGAATCGAACACAAAAAACCGAATGGTTTTGTCCCTTCTGGTTTTTGAGAAAATTGAAAATTACTAAAACTACTTTTTATTAAATTTTTCGCGTCTCAGTCAGTCAGTTTGTGAGTAAGTCAGGTGTTACTTAAAAATAGTCAAGTCAATTTTTCAATGTTCAATGTATTAAAACCGTTTTTACCAGCATTTTGATCACAAAAGAGATAATGATAGCAAGCACCTCCCGAATATCTAGCCAATATTGAGGCCCATGGAAAAATGTGCCGATAGATGGGTTTACTGTTTCTTATAATTTTTGTCAGCTTTTTTTATAGCTTTTTCGGAGCACCGCCATATCCAACCGAACTTGAAATTTTTATATTTTCTACCTTTATCGGTATGTTGGAACACAGTGGGGGAGTTGACGTTTTAGTTGGAATTGGACCAATTTCTTCTAAGAACGCGATGCTTTTGAAATATTTTTTTTTGAAACATTGAAAAGTTATTTAATTAAGGATGAAGTAGTGGATGCTTAGTCGCAATTCTTTATTCAAAGAAAAAAATACTTCACTCTAACAAAGGTTGAATAACGAATGACCTTGGTAAACAATAACCTGTACCACATTAGCATTAAAAATGTTAGACACAAACAATGCTGCATTCGTACAGTAGTACCTAGCTGATGTGAATTTTTCATAATGTATTAAATTTTCATGTCTGAACATTTTAAATGTGCAACTTTGGGCTACGTACATACAATACAAAAACCAAGAATATATTTTATCAAAAAGCATTGGTATACAAAATATTAAAAAAAGGACGTATAAATAAAATATAAATATAAATAAAAAAAAAACTAATATTTTTTTTACGCCCTGCGAAGCGGCGTATATAGAATCAATTCAATTCAATTCAATTTCAATTCAATTTATTTAAGAATGCTAAGGTGAGTACAAATAAGACGTAGTCTTTTATAGTACAAGTAATCGGAAAATTTAACATAACAATAATAGTAAATACAAATTATATAAACCAAAAGAGATAGTCTTCAATTATTTTAAAAACAAAAGATAGAAAAAAAAAAAAAAAAAAAAAAAGTACAAAACGTACAAAACGTATAAGGAAAAGAAAAGATAGAGAAGAAAAAGATTGAGAAGTAGAAAAATAGAAGATTGAAAAAAGAAGAAAAATGTAGATGAAATATTATTGCTGTCTACAATTTACATAAATTCTAATGCTGATCTTTTAAAGTTATAAGTACTGATTATTTGTTTAACCGTATTGGGAAGTGAATTCCAAAGTCTGATAGTATAGATGAAGAAAAGGCGCGATGAGTTCAAATATTTAAAAGTGGGCACAATAAAGTTCCGAGTTCTGTTGGATTGGGAAAATTGAATTTTATCGAATAAGTATGCTGGAGATTTGCTATTAATAAGGCTGTGCATGAACTGACAACATCTCATATTAAGAAATTGTTGGAAAGTGCAACCAAGTACAAGAGAGTGGTAGTGCGATATATGATTGTAACGACGTAGCCCATAAACATACCTAATAGTATCATTAAATGCTACAAGAAGTTTGTGTTGAGAATGGGAGTCAAGCTTGCAGTAAACCAAAGTAGAGTAGTCAATGAGGGGAAGAAACAGAGTTTTGATAAGTCTTAGCTTTGTGTTGAGTGGGGTGAAGCCAGAAGACAGCCAAAGCTTACGCAGGCCCCCATATATCCGACTTATTACGTAGTTTATGTGGTCAGTTGCGGAGAGTGACCTATTTATTTTAAAACCAAGATTCATAACAGTATCAACAAATTTAATTTCTCTCTTATTTAAATATACGATAGGTAGTTCACTGGTATCATACTGTTTCTTGGATATAAGAATCATTTGGGTTTTTTCGGAATTGAGATTCAATCCATTGCAAAGAGACCAGTTATAAATTTTTGATAAGTCCTCATTTAATCTAATAATCAAATCTTCAATCAAACCAATTGGGCGCGATAGATATAACTGCGCATCGTCTGCGTAAAGGTGGAAGGAAACATTTGAGCAAGCACTGGGAAGATCATTTATGAATAGGCAAAATAACATTGGTCCTAATATTGAACCCTGGGGTACTCCACTAGTCACGGCTTTGAAATCAGATGATTTTCCATCATGAACAACTCTTTGATAACGATTGAATAAGTAATCTTGTATCAAGAGAACGGATCTTTCGCTAAAGCCAAAATATAACCTGAGCTTTTGACACAATATTTTATGACTCACACGATCAAAAGCCTTGGAAAAGTCAAGCAGACAAAGCACCGTTAAATAGTCTTTATCATACTGGATTCGAATGTCATCAAGAATTTTAACTACAGCGGAAGAACAACTGTGACGTATTCGGAATCCTGACTGCACTGGCGATAACAAATGTTTTTGATCCAAATAAGTCGATATTTGGTTAGAAAGGAACTTCTCCAAGACTTTTGAGAGGCATGGTAAGATACTAATAGGGCGATAGTCAGTTGCTAGAGATGACTGAGATTTTTTGGGCACAGGTATAACTTTAGCTAGTTTCCATTTATCGGGAAATGTTGATGATGTTATACAAAAGTTAACGATGTGTGTGATACAACTTATTGTGTGGGTAAGGATTATTTTTAGAAACCGAAGAGAAACACCATCATCACCTACCGCATTCGATCTTAAAGAACGAATAACATTGATGATGTCAACCTCAGCAGCAACATCAAAGTCAAAGTCCCCTTCATAAAGAAGTCTAGCTTCAGGAGTAAAACTTGAGGTGTTATTGGCAATGTTTAAAAAATTATTATTAAGGTCAGTTACGTCAGGAATGCTATGAACACCAATCTTTCTTCCAACTCCTATTGAACGTAAATTGCTCCATAACTTTTTAGAGGGCAGGTCAGTGCTTAGTTTCGAAAGAAAATATCTTTTTTTTGCCCTACGTGTTATATAAGTACATCTATTACGAGCACTACAAAATACTTCCCAGTTCTGATTTATTGGTCGTTGTTTCCACTTTGAGTACAGCTTGTTTCGAATTTTCATGGAATTATGTACCTCACTAGTGAACCAGGGGCACTTTTTATTTCGTATAGAAACTGTCTTAATAGGGACATGCCTATTAAAAAGATCCAAAAGTAATGCTTGAACAAACTCAACTTTATCATTTACACAAGAGGCTTCATAGCATTGATGCCAAGGAAGCAGGCTAGCATTAAATTGTAGGGCATTGTAATCAATTGAATCATAGTCTCTGAATTCAAAAAAAGATGAAGTAAAAGTGCGAGACATATCTACTCCATAAGTACAGAATAACAGGTCGTGGTCAGATATTCCCGCCAGGGACAACTGGTCTTGTAGGAGGACATATGAAGAATTAGAAACCATGATTACATCTAAAAGACTAGGAGAGGAATTAGGGGAAAAATGAGTTGCATACGAATTCACTACTGATAGCCCAGCAGCAGCAGTAAAATCAAGTAGTTGGTGAGCTCTACTATCAGATATTAAAAGGTCCACAGATGATGATGTGCTCATAGAGTGCGGTGAACTCTTGCAGTGCGGAAAATAATGGTTCTGGGGAATGGCAGCGATGCGGGTTGTAAGATATACCAATGAGGCACTTCGTAATACCATCGGTTACTTCCAATAAGAGGTACTCTACTGCACTTCCTTCCGATTGCTTCAAGATTTTGTGCGCAAATAATGTGTTGCAGTACACTGCGACTCCTCCACCAGTTGTAGTAGTAACCCTATCATTACGAATAAGCTTAAACCCCGGAATATCATATAAATCCACTGAATCATCGGAACAGAACCAAGTCTCACAGATGCAAATAATGTCAACCCCAGAGTCCATAACAATATAACGTATATAGTCCAATTTGGTTATACTAAGGCTACGAGCATTAAGGTAACAGATTTTAAGCCCTCCATGTGCACTTGATAATACCTTAATAACTGATCGCACCGCAGTTCCATCAACAAAATCAGATACATTAACCATTTCCAAAGTACCCAATAGAAATAAAGAAATACAAATTTAAAATTGGAGATGCACAATAATATAAACACCAAAGACAGAGTAGAAGAAAAGAGGTAAAGAAAAGTTAAAAGAAAAAAAAAAAAATTAGTAAATAAATAAAGAAATATTAAATATTATAAAAATTTAAATTGGGGTAACTGCTGAATTAGTTTTGCTTCGAAGAAAAGGCGACCCTCTTACCTCACTTTCCTTGCCTTTACGTTCAGCTCTGGTATTTGCACTAGCTGACATTATTAATTGAGATAATTAGACTAAGCAAATCGAGAATGAGAGCTTAAGAAAAACAGAGAAAAACATCAGGTTAAAATTCAACAAGTATCTTGTTAGATCAACAAGTTGCACTTTTTATTTTAAAGTTCCAGAAGAGTCAGAAACGTACACTATATTCGTGGTTAAATTTATATTGGACTATTTCTGCTAAGATTTTATTTGGTTTAAAAAGATGGTATGTTATTTCAATATAGAATTGTTTTAGATACCGAAAAGGATTTTGACATGTTAATTTTAACAAATATTATGTTATTTTAACATGATCTGCTAAATTCAATTTTAATACACACCACGTTTATTTAAGGTTTTATATAGTAATTTGTAGAGCTACATATGTATCTGATAAACTTAACTCAGTACCGAGTTGACTTAACACTGTGTCTGTTCATTTCAATAAAACATTGTGTTGATTTTCTAAATGTATGATTGACATGATACTGTATAACCTAAAAAAACACTGTTGATTTTACATTATTTCTTCCCATTTCAACACTAGTGAGTGTCGAAAATAGAATAGAATAAGCATGTTCATTATTTACAAGTTAAAAAACTTACCAAACAGTAGAACAAGGCTTAATCCAATTTGAATTTTGTTTTAATTTCTCCACTTAAGATCTGTTTTTTGAATCAATGTTCAGAATCCACAGTTTTAACACTTCAAACTAGCTTAACTTTTTTTAATTATTTGAGCACTAACAACCACAAAAAATTTAGTTAAAAAAAAATGATTTCAAAAGGTGATTAATAAATCAGGAAAAGGTTTTCACTGAACTTACAATATATATTAATCTTCTGGATGTTTTTTTTTTCTTCACCGAAATCACAAATCTACAACTCCAAATAGTAGCCAGAGCCATACAACTATTACCAATGTGTAGAGTGCGCCTCCAAACATGCATATCCAATTAAAATGTTAATCCATAAATCAGTCCAGCTGGCGTAATACCTCGCCAATATCTCTTAATCCGCCGCTCACGAATGGGACTCGATGGTCCTTTTTTTGTGGTAACCAATTCGAACTGCTCCGGGAGCATTGAAACACTGAGTAACGGGATGGGATCTGATGCTGCAGATTTATGTAAATTTTCGCATGTTTTTTTTTATCGTTCGCACACACCAGTGCCCGACTTAATTGTACCCACAAACTAAAAGAGAGCAGCCCGAACTCTGCCTCCTGCAAAACTAAACAAAAAAAAAAGGGGCGCCGCCTTTGTAAGTAAGAAAATCCTTTGTTTCCGCCACAGAACCACTGGAATTAATTTACCCTCAAGTAAGTCAAATACAAGAGTGTGTAGCTACTACGTACAAGTGCACCCTACCGATTGATTAATCGCTAGGTAGCTGGCGGACACAACAACAAAAAATCACTGTAATTGCGAAAAATGGTATCGATTTATTGGCATCTTTCCCGGTGATAACTCAAGGCGCTTTAACGCATTTATATTTTTTTTTTTTTTTTTTTCGAATTTCTAAGCCGAGGAGGCAATGCCAAGCGAGATAAGCATCACGCAGTAATCGAAGGGTGATACTTAACCACTAGCGACACTGAGAAGGTGGAACCACTAACAGAAGATCCGCATCTGAGCCCCGATTCAAGATCAAAACATCGAAAAACAATCTCTTTTGGGGCCTTGAATTTATTCGGATGGAACTGCGTTCAAATGACCGAGTCTTTGACACACGACTTGACAGTGCAGGAACAGCTCAATTCAGGTCGGAGAATCTCATCGAACTGAAGGTGCTGGTCTGACTGTCGCTGTTCTGGAGTCTGTCGCTGTGGAGTTGAGGCAGGTTAAAATGCGCGATTGGATTTTTATGTGGAAACAGAAAATCAACCCGGTTTTGTTGTGGTATGAGCACCGAGAAGATAGATAAGCTGCCATCTAATGGCGGCCTAGGCCGACTGCATAACAGCACAGTTCTTGGCCGCTGAGAAATACCTGTCTCTTTGTGGCTCCGGCAGTAGTACCGGTGTTGGTATCCGATGATACAGCTCCCGAAGCGTATCTCTACACTTCCCACTGCAACTTCATGTGGAAGCAACCTATTTCGGCGTGCAATGGAATGGAGTAGAGTAGAGTGCAGGATTTGAAATGAATGTTAACCGAGAACAGTTGGCCCAACCTACGGACGAGTGGAAGATACAACAGAACAGAACACCAACGGGAAGAAGATACATATGTGCGTGTGCTCATTACTTAGTTTACTGGGTACTCGTACTGGCCTGGGTTATAGGAAGGCATTGCTGGATCGAAAAGAGTAGAACTTATAGTGGCGGAGCAGGAGCTGAAAATCAGGAATGAAACAAAAGAAAAATGAAATTAAAGCACTCACCTGGAAGATAATGTTGTGGTAAAAGTTAAATGGACAATTACGTGTGATGGCGATGGCATAGAGCGGACAATCGGACAAAGGGAACAACAACCATACAAAAAGCAGAAGAATGCAATGCAGCAACAGGTCGCCCGTTTTTGTGCACAGAATGAGTGGCAGGGCAGCTTTTAGCTGGAAATTTATGTTGGTCGGTATCTGTAGTTCTGCACGTTTTTTTTCTGTTGTTTTATATTTTCTTTTGCGTGAAGAAAGAAAAATTGCTTTTCGATGAACCACGTTTGTTTTATGTTGATGCGTTCTTGTGAAAAAGGCAGAGGTAGGAAGGAACCCTTTAATCATGGAAAGTCATGTAGTATAGGAAGGTTCTTTTTTTTTGTTCAATTTATGTGATTTCATTATTTCATACATTTTGGATTTAGACAGAAAGTCGGCAGCTCGTTTTACACGAAATAAAAAATAGTTTTTGCCAAATCAATTTTTTTTAGAACAATATTAGAAGCAAAATTAGGAAGGTTTTTTGTATATTTTTAAAAATGCACTTAATTTCCCTTGTAAAGTGTTTTGCTATAGAGGTTTCTGAAATTTGACATAATTGCGGCCATTTTGTTGAAGCTCCATCTGACAAATTAGCTGTCATTTGGTGAGTTGACAGTGATGGCCTGGCAAACATAGTTGTCAAAGATGTAGTATAAGAAGTATGGACCGATGATGCCGCCATCCCATAATCTACACCAAACCGTGACTTTCTGGGATGCTTTACAATTTGTTGGATCTCATGTGGATTGTAATTGTCCCGAATTCGACAATTTTTCTTTTTGACGAGCCCATTCATCCAGAAATGGGCCTTGTCATTGAATATGATTTTTCGAACGAAAATGCAGCCAATTTCCTACTGTTGTTCATGCGGTCGTTAACTTTGAACTCCAAATCATGGTGCAAAATTCACCAAGTTAGAGTCGGCGAAAGTCCGAGTTCTTGTGCGCGGCCAAAAATTAACTGCACCGAATTCTCCTGCATACTCTCACGGACAACGGCGATATTTTCAGCAAAAATTTGCATTTTTTGGATGTTGGCAAATTGTTAACTGGACCGGTGGACTCAAATTTAATCCCCACCACGTTTCAAATAGTCCTCTCGGAAGGACGATAATGTTGATTTCAAAAGACAGCTAATTTGATAAATGTAGCTTTAACAATTTGGCCGAAATAACATGTCAAAGCTTAGAAACTTCTATTGGAAAACCCTTTAGATATAAAAACATACATGTAATTAATGAAAAATGTTCAAACGCATAAAATTTATTTTTTTAAATTGGCGTCTGATTTTTGGAAAAAAAATATGAATTTATGCAAACAAAATTTAAAAAATTGTTCTGTCAATAATTTTTTTTTTAATATAAGAAATTACATTTAAATTTTTCTATACAAAAAATTTGGTATGCCAATTTTAATTAATAAACAATATATATTTAAGGAAATAATTTTAAAAAACAATTAGTCACCCGTTTTCAAAATATTGAAGTTTCAAAAATAAATTTGGAATTTTTTTTCTTTTTCAAAAACACTTACATATACATAAACAAAATAATATTAAATTTGAAGAAGCTCTTGTGTAATTTTTTTTTCGAAATCGATCTACCGATCGGTTCTTTGATAGGTACTGTTATTTAACATTTTTTGTTAAAATTTTTGTCTACCAAAACGTAGACCTATGTACATGAGTTCACATAATTTTTTTTCGTTACAGACGTTTTTGAAATAAATAAGATTTTTCATAATTTCTGTGTCGCAGGTTCCGTTAGTTTTGAAGCTAAGAGAAATTATAATTTCCCTAGGGAATAACCGAAGACCCTTAACAACCAAGGTTGAAGAAAATCGCTTCAGCGGTTTGAGTTGTAGGATGAGGTACGTAGACAGACAGAATTGCGGGACCCACTTTATTCGTGTTCTCTATTACCGCGTTGTTAATGTTGGTCAAAAGCTTTAGTGAGATTTTTTTCACATAATGCTTTCCAGAAATACTTACTCTAGAGTATCTACGAGTATGTATGTACATATGTACTATATATGTATATCGCCAGTAATAACATATAAAATGAAAGCGTTCTTCACACGCAAATAATTATGACCGCAACGATACCACATTGTCAGCATGATCAGGCTTCTCTGCAGTCAAATTTCTCTGTCTAGCATTGCATCCGAGGAAATACAAAAAAGTCATAGATGAAACGAAGAAAATTCACATTCGAAAATCAATGGAACTCACAACTTCATGAACTACTCGTACAATTATTGAATTACATATATTATTTTCTCAAAAAATTATTCAATTGCATTAAAATTTTAGATTCCAAGTGAAAACAGTGAACCAACCTGAAAACTAAGAATTCGAAACTGACTGAAAACTGATAGATAAATCACCCTTATTACAGAATTCGGCGAATGTGCTAAAGTGACAGTTCAAATTAATTTCCAAACTTTTGCTTTTACTGAATCCGACGAAAGAAAGTTGAACGAATGTCGGTTACAATCCCTGCATCACCGACATTCTGTTCAACTTATCTGGTATTACTAAATCCGCAGTCCATTCGTACTCCATACAATTTCTTTCATTTTACATTCGTGCCAATTTCTAGACGAATCTGAAGTGAATCTTTTTAAACAAAAAAAAAATGAAAATAAACAATGGAAAGCACAAAAATATAAGTCGAAAAGTTATAATAATGAATGTTTAAGTGTTGGCTTAAAAAATTTTAATAGAAAACGGACAACCAATCGGAAAGAATTTAGAGAAATGGTGGAAATGATGAAGACGCAACCGGGCACAGCCAGAAAAAAAATGCACACCGGTTGGCATTGAACGGTTCCCCATCCAAGTACTAACCATGCACAACGATGCTTGATTTCACAGATCGATAGCGATGTTATTATCAAAGCCTAGGCCGTTGACTAAATGCCTGTAACTGACAGCGTCGATAGAAAAGTTCATAAATGATAAAGTAATTTTAGGAATCGACAATGTAGTTCATCCGGCGAATTCCATAATTCAGTTTTACAGGGGATGCGAAAGGTCAACGGATCGAGTTAACTCACCGGGAGTAAAATTCTGCGAATTCTGTAATCGACATGAATAATATTTTCGAAAGTTTATCAAAAAAGAACTTCGAATAATCGGAAGTCACATGTAAACATGATAGGCGAGTACCAATTTTTATAAGAAAGATGACATTAAATCTTATGCATACATTTAAGCTTCTCTTGTATCCAATAAAATATTTTAGAATTAGTCTACAATAAGTACTCACCGAATCGGGAAGTTGACTCTCCGGAGTTTCCTGAAAATAAACAAATAATTTGAAAAGTTTAACATAATGTATTTTATTCAAATGATATAAAAAATAAATTTAATTGATAAAATATTAAATTTATTATTAAATGCTCACATTTATCACCTCAATATTCTCTTGAGTACGATCATGTATTAAGTTACTGTCCATGGATTAAACTTGCTGTAAATGTTATGAAAATTCGATTATCAGAAAAGAGTATCTTATCATAAAAGACCTACAGAACTACTAGATATTAACTGCCAGATTCTAAGCACATACCGAATAGTCGAATACAACTATGAAAAGACAGCAATTCAATTCAAGAAAGTCTCAATTACAAGGTAGAAAGTTTTACATTCGACTGACATAAGAGCCCTACATGGCAATGGTGAGGTATAAATCGACTTATATAATGCAAAACAGCCTGACATAAATGAGGTATTCTGTTTGAGCACAAGATTACCAGGGTCTCATCTGTATCATCATCATCATCGGAATCGAACTTTATATCAAATCAGATGGTCCATATAATATCGCTATAAGCCGATAGCCGATTATTTAGAAGTTGAACTTTTCGTAAATCACAATTATTTTTACTTTGACTTTCACAGCTCGAGGATTTTGGAAACGAGTTTTCTAATTATATTGCTGAATTATGGCGATCAAGCACCCACCCACGCTTGATCAGTAAATGGAAAGATCCAACTTCAATTCATGTCGTAAGAAAGTATAGATTTTTATTTTTCAAAGAATTGAACTCTAGATTTTGATCAGACTTAACATTACGATGATGGAGAAGACGAAAAAAGTGGGTCTCGTAATTCTGTTCCTTAAGCTTGATAGAGAGCATTTTTAAATCCCCCCTTTCTCACACGTCCTTTTAATTTTTTTGAAGACCAAAATTTTATAAAATATTTTTTTTCTTCAAAAAATTTCATTTAGTGCTTGACAAAAAATTTACGAAAAATGGAAATATCGTACCACTGATTTTGATAATTTTTTGAATGCTAAAACTCTCCAAAAGTTTGGATAGTATGGTATATTCAAATTTTCGAAAATATCAGATTTAGAAAACCTCATGCTCGATTTTCTTAAAATTGACAGTCAAAACGAATTTTTTATACAATCTACAAGATGTGTGAAATAATGGTACCTACCACACAAATGTTAAAATATGGCTTTTGAAAATCGTTCTTTTGATAATTTTTTTTTTCTTGTCATACATTTTTAAGATCTAGGTATAATTCAATAAAAGAAATTTGAAGTCAAAATATTGCAGACTGTACCTACCACAGAACCATTTTTTGAATTTCTCACTATGGGCATAACGGATTTTAATTAAATTTTTCTGGAAAAGCTTTTAAGAAGTTTGAAAAACATTGCATTTCAAAACTTAAAAAAAAAATATTTTTTGAATTTTTGAAAAAACAAATTTTTTTTTTTTTGGAAAATTCTATAACTCAAAAACGGGTTTTAAAATCTAATTTTTATTTTTACAAAAATTTAAGGCAGTTTGTGTAAAATAAATAAGTTTATAACAGCCTTCGGGTTAACAAAATTTAACAGGCGATTTACTTTAATCTTATATCGATTTATCTTACTGTGTGCATACAATACCGACAGTGTCCCAAACAAAACAACTGTAGATGACCATGGAAGATATGTTAAACAATCTTTCATAATCTGAAACACAGAGGTTTGTAGGTAAAAGGTGAAGCACATGGCTATGATCAGATTTGTGAATACGGATCAAAAAGCGTTTTCAGTCGAACTTAAAATTTCACCAACTTCAGCAGTACAGTCTTGGGCGAAAAAAAAGGAAATACAGAGTTGAGAATTTTTCCACGCTAATTTTTTGGCAGGGCGAGCGATTAAGAGCTATCATAGGTTGTGTTATAAGCAATGTCCATTTTTGCCGTGGAATTATATAGGGGTTGATTGTCAAAGTGCTGAAAAAGAGAATTCTCAGATTGACGTCTACTTTATAATCGTGAAAAATATTTTTAACATTGTGTACGACGCAGGGTATCATCTCCATCACCTTGTTTCAAAATCTAAAACGTTTCTATAAAAGTCCCCAGTTTCAGGCAAAATTGTACGTCATATCGTTGCTCCACAAAATCCTGCATTTGAAAAATCGCCAATACCTCTTAATCAAGTTGCACTCGAATAATAAATAAAAATACATATGTGTAACGAGATAGCAGGATTTTGGCACCTTATTTCAAATATCCCGTTACTTTCTGAACAGATCTTATACATAATACCCTTAAGATTTTATAAAATCGTCTTTTCGAGATATCGAATCAAAATTATTTAAATTCTAACGAAATTATTTTGACCATTTTTATGTGCGAAGGCTTTTTTATAATACAAATTCTATATGCTACTGAAATAAATCAGTTTTTATTACTGAACGAATAAAAATTTAAATTCCAAAAAAAAAATTACTGTTTGGCGATATCGAATTTTGAAATAAAAAAAAAGTTTTTTTTTTGCCGATAATGAGAAATTCAAAATTCAAACAAAAATTGTTCTATGGTAGGCATAGTCAGTAATATAATAATCTCAAAATTTTTGATTGAAAATGTAAAAATTAATTAAGAGAAAAAAAATATATCAAAATCTTAGGCGCAGTTTTTTTTTTTTTGGAAAACCATTTTTTTACATTTGTATGGTCCGTACTGTTATTTTGAGATAAAATTGAAGTTTTTTCACATCTTGTAGATTGTATTAAAAAACTTTCAACTGTCAAGTTTTAAGAAAATGAAGAATGAGGTTTTCGAAATATTGAGTTTTAAAAATTTTCTCATAAATTCAAAACAAAAAAATTGAAAATTTGAATACACAATACTATCCAAAGTTTTAGGGAGCTTAGACATGAAAAATGATCAAAATCAGTTGTAACGTTTTTGAGAAAATAAAAAAAAATGGCACCATTAAAAACCATTTTTTTTATTTTTTTAAATATTATTTTAAATATTATTTTTTTTAAATAAGGCACAGTTCGTATGGCAGGTACCCTTATTTTTGGGGTAAAAAAAAACTTAGGGGGGTAAATTTAAAAAAAAAAGCCAAATTTAAAGAATATTGGCCGAGCCGTGTATGCTGTAATCGATCAGCCAGATAGACAGAATAGCGAGACCTACTTTTTCCGTCTTCCCTATGATCGTAATGTCAAGTCTTACCAAAAGCTCGATTTTTTGTTTTACGAATGCATAACTTGCGTACTCCAGCTTATCGAGCAATAAAAAAAAACATTTACTCCTCGGAAAAACTGATGTGCGAGACTGGAGTTCGCCAGGGTTCATTCGAACTAGAACACATTAAAAATGGAATACATGCCAAATGGAAAACAGTTCTATTTTCAGATGAATCTAAGTTCAATTCAATGGGATCTGACGGATTTGTACGGTAGGGAGACCAAAAGGCGAACGCTTAAATACTCGTTATTCAAAAGCCACAGTTAAACATGGTTGAGGGAATATTATTGTCTAGCGATTTCCTATTAGAGAATCTATTTAAAATTGTAGATCAGAGAATTGATCGGACCAAGAGTAATAATTTATAATCCATCCCTGAACAAGCTCAAATTGCCTTCAATAACTTTTCCAAGCAAACATTTGATAATCTAAATATTAGGAGTAAATGATCATTATTTAATTGTTTTATTTATGAATTCAAAAATGTGCTTTAGTTTTGTCCACTTAATTTTTAATGAATTTTAAATAATTTTCTTGATTTTTGAATAAAGTTAGAGCAATAATATAATTTAGTAACTGTAAATTTAAGACTAATATATTTTGATTAAATAATATTTATTATTAAATTTGCATTAGTTTTCTTAATTTCTGTTACTTTTTTTCTAAAGTGAAATCATTTCGTACTTTAATTTTGGCCAACACTGTATATCAACCAAATTAACGAATCGTTATTTTGGTGATTGCTTGTCAATACTTACTTAGAACTTCGATTTTAAATGTATTGTAAGTAATTCCATTGATAAACTTGGTATTACGGTTGTCAAAAATGCTGATAAACATCAAATTTTTTAAAAACCACAAATTCTTCGTTGGCAAATGTATCAAATAATCGGGTGTTAAATTTTTCTTTATTAAAATATAATCTATAAAAGCTATTTGCTGTTTTTATTTAAAAGAAAAAAATACAAAAACTAAATTTTTTACTAATATTGTTTTTTGAAAGGTTATATGAAAAGGATGAAAATGTTATGAAGTATGTCAACAATCACATGGTATATGAGAGATAATTCAACCAACCTTATATATTTTGGGCGAAAATCAAAATATCCAGACAAGATGTTGAGTTCCACAGAGATACCGTCAGACTTTGTGCATAGATTCCATTCGCTACTTCTGTAGTTTTCTTCATTAACTTTAACTATCTTTTAATTTATTTTCTGTTTCTAACAAATCTACTCCTAAATAAACAAAATATTGTTAGAAAGATCGAATTTCGTTTAATAAAAGCACTTAAACACATTATTCAACTTAAATTATAGCTTAGCTTCATAAACCACAAAACAAAACCAAATGCAATTTAGAAATGACAAACGTCAAAACAGAAACCATTCACAATGTAATTTTGATCAGTATTCACAATGGGATACAAATTCGCAATTGCAAAGTATTGTAGAAGTTATACAAAGGCATTTTATAATAATAATGTATAATTTTTGAAGAAAGTCTGTTCATTGAAATTTGGCAAAAACACAATCTACAGACACATGAAGAAGTAACTTTTTTCTATACTTTCAAAATAAAATGCACGACTGGGTCGCACGAACTTGCTCCTATGTAATAGACTAGGGATTTTCAAATGAATGTTATTAATTATACTCTGTCCAACAAAAATTGGCAGTACAGGCCTTATGGGAGAGCTTTTTCTAAAGCAGTGGCGCCTGATGCACCCTCACTACAATGCGTTAGGAAAAATGCCACTAAAAAAAGAGCAAGCCACTTGACTTTTCTTAAGGAACTGTTGTTGTAATTCTTTGCAAAAAGTTGTACACCCCAACACGACCGTCGCACAGTGGGGCAAAATGGTGAAAAGATGGCATTAAATCAACCAACAGGTCTAGAAACTTGAAATTTGGCACAAATACTACTGATACCAATGTTAATACATTTCCAAAGTTTCTAATAGCCACGCCCATTTCTAGGGTTACCACCCATACAAATTTCGTTAGTTTACGAAACTACTTAAAAACGGCTCAAACGATTTAAATGAAACTCTGCATGTATTGCATTCTTCGTGATTGTAATACAACTACATTTATAAAAAAAATTTAAAAAAAAATTATAGGGTTACCATTTCGGGATATTTTGTGTTACTAATTTTTGTTTGCTAAACTTAGTATCCTTTCTTCAATAGAAATAAATTCTTTGCTTTTCAGCTACATGTACACTTTTAAAAATTTAGTTTTAATAGGTCTACAATATCTATTTGAGCTTGGACGTGAATTTTTGTATATTATTTTAACACCAGAAACTAAGCGAAGTAGAACAAGGCAAGTAAGAAAAACAGTCGATTCTACTTGGTCCAATTCATAAAATGCTTACTTATTTAAACAGTGACCAAAACTCCTATCAAAGTCCCATTTAGAGTACAAGCATACATTTATCAATTCTTAGTGAAGTGAATTAATCTCGTCTTTTTGGAGAATAATTAAGCCTTTAACTGTTAAGTTTAACAAACTTTGTAAACTTGTACTCACAGAAGTTTTCGAAACAATGATATATGTTCAGGATCGGGATAGCAATTTTTTTAACACTACTGAACTATTTTATACGAAGGAAATACTTAAGAAGCTATAATTTCATATTGAAATTTAGATAAGCCTGCTTCGAAAATTAACGCAAAAGCTTCTTCACCATTCATCGAAGTAGGTTAAATGGACTCTCTTAAAGCTTTCCTACACTGTTTGACTTTTCTAGGACTTTGGGGTACTTCGCGAATTAGTTTTGCAGCTACCGACTGCCCACATGTTCTCAAACTAATTTCAGATGCATATGCCAATTCAGAAAGAATGTATGTCATTTCAAAAGTTACCCAAGTATTGAGTTTGCCTTACAATTTCTTCCTTTAAAAAATCCATCTGGCAACTTGAGTTCTTCTTTATATTAAAAAGATCTTGCCTGGTTATTGGTAGTATTTTTGATTTTGTTGGGCGTAAGAAATGTCAAAAATACTATAATATTGACGAAAAAATTATTTTTTTAGAAAGTGACGTCACAAACAAAAATGTTCACAACACACCGGGGAGCAGATTGGAGCAAGAAAAAATTGCACATTCTGAAAGGAGAATGTGCACTTAACAAAATGACATACAAAACTTATTGGCACCTTACGGCGAACACAACTAAACGTCTAAGGATTTCAGAGAAATGCAAAAAAACAAGTAATTTTTTAACTTTTTTTTATATTCAACTACGAATTAAAATAAAAAGAATTATTTTTTTATAAAAAGAAAAAACATACAAAAATGCCCCTGAGCTTACTGATTCTATTGCAATTTAATTTAATTTGATACACAAAATAAATAATAAACTGTACACAATTTACTTAACCAACTCGAAATGACAAAAAGAGGTCTGCGATCGACTCAAAACGTGAACTTACTCTTCATTTGAGACGATCTGCAGAATATTACGTGATTCAAATAAACTTTCTCTCTCTCATTTCTAATTCTCTATCATATTTTGAAGATAAATAGAACGGTTATTTAAGACAAAGCTCAACTTCATAATTTGATTAAATGCCAGCTTGTTTACGTTTTGCCCCATTGTGCGTCGTAACCCACTGCTGATGAGATATAGAGCTGTGTCAATCGCGCTTGATTCGGTCTTTGTGACCCGTTCACCAAAAAGATTGATTGATTGCAATCAAAGAACATAGACCAAATCAATCTATCCTAATGTCAATCTCTTGCCACTGCAACCGATGAATGAAACGAACGAAAAAAAGTTATGTTTCGTTCATTCAACTTTTGTTCTCAATCATTTTACAATACCAAATACAATGGAAGATGACGTGAACGAAACAACAAAGTAGAAAAAAGCCAAACTTTCTTTCATTTTCACATTGTTTCGGTCTCGGTCTGAACGAAACGATTGGAAAAAAAAAAATTTAGTCGAATGAATGATTGAAAACATTTCGTGTCGGTCTATATCTCGTTCAGAACGAAACGGATGGAATAAAAATAATTGAATGAACGATTGATTAAAAATACCGAATCTTTCAAAGAATCAATCAATGATTGAATCGATCTTTTAAAATGAATGATTGGCACAGCTCTAATGAGATACTGTCAAGAGTGTCAAGTTCAAATGTCACTCAAGACTCAATACGATCGTGCGCTCTTTATCTACATCAAAACAGAGTTACCATTATCATTCTCAATTGGAAGCAAGGAGCTTTTTCAGTGGTTTTTATTAAAGAGCTTTTGGGATTTGAAGCTTTTAAGAAGCTTTTAAGTATGTTGAGTGTTGTCGTATTGCTTTTCAACCTAAAAAAACGCGCCTATTATCTTACCGCTTGGTGTTATGGGAAAAGGTAAATTGAATATTTTTTTCAGTCGTTTCGAATCGGCAGACGGTAGCCCTACGCGTTTTTTACTCTCATTTGCGGCGATTTATAATGTAAACTACGGAACCCCTGTGAGAGCCTTAAAAAGCGACACACTTATGCACGGCAATGCAACCAGAATGAGAGACAAAAGTCCTATCTTTCCTGTACTGACAATTTTTGTTGGACAGGGTATGGAGAAAACTGTTCATAAGGATAAAATTTTTTTTTTAAGCTCTGTTAGTAGTAAGAAAAAAAAACAGAACGCTATGCAAATACGAATTTATGAGAGAACAAAAATTATAAGTCGTTGTAGTGGTTTCTTAAGAAATAAGCTTTTTTATAAACAAAAATTTAAAACATTTGAAAAAAAAAATTTGGTATGCCAATTTAAAGTTTTTATTATTGTTTAAATAAGAATTAAATTTAGAAAAAAAATATTGAGCCGGTTTTGAGACATCGAATTTTCCAAAAACAAAATAGATTTTTTTTTTAAATTCAAAAAAATATTTTTCTTCAAGTTTCAAATTGCAATATTTTTTAAACTTTTTAGAAACTTCTCTATAAAAAAAAATTCATTAAAATCCGTTACACCGATAATGAGAAATTCAAAATTCGAAAAAATCCTTCTATGGTAGCGGTAGGTAGGGTCGGTAATATCTTGTTTTCAATTTTTTTTATTAAATTACAGATCGTAAGAATTAATCAAAAGAAAAAAAAATTAGCAAAATTCTCGGAACCGTTTTTGAGAAGAATACGATTTTCGAAAACCATTTTTTGACATTTGTATGGAAGGTTTTTTTTTCTCATATCTTATAGACTATATTAAGACTATATTAAGAAACTTTTATGCATCAAGTCTTAAAAAAATCATGGGGTATTCGAAATATTGAGTTTAAAAAAAAAATGAATTTTTTTTAAAAATACAAACAAATTTTTTTGAAAATTTGAATACACAATTACCTTAATATAAAAAAATGATCAAAATCGGTCGTACCGTTTTTGAGAAAATCAAAAACAAAAAAATGCTTCCATGGGGGGTACCAAAAATAATCATTTTTTGGAAATTTTTCTTAAACATTTTATTAATCTGTGGGACAGTTTTTAAGAAAATATGGCAAGTACCGTTATTTTTGGTCTTGAAAAAAAGAAAGAAAAATCGTGTGGGGCGAGATTTTGGTTAGACTTGACATTACGATCACATTACGACGGAAAAAGTGAGTCTCGCAACTCTGGCTGATCGATTACATCGTACACGGCTCGGCCAATATTCTTAAAATTTGGTTTTTCTAAAGTTTTCCCTCGAACACAGTTTTTTCTTACCCCAAAAATAACGGTACCTGCCATACGAACTGTTGCACATTTAAAAAAAAATTCCGAAAAATGGTTATTAATGGTGTCATTTTTTTGGAAACGGTACAACCGATTTTGATCATTTTTCATGCTTAAGTATTGTTAATTCAAATTTTCAATTTTTTTGCTTTGAATTTATAAGAAAATTTGTAAAACTCAATATTTCGGAAACCCTATTCTTGATTTTATATTTGGTCTTTAAAAAAAAGAAAAAAACGTGTGGGGGGAAAAAATCAAAAACGATACCTACCAAGTTTGACGAAAATCGGCCGAGCCGTTTAGGTTGTAGTCGAACAGACAGACAGAATTGTGAGACCTACTTTTTTCGTCTTCGCTATCATCGTAATGTCAACTTTGATCAAAATCTCGAGTTCGATTTTTTTTACGAATGCATAACTGGCCTAATAGTACCTATAAGTCGCAAGTAAAAATCAAAACACATTATGTAGGTTCATTAATTCTCCTATTTCTGAATTTCTTCAACCTTATTTCCAATCTAAGAACCACACACATTCTTACAATCAAACACACAAGAACTTTCATTTTAATTTGTTTGTTTGTCGAGCCAATCAAAGGGCATCTTGTTAACATGTTTTCAAAGATGTTATTTCAAATCGCATGTCTTCCATTAAATTTTTATGATGTGTGCTAACTTTTAATGTCTGCTATAAAGATTAATTAGAATTTTCCTCAGAAAATCAATCGACACCGGAAGCACAACAAGACAAGAAGCCAGGGCTAATACAAAGATATTCTGTCTAATGGATTAGCAGTCGCCTCGTTTGTCAAGATCTTTGTGTCTGCACTGCTCTTCCCCTGAATATCGATGAGTCCATGTACATAGTACAGCAAACACTGTAATTTTGATTAAAACGATTCCAGTTGACATTCGAGCGCCTCCGACGGCGGCGACGTGATGCAGGTAATCTTCAAGGAAACAAGTCAAAATAGTTGTTCCTCGTAATTAATGGAAATAAAGTCGCCCGATGATGTCAGATCTTGGCGATGTCCTCGATGACGGAACATGTTGTTCAGGTTTTTTAAAAATTAAAAAAAAAAATCAAACCAAACCACAAAGTTTGTCTAAATGGTATCTGGTTCTGGACTCAACCGTTCCTTCAACCAGCAGCTGATAAACATCGAGACTGCAAGAGTCCTAGGTGCGAGTACGTTTATTGGTTGCAGTGTTGTTGATGAACAACGTCGTTGTGCTAATTAAGCAAAAACTGTTATGTGATGATTGCAATACTCGTACATTGTCGTTATAGGGGTAATTAATGGGACACAACTCCTTCAGTAAGAAGCCCGAATCAATAAAATCTTTTGTCGGATGCAGCAGCTGTGGTGGAACTATTTGTCAAGTGTCTTAGATAAGCCAGTCTGTTGGTTGGCTGGTCAACCTGGTGTATGGTGTTCTAGATTTCAGATAAGTATGTAGGTTCCATAGAATGTGCTTGACAATTCAATAAATTATGTGATGGTGAGAAAGATAATAAGGACTTTCCTCCTGAATGCTTCTTCGACCAATAATAATAATAATTCACCAGGAAATTCGAAAAGATCGTGTGGTAGAAATTTTTGATGGATGGACTCCAAGGTGGTCCAGAGATGTTGGCACAGGTTTGTTTCCAGATAAATGTATCAAGGAAACATAGTTTTATGGTGTGCACAAGTTTACTTCGTTTGGTTACTTTGACAAGTGGGGATAAGGATGACACAACCAGTGGCGTAGTTAAGGGTAATCAAGCAGAACAGATTGTGGATACTTCGGAGGAATGGTTGATAACGGCAAAACAAAAAAAATAGTTTTTTTAAATTTGTTATCAAAGGCAAACATTTTTAACTTTTTTTTTTTAATAGAAAGAGAAGACGAAAAAAGTGGGTCTCGCAATTCTGTTTATCTGTTCGACTAGACCCTAAGCAGCTCTGCCGATTTTCTGTAAGCTTGTCAGGTAGTATTTTTACCAAAAATAGTTTGATCTCAAAAACTCTTCCACAGATTTAAAAAGGATTTGTAAAAAGTTTTTCAATTGGTGTGCGTTGCGGCCAGCCTGTTTTGGTGAAGTCTGTCAAACATGTTGTTTATTTTATTCATTTTATGATGCCAAATGAATGTGGCAAGTTACACGATAAAATCACCTCCAAACGATAAAACTTTATTATCAAAACGAGTGTTCGTTAGTACAAAAGTTATGCGCGTTGCGCCTATTTAACGGTAGACGTGGTGGACTTTCACAGTCGACTCTTGAACGTTTGGTGGCCAAATTTGAGACGATCGATTCGGTAATCAATCAACCAATATTCATATGTCAAAGGTCCGTGAAAGTGTACAGTACAACCCGAGGCCGTGCTACGATTCTTCACAATGCACAAAAACTCATCCTCTCGTACTAATAACTTGGCGAATTTTGCTTCGGAACTAGGGTCACAACCCACTGATCTAGGCGCTTAAAGTTCACTGTCAGTGGCGAGAGCTACAGAAAGATGATCACCAATTTCTTGTGGCCCAAATGAACCTGAACGATATGTGGTTTCAGCAGCACAGTGCGGTGCTATGTGCCACACATTTGTCACCACGATTTTTTTTTATCTTATTTTCTTTTGTATCTTTTTGTATTTTTAAAATTGAAATTGTTATCTAAAATTAAGTCATAGGCTCTCACAAATTTATAAGATATCTATTATCTTACTGAGTAACCTATATAAATAAATAAATAAACTGAAACTGAAACTGATTGACATTCTGCATGAACAATTTTAAAGCAAAGTTATCTCTTCCAGAGGTGAAGTGAATTGGTCACCAAGGTCATGCGATTTGACTCTGCTAGGCATAGGCCAACCTATGCCCCTAAAGTGAACATAATACAGGTCACAGGTAAATAAATTCGATAGAACAAATTTGAACAGCTATGTATGTATAAGACCATAATATTTATACACGACTGAATCACCATCTTGTTCTCGTATTTCAAGGATATAATGTGGTCAATGATTAAGTATTTAAACAATCGCCTTATTACCAGGAAGCGTGTAAATAAATTAAAAAGACTAAGGAAAATTACAATGCAAAACAAATTATCAAGCGTTCTCTCTTAAACAAGCAAGAAAACTGTCACACGAGAAATGTATCATGCGACAAAACTATCATTCCAATAATATATATTTCGATAAATCTATCATGAGAAAATATTTCCTGCGAACAGAATTATCATGCGAAAAAAATTATCATGCGAGAAAACTAACATGCGAGAAAACTATCATACGAGAAATTTGTCTTTCAAAAAATTATCATGCAAGAAATGTATCATGCCAAGAAATTATCATACAGGAAAACATCATGTAAGTAATACATACATACATCATGTGAGAAAACAATCATGCGAGAAATCTAACATGTAAAAAAGCTATCAGTCCAAAAATATATCATGCGAGAAACCTATCATTCGAGAAAACTATGATGCCATAAATATATCATGAGAGAAATTTAACATGAGAGAAACAATCATGAGACAAAACTATTTTGCGGAAAACTATCATACGAGAAATATTTCGTGCTAGAAAATTATCATGTGAAAAAAATTGTCAGGCGAAATATCTAACATGAGAGAAAACTATAATTCATAAATCTATTCTGCAAAAAAAAAATAACGTGAGAGAAATATGTCCTGCCATAAATAGAGAGTACAATTATGCATGAAATCTGTCATGAGAAAATGAAAAACATTTTAGAAAATGTCTTTTATGCAACAAAAAAGCAAATAAACCTTACATATTTTTTACTTGGTACTTATAGGTACTATAAGGAAAGTTATGCATTCATAAAAAAAATCGAACTCGAGATTTTGATCAAAGTTGACATTACGATGACAGCGAAGACCAAAAAAGTGGGTCTCGCAATTCTGCCTGTTTGTCTGTCTTTTCGACTACAGCCTAAACGGCTCAGCCAATTTTCTTTAAACTTGGTACATAGTATTGTTAATTTCCCCCCCCCCCCCCCCCCCCAAACACACACGTTTTTTTTTTTGTCATACGATTTGTTTTTCGAAATTTTATAAATATTTTCTTTTTTAAAAACTGTTCGACAGATTTAAAACAAAATATACAAAAAAAATTCGTTTAGGTAAAACTGGATAGTGGTTAAAAAAAAAAATTTCCGAAAAATGGTTAAATGGTACCCCCCTGGAACCATTTTTACTTGCGATATAGGTACTGTAGGGCAAGTTCCGCATTTGGAAAAAAAATCGAACTCGAGATTTTGATCAAAGTTGACATTACGATGATAGCGAAGACGAAAAAAGTGGGTCCGGCAATTCCGTCTGTCTGTCTGTATGTCTGTATGTCTGTACCTCGAACTACAGCCTAAACTACTAGAGGTATTTTTTTCAAACTCGGTACTTAAGGGTCTTCGGTGATTCCCTAGAGGAGAAATTGAATTTTTTTTTTAGCTCCAAAACTAACGGTACCCCCCATACACCCGTAATGCAAAATCTTATTTATCTCGAAAACGGCTCTAACGATTTTGATAAAAAAAATTAGGTGTGATATTATGAACATAAGCTACATTTTGGTCAAACAAAATTTTGGGGCAAAATGTTATTAGGGGTACCTGCCATAGACCCGTTTTTTTTTATTTTCGACTTTCTCATTAACGGCTCTAAGGATTTTAACCCAAAATTTTCAGCAGGAGTCCCCTTAAGTTTAAAATAATATTGTATATAAAAATATTCGAAAAAATATTTGTTGGGTTTTTTTTTGAAAAAAAAAAAAATTTTTTAAATCAATATCTTCAAAACCTATGAACGATTATTTTTTGAAATTATTTCCTAAAATCAATAATATTTAATACTTAAAATTCGCATCCCACATTTTTTTCTTGAAAAATTTTAGAGAAATTTCTTATATACAAAATTTATTTAATAATAAAACGTTTTTTTTTCTCGATTTTTTTTTCAAATTGATAAATAAAAGTTTCTTAATACAATCTACAAGATGTGAGAAAAGCAAAATATTTTACCTAAAAATAACGGTACCCACCATACAAATCTGTGGCAACTAGGAAAAACGACATATGTACATATGTACATGTACATACATAAGTCAGTTTTTGCTACTTTTCAGGAGAGCGATTTGAATGTTTAGTTTGCAATACAAATCTTTTGTCTGTAATTCCTTAAACGTTTGAGATAAAAATACGAAAAAAATATGACAGACGGAATGGGTTACTGCGCATCGGATGGTATCAAAAACTCGTTTTCGACATATGTATGTATGTACATAAGTCGACTTATGCTGTTATTCCTTGTTGCCACAGAAATGCTAAAAAATGTTAAAAAATAGTTTTCGAAAGTCGTAATTTTCTCGAAAATGGTTCCGAGAATTTTGATACATTTTTTTTTCTTTCGTTTAATTTTTACGATCTATAATTTGATAAAAAAAAATTTAAAATTTATATTACTGACTGTATTTTGAATTTCTCATTATCGGCATAACGAATTTTAATGACAATTTTTGTAGAGAAGCTTCTAAAAGGTTTTAAGAACATTGCATCTCAAGACTTTAAAAAAAAATATTTTTTTAATTTTTGAAAAAAAATCTGTTTCTTTTTTTTGGAAAATTCAATATTTCGAAAACGACTCATTATTTTTATTGGAAATTTATTTTTATTCGTATACAGTGGACACTCGTTAACTTCAACACGGACGAAACCAGGAGTGTTCAAGCTATAGGATTGTGCAAGTTACTGGATCAAATTAAAAAAATGTTTTTTTTTTTATTTAATAATTTTAAAACATAAATAATGATGTTATTAATAAATAATTTTAATTGAAACGTTTTTCGATTCCCAAATATGCACGTGTTCAAATGAAATTCAGAAATTCACCGATTATGAAGAATAAAACCTTATACGGAAATACTAAGGGAATTTCCTGGGATTCCCCTTTACAAAAACAGTTTGCATTCTGTACCAACATTCCAGGTACCTTGCATAAATTCAAAAATTTAAGAAATTCAATATTAAACTTTGTTCAGGTTACAGAGTTCGCATACATTTTACTTGTTCAACTTATAGAGTACTTAGGGGAAAAATTCAAGGTATTGAGTCTTAAAAATAGTCCGTTCAAGGTATAGAATGCGTAAGGGGAAAAAATATTTGTTCAAGTTATTGGAATGTTCAAGTTATCGTATGTTCAAGTTAACGAGAGTCTACTGTAGTAATAAAAACTTTAAGTTAGTGTACCAAAACTTTTTCTTTAAAATGTTTTAAAATTTTTTTATTGTTTTAGTCATTTTAAAAATGAATTTTATGCTTATGAACAGTTTTTCTCTAAAAACATACATTTTTGAAATTCTTAGTCTTTTACATAAGAGCAAGTTCGTGGGACCCAGTCGTGCATTTTTTTTTTTTTTTTTTTGTTTGTCTCGACTATATCTACACGTTCTATTTTTACTTGCGACATCAACATAGGTACTTTGGATTATGGATTTTCGGTCAATTTTCGTTAAACTTGGTAGATAGCATTTTTAACACCGCCCCCCCCCCCCCCCTCCGCTATTAGCTTTTTTCTCTTTTTTAAGCAAAATTTTTTATATTAATGGTACTACTATAAAACCATTAATTGTTTTCGATTCTCTCAAAAACGGTACAACTGATTTTAACAAATTTTTGTATGCAAGCTCCTCAAAAGTTTGAATAACATTCTGTTTCAAAAATTTTCTTTTTATTTGAATTAAAAAAAAATCTTTTTCGAAAACTCTATACATATTTCGAAACAGTTTTTTTATACTATCTACAAGATATATTAAAACAAATAAATTTAATCTGAAAATAACGGTACACAACATACAAATGTACAAAATGGTTTTCGAAAATCGTATTTTTCTCGTAAATGGCACCCACAATTTTGATAAAAAAATTTTGTATTCTACTAAATTTTTATAATACAATTTGATAAAACAAACTTTGAAATTAAGACATTAGAAAATGCACCTACTATAGAACTTTTTTTAGAATTTTGACATTCTCATTATCGACAGAACGGATTTTAATCAAATTTTGTATACAGATTTTTCCCAAAACGTTTGAAAATTATTGCATATCAAAACTTAAAAAAAAAGAATTTTTTTTAATGTTGGTAAAAATTCAATATTCCAAAAAAAATTTAATATTTTTAAAACTAAAAGTTGGCGTGCGAAATTTTTTTTTTAAATGTTTTAAAAATTTTATATATAAATACTGTGTTAAGAAACTGCTACCCCCGTTTTCTAAATGAAATTAGTATTTAATCCTTCTAAAAAAAACAAGTCTTACAAATGAACAAGTAAATAAGTATAATTAACAAGTCCATGAAAATATACGGAAATCTTATTGGTGGAAGTGTTGTCGTTATTCATAGAAACACAGAATTTTGATATTTTTTATAAATTTTGTTACCAAAATTTCAATCGAATAAGTAAGTTGTTCAAACGGTTTTAGAATAATGCCAGATTAAAACGACGTACATATTTGAAATTTCAAATCGAAATTAGCATCATACTTCGAACATTTTATTACAGTTTAAATTATCAAACATTTTTTTTATTTTTTTAGCATCGTGCTAACTTGCTATGACTCTTTGACATTTACAAACCTTAAAATAGATCTGTTTACTTAGTTTTCTGCGTGAACTGTCATTACTTTACGAGTTTTCAGAAGCGATTTATTAAAAATATAACATAGCCTTAGCATGATACTAATTAGTAAGAAAATGTCTAAAATTAAGAAAGAGTTAGCAAACTTTAAGTAGTTATAAATTAGTAGCTAATATCATATTTATACTTCAATATTAGGCTGTTTAAAAATAAACGCTCATGATTTTAATAGATTTATGCTTTTAAATCACCAATCTGAGTATCGTATTAAGTTAAGTAAAAATCTGCATATTTTTTTGAACATTAATAATTTAAATCCATATAAATTTGAAATCCGGAGAAAACCGACACAATAATATTCACAAATAAACAATCCTAAAAATCTGTTCTATTTTCGGTGTAATTAAATTAAACGCACTGAGAGTACTCTGACGAATATAATATATAAGGAGCATCCAAGAAATGAATGATTATCCTCTTAGTGGTATGAATTTGCAGATTGCAGCAGCCGCTAATGCGATTTTTCTGTTTAATCATTACGTACGTGCAAACAAGATTACACAATAATGGACCGACTCAGACGCATCTCCAGACCGCAGTCGATTGAAGAAGGACGCAGCTCAATGATGAACAAAATTGATGCAGTCGGGTTCGGCTTCAGCGAGTCGCTCCAGATGAAGACCGTAATAGCTTCTGCGAAGTGGGAATTAAATTCAGATTACCTTTGATTCAACTGAGGATTCACATTGGGAATTCCTGCAATTAAAATCACTGAAATATTATTCCACCGTGAATGCGCAGGGTATTTCGTTGAAAGGCATCTATACTCGTATAAGAGGAACGAACAAGGCAAACAAAGCAAATAAAGAACTTCGTCTTAATGTGCCTGATTCCAGTAATGGAAACTTCATTCTTTCGACAGTCATTAAGTGGAGCAGTATAAGAAAAAAAAATTAACCACATTCCATTTACCCCTTTGGCTCTTGTCCTTCCTCTGACTCGAATGAGTCAACTTGTTTAAATGACTTTGTTGACAGAAACCAAGGACCAGAATTGAGTAACAGTGATTGAGAGAGCAGTTACTCATTGTTATTATCGTTATCCGTTAAAAGTTCGAGGCTTTGTGAAATACGCAGGATCAAAGGTGAATTTTGTTTTAAGATATACACACAAGCAAATTGTTTCACGAAGCAATTTACACCCCAGAAAATGAGGTCCAGATTACACATAGCTGATAATGGATCCATGGCAAAGTGTTTCGTTTCCCATTAAACCGAACGATGCTGAATCGATAAAGATTTATTACGTCCACTTTTATTTAAGCTGTAATTGCATGGTTGATTCAGGTTTCCTTTCTTTTTTTTGAAGTCATAACCTTTCCTGGTTGAAGATTTCGATTTTCATGCTCCCCAAAAGAACGAGTTAGGCTCAAGACAAAGTCTTCCTACCGAGTTCTTGCTTTTTTTTTTGTAATTTTTCCCCAATGATACAAAAAGTCTGATACAAAAAAATCGTGTTATTTAAT
Organism: Chrysotoxum bicinctum; assembly: GCA_911387755.1. Taxonomy (NCBI): domain Eukaryota; kingdom Metazoa; phylum Arthropoda; class Insecta; order Diptera; family Syrphidae; genus Chrysotoxum; species Chrysotoxum bicinctum. The sequence goes on along the minus strand of OU426987.1, from coordinate 202,469,992 downwards.
TAGGGTTTTGTTGCTATGAGTAATTTGGACTAACGTCCGGAACCGCTTGTTCCAAATTAAACTAATATTTCATCTTCCTTCTTCAGAACATACGAATTACAAATTCATTAGTGCGGTTCCAAATTGGAGACTTAAATACCTACCTGAATTTGTTTAAGCTCTGTGATGATTGCACGGTGTTAACATCTCAAAGGTCTAATTTATGACTCCGTCATTAGCACGCCGAGTCTTCCACAAAATCAAACAGAGCTCTGAATATTATTTATACTTTTTTTCATGGGGTCGGGTTAATGGATTAATAATTATTAGTCATCAGAATGGATAGTTTATTTAAATCAAGGTATGTATTTATAAGAACACGATCTCACCCAACATCAAGGTTTATTGTACTGAAGGCTTGGATTGTTTTGAATTGGATTGAATATGATAGGATTTTGGATCTATGAATATTTATGGTTTTATCTTAAAGATACGAATAAGAGGATACATTTAAAAAACTATTTTGTACCTACATAACTTCCGTCATTGGATTCAAATTATAGAGAAATGATGGTAAACTTGTTATTATCGTTATCCGTTAAAATTTGATTAAAGGTCAGAACGCCAATAGTAAACAACAGTTCAAAAAACAATGGTCTCGTTTTTGTAGACATAATTGAATAAAATATCTACACGACTGGGTCGCACGAACTTGCTCTCAGTAATAGACTTACAGCCTTATTTATTAACTAGTTTTAGCGACGTAGTAAAGTTATTTCGACTTAACAACGACTCTAATCCTGAACAGTTTATTTATAAAAAAAAAATACACGAGGAATAGAGGCGGAGTAAGCTAAAACCGGTTCATACGAGGATTAAAGTCCTTAACAATGATGAAAGAGCAGGGTATATCCCAATTTATGTGCAACTTATAGCAGCTATACGATATTGAATAATAATGGAAATCAGCTGGGGTTTGTTCATGTTCATAATAACCGGAGTTTTAGATTGGCTATTAGAATTTAAAAATGAATGTTATTAGATAAAAATCTTCATAAGCATAAAATTTATTTTGTAAGGGCTAGTAGAAATCTTTTAGTAGTTGGAGATATAAAAAGACAGCCATGTGATTTACTTAATAAATAATATGAATTTATGCGAGAAATTTTTTTTCAATCGTTGAAGCAGTTTCTTAAAAAATATAAGTACATATTTACATATATATAAAATTTTTAAAAGATTTTTAAGAAAAATTTTAGTACTCCAACTTTAAGTTTTTATTACTGTATAAATATAATTTATAATTTATAATTTATAATTTATAATTTATAATTTATAATTTATAATTTATAATTTATAATTTATAATTTATAATTTATAATTTATAATTTATAATTTATAATTTATAATTTATAATTTATAATTTATAATTTATAATTTATAATTTATAATTTATAATTTAAGGTGCAAGACGAAAATATTAACCCATTTCTTAGGATATTGAATTTTTACCAAAAATTAAAAAAAAAAGACATTTCTTTTTACCTATAAGTTTTCATATGCAGCAATTTTCAAACGTCTTAGAAACTTTAAATCCGTTATACCGATAGTTAGAATGTCAATGTTCTAATAAATTGGATGATTACAACAGTTATTTATCGTTATATGAAGAATTCCAATCATTATGCAAAATCCTCTATGATTCTTATATGTTAAAAATGCGGTCTTCACTTCTTGTTGACCCCAAACTTTTTTGGAAATTTGTTAATAGCAAGAAAAAATCTGACGGATATCCATCTACTATGAAGTACTTGGATGAAACCAACAACAACCCTCTTGTTATTTGCAATATGTTTTCTTCCTTCTTTAAACTTTCGTTTTGTGATGATGATTTTGAACCTTGTGAGAATAATTTTACTCATTTGAATAGCTTTTCTCAAAGCTCAATGAGTGATATTGTTATCACAGTTGAGGATGTATTAGACCATCTTTCGGGCTTAGACCACGACACGTCCAGTGGACCTGATGGAATTCCGGCGTATATTTTAAAAAATTGTTGCAAACCTCTGGCAAGACGCCTAACGTTTTTATTTCAAAACTCCCTAAAACAAGCTGTTTTCCCTAAAATTTGGAAAAATTCATTCATTATACCAATTCACAAAAAAGGAAATCGCGGTGATATTTCTAATTATAGACCAATAGCCAAACTTTCTTGCTTACCGAAACTATTCGAAGCTATCATATTTAAGAGCTTTTATTTCAGCTGCAAACCTTTCCTTGCGAGCGAGCAACATGGGTTTATGAAAAAGAAATCTACTGTTACTAATCTTGTTGAATTCACGTCGTTTACAGATAAAACTATCGAGGATGGTCATCAAGTTGACTGTATTTATACAGATTTCAGTAAGGCCTTCGACAAGTTGTCTCATAGTCTAATTTTATTTAAGCTTTCATCTCTTGGATTTCCTTCTGCATTCGTTAAATGGATCAGGTCTTATTTGAAGGGAAGGACATACCAAGTTCTTTTTAGAGGAATCGTTTCTGATCCAATTAATGCTGACTCTGGTGTTCCACAAGGTAGTCACCTTGGTCCACTTCTTTTCATAGTATCAATCAATGATGTTGTTTCAATTGTAAAATCATGTAGGGTTCTTATCTACGCAGATGATATTAAATTATTTAAAATGATCAGAAGCCAATCCGATTGTGTTTCTCTTCAAAATGACATAAATATGTTTTCTGAATGGTGCTCATATAACAATCTTTTTCTAAATGTTTCAAAGTGCCAATCAATGTCCTTCTTTAGAAGAAAAAACCCAATATGTTACAATTACAGCATAAATCAAGCCATTCTAAGTAAGGTAGAAACAACATGCGGCCTGGGCGTTCACTTCTCGCAAAATCTAGACTTTTCACTCCACATTGAGAAAATTGTCAGTAAAGCAAACTCAATGCTTGGATTTATTAAGCGTTGGAGTAAGGAATTTTCTTGTAGTCTTGTAACATCTTCGTTGTACAACACCTTTGTTCGTCCCCAATTAGAATATGCTAGTTCTGTATGGTCGCCACTTTACTCAATACACATTGATCGAATCGAATCTGTCCAACGTAAATATGTACGCTTCGCATTAAGTCATCTTAATTGGAGTGACCCAAATCATCTTCCTCCATACAGCAGTCGCCTTCTTCTTTTAAACATGAATTCTCTAGAAAAACGCCGGAAAGTCAGCGATGTTATGTTTTTATACCAGCTCTTGGTTGGTTCCATAGATTCACCGGTTCTTCTAGAACAAATTCATTTTAAAGCTAGAAGCCACAGTTCTCGGAACTCTGAAATTTTTCACATAGACTTCCACTGTACCAATTATGGTCTCAATGAGCCTTTGACACGTATGAAACATGAGGCTAATATAAACCATGATGTTTTCGATTTAAGTTACTCAAAGCTTACACTTAAGCACAGGTTGTATGGGCGTTCTCATTAACTATTGGAAACTACTCGTAACGTTATTGTTTTTATAGCAAGTAGTATTTGACTTGTAGTTATTTTTGTAGCTACAGATAGTAGATTAATATTTATTATTTCTTTGTTTGTCATATTTGTTCGTTTTTTAGTAGAGTGTTAGGCTATATGTATGTATATCTATTTACTAACAACTAACACCACGCTAAATGATGACTGTGACAAGCTGATGTTTCCCAGTATCTAAAGGTGAAAAACCCGAAGAGAAAAGAAATATTGTTACAAATGCTTGCATTAAGCAGTACTGATGGCGTATAAAAAGTAGGTACACTGGTACAGTCACTAATTCCTTAATTTCAATTTTTGTACCAAATTATATTAAAAAAGTTAAGCGAAAGAAAAAAGTTTTAATGGAAATTCTAGGTGCCGGTTTCGAGAAAAATAAGATTTTCGAAAAAAGTTTTTTTAACATTTCTATGGTGGCACGGTTATTTGCAGATTAAATTTTTTTTTTACTTTTTTTTATAGGTACTATAAGGCAAGTTATGCATTCGTAAAAAAAACGAACTCGTGATTTTGATCAAAGTTGACATTACGATGATAGCGAAGACTAAAAAATTGGGTCTCGCAATTCTGTCTGTCTGTCTGTCTGTCGGTTTGACTACAGCCTAAACGGCTCGGCCGATTTTCTTCAAACTTGGTAGATAAGATATGTTTGATTTTAAAGAATTAAAATATAAAATTTAAAAATGTTTTTATTTTTTATTTTATTTATTTCAATTTAAACTTTATTCACAACATATATTTCTTTTTATTTTTATTTATTAAGCGACGCGTTTCGGATTTGCATCCATCATCGGGCTTTTTTCGTTGACTTTCTTTTTTTTAAGACCAAAAATAACGGTACCTGCCATACGAATTTTTTTCGAAATTTTATAAATATTTTTTTTCTCAAAAACTGTTCGACATATTTAAAAAATTAAAACACAAAAAAATTTCATTTAGTTAAAGCTGGGTAATGGTTGAAAAAAATTTTCCGAAAAGTGGTTATTGAGGGTACCCCCCATGGAACCATTTTTTTTTGTTTTTGATTTTCTCAAAGAACGGTACCACCGATTTTGATCATTTTTTTTTGCTAAGGCTCTCCAAAAATTTAAATAGAATTGTGTATTCAAATTTTCAAAAAAATTTTTTTGGATTTTTAAAAAAAACTTCAAATTTTTTTTTCAAAATTCAATATTTCGAAAACCTCAAACTAGATTTTTTTTAAACTTGATAAATAAATGTTTCTTAATATAATCTACAAGATGTAAGAAAAAAGATTTCATTTTACCTTAAAATAAAGGTAGGTATCCACCATACAAATGTTAAAAAATTTAAAAAAATGGTTTTCAAAAATCGTATTTTTCTCGAAAACGGCACTTGGAATTTTGATAAATTTTTTTTTCTTTCAATTAATTTTTATGATCTTTAATTTATTAAAAAAAAATTGAAATTAAGATATTACAGCTTCTACCTACCATAAAACCATTTTTCGAATTTTGAATTTTTCATTATCTACATAACGGATCTTAATGAAATTTTTTATAGAGAAGCTTCTAAAAAGTCTTAAAATAAATATTTTTTGAATTTTTGAAAAAAAAATTATTTTTTCTCACGGCTGAATATTTTTTTTAATTTAATTTCTATTCGAACAATAATAAAAACTTTAAATTGGCGTACCAAAATTTTTTCTTAAAAATCTTTTAAAAATTTTGTATATAAAAGCTTTTCTTTTTTAAGATACCACTAAACAGACTTATAATTTTTTTCTTGCATAAATTCATATTTGCATAGCATTCTGTTTTCGTCTCTTATTACTAAAAGTATTTAAAAAAATTAATTTTATCCTTATGAACAGTTTTCTCTTATAACATTCGTTTTTAAAATTCCTAGTCTATTACATAGGAGCAAGTTCGTGCGACCCAGTCGTGCATTTTATTTAATACATCTTGTAGAAAGTTTTAATTGTCAAGATTCAAAAAATCCAGTATAGGGTTTTCGAAATACGAAGTTTAAAAAAAAATAAATACAAATTTGAATACAGAATATTATTCAAAATTTAATGGAGCTTTAGAATAGAAAAATTTATCAAAATGTCCATTTTGCAGAATTCAACAATTTTGAAAAAAAAAAAATCTAAAACATGAAAAAAATTGCTTGGCAGGTACCATTATTATTAGTCTTAAAAAAAATAGAAAAAATTGTGGAGTGGAATTTAGAAACGCTATCTACCGAGTTTAACAAAAATCGGCCGAGCCGTTTAGGGTCTAGTCGAGCACACAGACAGACAGAGAGGCGAGGCAGACAGAATTGCGAGACCCATTTATATCGGCCGTTTTCGAAAACGTCATCTGCATCAAAAATGCATTTGCAGAATGTTCTTAAACGCAAACTGCAAAAGAAAAATTTTCGAAAACCCAAAACGAAATTTTCATGCAGCTCTGCAGTAAAAAAAAGGGGGTTGACGACAAAAATAATTGAAGTTCAGAAAATAGAGTTGAAATTGTCTTTTTTGTGTGAATGTAGATTGGTAGTTGGCCATCTCACAAATTTTGAAAGTACACGCACAATTGTTTTAATTAAAGTATAAAATACCCAGTTGATAGATTTTTGGTACTTAAAGTCCAAAGAGTAATGTATAGGCTTTGTTCTTAGTCTGTACCTGGCCGTCCTTTTTTTGCCTTTTTCCATAAAGGGCTTAGTTCTTCCTTCAATCCCTAAAATTAGGTAGATATTCATTAAGAATGTTACTTTTTATGAATTGAAACGTTTCATTTATTTGTACTTACAAGATATAATTGCTTTGAAATTCTGAAATGACCGAAGAATTCCTCATCCGAAAACTTTTCGATTGTTTTGATGTAATTACCCATACGCACCTTTGGAGTTTTACGGCTCGAACTTCGGAGTTTAAACCAAATCGCCTTCTTCTTTTTGTTTAAAAATAATTTTTTTTGCTATAGTAACACGTATTTAAATTTTTTGAACAGTTTCCAACCACAATTTTTGCATATTTGACGACAGCAATATTTGCGCCAAAAAATGACAAACATTTGACGATCAAATTGACGTTGATTTGACGTTTTCGAAAACAGCCATCATCTTTTCTACCATCGTGAAGTTAAGTCTGATAAAAATCTCGAGTTCGATTTTTTTAACAAATTCATTATCTATAGTACCTCTACCTACATAATGTTGATGTCGGAAGTAAAAATAGAACGTGTAGATATAGTCGAGACACAAAAAAAAAACATATGTCAGGTTTAGTTGCTTTTTTGTTGCATAAGAGACATTTTCTAAAATGTTTCCCATGATAGATTTCACGCATAATAGTATTTCTATGATAATTTTACCACGTCATATATTTCTCGCATGATACTTTTCTCATATGATAGGCTTCTCACATGATATAGTTTTGTACTGATAGTTTTCTCGCATGTTAGATTTATCACAAGATTGATTTTTCTCATGACAGTTTTCTCGAATGATATTTTTCTTGCACGATATTTCTCTCACATGATTTATTTCTTACATGATATTTTCTTACATGATAATTTCCTGGCCTGATATATTCCTCGCATGATAGTTTTCTCTCACTTCAAATTTCTTCCATTATAGATTTCTGTCATCATAAGTTTCTCGCATTTTATATTTCTTGGATGATAGTTTTTTGGCATGATTATTTTTTCCAAGGATAAATTTCTCGTATGAAAGCTAAATAATTCCAAAACTATACAACGAAAAATATTTTAATAAAGAAAAACTTTTAAGCAGAACTAAATTTTGTAGTACTTTTAACTGATTTTCACAATTCCCAATAGTAAAATTAGTTAAATATTGTAATCCTTGACCACATTATATCCTTGAAATATAAGAGCAAGAGTATGACTCATTCGTCCAAAGAATTTATTATAAACATATCTGCTCAAATTTTTGCTTTCCAATCTATCCACTGCAGTTCTGATCAGACTTTTAACTCATATTGTATATTTCAAGACTGGCATTATGTATGAAATATGACATCGTTCAAATGCACGTCTAGGCTTCTTACGGTGGCACGGATCCGAGTAGTTTTTCCGTATAGATCTGGCTGAATATGAGCGATGACCTGTGTGATGTTCACCTTAAGGCCATCGGTCAATTGTGATTTAATCGCATAGATTTGCAACTTCAGAAAACACTACAGGAAAAAGTCTTTGTGTCCTCTGTGGCAAGTTCACGTTACCTCTGCGAGGGATAACCTTATTCTAAAATTGTTCTTGGAGAATGGCAAACGTGGCTGAGTGGCACGAAGCACTGGCGGCGTCACCGCGTCCCGGCGTTCCTGCTGGAACCACATGTCGTGCGAACAAACGGCGTTGTCTATGGTCATTAACTCTGAACTCCTGAGTCAGTTGAATCTTGCACGGGTGTACGCCCAAGTCCCGTAGAAAAATTCATAAAGTTGAAGTCTCCCAAACACCAAGTTCTTGTGCCTCGGGTTCTTCTATTGAAGAGTCCACTGTGAAGAGTAAACACTCCCGCTGTAAAATAGGCACAACGCGCGCAACATTTGCACTAAAGAACACTCATTCTGATAATAAAAATTTTATCATTTGGACGTGCTACTCAATCGGTTTACTTGCCATGGTGACTTTGGCATCAGTAACTAAATAATTAACAACAGATTTGACAAATGTCCCCAAAACAACTTCTGAAAAATCTTCCCGCGGCGGCAATTGAAAAACCTGTACCTAAATTCCAAGCTGAAATCAGATCCTCGTCCAATTGTTTAAACTTACCTACATTCATTGAATTTTTACTTCCTAATCCTCGAATTAAGATCTAATTTCATTACCTAAAATTCTACTACTCATTCTGTCGTTTTAGGAATCCTTTTTGTAACCTTCAAAAGGATGCTTAAATTAAATGAAATATTTTTTACTCTTTAACTGAAAGCGCGTATGTGGGTGTTTGCATACTTTCAGAAATCAAAAAGCACCAAGGTGACCCGTTCGTTTCTATTGCGTATAAATAAACCTATATTTCAATAAGGCTTCCCTCTACCAGCACAACGTAGAAAAGTTCACAATGATAAATGGAATATGTCTGACAAGAAATCTTTATTATGATAATATTCATCCCCTATCCGGTATCCCCAGATCACAGTCTCCCAGCCTTAATTCCTTTTGTACACAACGAAAGCCCGGGATTTGTTTGTTATGCAGAGCATGTGCTCCTATATAATATAACCGCACAGACAAAGTGGGCCGAGAATGAGGCTGAATTGGAGGACGGCACAGAATGTTTGTATAAAACTTAGACGTTTCAGCCAAGGATATGTCCAAGGAATAAACGAACCGAAGAACCCCCAGCATTACCTTTATCATAAGTCATCGCCTTCCGTTAAACGATTTCGTTTAATTCGGATTATCTCGAAAGGAATCGTACAGTTTTTCGTCGTTATTTTTTCGAAAGGCTCTGGCTATATCGTTGTCGTTGTCACAAAAAAAAAAAAGAAAGAAGAAAGGAAAGACCAAAGTATTTAAATGTATAAATGTAGATATGATCCCCTTTTCATCGAACGTGAATTAACGCTTATTGCATTATTATCCTTGGAGATGTTATCGATTGGAATATATATTTTCTTTTTTTTTTCCAATTTTCAATGTTCCTTCGAGTTTGAATACTTAAAAATTTCGAAAGCAAACGGAAATGGAGGGAGAAATATTTTTCTTTCTTCCAAATTGAACGATATATTGAAAATGAAAATTGAGTTTCAGTGAGGGGGAGGCAGGCAGCATTGAACATGATTCTAGTTAAAGGATATGTGCTGGAGGGAATATAAATATATTTTGTTAACGAGTGGTGCTTTTTTTTGAAGGCAAATCTTCATTTAATTGGAAAATATTGAGGGTTTTGTTGAATAATTCATGTATGTAGTCGTATGCATGTATTTAGAAATATTTTTGGCTTTTGAATTAGGTTATTAAAGTCTTTATTTATTATGGAGATAAGAAAATCTCTAGAATTGTTTAGTTACACTAAATTTTGTTTGCACTTAAAAGAAATAAATAATGTTGAGGTTTCTATATGAGGGAGAGATCTACTCGCAAACTCTTTTCTATTTTGTTTCACAATTGGTTGGTCAACAATTCTCCCAATCGGGGAGTTTTTGAACGGCTAAGAAGCAGTGGTTTAATAGGATATTTTTACGTCGGATCTTCACTAAGATATATTTCGACGGGTTAATATTTACTCCGAGTTAGAGGAACTTTTTAACTACTTCGAAGTTGTTGATATAGATAGAATAATTGTAGACCAAGAAGTTAGTTGTGATGCTTTTTCTTCGTGGCTGAGGTAAAACTCGTCGGTGTCCAGGGTTCTTCCCAAAGAAGCAACAAACTTGGGTTTGGAGGGTCTTAAGTTCCGAATGAAATAATGTATTTTAATACTGCAAAGCTTCCAATTAATTTATTTCGGTTTTTCGTATTTCTAACATGGTATTTCTTTTCTTAAAATAAAACAGTATTTCATATAATACAATATTATGTTTTCCTAAAATAAATTACACGGTATTTCATATAATACAGTATTCATAAGCCTTAATAACTAACACGGTATTTCATATAATGTGTCCCTAGCACGCAACCTAGGGAAATAAACGGGTGGAACTCTAAAAAGAGAACCTGTCCAATGAGCTACCTTGAAGAGATCAGAGGAAATAAACGGTCGGGAACCTTATCGGAAGCCCTGTGTCCCTAGCACGCAACCTAGTGAAATAAACGGGTGGAACTCTAAAGAGAGAACCTGTCCAGTGAGCTGCCTTGAAGAGGAACCAAAAGGAAATAAACGGGCGGGAGTTCTTATAGAAAACCCTTGTCCCTGGTACATAATCTAGGGAAATAAACGGGTGGAACTCTAAAAAGGGAACCTGTCCAATGAGGTACCTTGAAGAGGAGATCAGAGGAAAGAAACGGATTTTTTTAGTAAATAATAATACATACTACTAATAACAACAATAATAAATATTCCCCCACTCTAGGTAATACTCCTAATTATACTAAAGCTTGCCCTACTCTAGCTAATATAATACCCTACTATTTTATAAAAAAATAGATCAGCTTCACCATTACGGCAATGCCTCTCTGTCACCGAAACGCCTTATCAAAGGTTTTTATTTGCGGCCCGATCTTGAACTCTCTATACACTAGATTGGTATCCATACTGGACAAGAATAAAAGATAATTTTGTCAAGTTTTCAAGTTTTTTTGTATTGAACATCAATATATACAATAATTGTAAAACTTAAACTTAAGGATAATAATGTATAAGGTAGAAATTTGTTGGCACATAGGGGGCCTAACTTATAAGATGAATTAAACTCAAAAAAAATTATAACATTTATAATGTACATGGTAAGAAAATTTAGGATTAAGACGAATTGGCTTGGTTTTTGTCTCGGGTTCTTCAGTCCCGATTGTCCAGTTGGCGGGTTTGTTGGGGATTTGTTTTTCTGATATTTTCAGCCACGGTGATATGCTGACTCGGCGGCGTCAGCGTAGAAACGAACTGCTGGTTCGTTGTCGGTTGGGATCCTTTCTATCATATCCAGAGCACTAAGGTATCTAGGCTCTGGATGTCGTTCGTGGGTGGTTATCCTTCTCATCAGCGGGTTTGGGTGGTTGGTTTTTTTCTTTTTTATAATTAGCACACACTCAAAGGCTTTTTGTATACCCTTAATATGTCAGAGACACAGCGACAGCATTAGGAAAAAACGGAGGGGTTAGAAAGGAGGTGTCGGTGTACATTGGTTTTGAATTCTTGAACATTGCAATGACTGGGAAAGACAGAGCGTGGTAAGGAATTCCACATTCGCGTAGTACGGCTAAAAAACGAATCTCTGTACTTCACAGTACGACCGAAATTGGGCTCGAGGGTAAATTGATGGTCATTCCTAGAAGTGTGAGTATTACGGCTGAATTGTTTAAGGGAAGTAACGCAACTGGCTATTTCACTAGAGCAAAGTCCGTTAAAATAACGGTAAAAAAGGGTGAGGCAAGAAACATTACGACGATGTTGGAGTGACGTAGATGAGCCAATGATGTTATTGTCACCAATCATTTTAAAAGCTCTACTTTGAATACTGTCCAAGAGACTTAAGTTAGTTACTGGAGCACCAGTCCATAGATGGGAGTTATACTCAAGTTTTTTACGTATATAGGTTTTATAGATTGTAATCAGATCAGAAGGAGAGAAGAATTTCTTGCACCGTCTCAGAAAACTCAAACATCTTGCGGCATTTTTGGCAACATCGCGTATGTGATCGTTCCACAAGAGGTGGTTCGTGATGCACATACCGAGAATATCGAGATGTTCAGTTTCGTTGATGCAAGTACCACTCATAGATAGTGGCAAGGGGGGTATATCACGCTTTAACGATACAAGACAGCATTGAGTTTTCGAAGCATTAAATTCGACGCGGTTTCTTATTCCCATTGTACAATGCTGTTTAGGTCGTGATTTAATGAACTTATCATATTTTGTAGTTACAGTTCCACATCCGAAGAGGAGGAATGTGAGTCTGAAAATGAATATGAAAAGCTAAGAGTACTATCGTCAGCGAAACAATCAATTGGATTAGAAGTTACAGACAGGAGATCATTAATAAATAATGATAAAGAGGGTTGGGGACAAAACGGAGCCCTGGGGCACACCAGCATTTTTATTGTGGGTTTCAGACTTGAATCCGTCTAGTACAACTTGTATTAAACGGTTCGAAAGAAAATTTTTAATCCAAAGAAGTAGGGATTCGTCGATGCCGAAAGCACGCATTTTCGATAAAAGAGCAAGATGCCAGACAATAATCTTACTTTCTCCGAAACAATGTAAAGATTTGTTCCACTTTTCGGTTAGATAAACCATCAAATCACCAGTGGACCTATTGCTACGAAAGCCATACTGCCGGTCATTAAGAAGCTTTCGTTCTTCAAGATATTTCTTGAGCTAATAATTAATCAGCGTTTCCATGACCTTGGAAAGAAGGGACGTTAGTGCGATCGGTCAATAATTTGAGGGAGAAGAAGAGTCGCCTTTTTTTTGGAATCGGCTGAACAAATGCTGTTTTCCATCTACTCGGAACGAGGCCAGAAGAATAGGATAGATGGAAAAGCTTACGCAGGGGCTTTGCTAGCGTGGAAGAACACCTCTTCAGAATAATAGCTGGGATACCATCCGGCACAGCGGATTTATGTATGTTGAGATCCTTCAAGACTCTTGCCACGGTACGAGTACGAAAAAAGATTTGTCCCATAGAATCACTAATGCGCTCAAGAATTGGGGGAGTCATGACACTATCCGGCAAGGTGGAATTTGCGGTGAACTGCCTTACAAACAAGTTAGCTTTATTAATAGAGCTAACGAAAGGAGTGTCATTGACAACAAGCGTAGAAACCGAGGAAGAGGAAGAATTCCTCATATTTTTTACAAATGACCAAAAATTCTTACTGCCTTTGGGACATTGCAGTATTTTTTGCCTTGATTTTTGATCATGTAAAAATTTGGTCTGTCGATATATAAGCTTCTTCGCTAATTGCACGAGAAACTAGTCCAGTGGCTTTATTTTTGCTTCTTCGTAGACTCTTTCATTGCTGAAGTGCTTCTTTCTGTCGATCGAAGATAAGTCCGGTGCTTATCCTTAAAATTTTCCTTTCGAAGATTTGGAGCTTCAGCATTGCTGTCTTCGAGATGGTGTACCATGCAGGAAAATTTTAACTGATGACGGATCTGATGAGCTGCTTGTATATTAGTAGCTTCACAGGCTGGCTTATTCCGGTTGTTCTGGCTAGCAACGGGTGCAAGCGGTGAAACGCGAAGTTGGCCTTCCTTAGAATATGCCTAGAGTGCGGGTTGAAATTGAACAGCTCATTGAAGTTTACTCCGAGGTATTTAGCATTTCTTTTGGCTGCTATCGTTGACCCATCGGGGAGCTTCACGGTCAGGTTTCTGCAAGTGGCTGCTGAACGACATCGGTTGCCATTGGTGGTGGGTCTCCTGAAAAACACAAGCTCCGATTTGGCAGTGTTTATTCGGATACCCCACTTTTTGTAGTACTCGTAGAGTTTGGAGACGTGGGCTTCCACTCTCCGAGCTGCAATTTTTGGCGCTATTGACGAGCAGTAGGTCAGCGAATCGTCAGCGAATAGCAAGTTCTCGCAGTTAGTTGGCACGGGTTGATCAGACGTCATTAGGTTATATAGGAAGGGACCCAGCTTTGATCCTTGGGCCACTCCGGCTTTGATGGATTTGATTGAAGACTTGCAGCTGTCTAGCTGGACGAAAAATTTCCTACAAGAGAAAAGAAAAGACAATTTTGTCGTCCACTTATTAAATCTACGGCTAAGAGACAGTGTGAATTACAAGAAATAAACGACAAAAAATAACATGAGAGCGCATTTCCTTGCCAACCCTAGTCATGTTTGGAATAGTTCGAAAAATAATTATTTCACCAACACAGCTATATCAGTTTTGCAGCGATCTCAAGCTCCGACATCGCCACATAAAAGTGCTGATGATGAATGTTATAATATACTTATTTGCAAACTATGAAAAGTTTTTTAAACCTCGAGGAAAAAATTTGTTGGTACAGATTGGATTTAAAGTCCATCTGCGAAGTCGGAAGACATTCTGGTACTTCCTTAAGACACTTACACAGATAGAACCTGTGCCGCAGATCGTGCTTTGAGGTTCTTAGGTTGCTATTATGACTAAGCCTACCTCATATACATACATTGTGGGCTAGAACTGGTTTGTCCTTAACTATCTTCTTGTCCTTTTATTCGCCCTTCATAGTACTCATTCAGCAGATATTGGAAATGCTGCTAAATCTAATATTCCAAATGATTGGGTAACCTTCGCTGTGTCAAAAGGCTAGCATTTGGATCTTAAAATCACCAGCCAGTTAGTTGGCTTTTTTTTTAGGAAATGTCCGTGAGTTATTTCGATCTCTTTCCACTGTGAGGACCTCCTTCTTCACAGGGTAAATTTAATCTGGAGAGTCGCATTCTCGCATTGCTAAATACATTAAATAGGACTTGAGAAAGTATGTATGTTTATAATTTTATCGTGTTTTAAATGCATTTGTCATCTTGAAAAATGATATTCCACACACACGTTAAAAATATCAAATGTCTTTCAGTTTATATTTATGTTTCAAAATAAAAAAAAGGGAAAACTTTTCGAACAACACTTACACGAAGTAACAATTTCAGACACATGTAGAACGCACCATACCGTGAAAAGTGCCATTTCACATCAACTCTACATATTATACCTTCCTTCATGTTATTTAAAACTCTTTCTCCCCAAAATGTATACCACATACCTACCTAATGGAATATAATGAGAGCTACACGAAGCAATTTTCAGTTCCATGTCCAAAATTGAATTCCAATACCCGCCTCAATTGTTGTACAAAAAAAAAAACAACAACAAAAACATATGGTCCACGGCTACCAATCGAACCAACAAACATTCTTAAGACTCATAAACTTTGAGAAGGACGTGACCAAAATTTGTAAAATTCCTAAAAGCTTCTGTCATTTATCTGAAACATTATCTTTGCAACCCTTAAGACTTAAACGATCCAACCAGACCCCCATCCAGACACAAAAATCTTATTAAACTACCCATTCCAGCCCGAAAAGTATAACATTTTGGGGAAGCAGCAGAAACCCGTTTCTGCCATCAACCACCCGGAGCCACCACACCAAATCACGGTTCCTAATCTAAATAAGCATTCAATTGCCTCGGTGTGTTCTTGTTGGTTTTTATGTTTATGTCGCCATTTACAAAGAGGTGGCAACCATTCCAGAGTTCCGCCCTTCACAAACTCCAAAAGGTAATTCTTCCGATATACTGGGTATAGGAACACAAAATAGAATGACACGAGTATTGGCTAAATTGGAGAATTATACAGAATCGTGGCTTATACGTTATACCAGATGATGTAGCGGGGATATAGCATTGGTACAATACCCGTCCTTGTGATTGTTATAAATAAAAAGGAATTCATGCTTACTCTATTCCCATTTCACCATCACCAAAGTCTGCTACCGGAAAAAGGATGAAAATAGTATAGAAGGTATCTACGAAAAGCTGGAGTCAACATCTATCAAACTACAACTCAGCATAAAAGTTGTGTCATCACAGAAAGATTGTCTTCTTTTGGAGAGCATGATATAGCACTATGGCGGTGGTGTTAGCAACCCAGCATATGGCACCGCATATTTCTTTACATCCTTTCTGCTGATAGAGATGGAGGCGGATGCAGGACACATTTCGGGATTTTGCTCCTTTTTTTATTGTTTTTTAGTTGTTCGAAGGGAATATGGTTTACTGACTGCCGAGCAAGAGAGTCTTAAGAACCTAAGAATTATTGTCATTGCCAGTTCTATTATTGGTTTTGGCTTTTCTGCAAAAAGGATTCTTCTTTGAAAGACACTTTCTTTCAAAAATATATTATACCTACTCTTCTGTGAATGTTCTTGAAGTTTAAAATCTGCATATGACACTTAAGAGGGTGGCCTCTTAGCTTTCTTTGAGTTTGCCTTTTCGAGTTCATGACAATCATTTCTTTTTTTTAGTTCATTTTTATTATCCTGGTCATAAATTTTACAAAAATAATAGAGTCACGTCTGGTGAATAACTTGGTTTTGAATTTTATTATTTTTTTTTTTTCCTTTTATTACAGTATTTTTTATTCAGTTGTTTGCAATGGAAAAATTATTACACATTGGTCTTGAAATAACAACTTTATCATATGCCACTTTTATTATGTCAATCAGAACAGAAATTGGAGGCAATTGAATTTTAGTAAGATGTAAAGGAAACCTGGAACTAAAAAAAATATGTTTAAAGAAATAAGGACCTAAACATCGCTTATATTGCCAGTCAAATTATAAAATGAAATTTTTAGCCTCAATTTAAAGTCAGAAATAATATACATAATGTAGGTCTATAAAAGCTGTATTTCTAGATCTTTAAAGACTCACGAAATGTGACCAGAAATTGAACTTGCAAAGGGTTTATTTGTTTTTTTTTTTTTTTTTTTTTTTTTTCACGAAAACATTTTCCTTCAAAAATTCGAGTACATTAGGTACAAGTTATGGCGTAGAAGTGGGGTAGTGTCTCTTGTCACAAAGATTAGTGTGTTGGACCATTATGCCGGAGTTCTTTACTCCTCATGTTTCCCAGAAGTACTACCTATTGCGAGAAAGTGACAAATTTTTCAAAAGTGACTTAAAAATCTCAACGATTAATGTGTGCAGAAATGAAGAGGATCTACATTTTTTTCCGAGCCCAAGCGGCTTAAAGGACCACTAAACCACTATTTATGACAAGAGAGACTCTTAAGAAATTTGTCCCTTTCTTGAATAAGACAGTGTTATGTTTTTGTTCTTTAGCCAGGGAATTTTACATTTCCTTTAAAAATTCACATTTCTACATAAGAATTTCACGAATTAAGGCTGAAGAACTTAGGTGCAATTATAAAAGTATTTTGAGATGTAATGTATGTATTGATATTGATTTTTAAGAATATCCTATGCTTCAATTGTGTGGGGTAGCACGAATATAAACGACAGAGATGAGTCTCTTTTCGATTATATTTTAAACACTAACCTAACAATATGTAACGTTGGCAATGAACCCACATTTGTTACTATAAACAGACAGGAAGTACTTGACATAACTCTTGTCTCAGATAAAATTTATCATACTATCTCGAATTGGAATGTATCAAATGATCATTCTTTCTCTGATCATAGATAACATATGATTCGAAATTATGAACGAACCTCCTAGCCAATCTTCTTTTCGTAACCATCGAAAAACAGATTGGCTTCTATATAGGGTAACTCTATTAAGGTCAATCAGACCTGAGTTATACAGCATACCCTACAACACTGAGGATCTTGATATTAAAGTCAATGACCTCACAGCAGCCCTCAACAAATCTCTGGAAACTGCCTGCCCTCTTATACAAATAAGAGGTAAAAAGAAACCATACTGGTGGAATTCGGGGCTGGATCCAATAAGAAAAGATTGCAGGAAACTCTTTAATAGAGCGAAAAACTCCAGAGAAGCTTCTGATTGGGATTCATATAAAGACTCCCTCAAGTTATATAAAAAAGAACTGAGCAAAACCAAGCGTATGTCCTGGAGAACTTTCTGTAACAATATAGAAGGCAACTCAGAGGCATCAAGGCTAAGAAAAATCCTCTCCAAAAATCCAGTAATGCCAAGTTGCCTAAAAAACAATGACGGTTCCTGGACAAACTCAAGCGAAGATTCGCTCAATCTTCTCCTGGATGTACATTTTCCAGATAGCTCTCCTTGCGTTAATAACACTGATCCTAACAACATCATCAGTAGCTTAACTCCTCCACAAGGTCTGATTACAGAGGAAAAATTAAAATGGGCAATAAACAGCTTCAATCCATATAAATCTGCTGGGCCAGATGGAATAATTCCAGCGGAATTACAGAAAAATTCCGATATTCTAATACCCATTCTAGTAAACATCCTAAATGGTTGTATCGCTCTGGCTCACATTCCTTTGTCATGGAGAGAAGTAAATGTTATTTTCATCACCAAAGCTGACAAACCTAGCCATGTTAATCCTAAAGATCTAAGACCTATTAGCCTTTCATCATTCCTTCTTAAAACATTTGAACATCCGATTGAAATCCATTTGAGGGCAAACATTGATAAGTCCTTACTATCCAATGCTCAACATGCTTATAACAAAGGGAAATCTGTAGAAAACGCTCTACATACGCTGGTTCGTACTATCGAAGGCGGCGTCCTCTCTCCTCTCCTTTGGAATCTAGTCGTAAATAAACTACTAGTGATTCTTGAAGGGGAGGGGCACAGGGTGATTGCCCATGCGGACGATGTTGCGATAGCGATATCTGGTAAGCATCCTAACACTCTGAAGGAACTCCTACAAAATTCTCTAAACAAGCTTACTACCTGGGCAGATCAATGTGGACTCGGTGTCAACCCCCACAAAACTGAACTTGTCCTATTTACCAGGAAATATAAAATCCCACACATAGACCCTCCCCTCATCAAAGGTATACCGCTTAAATTCTCAGACAAAGCTAAATATCTGGGTCTTATTTTGGACAAGAAATTAAGCTGGAAGCCCAATATCCAAGAGAGAGTCAACAAAGCCAACATAGCTCTTTTCTCTTGCAAAAAAGCCGTAGGTAACAAATGGGGTCTACAAACTCATATAACACACTGGCTATACATCTCAGTCATTAGACCGATACTTACATATGGAGTGACAGTATGGTGGACTGCGCTGGAAACAGCAACAAACCGCGATAAGCTTATCAAAGTCCAACGAACAGCCTGTTTAATCATGGGTGGAGCTCTCCGCTCAACTCCTTCTGCTGCACTTGATATTCTTTTTCATCTCATACCGCTAGATATTTTTAGCAAACAATCGGCCGCTAACACAGCCATTCGACTTAAAGCCTCCTCGCCGTGGAGCAATAATGATATTGGCCACTCTACTATACTGAACTCGTTCAGTACTCTGCCTAGTAACGTCGATTACACCACCCCTCATCCAAAATTTAATAAAAACTTTCAAGTGTCCATCCCTTCCAGGTCTTCTTGGGAAAATGAGTCGTTTTTGATAGACGAAGCAATTCATTTCTATACAGATGGATCTAAGACCGATGACGGGGTCGGTGGAGGCGTATACTCCGAAATATTAAATCTTTGTCTATCTTTTCGTCTTCCCAATCACTGTAGCGTGTTCCAGGCAGAGCTTTTAGCAATAAAAGAAGTCCTCTCTTGGCTAAAAGAAAATGTTATATCCACTACTGATATACGTATCTTCTCAGACAGTCAAGCTGCCTTAAAGTCACTGGACTCTGTCTCCATTAACTCACAAACAGCCCAAAATTGTCGATCATCTCTGGTGGAGATGTCAAAACAGTTTAACATTCACCTTACATGGGTGCCGGGGCATAGAGACATTCCAGAAAATTGTAAAGCTGACGAACTTGCAAAAAACGGAACAATCTTACCTTTGTTGGATAGCAAATCTAACATCGGTATACCCCTAGCTACTTGTAAACTTATGCTAAAGCATGATACCATGAAGAAAGCTAACCACAGATGGACCAGCACCCCAACTTGCCGGTCTACTAAACTGATTTGGCCATTGTTTGATGCTAAACGCTCAAAACAACTAATTTCTATTGTTAGATTGCATATTAGCTCCGTTATAGGTGTCCTTATTGGACACTGCCTAATAGGAAAACATGCTCTTCGTCTTGGAGTTCCTGCAAATGATTTTTGCAGAAGCTGCATGGATGAAGAAGAACAGGTGTCAGTTCCTCACCTTCTATGTTCTTGTCCTGCCCTAGCGCAAAGACGTAGACTCCACTTGGGAGACTACTACTAGAACGATCTTAGTGATCTAAATAATTCCGACATTCACTGTCTCAAACGCTTCATTATTAGCTCAAAATGGTTTAACGAGTAAGGGTGATTTTTGAAATCCATGTGGTATCACAACGGACCAAATATTGGTCTAAGTGTGTTGACCTTTTCCGGTCAGCAGCCACTTTAACCTAACCTAACCTATGCTTCAATTAACACCAAGGTATAATGAACCACAAGAAACCTTTGCGGTATATATACAGCTATGGACAAAGAAATAGCACACCTGTTATAATCATTCTAGAAAACTTTTTTGAACGAAAAGTTCTGAAATTTTTTAATAATTTGGTACTGTCATGTTAAACTTGGTTGGTTGACCATGATTTTTTAAAGTTGCTTGCACCTCGGTGGTAAGCTTTCAACCAACGCTTGACATCTACTTTGCGGTATTGAGTACCACTCCATACCAGGAAAATGCGCCCCAAACCATCAAATTTCCTTCTGCGTGTTTTACCGTCTCCAAGGTATACTTCGGGTTGTAGGCCTCGCACTTGGGTCGATGGACAAACGTTTTGCCATCAGGTCCAATAGGACTCTCTCCAAAACTGTATGTTTTTGTTTTGATGTTTTTTAGCAAATCTAAGGCGATCTCTGATGTTTTGTTTTTTTTTGACAGCAACGGTTTTTTTCTGATCACGCGCCCATACAGTTTTACATCACTAAGTCTTCTTCTTTTGAGTCTGCTTGAGACGTTCAAACTGAATTCTTCGTTTATTTCAGCCATAATGGTACGAGATGATTTAAAAGGTTCACACTTGCATTTTCTTGATATCGCTCTATCCACTCGTATTCATGTTTTACGAGGGGGCGCGGGCGGGCGGCGTAATTTATTCTCAAAGCTTAAGTTTTGATTTCGTCTTACGACCAAATAAATTGCATTATACACCATTTTACGGGAACAGTTGAGGATTTTGGATATTTGGGAAGGATTTTTTCCATCTCGGTGAAGATCAAAAATAATTTTTCTTTCTTCCGGAGTACAGTGAACTTTTCTGCCCATTTTGTTTTCAATATTTGTTGATTTAATGATAAAAATTAAAATCACAACTTTCAAACGCGAAATAAAGATTTAACGGTTAAAAATATAATGTGCTATTACTTTGTCCAGTTAAAAGAGAGTAAAAAACTATGAATAGGTGAGTGCAAGAGAATCTTAACAATATTACGGTTTTTTTAGGTTTTATTTGTCATCATCAGTTTGTCTGAACAACATATTAAAAAAAAAAACATCAGACGCATTCCACATAACGGTAAATTCAAATCGTGATTTTTGTTAATCGTGTGCTATTTCTTTCTCCATAGCTGTATTTGTTATTTGCATTGTCCAAATTGTTAAGTATACAATATTAAAATTATTACGTACACACTGGTCCTTAGAAAAATTTAAATGAAATTGAAATTAAAATTTTAGTAAATATCTAAAACTCGGAAAAAAGGCAAGTAAACTGACCATTTACCAATTTTATTTACAACTTTATATACAACTTTAAATAATCGAACTCATCGAAGAGATAAACTTGGGGGAAGAGCTGTAGGATAAGCAACTCATCTAAATAGCTCTAGATGGGGACACAATAGATCTTTAGGTAGCAATGCAAACCCCCTCTCAATATTCATTCATTCATTCAAGGTTCTCAGCAAATTACGCCTAATATTGATTTTGAATTGTTTACATATTTCAAAAAATGGGCAAGAAAATCCGGGAATATTAATTTTGTCGTTATTAAGTTCAAGAAAATCGTGTAAATTGACATTATGTACATATGTACATAAATAACTAAAATATTAAAATATTACAAAAATAATGTAATTTTTTCTGTCATGCAAATCCACCATAACTGTTGTGGTTCAAATTAAAAAAACAAAGTGAATACTATGGCAAACTACAAATTTAAAAAAAAAAATATTTTTTAAATAATAACTTTGGACTCACATTCGTAGGAATTAGTAGTTGTGTGTTTTCCTCTCTATATTTTTCTACGAGTAATTTGTCAGTCATTTTAAAATTATTATCTGAAATTAGTTTTAAATGGTAAAAGAATTTACAAATGCACCCCAAAGAAGAAACTTGAATTGATGGAAACCGGAACCTAATTCTTTTAAACTTCTGTATTGTTATTAAGGAAATACAAAAAGTCTAATCGGGTTCATAACTTACGAGTAAAATGGACTGAAAGGGTGGTAAATACAATATTTAATTTTCGGCGATGAATTTGTCGTTTGAGTGATTGCTGATAATAAAGATGATTCAAATTTTTAGTTTATGTATGTAACTTTTTGATCTATTAACTAGCGCCGCCTGCGAAAATCCTTTTTACCAAAATGTAGAAAATATTAGATAACAATAGCACAATTAATTCTTATTTAAATCCTTGAGTTAAGGAAAAAAGGAATCAGCTTGGCCTGCAGGTTCACTTGGAAAGAAAATCCCTGCCAAATCCAAACGGCTTAAATGAGAGGCACTTAGAGATACTCTTGGAGAATTTCTCACTTCCCCTCAAGTTGCAGTTTCCTTGAAAAAATTATCCTCGAGTAGTTCTACTATAACGTTAGGTCCGATTATTTTTTAATATTTTTATATTTTACTAGATGACCCGGTGAACTTTATATCACCTACATATTTATATTTTTGAAAAATATGGTAAAAACTTAATACAAAATTTTTTATCTACATTGAATGCAACACAGTTATACACTTAATCAGTTTAGGGCTTGCTGATGTTCTACATTTTTGTCTTTTTTTACGGTGCGTAAATATATAAAGATGATGGTTTTCCGACTCGCGAATGCGCGAAATAGGAAAACTCCAAGTTGATTCCGCAAACTTTTAACGACTGTCCTTGCGATTTATTTATGGTTAAAGCAAAGGCCAGACGGACGGGAAATTGTAGACGCAAAAATCGAATGGCAAATTCGTTGGAATCATCGGTATACGCGGGATCAAGACATCCTCTCCTTTGTATTTTCGCTTGATGATCCTCGATGACGATAAGCTTTTTTACAGCCAGTCTCGTTCCTTTGCGCAGTCGAGGTTGATTAATGTTACGCAGCATAATCGCAACTGATGCTGCTTTTAATTGTAAATTGTGAGGTGGTAGTTCAGGAAAATCTAGGGAATTTAAAATCTCTGTGGGATAGTTGACTACGTCATCTTGGTTTGTAACTGAAACTGTGTCAATTGATCTGTAAGAAAACAACTCTCCGGGAAGAATATTCTGAATGGTTGCATTGAGATCATCGACATCTTTCTTTTTTGCCGCCAATATTCTTCGTTCACTCTTCCCCTTTTCCTCTTTTGTGTCGACGAAATGCATGAGTAGTGTAATTTTTCCGGTCGAGGTATCAACTGCGACCTTACCATTTTCAATATCTAATAACTGCTTCGAAAACATAATCGCAGTTTTATCTTGTTCCTAACACAAATTAGATAATTTTAGGCGTTTAGTTCGTCAGCAATAATTGATCGGGAGATATCTGGAAGATTCGATTCTGACGAAAATCACCTGACAACAGAATCATGGCTCCACCAAAAATGTTTCGGTTGTCACGAAGATCTTTAAACGTTCTGTCCAGTTCCTCCAGTGACCTCTGGTGGGCCATCGTACATTCAATTGATTTTTATATATATAGATACGAATGTAAAAATTGCTTGTGCAAGTCAAAATGTAGGTCACAATTCAATTAATTAAAAAAAGCACGTATACGCCCAAGTGTACTGCAAAATTCTTCTGCGTATAATTCAATTAAAATGTGTTTGGATCAATATTATACATCACAGTTTTATTGTAATTGTTTTGAATTTGAATAAACGAAATCAAAACAAATTCATCCCAATATTTGAGGATCTATGTGATCTAGATGAGCTAAGAACAAAATGACCTTTACTAAATTTGAAGTGAATCTGTAATCCATTTAGACTCTAACTCGATTAGAGATTAACACTCAATCGCACAGATGAACTGACTTGAAAGGCTATTTAGGCGCAAGAGGGATATGTTCTCTTATTAAGGTTTTTTATAAATAAACTTTTATTTTAGTAGCTTAAGGACTAAAATAAATTTGCGTGATCCTGGATAAGAAATTGAACAAATAAAGCTATGTTTGCTTTCTATTCCTGCAAGAGAATATTTAGTAAAACCTGGCGGCCAAGCCCAAAAATTATCAAGTTGATGTACACGGCCATAGTTAGACCTGTACTGACATATGGTAACGTAGCCTAGTGGAATGATAGCTAGAGAAACAATTCCATAGGTCATGTGCAGATTCTACAGAAATACACAGGGCATTCAATATATTCTAACTGTTTAAAGAAGGATTCTGGTGTTCTGGGTTCTTTTCAGAAACCCTTTGACTAACCAGCTCATTCAAGCTAAAGTCTCGGCAGTGACGAAATTTTCAATTGATAGCCAAGCGGCAATAAAAGCTTGTAACTTATCGTATATAGCTTAGGGTTTTTGATACACAGCACAATATAAGGCTCTTTCGGGTTCCTGGTCACAGTGGTGTTCCAGATAATAAAAGCGCTGACGAGCTGCCAAGAAGAGGCTCAACACTTGATCTTACTCAGACACACATAACACTGTTATCTTAAACAGGTAATCGAGAGCAAAGTTCTAGCTACAACAAACAAGAGGGAGCTAAACTCCGTATTACTGCCGTGACCATAAGGTTTGGAAATCCAAAAGTTCGATTCCTTTGGTCTTAATGCGCTGCAAGATGCTAAATACTTAATGTGTAAATCAAGTGGTAAAAGGTGCAAATAAACGTTCAAGGCATCAGTTGGACAAGATCTTAGAGTGCGTGTAGTGCCAACACTAGCAGTTCTTTGTACCTTTCGGACATAAAAGAACGAATCCCGGTTCCCTGAATACAAACAAAAGTTGTAAAAGAATGCAATCTTTAATGACTTCAATTAAAATATTGCATTCATTGACTTCACTTTGAGACTTTTGACTTCAAATTACAGTCGACTCCCTCTAAGTCGAACTCCCTCTAAGTCGAAGTTCCCTCTAACTCGAACTTTTTAGCCGTATTTTTGCATTCCCCTCAATTTTCCATACAAAACTATCCTCTAAGTCGAACTCCCTCTAAGTCGAAGTTCCCTCTAACTCGAACTTTTTAGCCGTATTTTTGCATTCCCCTCAATTTTCCATACAAAACTATCCTCTAAGTCGAACTCCCTCTAAGTCGAAGTTCCCTCTAACTCGAACACATTCTCTTGATTATTGACCTATTTTCTTTCCCTCTAAGTCGAATTTTTTTCTTTTGCCGAAAAAAAAAATCAAAAAAAATCTCTCAAATCGCAACTCGTTATTGTTTGTAATTCTTATTAAAAGCACACACTCGAACTCTTTGATTCTCTATATGTTGCATCGCCTGCGCCGTCAACGTCATGTCAGTGTGCTGCGCTGCTATACCTGCAATTTACAATATTATCAAACACAAAAATCTCTTCCTAACAAGATATTCATAAAAAAAAAATTGCAAGGCAATAAAAAAAGCATTTGTTGGTTGGATACATTCCATTCCAACTTCAAAACATTTTGTGCTTTATTTGGAAGCAGTAAAACAACAGATCTCAGAGGTCGTCGGAAAAGCTAAAGCTTCTGGTTATAGGGAAAAGCAAAAATCCTCGTTGTTTCAATAAAATTAAAACTTTACCGGTGGACTATGTAGCAAGCCACCGTTCTTGGATGACATTAGACCTTTTCACAAATTGGCTTTTGAAACTTGATTCTAAATTTGGAAGATCAAAGCGCAAAGTATTACCTATTCATTATCGATAACTGCCCAACTCACCCAAAACAAGTTAAGGATAAATTAAAGTTTATAAAGCTTGAGTATTTCCCCCCCAATATGACCTCAATAGTTCAGCCAATGGACATGGGTATAATACAAAATTTGAAAGTAAGTACACTATAATCGCCGTCTTCTCACCAAGATCTTAAGGGTTTAGGAAATCAAAAAAGAGCAATAGGACGAGTAAAATATCACTTCTCGATTGTGTGCGCGAAATCCTAAAGGCATGGGGACGTTACTCCATTGACAATTGAAAATTGTTTCAAAAAGGCCGAATTTAAGTCTGAGACGTGGGATGACGAAGATGATATTCCACTTAGCTTACTTAGATGTAACAACGAAGACACCCAAGAAATCGGGATAATCTGGGAAAGGCTAACAGAAGCTCATTATAATGTTGAAGGTACATTAAAAGGACTATGTTGAAGTCGATGACGGCATCGTAGCCACTGAAATACCTGATAACGAGTCAATTTTGGAAGCAGATGCTGATGATACTAATGACGGTGAAAATGGAGCTGAAGAAGAAGATGAAGCTGAAATAATAGACTTTGAAATACCAGAGAAAAATTAAATTGAAAATGCAATCGGTACATTGCAATCTGCAATTGGTACATTGTAATCTGCAATTGAAATGAAAGAAGAAATTCAAAATTGCTTATTTAAAATAGAATCTTTTTTTAAAAAGGCGATTACTGATGACACGGCGACTGTGTTGTCTAAAATTACAATTTTTTTTAAATAATTAAGTTTAAAAAATATTTTTTTATAGATTAATGAGCGATAAAAGCAAGAAGATTGCTTTATTTATTTATTTTACTTGTTATTAAATTCAATAAATCATTAAAAAAAAATCTCTCTCTAACTCGAATTTTTCTAAAACTCACTCTAACTCGAACTAGTTTTGATATCCCGTGAAAGTTCGACTCAGAGGGAGTCGACTGTATTTTATATTTATAAAAATATGGCATTCATTATTTTCTATTCATTTTACACAAATCAATGCCAAGGAGTTATTTCTAATGACAGTTTTGATAATAATTAAAAAGTTAGGCGAAAATTAAATTATTTCGACTCGTGAAAGTTAAAGTCGTCAATTTAAAACCCAGTATTACTTTTTTATATAGTTTTGTTCAGCTAGATCTGTGGAACCGAATACAGAAGAACTCGACAAAACTAGTTTTTCTTAACTACTTCATATCTTGGCTTTTATATAAATATTTTATCAAAATCAATAAAGTCGAAAAAGTAAAAGAAATCTGTTCAAACGAAAAAGTTAGATACACATATGTATATACATATGATTGTATAAATATCATAATCTATCAAAAGCGTTTGAGGTGCTAACTAAACAAAACATTTGATTTCCGTCAATCACCCAATTACACAATTCTCCTATCTAAGAACGGGTAAAATATTAAGAGCAATATTTATTTGAAAACGAACAATATTGAATGGAACGATACTCTTATTAAATTCGAGACTATATGCCACAAACGTAAAAGCATAATCTTCTATTAAAAAAAAAACCTTCCTTGTTCATTCTTCAAAAATATTTTGAGATGGTTTTCCATTTTATTTACTTTGACTTTCAGCTGAATGAAGCTCACCCACGTGCCATCACGATCCTCTAACAAATTAAGTGCACCTGTCACAACATGATAGATTCATCTAAGACCCGACTACAGCTTGTTTTCCATGTCCCAATGGACGAACCCACTAGCTGCTACCTCCTAAGGGGGAAAAGCTGGGATGCTCCATAGCTGAATATTGTACCAGCATACCATCATGTCCATACATATACTTACATCTGTGCTGTGGAAAAGCAAGATAAATGAAAAGCGAACAAAATCTTTGGCATGCCGAACGACGAACTGGATCCAAATATCCAAGTTCGAAGAGGGAAGAGCTCTGAAGAAAAAAAAAAACATTTCTATTGAACCATCAGTAGTGATGACTTTTTTATCAATTTATCTAGATCCGCAGCCAAAAGGAATTCAACTCCAACACAGACTCAAGCCGAAGGGAACACGCCTTTTCTCTCTGGCTGGGCAGAGTTCAAACGGAAACGTGACATGATTTCCTGATTTTTAACAATCGTATCTCGTCGTTCGGTATTGTAGAATGGGATGTGTAACTCATATGTTGGCATTCGAGTTCCCTACGTGCGAACATTTCTTACTCTGTTTTCCAATTATAAACCAAATACTCAACAACAACAACTTGAAAAAAAAATAACTTTGTGCTCCTTTGAATAGAGTAGGAACTCCGTTTTTGGACAAATAAATCAATTAGAGCTATCTGTCTTAGTTTTAATTGGTTAAACACACCAGCAGGGAGTGGCAGTCGCCTGGTCTACCATACTGCACTTTATGGGCATAGAATTAGAGCCCAAAAGAAGAGTGAACTTGTTTTAGAGCTTATGCAGAAGGATCCTATTTAAGAGTAGAATACAAGAATTTTCAAATTGAAGTCAATTTAAATACAAAAAAAGAAACAAGTTTCAAAATTTTTTCTTCCTAGACATTGGAATATGTCATTTGAAGGGAAAAAGATTTAAAGAACCTAAAAGTAGGGGAGTTGTTAGAGGTAGAATAATTTTCCTTCTAGGTTTTTCTGCTGCAACGGAAAACAAGAGCAGAACGAGTCTGGGTTTAACGTGGATCCCTAGCCGAAGCCTTTACCCCACGGGTGGCCTACCACCATAGGAGCCAGATTTAGTCTTAGCCATTAACCCCAAGATAGCCGAAGCCATCTTAGTAGCAAAGTTGAACATGTTGTAGGCATGAACACCTCTTGCTTAGAGTCGAGGTCTATCTACACCTCTTGAGTCCAGGCACGCCTGAACCCCATATGTCTCCGCTATGGAATAAACCACAGCCACCACGATACTCCCACTAGGGGGGCCTACCTCATAGATAGCCTGAAGAGAGCAAACACGCACGCGACAGCTGCACCTCACCATCCGAAGACAGTATAGGAGAGCCCGAAGACGATACGCTATTGTTCACAAACTTCATGGATCGCTCGCTTTGTATGCGACGACTGCACTTCTCTATCGGAGATAGAATAAGAGAGTCCGAAGACATACTGCTCACTTTTCTTGGGCAACTATCTCCCGTGGCACCAGAATATAGCATCTGGTGAGCTTCGCAACCTCTAGGGTCACACTTGTAGATAGGTCACCTCCTACAAAGGGCCCAAGACCTACCAGTCTTCAAGATATACGTTTTTCCAGACCTGATCGAAGTAGAAACCACGTCCAGATATGCGTACTCCTCGGGTGAGTTGTAACACACTCCTTAGCGGATTCCTACTTTTAATGGATACCGTCCCTGTTTTGTTCCCATCTAGTCGGTTCAGTTACTTACGTAACCTATCCACGAGCACCACGAGGAGGTCGACAGGAACGTGGAAAGACAAGCAAAAGGTAAGGTGCTATTCCGACACGCCGATAAATCGGCTATGCAGGCCCCAAAGAACATCAACTAAAGTTGACCTCCACAGCACCCAGGCGCAAAGGCCTGTCTGTGCAATTGGGAGGAAAACAATAGAGAGTTCAATGAAGCCCTGGACAAGCCATACCACTCAAACCCGCTGTACAATCCCGCTCGCTGGAAAACAAGAGCAGCAAAAGGGGAGTACCGTGAAAAGAGAAGGAAAGAGAAAAAAACCCTGTGCAGAAAGAAAAGAGCAGCCGCAGCTTCTCAGCTCCGCCGGTTCTACAAAACAGCCAAACAAATGGCATCAGGTTATAGGACCGGTGCGCAAGCTCTTCGTAACAGCGAAGGGAACCTAGTCACCCAAGCACAGGGAATTGTTGAATTGCTGCTTAATGAGCATTATTTAGAGGAATGAAGATCCAGTCCCGCTGCTTAGTACTGAAGAGGTTAAGAAAGCAATCCCCAAACTTAAGAACAACAAATCCGCAGGCTCGGATGGCCTACCTGCGGAACTTTTAAAGTATGGAAGAGTAGATGTCCTGATAGGGTGCATGCATCAGCTCATCAACCAAGTGTGGGAGGAGGAAAGTATGCCCGACGACTGGTCAAATAGCTTCATATGCCCAATCTACAAAAAAGGCGATCCTTTGTCCTGCAAAAACTACAGGGGCATATCCCTACTTAATGTTGCCTCTACAAGATCCTATCCACCGTACTATGTCAGCGTCTAAAACCTTTCTGCAACACTATAATCGGCACGTACCAGTGTGGCTTCAGGCCAGGCAGATCAACGATAGACAAATCTTTACATTGAGGCAAATCCTGGAAAAGACCAACGAATTTCAAGTCGAGACCCACCATCTTTTCATCGACTTTAAAGCCGCATATGATAGCATTAGTCGCCAAGAGCTTCTATTGGCGATGTCGAAACTTGGGATTCCGAAAAAACTGATCCAGCTATGCCGCATGACGTTACAAAATACGCGGTGCAACGTGCAAATTGATAACAGCCCATCCGAGCGATTCCAGACATGTACAGGCTTCAGACAAGGAGATGCGCTATCATGTGATTTCTTCAACCTAGTCCTGGAGCAGATAGTGTGCAAGAGTGGTGTTAACCTGGAAGGCACTATCTTTAACAGGTCTTCCCAACTGCTTGGCTATGCGGACGACATCGATATCATCGCCCGCTCCATGCGAACTGTAAGCGTTCACAGCTGTTGATGAACAGGCGAAACGCGTTGGTCTTGAAGTTAATGAGGACAAAACAAAGTATATGCTATCAACAAACAAAGCCTCATCTGTCCATCGCCTAGGACAATTTCGAGGTAGTCAAGAAGTTCACCTACCTCGGAACAAACATCAATCCCACGAACGAAACCTTAGTGGAAATCCGACGAAGAATTACCTTAGCAAACCGCTGCTACTTCGGTTTGGCCAAACAAATGGGTTCAAAACTCCTTTCTCGAAAGACAAAGTGCACGATATACAAAACGCTAATTTTACCAGTTCTACTCTACGGCCGGCGCCGAGTGCTGAACGATAAGTAAAAAAGGGGAATTGATCCTGGGCACTTTCGAGAGAAAAATTCTTCGGCGGATATTTGGTCCTATATGCGAAGAGAGCGAAAAGAGGAGAAGATTCAATCGTGAATTATACGAGCTGTACCAAGATGTGGATGTAGTCCAAAGAGCCAAAACACGTCGACTACACTGGCTCGGTCACATCGAGCGAATGGACATCAACGCTCCACCCAATAAAATCTTTGAATCCCAGCCCCCAGGTTCGATACGACGAGGAAGACCGAACCTCCGCTACAGGGACCAGACGGTTACAGACGCAAGAACGCTTGGTCCCAACGACTGGAGGGAGCTCGCAAGGGATAGTAACCGATGGAAGACCGCAATATCTTAGGCAGAGACCCTCCATGGATCGGGAGCCGGATAAGTATGTAAGTAAGATACATGCAAGGTGTCGCAAAATTAATCACCCTATCGTCAATCAAATTTGACATTTGTGAACTAGACAATCTGGAGTATACAAACAGACAAGTAATGGAGCGTGCAATAATTGTGTCGATTTTTTTACCAATAAAATCGGTCGGTGGTGTCAGCGCAGCGTGAATTTCGACGTCGATTTCTTAATAGTGTCGGGCCAACTGGGCAAACATTCCGGCGCTTATTTACTCGACTCGAACAGACTGGACCCACACGAGACCTTGCATACCGTGGCCGCCACCAGACTGGCGGCAGCCATTTGACGGATATCATCTTTTAAATTTAAGAGAAAAAATTGTAAAAGTCCAAATAAAAATGTCTATCACTCAAAATCATTTTATTTTGTAAAAAAGTCATTAAAACAAATTTGGATGATTAATTTTGCGCCACCTTATATGATCACAAGGACACCGACGGACGAAATGTCTTAAATTACTTATTTCGTCTTATACACATCATCGTAATACATATTTGGTTTGATTCAAATGTAATATTTATGAAAACTTAATCAAACTAATAAACTCTGTGGTAATGTGTTATAATTTTAATTCCAAGATATTAATTTTGTCATCCTTTTCGCATCGAATTTCACAAAACCTTCATTATATGTATGTATATCCACAATCTTAAAGAGAAAGAGAACCTCTAATAAATCGTAAAACATTCATATTCAGATTTAAATAAATAAACTCAACTTTAGCATTACTTTAATGTTTCCAAAGAAGATTTTATCGGATTTTCGTTTAACGCAGGGTGTACAGTGCGGTTTTGTAGATTGGGTACATAAGAACTTCTTGTTTTCTTAAAATAGCAAAAGGTTTTATTATTATTATTATTATTATTATTTATTCATTTAATTTCTTACACATTAAGAATAAATCTTATAAAATTGTGAAGTTTATAATATGGATAACGAACTACAATATTTAAAAGTGAAAAAAAAAAAATTATAAAAAGAAACAAAGTAATTAAATTTATAAATTAAATTAATCATACACTATTATATAAAGTAGGAACAAAATATTTTATAATGAAAGATTTATAAAGAGAGAAAGAAAAAATTGAAATCAAGAATTGAGAAGGCCTAATAAATTAAAGAAAATTAAGAAATTAAGATGCTGCCTTAAAAAGAGAAAACATTAGTCGCCAAAATTTGAAAAATATGAGTGTAAACTCTTTAAAAAAGTTTGCATGTCGTCTATCAATTTTAAGTGCAAGGGAAGTGAATTCCATAGTCTCGTTACAGCAATTAAAAATTGTCTTTCTGATATCAAAAATGAAAAACGAGGTATAATTATGTCCATAGATCTCTGATATACCGGAAATTGTAGCTTATCATATAAATACATTGGTTTACCAGTTTTCATTATATTAAAAAATAGTTTAATTGAGCGATATTTAAGAAAATTTTCAATTGACATGTTAAGCAGGTTCTTAGATAAGTGTGATATGTGGTCATATCGGCGAAGACCATAAACGTACCGAATTATACTATTGAAAGCTACTTTTAATTTTCTTTTACTTTCAGCATCGCAATTTGAAACAATTTCACATCCATTTAAAAGTGTTGGAATTGCTAAAGATTTGGCTAACATTATTCTTGTTGGCAGAGGCGTGTATGCTTGGGCAACCCATAGCGAACGTAAAACTCCATATGTCTTACCAACAACATTTTTGATATGATCATTCCAAGTGAGGGATCGGTTAAACAAAATACCCAAATTTTTAACTGTTTCAACGTACTGAATATGTGAATTATTTAAAGTGATGGGAGGGAAGTACGAAAGATCTAATCTGTTACGGGATATGACCAAACATTTGCATTTTGTAGGATTTAATGTTAGATTATTCTGCAGAGACCAATTTGAGATATTCTCAAGATCCCGGTTAATATTTTCAACACAGTTCTCAATGAGACCTAGAGGACAATTCTGGTAAATCTGGACATCATCAGCATAAATATGCATCATTGAATTTTGAACAACACTAGGAATCTCATTTATATATATCGAGAACAACAGTGGGCCTAAAATTGATCCTTGCGGAACACCTTTGCGAACGGGTAGAAAATTTGACAAGGTATTTCTTACATACACTGCCTGTTTTCTGCCATATAAATAATTAAAAATTAACCTAGTTGACAATTCGGAGAAATTGAAATAACTACGCAGTTTGTTACATAGAACAATATGATCGACCATATCAAACGCTTTTGAGAAATCGAGTAGTACCAAAAAACTTACATCATCATTATCAAGGCCAATTCGTATATCATCAATTACTTTAATGAGAGCTGTAGTACAGCTATGTTTTGCACGAAACCCAGATTGTAGTTGTGTTAGCAACTCATTATGATTTAGGTATTCATTGATTTGTTTTTGTAAGATTCGTTCGTGAACTTTCGATAAGAAAGGCAGTACAGATATCGGCCTGAATTCAGTGCAGTCAGAGTTTTTGGGTATAGGGATAATCTTTGCCAATTTCCATTGGCGCGGATATAACCCTGTAGTAATTATCGAATTAAAAATATGTGTTATGTAAGGCAATATTGTGGGCAAAATTGCCTTGATAAACACTGGATGAATGCCATCCACTCCAACTGCATTGCTTTTTACAGAGAGCACAGCCTCAACCACGTCAAGATCATTTACTACAGAAAAATTAAACATGCTTTCATCTTCGTGTATTAAAATATTGAAAGGATCATCTGCGTTATTTTGAACAGAAGAATCAATTGACTTAATAGTGTAACTGCTTGAGGGAGTTGTGTCAAGAAAATTTATAAATCTACTGTTTAGGTCATTACCATCAAGATCACAGCCATCTATAGATTTTGATTTAGCTATACCCAAATCACGAAGATTTTTCCATAGTACACGTCCGTTTAAATTGGTACTGAGCCGATTAGAAAAGTGTTGAATTTTAGCTGCTTTTATCTCACGGACAACATTATTACGGAATGACCTATAAACTTCGAATAGTTCCTCGATTCGAAAACGCTTCCAACGGTGGTAAGCTCGGTCACGCTTTTCTATCAGTAATCTAATGTTTCTAGTAAACCAGGGTTTTGCATTGCCGTTAACAGTTTTTGTTTTGATTGGTATGTGGGAATCAATAAGAGAATTTAAATTATTATTAAGAAATTCAACTTGGTCGTCAGGTGATTGTTTTCTGTATATATTGTCCCATGGAATAGAATAAATATGTTGTTCAAGTGCATGTCTGTCAATATTTTTAAAATCCCTATACTCGAAAGGCGAAGGTGCTGAAAGAGTAGTTTTAAAATCATAAATTAGAAAAATTAAATCATGCCTTGAAAAAGCTGGGGCAGATAATTGGTCATAAAATAGTAAATTGTTTGTGTCGTTTATAAAAAATACATCCAACAAAGTACTTGTACTCGACGAATGATGAGTTGGAATAGTAGAGTTTACAGAATGGAAACCAAACGAATTCATGTTATCACTAAAATGTCTTTCACTCAAAAGATTGCTGTTAAAATCCCCACAGATAATTATATTCGGGGATCGAGTAGAAATATCTTCCAAATCAGCATAAAAGGGTGTTAAATCTATGTATTTATTGGGCCTGTACACAGTACCCACAAGAAGGCTTTTATCACCGCATACTACTTCAACAAAAACGTAATTTATTGCAGACAAATTAGATGAAAACCACTTCCTTTTACAACGCAAACCTTGTTTTACAAATAATGTGTTACAAATAATGTTAAATCAATATGGCTACAGTAAAACTGTGATAATATCAGATAATAAAATGTTGGTTTGTTCTTAAAACAAAAGGAACAAACGACTTAGAACTTGTGATAATTGCAATGGAAGGTAGGTAATATAAACGCATGATTTGAAATACTGGAACAGCTTTGCACACCTGAAATTAAATAATAAACTGAAAGCACCTATATCACTTAAGAAATTATTTCTTTCATTGAAAAGCTCTCCTAAACTTGACACTTCACTTAAGCTGGTTTTGACAGATTTGACAGCCCCAATATTAAGTAGCTAGATTTACTTGCTTGAATTCTTAGTATGCTCTTAAAAATACACTGTCCCAAATATATTGAAATACATACATTGAAATTTTGTCTGTTATTCGAAATTTTTATTTTTAGATTGCAACTTCAAACGTTTTTTACATAAATTTTTGCAAAAGCTTTGTGCTTTGGTGATTGCTCGTAAGCAAAAAAAATCATTGAATATACGCTTGATGTGTAGGAACCACTGTTTTCAATAACCCTCATCGTTAAAATGCAAAAAAAAAAAAGTTAAAATTTTTGAAGTATGACCATAATCTAGTGAGCTGCAATGTATATATATACCAAAGAGATATTGTAATAAGAAACCAATCCTGATATAAACTTCACATTCTTTCTATCTATTCATTTCATCTATCCCTCACGTGCACATCACTCATATACGTATTAGCCATGTTAATGGAAGTGGCATAACATATTCCAGGATAAGCACACGAATTTATATTCACAAAGGTTTAGCAAAATGTTCCTTGAGAGAATTGTCATTTGTTTTATCTGTCAGTCATTAACGGCATCGTTGGTATTATGTGTGGGGCTTAACACGACTATACCTCCGCTACTTTTGTTGTTCTTACTTATCCTACAGTATGAATGCTTCCAAATGGAGCACAGTGAGAGAATAAAATCTCAAATCAAAGTGATGGGGATCCCCATTCAGGGATTTAGCCTTCATGGAAATGGGAAACAAAGTAATGGCACGCAATTCCGTTTTCTCGAAAATTACGTGATTACTCCGAAAGTGTTCTTAGCTAATTAATAGCATTTTGTCAAAACATTCTAAATTAAAGGCATAAACTGGAATTTTATTGATTTGTGATGGAGAAGGAAATCCAACGAAGGCAGAAATTTTCTTTAATTTCAATCTTGATTGAAGATATTCCTGTAAAAGACTTACTTAGTGGACCGTTTATAATGGCTTCGGGGTAATGGTCCACAAAGGACCTTTCCGCATCCGAATGGTTCAAGCTCTAATAATCTTAATTGGCAGTCATTATACTATGGCGGGATTTCTGCTGATATAGGACTTGGCCGGGATTTTCTTTTCAAACTTTCTTTTTAAATCCCGGAGGCACTATAAGAAGTTTACATTCTTTCATATCGCTGAAGGGAAAATTATACCTAGGACTTTTTTTTTAAGAAGAATCATTAAAAGCGTTGCAATTAATTTCGGCAAGGACATAGGTATAAGTATAACAAAGAAAAAGAATTCGAGTTTTCTAGGAATTCAGTTAATTAGTGAGTGGATCTAATTGGTTTGGCCTTCTTTTTTATGTGGCTAAAGACCATTTACGAGTTAAAACTTAAAACTGCTAGGCAGTTATTTTTTTAAGATTTCTTTTGATTTTCAAGGGACGAAGTTCCTTCATGTTAATGGGGACAAAAGGGATGGACATCAAAGAGAAAAATAAATAATGCCAATTTTTTAGGAAAATGTTTTCGACGTTTTCCTTTTATTACACGAACCTACCTAAAAATTCTTTCTGATGAATTCTTAGGGGAAAAATTTAAATTAACAGTATAAACAAATTGGCAATTTTAAATTTTAACGCGACTTCTTGATTTGTTAAAGTTAAGAAGTTTATGTGTAGTAGATATGAGTAGAAGATATGCGTTATAACTTACATTGGAACTGCTAATATTTGAAAGCTTAAATAATAAGAAACTATTAATATAATAATAGTATAATGCTTCTCCTTAGATTCTTTTAAAGGTGGTGTTAAGTAGTGGACTGCCGAAAGCTATTTTAACTATAGGACGCATAAGCTCTCCAGCAGGTGATTCATATCCAGGATGAACATCTATTATTCTTTCAAGCCTCAGGAATTATTTTCAATGGCTCGCCTATTAGTTAATGTCTAGGTGTCAGTGCTTCATAGTTGTCGATATCTGAAGAACTAGGACAAAGTGGTCTTGAATTATATACTTCTCCTATATGGCCTAGTTGAATGAATTCATGGATGAAATCTTAGTAGATACTGCTGGAATATGTTCGTTTTTGGGAAAAAACTTTTTCCATTCGAAAGAGAGCACGAGCGTTGCATTTCGGGAGTTCCTCAAAGGACACCCAGGTTTAAAAGGTAGTTGGACAACGTAACGGCCATCTTTCTGGCGGTGATGGGAATCTTCGAAAAACTGCTCATAGAAAGGTGCTTACATCAGGCAAGCATTCTACTTCTCAGAATTTAGAAACAGCTTTCGTCAAAGCAAAGTCGCTATACAAACAGATCGATGAGAGTGAGTTTGTTGCAGAAGTTAAATCATTCTAAGGTAGAATTCTGTGCGAAAGGAGTACCGATAGATCCTCTGATTAGTTCGGCATGGAGAAACTGTCCTAGTTCATCTGATCCTTGTAAAAAATCAACTGGAGCTGGTCTGTTAAAATAGGGAACTTGGATATGAGGCCACTTGAACTCTTGTATCTGTATCGGTGGAAGATTGCTTGTAATTTTGTTTAAAATTTGAGCACTGATTGTCGTATCGAAAGTTCCATAGGCTTATGACAAAATAAGTCGCACTTGACCTTCCGAAGTTCCAGCTGCTTTAGCTCCTATTTCTTCAATGACTGTCGTTGATTGCCTTCGTTTAAGATGTAGACGTTAGACGCAACCTGAAGATGAAATAAGCATGAGAACCATTGTCAAGAAGTTACCTGGCTGGCTGGTATCTTTGAGACTCCAGTATTTGAACAAACGCAATTCCGAGTAAAACATGATGCTTTGAATGTGAAGCATATGAAGGCGTAAAATTTGGAGTTGACGTGGTTAACTAAGATGGAGCATTTGACATTTGCTGTCCGCTATGTAACATTGTGTGGTAGCGCAAGTGGCAGATACGGCAAGTTTTAGTGCTGGGTTGTGACCCATTCCCAGACAATTGACGCATAAGTTATTGTTTTGCACAAATTAGACTCACTTGGGAACTTCTAAAGCACGAAATTTCTCAAAAGCTATATATTAATTTCATACTCCAGTAGAAAAGGCATATGATTTTCTGAAAACCTTGTCATTTTTGTTGGAAGGCTTTAGTTTATTTCTTCTTCGTTGAGGTTTTCCGATGATTTGATGAGAACTGATTGCGTCTAACGATCGGCATCTTGTTTTCAGAAAGTTGATGAGAGCCCCGAAGTCAGCTACTTTGTTGTCGCAATGTGACAACTCCCATTGCTTATGGGTTTTGATATTAAGCTTACTTGTAGTTAGATATACTTACCAATCATCTCAATTAGTCACAGGTCTTCCAAATACCAAATATTAATTCGTCAAAGTTTCCCTGTACTATTGCTCCTTGCGAATGAAAATACAGGAATCCGATTTACGAGCAGTATCACGTTTTATGGGTGCTTACGTCAGCTTTCGCTCTTCTGTGCTGCGATAATATTAGATCGGTTACCGTCACACTTAGATTAATGTAGATCCGTTGTATTACCCTAGGGATTGTGACTCCAAATGTATTGAAACCTATGATGAATCTTATGTCATTCAAGCCCGTTAAGGGTGTTGATGAGTTTCAGCAAGCTATAGCCTGAATTGTCAGATGGTTTTTCTAAATCAGTGAAAAAATTTCTGTCATCACATAATCACTTGGTTGAGGAGAGGTAGATGCCTTTTAAGAACGTGATCCTTTCCTTTACACCCACTTGAGAAATCATCCCTCCACCAGACCCATGGGAATATGTGGCTCTGTGGAAACGTCTGGTTGATGAGTTGAATTCAAACTGAAACCAGACCTATCGCGTGTAGTGTGTTGTGAAGTGCTGTGTTGTATCGAAATCCGTGCTCTTATTGCACCATACCACGCTCAGTCGCTTCTTTTGTGTATGATAAAAAGAAGAGGGTGCTGATATAACTTTATTTAATGAGGATCGTTTGCAACACACCAATCTTGATAATTGTAAAATATCAGGTTCACAACAAACCACACGAGAAAAGTATGTATCTCGTTCCTATTTCATACAGGCAAAGCGAACTGGCGTTCCCAATGTTTTTTTTTTTCCTCTCGCTCGATTTGATAGAGTCAAAATTTGAGTTGTTAGAACGAAATCTACATCATCTAATAGAATTCGTGATTGTATCTTCTTTTCCATCCGCCCCCTTAAAACATAGAGCTGAAAATATCAGTCGAACATTTAATATTTAAATATATTCAGGTGTATCTATTAGTTTCTTCTTTCATCTTATTGTTCAACACCTAGCAACATTAAGCAGGAGAGTTGGTATAAAAGTTAGGTGGAAAGCGTGCACTTTGTCGAAGGTGTCATTCGTAGAGTTATTGTTGACTCACTGAAATATGTTACATTCTATTTTTCGAATACCCAACAATTAGAACTTTTATTGCAGCTCTTATATCGTTCCCTCTGAATAACCTTAACATCTAGTGTAACTTGTTTTCAGCTTTATACTCCCAAGTCATTATTCGTCAATATTCCAGGTCTTGTAACTAGACTATTTTGCGCAGCAGAGGAGTTACCCTTTGGAGTAACTGTAAGTGCGTTTGACCGTCACGCCGAAGGTCTAGGGACCGAGTCGTAACCTACGTCACCGGTTATAAGAAATGATTTATTAGTGCATAATTTAATTAAATTCTCCAAGAGTGTATCTTGTCATTAAAAACTGCATCTTGCTTTGCCGTTCGAACTCGGCAGAAAATTATAGGTCTTTTCCATTCCTGCTGACCAGAAGCGCAACAACCTAAAAAGCTAGGGGGATGTCCAACCCAAAATAATCCAAATAACCCGACAAATCCGGGGGGTGGCGAGGTCAAGCTTAAGAAGACGATTCTATTCTCAAAGCCATTAACCCGACAAACCCAGGGCGCAGCGAGGCCAAGCTCGCGAAGACGACACAAGCTATCCCCAAAGCCATTAACCCCACAAACCCTGGGCGCAGCGAGACCAAGCTCTCGAAGAGGATTTCAAAAAATTAATTTCAATAGCTCTCTTGATTTGCGGTGTCAACTTTTAAAACATTCTTACCCTTATATTACACAATCTTATAATCTAAAGTCGGAATACAAAATTTATTCAAGTTAAAGACATCAAGCACTACATTTGATACTGAGATTAAATTCAGTTTTTTCTAATTTTTTTATTTTTTAAAAATCTAAAAACTTTGTTGCAAAAAATCGCTTCAAATTCATACTTTAACAAATATTTGGAATAATTAAAGCTTAAATACACTAGAATTTTATTAAAAATCAGTATGTACAATTTTCAATCCAATCCTAGTGTATTTAGGCTTAAAATATTTCCGATTTTTAGCGGCTTGATTTTTTTGGTGGGAAAATTTTCAAAAATATAATGAAAAACTCGGTTCGTATTAATTTTAGTACAGGGTCCCCATTGAGTAAAATCTATAGTAAAAAACTTTCTATTTTTAAAGAATTTAATATAAGGTGTGTTTTTTTTGCAAGTCCATATAGAATTGTAAAAAAAAAAACGACATCGGGATTTAGGAGCTTTTTTTCCACATAGCTGGAAGCACTGTGTACGCTATGACATTTGTCAGCTGTATTGACGACTAGCATCAACAGCATCCAAAAACGTCACTTTTGACGTCTCTGAGCAAATTATCGATAACATATAGATAATACTATTTTGGCATCACCATTTTT
This sequence comes from Chrysotoxum bicinctum, assembly GCA_911387755.1. Lineage (NCBI taxonomy): Eukaryota > Metazoa > Arthropoda > Insecta > Diptera > Syrphidae > Chrysotoxum > Chrysotoxum bicinctum. Next base: position 202,429,102 of record OU426987.1, on the reverse strand, counting down.
ATCGGGTCTTAAATTTTAAGCTTGGCTCGTGTCGCCCCGGGTTTATCGGGTTAATGGCTTTGCGGATAGCTTGTGTCGTCTTCGCGAGCTTGGCCTCGCTGCGCCCCGGGTTTGTGGGGTTAATTGCTTTGGGGATAGCTTGTGTCGTCTTCGCGAGCTTGGCCTCGCTGTGCCCCGGGTTTGTGAGGTTAATGGCTTTGGGGATAGCTTGTGTCGTCTTCGCGAGCTTCGCCTCGCTGCGCCCCGGGTTTGTTGGGTTAATGGCTTTGGGAATAGAATCGTCTCCTTAAGCTTGACGTCGCTACGCCTCGGGTTTGTGGGGTTAAGAATGTTTTAAAAATCGTCACTTGGGTGTCTATCGATTTCGGAGGGGTTGTCCACCGACCTCTAGGGGGTGTCCGGACACCCCCCGTTGTTGCGACCCTGCTTCTGACTAATAACAGGTATGATTGAGATCTTTAAGTCACTAGGTTCTCTTTAAAAACTGTCGCGTCATCAATGTACATATTTATTTATTTCTTAAGTTAACCTGACAACAAACCCCAATCTAAAGATCGTAGTCCTAATCTTACAATAAGACAGAATCCCTGATAATGTCATCCATGTAATCCAGGAATATGAAAGTTGGTGTTGACCAATCAAAGGACATAAGCCAACACCTTTTTTGTCAGCCTGGCTGGTCCTGAAAATCCTCAAATCTACCCTTGTCTGGTTTATCAGTCTTTTAACATGTTGATTTACTCTATTGAATTCATTCACAGCTCTTATGTGTTCGCCTTAGACTTCTGAGACTCATTTAAACAGTGATTTTCGACAGAGCATTACAGTGTTCAGATTTATTACTCGCTCTTATGAGTTCAAAGGAAGTTAAGTCCAGGTGAGGGAGACCATAAGACAAGGGCTATTAAATCAAGATTATTTTTAAGTATACAAAACGCGAAGCAATATAATCCCACGAAAAAAAAAAAACAGAAAAGGTTCCTACAGTAAATAATAAAATCAAAAGATGTTAACTTTATCCATCACGGAAATTAAATTAATTAGGTAAGGTAACTTAATTTGTAAATTAACGATTGAAGGGCAGACAATTGAAGAATATTTTTGTAGGGATGGTCTCTTATACATATAATATATACCTACACAAATTGACTTAATTTTTATGAACTTAAAGGACGCTACACCATACCTTTATCATTCCTTTAATCATCATCTGAATTCAGCCACTTAAGTTCGAATTAAAAATTCTGTTGACGTCAATAATACACTCGTATAAAGCATTAAACCAAATCACATGTCACGAAGGGACAATATCAATACACTCCAATTTTATTGACTTTGTAACATGGATGCTTTCAATTCACATTGCTGCATCAGCATTCTGTTCATCGGAATTGAACTGTTCCATTGCTAAAAATATTGGTACAAGCTCAAAGTTGAAAAAAAAAATGGGGAAATTTAATTACACCCACTTTGCCGCTTTCCATTTCAGACAGTGAAATCCTAGCGAAGTGGCTCTTGAAACCTCTGTAATCACTGATCAAAGCAATTTTCATCGAATTGGTACATCATCACGGATTTCCAAGTCTGAATGGTCCGATTGTGCAGACCACTCGAACGGCACACCCTCCCCCCACACACAACTTTCTGAAGTCGAAAGCCAAACAAAAAAAGGTCACCCACTCGTCGACGAGCAGCCAAAAAGGCAAAATTAAACACAGCACTAGATTGCTGTAGGACGAACGCAGCACATACGGATAGTCCTTGAAGTGTTCTCCGAACCAAATCCCCCAAGCCGACTTGCATCCCTCAGCAAAAAAAAGAAAAACTTTGGCATGACTGCCTTTTAATAACACAGCCAACAAAACGGGACCAAAACGGTCCTACACTCACTCAGTCAGCGAAAGTTATAACTGCTATTACTGTTATTATGAGCGCAGTTGTTGTTATTGTTGTTGGGGGACCAGCACAGCACCAGTGCCAGGACGATGTGTTTCGTTAAGGGGAGCTGTGTCGAGTGGAGTCCTTATTGACACCACTGCGCCACCATCAGCAGTAAAGCGAAGCACTAGGCAGCTCGTAAAGAGGCCCGTGGTGCACATCACAAACAGACGGTGACTAAAGACTGAACCGACGACGAAGAAGACCACCCAAAAGCTGCCGTGCTTTTTTTTGAGGGTTGGAGTTAGCGTATACAACTTTTTTACGATTATTGGAGCAATTATTAAGCCAATTGCAGGATGTTAAGTGACATCAGGAGCGGCAAGGGACCGGGCTGACATCCAGATTGTGAGGATTAAAATTCAAGCATCATTATTGTTATTTTATTATTGAAGTCCCCCGGGGCAGGGTGTAACATGCTAGGGAATTGCTTAGGCAACCGCGCGAGTCAGCTGCACCTCATCTAATGTGTTTGAGGCACGCAGTTGTGAAACCCATTGAATGAATCAAAATGAAATTCTGTCCGGTAAGTGGAGATAGCAGTTTGCGGATGATACTTTTCCATTTAATGAACATCGTCATTGGATGGATAATAGATAATTTTGACAGCAGCAGTTTGTGGTATTGCTCGATAGGTCGGAGTCTGAGTAGCTATATCAGAGAGATAAAATAAAATGATGCCGCAAACACAAGGATATTGCTGCAGGAGTTTTGTCATTGGGATTTTGTGAATCAAGTTCCCAGGCAAAGAGCAACTGGGCAGCGTAATGAAAAGGAATAGCATAGTGTATCCCCAATTGCCAATTTTATAGGTATATCGGCTATTTCCAGATCAGCCCAATCAAGGACAATGCAGTTTCTAACACTTTTTCTGATTCATGTATTCAATTATTATTTAATATTTAATATTTAACGGAAATCGGAAACGTCCTTGTGAACGAAATAGTCATTGACCAATTCTTCACAAAGCCGACATCCTATGGATCACAGCACAGCCCAATCACTTTTGTATAATTTGTCAAATAAACATTTTATTGTTTTTGCGAAATGAGAAAGTTCGAGAACGTAACTACCCAAGATTTCTTTTCCCGGCCGGTTGCAATTCTCTCCGACATCGTCTCGAAGGTGCCCCAAAAAGAAGACTTAGGCCAGGCGCGCACATTCAATTTTTAGTTTCGCAACTGTTTAGTTGCTAAAATGAAACATATGGGCTTATATGGGACACCGCGCACTTAGAGCAACTCGATTCGAGCAACTAAAAAGTTTGTGTTTTGACACAAACTAAACAATTGCCTTCGCAACAGTTGAGCTGTTTTCTATAAGAGCAAGAGAGAAAAGAGTGTGAGCGTGAGTAAAGAGTTGCCAGTGCGTGGTTCTCTTTCAACTGGTGATTAAACTATTTGGTTTCGATCACAGTTGCCAGTGCGCGACTAGCCTTAGTCAACCTTTGTATGTATGTGATTTGTCCGAAGAACTGGCCAGCAGTTTGCTAAAAAAAATTGGAAAGAATACTCGGACGAAAAAGATAGATGCGTTAGTGAAAACCGTGCAGCAGAAGAAATAGTTTTTCAAAAAGATGGAATGGAAGCGAAGTTGAATGAAATGCGCCAAATTTCTTCGGGCCTTCAAACCGAGGCGGAAGTAGCCTGCGATGTCAATACACCACAGATAATGCAATTTTATTAATATCGGGACACCCTTGGTACGCCTGGCATAATGGTTTGTGCGTTTGACTGTCATGCAGAGGGTCTTGGGTTCGATTCTAAGCCGTTCCCAAAAGAGTTTTTCAGAAGTTTACTACCTTTTGCGAGCAATTGATAAAACCTCCAAGAGTACAGTCTTGGCCAAAACTGTTAGGCACCCTATATTTTACGCTTTATTCTCTTGGAGAATGAATTTTTCGCGTTGTGACGTGCAAAATGCCTTAAATCGGTTTCGGAAAACTGGTTCCCACCTAAATCGTAAAAAATCCGTCAGGAAAAAAGTAACCATGGTAAGAGAAGCTCGGTTTTTAATATGAACCACTATAAAAAAAAAACGTAAAAAAAATTGAAATGAGCTATAGTTGCTGACACAACACAACGTTGTGGGAAACAGATTTCGGCTAGAATCGTTAGAATGAGACTCGGAGAAATTGGATTGAAAGGTTGCAAGGCGAGGAAAAAGCCACTTTTACAGGTGTTTGGAAACCTTGGTGTAACCTTTGTGAGGCGGCGAGTTGGTGAGGAATACAACCCAGAATGTGTAGTTCCAACCGTTAAACACGGAGAAGGAAGCGTTATGATCTGGGGTGGCATGGCTGCGGAGGCGGACGGAGTGGGCAAAATGTTCAATTGTGAGTGTCGCATGGACTCAAAAAAAAAAAACATTAATTTGATGGAAAACACGCTGATGCCATCCTTCCAGCATATTTTTGGTTATACAAATATGCGGGCGAGTTGTTCCAGCAAGACAATGCACCCTATCACAAGCCCGCCCTCTCAATGAAGTTGTTTGCTGAAAATGCCTTTGACCTGCTTCCATGGCCTGCCCAGTCCCCAGGAGCATCTATGGGGAATTTTAAAGCGTAAAGTCCGATAATACCCAACAACATCAAAAGAGATGCTCAAAAAGGTTCTTGAGCAAGAATGGCTCAAAATAAGTTCTGACGAACGCCGTAAGCTCGTAAACTCTCTGCCTAAACTAATAGCAGCAGTCATAAAAGCGAGGGGTGGCCGTATAAAATATTAAATTTTCTTTAATACACAAAAATTTACAACATTTCTGCATACTTGTTTTTTTTTTTTTTAATTTTACTTGGTTTTAAAATTATGAACTCTCTTTTTCGGGGTGCTTAATACATTTGGCCAAGACTGTATCTCTTGTTATGAAAAGTGCTGCTCATTAGCCGTTCGAAATCGGCAGAAAATTGTAAGTCCCCTCCATTTCTCCAAACACGTACACAGAAATAGTTGAGAGTTGTAAGTTTTAGGTTCTCTATAACCGTCATGGCTTCTACTTTAATTATTTTTAAGAACAAAAATTATAAATCGTTGTTGCGGTTTTTAAAAACGTAAGCTTTTAAATACAACATTCTTAATACAAAATTTTGGAACGACAACTTTAAATTTGTAGTACTTATTGCACAAAACAAATTAAATTTCAAAAAAAAAAAATATGAACCAAATTTTGAGATATCGATTTTGAAAAACACCTTATGTTTTTGTTTTTTAATTAAAAAATAATTTTTTTTGAATTCAAAATTGGAAAAAATTTAAATTTTTTTAATTAAATTATAGATCGTTAAAATTAATTGAAAGTACAAAATTTTAGGTGGCGATTTTGAGAAAAAAAAAAAATTTCGAAAACCATTTTTTTAACATTTTTTTGGTGATTACCGTTATTTTAATATCTTGTAAATTGTCTTAAACAAACTTTTAATTATCAGGTTTTAAAGCATTCGGGCAAGGGGTTTTCGAAAAATTGAGTTTGGAAAAAAAATTGATTTTTTTTTTAAATCCTTTAAAAATAATATTTATAATTTGAATACAATATCAAAACTGTTGGGGAGCTTGCATAGAAAAATTATGAAAATAAATTCCACAGTTATTAAGAAAATCAGAAGCAAAAAAATGGTTCTAAGGGAGTACCATTAATAACCATTATAAAGAATTAAAATCGCTTAATAATTTTTTTTGACAATTTAAAAAGGATTACTATTGTGATCTATAATGGTTAATATAAAGTAAATATAAATTTAGCTTTAAATTTAGCTAAAACAAAAAGAAATAAAAAACTACATACATTACTGTGAGGAAGTTTTCAAAGAACTGCACTTTTAAGTTTAAATTCTTTGAGAAGAAAAGAATTAAATTAGGACTTTTTAAACGAGTTTATGTTCAAAGTTTTGATTAAACCAAAATTATATTACCTTACTTACTTACTTTAGTTGTCGCTACAGCGCGTGGTGCGCCTGGGCCTCAAATAGTAGACCCCGCCAGCATTTTCGATCTCTAGCTTGCTGCCTCCAGTTTCGAGTTTCAAGTTGTCTTAAATCTCCCTCAACTTGATCACGCCACCGGAGATGAGGCCTGCCTCTGTTTTTCGTACCCTCTGGCATAACATTGAATACCTTACGGGATGGAGCGTCGATGTTTATTCGCTCTACATGCCCTAGCCATCTTAACCGTTGAATACGTATTTTCTTGACTAGGGACACGTCGCGTCGCTGTACATCTCGTACAATTCATGATTGTATCGTCTTCGCCAGATGTTATTTTGCCTATCGACACAAACCGGACCATAAGTCGTGCGCAGAACCTTTCTCTCGAAAACACCAAGGGAGCTTTCATCCGCCTGGGAAAGACCGGGATGATCAGAGTTTTGTACAGCGTCTCCTTGGTATTTCTCGATAGGGCTTTATTCCTCAATTGCTAACTTAGCGCAAAGAAACAGCGATTAGCAAGAGTTAATCTACGTTTGATTTCAGCACTGATGTTATTTGCAGAGTTCACAGCGGTACCCAGGTAGATAAATTCTCTGACCACCTCGAAGTTATATCTATCAGTAATCATGTTCTGACCAAGTCTGCGGTTGGAATCGGCTTTATTTGATGACAGCATATACTTCGTTTTCTCCTCATTGATCACAAGATCCAGAAAAGGTACCCGTAACTGCTCGCTTGGATCTTCCCATTATGTCGAAGTCATCCGCGTATCCAAGATATTGAGTGGACTTTTGAAAGATTATGCCATTTGTGTTGGCTCGAGTGTTGCGCACTACTCTCTCAATGACAATATTAAAACAGCTACATGAAAGCGCGTCACCTTGTCGAAGTCCTCTGGTGGTTTCGAAGGTTTTGGTTGAATCTCTCCCAATTTTGACGGAGCAACGGGCATTTTCCAACGTCAACTTGATAAGGGGTATCAGTTTGGCAGGGATACCAAAACTCGACATGGCACGGTAGAAGCTCTTCTCTATTAACTTTCCAGGCCTGAAACCACACTGATAGGGGCCAATCAGTTCATCAGTAAATAGCTTCAGGCGTTCACATAATACGCTAGACAGGATCTTATAAGCGATGTTTAAAAGGCTAATGCCTCTATAGTTGCTGCAGAGAAGGCGGTCGCAGTTTTTGTCGATCGGGCAGATGGTACTAAGGTTCTACTCGTCGGGCATACTCCTAACCAGATTATCAGAACCGACTGCTTTGTTCGATTTTAACTTGGCGATGGTTAACTTGATCTCACTTAGGTCGGGTGGGTGGCGGAATTTTGGTCATCATCTCCATTAAGCAGCTGGTTAAAATGATCTCTCAAGATTTTCAACATCGACTGCGTTTCCACTATGGTGTTTCCTTCCTCATCCTTGCAGGCACCAAGGCGACTAGTGAATCCTGTTGTTTTCTTTTTGACTCTTTTGTAGAAACTCCGCACCTGTTTTCTGCTAAAACACCTCTCTATTTCCTCGACTTCACGTTGCTCATGGTTTCTTTTCTTTTTACTGAGCAAGCGGTTTTCAGCCCTACTCTTTTCAACGTAGAGCTGACGGGAGGCCCTTGTCTTCTTTTGCTGCCACAACCTATACGCCTCGGTTTTGGCTTTGTTTGCCTAAGCACATTCGGAGTCAAACCGAATGTGGTCAATTATATTACCATAATTTGAATATATTCTTCTAAGGTGAGAAAACTGCATCTGAAATGAAGCCTTCGGATCTCTTGTAGAATTGAACACAGCACTTAGAAACGTACGACTTCTTCGATCTGATTAAGGTTACGCAGTGAACAGATAGGATTTATATCTGTTCTATGTGCTAGAAAGTTGTGTTTAAACTACTCGGTTCGAACTTTGAAAATTAAATCCATTTCAAATACTCATTTGTTAAATAATTATTTTGACCCAAGTATAGATTAATTTTGTTATAAATGGGATAGAATTGATACATTTTATCATCTATAATAGAGATGCATTCGTTCAAAGAATTGCTTAGATCTTCAACATTTTCCATTGATAATGACAAAGAAACGTTATGAATGACGGCGATGTCATACCAGTTCTTTAATGGACTATATACACTTTGAAAGGTTTTGATCAGAAAGCTTCATAACCTAGATAATACAATCAGCGTTTAGAAATATTCGAGGTAAGCCTGACTCCACATCAATGATAATGTGCTTAAAAAAGTTTTTCTGAACTAACTCCATTTTTTCATCTATCTTTTGAAACCCATAAACTTCATTCCTATAGCGAAAGCAACTATAGTTGTGGCATTCAAATCTTTGAACTAAAATACTTGATCTACATAAAGGGTTTTTTAATAAGGGCGGGTAGATGTTTAAATGGAATATAACAAGCTATGTGTGAGGTATTAACAAAAATCTTTTTTGATTTAGTCCATGCTGTGTGGCAAATAGCGCGCTCCACTTGGAACCACATGTCAATTGGGGCTATACGAAATTAGATTTTATTGTTCTGTATCGCTCGCCATCGACGGTGATCGCTTCACCAATGACAGAAAACGGTTTAGATGAGGTTGTAGAAATCATCCGGAATTGTAAGCCAAAAAAGTCTGCTGGACCAGATGGTGTCTCCTACTACATCCTGAAAAGGCTGCCACCTGCAGTAATAATTTTCCTCACAATCATTTTAAATACTTGCATCAACAATTGTTACTTCCCTCAGAAGTGGAAAACAGCAAAGATTGTGCCAATTCCGAAGAAAGGTGTTTCCAACTTAGTTTCCAACTACAGGCCAATATCACTTCTCAACAACATCCTACGAAGACTGAAGAAATTCTGCTGTGAAAATTTCATCATCCCTGACATGCAATTCGGCTTTCGAGAAAAACACTCAACCTTGCATCCACTCGTGAAATTCCAACACGATATCACCACAGCCCTCAAAAGTAATCGTGTCACCGTCGGATGTTTTCTGGATGTCAAGAAATCATTCGATAGCGTGTGGATAGACGGCCTAATCCACAAAGTTCATTTTATGCAAGAACCTCCGCCATTAATAAAAATTCTCTTTTCTTTCCTATCTTTCAGGAAATTTTTCGTTCAAGTAGATAGCTGCAAGTCAAACATGAAGACCATCAGAGCCGGAGTCGCCCAAGGCTCAAAACTAGGCCCCTTTCTCTACAACTTGATGACTTTAGACCAACCGTCTCCAATTGGATGCGAGAACCTTCTTTATGCTGATGACTCGCTCACCTACGCCACATCAATGTCACCACTAATCGCTGTCCAAAAAGTAGAAACCCACATAAACAGACTCTTCCAATTCTACCAGAAATGAGGCATCCGAATCAACACTTCCAAATCGGAGCTTGTCCGCTTCAGGAGACCTTCAACTGGTAGAGGCATTCGCACCGCAAAAATTTGCAGAAATCTGGTTCTGAGACTCCCTGACGGATTCATCATAGTGGCAAAGCCAAATGTCAAGTACCTGGGAGTGCACTTCAACGAGTTGCTAAGGTTAAACCTGCACTCAAGAAATGTTCTGAAAAAGGCCAGCTGGGCCTTCAGCCGTTTGCACCCATTGCTAAAAACAAGATCAGGTCTTAGCCAACCGACAAAGATATTGATCTACATAAGTAATCATGGACAACGTAGAAGTAGTCTCGTTCTAAGCTGACATTGGGTCAGCCTACCACCGCGGCTAAAACGCCATCACTGCCCCGAACCCACAAAATGAACACCCTGAGTACAATACAGTCAACCGACCTGTTAAATTTTATTTTTTTCGTCATGTAAATTTTATATAAATATAATTAAACTCAAGTCACTGTATGCAGTTAGGCCCACTATGAGCCAACGAATGTAAATTTTCACACATACATATGTAGTATCTTATTAGTTGTAAGCCAAATACATACTATTCAATAAAACAAAATTGAATTGAATTGACACAAAACGGTAACTTTTTAAGGATGCATTATCACCTGGTGAACCTCATTTGAGTTGGTTTCGTTTTGCGCCTAGTCTCTAACAATGATATTCGGCCAAAATGTTAGTCCTCTTCCGAAGGTTCCAAATTCTATTCAGCCAACAAACGGCGTCAGTTGGATCTTGTTCGAATGTAGGCCCAAGTCCCGACGCACAATTCGCCAAGTTTGAAGTCTCTGTGAATGTCCGTGTTCTTCTGCACGGCGAGGAATCGACTGCTTCGGGTTCTGCTGTACTTTCACGGATCGCGGCCGATCTTGTGTTCTTTCAATGTACGAATATTGGCTGAATGATAATGGAACCAGTCGTCTCAAATTTGGCCACCAAACGTTAAAAAGTCGACTATGAAGGGCCACCACGCCTACACAGGAAAATAGGGCCATTCATTTTGATAATACAATTTTATCATTTGGACGTCCTGTAAATCGCGTTACTCGCCGTCGTAGTTTGGCCACCAAAGTTTACTCGCGCCAATTGAAAAATCATTACGTGAAGGGCTAAATCTACCGAAAAATTTTGATTTGTAAATTTCATTTTTAATCGAAAAAAAAAATCAAAATTTTGGCATATCTAAAACGAAAATATATTAATTTATTTACCAATGTGAATCAACATTAGAGAACTATACTAGTAAATATGGCACAATCTATTCGAAATGCAAGTAACTGCTTCTCCTTCAAAGATGCACTTTGACAGAATAAGATGGCTAATACTGACAGCAAAAAGCAAAGAGATTTGTAGTAGAGACTAGAGAGCTGTTCGTGTCAAACTGCGTCTTTCAAAGACAAGTTGAAACCTAGCATTAGCCTACATATATATTGTATAACTTTTTTTTTGTCAAATGTTCACGTAGTCTCTGCGCTCAACTTTTGTAATACTGCATGACCGATTTTCTATTATAATGTCTTCAATATTATCCTAAAGAAAAATGGCTAAAAGTGTTACATATATGTATATGGAAATATCTCGGGGGCCAATGAATGCCTCCTCTATCCTTTTTTGATATTTATTGGCAAATACAGTTATGTATTTGTATACATGTCAGTTGCGTTAAAAACCATTAATTTAAATTTTCAATATAATTTACAAAATAAAATAAACTTGGTGTATCTTCCATATTCTTGGAAAGAATTCGTTTTAAACAGGAAGTGCACTTATTTTAGCACAACATTAACCAGAAAGAAATCAAATTTGATAAATGGAAATTTTATCCTTTGTCATACCTTCTCACTTAAAAATTAAATCCTTCCCTTAAAGTCCAAAAAAAGCAAAGAAAGAAAGAAATCCTGCAGATGTTTGTGGAGGACAAGGAGAAAATAATAGAAATCGGTTATAAAGAACGCCCAAAACACTCTAATCCAGCTCACGAATAGAAAAGGAAAAAAAAAAGATTTATAAAGCAACAAGAAAGGGGTGATGGACCGATAAATTAAAGCGGCTTCGCATCCCTTTAACACTCAACCGCATCAAATCTGGCGTCGAAAAGAAATCTCCGCAATTTATTTGTGCAAAAGGATTTGCGAAAAGCTTCTGTTCAGCCGCCCTCATATCCTTTTGTTTAATTTATATATTTTCCGTTCTTATCTCTTTTGGAAAAGCTCCCAGAAAATTCTAGAATCAAGGTTTTTCCCGTACTGAAGTGCCATTCAAACGAGCCCAAGCAGAGAAAATCTCCTTGTAGCCACTGAAATTATGGGAAACCAGCTGCTGGGGGTAGGACATGGAAGGAAAACGGTAGGTGGAACCTTACCTTGGATTAGCCAATTGATAAAATATTTATCAGTCTCTATGGTTTTCCATTTCATTAAGGATATGGTAATTTACCTGGCCACAAACTGATACTACCTCTCGTTGTAGCTTTAGCAGAAAGCACCGTGTTCTGCTTCTGCGATGGTCAAATCAACATTGTTGAAAATGAACAATAGAACCCAAAAGGACGACGATGACGCACACTGAAAGTTGTCGAAACACTGTCCAGTCCAGACTCGCATTTGGGCATAAATGTGGCACCTAATCCTTTATGCATAGGGAATTAATTTGAACCACTATATTATGGCGGAGGAAGGCTTTAATTATCAAAACCAAAATGGAATATTTAATTAATGTTTTTGGTCGATGTGTTGAGCATGTGGATTGTGAAGAAGGATATCATCCATGTATGTTTCGTGTGGTTGGTTACTAAAGAAGGCCAAGAACATTTTGAGTTAATAGGTTTTAACAGAAATGTTTGACAGGTATGTGTATGTATTAACTGTTGTAAAAGACCGTAAGAGGTTGTCTTTTAGATTAAATCACAGTTTATTGTAATTTTGGGTAGTTATAGAAGAACTTATATGGACATTTACCTTGTCAAATCTGATTAGGTTCCTATACTGAAAATCTTCGTGTGGTCATCAAATGAATTGCATTTGCTTTGAAATTAAAATTTAAAGTCCTTATGGACGTAGAGGCTGATTGTCATTATTAAAAGGACATTTTCTTTAAGGTCAGAGACTCTTATAACACCCTGTCTGACTAGATAATGTATGGTCATAGATAAGTGGATCCTGACTGGTCATTTATGGCCTTTTGAATGGATGGAAATCCTGAAGCGTTCGCAATGCGTTCTGAAAGAATTCCATTAGCATTCAGAAAGAGAGTTCCTCTTCTGAAAAGATTATGTTATGGTTGCAAAATAAGTTTCACAAACACAACTATAAGAAAATTTCAGAATCGAATTCGATCTGTTTGTTTGTTGTATTGGCATCTAGAATCGGAGAGTTCTTTCGAACTGACAATCGGAAAGGCCATTAGGGAGGTAGGATATCAAAAAATGGCTGCCACGAGCTGTCTTTCTCCATATACCCATTTGACCTGTGGATTAAATGGGATGTGATGAGGAATTCACGAGCTCTCCTTTAACTATAGTTCACTAGCTAGCGGTCTTAAGATTGATGGGTACTCATTACAGTAGTTACAGATTCATTTTAGAGCCACTTCGTCGTTTTAAGAAAACATATCAAGTCTTCAGATAGTTCAGATAGTGTCCAGGTCTGCATATTAGGTAATTTGTTAGGGACTTATTATAGGTGTGCCTCATCTTTCTAGATATTATGCAGTTGATTAAACTGCTCAGCCTACGGTTGGATTCTGTAAGACAAACTGAGATGATTTGGCCTTCATAGCACCGAAAGGAATGTTAACTCTTTTCGCATGAAAGCTATTAAGGGCTGATTCTTGTTTGGCTAGCTCGTTCATTTCTCCCTATTATGGAACCCATATAAGAGTGACATTGAGGTTTATGTTCAGGCTCTTAAGCTCATCTCGGCATTGTTAGACGAATTTAGAGGATGAAAAAGCCAAATCAATGGTTTTAACAGCCACCTGGCTCTCTGTAAAAATGGCCGTATTCTGCTTTTGATTTGATCTTGTTCAAGTATTTTGCATGCCTTTCTTAGTAATTTAGCTTGAAAGGCATTGACAAAATCAGGTAGCTTAGAAGATCTAGAAACATTTAAGAACCAAGAAAAAAATTCCTTAGCCGACACCACAATCTATCTTTAAGCCATCAGTAAAGTTGGTTGTATCGATGTCTCTCATCACAACGTTATTCTCTAGTCCTTTCTAGATGGAAAAATAACTTTAAAATGTATTACTAATGCCCTCAGTAGGAGTGCAGTAGTCAGTGATTGTCGAAAAAATGTCTGCTGGGATCAGGTTTATAATTTTAAGGTGTCGGTACGGTTTGGCAAGTCAACAATCTTATACTTTAAGTCTTAACAAACTGCAAGATATTAAATATTCAATATGTAAATCGATGGGCAAAAGTTGAAAAAAATCGTTTAAAGCATCCGTTGGGTCGGATCACATAGTCACCGTAGTGCCTATACGCTTTCTGTTCTTTTAACGTTCTTAATTTTACTAACGGTATACGCTGTGTTGAGTGCAGGCTACTATACAATCGAACCATACCCTAATATCGTACGTCCCACTTTTTACCAAATATTTTACTACAAGCATAGAAAGCCACGCAGGTCTTTTATTTTAACCCTTTCTTCAATATTTATTTTCCAGTTTAATTTACGGTTTAGGATCTTAGACGGTAGCAAGAGACTAACCTTTAGATATGCATGTTGAGATTTCAGAGTTGAGGGCGCCCATCATTATGTTTTTAATATGGTTAGCTAGAATGCCCTCCATAGTATTCAGCACAAAAGACGTTAAACTAATTGGTCGAAAATACATCGCCGATTCATGTCCTGTCCCGCCTACCAACTTTCGGGGTAAAAAATACTCTTATACATGTTTCCATGACTCGGGTACATGATTTAAGTAAAGACACCCTTTGAAGATCATGTCCAGCCAAGGAACTGCCACGTCTTGTAGTTTTTGCAACTTGATTTGAAGTATACCGTCTGGACCTTGAGATTTCTATAGAAAAAAAAGTAAACATTTCCTGGCAATATATCCTTTTGTTATATCAGGAGCGAGCCACCGTCATGTCATGAAATCTAAGCGGTTCAGGATTGCTGTTTTTGAATCCCACCAATTGCGTCCTTAATAATAATTCAAGAGACAGAGCTGAAGAAACCGCCCAAGATCCAGTAGACTTCTTCAAGAAAAATGGATTACCGTGTTCGTTCGAGAGAGCTAGATCTTGCGGAATCCTTAATGTTTTCCATTGATTGGCAGTATTCTTTCCAGGTTTGTTGCTTGGCTGTTGCGACAGATTTTTATATTTTCAAATTTAATTTAAAATCGAAAAATAAATCAATTGTTGTATGGAATGGGATGCAAAATTGCCGTTTGTAGAGATCTAAACCGAAAATAAATTAATTTATTTCAACTATGCAAAATCACATACATTTGCAAGTGGTTTTTATTTTATTTTATTCATTATACTCATATTTACAAGGTGTCTCGTTAGAAATGGTCCAACCTAAAACTGGTGAAGTGCCTTTTAGAATTTAGCAACTTGTTCATACCTAATTGTAACGGTTTTCGACTAACGGCTGCTTTTTGGAATTTTGAAAAACCCAATTTTTTACTTACCCATTCATAATACCTATGTCCATTTACCTATGTATATTTTATGGACTTCGTGGTATGCTCGAGCTGATCTATTAAAAAGTTCATAACTTCCTTCATAACTTGATGACGTACTCTCTATAGATATATATATACCCCCCCCCCCCCCCCTAAAAACTCTCTATAGATGTAGTACTAAACGCACTCTTTGAAATAAAAGTTTAAAAAAAAATTAATTAAATTATTTAAATTAATTAAACACTTGCCGAAAACGTTCTTCAAAATCATAAAATTTCAGTTTCAAACCTAAAATTCTACACATTTCTCGTGGAGGGTAGAAAACCACTGAAAGGGTTCCAAAGTGTCAATATTGTTCTTAACCTCATTCGAGTTAAAAATCGCAATATGTAAATTGAGCATTTGAGGCTATAGAAATAAATTGTAGGTACCAAACCATGAAGTACTCGACTAGGCCTGAAAACTCTACTAGTTCTAATTCACTGTAGCACAGTGTAATTATTTACAGCATTTCAAGCTTCTCTTAGTTCGCGGTAAGTATTTTTAATATACAAAATCTGTTTTTTTTTTTTGGAAACATTTCGAATGGTCGAAAGTAGGGCTTTTTATATCATTAACTTCGAATTGCTCAGGTTATTGTTTGGCAGCATTTTCATAGCGATACCATTACTATTAAAAATTGACGATTTTATTTAAAGAGTTCGGCATGTATTGCTCCAGTTAAAATTTGTACGATCATTGGATTTAAAAGGGAAGTCTTAGCTTCTATTTGATACCAAATTTATCAATTGACCTTATGAAGTACGTTAATATCAAAATTATCGTTTTTTGAATTTGGCGGACAGTTGGAGCGGCCCTTCTTTATTTTGTCCCACCATTTGTTTTAATATCTACGAGAAAAACTCTATCAAAACCTGAGTAAACTTTCCATTGCCCCCATGGTATAAGCTGACATCGAAGAACGGTACTGGAAATAGCCATAATCTGGCCGAAAAGCCTGAAAAAGTCTGTCCCACCAACAGTTTTATAAATGTTTCGCCATTATACTACCAAGTATTGGGTACATTTTGCATTAGGCAATTCTCTTACGAAAATGATCACGATACAAAAATATCCAAAATGGGAACAAAACTTCGACGAAATTTCTTGCAAGGTAAGTCTAAATATGTTGAATATGTTAAACAGCAATGCGGTGAATTGCCTAGGAAAACAGTTCTATAATAAACATGCTAAAAATTGAACCAATAAAAAATGGAGCCTTTAATTTAAAAAATACATTCTTCAATGTTTTTGTCATAATTTTGTTTAATCAATTTCGCTAATACCTTTAATTTTTATGGTATTCCTTGACTTATTATGATCATGATACATTATAATCATGATATAGTAAAATAAAAACTTATTGAATCAAACTTTAGTATAAAAATATTCTTCTTTCATTTAAACTTAATTATATTTATTTAAATAATCAAACCACAATTATTATATTTTCATCTAGAAATTGCTATATATTAATGGAAAACCTTTAAATCTAAATTAAGTGTTATTTGCTGCAAAATACATCCGAATGTTTTTGTTCTCATTCTGCTGGTTTTTCTAAAAGTTCTTTTTTAAGTAAAATTCTATTCGCTTCCCACTCTTCTCGATGCTTTTTTTTACGATGTGAATGCATGTTAGCTCTAGAATTGAATGTAGTTGGACAGTGCGGACATGTGTAGAGTACTTCTCCAGTGTGGGTTGTCATGTGTTCCTTTGATATGGAAATAGATATCGATTTATTCTTATTCAAAAAGGAATTAATAATTGTGTCTTACCTTTAGTGCAACAGCTTTTTTAAAAGACTTTTCACATAATGTGCAGCTATATTTACGAGATAAATCATGCACATAACTCATATGACTTTGCAAAGCACTCTTTGATGCCGAATGCTTGCCACAAACTTTGCAAGGGTATGTTATGCCATCGTGTTTTTCAACGTGTTTGACAAGAATACGTTTAGTCTTTAACCACATTCCACAAATAGTACATTGAAATCGCGGCAGGACAACACCCTCGTGCTCCTTCATATGACGCTCAAAAGCTGCATTACCTCGAACAATCTTGGCGCAGATTTCACAAATATTGTCATAATCTGTAGAATGAACTTTTTGTATATGCTTGGTCAATGTTGACTCTGTAAGGAATCTAGAAAAAAAAATCCTGAAAATTTGCTGCAACAAAAATAGCTAAATGTTCTACCCATTTCCACATGTCGGACAGGTCAATTTGCTTTTATCCTTTCGAATGTGTTTCACATTATGATGATCCAGTAAATACTTTTTGGCAAATTTCTCAGGACAATGTTCGCATTGATATATTAATGATTCCTCGGCTTGATGGAACAAGAGGTCATGATTGCGAAGGCACATCCTATCAGCCAGGACCTTGTCACACTTTACACATCTTTAAACAGAGAATTGTTCAATAAATTGTTAAAAATGAAAATGAATTAATTGATTAATTTACTTAAAATGTTCAGGATTGTTATGCACATTAATATGATCCACAACCAGACCTCGTTTAAAGAGTTTTTTATTGCAACAGACAGCATAACCACGGCTTTTGTGAACGTTTCGAAAATGTCGTTTTAATTCAGCAAAATCAACGAATTTAACGTAGCAAACATCACACGATAGACTCATATGCTTCTTAATGATTACATCAAATTCTCTGGCAGTTTGGAAAATTTTCGAACACTTTTCCGACTTCACAGTTTTAATCTTCTTTGGGGTAACCTTTTCACCTTTTTTGGGTCGACCACGTTTTCTTTTTGCATTTAAATCAGGATCAGCAATTATTGTGTTATTGGGATCTTTTTCAGTTCCTTGCTCTTCTTGTTCGTCATTTTCTTCTTCTTTTTCCTCCTTTCCAACTTCGTCTTTTTTAATTCGTGAACTCTTTCTTTTTCCTGTTGATATTTCTGGAGTACTATCCTTTTCACTATTTTCAAGTGTTAATCGTCGTGTCACTCTTAATGTGGGTGTTCTTGCGACTGTTTCAGAGAAGCGAGTAGTTGCATTTGCAGTTGTTGATGTTTGTTCCTCTTCGTTGTGGAATTCAACTTTAACGGTATCTTCGTCAAGACAGAACAGTGTTTCATCGATATCGCTATGATCTAAAATAGATTTTTTTCTTCATTCATAGTAACTTAATATACACATACACATACATACAAAATACTTAAAAAATGACTTCGTTAAATATGAAAGCGAGTGAACTTATTGATGAAATTATGAGAAATCATAAGACATTTGATTTATGTATAACCACTATACCCGGTATAGTATACCGCTCATCAACATACGGGGTGGGTTTTTAATATTCTCTTCTAGATTGGATACCCCGATTTGAAAAACTACAAACTCCGTTATTCGCAATGGCCTATCGAAGCGGATGGGAAACCTTTGGTTGGTTTGTACCTCCATATGCAAAAGGAACTGTAACCAAAATGTCAAAAAAGTGGAATGGCACTGATACAAAAAGAACTCTCATTGAAGATTCAAAAAATCTGGGCAATCCTTTGTATTAGGTTTCCACCTGTCATTTTTACGTTTTAAGACAAGAAATAGCTTTAATGGCAAATAAGGAAATGTCACTTTGTTTTTGAAATACAAATGAAAGAACAGATTTGAGATCTGATTGAATTCAAATTGAAAGTTATCTTAGTAATTTGGCTTATTTCTTATAAAACGAAGAGAGAAAAAAATACAAAAATACCTCCTGCATCTCCAAATCTGTGCAAATAAGCACTAAAAATGAGGTCGGATTAATTTGTTTCCTCTTGAGTATAAAAGCATAAAACCGAAGAAAACTATGTATGTATTTCATTTGTTTTAATACAGTTAAACTTCGAAGTTATATAACTTTTTATAAAGCTGTATGAATGAATTATGTATTTGGGGTATTGCAATGTGACCTGGAGAATATGACCACTTGAATATGGATCAGCTTGCTCATCTTATGGTTCTTCCTCTGCTCTTAGGAATCCTAGTGGATAGGTCGCTTTCTTTATCTGGCATTGTCCCAGATGGTTTTTCCTCTGGTGCATTAGTGAACAACATCCTCCGGTGTTTCTTCATGCATGTTGCACAATCTACATGTGGCACTGCTTACCATACCAAGTAAACCTAAGTTTACCTGTTATTATACTTGTGTTACTCTTTCTAAGTCAATGCAATTTTTCTAAGCGTTGCTGGTTGTAATTGCCCAATATAAGTTTCGCCTGCCTCAGCTTGGGGAGTTTTTTCCAAATCTTAGATCTGCTTGCCTCTTCTTCTTCTTCTATTTTGTTCTGGATGACATTTTCTCCTATTCCGCATTAGAACTCAATCTTAAGGGGTTGATGTGCCTATTGACCCGGCTCCTTTTGCCAACTTAATTTAGCCTATTTATGCACTCACACGCTAATTTAGAGCTGATGGTATATGAGCATAGTGCCTTAATTGCCGCTTGATTATCTGACATGATGGTAATGTTCTTGTTACAATAGTTCTTTTCGGGATTTCGATCCACGCACTTCATTATGGCCTGTATCTCCGCTTGGAAGATGCTGGTGGAAGATTCATACCAGTCCTTTCGCTTGTTCTCGATCCATTAGTGTACCACTTGATGGTATTTGTTTCACAATCTTTTTTGTTGCTTCGCTCTGTAAAAATGATTTTCTCGAAATTATATTTTTTGATCATACCATCTCTTGGGATGTCAAGAGGTTTTGTTACTGTGGACCTGCTGATTAAATCTCTTTCCCCGAGACTAATCATTTTGCCTGGCCCAGTTCCTTCTTTTAACAATCTCGTGATACCTTCCATTGTCGCACTTCTGATCTCGTTTAGAGAGGACAGATGGAGGACAACCTCCATAGCTGAGCTAGGGTAGGTTCTCATTGCTCCCGTAATACAAATACACGATAGTCTTTTTACTTTTTCTAAGGTTTTCCTAGTTGTTTATAATACGGTTCTCTTGTGCCATGCAACCGCGCGATAGGTAATGATGGGTCTTATTACCATAATGTACATGGGGCTTTTTCCCGACTATAGATTCTAATTGTTTGTTCTAGAGTTCTAGTAAAGTCTATCTAGTGTAATTCCTAGATATTTTAACTTTTAACTCGCTCTACGTTACTTCACCAGCTAACTGGATCGGTTTCATATTAAGCGGTAAGACAGAATAAACTTCATAACTTAACACAAGTTTAATTGAATATTAAGATTAACACCTGTGCAAATTTGTTTATTGACTATGTATGTATGTCAATTCAGAAAAAAACAGAGTAAATGGAAATAGCTATCATTTAACTGACACAAGATTTTGTCAAAATTTTTTTGGCTTTGAAAAGTCAAAATAATTTCGATGGAATAAAAACACAAGTGTGAAATTAACTGGCAATTGTGTCGTTCAAAGATGAAATTGTTAACTGTCACTGATTCAATTTCAAGTGGAAACCTAGCTTATATTATTGTGACAAGAACCTGTAATATGCAAATGAGAGGGCATATAAATAGCTAATGTTTCTTGCTAGTGCAGGTTTGAGCTGTTCATGTGCACAAGGTAGCGTGTTTTAGAGGATTTTCAGAATTTCCATCGGCATCGTAGCAATATTTCAATGGAATTTGACTTATTTATGATTTATGGTTTGAAAAGGAAAGTATCTCAATAGGCAACTTAGGATGACCTCATTCAATTCTTTTATTGCTTTTTTTTAAATGGAAACATAAAAAAGAGGAATGCTGCAAAGTGCTTGAGGATGCTTTAAAATGCTTGACAATGCTTTCAAATTGATGGGGGATGAAAGTATAATGAAAAAATTTGCATCATTGAGCACAATCGTAATTTTCCATGTGGCCTTTAACTTTATCGGTACTTTTATAAAGACTGTGCTCGCTTAAAGTCTTAAAATCACGTAATGTATTCTTACTCTTAAACAGTTTCAACATAATTATATGGCCTCTATGAACGGGCAACATATGTACATATAACTTAGCCCTTGAGTAAATTTTCTTAAAGGCACATTTCACTCATAGGAAATGCTTTATATGGCCCTATTTTTGAAATTTAATATTATTTAAAAATTCAAAATGAATATGCATCTTTGTTTATATATATTCTATTAAACCTGGCACAGTAAAACCTTGGTTTATGTTCAAACTCTACTCTGGGAAAGTTTTTCAATTTCAATTTAAATGAATGTAAAAGTATAAAGAAAACTAAAGGAGTTTGACAATGATATAAAATAACTTAATCTTCATCCCATATGCTTTATGTATATAACTCACTCAAGTTGTTGCTTTGTTCAAAACCTTCATTTTAGTTGATCAGTCTCAAATGGTTATAAATCTATACTTTAAATGAAATGATTACATGGTGTAAATGATTTTAAAAACTGCACAAAACTTAAGAGCATATTATTGGGTAGTTACCAGAAAAGGTTAAAGGTAGTACATAAAGCATGTGCGGCGAGCATACTATACACTATTGTGAAAACTTACCATCGAATCTGTCTTCTAGACTTTCCTCCTTAAGTAGATTCAGACCTATGAATTAAATATATAAATATTTTGCCTTCCAACAAGAGAAGAATAATATAAAACACTTACTAATTTCTGGATTAAAAGTTTCAAAACTTATAATATCCGCTTGCGATGGCTCATTATCATTTTGATTAATTTGGGTCTTGGATACGTCACTAATTTTGCTAAGTGTTTTCTGGGCTTCCTCTATTTGGAAACAGAATTTTTGAAAACTATCCAATTGTTGCCAACACGGACAGCATATTTCTTTAGAAATTGGATCTTCAGGTGATAGCTGAGAACAAATCAATTGTGTGAAAAAGTAAAATAGAAAATACTTTAAAAATCACCTCCATTTGTAGAAATCTTGCAATATACTTCTGGATATTTTCTTCACTAAATATAAAAATACTTTGGCCAGTATCAGTTAGGCACAAACGACAAACCATTATGATTGTAAATAATAAGGATTTGAAGAGATAGGAGGAAAACAAATTTTACTTTTCACTAAAATTTTAATATAATTTAATAAAGTTGTTTATCAATTAATCAACAATAGATTTTTGATGAAATGTCATTTAGTTAATTCACCATGTGCAGCAATTCCCCAATTGTAAGCGAACATTTAGATGAGTTATAATTTGGTGGATAAGGCGAGACCTATCTTTATCGTGATTTTTATTTTTTATTTGCTCGAACGAAGCAGTTGCGCAACTAAAAATTGAATGTGCGCGCCTACCCTACCGCTTAGTATCCTAGCATTGGCCACGTTCAAGATTCACTTAGTTAGGCTTTCTTAGATAAGTCCGGTATTACACAGCGCATGTTGAGTCTTGCATGAATGAAGTGCGAAAGAGAAAGAAAGAAACAAAAATGAAACAGAAAGAAAGATTTCTCGACATATTATTCCTTGCATGTTTTTGACGTTTCTCTTTCTCCTTCTCCGTTATTTTTCGAATTTGCTTCACTTCGTTTTTCTTCTTTGTTAAGCAAACATCTCTAATATGGCTATTTCTAATGAAAATTAAATAAAATGGACTAAAGCTTTAACATGCGAGTTGATTTTAATTTTTGAAATGAATCTAATAAATTGTTGAAATCATTCCCTGATTCCATTTTTGTATTTTAATTATTTTTTTTAATGACTAAACCGAACACCGAACGAACAACGAAAATTGAAATGAAAGATACCTGCACAAGACTCAAAAATCGAAAAAGTCTTCCGTGTAATAATGCGCGCATCACCGAATGACAGTGGAAAACAAAATAACCGAGAACTGCGCATTAAATACATGCGCTGTGTAATACCGCACTAGGTTAGTATCCTTCTGTTTTCTGAACGACCAACCCCGGATTGGATAAGTTTGGTATAAAAAATTAGCTTTTACGAAGAAAATAAAATTAAATAGATATGAATGTTGTGAAGGCAATCGTTTAGTTTGTGTCAAAACACAAACTTTTTAGTTTCGAGAATCGAGTTGCTCTAAGTGCGCCGTGTCCCATATAAGCCCATATGTTTCATTTTAGCAACTAAACAGTTGCGAAACCAAAAATTGAATGTGCGCGCCTAGCATAAGAGTGTTGTCCACTCGCATACCAGTCTCACGAACTTTTTGAACAAACTTGCCTACAGCAGGCGCGATGGGTGCTTCATTTCAAGCGTAAGGCGACTCATTTGGTTCCGCGGAGGTATAATACTGACTTTCTTTCAAGATTTCGAGCGGACAGCTATCAGTGTAAAAATAACCTATAACCACGGGATTAAAATAAAACCAAGCAAAGCTGATAAGTGATAACATTGGATAGAAATCTGAACACGGCTATTCACTATTCTTCTGCTGAATGCATTCACTCTTTCAACCAGCTGTTCATATTGACATTTCTGGTTTATTTGTTTATTTTAAAATTTTTTGTCTTCAAATTTAAAAGTAAAATGATAAAAAAATGTTGTGTAGATTGTGTGTAAATGAATGTAGCGATTTAACTGATATTTTCCAAAATAAAGAGCATGAAATTGATATAGCAAATCTCATAAACCTCTATTTTACATTCCATGTAAGAATAAAATGTATTCAAATTATTTTTGTTACAAAATGAAAAAAAAAGGTTAATTTTTTCTTTATTATGAATAACATCTGCCAAAAGAAATGTTTATGTTTTGTTTAATTTGTTTAAAAAAGTCGATAAATCCTACTTTACTTTAATTGGGTCTATTTCTTTTAAGGTGTCACATGACGATGAACACTCGACAATAGTTTGTCGAAGCTGTTTGAACAGTTTACGCAATTTCAGTCTATTTTGTCAGTCTATAGAAGATGCCCAACAAAAGTGGCAAATTATACGTGATCTTCAAAGAAAACAAGGAGAGAAAGATAAATTCAAACAAGAACTAGAATTTACCAATGATTCTTACTCGGACGACAACAATGAACTAACAGAAACCAATGTGAATCAAAAAGATGATGACGTTGGACTTAAAGGAGATGTGAAATCCGACTCGCCAAATAAAGGATCAAAGGAGAAAAAGTCCGTCAAGTCTCAGTTATCAGAAAAGTTCGATCGTCTTATATCAGAAAACTCGAATTTGTTCTGTAATGAATGCAATGAGCCCATGGAAAGTTTTAAATTGTTAAAGAAACATTTTAAACTAACGCATGGAAAGACCGGTTTTATGATTTGTTGTAAGAGAAAATTCTTCCGTGCCGCCGATTTAGCTGATCACATTAATTTGCATTTGAATCCGAACTATTTCAAGTGCAATGAATGCGATAAATGCTTTTCAAGTCGATACAGTTTAGATTTTCACAAGAAAACCGGCCACGTTAAGGAGGAAAAGGGGCTATTCTTTAAGTGCAAACATTGTTCGAGGAAATTTGTATCTCTCAGTGTTCGAGACAAACACGAAGAAGATCATGGTTCTAATGAATCTGACACGAAGAATCATTTTTGCGCGCAGTGTGGAAAGAGGTAAATTCCTTCCTTTCATTATCAACTCTCATGACTTTTAGAATATTTTAGCTTTCCAAATGAACTTAAACTGAAATCTCATGATTTCAACGTCCACAGAATTGTCTACAATCGGATGTGTCATCTTTGTGGGAAATCTGTTCGAGGCAATAAGGCACTCGAGCGACATCAATTAAAACACTCGGGAATAAATCCCAAGGTACAGTGCAATATCTGCGGAGCAGAACTGTCAACAAAAAGTATTCTTAAGGCACACATGATAGCACTACATCCCGAAGACTCTAATGTTTCATATGTGTGCAATATATGTGGCAAGAATTCGCCCAGTCAGAGGGCATTGAAAAATCACATGGATTATGTGCATAAATGTGAACGAACGCACAAATGTAATTTTTGTGATAAGTCCTTCAAAAAAATTCAAGCTTTAAAAGTAAGTTGAGAATTTCATTTAATTCGATGAGTTTCGATTAATTAATTTATTTTAAAGGAACACATTACAACACACACAGGAGATCGCTTATATGAATGCCCTCATTGTCCAAAAACTTTCAAAGTTCGGGCAAATATGCATCACCATCGAAAGATGAAACATCCCAAGGAATTCCAAGAAAATCGAGGGAAACGCATCAAAAATTAATAAATTTAAAATTGCTTATAGTCTGAGATGTTTTTTTTTTATTAACACAATTTTTAATAGAGAACTTAAGTTTTAGCACTTGAAAAATGCACACAATTAGCAAAATAAATTCCCATTATTGAAAGGATTGAAAAAAAAAAATTTTCAAATTGATCACCGCAATATTGAAAATTTGTTGTTGTTTACAGTGGAGAAAGAAAAGCATAACGCGATAGCTTTTTTGGATGCCAAAATTCATCGTGAAAAAGACCACCTTACCTTCGACTGGTACCAAAAAGAAACAGCATCAGATAGACAAGTTTATTTTCGACCCAACCAAGCTGAACACATTTTAATCAATACGGCGACTTCTTTGGTTAAAAAAGTATTTATGGTAAGTGGCCATACGTTTCACTCCGAAAATGAAAACGTAGTCACTCAAACTCTGGCTAACAATGGCTACCCCTCTGATCTTATAAGAAGTTTCATACAACTCTACACAAATAATATTAACCCTGAAATTCCATCTATCATTGGAACAGAATGCGTATATAAAAGCATAGTTCCAAGACTTTAGCTTCAACGGTATTAAAAAACTGTTCTGGCGAATTGGCTAGAAATTAAAAATGGTATGTAAAACAATGAACCTATCGAAGTTGTGACATCATATAATATGTAAATACCTTGGTGTACTTATTACAAGCAACCTGAACATGGAAGGCCATTTCAAATTGATCAAAGCGAAAAGTTCTATTGGTTCCTCAAAAGTGTTTTGCTAACGATTCTGTTTCGCATAGCGTAAAATACAAAGTGTTTACTGGGGCCCTACTATGTAACTCGATTCTACTTTCGGTTCTATTCGAAAGTCATTTTCTATTCTACTTTCAAATAGAACTATCTAAGAAAGTAGAATCGGATGCCGGTAATGCCAATTATTAACCATAAAATTTCCGATTTTCGAACGAATCTCGCATTATGTTTGACAACCAAAGTAAAAACAAGAAACAGCTGGTGTAAAAAAAAAACAGAATTTATAGCGAAGCAATTAAATTGAAAAAATTGAAAACAATAATAATAATAACAAATAAATATGGCCAGTGTCGCAATTAGTTTAATTCAGATGAAAATCCGGAACGAATGGAACAAATTGAACGAAGGCGAATTAGAGACAAATCCAAGATAATAGAGCTTAGCGAAAAAAGGTTTACCCATCCAATACATCACGCTGCGGTGGACCTTCAGCATTCAAAGAATTTGAGAAATTAATCCATACATTTTTCGATTTTTGTCTGGCTTCGGGTGTTTTTAAATAACCCTTGGACAAATCTGGATGATTTTCGACATACTGCACCAAAATCTCAAATTGTGACGACTTCATGTTTGCACTTTTAGATTATTAACTATGAAGAAAACATCAACATATTACTTACTTCTTTGAAATATTGAATAAAATTTAGTTTAGATAGTTTATTTAGCAGAACTCTGCTATTAAAATTCAATTTTGTTTACAATTTTTAAACTTAAATTATATAGGTATATACAATATTTACATAGGTATTTAAAGATAATTACATTTAATGAATTCATTTACATACATATCTTTTAAAAGTTTTTAAATTTGTTTCATTTTTTGCTTCGTAAGGAAGTGAGTTGAAAAGTCTACATCCTTTATATAATATACTATTTTGTGTAAGGTTTGCAATGTAATTAGGAAGTCTGAAATCATCTCTATTTCGAAGATTATAAGGCTGTGATTCACCCACATACCTCAGATATTTACTTAAATATTTAGGTAATAAGTTATTTTTAATTTTGAAAACAAAACATAATACATTAACAAAAATTCTTTGTTTTACATTCATCCATTGGAGCATATCTAGCATTGTTCTTATCGGAGTAAGACGGTTACATTTCAGTATAATACGCATGGATTTATTTTGTAGACGTTGTAGTTTTAACAATTCAGTATTAGAACAAAGGTATAAAATTGATGAACAAAACTCAAAGTGTGGTTTAATCATGACATTATAAATGTTAATTGAACACATTACTGACAGTTTATTTCTTATTCTGTTAAAGAAACCATTTTTTTTAGAAATTTTTTTGACTAAATAATCAACATGCAAATTAAATTTTAATTTGTTATCAATAACGATACCTAAATATTTAATAACTTCTACTTGTTCAATTTGTTGGTTCTCCATCTCCAGATTCAAGTTGATGTTATGTTTGAGGGCCATGCACTTCGATTTAGCTACGTTCAGCTTTTATTTATTTGCTTTCAGCCATTCGCTGACTCTTATGAGGTCTTCTTGTAGTAAATTCATGCAGTCGTCTGCATTCTCTCCTGATATGAATATAAGTGCATCATCTGCTAAAAGCACAATTTGGGAGTGCCTGAGAACTTGTTTAATGTCGTTAATATAAATTATAAATAAAAGCGGGCCAAGGATGGATCCCTGGGGAACACCGTGTATTGTTTCGACGCTGTTAGACATTATTCCATTTAAAGATGTTTTTTGGGTTCTATCTGCCAGATATGACGCAAACCAGTTTTGTTCCTCCTCTCTTACACCATAACCGTTTAGCTTTTCTAGAAGTATTCTCCGATCTATTGTCTCAAAAGCTCTTTTTAGATCGAGGAAAACAGCGACTACAAGCTTTTTTTTAGCTACCTCCTCTTTCCAACTAATTAGCACATTATTTAGTGCAGATTCGCATGAATGTTTTTTCCTAAATCCAGATTGGTTTTCGAGCAATAGGTTATTTTCATCGAGATATTCTTCGAGTTGGGTATGTACTATTTTTTCGATAACCTTTTCATAAACAGGAAGAGCGTTAATTGGACGAAAGTTTTCACATTTGTCAGTTCCTTTTACTTTTTCTGCATTCTGAAAAAAAAATTGTTGACTTGAACTGCTCCCAATCACATTTGGTGTAGGATGATTATTTGCGATTTCGCTTTGTTTTGACATTAACATTCGAGATAGGTGGTTCCCAATTATGCGAAAGTACAATAAAACATAGTTGGCACTACTAGAGTTGTTCGATTACCGCATATTAAAACGTTCTTAAAGAATTACAGAGTTGCAGTTTTGCGAATTGGAACATTTTTATTGTAGAATCGAGATACATAGTAGGGCCCCTGCAGTAGTGGAATTTATAATGATGTATGAAGCACGAGTTTGGGGCTACAGAAAATATGAATCGGTAAAAAATGTACTAAGATTCTACGTACAAAGATGTTTTAACTTCCGAAATATACACCAAACCACATGATCATTATTGAAACCGGGCTATCACCACTTTTCATCAAAACACTTGGACTCTACATTATATCAATTTTCTTTTTAGAATTCTTAACATGGGTGATGACAGACTAACTAAAGTGGTTGCGATTAATATCATGGAGAAAAAAGTCTTTGGTTCGAGAAGCTGAAAGAATTAGCAGATTACTGCGAGCTGGATCTTATTCTTAATTTTTAAACCAGCAATGGAAAGGAAGTCAAAGATTTCTTGTATAATCTCATCGCTAAAACTGATGAAAAATGTAGACTCGAAAGTATTGCACAGACGACTTCTTCAGAACATAGGGCGACATGTAGCATTCTTTAACAATAATCTTTGTGAAAGAAATTATTTTAAGAGCGATTTTAATTGAAAGCTGATATCTGCTGTTTTTAAAAATGAGAGGTGAACTAGTATGATTGTGCTTCATGTCGCATCGTGAGGATTGTTCAGAGTAGTATAGTAAGAGAAGATATAAAGCATTTCATAGGAAAATGTCCGATACTAAAAGAGTTAAGGACGTTTCTTGGCGGAACGAGATATATGCCTTTTTTATAGAAAATCTATGGTCTACAGAATCCAAATACTTAACGAAGTATTCTGTAAAAAGTTTTAGTTTAATTATTTTGTTGGTTTTTCGTTTAAAAATTAAATTAAATAATATTTTTGTATTTATGTAATATTTAAAAATATACAATACCTTGTTTAAAGACGGCAATGCCATGCTTATATGAATTTTTTTTAGATACACTTTTGAAAGTTGTAATTTATATTATGAAATAAAAATCAATTGAACTTGAACTTGCTTCCTCTTCACATTGCACACTTGCATCACTATACACAAAGTCAAATACAAAAGTTAAGTCAAATACCGAGAAAGAAAACAAAACCGACGTTGTGTACAAAATCATCTGCAAAGGCAAAGATGATGAAAATTACAAACTTTGCTATGTAGGTACAACAAAGCAGTTCCAGCGACATGAATGACTGGCCATAAATCGGAAATTAACAATACAAGTCTCGTTAAGACAACGCTGGCGAACCATTGTGTTTGTGTCCAAACCAACCATCTGCCAGATTTTGATGAGGTAGAAATTCTTCAAACGGAGAGACATTTTGCCATAGGTACACCTTAGAAACTCTACTCATTAGCAAATAAACAAAAACAAGACTGATTTTCGTATTAAACGCGCAATTTAAATCACTTTTTTCTAACAGGATTATAAGGCTTTATTATAAAACTCAAGAAATATAGACAAGCAGGCTTAGTTTGTATTCCTTGGAAAAAACTTTTCTTGTGTTTTACAATTTTATCTTTTTTTTATTGTTGAAATAATGTTTATTTTTTTTTTTTGTTGACAAAGCATTTGTTGATTGCAATCAACATTTTGCTAGAATAACTAATTTCATTGTGCCCAATTGAAAGTCACTATTAATATTATAAATCTTAAAATAAAAATCTTGATCTTTAGAGCTTTTCACTTCGAAACATTCATTTTTGTATGTAAGCTTGCTTCGTCAGTTGGTGCTTTTTTGGCATAACGCCTATTTGCCTCCCATTCTTCGGGATGCATTTTTTTTCGATGAGAATGCATATTGGTTTTTGCATTAAACGTTGTTGGACAATGTGGGCATGTGTAGAGAAATCCTCCAGTGTGTGTTGCAACGTGTTCCTTGAAGAAAAAAAAATCAAATTTCTTTCCATTCATTTGAAAAAAAAAAAACGAAACAATTAAAATTGTCATACCTTCAGTTTAATAGCCTTTTTAAATGACTTGTCACAAAATGTGCAATGAAACATTGCCGACAATTCATGCATATATTTCATGTGACTATACAGAGCACTATATGAAGGTGTATTTTTGCCACAAATTTTGCAGTTGTGTGTTTTACCATCATGTTTGCTATACATGTGCTTTCGAAGACTGTTCTTATCTTTCAACCATGAACCACATTCCTTGCATTGCACTCTAGGCTGAACTATACCTTCATGCTCTTCCATATGACGCTCAAAAGCTGTCTTGCCTTTTATAAGTTTGGCGCAGATTTCACACATTCTGTCACACAGTGTCGAGTGGATTCGTTTAAAATGGACATTCATAGTTGATTTTGTTGGGAATCTAAAAGGAAATATCTAAATTTTTGTTTTCTTTTTAACATCTATTTATTAAAGTTTTTGTCTTACCCTTTTCCACATTCGCTACACATGAAAGTGCATTCATTGTGATGAACAATATGCAAATCGAGCAATTTTTGTGTGGGGAATTTTTTAGGGCAATGAGTGCATTTAAAAGTTTTTAGTTCTTCGGCTTGATGGAAGAGAATATTGTGTCTTTGCAGGCAAGATCTATCAGACAACACTTTACCACACTCCGTGCATCTTAAGAGAGAGAAAAATAGTTTTCAAAATTAAATTGCTAAAATAGTTGAATAAATTACTTAAAATACTCAGGATCGTTGTGGACATAAATATGATCAACGATTAGGCCACGTTTTTTCAGTTGTCTATTACAGCATACAACATATCCCCGGCGTTGATGAACTACACGAAAATGATGTTTCAATTTCGTGAAGTCGGGGAAATGTATGGAACAAATATCGCACGATAGTTTCATATGCTTCTGAATGAATGCATCGTTTTCTTTTGTAGTTTTCATATTTTTCAAGAACTTTTCCGATCTGCTTTCCTTATCCTCTTCATTACCTTGTTTTTTAACTTTCTTGGATCGACTGGGCCTTCCTTTAGCATTTTGCTCAGTACTTGAATTATAAGGACTTTCTACTTCGGCTTCAGAAGAATCATTCTCTTCAATTGCTTTCTTTTTCGATTTCTTTCTTTTTTCTTTGAATACTTCTGGAGGGCTGGTGTGATCTGAGTTCTTCAAAGTTGAACCTCGGGTAACTCTTCGCGTTGAAATAGGTTTGTTGGTTTCAGATGAGTCTGTTGTTGTCGGCAGTGATTCATTTTTTTCTTCTTCAATTATCACTGCAACATTTAATATTTCTTCATCGAGACAGTGTAGTATATCAACGCTATCGTAAGCATCTTCTAGAATTTTAATTTGTATCCGTTTTTTTTATAATAAAATTCTATTTATGCAT
This sequence comes from Chrysotoxum bicinctum, assembly GCA_911387755.1. Classification (NCBI taxonomy): domain Eukaryota; kingdom Metazoa; phylum Arthropoda; class Insecta; order Diptera; family Syrphidae; genus Chrysotoxum; species Chrysotoxum bicinctum. The sequence continues at coordinate 202,397,697 of OU426987.1, read as the reverse complement.
ATGATGTGTATATTTTTATAGTGAGCTAACTTTATTTGTTTTAATTTATAACCTGATTAAACAAACCAATTGATCAAGAGGAAGACTTTAAGACACTTAGAGAAGAAAAGATCTGGATTTTCTACAAATGTTAGAGATACAAGAATGGAACATAATTAAATACAGACATTAATAAGGAAGCTGTCGATATTATTGAAAAGATTAATTCAACTCCAAATAGCATTTTTGAAGGGTAATACTTTCAGATGCCATAAAAAGAAAAACTGATGTTACAAAAACCTCAAATTTAGATAGTTTTTTTCTTTTTTTATTTTTAGATTGGAAGTTTGATTTCGCAAGTCTGGGGCCACATTCCCGAGGTCATCAAAGTTATTCTAGAATATTTTAATCCACATTAAATTAAATTAAAAAAAAAAACAAAACATTGAAACTTATTTAGCAGACTATTTAGTGAAAGTTGTATTTTAGTTCAATTCAAAATTCTAGTTAATTCAACTCTACGTAAACAGAAGTAAATTTTTGGAATACATACTTATTCGAAAGTTGCATTGCAAACATTTTGTACCTATTCAGAAGTCATATAGCGTGTTTTTAAATCGGAATCGAAATAGAAAACAAATTGAGTAAACTGTCGACTTCAGTCATAGGTAATACAAACCAGTCATGTAATTCATAACAAGATAGATAGACTACAAATATATTATTATTCCTTCTCGCTATTGGCTTCGTAGCCCATCCATCCATCAGTAACAGATCTTTTCGAATGTTTTTGTTTCTTTTTTTTATTTCCAATACCATAATATTTATGATGTTTATTTCTAATATATAAAATTCTTCTATAATTAAAACACAATTTCTAAAATATTCACATTGTTTCTAATTTTGGTTCCTTTTTAGAACAACGCCGGTTTGCCTCCCATTCTTCTCGATGCATTTTCTTACGATGCGAATGCATATTGGACTTAGCATTAAACTTTGTTGGACAATGCGGGCATGTGTAGAGAACTTCTCCAGTGTGAGTTGCCACATGTTCCTTGAAAAAAATACTCAAATTTTTGTTTCCATTCAATATTAAAACATTTGTATTTTATCATACCTTCAGTTTAATGGCCTTTTTAAATGATTTTTCACAAAATGAGCATTTAAATATAGGCGTTATCTCGTGCATATATTTAATGTGACTTTGAAGAGCACTCTTGGAGGTTGAATTTTTGCCACAAATATTACAGATATGTGTTTTTTCATCATGTTTATTATTCATGTGTTTTCGAAGGCTCTGTATGTCTTTCAACCATGAACCACATTCCGTGCATTGTACTTGAGGATGAACAATACCATTATGCTCTTCCATGTGACGCTCAAAAGCTGATTTATGCCGAAACAGTTTGGCGCAGATTTCGCACATTCTGTCGTATGCTGTCGAATGTTTCCGTTTTATATGACTATTCAGAGTTGAATTTGTTGGGAATCTGAAAGGAAACATCAAACATATTGTTCCAAAAGCTTCTTGCCAACATTGTCTTACCCCTTTCCACATTCCTTACAAATGAAAGTGCACTTATCCTCTGGAACATGTTTTATACTATGCAGATCTAGCAGATATTGGGAGGCCAGTTTTTCAGGGCAATAAGAACATTGAAATGTTTTCAATTCGTCGGTTGGATGAAACGTAAGCATGTGTCTTTGCATGCAAAATCTATCCGACATAACTTTACCACATTCTGCGCATCTTAAGTAAACAAAAAAACGTATTAATCGAAAGTACAGTTGCTAAGATAGTTGTATAAATTACTTGAAATAGTCAGGGTTGTTATGCGCGTTGATATGATCTACAGTTAGGCCACGATTTTTAAGCTTTTTTTTACAACATACAGCATATCCTGTACGGTTGTGAATGAAGCGAAAATGATTTTGCAAGTCATTGAAATCAGCAAGGTCAATCGAGCAAATATCGCAAGTTAGTTTCATATACTTCTTGATGATTGCATCCTGCTCCCTGGAGAGCAGCATAGCTCTCGAAAGCTTTTTCGTCCTGCCTGTTTTGTTTAGCTCTGCGTTATTTTGTTCATCCTTTTTGGCTTGGTCAGATTTTCTCTTTGCATTTGGAACCACTCTTTTCTTTTTAGGCTGTTCTTCTTTTTCGTCTTCTCCTTCTTCCTCTTCTTCAGTCGTTGCAGACTTTTTATTTGTTTCCTTTGCAGTTATTTTCCTTTTTTCTCTTAACCTTCGTGTTGGAATAGATTCTTTTGTATCGGATGAATTGGAATTAGAGGCTACAGGTTTTGGTGCCTTATTTTCTTCGTCGGAGTTGAGTTCCTCTTTAAAATTGTCTTCATCCAAAAAGGACAGTGTATTGTCGTTATCGCATGCATCCTCTAAAATTTAATTTCGTATGATCAATCCATTTTTTAAAATTGAATTTTAAGAAAGAAATTTTGATAAGAATAGAAGGCAAGGTAGGGAGACTCATTTCCTTAAATTGTTATCATATCAAAAGAAAAAATTACTACGAATTTGAGTAGCCTAAAATATGGTTACAATCCTTGAGCAATGTTACGGTTCCTTTGAGAAAAGTTAACATTATATTTAAATGAATGTTGTATTTTTTTCGAAGACTGTGTTTTGTTTCAATCACACACTATATTCTGTACTTGATGCAGAACAATAACTTCAACATATAAGGTTCTATCATATGAAGCTCAAAATATAAATTGTTAAATATCCAACCATACTTCTGACAATTGATATCCAAAGTCAGCATAATTGGGGCTGATGGTGAACGACCAACTATTTTAAGAAGCATAGTTCGTTTGAATATAATGTTTAGTTGACAAATTTTGACAGTCTAAACAAATGACCGCTAATCGTACACCATCAACCCGTTAATATCTTACTATGCACTTGTTATACTTATGCCGTCGTGCCATCAGGGCAATATGATACTTTTTGGTTATTTATCGACTGCAAGGCGGATATAACCATGTGTATCTTTTATTACCCTGACGTAGAGGCAAGACAATGCTTTGCAGCGTATTTGGATTATATGTATTTGGCGTTTAAGGCAATGCATATTATGGGAATCAAGTGTCAAGCATCAGTGTCAAGTATGTGTCGGCTATGTTTTTTCTTGCAAACTCTTTAGTTTCTTTTTTTTTAAGAAGAAATGAAAGAATCTGTGTTAGTTTGAGCAATGTTATCAGATAGAACCTTTCTACAATGTGCGCTTCTTACCTTTATTTGATGAAAAAAGTCATATTAATATGATCTATTATCTATTGAGTCAGGATTTTTGGGTTTTTTATTGCAACAATTTGCATATCCGATGTAGATCTATTTCAGAAAGCGCACATTTGTATTTATTGCATAAAATTATCCGCTATCATTTCTGTCTTTGAGTTTGAAATTTTGTTGGTGGATTGATGGAAAATGTAAACATTTTTGTTTTACTTAGATAAAATAGTTTTGGATTCATTTATGAGAGAATGGTTTTTTGTGGAACGCGCCCTTTTACTATATTTTAAATATATGTACCATAAACTCTTCTATTCTTTCTTGAAAATAAAATCTACGAGCACACGGTATTAAAAAGGAACCAGCGTTTGCGACTCTGAAAATAACGAGACTTTTTTTGTTTTAATCACGTACAAAGACCCCAGGGTGTAAATCAACAAAGCAACCACAACCTCGAATGCTTAGGTTAGGTTAGTTTAGGTGATGATGCGGAAAGCCGTATAACCTCACTCGGATCTCAATGAATTGATTGTAGTCTCCAATGGGTAGATAATGTGGGGAAAAGATGGGTAAGAGGAAGAATTTAGTGGAAGTATTAGGTATGGGGTGCCTCCGGGAAACATTATGATTTCTGAATCAAGTTAAAGAAAAATTGCTCTCCGACGGCATTTTTTCTAGTTCTAGCTAGGCTGGGGCATTCACAAAGGAACTAAGATGAGCTCTCTCATTATTTTGACACCCCCTGCATAAGTCAGATATGCTGATGCCCATGCTGCTTATGTGAGTTCCCATTGAGTTGTGACCCGTAAGGCTACCAACCAATAGAGACAATTGAGTTCTGTTTTAACTTCGTGACAATTGACGAAATAACTCTGATTGCTATCTACGGAGATATCCATGTTCTTGTCTTGCGGAAAGATATTTTACGGCCTCGCAAACTGCAAGTACTTCCGCTTGAAGAACACTGCAAAAGTTTGGGAGATTTAATGATTTATTTTTGGTTGGTTTGTCGCCGACTAGACCGACTAAACTAAAGGGCAATGGAATATAAAATTCAAATTATATGTTCTGTGTGGTTGGGCGCTTCAGGGCGCATTACCACCTCCTCTCAATATAAATGTGTGGTTCTAAGACTAAACTAGCAATAACAGCACATGTTAATTTGACATTTTAAATTTAACTAAACTTTCTGTTTTTCTACTTGGAGTTTTGAATTTCCCAAATTCTCAACCAAAATTCTGCAACAATATGCTTGTAACCAAATTAAACTATTTATGTAGATTATGTTTACAGAATATTGATGAAATTTCCTTTCAAGCAAGGATCAAAACTTCCAAAATATTAGAATCTATTTGAAAAAAAATATTGTAAATTCTCCTGGCTTCGTTGAAAGTGGAAACATATTTTGGAGAACTCATGATTGACACAGTAAATGAATAATATACTCAAATGAATCTGAAATAAGTTAAATTCATTTCATTAAATGATCAAGCATTCATTATGAAGTTACAAAACAGTTTTTGATTAAATCTGATTGAGTGTAAGTATTCACAAAACAAGAAAATGAATGATTAAATTTTCCTCGCTATTGGCAAAAAAACTGTGCAACAATTTATGGCACTTTATTTTGACGAAACACTTGAATCCCGTCAATGAAGCTCTTATGCATTTCAAAATAAGCTTTTATGAATTAACTGATCAATTGAATGGTTTAAGATTTGAGTACGAGCCGACTCACATATTCAGGAGGGCAAGCAAGTAATTCAAAATGAGCTTTATAGGAAATTAACGCGATTCACATTAGTTTGTTTTCTGTGAGCGCGGGACTGAATAAGGCTCTTGTTTTTGTTAATGATTGACAGCTACAACGAAGAAATGTTTTTAAATGAATAAACATAAAACAACTTGGGACATTCTTCACGAGTTTCGATCGCGAGGATACTACTTTGTTTTACGTCCAACAACCCGCAATGTCCGGACTAAGGCTACCTGCATCCCTTATTCCGGTAGTCTTTTTAATAAAACGCCTTTAAAACGAGAAGGCTCCAGATACCACATTTTGGTGTTTAATTAATACAAAAGGGCAGCGTTCTCTATGTTCTTCAATTTTCTAAGCATTATGACGATAGTCGTTTCAATAAATTTCCAATTTTCATTTCTAGAGCCTTGTCGTTTTACTGACGTTTTTGTAAAATGACTATTGGAATAAAAGTGAATATTTAAAATCTAAGCACTTTCTATTTAACTGCTTGTGAGATGTTTTTTTTGTGTCAAAAAGAACGCCCAATGTGTTTGCTTTGTGTAGAATACTGTATACGCACTTAAAATTCTTTGGAAGAAGCTTAAAAGCTATACAAAAAAATAAACTTACCATTAGATTCTTCCGCTGGATCTTCTTCTTTAACAGGACTTAATTCTGAACGTGAGTTTTGAAGAATTATTTGAAATATTAAAATAAGGACTTTCTTCACATACCTTTAACAAAATCTTTTCGAGTTTCTGGAATTGAGTCGTCTGCTAGTGATTTAAGTGATTTTTGGGCTTCCTCTATTTGAAGGCAGAACTTTTGAAAACTATCCAATTGTTGCCAACAGTTAGGACATATTACTTTGGAAACTGGATCGTCTGGCGATAGCTGGAGTACATTAAAATTAAAATAAAAATACTTCAAATGCTTCATATTCGTATTAGGTACCTCCAATTGCAGGAATTTTGTAATATACTTCTGGATTTTTTCTTCACTAAATATTACAATACTTTCTTCATGGTTTTTAGTTAAACACAATCGACAAACCATTTTGAACACTTTAAATTAATGAAAAGGAGACGATAAAAACATAAACAATTAATAATAAAACAATAACAATTAAATTTCCATCCGTGGTCTTGATTTTGATTTCTAAAATCTGAAAAATGGAAATGAATAATGAAAACTTATTTCGACCTGTACCTCCCATCAAAGCAAAACTCACCAATTTTTAACAAACGTTTAGATTGGCGAAATCTTAGGAGTTAAGGGTTTGCTAACATCTAAGAAAATTTCAAGTTGCCTAAAAGAATTGAAATTCATAGAATTTTTTATATCGTTGCAAAATATCTATTTATTCACAACGATGATACAACTTCCTTCCTGTTGTCACAGAGTAGTACAATATATAGGACATTGGTCTCTTATGCTTATGAATGGTTCACTCCTAATTGACAGCAGTCAATTTAAAATGAGTATAACAGGCATTAATAGAACCACAAAAAGGAGTTTGATGATCGGATTGTTAGTCCTGAAATCAAGTTGATGTTTATTTGCTATCAGCTTTGTTTCCTTTTCTTAAACTTATTTTTTTAATAAAAGAATTAAAATTATGTCGGCTTTAAGTTATCAAGTGATGTTTCTAAGAATTTTGAGTTGTTTTAACCCTAGTTTCCTTTACACGTGTGTGTTGAAAAAACATCTTAATGTCATCAATGTGAACGCTTAGTTTTTGATTGTGAATAAAATAATAAATAATTCAACCATAAATTTCATTTCATTATTCACTCTAAACGGTTTCGATTTTTGTCTGAACTAATTTTCATTGAAAGGTGAACCATATTTTAAAATTTGATCGTTATTAAATGAAAAGAGACTCAAGTTATTATTTTGTATCTTAACATTGCAGCTTTTTTTGACACTAACTTTAGTTAACTTTTGCTAGAATAAGAATTCGCCATGATGGATTCAGCGACGAGGTAGCAACCTTAGCTCAAAAAGCTGAGTTTTTAAGAAGCTTGACAAAATATTACTGAATTTGAATGCCAAAAGCAACAAAACTAAAATTTAAATTATAGTATTGATTGACAAAGAGTAAAAATAAAAAGAAATTCTCACTGAAAAAACATTGTATTTTTAAATTTAACGTTTTAATATTTAAATATTCAAATTTACGATATTTCCCTACAAGTTTTTAACAAGGATATGTACATGTGTATATGTGCTTTCAAATGCAATGGACAGAACACTATCCCATACCGATTAGTGCTTCATTTCCCTTCAAAATCCCCAAATTCTCTTTGAATTGAAATTAATCTATAAATGAGCGAATTTTTAATTTTGTCCATCTTTATTTCACCATTATATGGGTTTTTCTTTTAAAGCTGAGAGCAGGGAACTGATCTGTCAAAAAAGATCTGTGTTTCTTTTTTAATTCAGACATATTAAATATGAAACGCAACAACAAATTTAATTATTAACTATAAACGTTTATTTATTTATAAGGTACGATGTATGAAAAAATTTAAGATTAGAAAAATGAGTTTACTCTATGCTACGAAGGCTAATTTTAGACTGACGTTAATAGAGATAACGAAGTGTACATACATATGTACAGGTAAGGAAAAAAATGAATAGCCGTGTTCCATGGAATGCGACATAACTAGACTTAGATGTTACAATCTCCCAGCTCGTTAAGTTTCTAGGGCGAGTATTTCAACGGTCCTCTTCGAATTCTTCCGGAACGTCGAGGTATGAATATCGGAGAACTTGGCTGAACGCTTGTTGTTGCTCTGGGCTGTTGTGCGATTGTGGCTGCGATTGGTGTAGAGGGCACTGGAACTGGGCTTGGTGAATCTTCGTAGAAACGTATTCGCCTCTCTGAACCCACGTCTGGCTTTGAATTTGGAATTGTTGGAGTATATGCTTTGAGTTGGTCGATGTGTCTTTTATGTCGAGCTCCATTGTGTTCGACTTCATAGTGGACGTTTCCAAGTTGAGTTACTATTATTCCTGGTAACCAAGGAGAAGTCGAAGAGCTGTATGAGCGAAACATTACATGTTGATTTGGCTTCAGTATTCTGGGTTGTTGAAGAATTTTGGGTTCCTGCTTGGCTAAGACTTTCAATTTTAATTCCGGTCTTAAACAGTCTAAACGCGTTCTTATTACTCGTCCCAAAAAGAGTAATGACGGAGGTTGTCCTGTTGTCTGATGGGGTGCTTTATGGTATTGAATTAAGAATTTGTTTATGCATTGTTGAAGGTTAGTCGCGTTTGCTCCAGATAAAAGAAGAGATCTTTTGACGGTTTGTACGTACCGCTCAGCCTGTCCGTTGCTCGAAGGATGATAAGGTGCGGTTCGCTTGTGAAAACGGACACCTTGTATTTTCAAAAACTGTTGAAACATCTCCGAACAAAACTGGGGCCCGTTATCAGAAACAACAGTAGTAGGGACACCAAACGTTGAGAAGACTTCTTTTAATATTTTGCATGTGGCTTCGGCTGTTGTAGATGTAGTGATTTTCACTTGAGTCCATTTGGAATAGGAGTCGACTATGATAAGCAAGTATTTACCTTGTACTGGTCCAGCATAGTCGATATGCACTCTCTCCCATGAAGTGGATGGATACTCCCAGTGATGACTGTTGTATTTCGGTGGCAATTTGGAATGTTTAAGGCAATCTGGACATGATTTTGCTAGTTTCTCTATGTCTTGATCTATAGAAGGCCAGTAAATTAACGATCTAGCAATACCTTTCATTTTCGTAATCCCAATGTGGGCAGTATGAAGCTCTTCAAGGAGTACTTGACGGAATTTCTTTGGAATAACTATCCTGTGTCCAAGTAGAAGGCATCCACAAGATTGAGTGTAATTTAGCTGGTTTCCAGTGCAACAAATTGATGATAGACTTCTTCCATCCTGGATAGTAGAAAGAATTGGAGATAGTTCAGCATCCTTCCTTGTCTCGGAAGCGATGTCATCGGCAGTGACTGGTATCTGACTTATTTGCTGTAGAACGAACTGATCGAAATCATCATTATCTGACGAGGAAATGAGATTGACAGCTTTCACAGTATTGGAATCGTTGCGAGAAATGGCACGGGATAAATAATCAGCATTCGCATTTGCATTTGATGTTTTCAGTTGAATTTCGTAATTAAAGTTTGTAAGGTAGCTAGCGAAATTAGAACATCTAGACAAAGTGAATTTGGGAAGCAATGCATTTGGTGCAAAAATATGTGAAACCGGTTTATTATCTGTGATAATTATAAACTTCCTTCCGTAAAGATATTGAAAGAATTTTTTGACTCCCCACACAATAGCGAGTGCCTCTCTGTCTATTTGTGGGTAGGCACGTTCGGTTGAATTCAATGACTTGCTAGCGTATGCGATTGGGCGCTCACCACCATCTGGCATTCGGTGTGATAGCACTGCACCCAACCCGACTGGACTAGCATCAACAGCAAGTAAAAGAGGCAAGTTTGGATTATACGAAATCAGAACTCTATCGGAAATAAGTTCTTCTTTTAGAAATTCGAAAGCCTTTTTTCCTTCGAAAGTCCAATTGAATTTAGGTTGCTTAAGCATTTCACGAAGTGGGGCGGAAACTGTTGACGAATTTGGTATAAACGAATGGTAATAAGTAATCTTACCCAAAAAAGTCTGAAGTTCTGCAGGTGTTGTAGGCTGAGGAGCGGCTCGAATTGCGGAAACATGTTTGTCCAATTTGTGAATTCCTGCACTGTCGATGCGATGTCCTAAGAAATCGACAGATTCCATAAGAAAAGCACATTTTGAGCGTCGAAGTTTGAGACCGAATTGATGCAATCTCACGAATGTAGCTTCCAAAGCTACCAGAAGTTCATCAGTATTTTCAGCAAAAACCAGGAAATCATCGAAAAAGTTGATAGTATTTTTTAGACCGTGTGTAATTTCTTCTGTTCTTCGATGCCAAATAGCTGGTATACTGGCAACACCATATTGTGCCCTTGTTGGTTGAATGAGTCCATGTGTAGGCGTATTTAAAGTCATTGCTTCCGAAAATTCTTTACTGCACGGCAAACTCATAAATGCATCTGTTACATCCAATCGACAAAAAACTTTTGCTCCGCGGACTTTGTTGAAAATGTCTTCTGCTTTGGATATCGGATATTCATCGACGATTAGCTGTGGGTTGAGTGTAGATTTGTAATCGCCAGTGATACGTATTTTGTCTTGTTTGACCACGACATGAGTCGGCGATGCCCAACGGGAATGCGTGACTTTCTTGTAAAATCCGGATTGAAGTTTTTTTTCTATTTCTGAAGCGTACGTATTAAGAAGGGAATAGGGAATCGGTCGAGCTCTCGCGAAAACTGGCTGCACATCGGGCTTGAAGTGAACATCAACTGGGGGTCCCACCATGGTACCCGCAGTTTCACTGAATAAATCTTCGTATTTGATTAATATTTTTTGTAATGAAATGTTATTATCAGAAATCGTTGAAATAGTATTGTTGAGATTGTTTGAAATTTGTTGAATTTTGAAATATTTTTCTAAAGACATTAAATCTAAAAAATGAACTATCCATTCGCGACCAAATATGTTATCAGATGGAAAATCAGTGACGTAGAGTGTTTTAGAGCGTCCTTCAAACGTGACCTTGACTTGTGCGCATTGGCATTTGAATGTATTTTTTGTAAAGCTACGAAATGTTCTATCAGATGGAGTGAGCTGCTGCAATGGCAGTAAAGTTTTAAAAGTGTCAATACTAACCATTGAACTTGCTCCAGCTGTATCCAGCTCCATCTTAAGCGGCTTATCGTTGATACGAACATCTACCATAACTGGTGGAATTCTCTCGCTGATTTTATTAATTGCATCCTCTTGCAGAAAATTAATTGAATTTCCATCTGAATTACTGTTGGTTGCATTGATGCTATTGCTCGCATTTATGTTGGTTTTATTTCTCGGCATTTTATTTTGATGGCATACGGCTGCAATGTGACCTTTATTCTTACAAGTACGACATACTGCGTTTTTGAATCTACAGTCTTGGCGCCAATGATTTCCTCCACAACCGAAGCATTTGTATTTTGGTGGGGATTTTGCGCTCTGATTTTGTTTGGATCGCGATCGAGATCCAGATGATCTTTTAATGCGAGGACGGGAGTCATGAACAAACTGGTGAACTGAAGCTGAGGAATTTGAAGTAGTACTCGCTTTAACGGAATTTGATGCATTTCTTGTTGCCTCTAGATCGGATGCCATTTTGACTGCATCGGCGAACGTTGCTGGTTTTTTTGCTATTATGACGTCACGAATATCGTCTCGAATAACTCCATGGATGAATTGGACAATTAAAGAGTAATCGAGGAAAGTGCTGAATTCACAATACCTTGCACCTGCTCTTAGACGTTCTTCAAAAGCTGTTATGGATTCGTCAACGTTTTGTAAGATTCCACGGAATTTAATTGCCTCACTGAATTTATTTTTTGTGGTTGTGAAATGTGCGCTGAGTTTTTGAGCAATTGCGTCGAAAGTCAGAGTACTTACATCAGTAGGATGACACAAATTCTTCAACGTGGAATTTAAAGTTGCTCCCATGTGCACTCGAAGTTGGGGTGCTTTATTTTCCTCTGGAATTTTGCACAGACTAAGTTGCAACTTGAAGCGTTCTATGTACTCGTCGAACGATTCGGAATTAGCGTTGAATTCATTGAAAAAGAATTTAGAATTTTGGTTAATTGAATCACTAGTGGCATTTGCTTGAAGTGTGTATAAATCAGCTACAAGCCTCACTAGTTTCTCGATTTGTGCTTCGGCCATTTTGAAAAAGAGAAATGAATTGAATTTTGTAAGGTTAGAATTTTCTTTTTATTTTATGTAAATTATTTTTGTTTTCTCGTCGCCATTTTATTAAATATGAAACGCAACAACAAATTTAATTATTAACTATAAACGTTTATTTATTTATAAGGTACGATGTATGAAAAAATTTAAGATTAGAAAAATGAGTTTACTCTATGCTACGAAGGCTAATTTTAGACTGACGTTAATAGAGATAACGAAGTGTACATACATATGTACAGGTAAGGAAAAAAATGAATAGCCGTGTTCCATGGAATGCGACATAACTAGACTTAGATGTTACAAGACACATGCTATTAAAGTTTTTCAGGGATGTACTGCCTGTTGCAAGGAATTAATAAATCCTCTAAGAGTATCTATTGTCATGAAAAGTGCTGCTCATTAGCCTTTCAGAATCGGCAGATTTCTCCATTCCTGTTGTAATACACTAGGTCCTGGTTCTCTTTAAGCTCATTTTTCAATCAAAGCTACATAACTATCAAGCTCAGAATAAAATAAACGAGCAGATGGAGCGCAGCTAAATTCACTTTTTTCGTAGGATAGACGGCGAAAAAAAAAAACAAACAAATAAAAATGTAGATCGGTACCCTTGACAGTTCAGGGCTGCCGTGTGTTTCATAAATAAATCGGAGAGCTCTAATCAAACTCAGAGTTTACTCGAGAACCGAGATCAAGCTCGGTTCAGAGTTATAAAAGAAAAACGCATGATTGCGGAAATTTGTGTTTCTGCATTCAGTGTGCAAATAATTGCATGAAATCTTAACCTGGTGATAAAGGTGAAAACAAGCACAAATTTAAGTCGAAGACGTGGAATGCTAAAATTCAAATTCATTGAGACAATTATAAATGTTTAAAAAATGAAATTTGAAAACTCGTACGTGGGTATGACAAATGCTATAAACCATATTATAAAATATTAAAAAAAAAAAAAAAAACAAATAAAATCACAATTTCTGAAATGGGATAAAATGTGGATATCTTCTGAATACAATTTCATTCGGCGTGGTATTTTATTTTCCTATTCTGCTATGAATTTCCATACAAAATTTTGAGCTATCGACAAAAATTTCATGAATTATAATTTTGGTATTCGGCATGCTGAAATCTGTTATAAAATCTGTAATCAAACGTTTGAGCTCCGAAAAAATATTGTACGAATCTCATAATTTTGTAATCTGTGACACGTATATCAAGTAAAATAGATATTTAATTTATTCTTATTACAGGTGAAATATTTTAATATACCAATCATAAAAGATCTTTTAAGTTGAAAACCTTTTTTGATTGAATAGGTCTAAATATTATACCAAAAATCTCAACATAAGCCTTCGAATATTTAACCATAGCTTATCATTTTAGATTCAAAATACGAAACACTAGTTTTAAATTAAATTTATTATATACTATATGTGTGTAAGTAAAATGCGCCTAAGCCTCTTGGATTTTAGTTTGTATCTTATTCTGTTCTTTTTTGGATAACGCCCTATTTGCCTCCCATTCTTCTCGATGCTTCTTTTTTCGATGAGCATACATATTACACCTTGAATTAAATGTTGTTGGGCAATGCGGACATGTATAAAGTACTTCTCCAGTATGAGTAGCCATGTGTTCCTTAAAAATAAAAAAGAATACTGAAATTAATATTTTTAATTTTCAAAAATGACAAAAATAAAACATAAAAACCTTCAAATGATCCGCTTTTTTAAATGACTTATCACAAAATGTGCATTTAAATATTCGCGTTAATTGATGAACATATCTCATGTGACTTTGGAGAGCACCTTTCGATGGTGCTTTTTTGCCGCAGACATCACAGGAATAATTTTTATCATCATTTGAGTGTTGTGTCACAATGTGCTTTCGAAGATTTCTTTTATCCTTCAGCCAAGCACCACATTCTGTGCATTGAAGTTGCGGATGAACAATGCCCTCATGCTCTTCCACATGTCGCTTAAAAGCAGCTTTACCTCGAATTAATTTCGCACAGATTTCACACATTCTGTCGTACAATGTTGAATGCACTTGTTTCAAATGCGCTTTCAGAGTTGAGTTTGTTGGGAATCTAAGACGAAAAATAAAACAACTTGCTGTAAAAATTATATGCGGTAGCATTTCCTTACCCCTTTTCACATTCGTTACAAATGAAAGTGAATTCATTTTGTGGAACGTGTTTTACACTATGCTGATCCAGCAGATATTGTTTAGCAAATTTCTTAGGGCAGTAGTCACATTGAAATGTTTTTAGTTCTTCAGTTTGATGGAAAGATATAACGTGTTTATGAAGACAAATTCTATCTGACAAAACCTTTCCACACTCTGTACACCTGAAGGTAGGTAATTAGAAAACATATTATTAAAACATAAAGAAAATAGATTTTTTGTAAGATTACTTAAAATACTCAGGATTGTTGTGTACGTTAATATGATCCACAAATAGACCGCGTTTGTTCAGACGCTTATTACAACAAACCGCATACCCTCTGCATTTGTGAACAAGTCTAAAATGAAGTTTCAATTCGGCAAAGTCAGAAAGTTGAATGGAGCAGATATCGCATGATAAATTCGTATGTTTTCGAATGATTTCATCAAATTCTTTAGAAGTTTGCATAGCCTTTAAGAATTTTTCCGACCTGTGTGCTTTTTCCTTCACATTAACTTGTTCACTTTTTATGGGTCGAATAGTTTTTTTCTTTGCATTTGAGGAGTCAGCGCTAGAATATCTGATAACTTTCTCTTTGTCTTCTTTATCTTCATTTTGTGTTTTTCGATCCGATTCAACTTTTTGATTTCGCTTTCCTTTTATATCTGACAAATTATTAATATCAGTTTTATTTAAAGTTGATCGTCGGGTAATCCTTCTTGTTGGAGTAGATTTATTTGCTTCGGAGGAATTAGTTCTGGCAATTTTTGATCCTTGTTCTTGTTCGTTGTGCAATTGAACTTCGACAATATCTTCATCCATGCAATATTGTATATCATCGTTGTCGCTAGAACACCCTAGAATTTGATTTTTTATAATCAATTCTTTTTGATTCCTGATAGATGTTAAAATACATACATATAAATCATTAAATTGATTTTTTTTGTTTCATACTCATGGAGATTTCTTAAAGTAACAAACAAAAGAAAAGGGATTTTAACCAACTCGGTATGCAAAACTAGATGCAGCAAGCTAAAGACTGAGCTAGCTCATCCCTTGTTTTAGACCGAAGCCCACCCCGGATTATGTTTAATTCTACCGAAATTGAGGGTTTTGAACTTACGAAAATTAACATAGAGATAATTTTCAAATAAAATTTTCTTCTTCATGTTGGTATTTTTATCAAAAAAAAAAAGTCCAATACCACCACTGGGTCAGAAAATGACTCTTGCTAACCATTGTTTCTTTGGACTAAGTAAGTATGTAAGTTGAAGAAAAAACTCATTGCAATAAGAAACAAAGACTAACAAGACGCGCATCATCCCTGTCTTGCTATATGGTGCAGATGTATGAACTCTTACAGTTTTCTTGAGAAAGGTACAATTTATGGTCCCGTTTCTTTAAGCAAATGACGGCGATAAAAGAAAGAGTTTATCCAACGTTTATGATGGCTGTTGCTGAGTGAATGAATGAACAGTGTTTATGATAGAGATCGAGCTGGGCATATAACGTTGGTTAAGCCCAGGAGTAACACACTTTGTAGTGTAAACGAAAGTAAATAAAGCAAAGTTGGTCGTTTTATGGCGCGATCTTCTAGAATTAGAATTATTAAATGATTCTGTTCATTATTTTGAGATTGCGGATATCTCAACAGTCTGAACGGGCTGAATAGAGATCTTCTTCAATTTTCAAAGCAACACAAGTTTAGTTATCATATACCCAACTGATTTTTTTAAGGGTGTAGGTGTTATATTTAAGTATATTAGCCTTTTTATTAGTTATTTCTGAGCATGCTGGTGTAAACATCATTTAAAGTGGAAATATTAAGGATACAAACTTACCATTTGATTCGTCTATTTTTTCCTCTTCTTTAACTGGATTTAAACCTAGGAGTGTTTTATAAATTCAAAAATACATATATGTAAAACATTCACATATCAAATTTAATTACTTTGAGGACTTTTTATGCCAGGTTTATCCACTGCCTCATTTGTTTTGTTATTAAGAGTTTTTTGTGCTTCTTCTATTTGAAGACAGAACTTTTCAAAATTATCCAATTGCTGCCAACAAAGATTACATATTATTTTAGAAATAAGATCTTCTGGTGTAAGCTAAAAATAATTTAATAAAAATGAAATTAATATACAAATTTAAAATATTGTATATTTGATCAAATTTTACCTCCAATTGTAAGAACTTTAATATACACTTTTGGATGTTTGTATCGCTAAATATTTGTATACTTTCATTTACATTTGTTAAACACAAACGGCACACCATTATGATCAAGTCAAAGTTTGGTAAAATAAATTAAAGCAATTAATTAGATTATTCTTTTTTCTTGGCCAGAATCTTTGAATATGAATATGAAATCAAGTATCAAAGATATAATCTTATACCCAAGTTCAATTTTTTAATTTTATTTGCAAAAACAATAACAATTTAGAAATGTCATTTGCTGACCCTGATCTACCACTCTTGAAGAAAAATTCACCACTTGTAATAATTGAACATTGAGATGGTCAAAAAATACGTTCACATCATTCACATTTAAGAAATTGACTCATGCCCGATTTACTCGACTGGAAAACAAACAAAAGAACTAGTTCTTGCTATAATTTGCGAAATAATTATATATGGTGTTCGAACAATAATTTTTCCTGTCAGTTGGGTTTGCCACGAGCTGAAAATTCATAATGTTTGGATGGAAGGATAAGATTGAAAAAGAGTGCTTTGAATTCTACTCCTTGTTACACTTACACTCGATCGATGCTCCAATTATGAACAGTTATAAAAAAAGCAATGAAGAAAAACAAGACGCTCACTGAAGGCAACATTAATTTAACGATTGTTATTCCGGTTAACATGATTCAAATCTGGTGGAAAACATTGGGCAGGTTTTGGTTTTTAATAAAGGGTTTTCCAATAAGAGGTGTTATTTTGATATTCAAAGAAAAATGGCATTTTTGGAGATAAATGATCGGATGTTTATTTCATTATAAAGAGGAAGGTATGCCGTTAATAATGGAACACAACATCAGCCAAATGGCCGCCAAGACCACGCTTACAGGACCATATCCTTTTCATGAAATTTTCCATAACCAAATCGCAAAGTGGCTGATGAGGCCCATTTCCACCTCGGAGGCTACGTCAACAAGCAAAACTGTCGCATCTGGGGCTCGGAAAACCCAAGAGTTATTGTTGAAAAGCCTCTCCATCCTCAACGCGTGACTGTTTGGTGCCCAGCGTCGATTCAAGACCTCAAAGATGAAATTCGTGAGGCTATCGAGGACATAGGGCAGCCACTTTGCGATTTGGTTATGGAAAATTTCATGAAAAGGATATGGTCCTGTAAGCGTGGTCTTGGCGGCCATTTGGCTGATGTTGTGTTCCATTATTAACGGCATACCTTCCTCTTTATAATGAAATAAACATCCGATCATTTATCTCCAAAAATGCCATTTTTCTTTGAATATCAAAATAACACCTCTTATTGGAAAACCCTTTACTACGTTGTCACCAAAAGAATCTAAAATGTATGTGGTGTTTTCACCGCACTAAAAAATAAACATGTAACTTAAATTTGACAACACCTATCAAAAAGATGATGGTGTTTCATTTTTACTTATAAAGTGCAATTGTTTCATTTGTGCCAAACGATGAACATTCATACCCTAGATACCTTAGCTCGATATGGATATATGTATGTATATTACTTTCAATTATAAAACAATTGATCCAATGAAGACTTAACAATATTAATTTCTAATCTACTAAATTAACGAAATAAAATTGTATGGTAAATCTTCGAGACTTAAAGAAGATTTATAGTAAATCCACTTAAATCCAGGATTTAGGCCTATTCGGTGTGATCTTTGATTCTGTTATTCTGCTATGAATTTCACATAAAAAATTTTGGGCCATCAACAAATGTTTTAAGAATCATAATTTTTGTATTTGGCATGCTAAAATCTGTTATAACATCTGCTAAGAAATGTCAAACTTTTGAACTCAGAAAAAATCTTTTGCGAATCGAATTTTTGATATTCAGCATGCCAAAATCTGCTATAAAATCTGTTAAAAATCATAAAAGAATAGAAGTAGAGCTTCTGTGACTTTTATCATAAGAGATTTCGTTAACGAAATGTTCTTAAAAAGAAACAAATGTAAGAAAATATATTAAAACACATATCAAATAAACAAATAAATAGAGCATTTTGCCATGGTATTCCCTGAAGCATATGAGGTAAAATCGTCGTCTTCCATGGTATGGATACCAATAGTGTGTAAGAGTTTACTTTTTTTTCGTCATACATTTTAATTATGTCAGATGAAATATTTTTCTTAATCAAAGTTGATTATGATAGCAGATTTAGTTCAGTTTCATAACAGATTTCGTTTTCGAAGTTACATAACAGACTTTTATAAAAGTTCAAACCTCTGAATACCAATCATAAAAGATCTTTTAAGGTGGAAATCTTTTATGATTCATAACAGAAAATCTATAGCAGAATAACAGACATGGTAGAATAGGCCTAAATGTTCTTATATTAATGCGCCTTTTGTCATACAAGAACGAATTTGTTCCATTGTCAAAGTCAAAATAAATAGACGAAACAAAAAAATAGGTTGTCACATTTTCATTTGAATGTTGATAAACCTGAAAATCTTCGCCTTAAAAGCGACATTGAATTTATGGTTAAGGTCCTCTAAAAAGATTGCTGTGCCAATCTGTTTCTCGCTTTATAATCCAAATTAAAATTGGTTTAACTTCAATTTGACAGTTCGAAGTGATTTTGAAGTTTGCGATAAGAATGAAGTGAGTGACAGGGGTTTTCATTTCGATCGGAAGTGAAAGTCGATTTAATGTCGATTTCCTTTACACATGAGATTTCACGTTCCTTTACACCAAAAAAATCGATTTTTTTTGACAGAGATCAAATCTCTCGAATCCGTATTTGAAGAGGGATTTACATGTATAGGAAATACGCACACCAAAAGAAAAAATTTGACAAGGGATCGAAATCCCTAGTGAGTAAGGGAAATCGACATAAGTTCACTTTCGATCAAAATGCAGAACAGGGAGATTAATATCGATTTTGAAAGTTGCACTAAAATCTATCGTTCTGTGATCAATTTTTGTAATAAAAGATTTATAATTCGTTTAAACCATAATTCTGTGGCAAGTTTAATATAGTATAAACAATTTAACAGTTCTAATTGGAGTAGTGATGTAAAAAGTAGTTACTTTCGGGTAATCGTTACTTTCGTTACTTTTTCAAAAGTAATCGGTACTTTGTAACGATTACTTTTTGCAACCAAAAAAATTATTTGCTTTTTTTTTATTGCGAATGCGATAACTCAAGCAGAAAACAATCAAAAGGCTAATAATAACACTGATTTTTGGGTAGCTGTGTTCACAAATTTGCATTATACAATTAAAGAACTTAAATCTTTTTTCAAATGTTCATAATCTTATAATTTGTTTTGGCACAAAAGTATCAATACGCTGAACATGATTAAAAAAATGATGCTTCGTAGTAAAATTAATATTTTTACTTGCGACTTACAGCTACTACAAGGCAAGTTATGCATTCGTAAAAAAAAATTGAACTCGAGATTTTCATCAAAGTTGACATTACGATGATAGCGAAGACGAAAAAAGTGGGTTTCGCAATTCTGCTTGTCTGTCTGTCTGTAAGACTGCAGACTAGACGGCTCGGCCGATTTTCTTTAAACTCGGTAGATATCGTTTTTAATTTTTCCCCCCACACGTTTTTTTCTTTTTTTTTAACTAAACGTTTTTTTTTTTAACTAAAAATATCGGTGCCTGCCATTCGATTTTTTTTTTTCGAAATTTTATAGATATTTTTTTTTTCCAAAAACTGTAAAACAGATTTAAAAAAAATTCAAAACATTTCATTGAGTTAAAGATAGGTAATGGTTGAAAAAAATTTTCCAAAAAATTGTTATTTTTTGAACCCCCATTGGAACAATTTTTTGTTTTTGATTTTTTCAAAAACGGTACAACCGATTTTGATAATTTTTTATGTTAAGGCTCCCAAACAGATTAATGTGTATTCAAATTTTCAAAAAAAAAATTTAGGGCACTCCTTTAAGTTGCTACGATGCAAGTTTAAGTTTAAAAAGAAAAATACATGCAAAGTTGAAAATAGTCGTTTCACATAGTTTTTAATAATTTAAATTAATTAATTTATTTATTTTTTTAAAAACGACAATTTTACCTTAAAACTTCAGAAATACTTTTTTTTTGGACCACCCTAATGTTTAATATTTGTTTCTTCATTTTATTTAACCATAGTGTAACGAAGATATAATTATTTAACTAACTTTAATCCAAAAACACGGAAATATTTATCTTCGCAAGACAATATTCTCGGTTTATCGGTTTTCCGATCTCGTGGCTGACAGTGCCACGAAACACGATGACCTACTTTGTACTCGTAACCAAAACCTTAAAGAACTCAAAACCAAAAGTAATCAAATTTAAAAGTAATCAAATTCAACAGTAATGATACGAGTATGTAACGAAAAGTAATCAAATCCAAAAGTAATCAAAAGTAATCATTTGGTACTCGGATTCAAAAGTAACGAAATACGAAAAGTAATCAAATCCAAAAGTAATCAATTGGATTTGATTACTTTTCGTATTTCGTTACTTTTGAATCCGAGTACCAAATGATTACTTTTGATTACTTTTGGATTTGATTACTTTTCGTATTTCGTTACTTTTGAATCCGAGTACCAAATGATTACTTTTGATTACTTTTGGATTTGATTACTTTTCGTTACATCGATGGAAAGAGGACACTTCCTAGATGACGAATATGTCGTTTTTAGTTCCCTACGATGTTTAGTTTCACTGCAAATCGCGTTTAAAGAGAAAAATACGTCGATTTTTCAAAGTTGGTTTTTCGTATCGTGCGATATATCGATGGAAAGAGGACACTCCCTAGATCATGAATATATCATTTTTAATTCGCTACGATGCTTAGTTTCACTGTAAATCGCGTTTGAAGAGAAAAAAGGTGTCAAGTTTGAAGTCTCTGCGACGCTTAGTTTGGCCGCAAATCGCGTTTAAAGGCAACAGTTGGGTTTTCGTATCGTGTTATACATCGATGGAAAGAGGACACTTCCTAGATGACGAATATGTCGTTTTTATTTCCCTACGATGCTTAGTTTCACTGCAAATCGCGTTTAAAGAGAAAAATACGTCGATTTTTCAAAGTTCGCTACGATGCTTAGTTTCACTGTAAATCGCGTTTGAAGAGAAAAAAGGTGTCAAGTTTGAAGTCTCTGCGACGCTTAGTTTGGCCGCAAATCGCGTTTAAAGGCAAAAGTTGGGTTTTCGTATCGTGTTATACATCGATGAAAAGAGGACACTTCCTAGATGACGAATATGTCGTTTTTATTTCCCTACGATGCTTAGTTTCACTGCAAATCGCGTTTAAAGAGAAAAATACGTCGATTTTTCAAAGTTGGTTTTTCGTATCGTGCGATATATCGATGGAAAGAGGACACTCCCTAGATCATGAATATATCATTTTTAATTCGCTACGATGCTTAGTTTCACTGTAAATCGCGTTTGAAGAGAAAAAAGGTGTCAAGTTTGAAGTCTCTGCGACGCTTAGTTTGGCCGCAAATCGCGTTTAAAGGCAAAAGTTGGGTTTTCGTATCGTGTTATACATCGATGGAAAGAGGACACTTCCTAGATGACGAATATGTCGTTTTTAATTCCCCACGATGTTTAGTTTCACTGAAAATCGCGTTTAAAGAGAAAAATACGTCGATTTTTCAAAGTTGGTTTTTCGTATCGTGCAATATATCGATGGAAGGAGGACACTCCCTAGATCATGAATATATTATTTTTAATTCGCTACGATGCTTAGTTTCACTGTAAATCGCGTTTGAAGAGAAAAAAGGTGTCAAGTTTGAAGTCTCTGCGACGCTTAGTTTGGCCGCAAATCGCGTTTAAAGGCAACAGTTGGGTTTTCGTATCGTGTTATACATCGATGGAAAGAGGACACTTCCTAGATGACGAATATGTCGTTTTTATTTCCCTACGATGCTTAGTTTCACTGCAAATCGCGTTTAAAGAGAAAAATACGTCGATTTTTCAAAGTTCGCTACGATGCTTAGTTTCACTGTAAATCGCGTTTGAAGAGAAAAAAGGTGTCAAGTTTGAAGTCTCTGCGACGCTTAGTTTGGCCGCAAATCGCGTTTAAAGGCAAAAGTTGGGTTTTCGTATCGTGTTATACATCGATGAAAAGAGGACACTTCCTAGATGACGAATATGTCGTTTTTATTTCCCTACGATGCTTAGTTTCACTGCAAATCGCGTTTAAAGAGAAAAATACGTCGATTTTTCAAAGTTGGTTTTTCGTATCGTGCGATATATCGATGGAAAGAGGACACTCCCTAGATCATGAATATATCATTTTTAATTCGCTACGATGCTTAGTTTCACTGTAAATCGCGTTTGAAGAGAAAAAAGGTGTCAAGTTTGAAGTCTCTGCGACGCTTAGTTTGGCCGCAAATCGCGTTTAAAGGCAAAAGTTGGGTTTTCGTATCGTGTTATACATCGATGGAAAGAGGACACTTCCTAGATGACGAATATGTCGTTTTTAATTCCCCACGATGTTTAGTTTCACTGAAAATCGCGTTTAAAGAGAAAAATACGTCGATTTTTCAAAGTTGGTTTTTCGTATCGTGCAATATATCGATGGAAGGAGGACACTCCCTAGATCATGAATATATTATTTTTAATTCGCTACGATGCTTAGTTTCACTGTAAATCGCGTTTGAAGAGAAAAAAGGTGTCAAGTTTGAAGTCTCTGCGACGCTTAGTTTGGCCGCAAATCGCGTTTAAAGGCAACAGTTGGGTTTTCGTATCGTGTTATACATCGATGGAAAGAGGACACTTCCTAGATGACGAATATGTCGTTTTTATTTCCCTACGATGCTTAGTTTCACTGCAAATCGCGTTTAAAGAGAAAAATACGTCGATTTTTCAAAGTTCGCTACGATGCTTAGTTTCACTGTAAATCGCGTTTGAAGAGAAAAAAGGTGTCAAGTTTGAAGTCTCTGCGACGCTTAGTTTGGCCGCAAATCGCGTTTAAAGGCAAAAGTTGGGTTTTCGTATCGTGTTATACATCGATGAAAAGAGGACACTTCCTAGATGACGAATATGTCGTTTTTATTTCCCTACGATGCTTAGTTTCACTGCAAATCGCGTTTAAAGAGAAAAATACGTCGATTTTTCAAAGTTGGTTTTTCGTATCGTGCGATATATCGATGGAAAGAGGACACTCCCTAGATCATGAATATATCATTTTTAATTCGCTACGATGCTTAGTTTCACTGTAAATCGCGTTTGAAGAGAAAAAAGGTGTCAAGTTTGAAGTCTCTGCGACGCTTAGTTTGGCCGCAAATCGCGTTTAAAGGCAAAAGTTGGGTTTTCGTATCGTGTTATACATCGATGGAAAGAGGACACTTCCTAGATGACGAATATGTCGTTTTTAATTCCCCACGATGTTTAGTTTCACTGAAAATCGCGTTTAAAGAGAAAAATACGTCGATTTTTCAAAGTTGGTTTTTCGTATCGTGCAATATATCGATGGAAGGAGGACACTCCCTAGATCATGAATATATTATTTTTAATTCGCTACGATGCTTAGTTTCACTGTAAATCGCGTTTGAAGAGAAAAAAGGTGTCAAGTTTGAAGTCTCTGCGACGCTTAGTTTGGCCGCAAATCGCGTTTAAAGGCAACAGTTGGGTTTTCGTATCGTGTTATACATCGATGGAAAGAGGACACTTCCTAGATGACGAATATGTCGTTTTTATTTCCCTACGATGCTTAGTTTCACTGCAAATCGCGTTTAAAGAGAAAAATACGTCGATTTTTCAAAGTTGGTTTTTCGTATCGTGCGATATATCGATGGAAAGAGGACACTCCCTAGATCATGAATATATCATTTTTAATTCGCTACGATGCTTAGTTTCACTGTAAACCGCGTTTGAAGAGAAAAAAGGTGTCAAGTTTGAAGTCTCTGCGACGCTTAGTTTGGCCGCAAATCGCGTTTAAAGGCAAAAGTTGGGTTTTCGTATCGTGTTATACATCGATGAAAAGAGGACACTTCCTAGATGACGAATATGTCAGTTTTATTTCCCTACGATGCTTAGTTTCACTGCAAATCGCGTTTAAAGAGAAAAATACGTCGATTTTTCAAAGTTGGTTTTTCGTATCGTGCGATATATCGATGGAAAGAGGACACTGCCTAGATCATGAATATATCAGTTTTAATTCGCTACGATGCTTAGTTTCACTGCAAATCGCGTTTAAAGAGAAAAAAGGTGTCAAATTTGAAGTCTCTGCGACGCGATGCTTAGTTTGGCCGCATTCGCGTTTAAAGGCAAAAGTTAGGTTTTCGTATCGTGTTATACATCGATGGAGGGCACTTCATAGATCACGAATAATGTCATTTTAAGTTGCTACGATGCTTAGTTAAGCCACAAATCAAGTTTAAAAAGAATATCGCACGAATTTGCTCTTATGTAAGAGTACTTTGGGATTTAAAATACATTTTATAAATAGAATGCATGGAATTGCCGTCTGATTTCCGGAAAAGTATGAATTTACGCAAAGAAAGTTTAAAAATCGTTTTATTAAAGTAATTTTTTATAAAACAAATTTCTTTCAAATTTTCCTAGAACAAAATTTGGGATGCCAATTTTAATTGTTAAGTAATATATATAGATTTTAGGAAATTATTTCAAAAAATAATCGGTCACACGTTTTCAAGATACTGATTTTTCAAAAAATAAATTGGAATTTATTTTTTCAAAAAACAAAATAAATATTGTTTTTTCGAATATTTTTATATACAATATTATTTTAAACTTAAGGGGGCTCCTGGTGAAAATTTTTGGTTAAAATCGTTAGAGTCGTTAATGAGAAAGTCGAAAATCAAAAAAAGGTTTTATGACAGGTACCATTAATAACATTTTGTCCCTAAAATTTTTTTTACAAAAAGTAGTCCACGTCCATAATATCACACATAATTTTTTTTATCAAAATCGTTAGAGCCGTTTTCGAGATAAATAAGTTTTTATTACGGGTGTATGGGGGTACCGTTAGTTTTGGAGCTAAAAAAAAAATTTCAATTTACCCTCTAGGGAATTACCGAAGACCCTTAACTACCGGGATTGAAGAACATAGGTCTAGTGGTTTAGGCTGTAGGGAGAGGTACAGACATACATACACACTGAAACATGTTTTTTGTGTACTAATTTTTTTTTTTTAATTTTCATAAAAAAATTGATATACAAATTGTTAGTAGTAGTAGTTTAGGCTGTAATTCGAGGTACAGCCATACAGACATACATACAGACAGACAGACGGAATTGTCGGACTCACTTTTTTCGTCTTCGCTTTCATCATAATGTCAACTTTCATCAAAATCTCGAGTTCAATTTTTTTTTTCAAATGCAGATCTGGCCCTATAGTACCTACTTGTATATCGCAAGTAAAAATACATGCAAAGTTGAAAATAGTCGTTTCACAAAGTTTTTAATTATTTAAATTAATTAATTTATTTATTTATTTAAAAACAACAATTTTACCTTAAAACTTCAAAAATACTTTTTTTTTTTGGACCACCCTAAAGTTTAATATTTGTTTCTTCATTTTATTTAAACATTGACGATAGTTTAACAAAGATATAATTTAAATAACTTTAATCCAAAAACAAAATATTTATCTACGCAAGACAATATTCTCGGTTTATCGGTTTTCCGATCTCGTGGCTGACAGTGCCACGAAACATGATGACCTACTTTGTACTCGTAACCAAAACCTTAAAGAACTCAAATCCAAAAGTAATCAAATCCAAAAGTAATCAAAAGTAATCATTTGGTACTCGGATTCAAAAGTAACGAAATACGAAAAGTAATCAAATCCAACAGTAATCATTAGTAGTCGTTATTCTGGTAATCGTTACCATGGTAATCGTTAGTAATCGTTACTCAAAAAAGTAATCGATTACTTTGATTACTTAAAGTAATCGTTACTTAGTAACGATTACTAACGATTTCTTACACCACTAAATTGGAGATTTTACGGTAAAAAGTTGGAAGATTTGATCCTTTTCTTTTATCGTAACATAAAAAATAACTTTCTAATAAGTCATACAATTATTTCCTATTACATATGTATGTACATAGTGACTTTTATTTGAAAGTACTTCAGAATTCTTCTATAAGGTCAAAATTAACATTAAATTTTTTTATATTCTTTATTTTTTCACCAGGAAACCGTTTGTTAGCCAAAAACCATGTTTCCATCAAAACGAAACACAAGGTTTTAGCTGGAAACTTTTGATATTTCGATAGGATGGAATAGGATTTTATGGACATTTTAACGAAATCTTAAAGAAAACTCTAGATTTTAACGAAATATCAATGAAATCTTCCTACAGTTAATTGAAATCCTATCATTTTTCACCTGAAATATCAAATTATGGTTGAATACTCAAAGAAACCTGAACTCCTTACTACTTTTGAATACCGTAATAAATTTAACTATTGAAATATACTTGAGCAATTGAAAAAAAGTTGAAGGCACGAGTACGATAACTTGGCCGCCAAGATTTGATGACGGATTTTTGTAGAGGGGTCAAAAATAAGCACTTTTTACTATGGGAGGGGGGGTCTATCTCCCTCCGTTTAGGAGGTTAGAAAAAATGGTTTAAATTGAAAAAAAATATATACATATTAAAAAATAACGGCAATACTTACAATAAAGTGCTATACTGCATTTGGAAGCCAGAAGATTGTTCTATAATCCTGCATATAAATTAAATTACTCATGTCAATGGTTTTTGAGAAATTCGCATTTAAAGTCCAAATTTTGATTAAAAAAAACGTAAAAAAAAAGTTTAGACCGATTGTTTTCAAAATTGTGAAATGATATTGTAAATTAGCTTTTATGTGTTCCATGTAACTATGTTCTTAATCGAACACAAAAATCCGCATGGTTCTATGTCAGCCTTATCACGAATTCCATCTTAATCGGAATCTTGTTACGAATCCCAAAAAAAGTTATCACAGAATCCAGAATAGTGGAATAGTGGAAAATCTCATGCGAATGGATTAGATGATAAATTTTTTCGGGATTTGTAGAAGTATCCGATTACGATGGAATTGATGATAGGACCGATTAAATCCTCTTCACTTTGCAAGGATAGTCAAAATCTCTTGAATGTGCGAAAATAATATATAAAATAATTTTCAAAGGCTTGTTCTATTTTGTTTTTAAATCTGGCTGTTTACTTATACTATAAAATCAATACATACACATCTGTAACAATGTTAAATAGAAAATTTTTACAATTACATCCAAACTAGGTGATTGACTTTCTTTAAGTTACTTCACTTTTCATTTCTTTTTTAGGATAACGCCTATTAGCCTCCCATTCCTCCCGATGCTTTTTCTTTCGATGAGAGTGCATATTGGCCTTCGAGTTGAATGTTTTTGGACAATGTGGGCATGTGTACAATACTTCCCCAGTGTGTGTTGTCATGTGTTCCTTTAAAATCGAAAAAAATGACAATTTTAGTTTCATTCTACATAATTATTTCAAAATATCCTACTTTTAAGTTGACACTCTTTTTAAATGATTTATCACAATATGTGCATTGAAACATGCGCGATAATTGATGAACGTATCTCATATGGCTTTGAAGGGCACTCTTGGTAGGTGCATTTTTGCCACAAATATTACAGTTGTAAGTTTTACCGTCATGTTTATACATGTGCTTTCGAAGACTATTTTTATCCTTCAACCATGAACCACATTGAGTACATTGTACTTGAGGCTGAACAATACCCTCATGCTCTTCCATGTGTCGTTCAAAATTAGCATTTCCTCGGATAAGCTTAGCGCAGATTTCACACATTTTGTCATATACATTGGAATGGATTTGATTTATATGTTTGGTTAGAGTTGAGTTTGTGGGGAATCTGAAAGAAAGAGAGATTGCTTGTGATTAAGCATACAAAGATGATTTAAATCATTTTCATACCCCTTTCCACATTCGGCACAAAAAAAAGTACATTCATCCTGTGGAACATGTTTTACACTATGGTGGTCCAAGAGATATTGTTTGGCATATTTCTTAGGGCAATGAGCACATTGAAATGTCTTTAATTCCTCTGTTTGGTGGAATAAAAGATCGTGATTGCGTAGGCACATTCTATCAGCCAAAACCTTTCCACATTTTGTACACCTTCAAAAGTAACACAAACAAAGCAAAATAAATAAAACAAATTGGAATTGTACGAGCTTATGTCAATTACTTGAAATGCTCTGGATTGTTGTGAACATTAATATGATCCACAACCAAACCACGTTTAAATAGTCGCTTATTGCAGCAAACAGCATAGCCTCTGCGTTGATGAACAGCTCGAAAATGACGTTTCAATTCAGCAAAATCAATAAGTCTAACTGAACAAATATTACACGATAGATTCATATTTTTTTGAATTATTTCATCGAATTCTTTGGCAGTTTGCAACATTTTCGAACACTGTTCTGACCTGGGTCTTTTAACTTTTGGTGCAACTTGTTCGCCTTTTCTGGGTCGACCTCGTTTTCTTTTTGCATTTGGATCAATGCTTATGTTATTCAATTCAGTTTTTTCATCTTCTTCTTCGATTGGTTCTTCCTTGGCGACTTTAATTTCTTCCTTTTTAGGTCGACCACGTTTTTTTTTAACCGGTTCTACTTCAGGAATAACATCGCACTCGATGTTTTTAAGCGTTGACCGTCTAGTGGGTCTCCGATTTGGAACATTATCGTTTGTTCCAGGGGAAGTTGTCGTCGCTATTTGTGGTAATTGTTCATTTAACACTTCAGCCTTAAAAATTTCTTCATCTAGGCAACATAGTGTTTCATCATTATCACGAGGATCATCTATTATTGAGATTATAATTATAAAAATGAAACAATAAAAAGTTTTAAAGCAAATATTCAAATTTTCAATGATGTTCGGGGGCGAATATTTCAATATTTCGACCAGTGTGAACTATCTATAAAGGTTAGGTTGATGGGCTGACAGTCGATCTTGTTACCGTCACACTTACATCAATGTAGATCCGTTGTGATACCCTGCCTAGAGATTGTGACTCCCAATTATTGAAACCTATGACAATCCTATGTTATTCAAGTCCATTAAGAGTGTTGATGAGTTTCAACAAGCTTTAGCTTGAAATGTTGGAGGGTACTTCTAAGTCATTGATTAAGTCGAATGGGCTGTCCCTTTCCTCAAGAGGATTTTACAAATCTTAGGGAGAGGTGGACCCATTCAACTAACTGACGCTCGTGTTTACCGTAGGAGTGGCAATTGCTGGTGTATAGGCGAGTTCTCCGTTAGTGCTGTTCCTACAATAAACACGTGCATCGTAAAGTCGCTACATAATCACCTTTCTATAAAGCATCACAAAGAGTGAGTAGGAAACAATAACTTCTTTGCTATCCCTTCAATCGATCATGCAAACACTACTACAACATTGATTCTAAAGTTTGTACATCACATTTAAAATATGTATTCATCTAAGTAGAGCAAACAAGAAACAATCTGTAATCGCTAAATCGAAGGAAACGATAAGAAGAACTCAAAAGCACTTTACGCATATACTTATTAACCTTTTTTCAAGTCTTGTGTATTTGCGTCGTCAACATAGTTTGTAACATTTGAGAGGGACAGGTTTCACTGTTTAACATCGAACATCGAATGGTGATCAAAACCCGAACGGCATGAGTTTTTCACTGTTGGAAGACTGTTACGTAGACATGTAAATTAACACCTTTAGGAGAGCGCTTTTACTTGCAATTTGTAATTTTTGAATATTGTAAGGAATATTACTCTCGTCTTTATGCAAATAAATCCTACAAATCCACTAAAGAGGTCCAGCAGTTTAATTATCTGGGTAGTTGTGTAGCAATTGATGGTGGCACAGACCTTGGATGTTAACATCAAAATAAGTAAGGACCGACGTGTATTTGGAATTATCTCTAATGTGTGGAACACTAGTAAAATATCACTATGCACCAAGTTGAAACTCTCCGAATTCAACGCAAAACCTGTGCTATTATACACCTGTGAAACCGGCCACAAAACATATCAAACATCGAGTTGTGGAATAGAACCGGACAGAAAAAAGTGGGTGTAGACATTATGCAACGAAAATGGCGATGGATTGGCCATACATTGAAGAAACCTGACGATAATATCTCGAAGCAATTTTTTGAATGGAATCCTTAGGGTGCAAAACGTGTTGAAAGACCAAAAACAACCTTAAGGTCAACTGCAATGGTAGAAGCAGGGTCTCTGGATATTCGTACGTGGCCACAGCTAGAATCGCTTGCGTCAAATAGTGACAGATGGAGGAATTTTGTTGCTGCCCTATGCCCCAGATGGAGTTGAAGTGCTACTCAAGCCGGAAGCATATACTACTAATGCACTTATTAATGTACTGGTAGCATCATGCACTTTAACGTTTGAAAGCGAAACAAATTTCGAAACTAGATCATGGTTGGTTTATTGCAATCATCAATTTCCCTCCGACATTGTTCCTTTGTTATTTAGTTCTCCAATTTTGTATGGGTCTTCTCATTACGCCGCAGCAGCTTACTAGGTTTAAGCATTAAATTTATTTGTTTACGGATTTTGTTTTCTTTTTTTGAAATTGTACATATAAAATTTTAATTTTAAGATATCAAAATTGAAAAATCAGTTGGTAATATGCAGTATGTACTATCATAAATAACAGATCCAATACTTCACAACCGATGGTTCAGATACCTATACCTACTGAAGTAAATTTGGCAATAGTTATTTATTTCAGATTATACCCACTTCACCGAAAAAAATATTCCTACAGCAAATAACTCACCATCAGAATCTTCGATATCTTCTTTAAGGAGACTCAAATCTAGGAAAAGATGTTTTTATTATTTAAAGTTAAGTTTTAAGTAAAAGTTAAATTATATTTTTTTAACTTACCGTTTGCTGTGTGACTTTCAAGTGTTAAATTCTGTTTTGATTCTTCAATCGAAACGTTAAGAGTTTTTTGGGCCTGCTCTATTTCCAAGCAAAAATTTTGAAAATCGTCCAGTTCCTGCCAGCAACGAGAACATATTACTTTGGAAACTGGATCTTCTGGTGATAGCTTGGATAAAAATCAGACAAAAAACTATAGCTGCAAACGAATTGGAGAAGGGAATCCTTAGAAAACTTTACCTCTAATTGAAGAAACTTTGCTATATACTTTTGGATTTTTTCCTCGCTAAATATGCAAATATTTTCATCGCAATCAATTAAACACAAACGACACACCATTGTGAGTATAAATTTATAATAAAAAACAAATAAAAAGAAACAAAACTATTACGGATGAACCCCAACAAATTGCAAGTTGGACAAAGTTGTTTATAAAAAAACAACAATAAAAACATGTTTGATCTTTGATGAAATGTCATTTTTACAAGGAAATTTACCACATAACTGCACATTGAGATGAGCTTCAACAAAAAACCAAGCTTCTTTTTAATCGATGGGCGATTTTTGTACAAAACTATCTGTGTCCCGATTTCGAAAGCTAGGCTGTTAAAAAATCGTAATTTCAGTTAATATTAGTTGTGTTTTTTTCATTGCTGCATAGCCAGCGCAGCATTCAAGTGCGAATAAAACGATCTAACTCACTCCATATGTCAATTTCAATTTATATTTCAATGTTGGCCATTATTATAGAAAATATCAAAATTTGATGTCAAAACATGTATGTACACATGTTTAATTCTAAAATTTAATGCATAGCGCCATTTTCATTAAAAAAATTTAAACTTCTATCACCAGCACAACTGCCATTTTTTTACTGGCTTTTTTTTTCGCCAGCAATCAAATTGTTGTTGTTTGTCGAGGGAAATTTTGCTGCGCTAGCTATGCAGCAGTGAATAAAACACACCTATTATGTTCCCATCAAACCGAAATCTGAGATTTCAACTGAAAAATGTTGAGATTTCAAATAAGTGTAGTACTATGGTCCCACCAAACCGAAATATCCACAAATGTAGCAAGATTTCGCTGAAATTTAGAATTTTAACTGCCGTTTTCTTAAAATCTCCATGAAATATTGGTCCATCAATTTGAAATATCAAACGTTTTCAGCCAAAATCTCAAATTTGGTTTTGGTGGGAACAATAGACAGGTTAGGCCAAATAGTTGAACAAAAAATTGACATTCTGCATGGAGTGTAATTTTTTGTGTTGATTATTTTTAGTTTTATAAGAATTATGCAGTTTTTGTTGTATGTTTCACGAAAATGTTTATCAATTTTTTTATATTTGATACAACTGAAAAAAAACATGGGTAAGGATTTATAATAAACACTTTTATTTTGTTTTTCATATTATAGAAATTTATTTAAAAAAAAACCAAAGGAATAACTAATGAAAACCTTTTGAGTGCTTCCGCTTTTCGTCTGTTTTTAATCCTATCACTGGCATGTTGAAAGTTACGTTTTAAAATCGTATTTGCAAGATTTATGAAGATTTTTGAAAAACTTTACGAGCAGCAGCTAAAAATAAATTTAGTAAATAACAGCTTATATTTCAGCTTATATTAATCACAATATAATAATTATAATATCTAATTACTTCTTAAAGCATCAAAAATATATACGTTTTTTTTATGGCCATTTTATTGCCAAAAAAATATAGTAGCAGCTTCATCTGTTATAATTTTTGAAGGATCTACATGTTTATAAAATGATAGCTGTTAAGAAAAATATATTATTATAATAAAATATACATGTAAATATTATACTTAAATACGAATTAAAAGGATCTTACTAATGTTTGTAGAAACATGGGATCGTAAGCACATTCGTTTTCAAAATGCAAATTGAATTTTTTTAAGCTATTCTAATTTCGTTTTTTTATATCAGTTGAGTTTATATTTTCCTAACCGTGGTCAGCGATTTGCTCTCTTTTTCTTGTAGATGAAGCTAAAAATCATGAATTAAGGTATTAATTAAAAATTTGTTTTATTTTTAAAATATGTTTAAAAGAAATTACGTTTATTTGATTCTGATCTTAAATCAAATCAAGCTGGTGCTAGAGTAGTACTCTCTATATCACTAGCCAGGATAAATATCTAAAATAAAGAATTATATATCACTTAACATTTTTCAATCAATATTGTTGTAAGTTTTCACCTAAGTTTAAACCAATCCAAAATTTAGGAATCGAAGAACTATATAATAGGGTGTGTCACTTTTGTATGGCCGAAAAAAAGTATTCTAATTTTTAAATGTAATAGTGCTCAAAAGTTGTATTAGGGTCTGAGGTTTAAGAACATGGAAAAAAAAATAAGACATCGTTCGTTTTTGACTCGCTCAAATCTGTTAAAGTTGGGAAAAAAATTTAATTCAGTTATTTTTTTTTAGTTTTTACGTATACTAAAAAAACTAAACAAAATACAGAATTTTTTTGTCTTTACAAAAAGATGTACCATGATATTGTAGGTGGTTCCGTCAGTTTTTAAGAATTTTTTTTTTGTAAAAAAAACGATTTTTCTTCTTTCTTTTATTATTTCATAGGTTCTTTATCAAGTGTTCAATTTAAACAAATATAAGCTTAAAAGTGTTTCCTTGGAATTATCTTTCACTTTAAAGCATACAAATATTTTATATAATTTTTTTGTATCCACACGGCGCAATTTAAAACAACACATATGTATTTCAAAAATCTCGAAAAATCAATTTTTTTTTGGATTTAATCCTATTTTTGAGCGAGCCAAATATACTAATTAAAATGAAAATTGTAAACGCATCAGGATTTAATTTTGATAAGCAATGCAACTTTTAAAAGCTATTACATTTGAGAATACCATAGTTGAGCACTCTGACACACCCTAATATACAACCAATTTTAAATTATTAAGAAATTAAAATTACCTAATTCTAACCTTAGTTAAAAATATTACTTATATTTTAAATGTGGCTACATAAAATATGGCCCTAATGAAGAATGCCCGAGTGCAAAAATGAAGAAAAAAAAAATAACCCCAGATTTTTTTATGAAAAACAAAAACTTGGGACCTTCAACCAAATAGTTTATCTGTTGTAATATTTTAGATTTTTTCGGAAACTTACCGCGTTATTTATTAGAAATATTTATTTATTTCTTCTTCCCGACGTTTCGAAGAAATTACACTCTTCGTGGTCACGGTAAGTTTCCGAAAAAATCTAAAATATTACAATGATCAATGTCCGCGAAAAGAAAAGTTTAAAATTTCATAGTTTATCTGTTTTCTATAAGCAACCAAACTAAAAATTGAATGTGCGCGCCTATACTCTGTTCAACAAAAATTGTCAGTACAGGCCTTATGGGAGAGCTTTTTTCAAAACAGTGGCGCCTGATGCACTCTTACTGCACTACGTTGGGAAAAAATGCAGTTTTCTTCTGCAGACTTTCCTTAAAGAATTGCTGTTGTAATTCTTCGCAAAAAGTTGCAAACCCCAACGCGACCGTTGAATCCCACTGCTGAAGGGATACTGTCAAGTCAATACGATCATTCTAAATTATAAGCAAGGAGCTTATTCAGTGCATTTTATTAAGAAGCTTTTGAGAACAAGTTTTATGGAGTTGAGTATGTTGAGTGTTGGCGATTTATAACGTAAACTAGGGAAACCCTGTGAGAGCTTTAAAAGGCGACACACTTATGCAAGCCAATGAAACCAGAAGAAGAGGCATACGTCCTATCTTCCCTGTACTGACAATTTGTGTTGAACAGAGTATAGCCTAACGAAACGGGCCACCCAAGGTACTGTTGACCAAGCAACTGGTAATATGTATGTATGTATATACCGTTTATATGCACTATCGAAATATCGAGTTGGATTAGGGTTAGATTTTGGACCCTGGTTTTTTGTCATTTGAGTTAAGAGGTCGATTTGGAGTTGAGTTGAAATGGTGTTGAGGGAATGACGTCTCATGTTGTATCAGTATTTCATTTTATAATTCAAGCTCGCTTCAACACCTCATATAAACGTAGTAATAAGTATTTCGGAATTATTTGCAGCTACAAAAAATTGAAAGCATTACAAGGAAATCTCGAAGTGAGCGCGTAAGTGACCGGGCATCCTTTTACCTGACATTCAAAAACACCGTCTTAAACCATTAACCAACCACTGTCCAATGATATCGTTTTGAAGATAGCTATCTTTATTTTTACTTACAGATAGAGATAACAATGATGATATAATCCGACGTTTACATTGCCAAAATCAAATCAAACAAGTTTTTAACAATTTTTCATAAATATTTAAATATTAAACAAATTTTATTAATTTTCTTATTACAAATTTTATTATTATTATGTATTATTTTTTTTTTTGAAATAACATTACATTGAAATTGAAAAGGAAAAATAAATACTTAGTATACACTTATTTTACAACCTTCATACACCATATTAATTATTCTCTGATTTAAATCATTAATAGTTGTTTGCTCCATTTGAGCATAAAGACATTCAATTAACTTCCATATATATTCATATTTAAAATCAATTGTATTTGACTTCATCTGGACTTGTGTTGTTGCAATAGTAACCAAACGATTTAAAGCCTTCGATATACTTTCAACCAAATCAGACACCTCATCTTTGAATTCACTTTTTACATCATCCTGTAATATATGATAAAATTTGTGTTGAACTGTCAATTTATAATAAAAAAATAATAAAATTAATTTATTAATAAAATTTTAGTTTCCGTCTTCTATAACTGTATTTTTTTAACCACTGCAAGCTATCAGAACCTAGACACCCCCTTTTACTTTGAATGTACTAAATGACTACATAAAATGTTTGAACACAGTTCGATCGTTTAGGCAATTTGGCGAGGATTTAAAGGATATACCGATGAATATTGGTTTAGAATGTATGAAAATCGTAATGGGAGGGAAATATTAAGCTGGGTAAAGCATTCGGCATTCGTGTAGTGCGGCTAGAGAATCTTTGAATTTAACAGTTTGTCCGATCAAGGGTAAACGGATGGGCATTCACTGAAAAGCGAGTACTACGGTTGAATTGTTTAATTTTTTATATATAATAACGATTCAAATGTTTTATTCACCTATCATTTTTAACGCAATTGTAAGACAATTACCAGAAAAGGTTGATTATTTATTAAAAATATTAAAACGTTTTAACTTAAAATAGAACATCAAATTCAGTTTTAAGTCAATGTGGGTGTATAGAGTTTTTCACTTAAAACTATCTTTCTTCAGTTATCATAACTTATCAAATCCAATAAATTCGACGTGAAAAAATACAGGCAAATACATTATATAATAAAGGCGTGCATAGAACAGAGATCGAATGCCAGGCTGTGCCTGGTTTAAATCATCGAAGAGTATCATCTCTTGCCATGAAAAAATGTGTTTCATCTCACAGTAGAATGGTTGACAGTTCTAAGTCACTAGACCCTTGTTCTCCGCGAGTTGTCGCACTTCTAAATTTGATTATTTCCTAGATTATAGATAGATATAAATTTCTTACATAATTGCTCGAGCATATAAGATAAAACACTTTGAAGTAGAATCATTTAATAAAATAACTATTATTATTATTATTCTTTACGAAGTTAATTTTTTGCGACCCTCCATTTGTATATGTATTATGCATATTATAATATCATAAGTTCAATAACAACTTACATAAAAAAAGTTTGAATTGGGTTTGTAAGCAATCGGAGGCGGTTCATTCATGATTTCAGTATTAGCGCTTGGTGCAGTTGAAATTGTAAAAACTCCACTCGTACTATGTGGTTTATTTGTGGCGGCGTCAAACGATACGCTATTGGATAATTGTTTTGATGGACCTTCGGAATAAGCTGATATATCACTTACACTACCCTCGCAAGTTCTTTCCGACCACGCTGGAGTGGTACTATCAAACATATGATAATTTTGTATTTTATATTTTTTTCTTGATTCAATTTTACATTTGCCAGTATTCTTGGCGTTTCTTTCGTCGGTGATTTCAGGTGTTTTTGTGGGTGAGACTGACAGGTTTTTGCCTCTTCTCTGTCCATTTGAGGGTGAAACAAAATATAGCAAATTTCTTAAATCATATCCTTGATCATAACCACTGGCAGCTTTCCTTCTTTCGTAACGAAGTGCGTCCCTTAAGCTTTTCCACATCACTTTACATTCATGGACTATAATGACAGAAAAAAAATATTTATAAATGTATGTACATTATGTACACCATTTTTGGATTACCTGTTTTTGGAGTTAACATTGATGATGAAATACGTTTCCAAGCTTCACTGAGGGCACGTGAGCTAGAATGAAGCGTATGCGTTCTATTCCAAATGACTTCTTCTCTCTTCATGAGCTCAACGAAGAATTTTCTTTCTCCTTCATTTTTGAACGAACGTGTTGTTTTCGACAGTGTTTTGGAATGACGAGACCTTTTTTTAGCATGATTTGGAAGAGGGTCGGTGGAAATGTTGTTGTCATTATTATCGGGCACGATTGGCTCTGCAAGTTCTTCGAGAAAAATATCGAAGCTTATTTTAATTCGAAATGAGATCGACTAATTTAACTTGAACTTATTAAATAATTAAAACCTTTTGATTTTATATTCAAGGTAGGTAGGTTAGGAAGGAGATTTTAGATGAGAAAAGATAACAAACGAGACTTGTTAAAGTAATTTTTTTTCAAAGATGTATAATTTGATGGATGTTTTTTG
This sequence comes from Chrysotoxum bicinctum, assembly GCA_911387755.1. Classification (NCBI taxonomy): domain Eukaryota; kingdom Metazoa; phylum Arthropoda; class Insecta; order Diptera; family Syrphidae; genus Chrysotoxum; species Chrysotoxum bicinctum. Next base: position 202,359,884 of record OU426987.1, on the reverse strand, counting down.
ACAGAACTAATTTTGAGAAGTACTACAAACATGTTTTAAACATATTTAAAATAAGTGATTTAGTGCCTTGCTATTTTGATAAAAAAAATATGTGTCCGGCCATTTGGTCTCGCTAAATATCCTGCTTATCCAAAGCCCTTTGGAATTGATTGGTATGTTTAAATAAAAATAGGAGAAGTGGTCTTTTCTGACAAAAAAAATTTGGACAAAGTCCAATGTTTAAAAAGCCGTTATGTAATAAGAGGTAAACAATTTAATAGATAACATAATTTAAAAAAAAAATATATTAACATTTTTTTAAATTTTTTTCGATATTTTGATTTAAAAGTAATTAAAATTCAATATTCACCGACAATATCATTTGATGTCTTTTAAAACAATTTAAACATTTCCGAATAGAAATTCCATTTAATTTTGTTTATAAAGCATAGCTAACAAATTCAAAAAAATTTCCTTCACCCAAAATGTTGTTGAGAAATTTTAAAATATCAAATCTTCCGACTAAGTATCACCGTTCTATCACAAGCGTTCGAAGGCAAGCGAAATATGTACATACATAAGCTTTGACGTGAAAAAATAGAATGCTGATTTTGTCTGAAAATCAAAATTAGTGAAGGGATAAATTAAAAAAAAAATTACCAATAACTTTTGGATTAATCATGCAATTTGAAAGCAATTGCTTGTATTAAGCTTATGAATACATTTATAAAAAACAATCGTTTGAGTTCTTTGGGCGCTTACAACAATGAAACAAACATTCACACTGTCATTTGAATTCCTATAATAAGCCTTTTACAAAATGATGTGTAAAAACAAAAACTATCCACTTAATTTGAGATTTCTTTATTTTCGTTAAAAGATTATTACAATATAAATATAATAAAATTATAACAATCTAAAAACTCCTTCATATCAGATATTTTGGATGACTATTTTAATTTTTTAATTCTTCATTCTCATGGTTAATGAAACAGTTTCAAAAAGTTGCAATATGGTCATAATTTTTTCGTTTTAATATCCTATTTAATCTGTCCTAGGAAGTTGTAGCAATTGTGAAGAATGTATTTCAGAAGATCAAGTATATTTCTTGTTTCCACTAGGGTCAGCAATTCTTTGGGGATAAAGTGGATCCTGTTGAATATTGCATAAGTTGGTTATTGCCCGTTCTGTTTTTTTACACTAAAATCAACTTAATAAACTAATGTGCCTGAGTTTCGTGTTTCTTTAAATTTAAGTTGTACGCGAAGATCTTTTTTAAATCTTAATTTTGAGTCCATAAACTCATACCACAATTTGATTGTTTTCTGTTTGTTTTTCGTATCCAGGAGTACTCGAAAATGTGTTGAACTATTAATTTTTGCTAAAAATTTAGTGGCGCACTCTATTATTCGAAATACCCCATCAAAATAAGAGTGTCCTGATTCCATTTTATGTTTCTAATACTTTTTTCAGGGTCTTCTGCCAACTTCAAAAGTGAAAGTTTAGTTCATAACTTGTTCCTATGTCGTATTTGTTTTTAAGTGTTTGTGTAGACAAAATAGAATAGACTTCTTCCGCTCTTAACTTCATAGCAGATATTACATTCATGTAGCCTGTATTAAATTATGTATTCTCGGGTTGTATAAATAAATATTTTTGTACAGTATTTTTAAGTTGGCTGAGCCTTTTTGAAGATCAAAACTTAAAAATTCTTTTGCCATTTGAAAAATATTCTCTACTCTAACTAAAATTGTCTTTTAGCTGTAGAAGAATAACTTGGGTACGTAACTCTTACTAATTATTTGCTACGTTTTTTTCAGAATTAAATGTGTCCGAAGTCTTCATTTTGAATATTATCATATAGTATTTTAGTTTTATAGCTTCAAGCATTTCAGTTTTATGTCTGGCTTAACACACACCGCATGTTTTAGCTATATAGCCATTTATTATGCATATTAAATATCCACATGATATTTAATATGTATTAATAAAATTAAATTATCTCCAAAATGAATTAAATACCCCCTCTCATTGCGTAATACATTTTTTGGACAACCACATTCAGCATTTTCGAAAATGTTCTTATCCATTATATTTTCTTTAAATAAAAGTTACGCAGTAACTTCCCCTTATAAACTGATCTTTTCCAGCCAAAGATAATTTAAATTCGTTGATATCTGAAACAAGTAAGTAAAGGCTTACATTATTCAATTTAATTCAATAGATACATACATATGAAACAAAATATGCATTTATAAACTTTTCAAACTGAATCAAATTTAAAGTTTGAAAAAAAAAATCAAGCACTATATATTTTTATAATAAGGTCATTACTTTTTAGGGGATTTTAAGAGAAAAAAATATGATATCAAATAAAATGTAGATCTTGTAATCTAGTGTCCGAAATTCTAGAAAGTAATTCGGTGTGAAAAGTTTACAATAAAAAAAACAAGCAATTTATTTAGCTTACCAGACTCTGTACAATTTTTTTCGAAGAAAAACCGATATTTGGAACAGGAAACACTAAAATCTTTTGATTCCATCAAAATAAACAGAAAATTAAAACATTAAATAGGTTATTATCTATGAAAATACAATATATCACTGTCGATGCACTTTTTCGCCTATTCTCATTTTGTTGTTGTCGACCTTAGTCCAAATGCAGCTAGTTGTTTTTGCTATGTGCTATCGCTATAGTTTTCGGTCAAATAAAAATAAATTAACTCCGGATTTAAATCACTCTTAAGTCGATATGGGATTACACCACTTTTATAACGTATTATTAACCAATCAATGTATTTTTTCATTTTCAAGACAAGATATGCTCTTGTCCAGTGACTTACAACTCTCAATATTTGCTGTTTTCGTTGTAGCAAGAATGGAGGGGAACTACAATTGTCTGCCCACTCCGAAAGCCTAAAATGAGAAGCACTTTTCTTGACAAAGGCTATTCTTTGAGGATACGCAAATGACAGTAAGTAAACTCCTGAAAAAACATTTTAACATCTAACCTTTATGCCAAGAAGTACCCCTTTTGTTGATAAATTGTATTATAACTGCGAATATGAAATGACAGTGATTTCGTATTTGTATTTGCATGTTAAAGTTGTTATATAAAAAAACAAAAACTTATTAATAAAATTATTTTTCTATTAAAGAATAAAATAAATATGTTAAATATACAAGTTTATTGAAATTCAAAGGTTTCAGTACCTCACAGCAGTATTTTTTTTTGAAAGCAGAGAGGCTACGAGTATATTTATTATAGTTTTGTTTGTCAGATGGACAGCGAAATCTCTAAGATAACATAAATGTGATAAATGTTTTTTAAAAGACATGCTCGGTCTCGGCCAAATAAAAACCTTTTGTTGTTTTGATGTATGTATGTATATTTGAATTCTTGTAATTTAAATAAATTAAACTAAATTTGGTGGTGCAACAGCTCGGAGTGAACCAGGACCTAGTGAATTACAACTCTCAACCATTCCTGTGTGCGTGTTACCAGGAACGGAGGGGACCTACAATTTTCTGCCGATTCTGAACGGCTTATGAGCAGCACTTTCCATGACAAGAGATTCTCTTGGAGAATTTGTCAATTCCTCGCAAGAGAGCCTTTCCGAGGAATTGACAAATTCTCTTCTCCAAGAGTATCTCTTTCTGTAATTTATCCATTAATATATTTGTCATCGAACCGATCGTATAATGTTGACTATTTCAAAGACCATATTAAGCTGCCGCTTGTCTTATGTTCAAAGATCTTAAATTACTTAAGCGTCTTGAGCTTTCTTTCCTTAAAAGATAATAGCTACAAAAACCATGAACTTTATACAAAACAAAGTTGTCCAGATGTCGAGTCGTTTACATTTTTTTTTAAATAAAGAAAAATAAGTTAAGGCAAAAATAAGTTAGGGGGTGGCCGTGGCGCGATGGATGTGTGCTCGCCTGTCAACCTCATGATGACAGGTTCGATCCCTGCCGTCGTCTATGTCGCTTTAATTCCATTAAAAACCTTCTAAAAATTGTCATCAATGGGTTGCTGGTTTACTCATTACATGTTGTTCAGGCATAACACTAACAACATGTAATTGAGTTAAACTAGTATGCCCAACAAGGATGGAAAACGAATAAAATAATGCGAATTATAAGGGACATAGAAATAAGACACGGCATTTCTCCGCTTTAGCTCAGCCGCCATCCCTGGAGATAAAAATATCTGAGACAACCACCAACAGTCTCAGAACATCGTGCCACACATCTTTCCTATCCTTCTTTCTCTTCATTAACTTCAGGCCCGCGCTGTGTTGAAACATTTAAAGGGTAATCATAATCCCTTGAGGGCGGGTAGATTATAAAAAAAAAAAAGCTATCATTAAAGACTGTTGAAGTGAATATTTAACATTCTTATCGCAATAATACATTATTTATGTGATGCCTGTTTCTTAGCACTGTCCGGATACTCTTACCTATCTATAAATAGCAGAGTCTGTCGAATTTTTTACCAGTTTAAATTACTGAACTATTCCCTTCTACCTGAATTATTTTGAACTAGGAGAACAAAGTGCAAGCTGTTTTAATACTAATATTAAAACTTCATATGCCACATTACAAAATCAGAAAATAAAATAATGGGTATATTTACCATTAAACCATTCGCAGATTTATTGCAGGAATTTTAATTTTAATTTTAATTTGAGGACCAAAAGAAGCTTTGGCACAAGCAAATATATCTAAATTCATAACTGTACCACGACCGTAGGTAATCAGAGGAAATCAAAAAAAAATTATTTACAGCCAAAAGACTTACCCTCCTGTTGAGCAACTGTCTCTGCTTTTTCATTTAAAACTTCGTCATCTAAAAAAAGTGATCATATTTTATTCTTGTCGAAGTAAATTAAGACTGAGATTCATTTTAACAACTATGGACAAACCTATCTCGGCGTTGACATATTCGAAGGCTGATCCCTCCATTTGTTCTAACTCTTTTTCGACTACAGAACTTTCTTTCTTTAATTTTATGTGGGGCCTTCGTTGGGCCTCCTTCACTCGCATGTAGAAATTTTGAAAAACCTTTAACTGATCCCAGCATATATTACAAATAAGTTTAGAAACTGGATCTTGTTTAGTTATCTAGAATTAAATACATATGTATGTATAATTTAATAATAAATAAAATAAGAAAACGTGATTTTTGTTTTCTTTTTTTGTTGCTTTACCTCCAACTCCAAGAACTTTTTTATGTATTTCGAGATCTTTTCTTCACTAAATATATCAATATAGTCTTCGGACTCAGAAAAACATAAACGACAAACCATTTTTAGGAAAACATTAATAAACTCCTATATTTATTTTTATTTTTATATTTTTGTTTATCTTTATCTGATGCACAAGAAAATAACATGAGAATCAGCTAAGTGCCAAATGTCATTCAACTGCTTTTAAAAACCGCACTGAACCTTGGCTAACTAAACATTTACATGTGTAGATTTGGAATGACATTATATCAACGATGACATTCGGGGTATTAAACAGATTTTCAAAAAAAATATTTTTTAAGGACACTAAAGTCCAATTTGAAAATTTAAGCCAAAGAACTGGTAATTTGATTATATCCCTTCATGTAAATGTTATTCAGTGTTCCAATTGATAAGATTGATAAGAGAAGTTCGCATCGAAATTTCAGATTTTTTTAGATTTGTATCCATAACTGTTTTACGACTAGCTCAAGCCAACGCAAAACATTGTAGAGGATAGCGATGACATCATCTGTATATGTTGGGGTGTTGTTGGGCTTTAGATCAATAAATGAAAAAAATTATTTGTTCCGTTTAGGACATTGGACATTATCAGTTGAAAGCCAAAGTAATCTATATTTTGTATTGATATGAATACGTAATTTTGCTTGACAGCTTAAAAAATGACATTTCGTATTGTCAGCTGTTTTTCATTTCTGCTTTTTTCTTTGCATAAAGAAATGGAAATAACAAATGTTAAATTTTTACTATACCCTAACCCCATTGCTACAGAAAATGCAGTTGTGTTAAATTTGTAATTTTGCTTGACAGCTTAAGAAATGACATTTCGTATTGTCAGCTGTTTTTCATTTCTGCTTTTTTCTTTGCATAAAGAAATGGAAATAACAAATGTTAAATTTTGATTCAGTGTTACTACAGATAACAAAATGCCCGTTCAAGATCTATTAATTAAAAATAAAACTTTACACTTTTACCTGTTACACCAGATCGCGAATATCTCCATTGTATCCATACGAATTGTAATCACGCTGAAATCAAACGGAAGCAATTGAGTAGCAAAGTCCTTTCTCGAGCAAATAAAGAATCCTGAAGGACGGCGGCGCAGTAAAGGAAGACCACGGCTCGAGTGGCACACACAAGTGAGAGACGACCTCAACCAACTTGACGTGAAACTGGAGAAAGTTAGCTAGAGAAGCTCGTTAGTTCAGACCCTGGTCCACCCCGAGCTGTAGCGCCACCTTAAGTACTTAAGTAATATGGAGAACTTTAAACGAAAATAATTTCGATTACCTACAACTAACTTACCTGTAAAAATTATTATTATTATTATTATTATTATTATAATTTTATTACATTGTAGGTAAATTACAAGATAAATGATACAGGTATTAGCTCTAGCATACGGGGCTATCGGCTAGATGAAATAAAGTATATAAAAAAAATTGTATTGTACGAGTATGATAATGATATAAATTTATGGTTATATGATTATATTTATATGCTACGAGTAGTATGAATATTTAAAGTTTTTAGGGTGGAATAAATTAGGTTAATGTTATCTATGGATGGCTGCTTCAAGATTTCCAGCATCTGAGTATTGTTGTCATGGGTAGAAATACACCTTATCGCTGAGTTGCAGTTGGAGACAAGGTGCGGGATGGTGAGAGGCCCGTTGTTACATAGGTGGCATCTAGGGAGGGTTTGGTTTTCAAACAAGTAACAGTGCGTTAGGTATGAGTGTAAAAATTAATTGTTTTGAGTCATGGCGAAAGAAAAAAATTAACACGTTCTTTTGAACAATGTTTTACCGTTTTTTCCATATACATAAAGAAAAAACCACGTTATACCTCTATTTGTATGGAAAGAAAAGCACATATTTTATTTTTTTTTTCTTCCTTGAACCGTCATATATTTTCGGCCTTATCGAGGTAACCGTCGGAGCGGAATTTTCTCCGATTTCCTACGAATCGGAGATATTTTGCTTCGAGTTAGTTCTCTGATCAGCTGATCAGAAATTCTGTCCGACGAAATTCAACACATGGTATTTTTATGCGATGCTTTGCGATGGTCTAATGGTCTTATTTTTGACAGATAAAAACAACATTTTCTCTGTAGTCCTCAGACAAGTTCTTGATAGGGAAAGTGTTTTCTTTTTAAAGAAATAGTTAGTTAAAATGTAAAGTAATAAAGAAATAAACTTTATTTGCGTTAACTTGTGTTACCTATTTATAATGGACTTTTTGTTCTTAGGCAGAACGAAAAAACAAGCTCGCAACAATATGAGCGGATGGTGAATCTGCTGAGCGAATATCCCGATATTGCGCAAAATTACACCAAAAGAACACCAGAAATTGTGGCTGTGTTTTGGGAAGATCTGACCAATCAGCTTTATTCATTAGGACCAAAACAAGGGATGTTGGTGGATGGAAAAAAATATGTTCGTGATATTTTTTTTTGTGCATTGATCCATTTCCATTGTGATTAAAGTATAAGTCAAATAAATATATAATTTTAGCTATGTTTTTTTGGAAAAGTTATCCGTAGTACAGTAGGATTTTATATGAATAACAAATACAACATCCGCAGTAGGATCACTGCCGATAAAAGGAGAAGTGAAATCCTGCTGCGGATAGAGATTTGACGTTTATTCGAGTATCGGCAGTGATCCTACTGCGGATGTTGTATTTGTTTTTCATATAAAATCCTACTGTACTACGGATAACTTTTCCAAAAAAAACACGGCTATTGTGTTTCAAAAGTTTTTTTTTTCAATTTTTTGTTTTTTTTTACACTTCAAATGGAAACAAAAAACATATGTATGGAAATAGGGAGGGGACTTTATTCGATAGTTTTGATTTAAAAATCGGTGCATCAGTTACATTTCTTAAAAACGCTAGCGCATTATAATTGAATAAAAAAAAATATTTTTATAAACAATAAATTACACTCTTTCACAGATTTTTCGATATATCGGTTAATTAGCACATCTCGGTCTGAAATTTATATCCATCGCAATGCGTCGTTGGATTTCTGTAAAATTTCTTCCGATGAAAGCTACTACGAACCGAAATTGAACCTCCGACAGAGGATGCGTTGCGGAGAAAGTTCCGCTCCCACGGTTACCTTGATAGGGCCGATTATCTACTGACCTTGAGTAATCGATAACATATTGTTAATTTGTGGAATACAGGGCGATTTTTTTTTTTTACTTTAAGCTGACCGACTAAATCTCAACAGAAACACCTATTTACGTAAAATACAACTTTTAACACTTATTTTCTTTTAACCTACAGCCTCTCCGACCTTCAAAATTTTACCAGTTGACAGGCAATTATGTCAACTTTGCAATAAACTTTGCAAGAAACTGTTAATCTCAATTTTGCATTTTGAGCACGCTCTCCATACAATGGGTCCCAGTGTGCGAAGGATGCGTTGCAGAGAAAGTTCCGCTCCGACGTTTATCTTGATAGAGCCGCTTGTATAAGTTGTTCTCTACATAGCTGGGCATTAACTCGTTAATCCGTTAATCGTTAATTAACGAAGTTAAAATTTTGATTAACGGATTAACTTTTAAGTTAACTTTTAAAAATGTTAACGGACACGTTAAATCCGTTAATCCACGTTAAGTCCGTTAAACGTTAATCCAATATGCCTACAATTTAGCGCGCGGCGCGAAAAACAGGTTCAGACAAGTACTTATGAGACAAGTGCCGTGCGGCGCGTGCCGCGGCTGAAACACAAACAGCTAGGTACGTATTATATTTTGACGGCGCGTGCGAGTGAGAAAACTGCGAAGAGATTCGTTTCGTTTGATCATTTCATTATGTCGGTCGTCCACTATGTGCGCGATAAGTTCAACCAACTTCGTTCAACTTTTTATTCAATTCATTCGTTGAATAAACGAATTTACAACCTCTTACACTAGTGCAGCAACTTACGTAATTCACGTTGAGCAACTAAAGTTGAACAAAATGCGTTTGGAACCCCGTACACATAATTGACCAACTTTCCCATATGTTGATTAACCCCGCACACCTAGTTGATAAACTCTTAAAACGTATTCCAGTGTTGAATAGCTCCGTACACCTAGTTGACCAACTTACTCAAATGTTGAATAACCTCGTACACTAGTTGATAAACTTGTTCGATTTTGACAGAAAAAAATTTTTTCGAGTTGATCAACTGCGTTTTCGGTATTGTTGCTCAACAAGTTGATGAACGAGTTGATACCTTCGTGCACTTAACCAAGGATCACTCGTTGGGGAACGCGTTGAACGCACCACCATAATAAACAAAAAACTCATACATACATACATTTATTGTCGACGCACGCCTTCGCTTTAAAATATTCTTAAATTTGTTTCGTATGAGTATGATTTCCTCTAAGAAAAAAAAAGTAGCTGCCGCATTAATAATATTCAGCCTTATCACAGGCCCCGTCGTAATAGATTCGTAGTACGAACCCCGAAAAAAGGTATCATTGCTCCCCTCGTACTAAAAAAAAATTGCTACGAAATTCGGAGTTCGTGAATAATGGTATCACTAGCCCCGAATGAATAGGAAGTTGGGTAGTTTTTTCTACGAACAGATATTTTGATCGGAGCTCAACTTAAAACGAAACACAAATATAATTAAGCGAACGAAGATAAAGGACATGCAAATAAAATGTATAAAAACAATTTTTATTATTGTTTTCATGTGAATTTGTTTATATTTTTTATTTTTTGAAGGGCAAATAAAGTAAATACAAATAAATATTGGTATCCTTCCGTAATGAATCTCATTTTTAGTGTTTGTCTTCTTCGCGTATTTTCTACATTTATTACAAAGATTGCAACGGCAATGGTATTTATTTTTAACGACCAACAAAATTAAAATCAAATCAAAAGATGAACAAAGGAAATTTATTTATTTTTTCACATTTTGACGCAAATCAACTGATTTTGAAACTAAGAAATTCGGAAAATGTTTTTTGATTCCGTTCGGGGCCTATGATGTAAATTTGTTCGTATTCGTAGCGTAACAAAATTTTCGGGGATTTGTTACGAGGGACTCTGTGATAGGGGTGATTAGAAAATGAACGACAAAGGAAGAAAAAACAGCCAAGACGATAATGGGTAGATGATTTTTTCTTGAGTCGCGAAGAAAATTGTTTTTTCAATGAAATATATGAGAAATTAAAATCGATTGATCCCACCGCGCCCGTGAATTCGAATTCAAAGTTTAGGGAATTGCATTTTCGAGGAACTTTGAGACCAAGCCAATTCCCTGGCATCTCGATTTTTATAAGAGGGGCTCTTAATGTCGGATATATTGGGCTTTTCCTCAATTGCTGAAATTATTTGCAAAATTTTTTATCACCTTCCATGACGAAAAACCAAAATAAACTACAGTTTGCAAGTTGCAACAACTGCAAGTGCATGGCAACGCAATAGTTCAACCACGTAGACACAATTCACTGCAGCCAACGCAACGCGTTGAACAAATAATGTGCAACACATTATCTTGAAAATGTTGCTCAACAACAGTTGAGTTAGAGTTGAATGCGTTGAATTCGAAATTTGTGCGTTGATCGCCTAGTGGACGACCGGCATTACTTAGCGCCGGTGCTCAGAATAAAAAAATATAAAAAATGCAATTTTTATCACATGTTAACGGATTAACGATTAACGGTAACTTGCGTTAATTCTTCCTAAATTTAACGTTTAACGAAGCTAACTTTTTTATTAGCGGATTAACGATTAACGAAGTTAACTGTTTGATTAACGGTGCCCAGCTATGGTTCTCTATACATAAATCGGCAGACGGCAGATAAAGGTATGAAGATGATTTGATGTGCTGCCGTTAAAAGCATTATCGATCATTATATTTGGGCTGACCGTTTTTAAAATAAATGCGCAATTTCGCTCTGATCCTGTGAATATATAAACCAACTAAAGAAAGGTTTTTCTCAAAGGAATATTAAAAAAATATCTAGAAAGAGTGGATATATCCAAAAACCGAGGACAGGATTGGTGGAGGCGTTTTTACACAGACCAACATTACGTCATTCATTTCGTCTGCTTAACCATTGAAGCGCATTCCAGGTTGAACTTTTAGCGACTAAGAAAGTTTTATTTTAGCTTCTTAGCTCTTCTCATACAGCCAGGTTGCTAAAGTATCTCTGGACTCTGTCTCTATTAAGTATAAAAAACCCCTAAACTGCCGATCATCTCTCGTTGTGATGGCGCAGGACTTCAACATTCACCTTAGCCGGGTGTCGGGCCATATGGACATTCCAGGGCCCGTATCGCGTAAGAGTAAAGTGATCACTAAATCAGTTGATTGTCGTTTTGACAATCGCTCTCTCTCTCTATGGCCCTTATTGCGAGTGTCGTTTCCTTATCGATAAACGACTTTTATCGATAGTCGAAAGTCGAAAATCTTTTTTGGTATTGTGGATCTCTACTGTGAACGAAATTTTTCGACTGGACAATCGATCTTTATCGTTTGCATTTTACTGTTCGACTGGCCAACGAATATAATTTTCTAGGCAAAAATGTATTTTTTTTTATTTTATTAACTTATTATTTCCATTATAATAATTATTTTAACCACAGGGCAAAAGTATGGTATGATCCATGGGCAAAGAATCTTAATGCAGTGGCAAGTTTTATTATGTTTGGTATTGCCGTATTTCTTTTAGTTGGTTTGAGACGATTTTCAATAATTGAACAAATGGTGGCTTTGACAAGCGGAAGTATTTCAAAAATCTGCAATGTAGTATGTTAATAAAAGAAAATTTATTTTTACTCATTAACGGACATATTTTCTTCAAGCTACAGAGGATTGGAAACATCTCTAAATTGTCTCCTATTCCTGGCAATCATTATGTGGTCGTCGTTGGTTTTTTCATCATCTGTATTATCGAAAAAGAACTCGAAGGAAATCATTTCTTGTTTATTTAAATGAAATTTATTGCATTTATTATTGTTTGTATTTTAATTTTACACAATTTCATCACTTACAATTCATTTATTTCACAATTTTCTCGTCCTAATACAAAAATTCAAATTAAAACCATATGGCAGTGCTAGTATATCAAAACAATAAAAGTACCTACATACGTGTATAAGAATATACCTATTTTTTCCCCACACCGACGCAATTCACAAAAAACACATTATAGTCGCGCATTAATCACATACAAATTAAATTCTCTACCACAAAGAATATTGACACTTGCGGAATGAGTATCGTCATATCTTGTTGATATTTGATTGCTGTCACTTTTGAACTTGACGGATTCGTAAAGTTCTTAATATAGTGAGTTTTATTGGAAAATATTTTATCTAGCATAATAAAACTTCCCTCGAAATACAACAAATCTCGTGTCGATAAAAGTGGCTTTGTTGTTGGTTACCTAGGGAAATTTAACTATGTAATGCATAAATTTGGCTCTCCCTTTCCCAATAAAACACAATTGTATTTGACTAGAACGACTTTGTGTTCTACCTCTGCTTCATGCTGCTCTTATTATACTGCTTGAACACAACAAACTTATCGCGTCAATCCGTCAACTTTGTCAATTTGCTGTATTGGTGTTTTAATTAAAAATGTTTTCTTGTGATTCTTCTATTGATCAAACTATTTGATCCCTAAGTAAAGGAATTTTTTTCCACATACACCATCACTGAAACATGCCCAAATGTCAAAATATAGGATTCATTAACAATAAGCACATTCGTTATTCACAGTAACTATTGTATCTGTCGATTGAGATACACAATACCAAAAAGAAAATTTGTCGTTGCTTTCGACTTTTGTCGGGTCGAAAGTTGAACGACACTCGCAATAAGGGCCTATATTTCTTTATTGATATGATAGAGACAGCTATAGTGAAAATGACAATCAAAAAAATTCATAATCAACTATCACTTTAGCCGATTCCCCTCAGGTTACTATCAGCCTTATCATCGTATCCGTTCGGAGAAACCTACGATCGGAGAGGTCCTACGATCGTAACGTTTATTTCCTTCATGTTATATGTTTCGTAACGGAAAAACCGACGTTTACCAACGCGTGTATTTGACCTAAACGCCAATAAGTTAATTAAGTGTTGATTCGTGTCAAATAAGCAAAGAACAACCATGGATAGTGCAGTAATGTGTTTGGAAGCAGACAGATATGAACAAAGAAAGAAACATACGTGCTTAAGTAAATAATTACCAAATAAAAAGACGATTACTTACGAATCATTTTGTTGCTGAGCGTCCATTTGGTTTTTTTTTGCTTCCGAAAAATTTCCACTTATAATTTGCTGTCGTAGAAATCGGAAATCAAATATCTTACGGTGCGTTGCTGCCATTTCATCGGCACTCAACGCAAGGATTTGACATTTTCAACGCACACAAGCTTTATTATCGTAGATTTGTCGGATTGCCCTATCGGAACGGCTACAATGATACAAAATTCGTACATTTCGTAGAAATCGGAGAAAATTACGTTCCGATCGGGTACGATGATAAGGCTCTATATTTGATGAACTTGTTAAAAGTGGAACAAAATTTTCTATTCTAACACACAGGATATACATATATTGGTATACCCATCGCTGCATGTTAGCTTATGCTAAAGCAAAATGCTATGAAGATTGCAAACCTTAGCTAGAACAACATCTTTACTTGCTTGGTATCTACTCAAACGATTTATGCAGAAGCTGCATGAGTGAAGCGTCCCAGAGACGCTTTTATGAGACTTCTACCACACAACCATCCAACTGATCAGGGAAATACTGAAATACGTAGTGTTAAACGCTTCACAATAAGCACAAATGGTTACGAGTTAACTTTACTAGATCCATTTGGTATCGCAATGGATCAGCATTTGGGCTAAGTGTGGCGGTTCTCCGCCGACGAATTGAATATTTAATTCAATTAAAATAAAAGACTTTTACTTAAAAAAAGATTAAATAGTCATCATTATTAAATAGATTTTTTTTAAGTGAAAACGAAATTATAAAAAAATGCAATTATGGAAAACAAACAAAATAAAACTGGAAAGATTTTGTTGTCATTGTTATTTCTAAAAAAGTAAACCGGCATTTAAGTTAGAGATAATACTATTAAAACGAGACGTAGTTATAATTGTTATTGAAAAAAAAAATCTTAAATTATGAAAAACAAAAATAAGCATCAGGTATTCGATTTTTTTAAATTTATTTGTTTTTTTATTAAAAATCAATTCTTAAATATTTTCCTGAAAAATAATTTAAATCAGAAGAAAAACCACTTGGCTTGTAATTTATTAAGATTGGTCCTGTTTTTTTATGATTGGCTTTAAGCACTTATTTGTTTTTCTTATAATTACCATTAAACATTATTCTACTTTAATTATTAAGTAACTTATACAATATTATTGTGCTCCGTAAAATTACGGAGAATTATTTTAAGCTTTAGTAATTACAAAAAATGCATATCGAAATAAATTCACTGCTCTAATTAATTATATCAAATTAATTTTTAATACAAACAAAAATATTATTATTACATTATAACTACATATTATTATTTAAATTAAATTTTTTTTGTGAACGAGAGAATAGCAGTTTGATTGTATAATTATTACGAAAATTTAACACACATGTTACGAAAAGAAAACATTTATTATCCTAAATATGGGCTATTATTTCGTTTCTATTTTGTATATCAGTCATTTAAAGTGGTTGAGCTGCCAGACAACAAACTGATGTCTGGCGTTAATTAAATGTATGCTTTTCAGATCTTAAGACTATGTCAGTTGTGTCTATTGTTAGCATTTTTGAGGAGGAGGATTTGGTTAATCTGGTCTATTACAATACATAGTATGTAGGTAGGTATATGTTTGTATAATTTATATCACAACATTTTAGATAGTTTTTCTTTTAACTTTTAACTTATATATAAATTTTTGTTTGATTATCTAGTGATTTTCTTGCTTTTTTGTAGTATTTCTCTCTTATTGTGCGTTCACACTCACACAAAAAATATCCAAAATATGTTATTTCGATCTAAATCTAATAAATAAGTAACTATAAACAAAGAATTAACATTAACAAAACATAAATATAACTTTCTTCTAAGAACAATTTACTTATACTTCAGCTTGTTAAAGCGGTTCTTGATGAAAGTATTCATGATCGAGACATTTTAAGGCAGATGGACGACTTTTGTGATCAAAGCATAACATTTTCTGAAAATAAAAGAATAGAAATGCATATCATAACATTTTGCTGTTTATTAATGATCTTGTGCTCTAGGCATAGGAATTATTTTGGTATATAAGCTGTGTTTTAGGAAGAAAACAAAAAACTATATAGAAACGAACAGAAAAAGGCAACTTAAGTGCACAATGCACAATAATTATGGTAAAATTGTCGAAATTGGTCGAAAAATTGTAATGAAATTTTTCATTTAGTAACTCATGCGAATTGTATTTTATAAAAGATAACCAAATGAAAAAATATCAGCTATTAACGAAATCTGTAAGTTACGAGTAATTTGTATATAAGTTATAGTGAAGTTCACATATGCCATGTCCAATTGAATCACCATGAAACCATTTAACAAAGTCATTATATGCATAGGCCAATCGCGATATTGAAACATTCACAAAAATAACGTTTAGTTTATAACACAATGTAAAGGAAATAGCATTTTATTCCCTTATATGTGTCCAAAATCCCGAATTCTAAAAAAGTAAGAGAGCGGTGAAGAAGAAGTGTGAACTTTGATGTTGGATTGATCGCACAAAATGCGGTAGATAATCACGATGAAGCATTCATTTTACAGATAATTAAGAGAATTACAAATTATATCTAAAGAATCACAATTAAGCGAAAAATCTTTAAATAAAAAAGTAATTCAACTTCAATAAATCAGGCATAAACGAACATAGATATGGAACGTTGACGCGAAATTACCCGCTATAACTTGAAGACGAATTAATCGTCTCGTTAATAACTAATTTTTAACATAATTTCATTCTCTATCATTTTTCATTTTAATTCCTTTTGCAATGCCATGTGAAATCTTGCATGCTTAAAAAGATATAATCTTACATGTAATGATTTTAAATAAATAAATTACGTCCATCACGCCTGGCAATGGGAAACCCGAATGAAAAACGTCTAGAACCTAAATATTTTAATTCAGTACATAATCCTCTATTGTTTATACCTCCGTTTTTGTTGCGTTTCTGATCGCTGTTAGTGTTTACCTAACGAATCTACTGAAATAAAAAAAAAACTATAACTGCGTACGATTTAATACGCGTATACTGTGGCACAGATTAAAAGTAACCCTTCGGATAGGATGTATCTATGAATTATGTCAGAAATCTGTTAATTTAGTATCATTTTTTATAAATAATGAACCGAATATATTCGATTTTAATAACAGCGAAAACGTCTGAGGTTTGAATATCTCCATCTACCTACGTGTTCTTTTTAAGGACATAAATGACAAACGACATAAGGGACTTAAAAGTAAGCTAACTTTCTAATCTTTGAATGGCCATCTGTCAAAAATTGCCATTCAAGAAAAAGGATATCTCAGAGACGTAAACAACATTTTGTATGAATGGATAAAACTTGGATTCGATTGTTCAATTCTTACGGAGCAAAATTTGTCAGATACCACTTTTCTGAACTTTTCTTTTAAATAAACTATAAATTTTTAAGACCTTAGTAGTGGGCAATAGTTAATAAAAGGCGACACTCTGAACCGGCATTGACACGTTTGCTTGTCGGAACATAAACCTCTTCTTATGTTTAAGAAACTTAAAAATCAAAAACGTTGTGCATTATACATATTAATAAATGATCAAAAGTATGAAAATAATTTTGTGTATGGCTAAAACAACTCCTTTAATAGTTTGAGTCACAAAAAGGATTCCATGTTATTTTTAAGCAAATATGAATTTATGTATGCAGGAACAACAGTTTTTATAAATCTCATTTAAAATTTATTGACCGATGTCAAAAATCTATCTGAAAAAAGGCTGCGGATTGCTACGAAAATAATGAATATACATAATGTAATAATGACCAAGTTCTCAGTAAATGATTAGAAGTGAATAAATGCTCGAGATGTAAATGGTTTTAAAATAAGTTCCAAAGACGAAGTGAAAGATATTATTAAATCGAGTTTTAAATTGATTTAAGAACTTTGTCAAGATCTTGGCCGCTAGACACTTATCTTCCAAAAATTCTAAGCTTTCGGAAAGAATACAAAAAATAAATAATAAAACCTGCGTTGATTACTTAATTTCTGTAGCGCTGGTTAAGGTTTCATTCCAGTTCACCTTAAGAATGAATAAGATATTGAAGAAATAGTTTAAATTACATCCTAAACCTACTTCTATCAATTAAATGTTGGTGGGTGGTTTGTGTGTCCCAGAGACTTGTGTAGGTAGTGTTCAGATTTTTTGAAGTTGATGTTTGGTATAGTAAGCTTTTACAATTTAGCCAGATTTTAGATGGCATTTTAAGGATGGGGCTTTCAATATGTCTTTGAAGATCCAGCTTGGAGAAGACAAAAACGAAGACAGGGGATTTACTAGCTAGATTTGCTTATTGTCCAGGAAATTTATTTCCTTCGATATCGATGTGGCTAGGAACCCACATAATTTTAATTGTGTTATGGTTTTTTGTAATTTGGAGTACTGAAAGACTATTAGAGCATATATTAATTAAAAAGGAGAACTCACCATCCTGTTCAACATACAACAACAATTTAAACCTATATCACCTAATAGCAAAATTCAATAACATCCTACTCAACAACCAAACAGTCTACGAGATTCTCAAATATTTATTTTATTTTACTCATCCTAAGGGGAATCGATGTTATTTATTTCTATCTTTAAACATATACTAGCTGTGTTTTATTTTCCCCCAGATCTGATCCGGATTGGATTTTTTTTTTCAAAATAACATGCAAAACAACAAATACAAACAAAACTGGGCCTTGTGTTGTTTTTGTTATACATGTAATTTTGAATGAAGATCCAATCTGGATCAGATTTGGGGGAAAATAAAACACAGCTACTATAACCTATTTTACAAATTCAGCAATATATTCACACTAGCGAATTAAATAAAAAAAATCTAAAAAAAAACACTTACACTTAACAGGTCGTTTGAATATTCACAGATTGTTGGGCAAAGGTCTCTAGGTTGTTTTGGAGGCCTGGGTGAAAAGTTATCGCGAGATAAGGAAATCTCCCTGGGCCACTCCTGAACACTAGGTCTTCCTGTTAGTCTAATAAATATAATGAAATAACTTTATAATAAGTTTTTAAGGTTAGTATTTGTTTCATATTATTTACTCGAATATCTGATGCAGTTGATTTCCCTCTGAAGAGCCAGGAAAAAGAGGTTTCCGTGTGAACATTTCAGCGATAATGCAAGCAGCACTCCAGATATCTACCGTACTATTATAAGGTTGTCCTAATAGTACTTCTGGGGCACGATACCACAACGTAACAACTACTGATGTCAACTTCATTTCGAAGTCGTATGATTTGGCCAAACCAAAGTCGGCAATTTTTAAGTGGCCTTGTGATGAGATTAATAGATTTTGTGGTTTTAGATCTCGATGGATTATCCTGTGTGAGTGAAGAAAATCCACGCCTGTAAGGAGTTCACGAGATAAACGCTAAAAATAGAAATCAGAAATGTTTTATGATAAGAACCTTAATTCGTAGCTTGCAATCTCAAACATTAATGTTTACTTACTTGAATTGTTATAGGTGGCATTCCAGATTTTGGTAAACGTTCTATCAAATCGGAAAGATCTTGTTCTAAGTGTTCGAAAACTAGGAAAAGAACAAGTTGTCCTCCTCTTTCTAGTAACTGACATACTTCTAGGAGCCTGTAATTAAGGTTTATATTGTTGTTATACAAAAATGAATATCTATTCTATACAAATTAATATATCTACTTGTGTATGTATAAGTGGTTGCATTTAGACTTCTAAATAACTCAACCGATTGCGTTTATGGATGTCTTTTGAAGAAACGACAGGCGCATGCTTATTTGTATTATTTTTGACCAGCACTTTACGATGAATTGGTTCTTTTTCATTGCCAAATTTTTCTACTAAATTGTCTCCATATAGGTAGTTAGACAGCAACGGTTATGGTCTGAAGATTACGTAGATAAAAACATACTTTTTCCTCATAACTTGAAAAACTACCATGTAAACCTGACAATTTTGTATGTGCTTATAATAGGGCTCATATTTGTACGAAAAAAGTTCTTGATATTTATTATAGTTTTTGATTACTATACAATACATACATATGCATGGATGAAGGTATTAATAAACGAAATGCGAAATATGTAGTCACTTAAAAAAAAAAACTTGAAAATCGGTGGAAATCCATTGAGAATAAAGAAGCAGTACAAAATAGTATCTAAGCAATTCAAAAATGTTGTTATACAAATGAAGCACCGAGGGTTTATGGCATTCCCCAGTTCGCAATGGGGCAGGGAATATCGAACAATCCTAATGAAACTGTCATTGTGGTCATGTGTGGAGTTGTTAGCCATTCTTCTTCGGTAGGGTGAGAGTTTAAATTCAAATTCCCGTGACGGACTTACGACAAAGCACTACAAAAATAAATACAATAATTCATTTGCTTCCCGCGAAATTGCTACAAGTCCAGCCTGAACTTATTGATATTACACTAGTTGTCTGATTCGATTGTAGGTTTTTCCCATTCGTAATAGGTATTCCATTGACAAAAGATCATGAATTTTATCTTTTATTTTATCAGAAACTTGTAAACGTAATGATTATTTCGGATTAAATATCATGATATTCTAATAACTACTAAGCGAAACATTAAATTTGTTCCAACAAAGCTATAATCAAGTTTTTAATAACCTTGTTACCTACATAGGTACATATATGTATAAATGGGTATGAGATCCAACATAGGTATTTTTTAATAATAAAACTACTTTTTTAAAGACGTAGATTAATATACCTATACATATTCAATATTATTATTGCATTATTTGTGCATATTATTGGTGTTCTTAACTTTGTATTTTGTGTTTTTAAATTTAAAGAAAACAAAAACTGCCGTGAAGATCTCCACTCTATCATTTGCAGCGCCATCTGTTTTCCTTAAATAAAGTTTGTGCAAAATAAAAATTCTGCAAAAAACAACAAATTTCACTCATTTGTTATCTCACTCGCAAACCACCAACACAATTGAAATAGCCAGTGTTTTAGTATGCGAATGGTTTCCAACACAACAAAAGATATTCCAAACGCATACCAACACAAAATAAATAAAAGTTTATTTTTCCAGTTCTCTTTGAATAAGTATCTCTTTCTGTCACTCACACATGCAACAACCAGCTCTCTTTGAATTAACTTCCAACTCTTTGAAAGCAATCTGGTTAACAGCTGATGACTGCAGCACACACATCCAAAAACAAATAGCCTCATCTATTTTAAGCATTCGTCAGATGGTATATTTTGCAAATTTTTTTGTTGTCCCCAACTTACTTACCCACACAACCAAAGTCCTGAAGCATCTGTTCGATCAAAACACAACTACATAACGGCCAATCCACTGTCTATTATCCATAAATTCGCAACTTTTTTTTGTTTCATTATGCCACTTCCCCAACTTGTTTCTTTTTCATTTTTCTTTACATTATCTTTTATTTTCTCGCTTTAAACACTTTTGAACAGTCATGAAAAAATTCGACGGAATGGCACTGTCGCCAGCATCTTGCTCTTATTGTCGAAATTCTATTTTTGATTTTATTATGCTTGCTTTTCTTAATCGCAATCGACCACAAGCAAAATAAATGTAGGTGCATGTCTGTTTCTTTTATACACAACCAACCAAATATCTCTGTCATAATAATAATTAAAAACATAACCACAAAAGGAATACTCACTTAACAACATTCGGATGTTTTGATGCGTCCAATTGCTTGAGTAAGGCTATCTCTCGCACCGTTGACGATGGCACCCCATCGTCTGTTAGAGCGACACGGACCTTCTTTAGGGCAACAATATTTCCGGGGTTATTACGATCACGGGCTCTGTAGACTGTCCCGTAAGCACCTTGAACGACATAAGACAGACATTATGAGAAAAAAAGAAGAAAGCACTATAATCATAAAAAGCGAGAATAGGATGGAGAAAAAATAAACCACACCAACAGAATAGTAAAGAGGTCATTGCCATCTCTTGGGAGCTCTGTTGTTTCTCCCCTAGTAGCAAAACAAAGCAACACATATCCAGCGCAATGGTATGGTCGCTCGTAGTTCTATCCGTCTTTTGGTTACTTGGGTCGATTTTTGATGCAGAGGCACACCGGCCAGACAGGTGGTGTGTGCGAATGTATGAATTTACCTCTGGAGAAAGAATTAGCTTTTGTTTATGCGGTTATGTTATTCACTGGTTATGACGGGACGAAGAGTTTTCCTTGCATTTTATTGCTGAACTTCTGTTGGAGATCATGACACGAAATGTCAAAGGTACTCGTATGTTCGAATAAAATCTTAACAAGTGGAGAGATTATTAAGTAATGAAAGAGCAAAGTTTTTCCGACGGAAAACGGAGAAAACGTTCGGATGCAGAAAAACAAACAGTTTTCGATGGTAAACAAATCGATTACCACCAATGAGAGTGCTGTCCGGACATAATTTATGAGCTCCCGAATATTTCTTGGTTTTTTTTTTTTTTTTTTTGTTTAGACAACAGCAGATTGTTTAAATACCAATACTAATTGTGAAGGTCAGGGAAGATGAGAAGGAGTGTAAATAAATAAATGGGAATTTCAAAGCTTTGTTTGCATATGCATACTTTAAATACAAAAAAATTAAATGAAAACAAAATAAACTTATGTAGGTAGGTAGGTACCTAATACCTATCCGGTTTTTTTTTTCTTGGATAGGAAGTCGGGAGTTAACATGATAACTGCAACTGTAGAACATGGTATATGTACAGACATATGTATGTAGGTATGTACATGGGTACATAGCTTCCGACATACCTATGTACATACATATATTTATTACATATGTATTCAGGTACATATGAAAAATCTCACATTTTGTTGCAATAATTCAAAAATGTAATTAAAGCCTCCAATTCACAGTTAATGAGCCTTCACCGTACAGACGAATATTTCGTTGGGGTAGGTCGCAGCCTTTCAACCCAATGCCAGTACATAGGTATTTGTCCGTCTCTTTTTCTCGTATTAAATAAGAGAACATTCTCAGTGTGGTGTTCCTAATTGTTTTTCTTTTCATTAATTTATACAAAAGTATTTATTTATTTCTAAATGCTGTAGGCTAAAATTAATTGAAATGGGTCAACAATTTTTAATAGGTAAGTAGATTATAGTTCCAATTCTTTCAGGTAGATGGTTCTTTTCGTTTTGAAAATGCTGTCAGCAACGCAAAGAAAAAGGACAGCACATTACGTACAAAATAAATATGCAAACAAAAAGAAAAAAAGGGACGGGTATATTCATATTAAAGCTGTCATTGAAATCGGGTTTGTTTTATTTGAATCTAATCCGGATCATACATATCTATTATGTGGATAATTTTACACAGCTAGGTATAAGGTGTTTTTCTTTTTTAGTCCTGAGCGGAGCACTGAGCTGTCTTACCAAGAAATTAATTTAAAAGAAAAAGTTCTTGAAAACACCAATTACACAAACAAAGATGACAATTTGGACAGGTCATTAAAAAAATTAAACAATGACAGTTCGGTGCTCAATTGTTTTTCTCAAAAGGCGTCTTTTTTTAGTTCAGAGCTTCGAATATGTTTCTTTTTTTGTTCTAAGCGTGTTCACTTTTTCAGACTGCGCTCTATGAGCTCGGAATAAAATAACTGAGCAGACGAGTTGATTGCTTAACACAATCATTTGACAGATGGAAATAAAAAAAATGGTGGCAACTAAGTAAATGTATTCTGAAGTTAAAAAAGAAAAACGCCTTATTGGCATAGACCTGCGACTTAAGAAAACTCCATAATGGGGGTATATTACTTGGTAAAACCGCACGATCTCGGTGGCCAATTCACATCGCTCAACGTGAGACTGCGTGGAACGTAGCCACGTCTTGTTCGGGCCAAAAGAAATAGGGTTTTGTCGAGGGATAGCACTCGCCGTTGACGGTAATAGCCTGGCCAAAGTCGTTCTCAAAATCATCACGAAGCAGTGACTTTCTTTGATTGCATTGCAATTTGGTAGATCTCGTGTGGATTTGGGCTGTCCAAATTCGACAATTTTGCTTGTTGACCAACTCATTCATCCAGAAATGAGCCACGTCGCTGAATATGATTAGTCGAACCAAGCATGCGAAATGTTGTTTTTGGAGAGGAAGAAAAGAATTTAATAATTTGCGCATGTTGTTGAACGCCAGTCTAAATAAATAACAGCCAATTTGACAGATGTAACTTCAACAATATATGACCTGTCGAAAATCCCTTTAGTTGTGTATTTTAAAACTATTCATTCATATTTGGATGTTTATTATTATTAGTAATGATGTCTTTTGCAATAACTGTATGTATGCATCGGAAAGTTTAACAGTTTATTATGAGTATGGAGAACAAAGTGGTACTCTACACTTTGTACTCCATACTCATAAAATAATGGTTTAGATAAAAACCACAAAGTTTATGAAAATACGTATTATCGGGACTCCTTAAAAAATAAAGGTAATTGAACTTCAAATAAGATGTCATTAAAGAGAGCTGCAAAAGGAATTTAAGTGTTAACAATACATTATGCAATCGTACATACATACATAGTACATTCATATGTACTTATATGTTTGTAAGGGATAATTCATACATTCCAGGGCAGTAAGGAAGTCTTAACTTGTTTTTCTTTTGTTAAGCCCCTAACCAATTTTTCTTAAGCAAATACATTAAAAAGGAGATTGTTATAAAGGTTTTCATTTACAAATAATAAAAATATAGAATTTGCTATCATATTTAAGCGTTGTGGGATTTAAAAAAAATATAATAAAATCATACTTCTAGAATCTTTTATTTTCACAGATTTTACGAACGCAAGTTGTCGGAGAACATTTTTAAATAAAATAAAATTAAAAAATTTGTGGCAGTTTCTTTTTCTCAAAAAATCCCTTTGGACCATTTTTGTAGTTTTCAATAATTTTTGTAATAAGAAACTTTTCAAAAAATATTACCTAATTGAATTAAGAAAAATTAAATTTTTTTTGAAAACTCGAAATATGTACATAATATGTATGTATGTATATGTTTTTCAAGAACCACACGCTCAATTTTCTTACAGAAACTTCTAAGAAGCTTAAAAAATATGAAATGCAATGTAAAACATTTTATTTATTTATTATTGAAGTTTATTTAAATTGAGGTTTTATTTGTACGATATTAAATACTTATGGAATACCAAATTTTTGTTCTTAAAAATGATTTAAACAAAATACAAAAATATATTTTGTTCAAAGACCGCTGATTTACACGAAACCAATACTTGCCTTATAGAACAAGTAAAAAAGCGTGATCGTAACACAAGATATCTTGGTATCATCAGCGTTCATTCACATTTTCAATCAAGTGTTCTATGTATATTTTTCGACTGAATAATCGTGCGACTGAAATCGATGACACTCTATAACAATAGGTAATTAAAAAGAAAGCTAGATAAATAAAATCAAAAATAAAGACTGCTTAATTGGATAATGTTTAATCAAGTGTCACTTCAAAATATTATTTATAAATTTGCTTCCAAAATAAGAATAGATTCACAGTTATTAAGAAGGTCTCCCACGTTCGAGGTCTAGATTCGGAAGTATATATTTTTTGAAAAAACTTTTGCGAAAGTACTAGGAGTGTATATTTTCAAACAATATTTTACTCTTTATTTCTTATATCCCTCGACTTTTAAAAACTAAATAATTTTCAAACAATTTTAGAATTCGAATAGTAGTCCTCAGAATATCGGATATCTTTTGGGTTTAAATTGTTTGCCAGTCATGTTGCTAGGTTAGGGCTAAAGCTTTTTTAAAATTTTGTCGTTTTGCCTAAGGGTACCCCAGAGATGATGTACATATGTACATATATGTATATTAAACGAGAAATACACTCACAAACCGTGAGTTTGCTTGTTTACTTTATAAATATAAACTGCAGCAGCCCATTGTCAACTTTGACCCTTTGGTTTTTTTTTTATATTTCTAGAAAGCTATGCAAACTATAATCAGCAAGATTAGTAGTGGTTGGTGTACTCTAAAAGAAACCATGTTGATGGTCACTTACAACCCACTTCATTTTAATTTTGGAATAACCAAAAAGATTACCTGTACATTATAAATAAAACTGGGATCTTTTTGGGCAAAAACAAAAAAGCGCGCGACAAATTATTTTATGACGGAACTTATTCAAAGACGTCATACGCCAATTGTATAGACAAATTCTATGTATAACGAAAAATCGGTTATAATAGATATGTATAATCGAAAAATTATTTTATGACGGATATTATTTGAAGACGTCACTTTGTCACTCAGGCGAAATATTATTGCTATGGTAGTGCTAGATTTAAATAAAAATCAAATATGTACTTGATCTCTTTTCGCCCCGAAATTGCTCTAGGGCAAACTTCGTTTACTTCTGTACCTTGTCCTCTGTTTGATTATTTAGACCACGAGCTAGCGGACTGAGGGCTTTGACGAAGGTGCAGTTTTTCATAATAACTCGATAGGACAAGTTGCCTCTTCAACAGTGGTCAACAAGCTATATAGTTTGGCAGAGTGAAGATGATTTCGGATGCGGCTGCTGATCCGGTTGATTTTATAGTCCGATTCCTAATGATTATGCTAAAGTAAACACACTACATACCACAACAATAAGATGTATTACACACTACATCCCTTTTGTATAGAAATACCAGGCAACTGGCAGCTGGTTGTAGAGCCGAAATGCAGGTTGTTCGAAACAGCAAAAGTAAACTATTCACCGAATAGTAGATGTTTTAAAGCAGCCTATTATGCAGCTTTTAAATAGACGTCTTGTCGCACCCCGTCCAAAATTGATTTGTAGTTTTTTTTTTAATAAAATACAACTATTCTTAAATTTCGTTAAATCTAATTTTCGACTTCAACATTTAAAAATTGAGAAAATAAATATATTGTTCCCTTTTTCCCATATTTTAAGTTCGTCAGATATTTTTACATTTACAGAGCATCACTTGAAATTTTTGTTTTCCTCATTTATTTTATAAAATGCCATTATGTGAACCTTGTAGCGGATATGCATTTTATACAATACAATATGCGAATCGCAGACAATAATTCAACTTGTGAACACGACCATCAACACTTTCTAAACACTTTGTTTTTAAACGCAATAACTTTTCCAACGCATCCAAAATCCATTCTCGATACGTATATTATGTTTGCGTATTTTTGGGTTAAAATATCACTTTATTACATTTATTACATATTACACTACTCCGAAGATAAATCTACGAAGTAGAGACACTGGCAACTGAGACCATCGGCTTAGATATTACAACAGAGAGAGACACACAAAAAGAAAAAACAATAGAAGAAACACATGTCAACAGCACACGGTTGGTATTTGAACGGTCCCCCATCCAAGTCAAGTACTAATCACGCACAATGATGCTTGATTTCGCTGATCGATGGGAAGGGATTTTATTTTAATTGTTGAACAAAAATGTCTTTTTTCGGAGGCGTACTGCCTCTTGCGCGGAAGTGACAAATCCTCCAAGAGTAGTTTTGTGATGAAAAGTGCTGCCCACTAGCCGTTCGAAATCGGCAGAAAGTTGTAGGTTCCTTTCATTCCTGCTAAGCACATACATATATAGCAATGATTGACAGTTATAATTCACTAGGTTTAGCACTCCACGAGCCGTAATAACCTCTAATTTATTTAAATTTCTTTTGAATTCAAACGAAACATACTATGAAAACAAATTAACGAAAATGCAGTTATTTTATTTACAAAAGTTAAAAGAATGAATTGCCTTGTCAGTAACTAATGAGTCAAACTTATCATTGAGTCATCAATAACTTCAAACCGAATTACACAAAAAAACTAAATTAACCTGTTGATACATTTCACAATGCGATTATTTCCTATATTAATTTTATTCGTTTGTTGTGTTCTATGAATTTCGAAAGAATCGAATATCCACTGTCTGATAAGACATTTTGGCTTTGGGTCTTGCGTCATTTCAAGGCTTGTACAATGTTATGTCTTTGTAAGTTAGAAAATGTTGAAATACAAATTTCAAAAAAACGTAATCATAAAGGTCATCTTAGTTTTAATTGGCTTAGTTAAAGCAAATTGATAATAGAAAACTTTAAACCATTTTTATAATAAAGTTTCATTTTCAACATTGACCTCAAATTAGGCTAGAATCTACTTTTTCTATTTGAAACATTGTGTCAAATGTATGGTGTTTAATATGTAAGATGACAAATTAAATAATATCTGCATACAAACTGCATATGGCTTTGAAATACAATGAGTAAAAGCGCACAAAACAATCCAAGCTGACCGCAGCAAAACATAAAATTTGATAACTGTGTATGTCGTATTATAATTAATCGCAATCTAAAAGATTATCTATTCAAAATCCTGACAACCGCATGCTCAAATTTATTGGTCATGCTTTTAATTTCTTGAGTTGCAGAATAAATTTAATAAGAATCTAAAACTTAACATAATGACAACACGAGGCCTCAACTTTATTCTAGGTAGATAGGTAGAAATGGCGAGTGGCAATCTAGCCCTGTGGCTCAAATTAGCGCTGAAGTGCGCCACTTTGAGTCTATTTGTGTGTTTATGTGATGTTTACTTCAAATGGTTCGAATAGTTTGATTGGATCATCGAAATACTCAGTTTTTGAACTAGAAAAAAACTATGGCGCAAAATTATAGTTGAGTTAGTACGATGTTAAAGCTGTTTTAGTATGAAACAATGATTTTGCAAATTTTAATCGAATATAGCATCATACTTTTTCTACCCTTTTATTTAATTAAAAATCATCGAATACCTAATTTATTTTTTTAGTATAGTGCTATTTACAAACGCCACAAAAGGTCTGTTTACTTATTTTTTTGCACGATCTTTCGTTGTTTTAAGTGTGTTCAGAAGCAAGAACCAAAATTCGTCGTCAACAAACAAAATTGTCGAATTTGGACGAATACAACCACACGAGATCCACCGCTGATTGTATTACATTCAGACAAAGTCACTGTTTGGTGTGGATATTGAGCTGGCGGCATCCATACTTCTTTGAGAACAACGTTGGCAAGGTTACCACCGTCAACGGCGGGCGTTATCGATCGATGATTGATAACCAATTTGTTTTGACCAGAATTGAATTATATGGGCACCGGCGATACGTGCCACACAGCCTGTGCAACAAAAAATATTTTGCACGAGCAATTTCCGAAACATATTCAATGCTATTGGTCATATTCAGACTGATTTTTGCGCCAAATATGGAAAATTGCACGTTTCCGTGTGATTCTCAGGGAAGTTGCGGCGGACATTTAAAAGATGTTATATTCCATACATATGCCATCCAAAAATATCAATGATATTTTAGTCAAAATTTGTTTTATTCAAATTTAAAGATGGAAAACGCTTAATAGAAAACCCTTTAGTACTCATACTGGAATGAAACAAATTCAAATGTCAAGACTAAAAAAGTACGTCTGAAGTTGTTGTTGTTTCTAATCCATCGAAGAAGAGATTCAGCCATACCAAATTTTCGATAAAAGAGCTTGATGCCAAACTCAAATCAAATGCTTTTGAAACATCAAGTACAATAATCATACTTTCTCCAAAACGATGTTAAGGTTTGTGCCACTGTTCGGTGAAATATACCACCAAATCAATATTGGACCTATCTTTAAGATATTTCTTGAGCACATAATTTAACAGCGTTTCCAGGAAAGAAGGGACTTAAGCATACAGAACGAAGGTTAAAGAGAATTCGCCTTTTTTTAGCACAGGCTGGACAAATGCTGTTTTTCATTCACTCGGAAATAGTCCTGTAGAGTACAACGGATGGAAAACTTTCGCAATGGTTTTTTCCAGCGGTGTAGAACACTTCTTCAGAAGAATGGACTCTTGCAAATGTACGAGTGGAAAAGAAGATTTGGCCCATAAAAGCGTTTACACTCCTAGGTACAAGAAGATTCATGACACTTTCTAGCAGCGTAGGATTAACAAAAAACTGTGCAGCAAGCAAATTGGCTTTTTCCTGTGTGCTGACATAAGCAGTTTCATTGAAGACGAGTGCATTGCAACCGAAGACGAATCAGTATTTCGTTCATTTTTCACGTCAAATGACCAAAAAATTGTATAACCTTTGGAACACTGTAGTATTTTATGCCTTAATTGTTGGTCATGCAAAAATCTAAATTTGGTTTGTCAAATATGATCAATACAGGTCTATCTAGCTTGCTCGAACTTGTTCCGGTTTTCCTCAGTGGGCTTTGCTTTATAACATCGTAAACTTTTTATTTAATTCAATTTATTTGACTGCTATAGAACTTGCTTTTTGATCATGGTTCACTTGAGCTTCAATAATATTTACTTACATTATGTCATCGTCTAGATTATTTTTTCTTGCTAAACGACAGCGATTTCTATCTTCAAACTAATATAGTAAAATAGTCCTTAATGGTTAGAATTGTTGATTTAGTATTATTAACATAAAACTACCTCCCATTTTTCTTGTTATCTAACAAGTACCTTACATAGCTTATTATAACTTAAAAGTTACCTATCAAACAAAATACCGTTTGACCCAGTTTTCATATTTGTTTTTTGTTTATAAAATAAAAACATGAACTCATGTATACGTATGTACATGTGTAACGTACATACATACATATGTCGGTAGGTATTAGCAGAATTTGCTAACGGAAAATTGGAAGGAAGGTACCTACAAATCAAATTTATTAACTACATACTAGGTAAAAAAGTTGTTTTATCAATCACAAGAAACAGTTATGATAAAGAACATACCTAATTGCATATTCATTGCTTTGTATTTGTGGGTGTTCAAATAAAAAAAAAGCATTATTCTCAATGGAATGAAAACTTTTATCCCTAACAGGACAAAAGCAGTTAAATCCAAAGTGAATTCTTGGTACGACTATGGCTGTAAAGAGGTAATCAGGTTAAGAGAGTTAAGCTTCCGATGCTACAAAATAAACCCCACTGAGGAAAACTGGAAAAAGTACAGACAAGTGAGGAATACCAGCACTGCTCATAACCAAAATATATGTCAAAAAATACTATACAATGTCCCAAAGGAAGTAAAAACTTTTGGTCTTTTGTAAAAAAAAAAATGTTAAAAACTCTTCCAAGTCATCATTTCCAATACTCGTTCACAATACCACTCTTTTTGTCAGCTCGCAAGAAAAAGCCAATTTGCTTGCAAAGCAGTTTGCTGCTAATTCGACTTTGCCACACAGTGTTACGACTCCTCCTGTACTTGAGAGCGTTCATGGTTCCATAGAACAAAAATTCTTCCACACTCGTACAGTAGCTAGAGTCCTAAAAGATCTTGAAATATGTACATAAATCCGCTGGTCCAGGTTGTATATCTGCTTTAATTCTGAAAAGTTGATCTTCTACAGCCGGTTTTTAAAAAAGGCGAACCTTCATCCCCCTCAAATTACCTAATAATTGCACTACCGTCCGTTCTTTCCTTTCATGATCAACAATTAGCTTACGAAATATCTCGAAGAACGAAAGCTCTTAAATGACCGATAGTACGGCTTTTGTAGCAAATGGTCCACTGGTGATCTGATGGCATATATCACCGTGGAACCAATCCTTAAATCATTTTGGAGAAACAAAGGTAATTGCATGTGATATTTTTAGAGCATTTGTTATAGTTTGGCACGAAGTTCTTTTATCGAAAATGCTTGCATTTGGTACCGAACAGTCTCTTCTTCGTTGGATTAGAAATTTCCTTTCGGACCGTGCTTCGGTCCCTGCTCTTCGGCTGTGGGATAGGAACGGCAGCGTATGCTAAGCTCATTAGATTCCGATCTTGACTGCATTATACAATGGGGAATTAAAAACCGTGTAGAATTTAATGCTTCGAAAACACAATGCTGTACGACGTTTGCCAAAAAACGTAGCGAAATGCTTAGGTTTTCTTAAAAGTTGCAAGAAAATTATTTCTCCTCAGATCTGGCTTCCATCTATAAGGCATTATATCGGCCTAAAACTTGAGTATAACTCTCATATCTGGGCTGGTGCCCAGATTACTCATTTGAACCTGTTAGATAGAATTCAGAATAGAGACATATTACAATCTTAAAGTGAAAAAACCGTTAAATCATAGAAAGAATGTATTACTATTTCAGCTTTAACCTCACTTTTTTTTAGTGTTGTTTTGACTAACAGTACTGAAGGTGACCAGTTTGTAAGGTCGCCAGGCAGTATACTGTGGGTGGCTCTCTCCGCGTCTTCTCATATATTGCAATTCGCGACGATTAATTTATTTTCTCAAATTTCTCTCATTTTAGCAATTATAACGCAAGCAATTAAACTAGATTTCCACCCTTTTGTAAAGTTTTTGTGAAGAATTTAGACTTAGGTATAGGTATGTATATTAGACTGGGCCAAAAAAATTGACTATTTTTTTTTTTGAAAGATATATCGAGAATATCATTCAGAATGACAAAAAAAAATTTTCGTAAAAGTTTGAGCCCTTAATATCAATTTTAAGAGGTCTATCATCGCTAATTTTGATTTTCGATTTTACTTTTTTAATTTGGAATTTTGTAACTAACGAAAAATAACAATTTATTAAGCTTAATTACTCAAAAACGGCTTGTCTGACGAAAATTTTCAATTAGACCTTTTTTGTAGGGAATTTAATTTTATATAAAAGTAAGTCAAAATGAATTTTTTTACTTCAATGTTTTGTCAGTTCTGACGCAAAACATGAAATTATGACTAAAAATCGAAATTAGCGATGATAGACCTCTTACATAAGAGCAAGTTCGTGCGATCCAGTCGTGCATTTTATTTTTATTCGTTGGTCGTTCTCATTCGAAGTCCTTTAGGGTCTCCAGGTAGACGCCTAGGTCAACAGTTTTTAAACTTAAAAGAAGTGTGTGATCAGAAACTTCCCTATAATCAACAAATAACTTTATTACAAAATCAACAAAAAAGCAAAATGACTAGGTATACCTACCTACCAATTCAATTCAATTCAATTTTGTTTTATTGAACATACTATTTACAATTTGGCTTATAACTAATAAGATACTACATATGTATGAAAGTTTACATTTGTTGGCTCATAGGGGGCCTAACTATATACAGTGACTTAAGTTTAATTATTTTTATATAAAATTTACATGACGAAAAAAAAATTAAATTTAAAATGTCGGTTGTATTGTCCTCAGGGTGTTCATTCCTGGTTGTCAGTGGTGATTTTTGTGGGTTGTGGGCAGGGATGGCGTTTTAGCCGCGGTGGTAGGCTGACCCAATGTCAGCGTAGAACGAGACTACTTCCTCGTTGTCCATGATTACGTTGTCATCCAGAGTTTCCATCACACTGAGGTACCTCGGCTCGGGATGTCGTTGTATACCTACCTACCTAGTAGATATTACTTACACAAAACGAAATGTCAAAATAAACAAAAAAGTACATTTTGTATGCAATTGAGCAACTTTAAAAATTAACTAAAAATAGTTATGTTTCCTCACTTTAAAATTGTGATACCTATTTGTTATTAAAAAATGCTAATCTACTGAATAAAACTATCCGCGTGTGAAAATTAGTGCTACCTCAAAGAAAAGTAGAGCCATTCAAACTTTTGCAGTTCGCGAAGATACCCATATTGTATCTATCCTTTTAACAGCACTTTTTATTAACAAATAATGTCCACTAAAAAAAACAATTTGTTTAAAAACATTCAAGCACTTCCAACGTAATATATACAAGATTTTTACCTTTAGATAAATAAATACTTCCGACACAGCGGCGCCAAGTAAAACAAAAAACTGACACAACTGATAGTGATAACAAAATCGGTGACAAAAATACAAAAAAAATATACATAGTTTCCCTCTCTGTGTATATTTACAAAATTAACACAATTTGCATAAGTACCTATAGGAGGTAACATATTCAAATATATTTGCATATAACATGTGCACCACCACATTCAACACCCCCACAAACAGTAAAAAAAAAAATTCAAGAGAACCCAAAAATTTTGCAAGCGAAAAAAAAAACTCAATGAAATTCCCAAAGAGAAAGAACATTTCGAGCTATGCCGTTGCCGATACACTGAATTTTATTTGATTCACCCGTAGAAGCTGCTTAGTACAAAGACAAGTAGGTAGTTAATAAAACAAAAAAATGTTTATCATTATTTGTTTGCGTGTCTTGTTTTATTTTCATTTCCTTTTTTACTTCAATTTCTTATTCAAAAGAGCAAGTGAACGTAAAAAACGCAAAATGACGTTTGTGCAATTTGGCTTCGTAGCTCATAGCGTTCGTATGTAAATATTTGTTGCTCGAGCTTCTGTGACGTGAGATGGGAACTTAATCATTGTTTTACATCGTAATCGTAACTTTTGTTATAAAATGCCGCCGCAAATACCTATGTACGTAATGAATGAAAGAGAAAAGCCGGTAGATAAGGTACAAATTTCGTCAGCAAGTGTATTTTTTTGTGGTAGGTAGGTGTTTATTGAGGTTAATTTCTCATTAAAGAGAGCGATACTGATACTTTATACCTTTTTTTTCTTCATTATATTTAATTATTTGTTTGTAGTTGATCTCTGATGTGTGAAATTGAAGTCAGAGATAACCGACATTCTAACGTTTTGTACCTTCATTCGTTTATTTTTTTAATTTGAATTGTTATAGGTAAGGTATGTACTTGTACATGTTTGCATTTTTAGGTTGAACAAAAAATAAAGGAATTTCGAAGAAGACAAAAATGAAAAAAAAAGAAAAAAGATTGGTGGGCAGGTAGTAGGTGTTTAATAAACGACAATATTAATTTATTTTTACCTGTTCCTATTATATTCAACTCTTCATAATTAGACAAGGCTCTCATTTGCAGAGCTGGTGAAATTTGATTTGATGATGACATTTTTTTGTATAGAAAAATTCTCAACACACACTACTGGCCACGGGCCACCCAGCTGTTCACTAGGTACACCACTCCTCAATTTTCCACCCCTCACTTGAGATCACACTATATGCACAGCCAAAAGAACACCAACAACAAACATTAGCTACAGCTAGCCAAAATATTTAGGATGAATTTTCGATCTCACAGCGTCTGCGGTAGCACACAACCAACAACTATTTTCTTCACGAAATTTTAAATCTGAGACAAAAATGACACAGTAAGTGACTATTGGCAGGCCAACAATAGATACGGTGCGTCGCCGACTGGGCGATTGATGGAAATTCAAAAAAAAAAAAAAAAATACACAAAATAGAAGCAAAAACCACGACAACGAGCGATAAAACGACGGCAATGAGAGAGCAAAAAAAAACACTTAAATTCAACAAAAACCCAGCGCCGAAAGCACAAGCTCACAAACGAATCTTGACTTTTTCTCGGCGAAGATCACTGGATTGCAAGTATTTACAGTTATTCAATCGTCGAGTCGAGGTAGTGCAAAAGGAATAGAAGAATTTAAGAAAAAAATGCACAATCAATCATGGGCGAAGAGAGA
Organism: Chrysotoxum bicinctum; assembly: GCA_911387755.1. Lineage (NCBI taxonomy): Eukaryota > Metazoa > Arthropoda > Insecta > Diptera > Syrphidae > Chrysotoxum > Chrysotoxum bicinctum. The sequence goes on along the minus strand of OU426987.1, from coordinate 202,324,882 downwards.
GAACTTTCCCGGAAGTAAATAGAAAAAAAAACGGATATAACGACGGGACTACCAAAATCCAAAACCGTACCGGACCGACGACGAAGCGACCAGCAGTAGCAGCAGCAGTTGAAGCATAAGCAAAATAAAAAAAACGAAAAACAGATCTGTGCGGCGCGTCAGCGTCACTTTCTTTCACAACACAACACAACAGAAAAAAAACACCAACGAAACGAACAATTTTTTTTTGACAATAGCAAGACTAATCATATGAGGGACGTCGCTGTCGTCGTCCATATACTATACACCAATTATATACCTAGTATTTACGCGTGTATATATGATATATACTCATATGTGATGTACATGCATATATGTAATATAGGAATAAAAAAAAGAATATTAATTGCGAGAGATGGCGAAGCACTTGTGATTTTGCCGTGGTGTTGTTGCTATTTTAAATTAAATAACAAAATATATTAACAAAAAAATTGCACAGAAAATATACCAAAAAAAAACTGTTCTTTATTTGCCTTTTGCTTCTTTATTCGGTTGGTTTTTTGGGGTAATTTTTTCTTAACACGTTTTCACACACAGTATATGTAGGTAGGTACACTTTTTTGCGCTGCTGGTCGTTTTCTATCTTTTTAACCGGGTTTCACTTCATTTATTCATTGGTCTAACGGATTTCTTTTCTAATTTAAATTATGCAGAAGAATAAATTGATATAACTCGGTATAATTGGGCAAAATTTCCGTTTTTAGGAATTGGAAATTTTAATGAAATATTCGGAGCTCTATTATCTACAGAACATGCAGGTTGGATCTTTTTCCCACTCAAGACTCAACACAAATTTTAATTCAGCACTCGTCACTCATGCTTCGGTTCTTTGGTTCATACTTGTGCAAATACACAACATCATCGATGTTGACTGGAATAATAATATAACGATTGTGTGATCATGTAAGAGTGTATGCTGATAATTCCCCTAGCTATAGATGGAACAGAGAATTTGGCAAGGTTCTCTTGTGATTTTGTGTTTTGTTGTGTAGTCGACGATATGAGGGGAAAAGTGATTTAGTAGTGGTGAAGAAGTAAATTTTTGTTGGCTGCTTAAAACCAGTTCGGCTAACAAGTTCGAATGAGATTTCTCTAAGTGCTGAATTAAAAAGCAGGGATGGTGTTTAGGTTGATGTATGGACTATATCGTGGTGAAATTGGAATAATCTCGTGGTTTTGATACTGAATGAATATTGGTTGAGAGAGAATATTACTTTTTCACCACTTGATGAATTAATCATTCGGTATTCAGTTGAATGAAAAGAATGATGATATTGTCTAGGAATATTTTATTATTTTTTTTATGGAGATTTTTTTTTCTCAAAAAATGACAAATATTTCGGAAAATACGTTCTGTTTTTAATAGTTTTGAAATTGAAAACTAAGAATAATAATAAAATACTTTAGCTTTTTTTTTGTTGATAATTTGGAGGGGTGGCAATTATAATTAGAATGACATGATAAGCCACACATTACTTTTTTTCTTTACTATCTATTATTTTGATTCCAATTATTAAATGTGTGAATTCTCATGAAACCTACTCCCAAATAAATATAAATTAACAAAATGCAATAATAAACTTGTCAACTATCTATGATTATTGCGAAAATAATAATGAGTAGCTTATCACGTTATTCCGATAACGCCTTCAATTATTAATTTTTTATTATAGATTAATGTATGCATGGATGTATGAAGAAATATGAAGATCAAGACCAATTTCATTTTGTGTATCATGGGCTAGAATTTAAAGTAGATACCATCTTACTTAGGTCTGATGATTTTAAAAATCGACGACTAAAAGGGCAAACAGGACACAATATTAAGCTCATTCATGAGAAGGCGGTTTAAACTTTACTTTTATTTAACAATTACCTATTTGGAACAAGAAATTTCAAATTAGGAGTTAAACATAATGTAAAGACCGTTTATTTTTTTTTTCTTAGGCAGTTAAATGCCGAGTGTGCCAAACACAAGTTTCTTTTTAAAAATGCAATGAAATGAACAAAATTAAATTTTGTCCATGTATTATGGCTTTATTAGTAAGAGGAAACAGAACGTCGTTCAAGTGGATGCTCGTACGCTGAGTCAATTGGACTTTATAAGCGAATAATCCGAAATCTTTGTGTAGAACTCTCCTCAGTGAGAAATTTTGAAATGTTGAGCTGTTGAGTTCGATGGCGAGTTGATGTCTCACACTCTCGCTTATAGCAGCTATATTCTCATCTGTGCGCACCGTACGACAACGGGGACCATGAGTGTTATCCACTAGCATACGAGTCTCAAGACCTTTTTGCACAAACTTGAGTACAGCAGGCGCGGTGTTTGGGATACACAGCACTCAATTTTGAAATAATATTTCCCAACGTTGTTCAAGCGTAAGGCGATTCATTTCGTTCCGCAGGGGTATGATACTGACTTTCTGTTAAGATTTCGGGCGGGAAACACCTGTCAGCGTCAAAATAATTTTTGATTTAAAAACAAACCACTAGATGGTCCACCCTTTATATCTAAGAGTTTGTATGTGATTTGATCGTCTTGTAGTTCTTTTTAAAATGTATGCAAAGTGGCAGTAAAATTCTACTATGAACTATTGGGGAGTATAAAATTCACTTTCACGCAAAAAAAAATGTTTTGAAGACAAAACAACATTTGGTAGTTAAATAGCTGTTGGTTGGTTTAATGGTTGTTGAAGTATCCGGTGAAAGAACCAGATAATTCCATATTTTTGAATGTTTGACAAAAGCTGTCTCTAATATCGGAGAAAATATATAATATATTTTTTTTTTGAAAGAGAGCATAACAACTCAATAATTAAGTTCAAAACAGATTTAAAAAACTGCTCTTGTTATTAAAAAAAATATTTGTTTTAGCACCGGCTTTTGGTTGATATCATTGTCAAACACTAAGAACTGAAGCACCAACTGTGAAATTTCAATAGAAAAAAATGCTTTGTGTAAAATTTAAGTACATATTCAAAGTGCAATAATGAGTCAACTCCGGTACAAAAAGGGGTCTAATTTAGAATTTTACTACACCTAACAACTCAGAATATGCGATTTGATATTTATTATTTCTGCATCAAAAACATACAATTGATAGCTCAAGTGACCTCAACTCCAAAGTGCATTTCGCCCAGTCTGACCATGACCACGGACATTATTATTCTAGGTGTCTGAATTTGATCAAATATCAATCAATTAAAAATAAAATTCACAGTCTATTAGTGCTATAAATTTTATAAGAGTCGGTAAACATCTTAGAATTGTACGGCAGCATCTAACTGATGAGCCCACTGTCGTACCGGGGCGAAACGCACCTTGGAATTGAAGTCACTTGAGCTTTCAATTGAATTAAATTCAATCACTCAACTTAAACCGAAATAATTTTCATATCTTCATTGATCAAAAACATACATATTTATTTTGACAAAATCAAAATTTTAGTTGAATTAGTACGATGTTAAGGCTGTTTTGGTATGACACTTGGTTAAAATGACGGTTTTGCAAATTTTAATCGAATATAGCATCATACTTTTTCTACCCTTTTATTACAGTTAAAATCGTCGAGTTCCTATTTTATTATTTTAGTTAAGTGCTAACTTCATATGACTCTTTGACATTTACAAACATAAACACAGGTCTGATTGCTTAGTTTCTTACATGAACTGCCATACTTTAGGTGCGTTCAAAAGTCAATTATTTAAAAAAAAAATAGTCTTAGCACAATACTAGTTAAAAAATGTTATTAATCTACCTACTTAAAAGTTAGAAAATTCTAAATAGCATCATACAAATACCTTGATACTAAGCTAATGTATCTACATAATTATGGTAATGATTTTTATACCGATTTAAAAAAATATTAAAAATTTAAAACAAAAACTATTTGTTTTTTATATATGGTAAATATTTTACAAATACAGTGGACTCAGCCATCATTTAATTAATATGAGCAATGAATTGCTGGACTTAATTTGAGAACATGTTCATAATGTATTTACTAACTCTTATGATTTTTAACAAAGAATCGAGTTTTGAAATGAGAATAAATTAAGTCAATATTGTGCTCTTAAAACTAACAGACTAGTTGAAGTGAAGTGTGAAGTTTTAAAAAATATTCGATTTAATAAATACTGTGTTCATTAAAGTCATGGATTTCCTTGATTCCAGTTCAAATTGTCACGTTTCTCCATACAATGTAAGTATTTATATTATTCACTTTTTAACAGGTCCGTAGCAAGGGAGGTGGCAGAATTGTAATGCTTCATTACAAGCATAGAAATTTAGAAAACAGATGAGATTTTGTTGAAATCTCAAATGAATTTTTTCTCACAAAATCGTATTTCAGATAAGTCGAATAGGCTGTAAGTAATGCTTGACGAATTTAAGTTCACCAAGCAAAAACAAAACAAATTTTGAAAAGTAAAATATTTTCATCAAAATCTTCTCGATCGTTTTGAAAGTTGTATACGTCGGAGATCTGGGATTCGAATCTCCAAAAAACATAAAAATTTTTGTGTATTTCAGCTGTATGGCTGGGACACTTGGAGCGTATGGACACCGACGCACCAGCCCGTCGAATCTTCAAATCCACCCCTGATGGTCTGCGCAGCAGAGGAAGACCTCACCTCAGGTGGCGCGCACAAGTGGAGAGCGACCTCAACCAACTTGGAGTGCGTAACTGGAGGCAGCTAGCTAGGGACCGAGCTAGCTGGAGGGGCTTGTTGGTTGAGGCCTTAGTCCACCCTGGACTGTGAGCGCCATCTAAAGTAAAGTAAGTTCAGCTGAATGCTCTTTTGCAAAGAAATTTTTGGAGAGAATTCCTTATCATAAAAAGATGCCTCTCATATTAGCCCTTGGGATGCGGTACAAACTTGATGATAATGATGGACTTATAGCCATATTTCACTTAACATCCACAATATAATCTTACTCCTCAAAGACGTGTATTTCCGGGATAAATTCTGTCTTTCAACCACTTTCTTAGACAAAGGTATAAATCGTTATGATACGAGTACAAATGTTATCTAGCATCCCACAAGTTTTACAATTATACATATATTGCCACTTGAATCATGCTAATAGTACCATGTCACATTAATGAGGATAATCATCATGCCATACGCATCATGTAACGAATTTGACAGCTCCGTTAATTGGCCTTATTGAGTTTCTGGTCTTTTAATTTTTTAAATTCCTATGATAAGATTTGATATTTTAAATAAAAAAAAATATAGTATTTTGATCATAACAAAATCCAGTTTATTGCATAATTTTATTTAGATACGTTCCATGCCATAAAATTACTATCTTCTATCGAAGTTACACAAATAATATAAGTAATTTTGGCTTTTTGAGAATTGATTAAAACTTAGAAAAAGCTTTTTAACAAAAGGATGTCAAAAAATTGGTTAATAAAGCTTTTTTTGTCTTCGATTGTTCCAAAGCATTCTTCGTAGGTTATATTTGGTAAAAATGTAAACAGATTTATTGTTGGTGCATTATAGGTTATATTTTAACTAGTGGAAATAAGATGTCTAAAAAATACGTCTATTGTTAAAAATTGGTAAAATTGCGTAAACAAACAAACATACCTAAAGTTATTTTTAGAAAAAATGTTTCATTAAAATAGCCATTTGCATTCCTCGTCTTAAATAATTTAACCGTAATACTCGTGCATCAGTTTATCTTTGAGCCCAACCTCGGATACACTGCTAAATTCAGAGATTCTTTCTTTAGCCAAACTCTACGAATGTGAAATATTTAACTAGGCTCAATATTTTCCCCACAAATTCGAAACCAATGTGCTTCGGTATCTTCTTTTAAATCCTCTTCAACTTTAATAAAATGCTCAAACATTTCTAGGGTTGTCAAAATCCCTTTAGTGTGCGTAAAATTATAAAAAGATGACAGACTCAAGAAAATTAAAATTTAACGTTTTTGACTTAAGAACAACTTAAATAAAATCTGAGTTTTAAGTTTTTCTTAAGTTAAAGTTCTAAAATCGTATACCAAATAAATTTTCTTTTCAAAGGAAGAACTGTTAGTTTGGTGCTGAATGACAGACGGTGTTTTAAAAAATTACTTTATTTTTAATATGAGATTCTAATTTTATCAAAATGATAAGAATCGTTTTTAAGCAAAATAAATATTTAAACTTGAGCCGTTAAAGAAAAATGTAACGTTTCGAAAATAAAAAATGTTTTTGTTAAAAGAAATTTTCAAAAAAAAAAAAAAAAAATCTGTTAAAAAGTCCAATAGAACTTTTTTTGATTACTGACTTTATCTTAAGAAATTTCTATGAATCTGTCCATGTGAAAATTCTTTTAATTTTTCAGTACTATAGGCAGAAATACACCTATCGAACAGGTTCTATTTGAAATTCATTTCGGTTCTTGGAGTTCCTATGCTTTTTGGCCATAAGTCCTAAGCTCACCCCCGAAATAATACCTGAGCGCAAATGATCTGTTAAAGCTAAACAAATTTATTATTTTCTGTCAACAATGCAGGAAAATAATTATTTTCATTTTTGGAGTTTTAGCAATATTCTCAATATACAATTGGCCTTAGTGTTCGCCTTTTTGACGATTGTTCTCTCCATCTTTAACTTTAATCAAAACGTTGATCATTTAATCGAGCGATCAATTTAGTCTTGTACTAAAATGTTCCCATCAAAACGAAATACCAAATTTCGACTGAAAACTGTTGATATTTCAAATTAATGGAAAAAGATTTCATGAAGATTTTAATGAAATCCAAAGAAAACTCTGAATTTCAACGAAATCTTCCTTCACTTCCTACACTAATTTGAGATCCCAACATTCTTAACCTGAAATCTCGGATCTCGGTTTGGTGAAAATAGTATAGGTATTACTTCGTTTACACACGAAAACAAAAACATCATTCACAATTGTTTTTCTTTTAAGTCTTACAAAGCTAATTATTTCTTGAAAGCTTACTTAATCAGAGAATAAACAAAACAAAAAAAAAATGTCAAACATTTTGTTTTCTGTTTTTTTTTTTTTTAAATTCTTAATAAAAATAAAAATTCTGAAAACTATAAAGATTTGTAGTTTTAACATTTCTATTTATTCTAGGGGAACAAACTGTTCGAAGGTAATTAAATTTAAATTTTTTTACAAATTTTCTAATTGTCAGTACTTAAACTTTTTTGAATGTTGTGACCACTTTGGACCAATATTGTTCTCTCGGTAGAAAGGGATTTTTTTAACCATCTAAGTAATTTAAAGATTCATTTGTTTCTTTAAAACTAAAGATTTTCTCCCCTTTTATAAACGTAGGTATGTGCGCATATGAAAAACACATAAATGTTACTAAAAATTAAAATACGATATTACACATATTTCATTTCAGAAACAATTGTTCCACCTAGAATTGATTTGCTTTTGTATTTTCTTATGAATCTGTTTATGTAAATCCTCTTCAATTTTTAATTTTGATCAGATTACAGTTTTTGTTTTATATTTCTTACCTAAGATGTAAGGTAATGTAGAGATGTAGAGATTTCATTGAGATTTTGTCAAAATTTCCATAAAATCTTTTCCATCAATTTGAAATATCATAAGTTTTAGTATTAAATTTGAATGGGAAATTTAATTAATAACACAACCCATCGCATTTGATCGTATTTTAAATGTGGTTTATGAAAAGACTTTATAAAATGACCCCATTTTGGGAATTTCCTTAGCAAATATAATAACCTAACGAGTGTTTGAGTGAAAAGATATGTTTGTTATTCTGGGAAATATTTACACAATTTACCACTCAATTTTGGTTGTAACATTTGGTGGGAAATTTCTTACTTGAGTATAATATTACACTCATCAGCTTTTTGAGAGGAAATTTGTTGTACTCACTCTTGAATTTTACGTCACTCAATGAATTTTAATGATTATGAGTGGGAAAATAAGCATTTTGAGTTATTTGAAAAAAGCCATGCAATGTGTTGAAATTTTTAAGAAAATCATAAACTCATTTTTTGACAATTAAATTGTCAAAATATCAAACAGTTCGATAGACTTATACATTTTATTGGTGAAAAGTTTGCAATAAACTTCAAATATGCTTTATTTAGCTTGATTTGAAGATTTAGAAAGTGAACATTGAAATTCTAGATATACCTAGGTAGAATTCGATTCATATATGAATTTATGTACATTATAAGTAGCAGGTAGGTACGAGCTTCGTGTATAAACTTTATAAAGTTTGTATGCGAAGGCAGGAGTATCTATGTACATATAAGTACCTGTATATGTATAATGTATGTGTATAAGTGTACAAAGAATTGAATATCGATAAACTCTGTTCATTGTTAAATATGAACGTGGGATATGAGATTGCTTTTCTGCTTTAATTTATTAGGTATATGTAAATCAGAATTATGTATAACTTATGAGGTAGTAGGTAAGGTAATTATCTATAGGTGCATAAGCACTCTTCTTTCCAGCACCCAGAACTGCTGATAGCTATTTAAAAGTCACTCACGATCAAATTTATTTTCTTTTTTAATCACTCTCTGGTGACCTATGGTAGATCGGTAAGGGTTGAGGTTGAAGTAATTCATGGATTAGAGTTGAATTTTTTTGGAGTATGAACAAGTCACAGCAAGATATTCGGCGTACGAAATATTGAAGGATATAAAATTGATAGGTATAAAACGGGATTTACGGTTAAGATGTGTAAACATCAACGTTCGTCCGAGTGCCGAATATTTGTTATGGAACGAACGTACCTAATAAATATACAAAATAATTCAATCATAAAATCAACATTCTTTTTTGTTTTAAGAAATAATACATTTAATATAATAATAATTAAATTCAATGAAAATGATAAATGAATGGCTAAATCTATTTTCTCTATTATTTTAGTTTTGTGACTTTGGATATATTCAAATCACGAATCTATTTTTGCCACAATTTATAAATTTCATTTATCCTTAAAACCAAAATAGTTTTAGTGTAGTCCAATTCACGAACATCAACTCGCCATCGATCTCACCAGCTCAACATTTCACGCACTAGTCTGAGGAGAATTCTGTACAGAGATTTCGGGTTGTTCGCTTACAAGGTCCAATTGACTCAACAATTGAAGGCGCACAACCATCGTTATTGTTTCTCATTTTGCTCATTTTGAAAAAAAAACTTGTATTTGCCCCACCCTTTATATGTATGTATTTTTGGAACGTGTCCTATTGCATCGATAGGAATATAGTCGAAGGCGCCAGTTATATACATATGCATACGTAGCTATGTATCATTGAAACTTGTCATTGGCTTTTTAATCGTTAATTTCAAGACGGTGTTCACATTGGACTAACTCCTCCGAGTTTTTTTTACGTCTCTGCAGTATAGTTAAATATTGTTAGAAAAAGAACGCACCACTGAACTCCGCTACGTAACGTAAAGTTTGTTAGACTTATGTTTAAACAGGGATGTTGTCTAATACAGCATTCAATTTGTACACCTATATTCAAACAGAGATGTTATTTGATACGAAATAGACTGCTTTTACACGAAAACGATTTTTAATCTCTTTATTTTTTGGCTTCTTTTCGATTGCCTTGATGCTTTTAAATACAACAGTTTTTAACAAACATTATCTTTGTTTAAGCGAAAAGGAGTAATCTCTTTACCATCACTATTTGCTCGGAGCATTTATACGGGCATTCACATTCTCAAATTTGTTTGAAAAGCACCACGGCATGATGAATATTTGATGAATCAAGACTATTAGCCTTCACATTCATCAAAACTTTGATTTTCATATTCTAAGTCTGCATTTTCGGAATATGCAGAAAACTTATATTAATCTAATAAAATGCACCTGAGTTACTATTGCTTGTAAGGAAGGCAGCTCGAGAACTTCATGGAAAATGAAATTTGCTTCAGGCTCGACAAGCATGCATTCACATTCTCAAATATGCTTGTCATGCAGCCAAAATATTAAAACATTTTGAAATCCATCCAACATGCTTGACAAGTCGCTGGATGGAGCGTTCACATTATAAAAACCAAGCAAATTAAGTTTGCGAAATATATTTGAGAATGTGAACTTCCCTTCAGTTTGACACTTGGAGCCTGATTTTTGTTCGTTTCGTCTTTTTGACAGTTTAGGTAAGGGTGTAGAAACGTAGCTTCATTTCCTTGCAAATGTCAACCGATTGCCCTCAAAATGCATTTTTCCGAAACATTAAATAAAACGCAATCATTATGTCTATCACTAACGTGAAGGGGATTTGCTCAACAGATTAAATGAACCAATGAAATTTTATACCTGATGCTTCGTCTTTTTGAAAAATTGGGAAAAGAAATGTTGAAGGAATGAAGATGTTTAGTTCTAACTACCAAAGTACTAAAATCCAGGTTTCAATCCATTGACACTATATGCGAACTCTTTTTGAGGCGCCTCATCTACCGCCGGCATATGTAGATGTTTACACGTCAAAAAAGGCGTATCTCCATTTCTCTAGATTAGAGATAAATGTATTTTAATGTTTTTGGTTTTCGCACGTTAAATTATATGTTTTTGAAAATTGAAGAAAAAGTATGTTATTCATGATATTAAGTTATTTTGGTTATTTGTTGTTAGAAAAATGTAGCCGTTTTGTTAAGTAATAACACCTAAGATATGGAAATGCTCTTTTTTACTTGGTGAAGACACTTAAAATTTGCCCAAAATTTAGAATTAAATAAGTTGGAAAAGGTTTTTTAATTTTTTCAAAAATAAAAATAAAGATAGAAACAAAATAGGTGCATAGCATATGCAACATGATACATGAAAGGCACATAAGCACAAAATATTGTAAGCCATACGCAAAAAGCCACATACGAGTATGTGCAGTTTTTCCTTAGTAAATGGCAGATAAGCCTTTTTTGCTTTGGAATTGTGATTTTGAGCCATTTGCAATTGAAAATATATTTTTTTTTTGTTTCCACACAAAAATAAGACACTGTTTTACGATTCCAAATATTCCTCAAACTCAATTTTTGATTTTTGATGCTTAGGTTAGGTTAGGTTAGGTTGAAGTTGATACACTTAGACCAGAGTTGAACCCACATGAAACTAGAGATTTTCTTCCAACTCGTACCATTTGGAGCTCCTTAAGCGGGGGAATCTGCAAATGTCTGTTTTAATAAGATCACTATCACTAGATTCCTCGAAGAAAAACTCTACAAGATGGAGCCTACGTCTAGGGGATAGAGCAGGGCATGCATGTAGGAGATTTTTTTTAACGCTCACGTGCGTTTTTCTAAGGATGAAAATATAGCTAGCCGGTGGTTACTATATACAGAGCAAACATTGGCATTATTTCAATACTTATTTTTCAAGGGTTTAATCCAAATATACATTACGAAAGTTCAACAAAGTGTTTTCTCTTGTAACATGAGTCATCGGTGTATTTGTCTATACGTCCAGGTGTACATCAAGCATGAGAAAAAAAAACACTTTATAGAAAACAAATTCGGGAAGAATTTAAATTGTATGTACTATAGAACTCTTCATCCCAGTAACATTAATACAATAAAATAATAAGCAAATTATTTCTTTCATGAAACTTGACGAACAATTTTTTTTTATAATGAGGAGAATTAAAAAACAAAAAGAGTTTAAAAAACGTTTAGGTTAAAAGGGTGTTTTTGAATGGAATATTATTTTACCTAATCTTTGAAAAAATACATTCACCTTCACTTAAAAAGGACAACACCCTATTTGGGGTTGTTGTATCATTTTAAATTAGCATCTATAAAGTATTGAAAATACTGTAAAATCATGTACTATGTACTACACTAATTATACAAATTTATAATATTAGTTCAATAGGTCTCGAAAAAACATCCCTTTACCATTTCACAAATTTTCTTAATGACTTTTCATTTTTGGTTGCCTTGGCACGCCAAAGTCTCCTTTAAAAAAAAAAAACATACAAATATTTTTATCGAGTCTTGATACTTCATTATGATGCAAAGTATTTACACAAAGTTTCAAGACGTAACGAATTTTGCTGATTTATAGGCCCTTTTATACCTGTACTAATACAATAGCGCAACAGCTTATTGAGAACTATGGTCTAGTCTTTTAAGAAATAAAATAATAAGCTAGTCTCTTGATTCTTGATTCTAGAAATATAAGTGATATACAATTTTCTTCTTAGTCATAACCCTTTTAATGACAAGAGATACTCTTCAAGGATTTGTCACTTTCTCGGAAGATGAAGATAAATCATTCGATTTAATCAGAAAAATAATAATTAATTAGTTTTTTTTTTTTAAATTTAATTTTGATCAATTCTATTAAATATGTGGTATAATCTGATTTTGAAATCCAGATAGGTTCATAAATAGCAAGACTCTTTAGAGAAAAAAAAGTACGCATACGCCATAGTGATCAGATTTAAAATAGCTTTAAAAATAGAAAGAAACGGGACTATAAAGAAGTTTCCATATAATTTAGTGTCTCTATGTTTTTGACGCCACTATAATCTATTAATTTTTTAATTATGAGTTATGTAAAGGGAGTTTTATTAACTTTAAATTGGCAACAGTGTTTTCGATGACAGCGGATCTTAAAGTTCTGAGTTGCTTAGAGGTTATAGTTTGGGTTTGGCAATTCATCTTGAATAGACTCATTGCAGAGAAATCATTAATGACAAAATTTATCTTTCAAATAAGTCCAATTTCATGGATATTAAAAACATTTTTCTTTGTCTTATTTCAAATTAAAGCTCTTAAAAAAGTATCATTTATTAGTTAGCTAGCATTAAGATATATGCAAAATTACAGCATAATCGTATTGATTTTTTTAATTTATTAACATATTAATGCAAGAAATTATTTTATTTTTAATAATTTTTAAACTATATATTGATTAAAAAAAGCTTATAAAGAAATAAAATGCATTTGGTGGTGTGACAGTTCGTAGAGAGAGAACCAGTGCCTAGTGGTTTACATCTGTCAATCATTTCTGGACGCATATTTTGGGCAAGAAAAAGATTAGAGATACCTATCATAGAAACTATTGGCTTATGGTAGCCAAAGTTAAGTTAAGTTAATTAGGAATAATTAAAAAAGTTTTAAAAATGGCCGAATTTTTGCTAATTTTAAATGACATTAAGTATACTTTTACAATTAAGTGCTCGTCTAACTCAAACAGCAGTATATTGTTTCTTATCTTTTGAAGGTATACTTTATCCAGATAGACAAGAGACATTTTTGATACCAAAACAAATTTAAGCGAAAATGTTAACACCAGTTTTTTTTTTAATTTTCTTTAAGGATTTTGTAACTCAAAAGCCTTCTTTGATCTTTAATTTTACTATATTACGAACAAACTTGTACCTTAAAATGTACATATGTACGAATATATATATATATATATATAGCCAAATGAAATTTCAACACTGAATTTTGAATAACGAAGCAGAGTTTTTATATTGAGAATAAGCGATAGTACTTATCTCATAGAATAATGTAAAAACTTATAAATAATCTCAATTAATCCAGACATTTCAAAAAAATATTTGTTTTGAAGTTGTTTGTGTTCATTTTTATTTTTTACTTACGATATTTAGGAACTATGTTTATGCAAGTTATGGATTCGTAAGCAAATCGAACTCGAGATTTTTATCTTTAATTATTTTTCATGAACACTTTTTTTAAGACCAAAAATAACGGTATCTGCCGCACAAATTGTTTTCAAAGTTTTGGAAAATATTATTTTCTCAAAAATTGTTCCACATATTAAAAAAAATATAAAATTTCCCAATAGAACTTGTTTTTTGTTTTTGATTTTCTCAAAAACGGTACAACTGATTGTGATCATTTTTTTTATGCTTAAACTCCTTAAAAGTTTGAAAAATATTGTGTAGGTATTAGAATTTTCACAATTTTTTTTTTGATTTAAAAAAATAATTTCAATCTTTTTTCGAAATATCCATGCTCTTTCTTTTAATCTTGTAAATTACCAGTTTTTAATACTTTCTACAAGATGTATGCACAAAATTAATTTTTTCTGAAAATAAATACAAATGTTAAAAAATGATTTTCGATAATCGTATTTTTCTCAAAAATTTTATTTTTGAAATTTAAATTTTATTTGCATAATAATAAAAGTTTTAAAGTGGCGTACTATACATTTTTCTTAATTTGTTCTTAATTTTTTTATAAAAAATCTTATTTTTTTTTAAGAAACAACGATTTATAATTTTTTGTCTTGCTTAAATTCATATGTGCTTAAGAAATCACATGCCATTCTGTTTTTATCTCCAACTACTAAAAGAGTTGTTTAAGCCTTTAAAAAACGAATATTATGCTTATGAACATTTTTCTCCAATGAAATTCATTTTTAAAATTTCAAGTTTATTACTTAGGAACAAGTTTGTGCGACCCGGTCTTGCATTTTATTTTTTGTTCTGTTCGAGTTCTTTATTTGTAATTTTAGGGTTATTTAAAAAAAATGGTTACCCACAATAGTTGGAAGAAATGTTAAAAATTACAAATTACGAAAAAGTTAGACAAAGTCTCGGAACTTAACAACTGCGTTCAGTAGACCCGGTTCAATTCCTTTAGGATAATTGTTCAAAATTTTGCGCAAGTATTTCAAAACATTTATCTAAAAGATCCATTTATATTACTTTATACGTTACTTTTTTTCGGTACATAGAAGGAATGTACTATATGGCAATTACATGGTGTATGCACATACTACTCGTATCGTTAAGCGTTTTGAAGTTTGAAAAAGTAGGAGGTCATTCAGTTCTATGTCTGTTTTGCTATGGCCTAAGCGGTTTGGTCGATATTCTTTAAGCTTTTTGTTTATTCCCCCGAAATACATTTTTTAAGACCAAAACTAACAGACAATTTTTATCGAAATTAAAAAAATGTTCTGAAAAACTGTTTCACTAATTTTATTTAGAATAATTCGAAGAATAAGAGTTCATACAAATTTCCGAAAAATGGCAATTAATAGTACCTCCCATTGAATCACTATTTGTGAATTTGATTTTTTCAAAAGCGTTACAACTAATTTTAATTAATTTTTAAGTGCTAAAGCTTCTAAAATGTTAAAATAGTAATGCGTATCAAATTTTACAATTTTTTTTTTACTTAATATTTCGAAAACCACAAAGTCAATCAACTAGACACGCAATAACTTTTAAAACCGTTTATACCATACAAATGCCAAAAAACTGTTTTGAAAAATGTTGTTTTTCTCGAAAACGGCTTCAAGAATTTTGATACATTTTTTTCTGTATCCGTGAGTTATTATCACGCTGATATTTTCAAAGTAGAACAATTATTTTTGAACATGTAATATCAATTTATCATATTTTGAAAAATTATAATTTTAATATCAAAAACTTAAATTATAAATTTATTGATGTTTAACACAGTTCTTGCATAGTGTGATTTGGCACAGAGGTAGCGCATTTGGTTAGTGATAAGGAGACCATAGGTTCGAACCTCCATTGAACGAGAAAATTCTTTTTTTTATATTAATGTTTCACAAATTTCATATTTATATGGTCATCATATTGTCGTTGTGACATAGAACCTTTTTTTTTTATTTTTGACTTACTCATTAGCGGATTAATAAATTTAAATCATCCTTAAGAAGCTTATACAAAATTTAAAAAAAATATTGCATATCAATTTAATTTTTGTTTTGAAAATTCGGTTTTTCAAAAACAGTTCAATGTTATATTTAAAATTTAATTTTTATATGCACAGTAAAAAAAAAATTAAATTAGCACATCATTTTTTTTAAATGTTTAACAAACCTATAAAACAAATCATTTATAAATAATTTATTTAACCAAATAGCAAATTAATTTAACCTAAATGCAAATAGATTTAACACAACAAAATTCAACCCAACCACAAATCGATTTAAGCAATTAGCAAAGCAATTTAATTTATAAGCAATTTAAATTTATTTGTTTATAGACTTAATGGATTTGTTAATTGTTTGAACCGATTTGCGTTTGGAATAGATCTATTTGCATTTACGTTAAATTGAATTATTTTTTTTAAATTAGTTGAATTGCTAATGGCAAGAATCTAATAAAACATATTTTTAGTATGCATTTTGTCATTACTTTCCAATAATTTGTAGACCAATTGTAGCTTCAAATTTTAATTAAATACTACAATCTTAAAGATCCGATAATTAAAACTCAAGCATTAGCTAACCAAATTGACCTGTTTTCAAGATTTTATTATTTTTAAGAATATAATAAAAGTACCACTTCATATAAATTGACAGCTATTAAGCAATTGGCAGTTTTTTGGAAGAAGATTGAGGTCATAACTGTGTACAGTACTTTTTTAAAAAAGTGTGAAGTTTTTCATCAACTTTTGAATTTCGAAAAATAAAAATCTAAATGTGCAGCTTTTCACATCCCTTTATCATAATTTTTGTGCACAAATGTACCCCGATATTCTAGCTTTTTTTAAAGATCTTTATGTGAATCGTTTACAACAAAATATAATTTTGGGTCAAGCTTTTAAACATTTCCCCTCCCTGTTATAAAAATAAAACTCTGGGAACATAGATAATTGTATGATTTCTTTTAATTTTAAGTTGATTTTCATTATTGTGAACATATTCTAATGGGAAAATTATGGAAATAGTTTAAAACTTGCCTGTACCTAAGAAAAAGAAAGATATGTTTGTGTATGGAATGGACTCTTTTTATCCTAAAAACGAGATTGGGGGAGAGTACGATAACTTGGCCGCCAAGATTTGATAACGGGTTTTTGTAGGGGGGTCAAAAACAAGCACTTTTTACTATTGGAGGGGGGGGTCTATCTCCCTCTGTTTAGGAGGTAGGGGCACTTTTAGAAAAAATGGTTTAAATTGAAAAAAATATATTAAAAAACAACGGCAACACCTACAATAAAGTGCTATACTGCGTTTGAAAACTAGAAGATTGTTCTATAATCCTGCATTTAAATTTTATTACTCTTATCAATAGTTTTTGAGAAATTCGCATTTAAAGACCAAATTTTGATAAAAAAAACGCGAAAAAAATGTTTAGACCGGTTGTTTTCAAAATTGTGAAATGAAATTGTAAATTAGCTGATATGTGTTTCATGTATCTATCAGTTCTTAATCGAACACAAAAAACCGCATGGTTCTATGTCCTCTAGTTTTTGAGAAAATCGAAAATTACCAAAACTACTTTTTTTGATTTTTGGTGGTGACGGTGATTCCATTTTAAGGATTAATGTTAATAAACATAATGAATCTTGTTAGTTCAGTACCGCAATTCATTTAGCGTTACCCAGAATGCACCATGAGGAGGTAGAATTGCATCTGGGTCAGTTATTTTGTCAGTTAGTCAGTCATAGTTAGTTAAAAATGGTCAAAATGTATTAAAAAGGTGTGTAAGTCTCGTCAATAAAGCCATCGTCCGTACTATAACTGTCGAGTTCGTTAAGTTACTCTTTTATGGTGGGAAGCCGAGGATGTTTTGGCGGTAAAACGCTTTCTAAATTTTCGCTCTGAAGGGTGGGAGGATCGATGTCTTTTAACTGTAAACCCTCACATATATCACCATCGGTATAACAAGGGTAAACTTTTTTTACATCTGATAAAAACTCTATTATTTGCGAACACCAGTCGTCCTTATATTTCCTTTCTAGGCAGTATTTTCGATAGAAAAATAGTGCCATGTATTGGTGAACATGGTCAGAAGTTTGTTTTGGTTTTCAAGATCGTTTATTGTATTTAGTGGACATTGGATAAATAGAATAAATTTGATTTTTTTTAAATACAGATTCTGTGAATGCAAAAGAAACTTTGCATGCACCCAACCTCGCACCTACCCCAAATCCTATAGTGTGCCCAAGCAGGGGGGTTGCAGGGGGGCAGCATGGCCCTCCGATACATACTTTACTGTTTATATATTGTAATGTTGGAAGCTAGCACTGATTTATTTATGTAAGGAAGCAAAAAATATCAAACATTTTGTAGAAAAGTAGTTTTAGTTATTTTCGATTTTCTCAAAAACCAGAAGACATAGAACCATGCGGTTTTTTGTGTTCGATTAAGAACTGATAGATACATGAAACACATGTAAGCTAATTTACAATTTCATTTCACAATTTTGAAAACAATTGGTCTAAACTTTTTTTTTCACGTTATTTTATCAAAATTTGGTCTTTAAATGCAAATTTCTCAAAAACTATTGATATGAGTAATATAATTTAAATGCAGGATTATAGAAAAATCTTCTGGCTTTCAAACGCAGTATAGCACTTTATTGTAGGTGTTGCCGTTGTTTTTTAATATTTTTTTTTTCAATTTAAACCATTTTTTCTAAAAGTGCCCCTACCTCCTAAACGGGCGGAGATAGACCCCCCCCCCCTTCCATAGTAAAAAGTGCTTATTTTTGACCCCTCTACAAAAATCCGTCATCAAATCTTGGCGGCCAAGTTATCGTACTCGTGCCCGAGATTGCACCAGCATCATTGATTACCGAGATCATCCATTGATTCTGGAAGGATACGACCAGTTCAAAAAAAAGAAGATAGCAAAAACATCAAAATTAAACTAAGGTTATGCAAATGTTTGATTAAAATAAGATTTGGATTAAATATATTAAATTAAAGACGTCAAATCTTAAAGTTAGTACCGCTTTGGATAGAACCCCGGTAGGCCGGCAAGTGAAACCTCGACTTTGAAATCACATCACGAATATAAATTCAAGAAAAATGTTCAAATAAATTCATTTTTATTTGCAACTTATAAATATTATGAGTTATATATTCGATAAAAAAAACGAACTTGGGATTTTGATCAATGATCATTACGATGATAGCTAAGATGAAAAAAAAATGGGTCTCGCAATTCTGTCTGCCTGTTCGACTACAGCCTAAGCGACTCGGCCGATTTTCGTTTAACTTGGTAGATAACACATTAAATTGAATATATTTTTTTAAATCCAACAAATATTTAAAAAAAAATTTATATAAAACATTATTTCAAATTTGAAGATGCTCCTGCATACATTTTTTTTTATCGAAATCGGTGGAACCATTAATGAGAAAATCGAAAAGCAAAAACAAAAAATCGTTCTATGACATGTACAAGTCCAAAATGTAGACCATAATATGTACCTTCAATAGAACAAAATCGAGATTAATTAGAGTTTTTCATAACAAATGCTTTTCAGGTACTCATAGTTTTGGAGTTAAAACAACAAAATTCAATTTCGCCTCTACGTAATCACCGAAGACGATTAAGTACCAAGTTTTAAGAAAATCATTTCAGTGACCAAATTCCGCCGGCAAACGATAATAATAAAAAAAATATTATTTCGAAATAAAGAACTTATTCATACACATTCACGATATGGTTGAATAAACAGATTTTGTTTTTTACTCCTCCCCCAAAAATTGGTATGTGTAGTAAGAAATGGCACAACTTTCTTAAACCTGCCTTAAACAAAAAATGCCTTAGTCCATTATTATTCTGACCAACTTATTAATCAGCTATTTTCAACATAAATTTTACAAATCATTGTAGTACAAAAACATATAAATACTGATTGGACTTATGAACAATTTTGGGACTTAAGTGCACTACGACCTTTAGATCTTAACTAGTTTAGATCTTAAACTAGTTAAGGCATCATTATTATTCACTTTTACGTAGGATAGTATATATACATATGTATATGTGATTGAAATGAATTTTCATGATAATCATTGATCATGGACTCACCGATGTTTTATTCATGCAAAAATAAGTTGTATTTGTAAACCTTTTCTCAAGCTAGGTACTTCGTTTCTTCTTTATAATTCTTTTGCCAAAAAATGACAGGTACATTGAGCCCTATGAATTATTAAGTCTTACCTCAAATTAATCGGAAACAAAAACGACAAACATTTTAAGTATAGTTAAACAACCAATTTAGCTCCAACAGACACAAAAAGGAGTTCCATAGAAAGAGAATTTAAAACGAAGTGATCCGCATATAAAATGTAGGTTCCTAAGATATTGAGAAAAAGTCCCCAACGAGTTCACCAAACTTGCAACATAGTTTATAGTTGGTATTCTTCGTACATAATTATACTTACACACGTAGGTTTATGAAAAAGATCTAGAATTTTTCCCACATCCAAAAGCCGTAAGCTATATATATTTTTTTATTATTCGTTCGCCCTCTGTGAAGAGTGCGTCCAATGTCGTGATCGTTCTACACAAACTACATCACGCTGACACAACAGTAATCACTCCATAAAGTCACCACTCATATGGACATATCTGTCGTTGTCGCCAGCAAGGCAGCAAGTCCGAAAGCGTATAGAACCCCCGAACCGATTCCACAGAAAAATACCAACTCGAAAACCAGCAATCCCAATCTGCCGCTCTCACTACGCTCCCTCATAACGAAGCCCCCACGGGCTAGTTATCCAATTTTCGTATTCCGCATCCGACCGCACGCTGAAAGACATTCGCATAAGCATTTGACATAATCCACGTATATGGCAAGGGTACATCAATTGTTCGCTTTGGTGAATAATGGCAAAAGAATTGTACGCAAACGCACCTTACTCTACCGCCCGCCGACACGGCCAGCCATCGCATTGCAGTCCTCTCTGTTTTGGCCAAAGAGCGAGTGCCAGCAACAACTGCATTATCGGTTAATTGGAAATGAATGTAAGATCGGCCTGCAATCGCCTCAGATACCCATAGCGTTGCCATAAAGGGTGGATCTAAGGCTGCTGGTGATGGAATTGTCCAGTGTCCACACGAATCTAGAGAAGAGGAATTCCAGAACAACAGCGAACGTCAAGAATCCCAAAGAGATTATTCTTTGGATTATGATTGCGCCGATTGCGCATTGTGGTTTGGTTATCGTTGGTGGCAGCTCAAGTTGTTGTTGTCTTTTGTCTATATGGACTGCAACTGCAACATGGAATGATTGACGAACAACTTTGATACAGTGCTACATACATACTTATAAATCGCGATTACGTATTCCAAACTCTCCCAGCGGGGTTCATGCCTTTTATGTATTGACCAGCAATAAGTTACCCAAAGCAATTCCAAAACCAACAGCAACACAATACAGAACTAGCCGAACAAGTGCGCGAAAATAGCTCAAGTGTCTTCCCAAACAGGTTGATGTGGCCTTAGCACTCTCTGTCTTCTTAAGTTTGATTTGAAATATGAATTTATTTTTATATTTGTTTTACTTTGCCGGGGAAATATGTATGAGGCGAGTCTCTAATATGATAAGCTATGAAAGCTTAGCGGTAAGCGCCACCCACTCGCCTAGCTCTCTTGTGACAAGATGTTCTCTTAAATTCTCAAGCTTTTTGGTTGAATTTGTTTTTTTGTTTTATTTTTTGCAATTTGTATTCATAAATCCACCTACACTTGAATATATTTATTGAGATAATACCTTTACAAATATTATGATTATATTTGGTGAGCGGTGCGCGCAAAAGAAACTGAGTGTATTTATTTTGTCAATGTGACATGTGGTGTTGCCTGTATGTTTATTATTTTGTATGAATAAAGCTTAGGGTATTGTTAAATCAATACATACTTAATCCCTAACTTTTTTTTTTCGAGGGTACACTTAGATCCAAAAATATTGATTTCGTTTGAAAGCTTTTTGCTTATAAAGTTTTTATTTAATATCATTTTAGCCAGATAAACATACCAAAAACAAAACATGTAAGCAAAGTAGATATGTTCAAAAAAAATTAAATGAGGAACACTCTTTTTGGCTGGAAAACATTGTATTTCTTAATATAGTCTCCATTAAACTCGATACACTTCCTCCAATTTTTCTCCAAATTTTATGATGCCTCAATAACACTAATTCGCGAGCCTTCAAAATAAGCGTTTGTTTCAGCGATGACCTCTTTATTCGACCTAACTCCCTTTCGATCAATTTCTTCATGTTTGCAAACGAAAAATTGTCGCAGGGAGGCTATATCTGGGGAATATGTTATTTTTTATTTATTTATTTATTTATTAATCATTATTCTCTTTTACAAAATTTTACAAAAATTAAATAATTTTACTAACAAAAATACAATAATTACAATGGATAGAGCACAGTTAGAAACATTTTATATTATGCTAATAAAAATAGCGATAATAGTGTTAAATGCCACTTCAAACAAAAATTACAATAAATGGAAAACAAAGTCAATGTTGGATAAGGAAGGAGTTCGTAACCTCACTCATGCAGTTTTGCCGTTACGACTAGGGACTTTCGCGCCGTCCGTCAGTGTGTTGTCCTGTTAGAATACATTTTTTTGTCTTCGTCAAATAAGGTCGTTTTTACTCCAAATCAGCTTGGAGTCGATCCAACAGATCTGTATAATATGCGCCGGTTAACGTTTTATCCTTTTCTACCTTGAATTCGGTGTGAAGTAACACCGTGTGAACTGTCGCCATGATCTTGTTTGCTGACAAACTGTCAAGGTAAGTTTGTCCGGCTTCGATTAACCGAGAGCACTTCATTGTTTTGACTATTCCTTGGTCTCTCTCTACATGTTTCATCCAGGGTTACAAAACAGCGCAAAAACACGGTCAATTTTTCTTGAACATCGCCAAATTTTAAGTTGCCAAACTATTGTGTTTGTTGTCGATTGTGAGTTAATACGGCACCCATTTTTCGGAAATATTTTTCATGTCAAAATATGTACATACATATATAGATGTACATGAGCGTCAAAAGTGAGTAAACACCAATATGATTTCTGGAGTTACATGGAATTCGAACAAACAAATAAACAATGGATTCTTATAATAAAAGTCAATAAAAATAAATCAAAACACAAATAAAAATTCAAAATAGCTTCTTATAATTTTTCCTAATAAAAACTAAACATACTCCATATTAACGCGTCAGAAGTAAGAAAACATCATAAACAGAATATAAGGAGCACAGTAAAACATGATGGTGTGGGGATGTATGGTATGGCAGCATATTCGATCGGGAATCTTGTTTTCATTGAAAGTACAATTAATAATGAAGACTATCTAAACATCCTAAGCAATAACCTTCAACTGACCTTACGCAAATTAGGAATGCTTAGCAATTGAATCTCTTAGAAAGACAATGGTCCTAAGCATACCGCGCAGTTCCTTAAAGAATGAATACTTTATAGGACTTCAAAGCACCTCCACCACCCTCCCCAATCGCCGGACCTAAGCCCTATACAGCATTTATGGGATCATTTGGACCGGAAAATTTCACAAACGGGCCATCAAGAACAAAGATTGAAGAACTGTCCCAAATATCCTCCGATGTTAGGAATAACATTGTTGTTTCCATGTCACGCTGACTAAGAGATGTTATGAAGTCTAAAGGTGATCAAATGATATCCCCAGTTTTTTACTTGAGGTACTATATTTATAAATAATTTTAAGATATAACAGATGTTTACTTACTTTTGACGCGTAAAATAAGAAGAATATTTAGTTTTAATTGGGTAAAAATGCATTCGTTCGTTTTTTGAATATTTATTTTGGTTTTTATTTATTGCTATTAAATAAAAATTTTATTTTGTATTATTGGAATTCAATTTTTGTTTATTTTTTGGTTTCAATTCCATGTAACTCAAGAAATCATTTACTCACTTTTGACGCTCAGTGTATGTAAAATTGAAGTCACTGATCCATGTGATAAGCCTGTGGTCTCTTCAAGCTCGCGTACCTTCACTCGTTGATTTTCCATTATAAAACCTGAGATTTTATCAACGGGGTGATATTATGTAATTAGGTGACAAGAACGTTTGGCATCAGTTGTACTGAAATGACCGCACCGAAATTGAATAAAAAAGTGGTGAATAGTTCCAATTAAGGTGGTAATATCTCCATAGTATTTGTCAATTTTGAATTTGGTTTGCGCGATGGTTTTTTCTCGTAAAAATAGTCTTTAATGAACACTCGAAACTCAACAACTGCAATTTGGAAAAAAAATCGAATTCGAGGTTTTGATCAAAGTTGACATTACGATATATATATTATTACGATATATATATTTTTTGATTTTTTTTTTAAATTCCAATTTTTTTTTGGAAAATCAATATCTTCAAAACGTGTGAATGATTATTTTTTGAAATTATTTCCTAAAGTCTATATTACATATATAAAAAATTAAATTATTATGAAAATGATCTTTGAACTTTGTTTGTATAAATTCATACTTTTCTAGAAATCAGACGGCAATTTTATGTATTAGAACTTTTTTGTCTCATTAAAACCATATTTTATATTAATTTATACATACATACATACATATACAGTTTACGTCGTGCATTTTATTTTTTACTGGAATTGAAGATATAGATTTGGCCGCCCTCTGGTTCGTGCAGGATGGCAAGCCATGCCACAACCGATTTCTTGCGCACCAAATGCCCAAATTGTGTTATAAGCGGTCTTGGTGATGTGTTCCATAATTATTGGGAATCTTTGCTCTTACTAATAAAGCCATAATACATGTACAAAATTTAATTTTGTTCAATTTATTGCATTTTTAAAAAGAAACTTTTATCTGGCCCACCCTTTAATTACAATTACAGGGTGCGTTTTCTATTCCAGGTCGATTTTTTTTTTTTCAATAACTTTCATACTTATTTTAAGGGTAGTCATAATCCTTTTAAAAAATGAAATACAATTTTATACTTAATATTCTATTGATAGATTTTGGTTCTTTAACATTATGTATAGAATTTGATGTCAAAGGCAAGGCACATATACGAGCTCTTTTGAGCAAATTTTCCATAACAATTTCGCAAACTTCTGTTGTAGTTTCAGTAATTTTCTTTCTAATATTGTCCTTAAGCATGAGAGTATAGGGGTTGGTTTATTGTTGTACACCTTTTTCTTCAAGAACACCAAAGAAATAGAAAGGCGTCAAATTAGGGGATCATTGGGGCCAGTCGATATCATCGATTTTTGACATTATTCAGCTGGAAAAAAATTCTTGTAAAATTCTGTGTGTGATGTGGCACCGTCTTGAGCAACCACATACACCCTAGGCATTAACGATCAATTCGAACACATGAATGTTTTCCAAAATGTCTTTATAGATTGCACCAGTATCTGTGCCTTATATAACCCAATCACGCCCGAGCTGGCGCACCATACAGTCACTCTGCTAGAGTGTAGTGATCTTTAGTGTATTAATCAAGGTTTTCCAATAGTGGTATTTCTGTCGAAGTGTGTTTCGTCGCTCATAATGATTTAAAAAAAAAATTATTTTGGGAGCTATAATAATCGAGCATTCCAATTTCGCCAAAGTTGATGGTCATTTCCATGCTCCATAATAAATTATTATACACCACATTCTACGACTGTCAAACGCCAACTAAAAAATTTCATTCACACAAAAATGGCAACCAAATCGACCCGGAGCACAAAACGTACACTGTATATTTAAATTACTTCAAACTAAAAAAAAAAATCACTTCATCAAAAATATTCTGGCACTATGTCCCTAAGCTGGGCATTGGTAAATTAGCTGAAATTGCTATGGATTTTTTAAGATTCCAGAATTAACTGCGCAGCTAAAATGTCTATTTTTCTTTCCAACGGGGGATTTGTTCAAAGTGACATTAGAAACCGGCTCACAGACGAGACGTCTAAGAAGCTAGTCAAGCTAGTTCCTATTAAAATAAGTACCAAGCAGGTATATGAGTGCAATTTGTTCAGTACATTAATTTATACTCGAAATTCAGTGTCCCTTTTATTCTTAAAAAATCATGAAGCTGAAGATCGCTGCATCGAAATTTATGTTTTCATTTAGGATAGCAGATCTCGATAAGTATCAAAGATATTGGAATATTTTAAACGCCAAAATGTTGGGCGCAAATTTTCCTAGGGGCGATGTCCGTTACTTTTTTTAAATTGTATCTCGTTATATTTTATTTTAGTGAGTTTTAAAACTTTTAAGACAAAAAAATTTTTAGGAGAGGATATAGACCGCAATAATTTTTTTAGAAATAAAATAAATATGACCCAATGTAGAATATACGTTTCTCTAGGGGCGATGTTTCTCCTTTTTTTATTTTTTTTTTTATTAAGCTTATTTAACCATGATTTAACCATGAAATTAACAAAAAAAAACAAAAAGTTTGGACCCTTATAACTTTGGATTGACTAATCGTAGGTAAAAAATCGGTACATGAAAAAATTAGAATTTCCAAACTCTAGGGGCGATGTTTTTTGTTTTTTTTATTTCATGTTCTTGAGTTTGGAAATTCTAATTTTTTTATGTACCGTTCTTATACCTACGATTAGTTGATCCAAAGTTATAAGGGTTTAAACTTTTTTTTTTATAACTGTCATGTTTAAAAAAATTTAATAAACAAAAAAATAAAAAAAAAGAAAAAACATCGCCTTTAGAGCTTGGAAATTCTAATTCTTTCATGTACCGTTCTTATACTTACGGTTAGTTGATCCACAGTTATAAGGGTCTAAACTTTTTTTTTTTTAACTTTAATGTTTAAAAAAATTTAATAAACAAAAAAATAAAAAAAAAAGAAAAAACATCGCACCTAGAGTTTGGAAATTCTAATTTTTTCATGTACCGTTCTTATACCTACGGTTAGTTGATCCAAAGTTATAAGGGTCTAAACTTTTTTTTTTTTTTTTTAACTTTCATGTTTAAAAAACTTTAATAGACAAAAAAATAAAAAAAAGAAAAAACATCGCCCCTAGAGTTTGGAAATTCTAATTTTTTCATGTACCGATTTTTTACCTACGATTAGTCAATCCAAAGTTATAAGGGTCCAAACTTTTTGTTTTTTTTTGTTAATTTCATGGTTAAATCATGGTTAAATAAGCTTAATAAAAAAAAAATAAAAAAAAGGAGAAACATCGCCCCTAGAGAAACGTATATTCTACATTGGGTCATATTTATTTTATTTCTAAAAAAATTATTATATCCTCTCCTAAAAATTTTTTTATCTTAAAAGTTTTAAAACTCACTAAAATAAAATATAACGAGATACAATTTAAAAAAAGTAACGGACATCGCCCCTAGGAAAATTTGCGCCCAACATTTTGGCGTTTAAAATATTCCAATATCTTTGATACTTATCGAGATCTGCTATCCTAAATGAAAACATAAATATCGATGCAGCGATCTTCAGCTTCATAAAAAATCACAGAATTAAAAAAATAATTCAAACTAACTTTATTTTTCTAGCCTATATTTATTGCAAACTAACATTGATTTGATTATTAAGTCTACCACAAGTATTCGACATATCAAAATGTCGACAAGGTTTTCGACATATTATGAAATACTCTTGGACGATTTGTCACTTCCCCGCAAGACGCAATACGGCCCTAAAAAACATTGTTGTATCGGCTGCGAATCGAAACCAAAACCCTCCAACGCACTAACTGTCCAAGGGGTACTATAAATAGGTCCCAGAAAAAACTCAGCAGGACTTCTCTCAGAAAAATAATTGTTTCATCTTTTAATTCTTGTTATCTAAATATTCTTAGTAAAATTAAATTGAAATCGACCATTTTCAAGAAATCTGACCCTTATATCTTTTACCAAACCAAAAACAGATGGATTAAATATAAGGGTTTCATATAATTTAAGACAACCAGAAATGCAATATTTAGCAATAATATGATCTGCCATATACTACTAATAAGGTTTACTTGTCACACCTTTCAATCTCAAGCTTATGGAATTCAAATGAAAACGTTTGTAGGTATCTTAAAGTTACCATCCCATTTTTCTCATAACATCTAAATAAATAGAACAGTGTAGATATAGATACAAAGTAGGTTCACCCGTTAGATCAGTAAGCTTTGTTAGCAAAAGGAATAGACCTTATCCGAAATGTAAGTCATACCTTTTTGATGGTATCGCCTGATGTCACATAGATGGAAATCCATTTCTAGACCCCATCGTCGCAGCCAAATGAGAAATATTCAAATCCATATAACAAACTACTGGTACTTTGCGCCTTGGCATATATTGCGGCTCTTATATGAACATGCAGATGGGCTTGCCATGAATAATATTTCATGCAACATTTGCTTCAGCATATATGGTTTCTACCACAATCGTCACCCAACGTACACCCGATAGGGTACCGTCTGGCACCATACGAGGTCATACCCCTGGACAATAGTGTTATCATTAAATCATAAGGCAAGCAGAAATATATCAAAAAAAATATACTTTCTTTGTCAAGAGCCGGCCGTGTTGTGAAAGTCCTCAGAGTCTCAGTCTCTCAGTCCCAGAAAGACAGAACTCAAAACGATATATAAATTTCAATTATTTACCATATCTACATAAGTCCGAGAGACTTACGAGTTAGTAGGTATCTTATTCAAGCTTCGTGTTGCCGAACACTCTATTTGAATAGGCTAAGGTGTGTTGGTTTGGTGGATAAGACAACAAACTTGGCATACATTTTAGACCGCGATGCGAAAAGTGCCCGGACTCAAAGTGACCGAACAATTGCAGATATTCACTGATTACCATTTATAGCGCCTTTGGTTTTGCTTCTAGGCCTCAAGAGCTGAGCATGGCTCACACATGGTAATACATTCTTGCGGCTGCATTACCCAACATTTTGCGATGAAGTCGAAGTGTCGGTCGGTCGACACTGTGGATTTACCCAATTACCCCATCTTTTTTATTTTGTTTTGCCTTTTTTACTGTCTGGAATACTTTGGAACGGTTCTTCGGAGTTCCTTTGGGTTCTTTTTGTTTTTGTTGCTTTTAACGATTTCAAAAATGTTTATCATAATGATGTCAAGATAGGACGCATGGGTATGTAGATACCTAATTGATAACTTTGTGGAAGCTGTAGGTGATAATTAAGGAGCTACACAGTCTCGAGAGTTTCTAATTAAAATTGCTCACAATTGAGTTGATTTACGTCTATACGCTAAAAAAGTGTTTGTTTTTATGGAATTTTCTCTCAAGATGGGCGGCAGCTTCGTAGGACAATTAAGTAATAATAGTGCAGTGGTAACAGTTAACTTGAACAAAGGCATTTAATGTCAAAGACGATCCTTTTGCAAATTAATTAACTAAATTCACGATAGATGGTGAGTTGTATTTTAACAGTACTTTCAGAAAAGGGCCTGAAAGGGCGGACTTAAGAAACTGTTTCCTATTTAACCTATTAGTTAGACTGCGTTGCAATTAGACGTATAAGTACTTGCTCAAGGCAATAAGTTTTCCGAGCATTGGGAGGTGTACAAAAATAATAAATAGAGTGAGAAATCATTGATATTTTGCCATTATGTGGAATATAACATCATTCAAATGACCACCTTTTCAAATTCAAAATTTCCATAAATCATGCTGAATTTGACGAATGGCATTGAATTTCTTGACTCTCAAGCTAGTGGTGGCTTGTGGTTTATTGGCAAAGATTTGTGACTTCAGAAAAACCATGTCAAATCGTACGATCACGGTCGTCAAATCACAGTGCATGCACGTGAAATAATGCTCAGAAATCACTCGTGTGAGATATCAATTGTGGCACGTGATTCTCTTAAGATGTATTGCATTTTTGTGAATCTCGTGTTGATGTGATCATCCCAAATTCATCAATTTTACTTTGATAAACTCATTCATCCAGAAATGGGCAATTCGACAGATGTAGTTTCAACAAAATGGCCGCAATCACTTGTCAACGTTCGAAAATCCCTATCGGAAAACCATATAGTACTAATAAATGCTCACAAATAAAAAGATAAATAAATATGAAATCATTTTTGCTTCAATTTGTTTTGGTTTAAAATGACCATTGGTAGACTGAACGTTGAACGAGGACTTAGACGTAACAGTACGCTTGCTGAAGGTAGTATTTATTTCATTCCGTTTAGGCGGGAAAATAAACTAATCTATAGCTGTTATATAAAATTGTCCTTTTGTTCGTTTGTCAGTTTGGCTGTGTATGACAGTTTCTTGTTACTCAAAATAATACATAAATTAAAAATGTTGCTTATCTGTTATGTTATAAGCCCCATTTGAAAGTGAATATTTCACTAAATAAACTATACTCATAAGATTAAAAACTTACTATGAAAAAAAATCGTATGGAAAAAATCTCTAATATTCATCTTAACTATAACAGCGCCAATGTTTATATTTATCATCCACTTAAGGTGCCCTTACAAGCGTCTTTATAACACCCCGTTAGAAATTAATTATGCCATCCATGACGTTGTTCTTGTCGATGAGATCGGTGACGAACTCTGTACACTATTGAAACATACTCGTAGTCTAACGTAGTCTAACAGGCATATTATTCAGTCGAGTCATCCAGATTAAAACTTAAATCTGGATGTATACATCCGGATTTAAGTTTTAATCTGGATGTATCATGTGAGAGTGAATAATATGGCGGTAAGTGTCTGTCTTCATATTAATTTTACTGAAAAGCATACAGTGGGACAGTTAGGTTTTATATCCGTAAAGAGTTTCCATCAACCCGAAATCTATTCATGTGCTAATTTCCATAAATATTTTCCAAATCATCAAGAAAAATTATGTATTTTGTGAGAGGTAGATTGACTTTAAGGGTCTGATATGGAAATCAACCTTTTCATAGTATTGTATTAACATCTCTTTTTCGATAAATCAAAATACATTTCCATAGTGTCGCACCTTGATTTTGATAGATATTTGGCAATTGATGATTTAAGTTAATTATAAGTTTAAAAGCTATTTCTGAGATAACTTGGGTTCAATTTATTTGCAGGCTTAGCTTAAAGTTCCCACCAGTACTGAAAACTGGGTGCAAATATTTTAAAACCCGCTAATATTTTTGTAAGACTGAAAAAGGTTAACATTTTCAGTCTTGAGCTTAACTTTGGGATAACCTAGAGTTAGTAGATATTCCAAATAAACTGAATTCAAGTAAACTCAAAAACAGCTTTTCAGTTTAGAATTTTTAGCTGTCAAAAATCTTAATGTAATTAAGCCTTAAAGTTGCATGAGCTATTCTTCGATAGATAAACACAGTACTCATGTTTTAATATATATTGTTTGTTTTTTACATTATTATTATCTTTCTTCATTTAATTTCAATTCAACTCTAAGCTGATCGTTCAACTCAGGTATCGAAAATCTAATCCAAATCGATGGTTCAATGATGAGAAATAATGGCGCTGTACACGAAAAAAAGAAACTTTAAAACGATTCTTCTCTTTAATTTATATGTGGATGCAAATGTTCTCCTTAATTGTAGAAAATGGGGAAAAGGCCAATGTTGCATGATCATGCCATTTTGACACGGAAGTTTTCTCGTGGCACAGTTGCACGAAAAGTTTCAATATGGCACGTTTTTTTTCATTATTTTACCTAAATGCGTTTAAGATAACTGACCCAAACTTTTTAAAAAATAATCCAAACATACAAAGTATTTTTTCACACTTCAATATTTTGGTATCAGAATTTTCTCATCTTAGAGTGCGAGAAAGATGTTCTTTTTGGCGAAATAAGAAAAATCTTTTGAGATTGGACTAGCCGAAAGTATTTTTCTTGAAGATTCAAAAACATTCTAGATTAAGTTGTACAAATTAAAAAACAATATTGACGAAGGAATGTTCATTAATATTTCAAAATTTATGTTGAATCTTCTTAGTTTGCCTCACGGAAGTGCATCAGCAGGGCGAGTGTTTTCAAGGCTAAATAATATTAAAACAAACAACAAAAACAGACTGTTATACAAAACAATTAATGCTTTAATGTCATATAATGAAATTATTAAGCCTAAATAATTGTCAATATTTCAAACCTCCAGCTAATTTATTTATTTAACTTATTATCATTTATTAGATATTGGATGATATGCATAAAATGGAAGTATTTACTACAAGTAAAAGATAATAGTAAATACTATAACTTAAAGCAAATGGTTAAATTTAAAGTATTTACTTCATTCCATATGCATAAAGTTTAGTACTTACTAACTGGCAAATAATTTCAGTATATACTAAATTCATCCAAGTAAATACTAGAATTCATCGGAAATTGATAGTAAATACTAATAAATACTACCAAGGCTCCTATGCATAATGGGAACCTGTATTTGCTTAGCCAATCATTTTTTGCTCCCAGCTGTTCTTCATAGCTCGATGGAAATTTTATCCAATGAGAAGCTTTGCCTTTTATTAATTTTGCAACAAAATTAACTGTTCTGGATACAGTACTCTGATGAACGCCTATATCTTCACCAACGCCAACTTGAAATCCAGGATCTCCAACGTATCGTAAAAAATTCGCATCTTTTCTTGATGAGTGATTGCCCCTCCTCTTGTTTCAGTTTGAGCTCCTTAAAAAGTATTATATATACGAGTATGAACCATTTGTTCAACATAAGACTCTATATAAACTTGGCGACTAAGGGCAAGTTTTAAAACTTCGCCAGTAACTAAGAACCACTAACTCCTTTAACTAACGGAAGCCTATTGGTATAATATCGCAATATACATATAACAGTTTTCATAAGTGTTTGCTTCTTGTAAAATTATAAATTATATTTTTAAGTTAACAGGCGTATAAGAAAATAGAAAGCTTTACACTATTTCCGCGAACTAACAAAAGGCTCCAAATACGAGTAGTAAGGGTGTGTCAAGTTTTAAAACTACAAATTACGATTTTGCAATGACTTACCAATGAAGTATTCACTCAACCAATCTACGTTTTCCCTCTCAAAACGATAGAGTTCTTTAAAATTTGATTCTAAACCCGATCTTCGACTTTTATAGACTTTTTGTGAACTAACGCGTACAAATTCCACCTTTTCAGTACAGTCAACAGTAACTTTATTTTAATTTATATCAGCGACGTGAATCCTTTGAGAATAGAGTTAAGAGTGTAAGTTTTTATGGTTTCGAAGCTACATAGTTATGTGTTTAAATCAAAAAAAGTATGTACTTTTAAATTTTCATGTTGCTATCCTTTGACTTTGAAAAAAGAAGTAATTCCTACAGAAAAAAAGTACTTGCTACTTTTTATGCATACGGAATAAAGTATTTACTGAAAAAGTTCATCCGAAAAAAGTAAGTACTGTGGCCTCAAGTAAATACTTTATTTTCAGCATTTACTGCATTTTTATGCATATCAAAAAAAGTAATTACTTAGAAATTCTCAAGTAAAAGCATTTACTATCTTTTATGCATATCACCCATTATTATGAACTTGACAAAAACTCCTGTTTCTGGAAAATACCTATACACGAATAGAGGAAGTGATTTTTTGTTTGTTATTTGTTTTTAATAGTATTTAAAATTTAATTAAGATTTATTTTTAAAGAATAACTTGAGTTTTTTTTTCCATATGGCACAAAAAAGTCACGTTTTTTTCAAAGAGTGTGGCACGAATTTTTTTTTTGCGGCAACGCCTGTATATTATATTAGATGTGTTTTACAATAGGAATTTAAGAAACAATTACAACGTAGTTAGAAAGCCACTTATAACTTTTGAAAAATAAATTTTGGAACTGAAAATTTTGAAAGGTAATGAACAAAATTTACATTAAATTTTACAAATTAACCTTGAAACCTTATCTAGTACTATTTTTGTTTTTAATATTAAATTTTGAATACTCTAAGTCAAACTGGATTGTTGCACATACCATGTATTTCAAGTCTTCATAAAATGGGGGTAAACGCTACAAGAAAGAGAATATTAGGATTTTTCGGCAGAAGAAATATCGATTGTACAGATAAAAAACTCATCGATTGTTCAAATATCGAAAATTTAAAATGTATTTTTATAAAATTTCGACTGAATAACCTTTGGGTTAAAATTCCAATTTTATCGAAAATCGAAGTGACACTGCCCTCCACGTCTACTCAACACATTTACTTTGAAAGACTGTACGAAATCAAATGTCTGATATATGTAGGTACTCGTAGGTTGCAGGTTTCTAGTAAATGTAAATATCACTCCAAACACCAAAAGAAACATTATTGAGTGCTTGGAATATAAAAGATTGCTAATTTTTCTACAAAGAAGAAAACCGACATTAAACTGCACATAATTTTCTTAAATCGCATTCTGAATGGCCGTTAATACTTATAAACTAATAAACAATACCCCTTCGAATAAAAGTGATTGTCGCATGTTCCAACATTATTGTAATCCAATACAATAGGTGTCTTGTTTATTGTAAATATCTCGTTTTATTATCAGAACTGCATTCCTCCTGGAGATTTCCAACTAAAAAGACACAGTTGGCAAAGTCCATCTATCGAATGAATAATTTGTACAAATCGATGAAACGTGACTCTTTCACAACGACAGACTTTTGCACCACACTATGGTTTGCTTATTTAAATTTGAATTTTTGTATTTTGCACTATCGGAAGACTTAAGTGTTGTAGGTAGCTACATACATACGATGTTTTCCATTGAATACCTGGAGATCTGATAAGACTTCTGATGAGGATTCTTCAATTTTGCATGTAAATTCATGGCTTTCCATAGAAATATCTTAAACCTGCAAAAAGGTACATATATATATATCTGTATGTATGTTAAAACTTTGACTTTCTTCAGGTTGCTCAATGTATGACCTTTAACTTCCACATACCCCAGACTTGCGATTTACCAATTGTTTTGAGACTCCCTTATTTTTAATCAAAACTAGTTGACCCGTTCAGCTTTGCATCGGTATACAAATGTAAGTTGTGCAAAAATTTAATACAAAAAATGTGTTAAAATAAAAAGTCAAGTGCATTCCAAGGTCAATACAAATTTCAGAATAAAACAAAGTCTTTATTAAAGGGATAATATGTATAAAACAAATATTTACGACCACATATCAACTTAAAATACGATGAAGGACTGAGTCGCACGAACTTCCTCTTACACTTAAAGTTTTTGGTTTTCTTAAAAATAATTTGTTTGTAAAAAATAAATTAAATACGGCAATTTTAGAAGTGTACTAATTTACAAAAATTAAGCTTTATTTATATCCAAAAAATATTAGTTCGAAAATTTGTATATGATAAATTTACCAATTATTAAAACTTTCTTTATAGTAAAACTTTTCATCGAAATAATCAACGGGAAAGTCAAAAATCAGTACATGACCATACTTATACAATTTAACCCAGAATTATTTTCATCAAAATTGTAATAGTCGTTTTTGAGAAATATAAATTTTCTTAACGGCTGTGCACCGTTATTTTAAAAGCTAAACGAAAATCCATAGATAGAGGTACAGATATTACAGACATAGATTTTAGGAACCCTCATTTTTACACAATGGAGGATCATGACCGTAAATGGGTTAAAACATTGATATTCCGATCTTAATTAGCGAAATGTCAATTAAGGAAAACATTCTAATACGGATGGGTGACAAGTTGGGATAAGAGAAGAATTAATTATTATTTAAGAATATTTTATGAAATCCTGTTCTTAAAATCCTAATGAATATTTTTAGTCAAATATACCAAGCCACAGTAAATTTGTTTGATACGAGTATTAAAGAAAAATTCATATGAAATCGAAAAATTAATTTTTCTCAACTTGCAATATGGTTCTTTAACAAATATTTAATTTTGAATAATACAGTACAAAATAATTACTATTTATGTTACAACGCTATACCATTAGGCAGAATTAAGAGACTTACTTTTTTCGTCTTCCCTATCATCGTAATGTGAAGTTTGGTCAAAATCTCGAGTTAAATGTTTTAACGAAAGCTAACTTTCCGTACAAGAGTATTCTATCTCATATTCATATTAGACCTAACAACGTTCAACAGGTATATCTCATTTAATTATTATTTGTTTTAATTACTCGTAGTTTTGCTTATGTTAAATACATATTTTACTGTGTATGAAATATGTTATCAGACAAAATGTCCACCATTTTGCTCGATACAGCTACTGCCTCTTTTTAGCGCGTTTTCCATCACACCACGTTATGTTTCTGGTTCCAGGCCCCGTACTTCGTGTCTTATATTCTGCTTCAGCTCTTTGACCTCTGACCCTGATAAATACACTATAAATGTATTATCCCCATTAGGCTCGTCCGACCATTGTATTGTATCTGCAAATTTCTCATGTCAACAAAACCCAGTTAGAGAAATAATTCGTAAGAGATCCGTTTGGTAATACGAGAAAGCCAACTGGGACGGTCTCAATGATTTCTCTTCAGGAACTAGTCGCTATGCTTCCTCGATAGTGACGTGGACTTCAGTGCAGATCTGGTCACAAATTTAATTCTTTTCGGAATGAGATATTATATCCCGAATAAGGAAAAATCTATCAAACCGAAAGAGAACTCATGGTTTGATTGGAGCTGTTAAGATGTAATTAGAGTCAGAGAAGTGAGTTTTCGATGTTATTAAGCCAACCCTACTAAGGAAAACCGGAATAAGTTCAAAAAAGCTAGAAAGATCTGCAATGATCAAATGATCAATTTTTACGGCAAAAAATACTGTAACGTCCCAAAAAATAGTACTCCATCTTCGGTTCCTACGCTCGTTTTCAATGACACTCCAAGAAAAAGCGAATTTGCTTGGAGCACAGTTTTCTCTTAATTCGGCGCTGCCAGATGATATCATGAGTCCTTATATAATTGAGAGCGTAAATGATTTTATCGAACAAATCTTCTGTTTCAATCTTACAGTTGCAAGAGTACCCGAAGTTTTTGATACACACAAATCTACTGGCCCGGATAGTATCTCTCACAATGTTTTGAAGAGATATTTGTGTTTTTTAACGCTGGCAAAACCATTTCGTAAACTTTTCCATCTGTTCCACTCTACTGTTCTCTTTCCAAGTGGATGAAAAACAGCATTTGTCCAGCCTGTCCCTAAAATAGAGGAATCTTCTTCCGCCTCTAACTAACGTCCAATTGCAATTACGTCCCTTCTTTCCAAGGTCATGGAAACCCCGATAAATTATCAGCTCAAGAAATATCTTGAAGAACGGAAGCTTCCCAATGACCGGCAGTATGGCTTTCATAGCAATAGGTCCACTGGTATATCTCACCAAACAGTGGCACAAATCTTTTTGGAGAAAGTAAGATTATTTCACTTGATATTTAAAAAGAATATGATAGAGTTTGGCATCAAGCTCTCTTAACGAAAATGCGTGCATTCGGTATTGATGAATCTCTTCTTCGATGGATTAGAAACTACCTTTTAAACCGATTAATACAAGTTGTATTGGATAGTTTTAAGTCTGAAATTCATAAAATAAATTCTGGTGTGCCACAGGGCTCCGTTTTGTCTCCGATCCTCTTTCTAATATTTTTCAACGATCTTTTGTCGGAAACTTCTAATACATTAAATTGTTTTACTGACGACAGATGCACGTCCTTGTACTTCGAATGTAGATTTATAACGGTAGCGTATGATAAGCTCATTAAATTCTCGACTCGACATTGTTAATTGGGGACCATAAACCGCGTAGAATTTAATGCTTCAAAAACTCAATGCTGTCTCCTGTCGTTAAAGCGGAACCCACCCCGCATTTCACTATCCATGAGGGGCACTTGCATTGAAGAATGTGAATAACTCTCAGTTCTCGTCCACAGGTCGAGTATAATTCCCATATTTGGGCCAGTGCTCCTATTATACACTTTAGTCTCTTGGATAGAATCCAAAAAATTGCTTTAAAAATGATAGGTGATAGAAGTATAACAAAAACATTTGAATCTCTCGACCACCGTCGTTATGTTTCTTGTCTTTCATTATTGTACCGTTATTTTTGTAAGCAGTGTTCTAGTGAAATAGCTAGTTGCATTCCTTCTCTCAAACAATTTAACCGTAATACTCTCGCCTGAGGGAATGCCCATCAGCTTAACCTTGTGCCCCCATTTTCAGACGTATAGCTAAATTCGGGGATTCTTTCTTTAAACGCACTACACGAATGTGGAATTTTTGTTGCAACCAGAAGTTGGGATGCTGCTTCACTATTGGCCTCAAAAAGTTGTCGATCATTGTTCTGTAAGAAGCCCCTTAAGTCGATTCTTGCGTTTCATTCTCATTCTCAATAAAATATTATCCGATCAGTTTTTCGACCATTACACCGCACCAAACAGTGCACCATGGATGGGTGTTACTGATGCTTGTATGTTACCCTTTGATTTTCGGAGCTTAACAATATAGTTTTCGCCTGATCTAACTACTAATCTTGATCAAAGCTCCTAAAGTGCTGATTTTGAATTAAAATATTGATGATATTTTCGCAGCGCCAGAACTGATCATAGACAAGAATAGAAATAATGATTATTGGTATACATCTGCAAATGTCAAGTCACGTCAAAATTTTTCAAGAAAATTACTATTATAATTCCTCCATCTGGTAATTCATGTATCAGATCATTTGTTTGCTAATAATTTATAATTTTATAATTTATTTAACTGTCGAAATACAGATACTGATAACTGAGTTTAGTCAAAACAATACTGACAAAGGATTCGTGCGACCTCAAAGCTGCATAAGTGCTGCCTTCTGAATACCTTTCGAATATTCCAAAACAAAAAAAAAATAGATTCCCAACTGAAAGGGAAGAAATACTCATACGTTGAATTTTGGACTTAAAACTTTGAACCGCTTAAATTTTGTTAATCTTACGAAGCCACTCCCAATTATTGTAAATTATTTATTTGTTAATAACATTCCTAATCGACTTCAAACTTCTTCTTTTGAAAGACATTGTATTCTAATAACTTTTATGGGTATTCTTATAACTCCACAACTTCAATACTGACAACTTTTGTCTTTTTATAGACACAAAGCATTAATCATGAAGTATAGTCCATCACCATCAGAGCTAAACCAAATTAACACATTCGATCTCACCTTATATCCATGATGTAACCTGATCAGGGTTATCCTCTTCGTTGAGGAAATAATCAGACAGCTCCAATCATTAGTCATCCAATGAGGGCGATTTTTATGGACAGCATCGTCAGAGCGTCATCAATTTCTTCACGCATTTGTTTATGTTTCGTGATTGAAAATTTCGATAACATTTCTTTTTTTTATTTTTATTACTTTGTTGTCACAATGTCTGCGTTCCTCCATAAATGGTTTTGTATTATAAACGCGTTTCCCCAATAAGGCAGGAGCAACCAACAATTCATTTCAGAGAATAAAGACCAAACGGAGATAGTCTGGCGAGGCCCTCTGATTCTGATGAGCATGTGCGGCACTTGTTGGGGAGAGACCGAATTGTGGGAATGATAAATGATAAATGCTTTGTAGAATTTTTCCAAAGTCCAAGGCAATATGGAAACGACGACGACAGATGATCGAGCAGAGCCCTTTCAGGCGAGAGTGCATTGCGATCTCGAAAACAGAATTTGCGATCAAGATTCCACTGTGACAAATAAAATTACCCCATTCTGCTTCGAGTACCGTGATAGCTGCAACGATGTCGTTTGAATGGGCAATAAACATAAACCTGGCATTGCTCGCCTCTATTCGAACAGAGATGGCGTGGCCATGTTTCTCCGTCCGGCTGTCAGTGCTGTGAGTCAAAAAGTGACATTATGTGAGAAGATAACATAATTAAGGCAAAGTAATGGTGTAACGTTTTATTACATCACGAAAACACACATAGCGCTATTTCTATTTTCTTAGTAAAGAGCAAGTACTCGTATTTGTCTAATGTAGGTAAGTACAGCAAGCTAACTTTTCGATCAAAGCGAAAAATTCTGCTCGGCGAACATCGCCAACAATTATGCGATTTAGATTCGGATGCGTTAGAATCATATCATGTCCCTCGACGTCGGTGTCTCTTGTAGGGGGCTAACACAATATAAATTATATCCCTGGGCTTCTTCTTCTGCCATAGGAGTCCAATTAAGAGTTTATTGTTCGTGATTTCTATCGCACTTCCATATCTGCGGAGACAAGATGAGACCAAAAGGGAAGTCGAATTAATGTGAAGTTTTGTCATCGCGCTCAGATCACTGCGCACAGGTTCACTGGATTAATTGTGCGCTTTTATCTTTTCTCATAAAAGGGCTTTTGCACGACAAGTCAGGATATATATATTTTTCGAAATTACGAGCGACATCAACGCAGGGCGATGAAGCCGACGACCGACGGCGGTGACGCGACTGTATATATTGGGTGGGATTTCTAGAAGATTGATCCCTAATGAGGGATAAAACAGTGGGTGAGTGTTCTTGAAAGAAGAGTTTGTAGCGTTGTCACTGCCGGCATTGTTATATATGTTGTCACAGTTGGGGTGATCTGCAATGTGAGCCAGACTAACTTGACTGACGTATACATACTAGCCTTAGTTGTTTGAAGGTTGCGTGCAAGATTTATCAAAATCAAACCATCGCAGAACGAAGCAATATCAAGAATATTTATGACTGCCTACCATGCCTACCATGAGAAGTAACAATGGTTTTAATAATTAAAAAAAATCTATTTAAATACCTACACACTATGTACTTAGAGAGCGGTCGAGGGATTATTGGACTCACTTTCAATGCCAAAGCATCATATTCTTTTCTAGCCCAATTCTGATGAAAGTGTCG
The DNA here is from genome assembly GCA_911387755.1 of Chrysotoxum bicinctum. Classification (NCBI taxonomy): domain Eukaryota; kingdom Metazoa; phylum Arthropoda; class Insecta; order Diptera; family Syrphidae; genus Chrysotoxum; species Chrysotoxum bicinctum. Next base: position 202,284,323 of record OU426987.1, on the reverse strand, counting down.
CCAAATATTCACTTAAACATGATCATTGTCTAATAACGATGGGTATTGGCTGAAATGTGAGATTCAGCTTCTAATCAAAAACTTGGGACCGATAAAGCTGTCAGCCAGAAGACTGCACCAAACTATCAAGAATGAGTAATTTTGCTTTTTTCAAAAAAAATTATTCCTTTCACGATTTAAAACAAAAAACTCAGGCTAATTTTTACAGTACTGCTTTTTCAGCTTATTTCAGAAACTTCTGTTCAGTAAACCCAGAACTATCTCGCCAAATTTTGTAGGTTGAATCAAGGTAGCTGGAGATTTAAATTGACTAAACTTCGAAATCTGGATAAAAAACTGGGCCTAGGTGTAGTTGTTCATAACCAATTTGATATTAATTTCTACAATTTTACTAATTCTACTTAGTTCCTGGGACCTTTTGGGGGTCATAGGGTATCAACAATCCCTGCATCCAACGCGCTCCAGTTCTCCTGATTGTTCTCAATTCCTCCTCAACTATTTTGCATGTCTGCTAAGTCTCTTCTTGCTCATTAAGTAATTGGGCTGAGTTGCCAGGATTAAAAAAAAAACAAGTTAAAAAGGAATAATATAAAATATAAACATCCAAAAAAAGTTGGTGAATCCGAATTTTGATAGGTGACTCCTGAAGCTACATTTGTCAAATTGGCTGCCATTTATAAAGTTTGTCTTGCCAAACAACATTTGCAATTTAATTTAATTGTTTTATGAAAGTGGGTCTTCTGTTCGAGTAACATTTCGCGCGCTTGGTCCATTTACGGTGGCCATAATCGTCCTTCCAAGTGGATTGTTCGCGGCGTGCTGGATAAATTCGAGTCGACCGGTTAAGTGAATGATCCGCCAAACACCCGTGCGCAAACAAAATGCAAGATCTGCAGAAAATATCACAGCTGTCCGTGAGAATCCGAGGTAGTCAATTTCGGGGCACGAAAAAAACTCAACATTTCGCCGACCACAACTTGATAACTTGTCTCTACACTCGACACTCGTACAAACTTTATCAGACCCAGGAGCTAACTCTCGAGCTTTGAAAGTTGACCCCGATTTAGGTTAAAAAATCATATATGTACATCTACTGGTTCCGAAACATGGTTATGTCACGTGAATTTACCAATGCCCATTGGTTTTGAGCTTCTGCATATCGTAGTTAGAGGAAAAACAAACCTGGGTAGAGCATTCTACATTTGTGAAGTGCAGAGTTGTAAAAGAATGCAATATTATGGTATTGCATTCCGAAAAGTCCCAATCATTCAACTGATTCTTCGGGAATGCAATAGAATTTATCATCTCATTCTTTTAACTTCAGAAATCCATTCCCATTCTATTTTGAAGTCTTAAATAATACAATCATCAAAAGCAGTCAAAAGACTTTAAATAAAAAGAATGCATTCTTTTTTTACTGCTTGCATTCTTTGAAGTCTTTGAAAAGTCTTTTACATTCTTTGGAGTCTTAAATTCTTTTAAATGCATTCAATATATTGAAGTCTTTTTACTGCTTTGAAGTCTTATTACTAATTGAAGACTTTTCACTACTTATGAAAGCCTTTTTAGGGAACATCTGTAAACTAATACTATCATTTATAAAGATAAAGTCATAAAGAAAAACTGTGTGAAAACCGTTTAACTCGTATAAGGACTTCTGTTTTGGCAAAATTTTGATTTTAAGTGGAGATTTAAAATAATTGCTGAAGTGTGTTACTTTTAACCGACTCGAAAGCAGTTAAAAAGCTTTCAGCAGTAAAAAGGATTCAATCAATAAAAAGACTTCAAAGCCGTAAAAAGACTTCAATACAATGAATGCATTGAAAAGACAGTTGATTTTTAAATAAAAGACTGCAAAATTGACTGGGACTTTAGTTTGAAAGTCACAGTACTGAGGTTAAATAAAAAGACTTAAAAAAAAGTCTTTACATTCAATTGACTGCAATACTAAAAAGACTGCATTCTTTCACATCTCTGGTGAAGTGTGACTAAAGGAAGAATCTCTGTACTTAATAGCACACGAATAATGGTTGAATTTTTGAAGTGGAGGAATGCAACTGCCTATTTCATTAGTACTGACTTTAAAATAAGTAAGATACAAGAAACAGTACAATATTGTTCGAGAGACGTTAATGTTTCAATTAAATAAACATTCCAAATCATTTTAAAGGCTCTTCTTGATCTTGGAATTCATTGGAATTTTACTGTTTTGATTAGTTTGGTGTATAGCCAAAACGTTCAGTTAATTGTTGTGTCTGTTCCTCCGCTCAGCGTTTATTCAGAGGCAGACGAGCCCTCCGCAGAATTTTCTTCTTAAAAACAACAACACACCTGAACACTTAGCTGTCGCCATTTTTTTTTTTAAATTTCCATCTGTCAAATGCTTGTGTTAAGTATTTTACTTTGTCTGCTCAGTTATTTTATTCTGAGCTCATAGAGCGCACTCTGAACACACTCAGAACATGCTCAGAACAAAAAAAGAAACACATTTTCGAAACTCTGAACACTCTGAACTAAAAAAAAAAACACAATTTATTTTTTGACAACTCAGACTCTGTTCTGAACTAAAAAAGAAAAAAAAAGACTACTGACATCAAGCCGGGTTCTTGCGAATATGTCAACAGATATGGCAAATGCTATAGTAATTGAGTAGATCATTTGAAAAATCGTGCCTCTCTGGTTAATCGTACGATGTTATACGCCAAATTCATAAATTTGAAGTAAAGGTTTCTTCTGCAGTTATAAATTATCTTCTTTTCTTTTAAAAGAAAAAACTTAAGGATTTTTCAGTTGGAGGGGTTAGATTTTGGTGGCTTGTGGCGGCCATGTTGTTTTGATGATATCAATCAAATCTGTTGTTAATTATTAGGCGTTTTTATTTTTTAGTTCAGAACAGAACCTGAGTTGTCAAATAATAAATTGTGTTTCTTTTTTAGTTCAGAGTGTTCAGAGTTTCGAAAATGTGTTTCTTTTTTCGTTCTGAGCATGTTCTGAGCGTGTTCAGAGTGCGCTCTATGAGCTCAGAATAAAATAACTGAGCAGACAGAGTAAAATGCTTAACACAAGCATTTGACAGATGGAAATTAAAAAAAAATGGCGACAGCTACATAAGTGTTCAGGTGTGTTTCAAAATATACTCAGAGCGCTCAGATCACGCTTGGTTCAGAGAATGTTCGGAACATGCTCGACATGCTCGGACTCTGTTCAGAGCTCTATACTGAACTAAAAAAGAAAAACGCCTATTATGGGTTACTGATGATTACCATGGCATGTAATACGTCCAAATAATAAAACTTTATTATGATTGTTTGTCAGTGTAAGCACTTCCCGCATTGCACCCATTTTACGGTTGACGTGGTGGCTCTTCACAGTCGACTGTTCAAATTTAAGTCCATCGGCTTGGTATTTAATCAGCACATTCGTGCTTCAAAGTACCACAAGATCGGTCGAAAACATTGCTGTAATTCGTGAAAGTATACAACAGAACTCAAGGCAGACTTCAACTAGGCGAGTCTTGCGTCCGGAATTGAGCCTACATCCTAATTTCAGTTGAAAAATCATCTTTAAAGAAGAGGCGCATTTTCGGATGAACACCTGTGTTAACAAGCAAAATTGTCGTATATGGGATGACACCAATAAATACGGGGTTTTCCATTCTCAAAAAATTAGCGTTTGGTGTGTAACGGTATGAGGATAAGAGGTTACGGTTTAGGTCCTTTCGAATAAACCACAATACACCGATGCCCTTAAAGTGAACACAACATCGGCAATTACTCAAATTAAGCCGAATCCATGTGGAAGAGCCGTTGGAAATAGAACCATTCGGATTCGTGCCACCTTAAGAAGCCGAGGTGGGAATTTGAAGGATATTATATTCCAAACGTAATGCTATATGCTGGTCTTTCAAATAAAAAACACAGCTTGCTTTATTTCATTTCAACATCTACCCGTCCATTATGAAAATTCCTTTAGTAAGATTTTTGAAAAGAAAAATGTATTCGTGATGTAACATAACTCCAAATATAGTAAAAAAGGTATTTTTTTAACTTTAAGATTAAGAACAGGTATCTCAAAAGCTTGAACCAATTGAGAATTTTTAAACCGAAATGAATTTCAAAGCATTTAAAAAAAGTGTGGTTTCCGCCAAAATAAATTCATAAAAGATTTTGTAGAAATTATTTTTTTAGATATTTGTTCATCCATTTAAATGGTGTGCCATCGTTATCACGAGAAACCGTTGTCTTTTATTGTACTCCTGGACTACATTTGGCTTTGCTCCAAATCCAAGCTAAAACACGGTTGTGACCAGAATTACTTAAATTCAATTTGCATTACCTACGTTTCTTCCATGTTTTTTTTTGTTTGTTATTGGTCGAAAGCCATTACTGCGTAGCAATAAAATAACTGAAAACCGCAGAAAGAGTGAGATGTAGGTATTTTATTGTTACCAATTCTTCACGAAATACAAACTTACCTCAGGAAAGAAGCATAATGCATTGATGGCATTTGGATTGTAAACTATTTGCACTTACTATTCGCACCTAACCATAGTATAACCATGGTTCTTTGGGTTTCATGGTTTTTGATTTTAATGTTGAATGTTAGCTGCGGGTGCCAACCGGGCAGGCGGGCAGCCAGCCAACCGACCAACAACAACAACAAATGAGTTGTTTGTTTCAAATGATTGATAATTTATTGCGATGTAATCCTTACGGATAAACCCTTACGTGTAGCACGTTAGGTACCGTATTATTCTTTGAGTACTCACGTAGTACGGTTTGTTAAACTGGACATTGCACTGTCTTTCTTAAGTTGGCCGGTTGGTCGGTTCGATGGCTAACAGGCGATGCATAATATAGCGAAATAATGCAACAGTCAGTGTGGCGGTCCGGTGGCAGCAAAAGAATTATTCTTATCGGTTCTTGTGGCCTCAAAAAAAAAATACACATATATAACTCAAGACCAGAAGCAGCATAACAATTAGAACTGAAGACGGAAACGACGCGGATCATTAATTTATCTCTGATGTACTTGGACACACATCCCACCACCACTTTGCATCGGATTGTTAACGCTGCTGGTGGAAGAACATGCATCTTTGCGATAACGAGATTGAAAAGACGGAATTGATTATCCGATCAATTGAACGCATAGCCGTTTAGCTTGAGAAACCTGGAGGGGGCTTATTCTCTCTCTTCCGACTCTGGCTTCAACAAATCTTGTTCTTACCTAAACATCTAATAGGCGGTTATAATTTAACGAAGCTTTTTTCGAATTGAAAACAAGAAGTGCAGCTTATGTCCTTAATCAATTTGCTACTTCTAAAAGTCAGTGTGGATGAAAGTTAACAGCTGTTGTAGGCCTTAATTTTCTAGAATTGGTTAATGCTAGAATCAATTAATACTAGAAACCATTGCCAATATACTCGTACTACAATTCGCATTTTAAAATTGTAGTTACAAGAAAAAACGTGGTTAAATTTTGAAGATGTTTGGTGCCATTCGATGTCAGAATCAATTAAGCGCCATCTAAAGTCTCAACATTTCAACAATTTAAATTCACTTTATCGTCACTCTAGACTCTCTGAGCTAAATTGTATTCAATTTAAGCTTTGTTGTTGTTTGCGTGATAAAATTCACTTTAAAAAAAAAACACGGCTCTTATTTGAAGTTAATAGAAAGACCAGTGTGCAAAATTGGGAAAAAATGAAGTAATTAACTATATATTGTGCAATAACCCTAAAGTAAGGGGAATATCTAAAAAAAACTTCAAAAGTCATTAATGATTATTCGATTTTTTTGGGTAAAACTTGAAACGTTTGTTGGAACTTTCTTAGATACGAGTATATTTTTTGGAAATATTTCAGCTCTCTTTTTCTACTTATCAACTAAGATTTCATTAAGGTGTAGTTTGTAGAGAAAATACTAACTCATCAATCAACATAATCAACTTCTTTACTTCAAAGTTGTTAATTTCAATATTGACGTATTGTCCTAGTCGCTGGAACATTAGGAACGGGCTGATATCGACATCGTCCGAATATACCCCAATAGTTGGGTAGTTTGTTAAAAATTGTACCCTCGTTGTTATTAATGCCTCCCTGCGATCGCGAGCGTTTAGGAAAGCTAGAGGAGATTTAAAAGGAGATGACGGTCCACATTGATTTTGAATGTCTGAATATTATAATGGCACGGAAATATTGAGCTGGGTAAAGTATTCCACATTCGTGCCGTGCGGCTAAGGAAAAAATCTCTGAATTGAATAGTACGCCTGAAGTTGGGCTTAAGGGTAAACAGTAAGTTTTGCCGTAACTGCACCGCATATTTTGCATTATCACGCAACAATATTGGATCAGTATTCCCGTTATCTAGAGTTTGGCCATCGCCGTATAGAGCTCCTCACGATGAATGCTATAAATGCGGGTTTGAAGTCGATGAAAAGATTAAGGGACGACTTGAAATTCGTTGGTCCTTTGCAGAATTTGCCTCAATATGTATATTATGTTTATGGTGGTTCGAAAGTTACATTGAAATTTTTCGACTCAAGTGTTGCAGAAAGGTTGCAGAAAGAAAGATGCTCGCACAGGACGTTGGATATAATCATATATGCGACATTTAGCTTGAATGGGCCTGGTGGCACATGATCACAAGCCTCTTGCAGATGGGGTATATCGAGCTTTGTTTTTGACCAGTCCTCGAGTATACTTCCTTCCACCCATACTTGGTTGATGATTTATACATGCACCATGCACTTTATCAAAATATCACCACCATATTCAAAGAGATCTGCCTGTAAGCCATCAGCTCCTCCCGCCTTTAGGTTCTTAATTTGTTTTTTATAGCTAAGTCTATTTTGTCTGTGCTGTAAGTTGTTCTTCATCGATTGAAAGTGGGAGGTCTTTTTGAACTATTACTCGCTCTATATGATCTCCTTTAAGCTGCTTGAAAACATACACTTGACTTCGCTGTTTCGAAAAGTCAGAAACCCGGTATTAAAAAGAACAGGCAATTTTATAGATTCTTCGAGTGATGTTTCGATAGTGAGACTTTTAGTTCTCCTTGAGCTGGGAGGCTGCTTAGGCCTTCTTCTTTCAATGCAGGTTCTGCTGTACGTTTCGGTCTATATGTATGTACGCAAGAGCATATTCTATTCATATTGCTGCAGTTGAGCGCATCCATCATCATAGCACGGCTTCTTTCTTTAGGATGGTTGGTACCTTACGGTCGTTATGGGCAGCCTTTTTCATGATATAGCTATACTGGAACCACTCTCATGCTCAGGTACTTTCTGTATACTCTGGAAACTTCAGGTTTGTAACGGCGTCCTATATCGAATTTCTTCTTATGATCCGTTCGAAATTTTGATGAAACTAGGAAATGGTACGAAGCAACGTTTGCTCATGGAAATAAAAGCCCGTCGATTATAGCATAACGGTGGATTTAGTTCGTGGTCTAACGCGCCATGTTTGTTTTGTGGATCTTTGGCCTTGGAAACCTATAGTGCTACATAATAATGCTACTAATCTGTCGGAGATGTCTTCTCTTCTTACTCTAGCATTTAAGACCCTCATCAGAACTTTAACATCGTACTTCAGAGAGACTCCTTCTCGATAGGTTCTTTATTTTTATCGGTAGCGAAGTTTGCTCTGATGCAGATCACAGCCAGACGATCCATTATCAGTTTAAAAGTAGTAAGTTTGATTTTTAGCCGATTTCCCACTACGAATCCGCATCTTAACGTCTGCGATATTTTATCGCCGAAATTTTCGCTTTCATCATACTTGATTCTATCCATCCTTTTTTTTGGACTATGCTAATATCTGCCTTACACCTTTTAAGAATAGACTCAAGACTTTGAGTGGCATCGTGGCTATAAGGTGTTCTAATGTCCCAGGTGCATTTAATTAGGTGATCATCAAGTTATTCAGCCTAAGGAAAATTGGAGAGACCACTATCTAGATAATTCTTCCGCTTCTGGGTTTTCAAGAGTGCATTGGTGGGAGCACTATTTCGTGGCAGTGAAATTGGAAGTGACCTTCTGCTCCACTTCGACTTGTCGACCGTGGGAGGTCCCTCTGCAGAAGCGAGTTTACTATCAAATAGCTCTAGACTTCATTGTTGCGGTCACCGTAAGCTCCCTGTGGTATTGAAGCTAACTTGAAACTATAATTCTTATTTCTCCTCTAGGTAAACACATAAAAAAGCTCTGTAGTTCAAGGTGAAGTGGGCACATGGGCAAACGAACACATATACCGACGGTCGGTATTGTAAAATATATGTGTTGGACTTCAAAAATTTCCTTTTTGACCAAACCCATACTTGCCCTATAGAGAAAGCAAAATAAAATTCATCCAATGTTTAATTTTAGTTTTTTGAAATTTTTTATTAAATTACTACTCGATGCACCCCCACTAAATACTATCCGGCGAGCGCCTTTGTTTAGATGCCAGATGAATAAATCCTGATGACGAGGCAGTAGAACAATATAAATTAGCTTTCCGCAAATTGTTTTTTATACAAACGTAGATTGATATGAATCTGGAGAGAACTGTCAACTCGGCCTACGTCACGTTTATTGGCGAGGGAAATGATATTCATATCTGATTCATCTGACTTTTCAGATCTCATTCATTCGTTGCCGCACCACACAGATCTCGCCAAGTCAACTTAACCTTATTAAAGTTTATTGTTGTCAATTCACCAGTAATAGGCGCACTAGCTACATATATGTATTCATTTCAATGAATGGCTATGGCGGCCCATCCAAGGAATAGCCAATAAGTGTAACACGAAATTAATTGAATTGTTAGATTTTAATTGAATTGAAATTGTGCCAGATCAAATTGAGTGTGGGCAGTTGTCGATCGACTTGATGTCATTTAAGGTATTTCGCCTCCGGGGTTATTAACATCTCATTCGTATTAAAGTACTTAATTCTGATTTGATGATGATGTCAATGATTTTTTTTTTTTAAATATGTAGATACATTATGTAGGTGATGTGAGTAAAAAGAGAACTTTCTTCGCAAACTTTAAATTCAGGTACCTTTGAAAACACAATTGTAGAAATGTATTTTTGCCTGCATTACAATACTTTACATTAAACGCGCGACTGAGTCACACGAATTTGCTCTTATGAGGCAGACTTAAAATTTAAAAAAACAACTTAAGAAATAATATAACAAAAGGATAATCATCATTTTTCAAACTCCAAGTTTATTAGTTTTAGATTTTCCCACGTATCATAAAATGTATGGGGTTTTTGGTGCACTTATTTATGAGTTTTTATTTTATTATGTCTTTTGTTCATCAGGTTAAAATAAGAAAGCTTTATGTTTAATATGCATTTTTTTGAAAAAAAAAAATTACCTCAAAGTCAAAATTTTGCTCGGGCAAAAAAAAATTGACCACCATTTAAAATTGAATATCTGGCAACCCTAAAACCATATCAGCTCAATTTAAACGTGGTTTTAAAGGTTAGTTCGACTAAAAAAAGTCTAGATTAATACTGACGGAGAAATTGACCTTAACATGGGTCAGGGTACACCAAAGTTCGCCTTTTTTAAATCGTCAAAAAGTTATGTCAAGTTTGAAAATCAGACTTTACTGTAGAACAATTTTTTTCTAAGAATATGACCAAGAATCCCAAAGTATGGCAGACGAATTACCGGACACCCTGTATATAACATTTTTGAAACATCTTAAACAAAATTTTAGTACGCCCACTTTAATTTTGTATTATTGTAAAAATAAAATTCAAATTAAAAAAAAAAGAATAATGAGAAAGTCAAAATTCGAAAAATGGGTCATTAAATCACTCATTAACGTCCTAACTTCAAAAAAAAAAAAAATTATTCAATTATGGATCGTAAAAATTAAGCGAAAGAAAATTTTTGTATTAAAATGTTAATTTTTTTCATACGTCTTGTAGTGTAGATATTATTAAAAAAATTTTTTATAATTCACACGCGCTCAAGGGTAATGTTAAGCGATACTTATAATGTAAAATACAGCATGGTTGATGGGGAAATTAGAGGGGGAAAGAATGGAGGTGTCGATGAACATTGGTTTTAAATGTTTGCAAACTGAAAAGGCTAGGGAAAACCGTGCCACCGTGCCGAGCTGTTTATGCTGTCCAACAGACATACAGACAGAATTGCCAGACTTACTTTTTTCTGTTTTTCCTATCATTGTAATGTGATGTCTGATCAAAATCTCGAGTTAATTTTTTTTTTTTAAAGTGGGCTTATGTTATTTCTGAATGAGTCGACACATATCAAATAGGAGAAACAAAAACCAAGTTCGCACAAGTTTTCTTCTTTAATCGCACTGCGCAAAATATACACCACACTTCTGACCCAATGTATTCTAATTTGGTCTGTGTATGTGGACTTCTGTTTGTATACGTTTTGACGTTGATATTTCCAAAACTTGGCAAGAAAATCAAAACCATTTGATTTTTTTGTAGATGTCTCTAAAATTTATTTACAAAATACCATGTAATTTTTTTTTTACTAAATATGAATTTATGGTAGAAGAAAAATTAAAAATATTTGTAAAAGTTTGTTGTTTACCAAAATATGTACCGTATTTAGAACACGTAATGAAAAGACACATTTGTTACACAGTTGTTAGAACCGTTTTAGAAAAAATCTAATATATAGTATGTAGGTTATAAAGTATATAGGTACCTAACCTACATATATTTTTAGAGGCAAGACAATTATCAAATGAATACTTACATATATCTTAACGCAATTGCAGTTTAAGCTGTATGGTAGAGCAAGGTACACAGATGCTTGTCTACATGGTACACAGAAACAGACATGCAGTATATCTCTATCATTTAATGGGACAGGTATATTTCCGCACTCGTTACAGTTGTAAGAGCCCTTCAAGTTCTTTATATCGACCATTCTTCTAAAGAGGTGGTGTATCGCTGGCAAAACCATTGCGTAAGCTTTTCATCGCTCCCACTGTTCTGGAATCTTCCCTAGAAGATAGAAAACAGTATTTTTCCAGCCTGTTCTTAATAATTGGATAAAATTTCACAAAATAAATGCTGGTGTTCCCCAAGCTTTTGTTTTGTCTCCGATAAATGATCCCTTGTCAAATACAGCTGTTATGCACTGCTCATTGCATTATGTAGTAACATTATTGCAGTAATACAAGTAAGCTAACTTATCATTAGTGTTTCGACAATGTAATTAGTACATAAGAGAGAAACGACCTCAAAATGCTTCGTGGACTGTCTGGTCATCGGCAAGTTTCGATTGGGAACATAAATGTTCGGCTAGTTCACTTTCAACCACGAAAAAGGTGAGTCGTTTTATTATAAATACTAAGAATCATATAACAGAGATTCGATTTTTAGTCTCACAATACCAGAGGCGTATTTAAGGATTTGGCGCCCCGAGCTGATAAATTTTGCAGCCCATTAGAAAAATGAAAATAAAGTAATAAAAAATAATAATAAAAAAACACAAAATTCATAATATTTGATGTTTTCAATTTTTTTTTCTGTATGTATATATGTATATTGATTACAAAATTCATTAACAATAAATTCGTTATCTAAATTTTTTGTCAGTTCAGCTGCTATATTTAATAAAGCAAAACTATTAAGGCGTTCTTCGCTAATGCGAGACTTAAATTGGTTTTTATTCGTTTCAATACGGAAAACGATCTTTCTGCACTACAATCTGTCACTGCAGTGCACAAGTATATTCATAAAGCAACCTCAACATATGGAAATGCTTCCTTCAATTCTTTTTCTTTTATGGGTGATTCTACAAACGATGGAATTTTCGGTGGCCTAAGAAATATTTTAAAATCCGTTCAATTATTTAATCTGATTTTTTTTTATAAAATTAAATCTTGTTCATATCTACCTGGCCTAACAATATTATTAAGTTGACCTTATTTTATCTTGCTCAAAAAATTCTTTAAAGTGTCTGATTCTCAGTCCCCTGACGTGTCCCCAGTGCGTTTTCGCAAAGAAAAATTATTACCGTTCTCTTATTTCAGGTCTCATACTTAGATGAATTGCACCAAAGTTACGAAAAATAACACATCTTTGCCACGAAATAGATAAATATTTTTTAGTAATTTATTTTATTACAAAAAAAAATTTATTAAACTTTGTCCTCCGCTTTTTGTATCAGTCCCCTGGCATATTGAAACAGTCGAAAAAATCAATAACTAGGATATCGATCGAATTTCCAGCACTGGAAATTTGAAGTACCAAATCTCCTTACAATAAAATTGTGGTGCAAATCGATTTTGTTTCTTATGTTAGTATTGTGAAAAAGACATTTGTGCAAGAAGTCGTGGATTGTCCCTTTAGATTATCAGTCCTCTGGTGAGGTTTTACAAAACAAATTTGTATGTAAGAAGGCATATTTGTTAGAAGTATAGTATAGGTTTAATAAAACTGTAATATTATATATATATTTTTATTTTTTAAAGTAAAACTTTAATACCTTTTTTGCGCAAAAACCATGAAAAACCTCAGTCCCCTGGCCTCAGTCCCCTGGTTTATAAATGAGCAAATGATATTTTATTCAGAAACCTGAGAAATTTTTAGTTATATTGAACTTCGAACTTCATTGCGAAATATTTTTAAAATTTTTAAAAAGAATATAATTTATTTTAAATTGATTCTTAGAAAAAAAAATATTTAATTATAACATATTATATTCTCTTAATAATATGCTAAATAATATTTATTTACCATGAATTTTTATGTTTATGAAGAATAATTAAATTTAATTTCTATATTTCAATGTGTACCCAAGAGAAAATAAGAAAAAAATAAAGATTTATTCAGTTTCCTTAAAAAAAAAAAACTCAGTACCCTGAACATCCTTTTTCAAAAAATGTCCTTAAAATCGTCATTTTTTATTTTTTTAACTGACCGCTTTCAACAACGCAAAGGGACGTTCTAATGATCATCTTTCATCTAGAACAACTCTTACGACTTTTGGAATCCAAAAATGTCGTGCCGAAATTTGTATCATTTTATTCCATTGTTTGTAGAATCACCCTTATATGAAGATTAAGCTGCCTTAAACTCATATTTTTAGTGTTGTTTTGCTCCAGAAAATGTTTAAGTAAGAAAATCTTCCATAAGATCAACAGGATATAATTTCTGAAGATAGTTGTATTTTTTCGAATTGTTTCTTCACTCATGTGATCAAGCTTAGAAAAAAAAATTAAACCAATTGTTATTGCTTCATATGATGAATTTCTTCTCTTCAGCAGACTCAATAATAGGTCGCAAATAGGAATGAATGTATTTATTTTATTTACGACCACAAGAAAGAACCTCCCCTTCGCGACATTCAACATCTCTTTTTTTCCTCTTGACGATTCTTTTTTGGTCCATTTTGTAATTTTCAGAGGTTTTGCTTTTGCCCATTTCTTCAAAAACATCAAAGCATTCTCATTTTCTCTCTTAAGCAGATTGTTTAAATTGCTTCTGAACACACCTAAAACAATGACAGTTCGTGCAAAAAACTAAGTAAGCAGACCTTTTTGAGGCATGATTTGCTAGTTATATAAAAAGAATAAAGTTTTGTGCGTGACCTTATATCTAAAATCCGGCTGGATCCGTCGAGCCAAAGCTTTTTTTCTAGCCCATTTTTTTTTAGAGCTACATAGCAACAAGCGTTTTTTTGTTTTTGATAATGTTTTGATAAATGTTTTTGCTCCAAAGAATAGGTACAATAGGAAGGTAAATATTTTTTAGTAAATGCTGAAAAAAGCGAGTGACATGCTACAGTGAACTCCCTCACAGCCGGACACTCACGGCACTGAAAAAATTGTCATGCTTGAAAAACTCAAAAAATCATATTTTTTAAAATCTTTGTATTTCTTGTTTATCCTTCAATAATATTGTAAATTAGACAATTGTTAGAGGTGGCTTGCCCTCTTTTTCTTGTATGTTTTGAAAGTTCGATTGCTTCAAAAAAATATTATTGATTGGGCAATTGCTAGGGGCAGCTTGCGTCCTTCTGCTTGAATGTTTTGAAAGTTCAATCGCTTCAAAAAAAATATTATAAATTGGCGAATTGTTACGGGCGGCTTGCGCCCTTTTGCTTGTATGTTTTAAAAGTTCAATCGCTTCAAAAAAATATTATAAATTGGCTTTCGCCGCCCCTAGCAGCCTTGCCGCCCCGGGAAGAAGCCCTTTTAGCCCTAGGGTAAATACGCCCCTGCACAATACGATTAAAGAATTATATACCCGGCCCGGTTTTTCCTTGCTATTTCAATTTGTAAACAAGAAAGACTAATGTTCACCAACACGTCCTTTCCCTCCCCCTCTAATTTCCCCATCAATCATGCTATAAGCTTAACATTAAGGGTCTCAATAATTCCTTGAGCGCGTGTAAATTATAAAAAAAAAGTTCAATTCTCTTTAGCAACCAAAATTTTATGTATAGAATATAGAGTTATTATGTACCTACATCAATAAATTTGGTATTACATTTTGGTTAAATCAAGAAATTATTAAATTGTGGAAACTGATCTTGGCTTATGAGGCATTTTATATAAAAAAAACTGTATATTTTGTATTTCCTATTTGATAGGAATGTTAATAACCCTTGACATAATAGTTAGTGCCGTGGACTGTCATGGTGGACGCCTGGATTCGCTCCCCAACCGCTACCATCTAAAAATACAAATATTTTTCCAGGGATACTGCCTCTCGCGAGGACTTGAAAAATACCCCAAGAATATCTTTTGTCTTGATAAGTGGTTCTCATCTTTGCCGTTCAAAATCGGAAGAAAATTGTAAGTTCTCTCTATTCCTACCGTCAACACGCACACATGAATGGTTAAAAATTGTAAGTCATTAGGTTCAGGTTTTCTACAAGCCGTTGTATTTGTTTCATAGGAGTGACTTCCGCATACAAACTATAAGGGCCAATAATCATTTCTCCAAATTATATTAAGTGTCATAAAAAGTCTTTTTTCAATTTGATAACAAAAATCTTTACCTATGGTTTCCAATTCCAATAAACCTTCATAATGATGTCAACAAATTGAATCTGATTCGCCGCTCAAAAATGCCTATGTTTACATTTATTTATTGGACAAAATCTATGCAAGCCACAGTCAAACCTCTGGTGACTATCTGGTCAAAAAGATCTGTTTATTTTTATTTTCGTTTATTTCGACTTCCCAGCCCAACACATGTGTATATCTGTGTATAATAGGTAATATTTTCACATATTTCGTTTCGATTCTGAGATTACGCACCACCGAACACTATACCCTACCGATGCCTGGTTAAAGGAGCCAAGCTATCCTGCTATCCCCGACTATATGCAGCGTTTACGTTCCTGTCCGCTAGTTAACTTGTGTTTTTTGCACATTTGCAACAAATCTTTTATAGTCATTTTGATGGTATCGCCCCTTGTCATACCACAAGGCTAACAGGAGATTATAAGAAGATATTATTGGTAGTGGACATCTCCATAGTGTGGTTTGTCCCAGGTTCAGATTCGGATTCAGCATTTGCTTCATCAGAACAGAGGCAATATGTTGTTGGTAAAAATGGTATTTAATTTAGCGTGGGATAAGCTAAGCTATAGGTAGTTGGTCGATAAGATTGTCATACACATTTTAATGCACCTCAATAATAATATATACAAGTTTTTTCTTTTCTTTTGTGTGTGTGTGTGTTCGAGGTGGTTTAATCTCTGCCAATGAAGCTTGTAATTGGACACAGGCTGATCTTATCGGTTTTCAAAAGAATTCTATATCTGTCCACTTTGAGTTTGACTTTAATGAGTAGAGTTTGTTATCTTAAGTTTATATCTGTAATCATTTTACGCATATGTACATATACCTGGGCTTACTGTCCAAACTTTGTGAATTCAAAGCCCCAAACTCAAACTTTTTGTGGGAGGTTTATCCTGTTCAACCAATAAAATTGTATGTTCATTGTCAGTTACAAATTTCTTCAACATTTCTTTCTTATAACAATTATTTCATGTCCAAAGTGGTCAACTAAACTAAGAAACCTCTTTCCACCCTCTTTTGATGACAGTTTAAGAGTTGCTACTCGTATAAAAAAGAAATCGTTAAAATTATTTTATCTAAGGATGGTTGGACAGTCGTGGACAAACGATACAAACGATCGTTAAGCGAACATGATGTACTCACCCGAATTTTTCAGTTCGGGGATCTCATATTACAGAGGACTTTTCATAAGCCCCAAGGGAACGCGCCCTAATTTACCACCAAGCAGTCTGCTACAATTAATTTACATTACTGCAATGAAAGGACAGAATAATAAATTAATCGACGGGAATTTACAAGGTGGCGCAAACTAATCACCCTATCGGAAGATGTTATAATTTTTGCAAATGGCGTTGTACGTCAATCATATTTGGCATTTGTGAACTAGACAGCTGCAGAATACAAACAGACAATCAATAGAACGCTATACCCCCCAAGAGCGTGGAATAATTGTGTCATTTTTTTTACCAATAATCGGTCGGTGGTGTTAGCGCAGCGTGAATGTCGACGTTGGTTTCCTAATCGTTTAGGGCCCATCGGACAAACATTCCGGCGCTTAGCTACTCGAGTAGAACAGACTCAAAGCACAGGGTGTGGCCGCCACCGGACTGGTCGTTCAGCCGAGAATATCGCGGCTGTTGCTGCCGATGTCACTGGGAATGAAGACACATCAACTAGAAGACGGGCCCAGCAATTGGACATCAGCAGACGGACCGTACAGTCGCTTGTGAATTACTGTCAAACCATCCTCAATCTCAACAACGAAGAAAACGATTTTGTGTCGAAAATCATCATGGGCGACGTGGCGCATTTCCACTTATACGGTTACGTCAATAAGTAAAATCTTCATTTCTTGGGCACTGAAAATCCGCGTGTGATCCACAAGAGCCATTACATCCACTCAAAGTGGGTGTGTGTTGTGCGGCGTACACGCGCGAGGAGTGATTGAGCTGTACTTTTTTGAGGACGCCATCGGCAATACGGTCACTGTTACTCCAAAGGGCCATGATAAATGACTTCTTGTGGTTTCAAGAAGACGGTGCAACACACAGCACGAGCCACAGTTGATATTGTGAAGGAAGCGATTTGACATGACCAGCAAGATCGGCCGATATAACCATGCCAGACTTCTTCCTTTGGTGCTACTAGAAATCGCATGCTTTTGCCAAGAAGCCTCAGGCAATCGCAGCCCTTAAGGAGAATATTCGGCGGAAAAGCGAACAGCTTTAACCGGAAATCTTGCGGAAAATCATGGAAAATGCGATAAAACTGGCACAAATGTGAATCAACACTTAACTTATTTAACAGGAAAAATAATAAAAGTCCAAATAAAGGTTTCTATCGCTCAAAATCACGTTTTTTATTTAGTAAAAAAAAGTAATTCAAAAACAAAATTGTATGATTAATTTTACGCCACCTTAACGAACAGGAGCTTCCACAAATCGGAATCTTCTTGCTTTGATTAAAAAAATAAGATGCATAAAATTTAAAATAAATTTGCTAGTTGGACTATTAGCTGTTCATTTAAGCTTAGTAAAATAAAAGTTTTATATACATTGGTGGTTATAATAAATTTCCAAATTGAAAGAAAAAATGTGTACGAATTATTTTTGCATTTTCTGTCAAAAATTTTCCGAGTCACTGCAAAATTTCCATGAGTATTTATCAATTAACCGCTATTTTATTCACGCACTACGTAGATACATTTACATATATGGAAAGTTATAGATCCTTTAAAAAATCGAATTCGAGATTTTAGAAAAAACTATTTCTCCAAAATCGTCCCACAGCTTTGAAAAAAAAAATAAAAAAAATTCATTTAGTAACTTAGCTAATTGTTGAAAGTAACTTCGGAAGAATGGTTACTAATGATACCCCCCATAATACAGAATTTGATCAATTTTTTGTATGCCAAGGGTTCTTAAAAGTTTAAATAGTAATTGCCCAAGGAAATTTTCAATTTTTGGATTTAAAAAAAAATCCAATTTTTTTGAAAGCTCTGTATAATGAAAACCCCACGATCGATTTTTACTTGCGATATAGGTATGGTACTATAGGGCAAGTTCTACATTTGGAAAAAAATCGAACTCGAGATTCGAGATCAAAGTTGACATTACGATGATAGCGAAGACGAAAGAAGTGGGTCGGGCAATTCCGTCTGTCTGTCTGTATGTCTGTACCTCGAACTACAGCCTAAACTGGAGGTATTTTCTTCAAACTCGGTAGTTAAGGGTCTTCGGTGATTCCCTAGAGGAGAAATTGAAATTTTTTTTTAGCTCTAAAACAAACGGCACCCCCCATACACCCATAATGCATAATCTTATTTATCTCGAAAACGGCTCTAACTCTAACGATTTTGATAAGAAAATTAAGTGTGATATTATGGACATGGACTACAATTTGGTCAAAAAAAAATTGGGGGGAAATGTTATTAGGGGTACCTGTCATAGACCTTTTTTTTTGATTTTTGAAAATCTCACCAACGGCTCCAACGATCTTAACCAAAATTTTTATGCAGGAGCTCCTTTGCATTTGACAAAATATAAACTAAAATTTTTTTCGGCAAAATAGTTTTTGGATTTTTAAAAAAATAATACAATTTTTTTTTTAAATTCAATATTTTGAAAACCGATACACGATTAAATTTTTATATTACGTTTTAAAATGTATTTTATTAAATACTAACAATTTGCATTCCAATTTTTTTTTATAAAAAATTTAAGGAAAATTTAGTACACAAAAAACATGTTTCAGTTTGTCTGTATGTATGTACCTCTCACTACAGCCTAAACCACTAGACCTATTTCTTTTAATATCGATAGTTAAGAGTTTTCGATGATTCCCTAAAGGAGAAATTGAAATTTTTTTTTAGCTCTAAAACAAACGGCACCCCCCATACACCCATAATGCATAATCTTATTTATCTCGAAAACAGCTGTAACGATTTTGATAAAAAAATTAAGTGTGATATTATGGACATGGACTAAATTTTGGTCAAAAAAAATGTTGGGGCAAAATGTTTTTAGGGGTACCTGCCATAGACCCGTTTTTTTGATTTTCGACTTTCTCATTAACGGCTCTAAGGATTTTAACCAAAAATTTTCAGCAGGAGTCCCCTTAAGTTTAAAATAATATTGTATATAAAAATATTTAAAAAAATATTTGTTGGGTTTTTTAGAAAATGTTTTTTTTTTTGAAAAATCAATATATTCAAAACCTATAAACGATTATTTTTTGAAATTATTTCCTAAAATCAATATTATTAAATACTTAAAATTCGCTTGCTAAAGTCTTCACAAGGTGGTTTGAACAAAAGAATGTATATCAGCTCTGCAATGTCTTCACAAGCGCCAGGACCAGGACCCCACGGAAAATCTGTGGAAAGATTTAAAAAATAGAGTTTCATGTAAAAAAAATCCGGAAGGACTATGGAAAGACATCCAAGAACAATTTTACGAAACACTTTTAGAAACATGCCAGAAACTAATTGAATTTTAACTTGTTTTTTTCTTTTATCTGATTCATTCTTATTTTTTTGCTAGCAAGAAGGCATCTGAAAATAGTTTTCCTTTTTTTTACTTGCGACTTATAGGTACTATAAGGCAAGTTATGCATTCGTAAAAAAATCAAACTCGAGATTTTGATCAAAGTTGACATTACGATGATAGCGAAGACGAAAGAAGTGGGTCGGGCAATACCTCGAACTACAGCCTAAGCTACTGGAGGTATTTTCTTCAAACTCGGTACTTAAGGGTCTTCGGTGATTCCCTAGAGAAGAAATTGAAATTTTTTTTAGCTCTAAAACTAACGGTACCCCCCATATACCCGTAATGCAAAATCTTATTTGTCTCGAAAACGGCTTTAACGATTTTGATAAAAATAAAATGCACGACTGGGTCGCACGAACTTGCTCCTATGTAATAGACAAGTAATTTTAAAAACGGATGTTATTAAAAAAACTGTTCATAAGGATAAAATGAATTTTTTAAATTCTTTTAGTAGTAAGAGATAAAAACAGAATGGTACTCGTATGAAAATATGAATTTATGCAGGAACAAAAATTATAAGTCGTTGTAGTGGTTCCTTAAAAAAATAAGCTTTTATGTACAAAACTTTTAAAACATTTTTAAGAAAAAATTTTGGTACGCCAACCTTAAGTTTTTATTATTGTACGAATAAAAGTCTAATTTCCAAAAAAAATACTAAGCCGTTCTTGAGATATCGAATTTTTCAAAAAAAAAAAAAAAATGACTTTTTTTTTCTAAAAATTGAAAAAATATTTTTTCTTAAGTTTTTAAATGCAATGTTTTGTAAACTTGTTAGGAGCTTCTTTATAAAAAATTTCATTAAAATCCGTTATGTCGATAATGAAAAATTCAAAATTCGAAAAAATTGTTCTATGGTAGGTACAGTCAGTAACATCTAGATTAAAATTTTTTTTTATTAAATTATAGATCGTGAAGATTAATCAAAAGAAAAAAAATTTTAGCAAAATTCTCGGATCCGTTTTCGAGAAAAATACGATTTTCGAAAACCATTTTTTAATATTGGTATGGAAGGTACCATTAGTTTTAGATAAAACAAAATTTTTTTTCTCAAATCTTGTAGATTATGATAAGAAACTTTTATTTGCCAAGTTTGAAAAAAATCGAGCATGGGGTTTTCGAAATATTGAGTTTCCAAAAAAAAATTTTGAATTTTTTTTTAAATAGCCAAAAAATTAAAAATTGAAAATTTGAATATGTAATAATATTCAAACTTTGGAGGAACTTTGGCATAAAAAAATTATTGAAATCGGCTGTACCGTTTTCGAGAAAATCAAAAACAAAAAAATGGACCCAGGGGGACTACCAAAAATAACAATTTTTTGTAAGATTTTTTTTCAACCATTAGCTATTTTTAACCAAATGAAATTTTTCAATTTTTTTTTTAAAAATTCTGTGGGACAGTTTTTGAGAAAAAAAAATATTTATAAAATTTCGAAAAAAATCGTATGGCAGGTACCGTTAGTTTTGGTCTTAAAAAAACAGAAAAAAACGTACGGGGGTGAGAAATTAAAACCCATATCTACCAAGTTTGAAGAAAATCGGCCGAGCCGTTTAGGCTGTAGTCGAACCGACAGATAGACAGACAGACAGAATTGCGAGACCCACTTTTTTGGTCTTCGCTATCATCGTAATGTCAACTTTGATCAAAATCTCGAGTTCGATTTTTTTTACGAATGCATAACTTGCCTTATAGTACCTATAAGTCGCAAGTAAAAATTAGGTGTGATATTATGGACATGGACTACTTTTTGCTCAAAAAAGAATTTGGGGCAAAATGTTATTAACGGTACCTGTCATAGAACCGTTTTTTTGATTTTCGACTTTCTCATTAACGGCTCTAACGATCTTAACCAAAAAATTTCAGCAGGAGACCACCTAAGTTTAAAATAATATTGTAAAGGGTTTTCCAATAGGAGGTGTTATTTTGATATTCAAAGAAAAATGGCATTTGTGGAGATAAATGATCGGATGTTTATTTCATTATAAAGAGGAAGGTATGCCGTTAATAATGGAACACAACATCAGCCAAATGGCCGCCAAGACCACGCTTACAGGACCATATCCTTTTCATGAAATTTTCCATAACCAAATCGCAAAGTGGCTGCCCTATGTCCTCGATAGCCTCACGAATTTCATCTTTCACGTGGCCCTAAAGGAAGAAGTCGCAAGGTGTTAAATCACAAGATCTCGGTGGCCAATTGTGATCACCTCTTCGAGAGATAACACGGTCCGGAAACTTTTCCCGTAAAAGATCGATGGTTTCATTGCTTGTGTGGCACGTACCGCCGTCTTGTTGAAAGTAAACGTTGTCCAGATCAATACCATCCAATTCCGGCCATAAAAAATCATTAATCATCTCTCGATAGCGCAATCCATTGACCCTAACTGTTGCTCCAGCCTCATTTTCGAAAAAGTAAGGTCCAATGACCCCGCGGGACCATAAACCGCACCAATAAACCGCTTTTCAATAAATCTTGGGTTTTCCGAGCCCCAGATGCGACAGTTTTGCTTGTTGACGTAGCCTCCGAGGTGGAAATGGGCCTCATCAGTCAAGATGATTTTTCGATGAAATTCCGGTTCATTTTCATGCATTTCAAGGACCCAATTTTAATAATTTCAATGCGTTTTTGAAGCGTGTATCGTTCCATTTTTATTAATAGCGTAGTTTCTACTTGTCAAATGTCAAAAAATGACAGCTTCAAAAGTGACAGCTACCGAAATAGCGGGCTATTCAAAATAACACCTCTTATTGAAAAACCCTTTATTTAAAAATATTCGAAAAATTAGTTGTTGGGTTTTTTTGAAAAAATTTTTTTTTGAAAAATCAGTATCTTCAAAACCTATGACCGATTATTTTTTGAAATTATTTCCAAAAATCAATATTATTAAATACTTAGAATTCGAATCCCACATTTTTTTCTTGAAAAATTTTAAAGAAATTTTTATATAAAAAATTTATTTATTTAATAATAAAATGATTTTTAAAGTTTGTTTGCATAAATTCATACTTTTCTAGAAATCAGACGGCAATTTCATTTTAAATTCATGTTTTATATTTATAAAATGTATCTTAAATTCCAAAGTACTTTTACATAAGAGCAAGTTCGTGCGATCCAGTCGTGCATTTTATTTTGCTAGCAAGAAGGCATCTGAAAATAGTTTTCCTGTATATTTTAAGTTATTAACTTTTTTTTACTTGCGACTTATAGGTACTATAAGGCAAGTTATGCATTCGTAAAAAAAATCAAACTCGAGATTTTGATCAAAGTTGACATTACGATCATAGCGAAGACAAAAAAAAGTGGGTCTCGCAATTCTGCCTGTCTGTCTGTCTGTTCGACTAAAGCCCAAACGGTTCGGCCGATTTTCTTTAAATTTGGTAGAAACCTTTTTTAATTTTCCCCCCCACACATTTTTTTCTTTTTTTTAAGACCAAAAATAACGGTACCGGCCATACGAATTTTTTCGAAATCTTATAAATATTTTTTTTCTCAAAAACTGTTAGACAGATTTTAAAAATAAAAATACAAAAAAATTTCATTTAGTTAAAGCTAGGTAATGGTTGAAACAAAATTTCCGAGAAATGGTTATTGAGGGTACCCCCCATGGAACCATTTTTTTTTTGTTTTTGATTTTCTCAAAAACGGTACAACCGATTTTGATCATTTTTTTTTCGCTAAAGCTCTCCAAAAACATAAATAGAATTGCGTACTCAAATTTTCAAAAAAAAAAAAACAAAAATTTGGATTTAAAAAAAAAAACTCCATTTTTTTTTTCAAAACTCAATATTTCGAAAACTCCATGTTATATTTTTTTTAAACTTGATAAATAAAAGTTTCTCAATATAATCTACAAGATGTGAAAAAAAAATTATTTTACCTAAAAATAAAGGTACCTACCATACAAATGCTAAAAAATTAAAAAAAAAATGGTTTTCAAACATCGTATTTTTCTCGAAAACGGCGCCTAGAATTTTGATAAATTTTTTTTTTCTTTCAATTAATTTTTACGATATTTAATTTAATAAAAAAAATTTGAAATTAAGATATTACAGCTTGTACCTACCATAGAACCATTTTTTCGAATTTTGAAATTCTCATTATCCACATAACGGATCTAAATGAAACTTTTTATAGAGAAGCTTCTAAAAGGTCTAAAACATATTGCATTTCAAAACTTTAAAATAAATATTTTTTGAATTTTTGAAAAAAAAAATCTATTTTTTCTTTTTTTGAAAATTCGATATCTCAGAAACGGCTTAGTATTTTTTTTGTAAATTTAATTTTTATTCGAACAATAATAAAAACTTTGAATTGACGTACCAAAATTTTTTCTTAAAAATCTTTTAAAAAGTTTATATATAAAAATTTTTTTTTAAGAAACCACTACAACTTATAATTTTTGTTCTTGCATAAATTCATATTTGCATAGCATTCTGTTTTTCTCTCTAACTACTTAAAGAATTTAAAAAATTAATTGTATCCTTATGAACAGTTTTCTCTAATAACATTCGCTTTTCTTCCTAGTCTATTACATAGGAGCAAGTTCGTGCGACCCAGTCGTGCATTTTATTTGTTAGGAAAATCGAAATTACAACTCGAAAATAAGATTAATTTACGATATTTGTGAGCGTTTAAGACTGTATTTAAAAAAAATATTATTATTTCGAGCACTATTTGAATACTATTTGAGACCCTAATTTTATAACAACTCTAAAGTCCAAGTAAAGGTGTTGCCGTTTTGATATATCAGTACTCGAAAATTATGACCGTGGTTGTTCCTATCTAAAGTTACTCTTATTTTCTTTTACACATTTAATGACGAATTTATTAGTGCTTTTACACGTACATATATAGGTAAAGAATACAAATAGTTTTCCAAATATCTGCGTTACAAAACACAAGGTACAACCATCGAAATACTCACTGCATTGGCTCTTTATCGTGACTTGTAAAAAGTGTTCTATCCAAAAAATGTCGCAGAGCAAAAATGTCGTGACTTCTGAATGATGTGTTTTGGCTTTCCTTTCCTTTTCACTCACGCATCAGAAGCGAAAGTTATTCTGGTATGCCTTTATAAAACTCTTTAAAATCTCAATGGCGCATATCAGTCTTTGAATAAGTTCCAAAGAATGAACACTTTATTTCAGTCAGCTATTTTGATCGCATCTGCAATTGCTGTATTCGGTGATGTGAGCCATTTTTTTTTTCCGGAATCAAATCTATTTCAACCACCACATCATCAATTCCAACATACGCCACCGTTTCTTTACGCTCCGGCTTTGCCAAATCCTGTACAACCACCACCTCCTGTTAGTTCGACGACGGAGTTTTTCCTGCCCGAAATTATATCGAATCGAAGATTTAAGGACCCTCGTCAGCAGGGGAATTTCATACCTATAAACCATTATCTTCCTCCGCCTATAGATGATGGAAATCCTCTGATTGAACATGGACAAACTCCACCGTTAGCCTATTTACCACCAAAAACAGACAGACCAATTGTTGTTTTGGACGAAACTTCGGGGCTTCAAGGATATGAATATAACGAACCATCCACCAGTACTTCGAATCCAAATGACGAAGAACCCCCCTTGCAATTTCCTTCAGCACTTCTGCCTCCAGCTGCTGAAAGACCAGTTTTTGTTGGAGTACCACAAACAACAACAACCAAAAGTCCAAGTCAAGGATACAACTATGATGTACCAGGAACATCCCTCCAGGACAATCCAATGGTATTTCAAGATTCATTAGATGGAAAATCACCACAAGTGCGTCTTCACGTGAAGGAGATGCGCTGTCTTGATCATAACACTGGTTTCTTTCGGGCCGTCCTGAAAATCGAAAGTTTCCTGAGTACCACTCCTTTAATCGAGAACGATTCCAATGACCAAAAGTGTAACGTTAAGCTGAGTCGAAATTTACTCATAATAAATATTGAAGCAGACGACTTTCAAAAATGTGGCATCCATTACTGCGGAAAGGAACTTTGTCTGCGTCTTCGATTTCCATCTATAAGAGGGATACGAACTGTCTCCGATTCGTTGTTGGCGTTACGTTGTAAACCACAAAACCGAGTGGCTGCAAAAACACATGCCCTTAAAATGGGAATTTCAAATGAGATGTAAGTTTTATTAATTTAATTACAAATTTATTAATAGTCCTTAAAGATATCTTGATGTGAATAGACAGGCGAAAAATACAGATGTTTATGCACAAGGTGGTGTACAAAATGAATTTCGGACACATATTGAAGTGCTTCGAAAAACTTTGAATGGCTTTAGTAAAAAACTGGAACCTAACGATGTTGTCAGATTGGGAGAGGAATTACTATTGAGAGCTCATGTTGGACCCGGTGATGGTAAGTAAAAAAAATGAATTAATAATTAAACAGTAAACATTCTTGAGTTAATTTTGAAATTTGGACCAATTTATTAAAGAAAACATTTCAGCAATAATGTGACGATCACTAGTTTGCGCCAGTTCGTTCTCGTATACCTTGAAGCTCCATGCAACGGAGTTCCAAGCAGAATAGTTCAAAATCAATTTTCATTCACCGCGATATCGTTGAATCTGGTCGAATTGACCCTGCAAAAGAATTCTGATGACTTCGATCTTAGAGCTGTTCGGTAAGCAATTAGATCTTCGGCATACGCAATTGCCTTATTTCGACTACATATCAGATGGCTGTAAATGTTAATGTAAATGTAAATGCTGAATAGAACAGGCGAGTTGACCACGTCTGGCTAAAAACCATTTTTAATATCAAAGACTGAGCTCCAAGTTACATTTAAAAAAAAATATTTCAAACAAAATTAATGCAGCAAAATGTTTTAAAATTGATTCTGAAAATATTTTAGACCAAAATTAGCTAGATATATAAGCTGTAAGGCTATTCCAACCATCATATAAACATTGAGGATTTGAGTGAAACAACAAGAACAACTTGAGTCTGCTACCACTAATAGAAGGCATATAAGCCATTGGTTCTAGACTTGTTCCTAGTTGATCCTAGACTGAGCACCAAAATAAAATGGTCTATTAATTAAGTTTGGGCTCCGAGAAATAGCTACAAGTCCAGTCCATAGTCTTATCCGGAAGCACGCTCAGAAGTTCCTGTTGTTTCATTCATACTCTCAATTTCTTAAGAAAGGATTCTAAAATGTTTAGTCTTCATTTTTTTTTGTATATGCTTTCAGGTTGGAATTTTACAAAACTAACCGACGTCAATTTGCAACTTATATCGGGAACAGGTGATCTCACACGATCAGTAAATCTCATTACATCCCACGGATGCGTGAATCCATCAATGCGAAGTGTATGTCCACAAATTCCAACTTTTGAACCACCCCTGGGTCATCGATTTCTATTTAAGGCGGTTATGTTCCAGGAGATGCGCAGTGGTGAAGAAATAGTTTTGAGTATGAAAATAACTGGATGTCTGGAACAAAATGATTGTCACATTAATTTGCAAAATTGCAATGGAGGTGGAAATTTTAAACGTCAACGAAGAAATATTCAAAATAAAAATTCGACAAACTTTTCTGAATTTCCGAGTATATCGTTTCGTGTTGAGATGCCTTTTACCGATCAGGATGTACTGGAACCAGCAGATAGTGTCGAACCAAAGGTCAGAGCTCAACGTTGGATATTATTTGTTGTTTTATCGATAATAGGATCATTGTGTTTTTTGGGATTGTTTATTTGTTGTATTGTAAGAAAAAATTCAATTTTTGTTGAAAAATATTGATGAAAATGATATATTGTACATAATTTTCAAATTCATTCATTAGATTAATAAAATATTTATATTTTTATAATATACAAATTATGACAGATTAAAAAAATAACAACAAATATTTTTCTTCAATGAGTTCGTAGTTCAGCTCTTTTGTTTTATCATGAGGGAAATAAAATTAAATTCATTCATCCATTCTGGTCACCTTAAAATAATAATATCGATTCCAAAAAAATCTCTCTCTCTATTTTCCCTCTCTTTCAATTGAAAATTATCTTATTTCATAAACATTTACTACATTCATTCAAATTTTGCACTCAAAAGCTCCAACAAAGCTGTTTGGAAAATAAAACAATAAGGAACATAAAAAAGCACACACAACAAAATCAACGAAAACGAATCAAACTCAAAATGAAATGTAACAAAGTTTTAATAGTGAATGACGTACTCTCAAACTACCACATTGAAATAATACTTGTGTTTAAAATACTTTTCAACAGTCAAAATTCATTTCCTTTTTGTATTTTTCTTGCTCGTTCGCTCTCTCGGGTAATTTCTCATCTCCATCATCAGCGATCAGCCTGGTCTGGTCAGCCAGCAATACAAATAAACAGTGGGGTAGTCTTTGACAAAGAATTGGAAGAAAATAAAATATAAACTGAATTTGAATATTTTGAGTTTAAACGTTCTGGTTTTCGTCGTAAGATTAAAATTGTATATGATTAATTATTCCGGGGAGAGTACGATAACTTGGCCGCCAAGATTTGATAACGGGTTTTTGTAGGGGGGTCAAAAACAAGCACTTTTTACTATGGGAGGGGGGGGTCTATCTCCCCCCGTTTAGGAGGTAGGGGCACTTTTAGAAAAAATGGTTTAAATTGAAAAAAAAAAATATTAAAAAACAACGGCAACACCTACAATAAAGTGCTATACTGCGTTTGAAAGCCAGAAGATTGTTCTATAATCCTACATTTAAATTAAATTACTCATATCAATGGTTTTTGAGAAATTCGCATTTAAAGTCAAAATTTTGATAAAATAACGTGAAAAAAAAAGTTTAGACCGATTGTTTTCAAAATTTTGAAATGAAATTGTAAATTAACTGATATGTGTTTCATAAATCTATCAGTTCTTAATCGAACACAAAAAACCGCATGGTTCTATGTCTTCTGGTTTTTGAGAAAACCTCCGGTTAAGAGATAGGGGCACTTTTAGAAAAAAATGGTTTAAATTGAAAAAAAAAATATTAAAAAACAACGGCAACACGTACAATAAAGTGCTATACTGCGTTTGAAAGCCAGAAGATTGTTCTATAATCCTGCATTTAAATTAAATTACTCATGTTAATGGTTTTTGAGAAATTCGCATTTAAAGTCCAAATTTTGATAAAATAACATGAAAAAAAAAGTTTAGACCGATTGTTTTCAAAATTTTGAAATGAAATTGTAAATTAACTTATATGTGATCTATGTACATATCTATCAGTTCTTAATCGAACACAAAAAACCGCATGGTTCTATGTGTTCTAGTTTTTGAGAAAATCGAAAATTACCAAAACTACTTTTTTTGATTTTTGGTGGTGACGGTGATTCCATTTTAAGGATTAATGTTAACTAGCCGACCCAGCTCTCGAAATTCGAGTGCCAATTTATTTATTATTTATATTATTGGCAGTGTTTTTAAGCAAATTTATTAAATTAAATTTTATTTTATGTAATATGCAAAGTGTTCTACAGTGCAAAAACAAAAATGACCCACAGTGTGTAAATGCGTGTCTCAATTATATTCTGCACATCTCCGTAACTGTGGCTTTCCAACCATATAAAATTTATCGAAATCGGTTAAATACTTTTGGAGAAAAGTGTACCACAAAAAACATGTTTGCCGTTTTATTATATGAAAAACATAATGAATCTTTGTTAGTTCAGTACCGCAATTCATTTAGCGTTACCCAGAATGCACCATGAGGAGGTAGAATTGCATCTGGGTCAGTTATTTTGTCAGTCAGTCAGGAGTTAGTCAGTCATAGTTAGTTAAAAATGGTCAAAATGTATTAAGAAGGTGTGTAAGTCTCGTCAATAAAGCCATCGTCCGTACTACGAGTATAACTGTCGAGTTCGTTGCGTTACTCTTTTATGGTGGGAAGCCGAGGATGTTTTGGCGGTAAAACACTTTCTAAATTTTCGCTCTGAAGGGTGGGAGGATCGATGTCTTTTAACTGTAAACATTCACATATATCACCATCGGTATAACAAGGGTAAACTTTTTTTACATCTGATAAAAACTCTATTATTTGCGAACATGGTGAACATAGTCGGAAGTTTGTTTTGGTTTTCAAGATCGTTTATTGTATTTTATATGTATTTAGTGGACATTGGATAAATAGAATAAATTTGATTTTTTTTTAAATACAGATTCTGTGAATGCAAAAGAAACTTTGCATGCACCCAACCTCGCACCTACCCCAAATCCTATAGTGTGCCCAAGCAGGGGGGTTGCAGGGGGGCAGCATGCCCCCCATACATACTTTACTGTTTATATATTGTAATGTTGGAAGCTAGCACTGATTTATTTATGTAAGGAAGCAAAAAATATCAAACATTTTGTAGAAAAGTAGTTTTAGTTATTTTCGATTTTCTCAAAAACCAGAAGACATAGAACCATGCGGTTTTTTGTGTTCGATTAAGAACTGATAGATACATGAAACACAAGTAAGCTAATTTACAATTTCATTTCACAATTTTGAAAACAATTGGTCTAAACTTTTTTTTTTCACGTTATTTTATCAAAATTTGGACTTTAAATGCGAATTTCTCAAAAACCATTAACATGAGTAATTTAATTTAAATGCAGGATTATAGAACAATCTTCTGGCTTTCAAACGCAGTATAGCACTTTATTGTACGTGTTGCCGTTGTTTTTTAATATTTTTTTTTCAATTTAAACCATTTTTTTTCTAAAAGTGCCCCTACCTCTTAACCGGAGGTTTTCTCAAAAACCAGAAGACATAGAACCATGCGGTTTTTTGTGTTCGATTAAGAACTGATAGATTTATGAAACACATATTGTGATGTGCTTTTTGCTTTCCAGCCGAGGTTTTGCTCGCCGGATTTCCAGGGTCGTTCTGAAGAAAACACGAAACTTCAGTAGGAAGGTCTTTAGAACCTTATACAAAATCTTTATTAAAAACAAATCTTAACTTCATATAACAACTTAAATATTTCTTGATTTCAATTAATTACACCCTGCCTGGTGTATCTGGTAAACATCGGTTATTCTCCTGGTATCGGGTCCAGCTGGCTTCTTTTAAAGAGCTTTATTCTGGCATCTGCTTTCTTCGTCAACTGGCATTCGGTTTCGGGCCACTCTTTTATAAATACGGGCTATGGACTACGCTCCTGGCGCTTACAAGATCAACAGTTTAAGGCCCTGGTAGGCACAAGATCAGCAGTTTAAGGCCCTGGTAGGCACAAGATCAGCAGTTTAAGGCCCTGGTAGGCACAAGATCAGCAGTTTAAGGCCCTGGTAGGCACAAGATCAGCAGTTTAAGGCCCTGGTAGGCACAAGATCAGCAGTTTAGGGCCCTGGTAGGCACAAGATCAGCAGTTTTAAGGCCCTGGTAGGCACAAGGACGTTTCATTCTTCGAACCAAGCTGATGGAACGAAATTGCCGGACAATTTCAGACGACTCGTAAACTAACGGGTGATTTCTTAAGAGCTTGAGAACTTTTAAAAAAAAAAAAACGCATAAAATTTGCAAAATCTCATCGATTCTTTATTTGAAACGTTAGATTGGTTCATGACATTTATTTTTTGAAGATAATTTCATTTAAATGTTGACCCCGGCTGCGTCTTAGGTGGTCCATTCGGAAAGTCCAATTTTGGGTAACTTTTTCGAGCATTTCGGCCGGAATAGCCCGAATTTCTTCGGAAATGTTGTCTTCCAAAGCTGGAATAGTTGCTGGCTTATTTGTGTAGACTTTAGACTTGACGTAGCCCCACAAAAAATAGTCTAAAGGCGTCAAATCGCATGATCTTGGTGGCCAACTTACCGGTCCATTCCTTGAGATGAATTGTTCTCCGAAGTTTTCCCTCAAAATGGCCATAGAATCGCGATCTGTGTGGCATGTAGCGCCATCTTGTTGAAACCACATGTCAACCAAGTTCAGTTCTTCCATTTTTGGCAACAAAAAGTTTGTTAGCATTGAACGATAGCGATCGCCATTCACCGTAACGTTGCGTCCAACAGCATCTTTGAAAAAATACGGTCCAATGATTCCACCAGCGTACAAACCACACCAAACAGTGCATTTTTCGGGATGCATGGGCAGTTCTTGAACGGCTTCTGGTTGCTCTTCACTCCAAATGCGGCAATTTTGCTTATTTACGTAGCCATTCAACCAGAAATGAGCCTCATCGCTGAACAAAATTTGTCGATAAAAAAGCGGATTTTCTGCCAACTTTTCTAGGGCCATTCACTGAAAATTCGACGTTGTGGCAGATCGTTCGGCTTCAATTCTTGCACGAGCTGTATTTTATACGGTTTTACACCAAGATCTTTGCGTAAAATCTTCCATGTGGTCGAATAACACAAACCCAATTGCTGCGAACGGCGACGAATCGACATTTCACGGTCTTCAGCAACACTCTCAGAAACAGACGCAATATTCTCTTCTGTACGCACTGTACGCATTCGTGTGGTTGGTTTAATGTCCAATAAAGTAAACTGAGTGCGAAACTTGGTCACAATCGCATTAATTGTTTGCTCACTTGGTCGATTATGTAGACCATAAATCGGACGTAAAGCGCGAAACACATTTCGAACCGAACACTGATTTTGGTAATAAAATTCAATGATTTGCAAGCGTTGCTCGTTAGTAAGTCTATTCATGATGAAATGTCAAAGCATACTGAGCATCTTTCTCTTTGACACCATGTCTGAAATCCCGCGTGATCTGTCAAATACTAATGCATGAAAATCCTAACCTCAAAAAAATCACCCGTTATAATCTAGCTCGTCAGCTTCGACCGTAGCAAACAAGTCAAGTCCCTTCCCAAAAGGAGGTCCTCTTGTTATATTTTTCGTAAAAACTGAGTGTGAATTATATACTGGTCGAATGTAAATCGCCCAATGTGTTCAACCAACTGTGACGTCATGATCTTATAGTGACTGCATATTGTAATAAGACAAGGTATAAAATCCCTTTATCTTAGCGAGGTAACTGGTGTCGTTGGTAGCTGCGGCGTCGTATGGTGTCGTCGGTTGGTGCTGCGGCGGCGGCTGCTTAGTCATGGTGAATTAAATCACCCAGGGTGTTTGGTATTGGTAGAAGCATGGAACGCTTTGTTACAATATCAGTTAATTTACAATTTCATTTTAAAATTTTGAAAACAATCGGTCTAAACTTTTTTTTTCACGTTATTTTATCAAAATTTTGAGTTTAAATGCGAATTTCTCAAAAATCATTGATATGAGTAATTTAATTTAAATGCAGGATTATAGAACAATCTTCTGGCTTTCAAACGCAGTATAGCACTTTATTGTAGGTGTTGCCGTTGTTTTTTAATATTTTTTTTTTCAATTTAAACCATTTTTTCTAAAAGTGCCCCTACCTTCTAAACGGGGGGAGATAGACCCCCCCCTCCCATAGTAAAAAGTGCTTATTTTTGACCCCTCTACAAAAATCCGTCATTAAATCTTGGCGGCCAAGTTATCGTACTCGTGCCATTATTCCAATTAGCTATATTCATATGTACGAGTAGTTGTAATTTCTATTAATAGTTGTTCAATAGATAAAGTAATTTTTGAAGCCATTTTGTCGTTAGTTAAGTATAAATTAATTGATTTAACTGCTACAAATAAGTTCAAATAATGATATGAAAATAATGTTTACAGTTCATGAATCTTTTAGAGGGTTGTTGACTTAGTTAATAGAGCGATTTTGGTAAAAGTTTCGAATTCTTTCTGTTGAGCAAACTCTACCTTGATAGTGTAATGACAAATTAAGGTGTAAAAACTGACAAACTTAAAAAATCTCAAATGACATATAATTGAATTAATTATAAAATTATATAACAGCTTTTCTTTATTATCTTTGAAAAAAAAAATTGAGGTCTTAATTAAACTTTACATTATGATAATGGAAAAGTCAAATCGAGTTACAAATTTGAAACGGAACATAGGTACTCGTATTTTGATCCCTTGCTATATAAAATAATTTTAGATTTAAATTTTTTTCTTGAGAGCACCTCAAACGATTATTATTATACTTATAATTTTGATCTTCTAAGTGATCATTAAGAAAATCTGCTCTTTTACGAAATATGCACTCAACAGAATGTTCTGTTCAGGATTTTTGGGAAAATTTTCTTACTTTAATATTTTTCTAGTACAGTCTGTCATTGGGTCAAAAAATGTGTTGAAAAGTTAGACAAAGGTGGTCTTAAGCGATGTACATACGTAATATTCAATTCCAATATAAATTTAAAACAAATTTTTTACAAAAAAAAAAAAACTCAAAGAATGATTTTTTTTAATACAGTTACTTAAATATAAATCGGATATGTTTATTTTATTTTTTTATTTTCTAAAATACATTTATAAGACAACACCCGAAGGAAGGTATGCCAAAATTTTCGCCGACCAAAACTTAAGGCAACAAACACTACAACGGTAGTATAAAGGTAGTAAATATTTTTCGTCATTTGTTAAAAATTTACGAAATACTACTTCTTCTTCAATGACTGAGACTTTCATGCTCGGAAAATCACTACTTACACTTTTCCATTTTCCCTATTAGAGACCAGTATTCTTAGTGGATTTAAAACAGCATTTGTCCAGCCCATCTAAAAAAGCCAAATTTTCTTCCAACTATCATAATCATCCAATTACATCATCATCATCCAATTACACTTACATATGTCCCTTCTTTCCAAGGTCATGGAAACGCCAATAAATTGTATCAGCTCCAGAAATATATTGAAGAACGAAAGCTTTTTAATGACCGGCAGTAAGCCTTTCGTTGCGATAGGTCCACTGATGATCTGATGGTACGAGTATATCTCACAGATAGTGGCACAAATCTTCTCATCGTTTTGGAGAAAGTAAAATTATTGCACTTTGATTTTTCAAAAGTATTTGATAGAGTTTGCCAACAAGCTCTCTTATCGAAAATACGTGCTTTTGGTATTGATGAATCTCTTCTTCATTGGATTAGAAATTTCCTTTCGGACCACTCAATAAAAGTTGTGTTGAATGGTTTAAAGTCTGAAATTCAAAGTATTAATACTGATGTACCACAGGGATCCGTTTTGTCTCCGACTATCTTTTTCATATTCATCAATGATCTTTTGTCTGAATACCTATTCTATTAAATTGTTTTCTGATGACAGTACTCTCAGCCTTTCATATTCGTTACCAGATGCACGTCCTTGTTCTTCGGATTGGGTCAAGAATTTGATAAGCTCATTTAATTCTGATTTTGAAAGCATTGTCAAAAGGGGAAACCATAAACATCCTCGAAAACTCAATGGTGTCTCCTGTCGTTAGAGTGGAACCAACTCTCATGCCGTTTTCCAATAAGCAGCACCTGCATTAGTCACAGTTCACAGACCTTGTGTGGAATGACCACATATTCGACGTCGTAAAAAACGCTGCTAAATGTTAAGGTTGTCTTCGACGATGGAAGACATTTTTCACACCTTCTAATCTGGCTTCAATCTATAAGGCTTAGGTATATTCACTCAAACCTTGAGTAAAATTGCCATTTGTGAGCAGGTGCTCCTATAACCCACTTGTGTCTTTTGTATAGAATCCAAAAAAGAGATTTAAAAATAATAGGTGATAGAACTATAAAAAAAATTTGAATTTCTCGATCACCGCCGCAATGTTTCTTATTTTTTTTTATCATTTTATCGTTATTTATATAAATAGTGTTTAAGTGAAATAGTCAGTTGCATTCCTCTCCTTAAAAAATTTTACCGTAACAATTGCTCTTCAGCGAATGCCCATCAGTTTTCCCTTGAGCCTAACTTCTGACGTACAGTTAAATTCAGAGATTCTTTCTTTAGCCGCACTACATGAATCCGGAAACAGCTACTTGGCTCAATATTTCCCTCCAATTATGATATGCAGACATTTAAAATCAATGTTCACTGGTATCTCCTTTTAAATCCTCTCAAACTATCCTAAACGCTCGCTCAGACTATTTCAGGGTAGTTATAATCTCTTTAATGTGCGCAAAATATAACAAAATATAACAAACATTTTTTTTTTAAATTTGTATAACCTGATCGTAAACTAGGTTTAACGCTGTTTTTGTACCATAAAATGCGTTTTTCGACGCATTCCCTTTTAACTTTTCTTATATTTGAGATATCTTTAATTTAATTAAAAATAGGTAACTTTTTTCGAGTAAAAGGAGTCCATAGGTAAACATTCCTCAAAAACGCCTTCAATTTTTAGATGAAACTTTAAGAGTCCGGTCTTTAAGGGACTTCTACAGATATCCAAGAATGGAAGTATGAAATTAATCTTCTATAATAAGTTTAATATGAATCTAAAAATTGTTATTTATGAATTATTTTACAAAAAAAATTATTTTTAATACTTTACATAAAATTCATAAAAATAATTTTTTTTGTAAAATAATTCATAAATAACAATTTTTAGATTCATATTAAACTTATTATAGAAGATTAATTTCATACTTCCATTCTTGGATATCTGTAGAAGTCCCTAAAATTTTTATGAATTTTATGTAAATTATTAAAAATAAAAATGTTTGATATAATTCCAGTTTTTTAACTAACGTGCCCCAATGTAGATCGTCTCAATAAATCGTCGAGTTGTGTAGCTGGACTGGTGGAGCTGGCTGGCTGGATATTAAGTGGTTGTTGGATCACTAGTGCGGTCTGCGGTACGTGAAAAAGCATACTCACTTCACCTGGTTGCATCGACTCAGTGTGGTTCGTTTAGTTTTCGTAGAGCTGTCTTTAAGACAACTCACTTTGGCCTCATCGCGGATCAGAATTTCGAATTTATTGTTTGTTGTCTGTCGTTTGTACCAACAACAACTTGGTATAATACTGGTCGGGATTTAGTGCGCCTTCCATACATAGATACACATCTGGGATATATAAATGTGCAGTTTATTGCTAAATAAAAATTGAGTTTCTCAAGTGCTTCCATAAATATTAATTGATATTTTTTTTCCGCTTCGTCAAATCCGTGAAAAAACTGTGCAAATTTTTGTGCAAATTAATGTGATCATTTTTTGTTTCAAAATTTCTGTGAATAAAGTTTGAAAAAATAAAAATAAAATCAATTGTTAAAATGCAGAAATTCTCGGCTGTAACTCTTCTCCTTGTAATTGGAATAACATTAATCGGATTCGCTCAAGCCAAAGGTAAGTGAAGCAATATCGTAGGTTAGGTATTTGAGTTAGAGAGTGGCAGGGTTCGGACTTAGGTTTTAAATTTTCGAAGTAGATACGGAAAAAAACTGAAGTAGATCTAAAATTTTCGAAGTAGTTTTAGGAAATTAAATTATATAAACATAACATATATAAGTAAATTCTGATTTCAGACTTTTAAAAAAAATTTTAATTAAATATAACTATTTTAAAGTAAATTTTCCATCACAAACTTGTACGAATTTTATCAATTCAATAGGTGGCTCATAAATATCTTTACGTTTTTCTGTAAGTGATCTCAAAAACATTAAATTTTCCACAGTGTTTACGTTTAAATGATTCCTAAACTTGTTTTTTATGTAATGCAGAGTGATCAGCGCTGTCTTTAAATATGTTGGTTTAGAATTTCAAAGAGAAGTAGATCATAAAAAAGAGAAGTAGGGAAGTAGATTAAATTTTTTTCTCAAAATCGAAGTAGATCTACTTCGATCGAAGTAAAGTCCGAACCCTGGAGAGTGGGCTTCCTATATACAAACCTATGTTATGTAGGCCGACTTGTTGCATGTACGATATATATATTGTACATAAATGGAGAATCATAACAATTTTGCTCACTGCAAAATGATGACATAAGCTTAACAGACAATCGGGTTTTATATTGTGAGAGATAAAAGCGAAACGGTTCTTGTAATAGAAATAGCAGTACTTAGTATTAACACCTTCGCTAAGTTGTTTTTTTTTTCTTTGTTTTTCTCCACACTCAAGGCTAAGTTGGGTTTTATTTTTATTTTTTTGCCAACTTGAATGTAGGTATTTGTTTTGCTCTCTTTGTGTGCACATTAGCAGACATCTCCATTTCTGATCTTTATAGAAACAGGGATCTTTTGTTCTGTATTCAATGGATAGATGTCAGTGCAGTGGTTTGAATGAAATTAAACGTGTTTTTGATTCAAAGATCAGTTATGATAAGGCATTTCGGGCAGATTCCGGTAAATCTTGAATTTTAAAAATATATTCGTTAAAGGATGAACCCTTTTTGGAGATGACGACATCACGACAACCGAACGACGCGACGCGCCGCGTTAGTCAGTCAGTGGTGAAACTTTCTTCAAACCATATGGCTCGGCCTGAGCATATACGGTTCTGCGATTATGAATAAATTTACCATTTTTGTGTAGGAAAAATTCTATGAATGAGTAGAACTAGATGAAGGCTCTGCGTTGACCTTCACTCATTTTTTCTTTTATTCTGTACCTATAGTCAGTTTTATTATAATTTGTCTTCGGTCAAGATTGACATTATTTAAAATCAACAGGACTTGCATTTTTCGACTCGACTCCAAATGCTTTTGTTGATTGGTGGGATCTTTTAAATTTTCAAACGGTTCTTTTAGTTCTTGCTTAATGTCACACTAATCAATTTTCGTTAAAAACAAAAAAACAACCATGTTTTTGAATAGTGGTTATTCGGGTTTTATATTTTTGCAAATGTTATGGTGGTTCAACTTCTGATAATGAATGACAGCTTAAAATAAAAGGTCAATCATTATTTAGTTATTTTTAAAAATTAATAATTTCTTTGAGAATAAATCATTAGAATCTTTTAATTAATTGTATTTTTGTCTATCAGTCGTAAAAAATAACCTTCACACGAATCTGTCACGGTCAATCTGTCAAGCTGATGTCATGAAGATTACTTAACATGAATATGTTTATAGTGTGATTATGTTGAACTTTGTATTGAATATTGAAGTTTATAAAATCAGATAGCCTATTTCAAATTTCAAGAAAGATCGAATTTAATTGTTTTTTTTCAAAAATTTTAAGCGAAAATTCAAAAAGGCTGGAAATGTGTTTTATTTTTCAGAAACTCTTTTATTTTGAGTATTTTTTTCTGTTTCTCTCGTGAATGACTTGAAAAATGTTGCTGATGTTTTGTACCTATATATATGTAAGTTAGCAGTTCAGGAAATTTTGTATATTATTTTATTTCTGTGGTCAGCAAAACCCAATGTAGAAAATAAATCTTGTATGCTTTAAAAAAATACTTTATCATCATCATCATCATCATCATCATCATCATCATCATCATCATCATCATCATCATCATCATCGGCTCGACAACCGGGTTCCGGTCCTGGCCTCTTTCAACAAGTCTCTCCACCTATCCCGGTCTCTAGCCGACGCCATCCAGTTGCGCACCCCAAGGCTTCGGGCGTCCTGGTCTACGCCATCTCTCCAGCGCAAGCATGGTCTACCACGCTGTCGTCTACCATAAAATATACCACAAAGAACTTTCCGAGCAGGTTCCTCTTCGCTCATGCGAGCTAGGTGCCCTGCCCACCGGAGTCTACCGAGCTTAATTTTTGTCACGATATCTGCTTCAAGGTAGAGTGCGTACAGTTCATGATTGTACCGTCTCCGGAATCGTCCTTCCTCACATACGGGGCCAACAATTCTCCTTAAGACTTTTCTCTCGAACGCAGCTAAGAGGTCGGAGTGCCTTTTGCTAAGCACCCAAGTCTCGGATCCATATGTGAGTACTGGCAGGACCATGGTCCTGTACAGCAGTAGTTTTGAAGTTATGGTGAGATTTCTGGATTTGAAGAGCTTTGACAGACTATAGTAGGCTCTGTTGGATTTGAGAAGCCGCCCGCGTATTTCTTCTTCTATATTGTTATCGGCTGCTACTATTGACCCAAGGTATTTAAAGGATTGCATCACTTCAAATTCGTGCTCCGCAACCTTGATTGTTTGACCAACTGTTCCTCTCGCATTCGACGCCACCATGTACTCTGTTTTACCTTCACTAATGTGCAGCCCCAGATTTTGTGCCGAGTGCTCGATCTGGATGAAGGAATCGTGTACAGCTTGTTCGGTTCTTCCGATGATGTCGATGTCGTCTGCGTAAGCCAGTAACTGGCTGGACCTGTTGACGATGGTCCCTCTTGTTGCCGTGCCAGAGTCACGGATTGCTTTCTCCAACGCCAGGTTGAAGAGGAGGCAGGCCAAACCGTCCCCTTGTCGGAGTCCATTAAAGATGTTGATTGGTCTGGATA
Organism: Chrysotoxum bicinctum; assembly: GCA_911387755.1. Lineage (NCBI taxonomy): Eukaryota > Metazoa > Arthropoda > Insecta > Diptera > Syrphidae > Chrysotoxum > Chrysotoxum bicinctum. Next base: position 202,244,540 of record OU426987.1, on the reverse strand, counting down.
GCAATCCGGCTATTTTTACTTGGCTTGTTACGTTGGTCATGGTCAACCTACATAGTCGTGTCAATTTATTTGGGATGCCGAATTCTCTCATGGCTTTGTAAAGTTCTACGCTGGCTATGCTATCATAGGCGGCCTTAAAGTCTACAAACAGATGGTATGTTGGGATGTTAAATTCTAGACATTTTTCCATCGCCTGCCTAAGGGTAAATATCTGATCAGTTGTTGATTTGCCTGGAATGAAACCACACTGATATTGTCCGATAACGGTTTTAGCGTATGGGGTTATCCGGTCTTGTAGGATAGAGGAGAGTATCTTATAGGCGGTACTCAACAACGTGATACCTCTATAATTGCTGCACGTTGTGACATCTCCCTTCTTATGTATGGGGCATATTAAACCTTTTCGCCAGTCTTCTGGCATTTCTTCCTGCTCCCATACGTGTACTATAATATCATGAATTGCTTGACGTAAGGCTGGCCCGCCGTGATGGAATAATTCGGCTGGTATACCATCGGCTCCCGGGACTTTGTTCTGTTTAAGCCGGCCTATAGCCTTCTCAACCTCTTCTATGCTTGGTGGCGGCAACATAGAGTATTCTTCTTGAAGTAGTGGAGCCTCCACTTCTGCAGTGAGCTGACCATTTAGCAATTCATTAAAGTACACTTCCCATCGCTCCAGTATGCTTTCAGGATCGGTGATCAGATTTCCCTCTCCGTCCTTGCAGTATATGCAGCGTGGTGTGTACTGCGTCATGTTTCGGACGGATTGATAGAACTTCCGCGCCTGGTGCGGACCTCGCTCTCGGCTATTTTCTATTTCACAGATTAGGTTCTTCTCCCAGGCTGATTTTTTTTGTCTGTGTAGCCGTTTTTCTATTCTTCTGAGCTCTTTATATTCCTCTTCGCGTGCCCGCGTTCTATGAGATTGTTGCATTGCTCGGTACGCAACATTCTTACGTTCAGTCGCTAGCTTGCATTCATCATCAAACCAGTCGTTCCGATTTTTACGACTGCTGCCTAAGATGGAGTTGGCAGTACTAATGACAATATTCTTAAGGCGTGTCCACTTCTCATTTACGCCCAGCATACTGGCTCCAGGACTTACTCTCCCTAAATCAAGTAATTCTAGGGCGAGTCCTAACGCATTACCAAAGGTGTTACTGGTGTTTTCATTGCGCAGGGCAGCCGTGTTGATTCTAACCTGATCGGCGGATGCAATGCGTCTTCGCAAGGCAATCCGCCCTCGGAAAACCATACCAACAAGATAGTGATCCGAGTCGATAATGGCACCTCGGTACCTTCGTACCGTCATCAAGTTCGAGTAGTGGCGACGGTCTATCAACACGTGGTCTATTTGGTTACGAGTGACTCCATCAGGTGATACCCAGGTGGCTTTGTAGATATCTTTACGCGGGAACCTGGTACTCGCAACGACCATGTTTTTCGATGCTGCCAATTCTAAGACTCGAAGTCCATTGTCATTAGTGTTCTCATGCAAACTATGGGTGCCTGCGTAATGCCTGAATACCGGCTCCCGACCTATTTTTGCGTTCAAATCCCCAAGGATGATTTTAACATCATACCTTGGACAGGCATTGAGGGCCCTCTTGACTTGTTCGTAGTAAGTCTCTTTTTCTTCGTCTGAGGACTCCTCCGTAGGTCCGTGAACGTTAATGAGGCTGATGTTCGTAAATTTGCCTCGCACGCGAAGGGTGCATAGCCTTTCGCTTATAGCGTTTAAGCCGATGATGGTAGACTTCATTTTTTCGCTGACTAGGAAGCCTACCCCGAGCACATGGTGTTTTGTATGACAGCTATAGTATATGTCATATTCTTTCTTCTGTAGAACACCATTCCCTGTCCATCTGATTTCTTGAAGAGCTGTTATGTCAGCTTTATATTTTGACAGGGCATCGGCTAGCTGCTGAGCAGCTCGAGCTCTATAGAGCGATCGTACGTTCCATAAGAAAATTCGTAAATCGTTTTTCAGTTTTCGTTGCGTTGGTTGTCGTCGTGTGATCAGTCCGTTTCCGAGGCTTGTTGTCGGTCTCGTAATTCAAAAGTTTTACGGGACAGGGAATTAACCTGTCGCCAACCTGAGGAACCAGCCTGATCATATTAGCCAAACCTTTTTAAAGGCTTGTTTCTAGCGGCCGCCACGGAGAGGCTATGATCAGACTTCCACCAGTCCCGAATAGTTACGGCACGTGCATATTTTCGTATGCTACATGTTATTCCCCCTATTCGTCTGATGGCTGACCGCCAGCCTACTTCAATTGTAAACATCGACAAATCTTTGCGTACTTAGCTCCTTAACCCTTCCATGGGACATAGGGCTTACGGCGCTACTCGCCATCTTGTTCTATTTCTGGAAATATGTGTTCTCTCCAACTTTTCCCCAGGTTCTGAAATTTTTTTTCAAACTGTTCGGTGCCAAGTTTTTCTCTGGCCCCTAGGTCTGCCATTTTAAGTAAAAGGGTTTCACTACATTGCGTGTTTCGCGAAAGGGTTTCCACTATGGTGCGTCGTAGCATTAATTACGTAATAACCTTAATTATCGCTGCCATTTACTTTTTCGAATAGTTGTGGCGATAAGATTTTAACCAGTTCTGTGATGGAATTCTTGATTGGAGATGGTATTTAGCCAAAAAATCTTAAGGATATTTCGAAGACATCTAAATGGTATAGGCTATCTAGTGGTTTCTTTTTAAATCATAGGTTATGTTGACACTGACAGCTGTTTCCCGCTCGAAATCTTGACAGAAAGTCAGTATCATACCCCCGCGGATCTAAATGAGTCTATTTACGCTTGAACAACGTTGGAAAATATTGAAAACTTATTTCCAAAGTGAGTGCTGTGTAGCCCAAATAGTGGATTTTTTTGAAAAAAATGTTAGTCGAAATGAAGCTCAATGAAGAGACTAGTATGCTAGTGGACAACACTCGTGGTCCCCGTCGTCGTACGGTGCGCATAGATGAGAATGTGACTGCGTGAGACTACTCAATACACGAACATTAACTTGCCATCGATCTCAACAGCTCAACATTTCATGCACTAGCCTGAGGAGAATCCTGCTCAAAGATCTCGGATTATTCGCTTATAAGGTTCAATTGACTCAGCAATTGAAGGCGTACGTTTGGGCCTTAGAGCAGCTTGAATTGGACAACGATCGTGGGCGAAAAATCATATTTTCTCACGAGACGCATTTTCATCTCGGCAGCTACATTAACAAAAAAAATTGTCGCATTTGGGGCTCGGAAAACAAGCACGTTATTGTCCAAAAGCCAATACACCCAGAAGTAGCGATAGTTTGGTGCAAATTGTGGACTGCTGGCATAATTCGACCATTTTTCTTCGAAAATGAGGTTAGGAACAAGGTTTGGTCAACGGCGGGTTTACAGAGCCATATTAACCGACTTTTTTTTACTGAAATTGAAGACATGGATTCAGATGACCTTTGGTTCATACAGGATGACGCGCCATTACACACAGTCCATGCCACAATCGATCTTTTGCGCACCAAATGCCCTAATCGTGTTATCAGCCGTCTTGGTGATGTTAATTGGACTCCTCAAGCACTTAAGGCCAATATCATCCAAGCAATTCTTGAGCTGCAACCCAAAACCAATAACAAGGTCTTAGAAAATTGGAGTGATAGAATGCGCTAATGCGAAGCCAGCCTAGGCAGCCACTTGAACGACATTGTGTCTCGAAATTAATGGGAATGTTTTTTTTTACTAATAAAATATTAAAATATTATGTAAAACATTAAATTTTGTTCATTTTATTGCATTTTTAAAAAGAAACTTGTTTTTGGCCCACGTTGTAATCACAAAAGTTTGCACCTTTTTTATGTAAGAGGCGCTTACTTTCCATGTACTGCACCCATATATAGTATTATAGACTCTACATTTGTGCGGAAGAATCGGAACAGCTTGGTCTTCGTACTATAAAAGTTGCTACTCCAAAATTTTGGAAAGCCGCTTTTGCTTCGCCAATACGGCAGTTGACATCTTCATCTTTACCATAACCGTCTTTCAAAAACTTCTACAACACTATGTTTGACAGACCCATGATGTTGTGTGTAAGTAAACAAATACCGTCCACGCAGTCGAAACGTTCGTCCATCGGATTCTTCGAGCTTGTTCGGCTAGGGCTGAATTTAAGACATCCTCAATAACCACCAGAAATAACGATTGTGATAGTTAACACTCCTGCTGATCTGATGTGCAGGATTTTACAAATTACACCCTCATAAGTAACCTTGATATAGGCGATGAGCTTCTCAGGTATACCTCAACTAGAGTCGGACTTGATATAGAGCATTTGAGACACACTCTCACGGACTCGTCGAGTTTGAATTGAGTCAAAAAAGGATGTAGTAGGTTTTTATGAGTCTTATTGTTGGTCGGACATGACATGTGATTGATTTAGTATAATCATATAAGGAATCGGTCATCTCACCTACTGGACTGCAACCTATCCAAACCATCTGCACTATGCCAAACTAGGCAATTTGTTGAGAGGATTGAGTGATCTGGCCACTGTGCATAATAAACCCTATCAAAGCAGCTCATAGTCCGCAACCCCGTGCTCTATAAAATCCAATGGAGACCACGGTACAAAAGTAACCAAGTCCTATTTCTGAAAGTTCGTCAATCTCATCATAAAATGGAACTCCATAATGATTGAGCTCCAATTTTTGCTGCAGGAGGGTATTCAGCTTCAAAAAACTGGCTAAGTCTTAGAAAATATTATTTTAATTATTTCATTTTCATTTTCATTTTTTTTGCTCAAAACAACATATACAATTTCAAACACAAGCCATTGTCATAATCATGCGATAAATATGAACTTAAAACAGGTATTTTAACTGACGCAACGCTATTTAAAAGTTATAATTTATAGTTTGTTTACGTAACGGTTTCGTAATCTCAAAGGAAAAATAAATACTCCTTGAGGTTTGAAAACGTGAGTGTTACAACAATGATATCTTTACGCTTAGTTCATCGGCCATTTAATTCAAAAACAATGATTTAAATTCAAAGTACTCAAATTAATCAGTCTTTAAATTTAAATTTATAAACAAAAAGAAAAAAAAAAAAACAACAATAAATAATGCCTCGAGGTTCTTTCAAAATATAATCATTTTATCATCATTCATCACAATAAATATAGATTCAATGTTTTTTAAAATATCATTTAATCATCTTGTGAGGCAAATCAAATTATTTTCTTTGATAATAATTGATGCCTCAAGACAAAAAAATTATACAGACACAAAACAAAACATCAATTAACAAAAAATCTATAAGAATACCTACCTAGCCATTAACTTGTGTAAACACAATCCAAAATGCAATCAGAATTTGCATATGAAATATTATTTGACTTCACGCTTGCCTTGTCAAGAAAAAAAACAAACATCAGCTATGTACCCACTTTATGCTAATGCGAAAACCATCAAGCAATTTAATCATTTGAACATTAAAAAACTCATGTAATTATTTAAAATAATTATTAAGCGCTGACGAGACGATGCCGACGATGGCGATCGACGCAGCCAAGACTACACGTTGACCATGAAGCACTTGAGGTTCTTATTCTAAGGAATTGCTAATAAACACAAAAAAAAGTATATTTTAATTGATGGAAAAAATTAACACTTGGATTGGCACAAGCCTATTGAATTTTTGGACCTTCAATGGTTTTTTGCGTCCGGCTGAAAATATTGTAATTAATTGTACCATTATAAAATTATAAGATAGGGAACACCAAAAAAAAGGGTCTCGCCTTACTGTCTGCTGGATTCCAGCTAGTGATGGGCTTTATCGAACGAATTCATTCATTCATTCGTTCAGTTCAAGTAGAATTTATTACTAATTGCTTATTATTTGAATAATACAAATGGGTCATATGAAGGCAATGGGGAAACATTGTCACTTCCCCTACCTTTCTTATTTCTTCTAAAATATATTTTATTTGGTAATACATAATTGTAATGGTCACCTCCCCTAATAAATATCCAGTTTTATCTACTCTTGTTTGCTGTAACGAAAATGTTTGTAAAATCTAAATAGGTCTGAACTTATAGTTACAATAAGATTGACTATAGAGGCTATGATAGTTCTCCCAAAATACTCTATACTCAATGCTCTATATTGTAAGCCATAAATTGCCAAATGACATCAAATGATGGCTACTATGTCCATGGATTAAAAAAGAGTCAAAAAATGCAAGAAAAAAATATATTTATTGCTCCGGAAAAGAGCAAAATTAGGTCTTTCGGCTGACATTTGGAACGAAATACTCTATGTACGTCCTAGCTGAAGTTGTCTTCTACTTGTCAAGTCATAAAATGTCAAATTCGATCAAACGATGGCCACGATGTCGGTGGATTAAAAAAATGCCCAAAAATGCAAAAAAAAGGATATTTTATTTATTGCTTCGGAAAAGAGCATTTTTAGGGTTTTCGGGTGATGTTTGGAACTAAATACCCTATGTACGTCATAGCTGAATTCGTCCTCTATTTCTCATGTCATAAAATCTCAAATTCCATCAAATGATGATTACGATATCGATCAATTAAGAAACGACCAAAAATGCAAACTTTTTATTTTTGCTATAAATACATTATGGATAACTTTTGTAACACTTTTGTATCTACATAATTGACCAGCTCTATGCAAGAACAATTTAACATGTACCGATATGTTAAAATAATAGGAACACAAAAGACGAAACAGAGCCCAAAATGTAATCTTTCATAGCCAAACACTGAAATATTAAACCCAAACTTTTAAAATAAACCCTATCCTAAGCCATAATAATATCTCAAATTTTACCGAGTCTCAATCAAATCTCACAAATGACGATAAGAATATTATTTCAAAGGTAAACAAAACTAACTAAACACAACAATCAACCAGCGAAAATTAAATGAATGAAAAAAGTAACTAAATCAGTAAAATCGTTCAGTTCTACTATCGGGTAAAAAAAGTAATTGAACAAAAAAGTATACTGAAATCGTTCATTAAACGAAAATAGTATAATAAAATCGTTCAAAGTAACTATCGGGTGAAAAACTAGTTGAACGAAAAAAGTATTACTAAAAACGTTCAAAGTTAATATCGAGTGAAAAAGTAATCAAACGAAAATAGTATAATGAAAACTAGTTACTGAAAATACCTACTGAAAATAGTAACTGAATGACTGAGTACTATCGAATGAATTAACTTTTAGCTACCATCGAATAAGTCGATAGTTTTTATTCGATAGTTCCCATTACTAATTACAGCCTAAACGGCTTGGCCGATTTCTTTAAACTTGGTAGATATTGTTTTTAAACCCCCACAAAAAACCCCCCTTGAAAAATAATTTCCAAAAAATGATATAATTGGTTCCTTCAATAGAACAATGGATTTCAGTTTTCTCAAAAACTGTTGAACGGATTTCGATACTTTTTTTTTCATTCTAAAACTCCTGAAAAGATTTTAGTTCTCCTAAAACTCAAAGGTATTCGACACAGATAAACTTCCGACAGCTTTGTGACTTCTCGCCTGATGCTGTAAAACTTATATCTTTCTATTTATCCGATAGAATGCAAACAGTTGAAATAGAACAATTTATTCAATTTTCTCCCTGCCACTAGTGGAGTTCCACAAGAATCCATTCTTGGCCCATTACTTTTTTCACTTAACGTCAACGATATTCCCTGCGTCATTGATAACATTTGTATGCTGACGATGTACAAATGTACCTCTGCTGCGATATTGGTCTCATTGAAGATAGTGTTTGCTGCTTGAATGAGGACCTCGAAAAACTAGCACTTTGGGCTAAGACTAATGGACTAGCCTTAAACCCATCAAAATCTATGTGCTATTGTTTTCCATGAGAACAAAAAAACTAATACCTTCTATACGAGGATGTGTTCAGTAAACAAATGAGATAATTTTACTTCCAAATCATATAATTGTCCATACAAATTAAAATTTCGAAAACAAAGTTTGCACGAAATCACGTTTGAAATTATGTGAAAACCTAATTAACAGGCCCAATTGCAAGCTATTTAAAAAGTTTTGAAAAACTTTTGTATGCCAATGTCACAACGGATGTATAAAAAACAAGAAAAGAAGAAGGAAACAACAAAAAGAAGCGATTAAAGGGCAATTCAAATATAAAATCAAATGACCTATCAGATGAAAAAAAAAAAAATGTTTCTGTCATTTTGTGAGATTACCTAATTTGGGCTTTAATGAACACGTACCTATAGTTAACATTTATTTTTCCCATACATTTTAATCAGAATTGTCACGTACTCAGTTTTGGCGTGGGTATTTTATTAAATCTAGAATCTGTTTCACATTTCCAACACAAGCTTGAATTTGATATGATCAAAATATAATTGTAAAGGTTTTTCAAACGGCGCTGGCAGATTTTGTTGTTTTGGTGACATCTGTCAAATCTGTTGCCTGTTATCTAGTTACTGATGCCAAACCACCATGGCAAGTTACCCGATTAAACAGCACGTTAAAATGATAAATAAAACTTTATTATCAAAATCAGTGTTACTAAGTCCAACGAGCGTTGCGCACATTTCAGGTAGACTTGGTGGTACTTCACAGTCGAGACTTCAACTTGGTGAACTTGGAAAAGTGGGTACCTGCCATACATCCGCTATGCAAAATCGTATTAATCGTGAAAACGGCTCTAATTCTAACCATTAAGAACTAGGCGTACTATTATATGCATGGACTAGATTTTAGTAAAAAAAAATAACGATACGAGTCATAGAACTGTTCTTTTGATTTTCGACTTTCTCTATAACAGCTCTAACGAATTTAACCAACATTTTTGTACAGGAGCTTCTTTGAATTTAAAATAATATTGTATATGAAAATATTAAAAAAAAATATATATTTTATATTAAAAAATATATTTTTTCGATCTTTGAAAAAAAATCATCATTTTTTCTCTTGAAAAATCAATACCTTGAAAACGTATGAATGATTAGTTCTTGAAATTATTTCCTAATATATATGTATATTATTTAATACTTAAAACTGACATCCCAATTTTATTTTTAGAAAAATTTTAAGGAAATTCCTTATATAAGAAATTAATTTAAAAATAAAACATTTTTTTAAAACTTTGGTTGCATAAATTCAGACTCTTACGTAAGAGCAGGTACGTGCAATCCAGTCTTGAATTTTATTTATTATGTATAGGGAAGAAGATCACAGACCTTTTAAAAGAAACCGGGACAACAGAAAACTCGTAAGAATATTACTATAAAGTTTTGTGAGATGCAATAGAAGTAAGGGGTGCATTTTCGAAAAACTTTTGAAACTTTTTTGATTTCTATCATAAAAATTTAACAATCAAGAATATCATCAACTTAAAGAGGTTTCGCCTATATTTGTTCGAATATGCTGCATTGAGACTTTCGCTGTTGTGCTCTGTGTATGTACGTTGTTCGTTGTTGGTCGTACGCGGAACAACGAGAATGTAAATGATAAAAAACGAACAACGAACTAAGAACGAATGAAGAATGTGCAATATCAAACAAGCTCGAAAATTTCGGTGTTCGTTGTTACCCGAACAAACGTGTGTATATGTAAATACGAAAACTGTTTAAATGAACATTGTTTCGCAGTGCCAAGCAACTCTTAAGCTCCATTTGAATGAAGAACAAAACTTCATTCGCTGTACGTTGTTCGTTCTTCGAAAAGCGACGAAGCATTTACATTAATTCGGTTTTGTTTTGCAGTTCGTTCTTATAACGAAATTGTTGGCAGTGGCGGCACTATTAATGGTTGAAAAAATGAAAGAAAAGATATATTTTTTCTATGGGTCTTATGATTCTTTCTAGTACGAATAATAAAACATTACATTACATATTCCACTACTCCGCAGATAAATCTACGAAGTAGAGATACTGAAAGCACTTGTAACTCAGACCATCGGCTTATACAATACCACAGAGAGAGAGACAGACAGAAAGAAAGAACAAAAGAAGAAACACATGTCAACAGCACCCGGTTGGTATTTGAACGGTCCCCCATCCAAGTACTAATCATGCGCAACGATACTTGAATTCGCTGATCGATGCGGGAAGCGATGCTTTCATCGAAGCACGATATTATAATCATTTCTAGCGCCAGTTTAGAAAATAAAACAAGACAAACATACTCGCACGAACTTGCTCTTATGTAAACGACTAAGAATTTCAAAAATGAATGTTATTAGAGAAAAACTGTTAATAAGCATAAAATAATTTTTTTTTAATAAACTAAAACAACTCCTTTAGCAGTTGGAGCTAAAAACAGGATGCCATGTGATTCAAGCAAATATTAGCTTATGCAAGAACAAAAATTATAAGTCTGTACTGGTTTCTTAAAAAAATAAGCTTTTATATAAACAAATTTTAAAATATTTTTAAGAAAAAATTTTGGTACGTCAATTTAAAGTTTTTATTATTGTTTGAATAAAAATTAAATTAACAAAAAAAATATTGGCCCGTTTCTGAGATATCAATTTTTCAAAAAAAAAAAAAAAAACAATTTTTTTTTCAAGAATTCAAAATATATTTATTTTAAAGTTTTGAAATGCAATGTTTTTTAAACTTTTTTGAAGCTTTTCTATAAAAATTTTCATTAAAATCCGTTATGTCGATAATGAGAAATTCTAAATTTAAAAAAATGGTTCTATGGTAGGTACAGTCAGTAATATCTTGATTTCAATATTTTTTATTAAAAATTAATCAAAAGAAAAAATATTCAAGCAAAATTCTCGGAACAGTTTTCGAGAAAAATACGATTTTCGAAAACCATTTTTTAACATTTGTATGGAGGGTACCGTTATTTTTAGGTAAAATACATTTTTTCTTATATCTTGTAATCTATATTAAGAAACTTTTATTTATCAAATTTTAAAAAATCAAGCCTGGGGTTTTTGAAATATTGAGTTTTGAAAACAAAATTTCGATTTTTTTTTTTTAATTTTTGGAAAATTTGAAAACACAATAATATTCAAACTGCTAGAGAGCTTTAGCATACACAAAAATGATCAAAATCGGTTGTAGTGGAAGGTGGCCTAAAATGGCACCCCCTAAGGAAAATATGTCATATCTCGCAAAAAAGTGACATCTAAACTTAAATGTTATATTCTTTCCCAAGTTTAAATCACTAACGCTTACATTTATTTTGCTTAACGAGTTTAATAAGTTTCAAAAAGTATTTAAAGTATTTAATTTTCAAAAACTCTTCAAATTCCAACGATCAAAATTGTCCGAGTAAAATGGCATACTGCCATACTGATATGCCATTTTACGCTTGCAAGTAAACCAAAAACCATTTTCAATTTTATTTTAAACAAATCACAGTTCAAAGTAAAATAAACAAACAATACTTAACAAAAATAAAAATTAGCAATTCATTTAAAACAACTTCTCTTAAAGTACAAAATGGCACACTATGCTATTTTAGGCGAGTGCTTAGTAGGCCATTTTGCCCATTTAGGGTTTTTTATTTAAGTTTTAATTCCGAAAAAACTGAAATAGTTTAGGCCTAGTAATTTCAGTAAATTAATAAGAAATACTTAATACTTACATCCATTCACTGTTTTCACCAAAATTTAATATTTTTTATAATTTTTTTGTCAGCAAACTTTTTACAACATTTTATTGGTTCTACTTTTGTAGACGGCTAGAGATAGTTATACCTGTAAAATTTCAGAAAATAGCTTGAAACTGCTAATATTTCCTTTATGTCAGTGATGGATGGCAGAGATGAAACTAAAGAATTGTGTTACCAAAACCTTCTAGTTCTGTTATTCATTTTGTTGTTAAAAACGAACTGAAAAACAAAACCGAATTAATGTAAATGAAATGCATCTTCGTTGTTCGTTCCGAAAAGAACGAACAAAGTACATCGTACAGCGAATGAAGAACGAAAGTCTAAATGGAGCTTTACGCAGTAGATTTTGAGCCTAAAGTGATAGGTGCGCTGTAGAAATGCTTGTTTTGAATTCAGAATCATTTATCTCTTTTGCTACTTTCCAAATTCTTTTGGGCCTTTTAATGTTCGCAAGTCGATCGACTTGGTTGTTTTCGAGGTTTATTTTCTTCAGGAGACAAATATTTTTGAAGACAACATAAGCTTCAGAGTACCACTTCTTCAAAATTACGGAATCAGTTTATCTCCATGCGTGTAGTAGTGCAAAAGATTTTCTACCGAGTTATGGAACATCCGGTATCAGAACTTTTAACCAAATTCTAAAAAAAAGATGATTGCATCTGCGATCTTGCTCGAAAAATGATCGCGTTTAGCAATTAAACTACCAAATGACTAATACCGAAGAATTATCAGCTTTTGCATTAAAACTTTTAAAGATGTCACATTAAAGTGGAAATAAAAACAAACAAGCAAACAAGTTTTGACAAAAGGTCAATTTCGACCGGTTTTTCGAAAAAGTCGGAGAAATTTATCCTTCTAATTAGTTTTGGCATTTAAATGTCAAATAACAAGAATATATTAATTTAATAATTAATTAAAAATGTATCTACTAATTAACATATCGCCACCTTTCTCTTTCAAACACAAGGTGACACTTATTTCAATTGCTTTCTATATTCATTCAAGTTCGAATTGAAAGGATTTTAATACATTGACCGATTTTTCGGTGCCGCTGTCTTTATTCGTGGGTTGTGGATTTTAAAAGTTAGGGAAAAGAACAATGTGGCTTAGTCCTAACAACTCAACTAATTTTTGAGCCTGTGCTTGCTTTCATTTTCTCTACAGTTTCTTTTGTGTGTTTAATAAAGGGTGTTTCAATAAGGGCGGGTAGATGTTGAAGTTGAATAAAACAAGCTGTGTATGAGGTATTACCAAATTTTTTTTATTTGAAAGGCCTATGAGTGTCATATGTATGGAATATGACATGCTCCGAATTCCCGCCTCGAATTATTATGTACGGATCCGAGTGGTCAAATTTTCACTGATTCGTCCGCATAGATCGGGCTGAACTTGAGGGATGGCCTGTGTTATATTCACCTTAAGGGCTCAATCGGGTGATTGCCGTTTATTCGCATAGATTTGCGACTTCAGAAAACACCACAAGAAAAAGTCTAGTGGGTTTAAATCCCATGACTTCGGTGACCAATTCACGTTACCTCTGCCAAAGATAACCTAACCCTCAAATCCTTCATGCAGAATGTAAAAAGTGGCGTCTGCTGTTTGGCACGTAGGGCCGACTGTCTTGCTGGAATTACAATCCGTATTCCATTTAGGTCTTGAGAAATTGGTTATCATCGTTCTCTAGCGCTCGCCATTGTCGTTTTCGAAGAATGACGCTGTCCCAAAATACACATCAAACAGCAACTTCTTGAGGATGTATTGTCAGCTAGTGAATATCGTGCCGGTTGGTGACCTCTTTCAAACGCTCCGAATTCCAGTGTGCGAAAAAACGGCGTTGTCTATGCTCATGAACTTTGAGCTGCTCGGTCAGTTACGTCTTGTACGGGTGTAGGTTCAAATCCTGACTCAAAATTCGCCAAGTTGAAGCCTTCGACGGGAATCGACTGCCTCAGGTTCTGCTGTATACTTGCACGGAACGGAACTTGTGTTTCTTTGACGTAAGAATGTTGGCTGATTGATTACCAAATCGTCGACCGAAAAGGATCACAACGTCTACCGTAAAATGGACGCAGCGCGCACATCGTTTGCACTAACGAACATTCATTTTGTTCAATCTTGTAACTTGCCATGGTAATTTGGCATAACTGAATAATAAACAATGGTTTTGACAGATGTCACAAAAAAAAACAACATGGCCGCCAATTTCAACAAAGTTCAACATTCGCCACAAACTGTAACCCAATGTACCTCAGCTGCTTTGCAAACAGAGCAAACTCCAATCTTTAATGTAATACAAACATTCTTTGTGAGAAGTGGGTGCAGAGTGGTAATAGGATACAAAACCATCTGACAGGATTGAAATTATATTTTCCAAATCAAGTGGTGAACTTGTTAGTAAACCCTACCTATAAAGATGTTGTTAAGCACATGTTGAAGAAAGGAAACATAATTGTTGAGTATGTCTAGTACACTCTGAGAAGAGTTTGATCAGAGCTCTCCGATTTATTTATGAAACACATTGAGCACTGAACTGTCAAAAGAGTTGATCTCCGTCTGGCTCTGTCGTATCACACGAAAGTTATCCGCGTTCAGCTTTTAACTCCATCTGCGCGGTTATTTTATTCTGAGCTCATAGAGCACGCTCTGAGCTAGCAATGATTGAAAAAAGAAACACAACCTGTGCGCTCTGATCACAGATCTTTTATTTGACAGCTCAGTTTCCCTGCTCTGAACCTGAAAAGAAAAACGACTAATGCAATTTTCAAAACTGCTACGATCAAATGCGTGCAAAAGTATGCTGTAGGCCTGACTTTTTCGGATATTTACACAAACTTTCCCTTTAGTTCTGAGGAGTCGTATTTTATAATCTGCAAGATGGCGACTGCGAAATTTTGAAAGAAAGTAGTAACTAAACGGATCTGAAATCCTAAATCGGAAAAGAGGTGAACTGAAAGGTGAACCACACTTCTTTGATCCAAGTTGTCTAATCAAAACTTTTTAAAGAAAATACACAAATAGAGTAATCTCTTCATTAAACATGACATCTAGTTTCAAATCTATGGCGGTCGTTAGATATTTCTGTTTTGGTCTTATTGTTGCTTGTTCACAATACTTAAAATTTAATGGTTTAAGTTGAAGTTTGTTCGTGTTTCACATAATTTAAATGTCAAGTACCCGACTTAACTTGGTAATGATATAAACTTTATCAAAATGCCATCCAAAGCAGAAAAGAAATAAACTTTAAAACAAAATTCTTAAAATGTGAATGCAAAATTAACGGTCCAACGAAGCAACGATCATTCACCAAAAATGTAAAAAAAGACAACGAAAAAAAAAATGGAAAAAACAAAAAGTGCCTGCCTGACACGCATATTAAATTATTTTTTATTTAATTTCGTATAATTTAACAAACAAAATGGGAAAGCTTTTTTAATCCCCCGAAAATAAGTTTTGCAAATAGTTTTGTTTAAAGAAGGAGCTTAATTTGACTATTGCAAAGTTCACGCACCTTTGAAATAATAATAAAAAAAAACACAAAAAGAAGAACTATTTTTGTTGTATTTGGAATCTGACTTTCAAAATTGGCTGTTAAGAGCATTGAATTAAAAAACAAAGCTAACAATATGATGGATATGAATATAGACATTCTAGACATATAGACATTCTAGTAGTGCGGCTAAAGAAAGAACCTCTATATTTGACAGTACGTCCGAAGTTAGGTTCAAGGGTAATCTGATGTGCTTTCATAGCTAGACGAGTATTACGGTGGAATTGTTTGAGCGGGGTGCAACTGGCTATTTTATTTGAGCATTGTTGAATGTGGAACTGTATTTGTTGGTGTGATCATGACTTAAAGCATTTTTAATTAAGAATTTAATAAAACAAACTAAAAATGTCACTCTCATTAAAATTTGTAATTCATTAATAAGGTCTACGAGTATGTTAGCCATTTTGTATGGAATATAACGTCATTCAAATGTTCGCTGCTTCTTGGCTAGGTGGCGCCCCTCCAAAAATTTCTTTTTCGCATAACTCTGACTGAATTTGAGAAATGGCATTGATTTTGTTGGCTTCCAGAGCATTGCTGGTTTGAGGTTTATTGGCATAGACCTGCAACTTCAGAAAACCCCAAAAAGAGAATTCTAATGGGGTGCAAATCGCACGATCTTGGTGGAACGATCTGTGTAGATCGTAGAGCCGTCCTGTTGAAACCACATGTCGTCGGTTTCCATATTATCCAACTGGGGCAAAAAGAAATTGGTTAGCAATAGCGGTTGACTATAATGGCCAGTCCAATGTCATTCTCAAAGATGTATTGGCCGATGATGCCGCCAGCCCATAAACCACACCAAATAGGGAC
The DNA here is from genome assembly GCA_911387755.1 of Chrysotoxum bicinctum. NCBI lineage: Eukaryota > Metazoa > Arthropoda > Insecta > Diptera > Syrphidae > Chrysotoxum > Chrysotoxum bicinctum. The sequence goes on along the minus strand of OU426987.1, from coordinate 202,228,543 downwards.
TTTCTTTGGATGAATTCCAATTTGGTTGATCTCTTATGGATTGTATGATAGTCCCAAGAAATGGGCCTTTTCGCTTAATATGATGTTTCGACCGAAATTCATGTCAACTTCCGACTACTCGATAGTTCAGTTAGTGAACCCATGTCGTTGTCTATATAGCTGTTAATTCTGAGTTTCTGGGTGAGATAAAATTTGCATGGGTGGAGGCCTAACTTTTGACGCAAGATTCGCCAAGTTTTGGTCTGCGAAAGGCTGAGCTTTTGTGCTCGGCACGGAATCAACTGTATCTTACTTTCCTGCACTCTCTCACAGACAGCTGCGACATTTCGTAGATTTAGCAGATTATATACTTAACCGGTCGAATCGATTCAATTCATCTATTACATTGCGAATAGTATTCTCGGAAAGACGATTATGACGACCGCAAAATGGTCAAATCCGCGAAATTTTTCTCGAACTCACTTTCATAAAATTGTAATTTAATCATTTGTACACGTTTTTTAACGCTTTTACTCTCCATGTTGGATTAATAAGAAAGATTTAATAAATGACGGCCAGTTTGACAGATGATGATTCAACAATATGGGCGCATTCATCCGAAAAGTTCAGAAATCTCTTTTGGAAAATCCTTTACATGGATCTCAATTCTGCACCAACGCCCATAAGGTTCATGTCAAGTTGTATAGTCCAATCTGCATAAGTCATATTATATCCATGTACATCTCAAAAAAACCAAATGAGGATTGTGGCCAAGCTGTCAAAATGACTTATCTAAAAATAAACATTGTGTCCATTTGAGTCCTTTTACCTGGCATGACGTCCAATATATACAGCCCGACCTGAAGAATTACATAAGGCATTTTTCTTTCTAAGCTCTGAGCAGGGAACTGAACTGTCAAAAAAAGATCTGTTTCTTTTTTAGTTCTTTTTTCAATCAGAGCTAGTTCGCAGCGCGCTCGATGAGCTCGAGAAAAAATAACCCAGCAGGTGGAGTAAAAAGCTGAGTGCGGCTAACTTCACTTTTTACTTGCGACTTATAGGTACTATAAGGCAAGTTATGCATTCGTAAAAAAAGTCGAACTCGAGATTTTGATCAAAGTTGACATTACGATGATAGCGAAGACCAATTCTGTCTGTCTGTCTGTCGGTTGGACTACAGCCTAAACGGCTCGGCCGATTTTCTTCAAACTTGGTAGATATGGGTTTTGATTTTTCCCCCCACACGTTTTTTTCTTTTTTTTTTAAGACCAAAAATAACGGTACCTGCCATACGATTTTTTTTTTTTTCAAAATTTTATAAATATTTTTTTTTCTCAAAAACGGTTCGACAGATTTAAGAAATAAAAACACAAAAAAATTTCATTTAGTTAAAGCTGGGTAATGGTTGAAAAAAAAATTCCGAAAAATGTTTATTGACGGTACCCCCCATGGAATCATTTTTTTTGTTTTTGATTTTCTTAAAAACGGTACATCCGATTTTGATAATTTTTTTTTTGCTAAGGCTCCTCAAAAATCTAAAGAGAATTGTGTTTTCAAATTTTTTTTTCAAAACTCAATATTTCGAAAACCCCATGCTAGATTTTTTTAAAACTTGATTAATAAAAGTTTCTTAATATAATCTACAAGATGTGAGAAAAAAAAATTTATTTTACCTAAAACTATAGGTACCCACCATACAAATGTTAAAAAATTAAAAAAAATGGTTTTCAAAAATCGTATTTTTCTCGAAAACGGCGCCTAGAATTTTGATAAAATTTTGTTCCCTCCAATTAATTTGTACAATCTTTAATTTAATAAAAAAAATTTTGAAATTAAGATATTACAGCTTGTATACCTACCATAGAACCATTTTTTCGAATTTTGAAATTCTCATTATCCACATAACGGATCTTAATGAATTTTTTTTTATAGAGAAGCTTCTAAAAAGTCTAAAACACATTGCATTTCAAAACTTTAAAATAAATATTTTTTGAATTTTTGAAAAAAAAAATCTATTTTTTCTTTTTTTTTGAAAATTCGATATCTCAGAAACGGCTCAATATTTTTTTTTGTAAATTTAATTTTTATTCGAACAATAATAAAAACTTTAAATTGGCGTACCAAAATTTTTTCTTAAAAATCTTTTAAAAATTTAGTACCTATATAAAAGCTTTTTTTTAAGAAACCACTAAAACGACTTATAATTTTTGTTCTTGCATGAATTCATATTTGCATAGCATTCTGTTTTTGTCTCTTACTACTAAAAGAATTTAAAAAATTAGTTTTATCCTTATGAACAGTTTTCTCTAATAACATTCGTTTTTAAAATTCTTAGTCTATTACATAGGAGCAAGTTCGTGCGACCCAGTCGTGCATTTTATTTTTCGTGTATATGACAGAGACGGCGAAATAAACAAATAAATAAAAATGGAAATCGAAGCCTTTGACAGTTCAGTGTTCCAGTGTGTTTTATAAATAAATCGGAAAGGCTTGATCAAAAATCTGTTCCGAGTGTACTCGACATGCTAAAGCTCTTTTCCGAGTTAAACAAAAAAAACGCTCATTATGTCCATGGACTTAATGTCCGTTTGTGAATTCGAATAGGAGCAACTGAGGCAGTTCATCCAAATGTCATTTTATTGTTTTATATTTCTAAAAATTATTTTTATTTTAAATTAATATGTAGGAAAATGTCGCTCTTAATATTTTTTTTTTTGCAATGTATAGATTTGTAGGTAGTTGCAGGCATTTGAAAACCCTTTTCCTTAACATGTTTTAAAATAAAATTCTGAAAAAAGAATTAATTTAAAATCGCCACTTCGACTAGTTTGTCGGCTGAGGATAAAAAATCTTATACTCGTAGGCTGCGATTACACCGATTTTTACAAATATTTTAAAGGATATTGAGAGAACTTTGATATAAACTGTGGATTAAAAAAAACCTACAATCCGAAACGCTAATGCATTGACAACAGCAGACCTGCGACCTGCCCAGGCAGTTGTGCCTATCCCTACAGCAGCGTTGCTGAAATTCCAAATAAGAATATTTTAGCCGACAACGACACAGTCTGCCCGACTCAATCAATGGACGTCGCGTCGCACTCGCGAATAGAAAGGAGATGATACCGCGCGGTAGGTTAATACGAGTATCACTCAAAAGAGCAAAATGAAAAAAATAAATAAACCAAACTAAAATGATCGGGCCACATAAGGTAAATAATTACAGTGTGCTCGAGGATTGTAGCTTTTTTTTTTTGCTTTTTTGTATTGACTGACTCCCTTTTATCTTTTCCCCACGTCTAAATAGCAGCCAGCAGAAGTATTATAACTTTGTTTATAAAAAGTTAATAAAAGAAGTCTATAGATATGCACATACGTTGTGCTTCTACCGCAGAACAAACGGCAAACTGCGGTGGTTTAAGGTTCTGGTTTGTTGCCAAAGTAAAGTAAAAAGTTGATTCAACTCGGAACGAACGTATGGGTTAAGGTATTTTTGCTTTGGCCGGTATCCCGGCCGCGCATAGTTTCTCAAGGAATTCTCGCCGGACGCAAAACCTTAAGGGCGTATTGTGCAGGACCGGTCAAACCTTTGGCGGAGTCATCCGTCGTCGTCGTTCAGCATCGATATCCAACGTCGCGTCGCGTCTTCGTCGTCTGCAAATATGTTCTCAAATTAATTTTGCTTTTGCGAACGGGTTTGGTTGTTTCCATATTTAGATTGAGTGTAAAGTTAGATAGTTTAAGTAAGATAATAATCGAAAACTTGTTACAGTGGTAATCCCTGGCTTATGGGTTGCAGTTGCAGGTTATTACATGTATTGTGTTGGCATTACCAAGTTTCTTAAAATATATGAGACTTTGTTCTTAAGGTAAGTCAGGGTATTGAAACTTAAAGGCTTTACCAACAAACCAACTACCAGCATTAAAAAAAAAGTGTTACTGGATTGGGAAGTGTTTTCGTTCGACTTAAAGTCAAAGGTAAAATGTGACTTTTGACGAATACTTTGGAACAATTTGTAATCAGCTTAGCTTTTAAGTCCATTTGGTTCCGCATCGTTTTCTTGAAATCGAATTTTTCAGAAGAAAATAATTTTGTTTTTCAAAAATTCAAAAAATATTTATTTTAAGCTTTTGAAATAAAAAAATCATTAAAATCCGTTTTGTCGATAATGAAAAAATCAAAATTCGAAAAAAATGTTCTATGGTTAGGTATAGTTAGTAATATCCTAATTTAATTTTTACTTGCGACTTATAGGTACTATAAGGCAAGTTATGCATTCGTAAAAAAATCGAACTCGAGATTTTGATCAAAGTTGACATTACGATGATAGCGAAGACTAAAAAAGTGAGTGTCGCAATTCTGTCTGTCTGTCTGTTGATTTGGCTACAGCCTAAACGGCTCGACCGATTTTCTTCAAACTTCGTAGATATCATTTTTAATTTTTTCCCCCGATACGTTTTTTTATTTTTTCTTAAGACCAAAAATAACGGTACCTGCCATACGAATTTTTTTGGAAATTTTGTAAATATTGTTTTTTTCTTAAAACCTGCTCGACAGATTTAAAAAAAAGATACAAAAAAATTTTATTTAGTTAAAGCAACATAGGTACTAAATAAAAATTTTTTCCGAAAAATGGTTATTAAGGGTACCCCCCAAAGAACTATTTTTTTAGTTTTTGATTTTCTCAGAAACGGTACAACGGATTTTGATCTTTTTTTTTTGCTAAAGCTCCCCAAAAATTTAAAAAGAATTATGTATTCAAATTTTCAAAACAATTTTTTTTCGATTTTAAAAAAAAAATTTTTCAAACTTGATAAATAAAAGTTGATCAACATACTCTACAAGATGTATGAAAAAAGTTTTATTTTACCTAGAAATAAAGGTACCCACCATACAAATGTCAAAAAATTACTTTCAAAAAACGTATTTTTCTCGAAAACGGAGCCTAGAATTTTGATAAAATTTTTTTTGTTTCAATTAATTTTAACGATCTTTAATTTAATAAAAAAAGTTTGTGAAAAAATTGAGCATAGGGTTTTCGAAATATTGAGTTTCGAAAAAAAAAAATTGATTTTTTTTTTAAATCCAAAAAAATTTTTAAATTTGAATAGGGTCATGACACCAGTAGTAGGCCAGTTAACATTTTTTTAACTTTGATTAGCTCACTTATTTAAGTTTTTGATAGCGTTATCATTAGTTGAAATGTGTAGATTTGGAAATTCTAGACGAATTAAGTATATTTACTACATGGAACAAATTAATTACCTTTATTGAGACAAAAGTGTGATTATTGAGTGGTCGGCCCTTTCAGTTTCAGTAGTCGGCCTCAATTCGACAATTCATATTTCCATACTATTTGCAATAATAGAAAGTATCTAAGAAGCATTTTAGCATTTTATAACTATCAAAACACAATTTTAATAGAACAGGAACATGTTCGCCAACAACGACCAGCATTCCTTAGTGGTTTTTTCACAACACTAGAGGAGGTTGTAGAAATCATCTACAATTCTAATCCAAAAAAGTTTGCTGGACCAGATGGTGTCTCTTGCTATACATCCTGAAAAAGCTGCCCATGCAGTAATGATTTTCCTCACAATCGTTTTAAGCAACTGCATCAACAACTGCCACTTCCCCCACAAAAGGAAAACAGCGAATATATTGTGCCAATTCCGAAGGACGGTGCTTCCAACCTAGGATCCCAGTAAAGGCCGATATCACTTCTCAACAATATCAGCAAATTAATGAAAGAAGTAATTCTCCGAAGTCTGAAAAAATTGTGCTGTGAAAATTCTATCATCCCTGACATGCAATTCGGCTTTCGAGAAAAACACTCAACCTTGCACCCCAACAATTTGCCGAAATCTGGTTCTGAGACTCCCTGACGCATCCACCATAGCGGCAAAGCCAAACGTCACTTCAACGAGTTGCTAAGGTTTAACCTGCACTCAAGAAATGTTCTGAAAAAGCCGAGCTGGCCCTTCAGCCGTTTGCACCAATTGCTGAAAAGTAGTTCAGGTCTTAGCCAACCGACAAAGATACTAATCTACAACAGTGAGCTAGGAAGAATAGAAAGAAATGTCTTCTTCTGAGGAAGGGGGCCATTGTAGTTAATTACCAAAAAATATTTTTTAAGTTTCTTATCGAAAATACTCAAATATAAACTATAAACAAATTAAAAATAATTACATAGTGAACTTACCTTCAATATCTTGCCAATTAAACTTTTTTTAAAAAACTACTTCTGCTATTTTTTTTTGTTCGAAAAAGCATAAAAACACAACAAACGAAATCTCGGCGCAAACTGGCGTTTTCTACAAGAAAACCAGCAGCTTGAATTGAATGACATTTTGCACCCAGGAAGAAACGGTGCAGGGAAATAAGTCCACGGGAACTAAGTCTACTGAGGGACTTAGCTCTCACTTAACGGGAACGAAATCCACTATACTAAAGTGGTCTTTGTTCCCATGCAAGGTGGGAAATTCGTTACAAAAAACTGTGGGTTTTAGTTCCCTTTGAATGAGAAATAAATTCCCATGTTAAGCCATGGGAACGACACGTATAAACAGTGAGGTAGTGAGGTATGTAAGGGGGTGCATGCTGCCCCCTGCAACCCCCTTGCGTGGACACACTATAGGATTTAGGGTAGGTGCGAGGTTGGATGTATGCAAAGTTTCTTTAGCGTTTAAAGACTGGAAAATAACCAACATAAAATCAATAAGTTTTTGTTGTTGGAAATTCATTCCCACTTTATACTTTCGAGTGTGTACTAATTTTCCATAAGAAAGTGGACTTAATTCTCACTTAATGGGAACAAAAACCACCTTAGTAAAGTGGATTTCGTTCCCATTAAGTGAGAACTAAGTCCCTCAGTGGACTTAGTTCCTGGGGACTTATTTCCCACCTCAAGTGAGAACTTAGTCCCTCAGTGGACTTAGTTTCCGTGGACTTATTTCCCTGCACCAGAATAAACACTGTTAGCCTATTAGAAAATATTTGTTGCCTGGAAATTGAACGAAGGCCTTTACTATTACGCTGTACTTTACAACGTAGTGGCCGACTACTGAAGATGGCCGACCTTAGGTGCCATCACTACACAAAAATATATTCAAACTTTGGAGGAGCATTAGCATAAAAAAAAATGATTAAAATCGGTTTCACGGTTTTCGAGAAAATCAAAAACAAAAAAAAAATGGTTCTAAGGGGGCTACCAAAAAAGGTTTCACTTAAGTTAAGTCATATAAAGCATAATTAGAGAACCATTTTGTACTCGGTCGACGAAATTTTCCACAGCAAAAACGCAAGATTGTCCGTTCAAACTTTTCTAGCTATTTTGCTGCCGTAACTGATATAGTAAACTAGGAGCTAAATCTATAGGAAAAAATGGTCTTATAAGAGTTTTATACATAAGAATCTTAGTGTTTTGTGATGGATGTTTTGAAGACAGTAGTTTTTTTTTTAGAGTAACAGTGGCTATATTTGCCTTAACTAACACATTTGTGAAACAGAATGCCTAGGTATATAGTTTCTGATTTTAATGGAACTATATTATCTTCGATATGTAAAGAAAGATTTTGCTCTCTCTTACGGCTCTTCGATGAACCTTGCCAGAAGCGTTCCTGAAACAAGTGAGTCCGCATTTGTTAGCGTTAATGGTCAAAACCCAGGTTTTAAAGTAGGATACTAAAATGGGTAATGCGTTTTGAATTTTCCTTAACGCGTATGCAGGCCTGTATCTGAAGCTAAGAATTTCTTGTCATATACATACAAAAGTGCTTCAGGCTCGGAGGTGCAAAATGGCATGTTATGAAGGTATAGATTAAATAACTTGCTTGTAGTGTTTCTTAGGCAACACCTTATTTTAGTGGAAACACTTCTGAAAATTGAGAATCAATAACAACGGACGCTTATCTAGATTGAAGAAAGTTTATAATCGACCTGATAAGAGGATTAGAATAATTCAACCTAATGAGTATATAAACATAAGTCCTTTATACCAAATAGAATCAAATGCTGCTTTTAAATCGATATCAGCAACAGTGCATTTTTTTGCATTAAATTTTATCATTTAAAGCCAAAAGACAATGTTCAGTTAAGTGTTTTTTTTTTCTTACCCAAATTGTTTGATTGATTAATGAAGCTATCTAAATCTGCTATGATTCTTATCCAAGTTAGAAAGTAAAGATATTGGTGGAAAATCTTTAACATTTAAATCATGATTCTTTTTAGTAATGGGCAATATTTTGGAAGTTTTACAAATATCTGGAAAATAACCATTATTTATCCAATAATTAAAAAGGCATGAAAGAATGTGCCAATAGAGTTTGGACAAAACATGTGATCAAAACTGGAAGATTTTGGGTAATTGAAACTATTTCTTGAAAATATTGACTTTTTTATGTGTAGGAAACTGTTAACCTGAATAGAAGAATTGAGGGGAACATTTAGATGAATGTTACAATATTCTTCAACAGTTGAAGTGACATCGTTGTTCACATTTAAATCATATGACAATGTTCGATCTGTAAAACGATTTGAATATAAATTTCTAAATGCATTGAGCTTTTCCTAATCAAGTCTTGTTCATCAATATCCTTCTCACTCCAAATAAATGTCTTCTGTTATTATATCAGTGGCGATGGTTTTATTTTATTAAGACGTACTTAAAATTATTGGTGAAGATCTTGCTTTAGCTTCTATTTTATTATTTTGCTAAGACACTGTATTTCAGACCGAAGTTCTTTATATTCGAAGTTGAATCTATTAAGGTTCCTATGAAGATTTTCTTCAATAAACCATAAATTACGAGTTTTCAAGAGATTTTTTGTAAGATCACTTATGTATTTAGGTTTCAAGTCTTTCACAGTTTGGGTAATAGAGTTGTTTTCAGTGCAGCATTTGATTATATTTAGAAATATTTTGATCTCTGGGAACTGTTATCCTTCCGGGATTGTAACAAAATTGTAATGTCAAATCTGATACAATTGTCGAATTCGGTTTATTTTATGAATCTATAACTTGTCATATGGTACCTACCTATATTTATATCGCAAGTTAAAAATGCGAAGAATAGCTGACGTTTACGTTGAATTAAACTGTTATATCTACTGAAGTCGTGTTAATATTGTGCTGACATCATCTTTGCAAATAAATGAAAAAAACAAGAATTGATAAACTTGCTAATTTTTTTCTTGAACATTGCCAGTTTCTTAAGAGCACTTTTATTTTTCCTGTCATTGAGGCCATCGCAAAAAGATTTTAGAGATCTATATTTATTCCAGTTCAGTGACAGAAATCCATTTCAAGTCAAAAATCCATAATTGGTATCTTATTATACAATTAAATGAATCAGCAACAATCAAAGTAAAATTTTGAAGCCTTTCGATTAACATATTCATCATCATCATCGGCTCGACAACCGGGTTCCGGTCCTGGCCTCTTTCAACAAGTCTCTCCACCTATCCCGGTCTCTAGCCGACGCCATCCAGTTGCGCACCCCAAGGCTTCGGGCGTCCTGGTCTACGCCATCTCTCCAGCGCAAGCATGGTCTACCACGCTGTCGTCTACCATAGAATGTACCACAAAGAACTTTCCGAGCAGGTTCCTCTTCGCTCATGCGAGCTAGGTGCCCTGCCCACCGGAGTCTACCGAGCTTAATTTTTGTCACGATATCTGCTTCTAGGTAGATTGCGTACAATTCATGATTGTACCGTCTCCGGAATCGTCCTTCCTCACATATGGGGCCAACAATTCTCCTTAAGACTTTTCTCTCGAATGCAGCTAAGAGGTCGGAGTGCCTTTTGCTAAGCACCCAAGTCTCGGATCCATATGTGAGTACTGGCAGGACCATGGTCCTGTACAGCAGTAGTTTTGAAGTTATGGTGAGATTTCTGGATTTGAAGAGCTTTGACAGACTATAGTAGGCTCTGTTGGATTTGAGAAGCCGCCCGCGTATTTCTTCTTCTATATTGTTATCGGCTGCTACTATTGACCCAAGGTATTTAAAGGATTGCACCACTTCAAATTCGTGCTCCGCTACCTTGATTGTTTGACCAACTGTTCCTCTCGCATTCGACGCCACCATGTACTTTGTTTTACCTTCACTAATGTGCAGCCCCAGATTTTGTGCCGCCTGCTCGATCTGGATGAAGGAATCGTGTACAGCTTGTTCGGTTCTTCCGATGATGTCAATGTCGTCTGCGTAAGCCAGTAACTGGCTGGACCTGTTGACGATGGTCCCTCTTGTTGCCGTGCCAGAGTCACGGATTGCTTTCTCCAACGCCAGGTTGAAGAGGAGGCAGGCCAAACCGTCCCCTTGTCGGAGTCCATTAAAGATGTTGATTGGTCTGGATAGCAATCCGGCTATTTTTACTTGGCTTGTTACGTTGGTCATGGTCAACCTACATAGTCGTGTCAATTTATTTGGGATGCCGAATTCTCTCATGGCTTTGTAAAGTTCTACCCTGGCTATGCTATCATAGGCGGCCTTAAAGTCTATAAACAGATGGTATGTTGGGATGTTAAATTGTAGACATTTTTCCATCGCCTGCCTAAGGGTAAAGATCTGATCAGTTGTTGATTTGCCTGGAATGAAACCACACTGATATTGCCCGATGACGGTTTTAGCGTATGGGGTTATCCGGTCTTGTAGGATAGAGGAGAGTATCTTATAGGCGGTACTCAACAACGTGATACCTCTATAATTGCTGCACGTTGTGACATCTCCCTTCTTATGTATGGGGCATATTAAACCTTTTCGCCAGTCTTCTGGCATTTCTTCCTGCTCCCATACCTGTACTATAATATCATGAATTGCTTGACGTAAGGCTGGCCCGCCGTGATGGAATAATTCGGCTGGTATGCCATCGACTCCCGGGGCTTTGTTCTGTTTAAGCCGGCCTATAGCCTTCTCAACCTCTTCTATGCTTGGTGGCGGCAACATAGGGTATTCTTCTTGAAGTAGTGGAGCCTCCACTTCTGCAGTGAGCTGACCATTTAGCAATTCATTAAAGTACACTTCCCATCGCTCCAGTATGCTTTCAGGATCGGTGATCAGATTTCCCTCTCCGTCCTTGCAGTATGTGCAGCGTGGTGTGTACTGCGTCATGTTTCGGACGGATTGGTAGAACTTCCGCGCCTGGTGCGGACCTCGCTCTCGGCTGTTTTCTATTTCACAGATTAGGTTCTTCTCCCAGGCTGATTTCTTTTGTCTGTGAAGCCGTTTTTCTGTTCTTCTGAGCTCTTTATATTCCTCTTCGCGTGCCCGCGTTCTATGAGATTGTTGCATTGCTCGGTACGCAACATTCTTACGTTCAGTCGCTAGCTTGCATTCATCATCAAACCAGTCGTTCCGATTTTTACGACTGCTGCCTAAGATGGAGTTGGCAGTACTAATGACAGTATTTTTAAGACGTGTCCACTTCTCATTTACGCCCAGCATACTGGCTCCAGGACTTACTCTCCCTAAATTAGGTGTTTCTAGGGCGAGTCCTAACGCATTACCAAAGGTGTTACTGGTGTTTTCATTGCGCAGGGCAGCCGTGTTGATTCGAACCTGATCGGCGGATGCAATGCGTCTTCGCAAGGCAATCCGCCCTCGGAAAACCATACCAACAAGATAGTGATCCGAGTCGATATTGGCACCTCGGTACGTTCGTACCGTCATCAAGTTCGAGTAGTGGCGACGGTCTATCAACACGTGGTCTATTTGGTTACGAGTGACTCCATCAGGTGATACCCAGGTGGCTTTGTAGATATCTTTACGCGGGAACCTGGTACTCGCAACTACCATGTTTTTCGATGCTGCCAATTCTAAGACTCGAAGTCCATTGTCATTAGTGTTCTCATGCAAACTATGGGTGCCTGCGTAATGCCTGAATACCGGCTCCTGACCTATTTTTGCGTTCAAATCCCCAAGGATGATTTTAACATCATACCTTGGACAGGCATTGAGGGCCCTCTCGACTTGTTCGTAGTAAGTCTCTTTTTCTTCGTCTGAGGACTCCTCCGTAGGTCCGTGAACGTTAATGAGGCTGATGTTCGTAAATTTGCCTCGCACGCGAAGGGTGCATAGCCTTTCGCTTATAGCGTTAAAGCCGATGATAGTAGACTTCATTTTTTCGCTGACTAGGAAGCCTACCCCGAGCACATGGTGTTTTGTATGACAGCTGTAGTATATGTCATATTCTTTCTTCTGTAAAACACCATTCCCTGTCCATCTGATTTCTTGAAGAGCTGTTATGTCAGCTTTATATTTTGACAGGGCATCGGCTAGCTGCTGAGCAGCTCGAGCTCTATAGAGCGATCGTACGTTCCATAAGAAAATTCGTAAATCGTTTTTCCTTTTTCTTTGCGTAGGTTGTCGTCGTGAAATCAGTCCGTTTCCGAGGCTTGTTGTCGTTCTCGAAATTCATTAAGTTTTACGGGACAGGGAATTAACCTGTCGCCAACCTGAGGAACCAGCGTGATCATATTAGCCAAACCTTTTTTAAAAGGCTTGTTTCTAGCAGCCGCCGCGAAGAGGCTATGATCACACTTCCACCAGTCCCGAATAGTTACGGCACGTGCATGTTTTCGTATGCTACATGTTGTTCCCCCTATTCGTCTGATGGCTGACCGCCATTAACATATTAATGATTTTAATAAATCTCATATGACTTTCTCACAGAAATTGTGTCATACAATCTGTTGCAAGCTATAATGCCTTAAAACTTCTGAGACTTGTAGCCATCATCTTACCCAGTACCTTGATCATGTCTGGGCTACAAACTAAGTATACAATCAGCCATGTCCAATCTTTACAATATTCCTAATGTTTCATGGAGCAACAAAGTTATTTGTTGTTCTTAACTCGAATCTTTCTCCTCGCACAGCCCACACTGAGTCTATAAATGATGATGTGCTAATAAAACCAAATACAACTTCCAAGAGCAACGTGACGTGACTCATTAGCATCTTTTTCAGTTTCATTAACTTCTTTTCACACCCGACCTTCAATTCAAATCATAAAAATAAATAGACTCTTCAGAATGCAAATCTTCGCAGTGTAAACGTATCTTTACTTTTATTATATGTTCATTAACTAAAGAATTGAGCACGTCAACCTGGATGTGTTGAAGTTCGAATATTGCGTTGTTGTTTAATTTACCAAACAGGATGTCTTACTTTATGTTTCCCTACTTACTACTGAAGTTTGCTTTTTGTGGTGGCAGCTTACCTGGTTCACTCACGCACAAAATATTATCAGGCAAGTGTAGGCACATTAAAAACACAAAACGGCAAACTACTAACAACTTGAACATTAAAGGCGTAATGTGTGTTGTACGCTATTTTTATATCTTGCGCAAGAAAATTAAATAAATAAAATCAAGAAAACACCTCAGCACTGTTATGGACGGTGTGGACTTAATTAGGTACAAATGAGGTATCGAGCTTTAGGTTACAAGTACGGTGGGTGGTCTATATATAAATACATATTAGCTCATGAGTTTCCCATCCAATTGTATATTCAAATGATAAATAAAACCCCTACACATAATCTGTACGGAAAACCCGAATACTAGGGATTCTGGAAAAATATGAGTCTTAAGCTGAAAATTCTTAGAACATAACCACGTCTTGTTGTCAGACCGAAATAAAGTGGTGAAATTTCAGAATTTCAGAAAATTTCACAAGAAGAAAATACAAAGTTTTTTGAAAATAATAAGTGAATATTACAAATTTAAGGAATGTACAGTGAAATCTCTGCTTCCAGATGACAATTTCCTTAACACTGGTCAACAACAAGTTTTCGTTACAAAAACCAATCAAAATTAAAGCTTTTGGAGTTCTGAAATTTTTGAGATATTAGGCGTGTTCTCGTGACAGTACAGCAAAGTAAAAATTTAACAAAGAAAACAACAACAAAAACTTACTGGCTATTACTTTAGCTTTTCATCCGAAGTAAAACCGAAATCCGATGATTAGTTAAGTTTGTCAAACTGAGATGGCGCTGAAGTGTTTTTTTTTAATTATGAATGTTGGCAAAACTGATTTTGTGTTCTAATATTTGTCAAGTGTCAATATTTTTGAGTGGAATTAGTTAAAAAATTAAAAAGAAAAAAGATGGAAGCCAAGCAAAATATGGAACGAAAGTTAATTATTTTTACTTTGCTTTACATAACCTCAAAAATATCGATTTTTAAATTTTGTATTTGTAATAGATTCGGAAAGTTATAGTCACTTTTGTTTTTATTTTTACTTGCGACTCATAGGTACTATAAGGCAAGTTATGCATTCGTAAAAAAAACCGAACTCAAGATTTTGATCAAAGTTGACATTACCCGCAATTCTGTCAGTCTGTCTGTCTGTTCGACTGCAGACTAAACGTCTTGGCCGATTTTCTTTAAACTTGGTAGATATCATTTTTAAATTTTTCCGCCAACACGTTTTTTTCTTCTTTTTTTTAAAGAAATTTTATAAATATTTTTTTTTCTCAAAAACTCAAAAAAATAAAAATACAAAAAAACTTCATTTAGTTAAGGCTACGTAATGGTTGAAAAACATTTTTCCGAAAAATGGTTATTGAGGGTACGCCCATGGAAACATTTTTTTTTTGTTTTTGATTTTCTCAAAAACGGTAACACGGATTTTGATAATTTTTTGTTGCTAAAGCTCCCCAACAATTTAAATAGAATTGTGTATTTAAATTTTCAAAAAAAAAAAAAATGGATTCTTAAAAAATATTTCAAAATTTATTTTTCAAAACTCAATTTTTCGAAAACTCCATACTTAATAATTTTTAAACTTTATAAATAAAAGTTTCTTAATATAATCTACAAGATGTGAGAAAAAAAATTATTTTACCACCATACAAATGTTGAAAATTGGTTTTCGAAAATCTAAAACGGCGCGCTTAGAATTTTGATACACATTTTTTTCTTTCAATTAATTTCTACGATCTTTAATTTAATGAAAAAAATTTGAAATTTAGATATTACAGCTTGTAGCTACCATAAAACTATTTTTTCAAATTGTGAATTACTCATTTTATCGACATAACGAATTTTAGAGAAAATTTTTTACAGAGATTCTTTTAAAAAGTTTAAAAAACATTGCATTTCAAAACTAAAAAAAAAAATGTTTTTAAATCTTGAAAAAAAATCATCTTTTTTCCTGGAAAATTCGATATCTCAAAAACAGCTCAATATTTCTTGCAATGTGTTGTACAAGTTCATATTAGAAAATTACCTAAGTGCAAATTTTATTACCCTTGGCATCGTTGATCATACTAGAGTATTCGAACATTCCAGTTTAAACGATAAACTACAATTCTTGTTAAACGTTTTTTAATATTTTCAATCATTTAAGAACTTGTTTTGTAGAAACAACTCCATATCATAAATCAGGCTCCAAGCAAAATGCTTCTTACTATCGCCATTAGCAAATTTATCAACGATACCAATTTTTTTTTTAAAAAATTGTTCCTGATAGGCTTACTTTTGTTCTTAAAGAAATTATTTCGCCATTTCAACATGGATTTGTATTGCTGGAAGGTCAACAACAATCAACCTCGCAATATTTAGTAATCAGATTATTAGTAATTTTGAAAATGGCTTTCAAACAGATGTCATATATACGAATTTTGCTAAGGCGTTCGATAAAGTAAACCATCATATACTAATACCAAAATTGAAATCCATTGGCTTCCACACAAATATTTCAATGTGGTTTGAATTCTACTCAAACGCCAGAAAAGAGTTTGTGCGTATTAATGACGTACTATCGAATATAATTTTTGAGGTCACATCAGGAATCCAGTAGTACCACAAGGAAGTCACTTGGGTCCTCTTCTATTTTTGCTACTGATCAATGATAATCCTGATTTCTTAAAAAATGTTTCTTGTTTGATGGTTGCTGATGACATTAAAATATTCCGCTATGTTACGTCAATTAATAATTGTCATTTACTCCAATGTGATCTTCATCGCTTGTCTATGGACGGTGTTTAGCTAATCAGCTTTTCTTGAACGTATGTATCAAAGTGTCAATCTTTATTATTTTTTTAGGAGGTTATCACCTATTCTTTTTCAGTATTCTATAGCAGGTACGGAACTCTCAATACGAAACTCTGCTTTAAATCCCATATAGACTTTGCGGTTGCTAAATCTAACTCTATGTTAGGATTCATTAATCGTAACTCTAAAGAATTCACTGATCCTTTTACTCTTCGATCTCTTTTTGCGTATGTAAGGTCCTCGTTGGAAAATTGCTGTGGAATTTGGAATCCATTTTATCAAGTTCATACTAATAGGATTGAAAACATACAAGCAAAATTTTCTCGAATCATAGTACATCGTCTAAACTGGAATATTCATACCTTAACTTATAAAACTTGGTGTCATCAGGTGATCGCTCGATCAGTTTAGTTGCTACTTCAGCACTAGTCAATAAGGTGCCTAGTTTGACACAGTGTAGATGGTTTCGGATGCGGGTGGTGGCCTGGTTAAGTGAGTGATGGTTCCTGATGATTTTACTAAAGCAAACACGCCCTATACGACAACAATAAAACATATCAAAATCTTATACACTGATTTTTTAACTCAATCCAAACTTTATGATTCCATGATTCCATATGTCCATTTCAATTCCATGTTCCATCTATAGGGTTAAACGTGTTATGGTATCAAAACGGGGGAGGATTTCAGCGCTAATTAGGCCACAGGGCTATGCTGCAAGTTGTCGTCATTTCTATCTACCTATACCTATGTTGTGGCAAGTGCTGTGAGACCTTCTAACTTAAAAATGTACATAGATCGGGAAACTTATGTTATTGATATATTACTTTAAGAATTTGTTCTTTTTGAAAATTTCTTATAAGCTTTGATAGTTTATACTACTTTGAAAATGTATTGGCCTGTATATCCAGTAGCAATATCAGAAGCTTCTCCGGATTTGGCAATTGGTACAGCTTTCGTCATTTTCCATTCGGTTGGAAAATATTGCAATTTCAACAATTTCAACACAACAGCCATGTTGAAGCAACCGTTGCTTCGTGTGTAGCTATGTTGCCAATTGATTTTGTGTTGCTGCAACCGTTGCCAGAAATATCAAAATGTTTTGATATTTTCGGTCGGTTGCTCCAACTGTACTGTGGTTGCGGCAACAGTTGCCCGTGTGTAGTGAACAAACGAAAAAACACATTGCTTCAACGGTTGCCTCGTGTGTAGCTAGCATAATATCTTAATTTTAATTTTTTTTATTAAATTAAAGATCGTAAAAATTAATTGAAAGAAACAAATTTTTATCAAAATTCTAGGCACGCGCCGTTTTCGAAAAAAATACGATTTTTGAAAACCATTTTTAACATTTGTATGGTGGGTACCTTTACTTTTAGGTAAAATACTTTTTTTTCTCACATCTTGTAGATTATATTGAGAAACTTTCATTTATCAAGTTTAAAAAAAAAATTAGAAAGGGGTTTTCGAGATATTGAGCTTTGAAAAAAAATTTTTGAATTTTTTTTTTAAATCCAAAAACCATTTTTTTTTAAATTTGAATACACAATTCTATTCAAGTTTTTGGGGAGCTTTAGCAATCAAATCAAAATCGGTTGTACCATTTTTCAGAAAATCAAAAACAAAAAAAATGGTTCTTTGGGAAGTACCCTCAATAGCCATTTTTCGGAAATTTTTTTTTCAACCTAGCTTTAACTAAAAGAAATTGTATTGTATTTTTATTTTTTAAATCTGTCGAACAGTTTTTGAGAAAAAAAAATATTTATAAAATTTCGAAAAAAATCGTATGGAAGGTACCGTTATTTTTGGTCTTACAAAAAAAAAGAAAAAAACGTGTGGGGGAAAAAATTAAAAATGATATCTACCAAGCTTAAAGAAAATCGGCCTAGCGGTTCAGGCTATAGTCGAACCGACAGACAGACAGACAGAATTGCGAGACCCACTTTTTTAGTCTTCGCTATCATCGTAATGTCAACTTTGATCAAAATCTCGAGTTCGATTTTTTTTACGAATGCATAACTTGCCTCATAGTATCTACCTATAAGTCGCAGGTAAAATTCACCAAAGAAAATTATGTCATATGCAACTGAGAACTTATTGACTTTCTTCTAATTCGAGAGATAATTTTATCGCGCATTGTTCTCTCAAATAAAAACAAGTACTGTTTCCAAGTAGTGTAGTATATTCAAAAATATCGAACCGATAGCCTTGTAGCCGAAATTTAAATTCGTCCTCTGGCAGGAAAATCAAAGAAATTGAAGACAAAATACAAATTCGTCCTAAATTCTTCATTGCTTTTCCATGTTTTAAACAAAAGTTACGAAGTTTAAAACTTGATTTTTGATCAAATCAATGATGAATGCTTTATTCGGCTTCCATTTTTCTCTCTGTGACAGAATAAATCAAGAATGATCATAAAAACTATTTCAATGTCTTCAGTTTTTCATTTGTCCATATCTGACTCTGACTCACTGTATTCCTATGTGTTTCTGAAATTGGTCTTATTCCAAACGCACCCTATTATGGTAAGCAAAACAAAAACGTTCTGTGTACTCAATGTCATATCACCTTATGAATTTTATTATTTAACATTTCGTTGGTTCGTCTTTCTCTCCAATTCTGGGCAAGGCACTTCGAGGCATTAACATAAAAATGTCAATGACATCTTATTTTTAATTCGAAGACCAACAACTTGAACCCAGTAGGAAATTTCCAAAAATTCATTAATGAAGAAGTAGGTGTTTCATCATGGAAAAGGAGCTGCACCCATGAATTTCCTACGGAATCCTATGAGGAATTTAACACAGGCTTGTCATTGGAAGGAGGTACACACTTTCTCGATGCATATTTTGTTGTGAGATCACTATGCTCACGGCATCTTTGATTTCATTGGTAATTTTTGTGTCTGAAAAAACTGGTTCTATTGATGTGATGTTTTCCTCAATGGAAATAAATTAATGAAAAGTGAGTCAACTTTGTCAATTGCCTCAGGGAAAGAATCATTGAAAATACTAATTATTCACTACAGAATTGTGTACATATTTGAAGCTCGTTTTTTCAGTTTTGAAAAAAGGAATGCATTTAGGCGATGTTTTATTAAGAGAAGAAATATGAATAAAATCATTATTCATTTCTTTTCTTATTTCATCAATAGAAAAAGCGCCTGAAATGTATAGGCAAATTTATCGCTTGAAAAAAAAAAAAACAAATTAAATTTGTGTTATGTACGTATATATTTTATTAGCTATTATAGTACATTCTAAAGAAGTTAGTAGATACATATATACATATATCTTACATTGTCTTGTTGTAAGATGTAACACAATCAGTTGGTCGAAAAACTCTCCTTTGTCACTTGGTAGAATTTGAAGAGCAGCTTAGGGATTAATCATCTTCATTCTTCTGTTCATTTGAGATCTAAGAAAAAGAGGAATATTTACTTTTTGCAAATTATTCAAAATAATATAGGGAATTTACCGTTGGTGAATTGTTTTCCTTCTCCATGGTTGTTATTATTTTAATCTTTAGTAAATTGGTTGAAAACACAGACAACCCCGCACAACCGTTTTCTTTGATCACAAAATTGACACTAAATCATTCCAAAACAAAAGAAATAACTCATGACAAAAAAAGACCTATTGAGCGTGAGCGTCGCCATTTCGCCAACCCATGGCGGGAAAAACCCAAAAAAAAAAGGATTGTTTATTGCAGGTCAAAATCTCTCTCTCTCTCTTTTTCTTCTCAGCTCGCAGACTATTTTGCCCAGTAAACGAAGTTAATGAAAAAATACATTCCTTTTCCCTAGCGATATCACCTGATCACCATAGTTTTGCTCTATTGAAAGGTTGTTTACTGATTTTCAATTCCAAAGAAAATAAAGGGTTGTTTTCTCTTTTACATCGCAGGCATTAAACACTCAATTGTGGATTACAATAACCACTGAAAAGATGCAGGAATAATTACAACGTGTTCAGCATTGTATTCATTAACTTTAAGGATGTGTAAAAAGGATATTGCTTTGTTTCATGTTTTCTTTACCTTCTTTCGAAAACAAAGCACAAGATGCAACTGGGATTGCAAACTACTGACTCATTGCATGACTTTCGATGAATGAAACCAATGCAGACCTTCTACTCAATGAAAGTACCACGTGATTTCTACGAGGAATTCAACTTTATTTTTCCTTGAGGAGCAAATTTCCTACTGGGAATAAAAGAATAATTGACAATGTATTGGGGAAATATGTACACATATCTCCATTTACACTCGCATGCTTTTGCAGGTCCGCCTTTAGAGATTCACTTTTTGTGTTGGGAAAACTCGGTAAGCTACCTACACGTCTGTATACATGAAAGTATCTTCTTACAGAACAAGTAGATATCTAGATGTTATAAAAAGAAAAAAAAAATAACAAAAATATATTGGCTATGCCGACAAAGAACGGTGACCGACCGCGCACTTCAAGGTGTGTTTGTATGAAAACTGAATATGAGAATCTATATTTATTCTACATTAATAATAATCTTTATGATAGTGGATAAGTCTTGATGGCCCTGGGTGGGCTCTGGCAACTATTCGTACGTGACCGTGCAACAATCACAATAAAAATAAATTGTGCACATCGCACTTCAACGGGTAATAGTGTCCTGTGCGACTTTGTGGTGCCATGATTGAGGTACCTCGTGTCAAGGGTGTTGTAAGCATATAATATTGTGTAGCTCAGTGTGGCTCACGTCTAGAGTGTCAACTTCATTATTAAGCCGGTTCCTGATTCCCAACTTGCATATCTTCTTGTTGAGATTTTCTCTTGGGCATTTCGGGTATTGTTGGAGATGTTGGGGTTGGGGATTATTGGTATTTAGCTATTATCTTTTTTCAAATAAACCCTTTTTATACAGGGTGAAGCAAAAAAACTTTAATTTTTTAATGGAGGTTCTTCAATCTGTGGTGGTCTCATTCCGACTGGCGTAGCTTTTCAGTTTTATTTCCCTTCAGGTGCCTTGAATACTTTAAAGTAAGGAAGTTACATTGCCGCACCCTGTAATAATGGGACTCACTTTACCCTGCATCGTTTTCACTTTTATACGAGAAGAAAGCGTTTACCTAATTAATTTAACGAGTTATATGGTCTTTTGAGAACTTTTTCACTTTGGGATACCTTTCACTGCGAGAAATTAACACTCTAAGTTTTTGTTAGAATATTTGAATAAATTACCATAATAGCACGTGTATTAGGGTGGTTCAAATTTGAAGAACTTGATTGATTTTCTTGAAAAATAAAATAGGGATTTTATTTCTCTATTCATATAGATATTTGATTAGAAAATTAAATGTTCTTAAAAAGAGGGTCTTAACCTTTTATGGACACTCTTTAGCTTTTTGAAGGTAATCAGTACTCAAAAGTACAATAAAATAAAATAAATAAGAGGCTTTTACGCCTCGTAGAGAATTTAAACCTAGTTATTTACAACTCCCAACAATTTCTTTGTGCCTGTTGGCAGCAATGGAAACTTTTTGGATTTGTCACTTCCTGGCAAGAGGCGCTATATCCCTGAAGATCATGTTTGCAGTGGCTGAGACACGAACTTAAAAGTATACCTAATGTACTTTTTTTTACAAAGCATTTCGTTTCACAAAAACAAAATGGCGATTAAGGCCTTTTTATAAAATTTTTTAGAACCCCAAGTATGGACCAACTCTTCATAGTGTAAAGAAAATCAAAGCAATCTAGTTAAATTTGAACCACCCTAATATTGATATATATCTACTAAAGGTTAATACATCAAAAAAAAATTAGAACCATATGAAACAAAATGTTTGTGCTTCATTTGACGGGAATGGTAGGACAACTTCCGCATTAGGTTCCCATACAGTAATTTGTCATTTATATTTTTCAGCCTTGCAAAACGATTTTGTTAGATTTATGAATAGTCTTCTTCCATCGACAATGACATTACACCGTTACGTTTTGTATATAAATTAATCAAATGTGTTGGTCGGCTTCCTTGACAATAAATTCTTAACCATGCCATAGGATACTGCATGATTATGTGTGTAGGTACCTCAACATCCTCGCAGTTCCTCTTTAAACTGATTCCTCATTTCAGATTAAATTGAAAGCAAACCGTTTCCAATTAATCGCTTACCACACACTATCCGCCATGTAAAAGCGGTGCGTGGTGTTAAGCTAGAGGGGAATAATTATTTTCTATTGAAATAGTCCGAGGCTTTGGAGTTGTGGAAATCTTTGGTTTTACTGCAGCTTATTCTTAAAGTCGTAGTACCTCTTGGTATACTACAAAAGGGGTACTGCGTCTTACGAGAAATCCTCTAAGAGTAGGTATCTCTTGTCATGAAAAGTGCTGCTTATTAGCCGTTCGGAATCGGCAGAAAATTGTAGTTTTCCTCCATTTCTGGCAACACGCACACAGGAAAGGTTGGGAGTTGTAAGTCACTAGGTCCTGGTTGTCTTCAAGCTGTTGCATCACCAAATTTATTTTAATTTTATTTTTATTCTTAAGGTCAATGCTAAGTTTGATAAGTATGATCATGTAAGTCAAAAATCAATATTTGCATTCGACAGAATTGAAAGTGGATTTTCGGAGCTTAAGGGCACACATGAAACTCAATGACATCAGATCTATTTCTGCTCATTCTAAAGATTTATTGCTTAATAGTTGTTTAAATTTAGTTCACAGTACTATGTTATGGAGAGAAGGTTGTTTATTTGCCCAAAGGTGGTAATTGTTCCCAGCTTAGCTCGAAATCATCATTTCTATTAAAATTATTTGAACTATTGGTTGGTTTTCAATTACAAGCAAACAAGCGGAAGAACGGAACCATCGAATATTCCCTCCACCATATAAAGTATTACGACATAATGTAATTGCTTTATTTGATTTTGAGATGGCTTTTAACAATGTAGATACATATGCAAGATGGTTTGTTTGGTGAACTCAGCTGCGGACTGTCAGGATTATCAATTCAAAACTGGACGATTTTTCAGCAGAAGATCTGTAAGTAGAAATACACCTTAAACCGATGTTTTATTTGGATTTTGGTAGCTAAAAAGCTTTTGAAATACCTCGAAGCGAGCACTCTTGCAGAGTGATGCCAACATCATGAAATAAATTTTTCTAAAGGCTTTGAAAAATTTACAATCTGGA
Organism: Chrysotoxum bicinctum; assembly: GCA_911387755.1. Classification (NCBI taxonomy): domain Eukaryota; kingdom Metazoa; phylum Arthropoda; class Insecta; order Diptera; family Syrphidae; genus Chrysotoxum; species Chrysotoxum bicinctum. Next base: position 202,205,402 of record OU426987.1, on the reverse strand, counting down.
TCGGTATGATTTTGGGTGTCAACCATTACGAAACAGCTTTGGTACTCTAGGAAATATAAAATTTTCAATATTGACACTTCTTCTATCAATGGTATAGCACTAAGATACTCAGACGAAGCAAAATAGTTAGGTCTTATTTAATTTAAAAGTTATGTTGAAAATGTCATGAGCAAAAACGAGTCAAAAAGGCCTGTGAGACACTTTACTCCTGCAATTACGCCCGTTGAAAATAAATGGGATCTTCAACCTTACTGATTCTCATATATCTACGTTGTGGCAGTTGCTGGGCTGATCCGCTTATTTATCAACGATCTATTCCTATTTCAGTTCCAAAATAAGTTCCATCGTTATTATTTCGGAGGTTCAGATCAAAACCTTCACTTTTCTTAATGAATGTGGGTAGCACCGTTTAGGATCAATATAAAACGCACCCAGAAAATCTTCTTTAGATAAAGCGGGAAATCGTGATTAAGTCAGCAAAATAAAACGTTTGGCTTGCCTGTGCAATTGTGCATAGGCCCAGTAGTTCGCACTGTTCTCTCCGCTGGACTGCTGCTCCGTCTGAAATTTCTCTATAATTTATTCAGCAACTGAAAATGTTTGAAAACAGCCTAAAGTCTAAAAGTTTCTTCACTATGGATCAATGAAGTAACCGGAAATGTTCTTCTATTCTTAATTCATTCCAACAATAACAGTGCAGTAAGAACTCGAAAATATTCATTTCCAGTTCCATTTGCGAGGACATGGTCTTCTATTATTGAATAATTGATTAATTTATACACCGATACTTTGAGGTTGGTGAAGGTGTGTACTCAAAAAACTTAATTTAAGTATCTATTTTCCCTTTCCTAATCATTGTATTGTGTTCCAGTCAGTTTGGCTATTAAAGAAGCACTATCTTCCTTTACAAAAAATTTGTCCCCACATACAAATCTAGAACAACCCGTAACTGTTGATCAACTCTGATTGATATGGCGCAGCATTACAATATTAACCTTTATTGGGTGCCGGAGCAAAAGAATATTCTAGAAAATTGTTAAACTGACCAACTGTCCAAAACTGAAACGACACTAGGTATTTCCATTTCTTTAGGAATGATTAAAAAATATAACTTCGAGAAAAACTTGAGAAGGAAGTTAAGTAGCAATAAAGAGTGGTTAGGAGAAAGAGTGAACTAAATCTCTCAATGAAAACCCCATCAAATGGTAAACTGATGGATCGAGAACTGGTCAAGGGACAGGTGCAGAAATTTTGGGGTCCCGAACCAAACTTTCTCTGTTGATGGGGCAAAGGAAAATGTGCCGAACGGAATCTCAAAAGGAACTATCATATCCAAGAAATGTCCATTATGTCAGATATGCAATCGGCCCTTAAAGCATTAAAATCCCTTGCCATTATTTCTAAACTTGTATGGGAGTGTGTGTGGTAGAATGCTTCTTGGGAGCTACATACAAGCAAGAACGCTTTATAGCCTGCATCGGCTTAAGCAGGAATATACTCCAAATAATAAGGGTTTTTCTTACTGGCCACTGTAAACTGAGAAGACCCCTCCGTATTCTTGGCCTGGTGAGCAGTGCCCTATGCAGATTCTGCAATACTCATTAGGAAAAACCGAACCATATATAAGGTAGATCTTATGCACTCATCCATTAAAGCGGCTTGGAGTATATTCAAAAGATTTTTGGAGAAACCTTTTGGGTGAAGAAGGGGAAGAACCTAATAATCAGCTTTTTTGTACTTGCCTTGCTTTCGTCTAAAGACAAAGGCTAAAATTTGGAATTTATATAAAGATATTTGTAGTCTCGTACGCTTCGTTCGGAGATCTAAGTTGTTTAACGAGTAGGGAGGAAGTTTGCTATAAAAAGGAGGAACACAAAATTATATCAATAAAAACAAAAAAATAATCAATTAAAATATAAAAAAAAAATATTAAAAAAAGCACAGAATTTGAATTACATCCATTAATGTATGTCTTATTCGCATAAATCATAAAGCTTTCTCTCAAATTTTCAA